>JAJOHN010000009.1:0-1369497 GCA_030271015.1 Didymella glomerata
TAAACTATTAGACTATGCTTCTAGCAGCAATAGGTACTAAGAAGAAGCTTTCTACAGCCTATTATCTGCAGACAGACAGACAGACTAAACAAGTAAACTAGATAATAGAAATATACCTCCGCATCTACTGCAACTAACAGCAGGATAATTAGGTTTTACTACTGCCTATAGCACAAATTATATATAATAACAAGCTTTTAGAAGCAACAGGCTATTCGCTATTCTTTGCAAACTACAGCAGATAGCTAAATCTCTTTACAAGGTTATTAGACAGTAGTATCTAAACAGAATTAGCAATTACCTTAGTTAAAGCACTAAAGGAAGTATACTAGAAATTGCTTAATAATATTGCTAAAGCTTAGTTAAGAAGCATTTCTTATATTAACAAGAAATAAAAAACAGCGCCTCTGCTAAAGGAGGGGGATAAAGTATATCTCCTTATAAAAAACCTACGCACACAGCAACTAATAAAAAAACTAGACAAGGTTAAGGTTAGACTATTTTTTATTTCTTAACAAATTAGCCTAGTTAACTACTAACTTGCGCTGCCTAAGAATGCAAAGATCTATCCTATGTTCTATATCTTGTTATTAGAACTAGCTAACCCTAGAACGCCAATCTAGCAAGACTTTTACTACTAGGCAGACAGCTAGGATAAGTAGGAAGTTAAAAAAATAGTAAAACAACAAAAGAAAGGACAAAGCACTAAATATCTAGTTAAATAGTTAGGATACCCTAATTTAGAAAATACATAGGAACTAGCTACACACCTTACAAACTGCTAGCAGATATTAAAGGAATTTAAGCAGGCTAATTAGGCACTGCTATATTTAGGTTAAGCTAGTACTCTATTAGCAGGTCCTTATAAGCACCCTAGGTACTAGGCAATAATATAATCCCCTTAGACAAACTATTAAACATTATAGTCCCCTTATCTAACTCCTATTCTATAATGCTTTACTCCTCTACAGATATTGCCTCCTTAGCGTAATAGTCTAACAAGTCTATTTATTAACGCAACTGCTTTTTACGCGCGCGTACAACCTATAACTCTTCTAATGCCTTTTTAGAGGCCTTAAGCGCTTTATTCTATGCTTTATAACTTTCCTTTATTTGCGCCTATAACTTCTCTTTCTCTATTACAAGCTGTATAAACTCTAACTAAGTTATACGTATATTACAATGCTAGCTATGCTTTAGGCACTTACTATACTTCCCTAAGTAAATATAGACCTTATATACATGCTTGTGCTTTTTACAGGTTAAACACTTTTAAACTATAGTTTCTCTAAAGGATTTAACAAATTTATATAAATAGTAGTAATAGGCTGTACTTAACTTAGATAGTTATTTAGGCATTGTTAACAACTTACTGTTAAATAAGGCAGAGCCTGCGTTATATAAATTAGCTTAAGAGACTAAGCTAAGACAGAAGGGGGATAGTGTTATAATCTATAGAACACAAAGGGTTGTAACAAGAATTACACCCTAGTATAGCACAGCAAGAATTACTAGCAAGGGTAATTATATATAGGAATAATAAGGCAATGCCTCCCTAGTAATCAAGGCACGTTATATAATAACTAATTAAGGGTCTTAGCAATAATTAGTATAATTAGTACTTAGTATAATTAGTAATTAGTATAATTAGTTAATTAGCTCTACTAAGCACCTTGCATATCTCTTTAGTATATAGCACCTAGGAACACAGCCCTTATAGTTTGTGTTTAACTTTGTTAATTAAGTTACTTTTTAGAATCTTACCCTAACTATAACTAGCTGCATTGTGCATTGCTTAGACCTTAGTTAACCTAAGCTGTTATATTAGACTTTGTCTAGATGCAACTTACTCTACTGTTCTAGAAACCGAACTCATCCTTAAGACCTAACAGAACTAGTACAATATTAGACTTCGTCTAGGTACAACTTCAACACAAGCCCCTACTAAATCCCAACCTATTTTGGCCTAAAACACTACACTTTGGCGCTCTATAGTAGACTACAGCATATATTAT
The DNA here is from genome assembly GCA_030271015.1 of Didymella glomerata. Taxonomy (NCBI): domain Eukaryota; kingdom Fungi; phylum Ascomycota; class Dothideomycetes; order Pleosporales; family Didymellaceae; genus Didymella; species Didymella glomerata. The sequence continues at coordinate 2,016 of JAJOHN010000009.1, forward strand.
TATTCAGAGACTACTTCTATATTAACCTTACACGTTTGCGCGTTATAGCTAGTCTTATTACACCTTCTGCAGCGCCTTTAGGACAGCTTACCCCCTTAAGTGCGCACCTGCTTCTTTACCCTCTTTCTATTACTACGCGCCCTAAACTCCTTTAGAGCTGCTAGTTGCTGCTTATCTCTAACTATTAGAGTCCCTTCCTTCTAAACCTGCTTTCTTTTATATAATTTCTATTGCGTAGCAGCCTTATTAGCTGCTTAAAGCTCCTTAATTTCCTATTAAGCTAAAACTAGCTTATAAGATAAAATAGCTCCCCCCTTTGCGTAGTGCTTAAGCGCGCTAAGTATAGAGTTTAGTAAGCTACCTTACTGCTTCTTATACTTCTCTTAAATTAGAGTAGATTACAACCTAAATTCTATAGTATTGCTTAGGGTTTAGAACTGCTAGGGCATGTTGTTAGTAGGGAGTAGTAGTAATAGAGTTTAAAGCTTTATATCAAGGGCTGTTATAACCTATTCTAGGTTAAAGGGGACTAATCTAGCACTTTAAAACTCTTCTTAGATGTTACTAGGAGTAAATACTGCATTATAGGCTGCTTTAAAGCATAGCAGGAACTTAGTCTTTATAAGGTAGCTAATCTAGTTGCATATAAGTATTTTAGCTTAGCGTCTATACGCCTGCTTTAAAGGGGCAAAACAGCCTACATTAAGTAGCTATAGGAGGTGCAATAAGTAAGGAGGCATACATAAGGTAACAATCTTGTTATCCTTACAGTATTACTAGAATAGGAGCAAGTTGTAGCTCTTATAGCTATTAATAACTAGCAGTTAGTAGGTACTAACAGTACGCTTCTTTGTATATGTATTAAAGTGCTTTAACTACTTAAGACTAAGCTTATTAGTAGTCTAGCTGTTAGTAGAGACTCTAATAACCTAATCCTAGGGCAGGTCTTCTTCTTTATACTAGCTAGTAAGGTAGTAACGTGCTTTAAAGATAATAAAGGGTAGAATAGTCTATCTAGTAGCATTAATACTCTATATAACTATTATCTACTCTTAGTTGCCTAGCTAGACTGCCTTTAGCCTTCCTTGTCTCTCTAAAGCTGTAACAATTGCTTCTTAGGAGATCTAGCCTATTATAAAGCCTGTCTTGTTAAAGTTATATATATTGTTATCTTAGATGCTATACTTAGCTTTAATGTTAGCTACTAGGCTAAACCAGCCCTGCACAACTCTAGAATCCTCGCAGAGGGCTTACTTATAGTTATACCTACAATTAAACTTTACTTTAAGCTCTAGCTAATACTTAACAAATATACTAGGCTAGTTTGCGCTAACATAGCCTAGATTGCGCTTAGCACGCAGAGAATTAGCCATAGCAGCTATATCTGCTAGCTAAGGGCTAAATCCTTGCGCGTTAAGCTTAAGTATGTGCTTAACAATTACCTGCTCCTTATTATTGTCTAACCCTTATAAGTTAGGCATAGTATTAGCTTATAAAGGTTGTCCTGCGCATTATGTGCTTAGTATACTCTAAGGCACCTTATAGATAGCTACAGCGCGTTGCTAGGAGAGATTTGCGTCTTGTTTAAGAGCTTAAAGCGCAAGCTAGATCTAAGCCTTATTTAACGCGTTATTTCAGGCTAGTTAGGGATGCATTAGGGTAGTAGGGTGAAGTTTGGTAGGGGCTTGGCAAAAGTAATCAGCTTGCCCGTTAATCAGCTCGCCCGTGGGGTACGTTAAAGGGAAGTGTCTAAACATTAACGCAATTACTACATCTAATGCTAGGCTTAGCATTGCTTTAGACTTCTAGAGTCTTAGAATACTACTCTAGCAGCTATGTAGGCTGAACATGCACTAGAAGCGGAAAGTAGGTCTACTAGTAATGTTCTGTGTTAGTACATTTTGTTACTTACTGAGGTACCAGATCGGGTAAAAAACACTGCAGATTAGGTAAATTAACACCGCATCTAGGTAAATAAACACAGGAAAAAGGTCTTTTTAGGTAAAATACACTGCAAATTGTGTAAAACTTCTAGAAAACGTGTAAAGTACACTACTAAAAGGTTAAAATAACCTGTTGCGGTGTTAAAAACACAGGAAAAAGGTCATCGCTGGATAAAAAACACCGGATGTGTACCCCAGTGACTGTCGTCAGCATCTTGCGCTTACAGGCCCTAGTAAACTTTGCTAAAACGACTAATTTAAGCTAGGAGTTCTATTTTACATCAAGGTAGAGCACGATAGAGCTTGGTGTTGGCATTATCTGGTAAGTGCCCTGCTTCTTACCACCCCTCTAATCCACGCTTACGTTCCGTGATTTGCAGCGTTTGCTTGCCGACAACAAGATTGCTTCTCATCAAGCTCTTCCCTGTTCTTGACGGCTCCTCGAAGCGAGATCAACGATGCCGTCAGCAAAGAAGCGATGAAGAATTGAAAACTATGACCATTAGTGGAAGATTGCGTGGGTTGACATCGCAAGAGCCTAAATCTCCGCGAGTGTCAAAGAGACAGACCGACGAAGATGGCGAATCATTTGAAACGTCTGTTGTAGGGGGTAGTGGCATGGACGCTGACGATATAAGTCTCGTAGAAAAGAACTTTTCAGGCTCTAAGACGGAAGAGACTTAAACGACGATCGTTGTATGCGAAGCTACTTAAACTCGGGGCGATTCTGGAACCTAGGCTCAATGTGTTGCAATGTGGAGATTTGGTGCAGGAGGAGGAGTCATCAATCATGATGATAGGCTGCAGTTGCGATGATGGTCGTGGCGCCAATGATGAGGCTGCATTTTCGTCCGCGCACACTCGGACAGATGGGGCATTGTCAAGCCCACAATCCAGGCGCTTGAATCGCAGAACTTGAAAACAGTTGAGCAGTATCATCAGCCGTCTGCACTTGGCTCGGATCTGTGCCGTTCCGCTGTTACACAATTGCGCAGCTCACCGTTCGAATATGCATGGAGGGCTTTACAGGCTGTTCTCGAACACCGCTACTCAGGCTGTCCTTTCCTCCTACCGCAGGGAGCTACGATACATGCTCGATGGGCTCGTTCAGATCAAGTGAAGACAGTCGAACATGTGTCCAATCCAAGGTCCTCCTAACAGGCCCTGCTAAGGCAAAGCAATTAGCGTTTGCATTTGCTAGCTAACACTTACAACTGGAAACTGAATTCGCGTGCTGTTTGAGAAACGCACTGAGTGCTTGACGCTTCGCATCTCGTCGCTGTTGTTACTGTTATCGCCTATTCCTAAGTTCCTCGCATACCGCGGGAAGTTGCCACCTGCAATCAACACTCGAATCCTCCGTCCGCGCAGAAAGCGGTGTGAAGCGTCGTGAAGATCGAGTCTCACAAGCTCATCGTGCGCCCGCTCAGGGCCCAGCCGCTTGTACGCCTCCGTCACATTGATCGAGCTGCCGCTCTTCTTGACTTCGCTGACGCGCACGAACACATCAGCAGGAGGATGCGACGATGTATGCGCCAACTGGATCGTAACTTTGCCGCAGAATTCGAGATCGTTGTCAAGCGGGTCGGAGTCAAAAACAAGAACATCACTACGCTTGGCAAGCGCGCTGTCGTTCACCGCACCGGAGCTGAGAAGAGCATTGCCCCCGATGGTTGGGGTCGGGTTCGCCGGATCGAAGACAAATGTGGAAAAGCCGGCCTCATGCAGTGTAGGCTTGTTGGTTAATTTTCCATCAGCACCCAGATAAAACACGCATGATGCGGTCGGCGGAGGATAAGTAGAGGTTCTGCGCCACTTTTGTGCACCCGTCACAAAATACTCCACGGCTGAATTGCGCCTGACCTCCTCGCGACCACCAAGATGGTGGTCAATCCAGTCAAAACCAGCCCGATTGGCTTTACCGCTCAGGGGGCACCTGACGTGTGACCATGGTCCTGCGGTCATGGCAACAGGGCAGCCTCGTTCTTTGAGCCGGTGGTATTGCTCGATCGACTGCTCAAGGAAGATGTCGTACCAGCCAGTGACAATCAGAACGGGGATCTCGATGCGTTCAAGCGCTTTCCCAAGTCGCATCGGCGCGTAGTACGAGTCGCGTACGTCTGGGGTAGTGATTATGCGATCTACCCAGCGAGCTTCGTCACCAAGATAGCTTCTCACGTTCTGAGCTAATGGAACGCTACGAATCACCCGTTCCAGCTTTGGCCGTGTCAATGACTTCCAAGTGAACGATGGCTTCTCCTGCGTAGAGACATGCCCCGCCCATCGCACGACGTCGAGGTTCAAAGAGCCAGTGTCCCAGAATGCGCGCGGTGGATCATGGACGCTGACTGTCGTGACCGCAGCGACCATGTCCCGAGGGGGGTCGATCATCAGGGCCCATTGCGTGAACGAGAGGTATGATCCACCGATGGTCGCGAAGCTTCCCGTGTACCAGGACTGCTTGCGCATCCACTCTACAATACCCTTTCCATCCTCAACATCGTTGCGAAAAGGGTCGAAAGTACCGCCCGAGCCAAACGTCCCACGTGAACTGACCATCAGTACTTGGTATCCGCGCGCTGCGTATGCACGAGGATTCAAACTCATGCCGAAACCGCGTCCGTAAGGTGACACTTGCAGAACAGTACCCAGCGGTCCCTCGTTGTCCGGCCGAACGGGCTGTAACAAAGCGCCAGCGAGTTCAATACGATCGAGCCCTGCAGAAATGGGGATGCAAACGTCGTGAGTAGTGTAGCTGCATCTTTCAGGCGGGAATCCCAGAAGCCACAACACAATCCGATCAATGAGACAGGCAAGAATGCCCCGCCTCTGCAGCGAAGCTCCTTTGCTGATGTCGGTCATCGTGAAGGGCAGAGTGCGGTTCTGGCGTGGTAAGGAGACTTATCGTGTGTCGTAAAGACTCAAGGTACTTATGGGCAGACATAGACGTACTGCACGGGTCTAAGTTCGCCCGAGCAGCACGCCTGAGGCACGGCATGCAAGCATTTCACAAGAGCCACCAGCTGGAAAAGACGCCTTTTTACCTGGCTATTGTTGCAGTCAGCTGGTCGCATGACAGGAGTCCTCCAACAGTGAATTGAGTTGAAGCCAGAGGCGCTGACCGGATTGAGCGTCGCAGAGTCGAGAGAATGTTCTGGGTTGCGGTTTGAGGCGGGCTGCTGCGGGGAACAATTTGTGTCGCATGTGGGGCAGTTCCCCAGCCTCGCGATCCCCGCGTCGAGACTCAGCGGCATCGCACCACGGCTCTTCACCCCTCGGATGAATCAAATGAAACCGAGGGTCTATACACGTGAGTGGCGCTGATCTTCATCCTGCAGTCTTTACATAAGGTACATAAGAGATGGCTTCGGCGGAATGCATCGCTGTGGGTGCACGCCGAACCCACTACGTCATCGGCAACCACCTTATCAACATCTTCCATCATGCAGCTTTTCAAAGTCTTCACGACAATTGTAACATTGCTTTGCGCGGATGTTGTTTGCACAAACGTCACAGCGCCAACTGCGCCAGGTCTCGAGTACCTGTACACACTTTTCGCCGACTGCGAGCCAGGGATCTTCACCTCGCAGACTGCTAAAGGCTTGCGGACAGCCATTCCCATCGTCGGCGGTAATTTCACTGGACCACGTTTGAACGGAAAAGTCTTGGATCTCGGTGCCGATTGGGGGCTCACGGACCCTCAGACTGGTGTCTTCAGTGCGGACACACGATACAATCTGCAAACCAATGATGAACCACCTGCGAATATCTACATCTCCACGTCTGGATCAGCTCAGCCAGACGGAAAACTGCATCTGCGATTGGTGTTTGAGACAGGAGACAAGGACTACTACTGGCTGAACTTCGTGACGGCTGTCGGCGTTTTGCAGCGTGTTGCGGTGTACGAGAACGGCACATTCACGCTGCGAATCGATGCTTGGAATGTAAGAGATACCAATTGCTCGTCTTTCTTGTCGACTAACCTGAGAACAGCTTGCTAACGAATGGACAAACACAACTTTCATTAACGGGACAACATACTAAATTCAGTTGATAGTAGGAGAGCTTGTGGATGCGGCAAGCACTACTAGTCACGTCCTAGTATCTCAATGGAGATTTCGCGCAAAAGGAGCGCTGCGGAAACACAAGGCTTGTACGGGTTGCCACCCTAGGCTCGTGCCGTGAGGTGCACTTGGACTCGGGACCAAATCGACTGTGCAATCTTTCAGAGCTATTCATTATTTCCTCCATCTCCGCACAGCTCCAGATCACGTACGTTTGCTGACCTTTCTCCGCTCGTGACGCCAAGAGACGCCTTTTTTGGCAAACGAAGATGATCGCCGCCTTCGGGGTGCCATTGAATCAGGATGGCACGTTCTTATACAGCCAAATAGGTGCTCAGACCGTTGAAAACACAAGGTTCATCAGCACAGTATTCCACTCACACCTGTGCGACTGGAACGACACGAGTTGCCCTACTAACGCAGATAGACTTCAAAGCTCGGCAGTGTGGTACGGTCATTGGCACCTCGAGGATTCTGGTCTCTGTGCCTGAATCATGGTCAGGATCAGATCCGCCCCTAGTCACCGTCTCGGATGCTCATCAGATAGTCCAAACTGGACATGTAACCGCAAGAAGTAATATGCACTCATACTGTGCGGTCCCAACCATGGTATCCCACTTGTGTCGCAGTCCAATGCTTCTTTGATCTGGGTATGCAATGACCTTGTCGTCGCAGATGACTTGAGAACAGTTGTGACAACGGTAGACTACCACAAGAACTGATAGATGCAGGGTCTCATGCTACATGTGTTGCCATAGTCTCCATACTGCGATACCCGAGCTTCTTAGAGCGGTGACAAAGGAGGGGCGTGGCACACTCACGGCACTTTTCATACTGCCCACGTCCCTGTCAGCAATCATGCAGGGAGCATCTCCATACGTCGGTCCAGACTGAAGTGAACTACGTGCAGTGATATGCAGACTTGACCCCAGGCTGTTGGTGCCTGACGGCAGGGTTGGTACACTGTCGATGACGTACTGCATCAGCGCGCTAAAATTGAGGCCTACCAGCAACGTCTCATCCAATCAGACAATCGAGTCATCAGCACCGCAACGTGTATATTATGTCCCGTTCGCGGCCATCGATTCCCTCTCTTCTTTACCGCGGGGCCTGTGGCCACCATTCACTCGTTTGAAGGTCTTTGTTTCGTATCTTGCTTTCGTCGCCAGCAAGTCGTTGGTTGTTGCTGTGAGCCTGGCGCTTTCTTGCGAATCTTGACTTTCGATTCCCAAGACACATCAGTTCTTAGTGAGCTCGTGTCTTAGTGCCTGACCAGCCGAGGTGTTGTGACCAAGTCGGACATCATCTTCACCTCTTCGTTGACCCTCGACTGTTATTTAAGGAACCGGAATCGGAAGCTCAAGCGTCGCACTCGAGTTCGACAGTAGTAGCAGCACTCCCGGAACAACCACCATCTGATTCAAATGACGCGAACCAACTCCCGCCGCTACCGACGTGCCTCGATCTTCCCCCGCAGTCAACACTCTCTTTTGACCCACTTCCTGGTGAAGTCTCAACTTCGTCGGACCCTCGTCATCGCAGAAGCCAGAACGCAGCAGCGTGCACTCATCCGCACTGTAAAAAACAATTTGTCCGTCGATCTGATCTCAAGTGAGTGGTTGCACATCTTCAAAGACCTGTCACTAATTTCATCTCAAAGCAAGCACCTCAAGACTCACGAGCCACCCTATGTCTGCAGCATCTGCCAAGTGACACTCAAACGAGACAAAGATTTTGCAAAGAATGTCGCGAGACATGAGCAGACCGCGCGGCATCGTGGCAAACTTGGAGGTGACCGACGTGATGACCAGTACAAGTGCCCTGTCACATGGTGCGGCAAATCATGGCCACGGAAAGACAACTTCAAGAGGCACATGACCTCGCAGCATCCGGGCCATGATACTACATTGCACTCAACTTCCTAGTACAAAGTCAATGCGAGTCTGACAAATTTGATGACTTATACGTAAACATTGCTACAAAGTGACCTCTGTGCCTCAGCCGTTGCCCTGTGCTGAAAGCCCTGACCTTACACATTACTCAGAACGACTCAATGTCTACGTCTTCTGGAGATAACTACCTAAACAGGCCTTCATGGCTTTTCGATATCTTGTGACTCCCCAGCTATGCAATAAGCAACATTCTCAACACAACAAGAAGGGAACAGGTGGCAGTATAGACCCGTTTCTGCATTGACGGCAGAAACTACATTGAATTGGTCGAAAGCTTTCGCGGTATCGAGGATGCGTGTCTCAGCTGTCTGCTTTGCACTTCGTCATTGTGGTAGGCCTCACTTTTGCGGGGGTGTGGCCTGCGTGCAGAGCCGAATGTTCTTGCAGTATTGAATCTGCGGGTCTAGGCGGATGTAGTGCACTTTCACAATGTGGTAGGCCTCAATGTTGCGGAGGGTTATATGGATGTAGCTACATAAAGGCATAAGATACTCACAGTGTCGTTCAACTCAGTACAACGAAGTTGACATTCGCAGCTAACCTCAAACCAACTGCCTTTACTCCGAGATGTCACATGTTTTTTGTTGTTCCAAGGTCACTCCTTATAAAAGCCAAATCCTTGCTCACGAACCCAAGTTTCGCGAGTACCTCTCATGGGGCCATTACCCCAAAGAAAGCTCGGTTGATGAACGTGGAGTGCAACCACTCGACGACACCTACGTGGTGCAGGTCGTTCGACAGGTCAACTACGGGCCACTGGAATCTAAACGCTACTTCCTGAAGACTGGCAGCGACATGTTCGTTGAGGTCGACGAGAAATGGCTCATCGATGCCAACTTTGCAAAGCTGAACGCGTAGGTAGAATCTCCGATAATGCAGCAGATTCAACAAGCTGATTCTGTCATAGCTACAAGAACTTCAAATGTACCGCACACAACATGTTCTTCGAACTGAACGTCTACAAGAAAGACCCTGTGAACAAACACCACTGGCGCGCCAACATTGCTCGCCCAGCCTCCGAGATCGATCTTTGATCACGCGCATGCCGAAGATGGGAAAGCTCTTAAGCAATCGTTTTTCGGACTAAACGCGTGATTTGAATCAATTGTGGTTCAGATACATCAGTTTACATAGGGCACACTAGACCAGAAAGAATTCTCCGTTTTCCTCATTCAAGACACGCTCTACCTTAAACACCGTGCTCTTGACATCTGCATTGGTTGTGCTTAGTTGGATTAGTGCGGATGTTTACACCAGATACAACACCCACGATACAGACTTAGTTCTCTGACTCTTCATCGAGCATACTGCTAGGTGCCACTTGAGCAGCCTTTATTATTATGTACTACGGATGCTCGCACAGTTCGTCTATATTTGCGAGGGCTTTACCGGCTGTATTAGGGAGCCTTACGGAGGCATAGATAAGGCAACGATACACCAGTCCATAAAGAATGCGAACGCTCCCCACTAATTCATCGGGCTCAGAAGGGACGGCGTCGCTTTCGTGGTGGCAAAGTAGGGTTACGATGGCCAAACGTCTGCACTTATTCCATAGTCGTCTTTGAACCTGATCGTTGGCTTGTGGATGGAAAGTTTGAATCAACCGAATTTTCCATGCTTCCAGTCTCCGCGGGTCGCAGAGGCTGGTTTGGAAAGAATATCACGATGTTGGAGCTGCGCATCTTCCTAATAATGCTTCTCGAACTATCAAGATTGGCTAGCAGTTGAGAACTCATGGTGCAATCGATGCCCTGAATCAAAAACCTCAGGATTGTTACATCAGTTCAAACCTCATCTCGCGGCAAAGGGACATGGCTTGAGTCAACATGACAAGGCCATGTGCAGTAGTATCTTAGTGGGAGACCATATTCTGTGACAAAGTGCGCCAGGAATATCACCGACACTTGCTGAGAAGAAGAGGATAAAACAGGTCCTGCGACCTGACTCGGTGATGGATTTGTATCGACGTGGAGTGTCGTTTCAGGTCCACGATCGTGCGTTGGCCCCAGCTTTCGTGTTTTGAGTTCGACCATTCCACTTAAGAGAGAGTACACCTCACCAAATCCCTATCATCGGAAATTTCCAAGCTAGCTCAGTAGAATCGTTCCTATTCCCTGTCAATTCTGTGTTCGACACAATCTCGTGGTGCAGGTTTGCACGTTAGGTCACTTTGAGTCGGCCCGCCCCTTTCGGACGGACAGACCGCCACTTCAGCGAGCCAGGGTTCGAAGGCCTCCACACCAACTGCTGCTGCTGCCGGCACCAGGATTAAGTCACGTTTTTGGGCGGCGTGGAGCTACCGCATGTCGAACGTCCCTCGTGGGGTCTGGGAGTCACAGTACATCGCTTACGCTTTGTGTTATGATTCCCACGACCCCACAACGACAAAAAAGGCTACGGCTGTCGTATGCTAGCCTGCTTTTCAACCCTTTCGAGCAGCTTTGAGCCCAACCAGGGCACGACTGATACGCTCTAGACTTGCAAGGATCATGTCACCTGCACACGACGGTGACAAGCGATGCCGATCCAATGTCGACCTACGGAGGGCGGGTGGCAGATACTTCACATGTGTCCAGGATTGCGCCCTTCGTCTGCAGAACACCACTCCTTCACACAGCACCAACTTGGCGATTTGCCGCATTCTTTCACCCACCCACCATGTCAGGCGTCCTTTGTGTCTGGGCTGCAGATCTACCAGAGTCTTCGGAGCAGTGGTACGAGAATGAATACATCCCGGAGATGTTGTCTCGCCATTCAGACAGGGTTTTACTTGCCGAGACTATCGCAACGCCTCTTGACAAGCAGTTCGAAGGTATCGGGACAAGAGATGCTGCGTTTAAGAGTCTAGTGGTATATGAAGTCGCCGAAGTGCAGAAGATCATCGACGCCACATACGACGAAAGCAATCATCCGGTGATGGACGGACCGCTCCGTGGGACAAGGTTTGACGTGAGGCCGTATGAATTGCTCAAGAGCTGGCAGTCCGACGAGGAATGGAATGGCGGTAGGTGACTGATTTTGCAGGCATCTGACATATGTGTGCTGATTACTGACGGACGGCCAGATGCTGCAGACGTTGCTTCGATCTTGTTCTGGGAATGGCATCCTCACAACGGCTTCGAGGATGAGATTGTGGAGTACTACGAACGTGAGATGGGTCCGTTGTTTTGCCAGGCTCCAGAAGTATTGCGACTACGATGGTTCAAGATCAGGAACGCTACAGTGCTGAAAAGTGATTCGCACAATACCCTAGAAAGCGGGGTCATGCATACCTACATGTGCCTCGTGGAGATGGACTGCGAGGACTGGCCATGGGGTGAGATCTTCGAGATCAATCAACTGCCTGGGTGGGCAAAGTACTTTGAGGACCAGAGACGTGTGGTAAGTCCGCTTGCTGTCGTCGAGCTGAAAGGCAGATGCTGACAAATCACAGAGATGGCAGGCGAGTCAATATGTGGTGACTCGAAGCTACCCTGATGCAGAGGTTCAGGACAATGGCGCATGAACAGGGACTACTCTAATAGAACAGATCTGCGTTGTGTGGGGTGTTGATAGTTCGCGCGGCATTGTGATGGTCATGTGCAGCAAGCTGTGAGGGAGCGATTGACAGAAAGGGCGATGACGTCGCGGAAAGCCAGGGCCGCCACCCTGCACCTAGGTGACTTCCTTCACTCGCGGATCCCCACAGCGTCGCATTGTCTCGTCCCTCCCTATAGATTACGACGATGCATGGAACAAAGTCTTTGTGCAAGTCGCTAGCTTATCTGTACTCGCGCCAGTTCGTCAGTTCTTGATGGACCAATAATGCCTCCCAGCCGGCGTTCAAAGAGCAGCGGTTGTTGGGTTTGCAAACTCCGCCGCAAGAAATGCAACGAAAGTCGCCCAACGTGCGGTGACTGCGCCAAACTCAAAATTGAGTGTCAGTACGGACCAAAGCCTTCTTGGATGGATGGTGGGGCGTTGCAGAAGCAGAAAGCAGCACAACTCAAGGAAGCGATCAAGCAGTACGCTGCGCACAGAAGGGAGCAAGCACAAACCAGCAAGATCGCTGCTCCTGATGTTTCCAATCGCCAATTTCAGATCATTCAAGATATCACGGTCGCTGCCAGCTCTTTGAGTGCACGGTCTACGACGCCGGTCAGACCAGATGACCCAACTTCGGTGCAGAGGGGGACTACGACACCAGATCAACAACCGACCCTGATGGACACATTGCCATGGAGCTACCAACAATACCAGCGCTCTGATACACTGGAACATGCGTCGGCTACCGAATGGAATTTCATCATGAAGTACATAGACCACGTCTTCCCAGCCATGTTTCCTTTCTACCAGCCGCCTATCTTCGACACGGGACGCAGCTGGTTGCTGCTTCTGCTGCGAAAGAACAGGATTGCCTACCATGCCGCGCTTGCTTTGTCATGCTACTACTTTACCGTGGCACTCAGCGATGCTGAGATGGACAGCGAGCATGCAGTCTGCAAGCAGATGCGATGGGATGAGGTCGATCATGAGACCGCGAAATGCTTCGATAGTCTCCGCGCGGATATATCAGCGTTGGATCTTGATGGAGGCTACATGAGCACGACAACGATGGAGAGAGTGGAGCTCATGAACAGCATCACCATGGTCATCGTCTTGGAAATTGCTATGGGGAAATCAACCCCTTGGCAAACGCATTTGCCCGTTGCGATGAAGTTGTTTGAGGAGATCATGGCCACTCCTGAAGCTCGTTCCACGTACGCAGGGCAATCCCAGTCAAAGTTTGGATCAGTGCTCTTAGGAATTGGTGACCCTTTGTGGACTAATCCCTGGCCCTGCAATCATATATGGTCCCCCGAGCAGACCGGTTTTCGGTTTTTTGCTGGCTACTTGATCTTCATCGACATCATGGCAAGCACTGTCCTTGGAAATACGCCGCGCCTTGCACGCTATCACGCTGATGTGCTCGCAAAGATCGACGATGGAGAACCTGCGGTGGGTGAAGCAGAGATTCGCCTGTCAGCAATCGTCGGTTGTCGCAACTCGATCGCTAGATTGATCAGTGCAACGTCCACGAGCATTCCAGATACGATACAAGTGACATCACCCGGCTTCTCAAAAGTCGCGCGCGCTCTCGAAACAGAGCAAGACATTACGAGAGAGATCGAGAGTCTCTATACAACGGTCAACACGAATACAATGCCAAACGTACACCACGACCGCGTTCATCGTCCTAGACCGACCCAGCTAGGTCCAGATACTCCAAGTTCATTGGTCAGAGCCCTGGTCTGGAGTCATGCAGCTATGGTCTATCACCATACGGCGTTGTCGCCCTGGCGGCTCGACGATTTCGAAGTTTTGAATCACGTCGGACACATCATAGGTCTGCTTGCTATGCTTCCACAAGATCAAACCCGCACGCTTGCTTGGCCAGTTCTGATAGCTGGGTGTTCAGCAAGCGAGGAGGAGGAGGCATCTTTCACCGCACTCTTGGCCGATCTCAGCAGAGTGCAGACATTCGGGCCTCTCCATGACGCTCGACGATTAGTTCAAAGTGCATGGCGAAATCGATGGACATTCTCCCATGACGGATACCACCCAGCTTTTGCTTCTGGTCTAGCAAATTCTGGCACATTGGTGTTGATCATCTGAGCAACCTCAGGATAAGAAGATTATACATGCATTGCCGCGCTACGAAACCGCCAAGAGAAGTCCACAACACGCCACCATTTCCAATGTGCCCCAAGCCCAAATGGTGTTCGAGATATCAGTGGCTCTTCCAAGCGCCAATCATCTCCTTCACACTGGTCGTCTTGATCTCCGGAAACCTCTCATTCAATGATCCTTCCAAGGAGAAGTTCATGATGCCATGGATGGCCCACAGGCCGAACTTCGACAGCAATCCCTCAAGCAGCGGCTTGGGGAAGTAAGGGTACAGATACGGGTGTGAAGGTAGCTCGGTGATCCTACCCTCACGCAGCTGCTCTGCTGCGTCATGGGTGACCTGGAATTTGTCGCCTGTTGCACATATCAGCTGATCGTATTGCACTTTGGTAAGCGAGCCTTACCGGTTGCCTCCTCAGCCAGTCTTACGATCTGATTGACCGAAGCCTGGTCGCTGTAAACCTGCATTACCTTGTCCCACTTCTCCAGGCTCAATGATGCCACGACGAACTTGGCCAAATCCTTGGTGTAAGTCAAGTTTATTAGCTCATCACCAGTACCTGGAATCGCAGCGGTCCTGTGCGTGATATCCACAAAGACAACGAAGGGTGAGAGGTTGGACTCGACATGTGGCATGCCGTAGTAGTCAAGGAACAGTCCATTGTGGAACTGGGTCCATTCGAGGTCCGTCTTGCGGAGGACCTCGAGACTCTGTTCGCGGAACTGATTGGGTGCGATCTGAAGAGACCTGGTAATGTTAGAGTGAATCTCGAGATCTCAAAGAGGTCTTAATGTCACTGACTCGTCTTCGGGTGTCTTATCTCCCCAATTGCTCTGTACGAAGCGCTTGACGGTAGCAGACTTCGCCGCGGCCTGGATCAGATTGCGCTCAGATTGCGCGGCAACAGGATCGTACATGACGATACTGGACACTACGGTGTGGACCTTGTGCTCTTTCAGAGTTTGGGTGATTTTATCCACATTGCCATAGTCGACAGCGAAGGTTGGGACAGGTTGCTCTCCTTCAGGAACCTTGGTGTTGTCAGAGATGCCATTCCGGATATCGGTGGCTTTGAGGAACTTACTTTGCGGCCGATTACAATCACTTCGTGAGTTCCATCTGCTTTGAAAGCCTCGACAATTGTCTTGCCAACACTGCCAGTTCCTCCAACGACCGCGACGACAACCATGATATATGACCAGGAGACGATTGTAGTGATGTGGGGTTAGGATGCTCTGTTCAAGCTGCAGATATGCTGGTCTTGATGAGCGCGACGTTCTGACAATTGTTGGTCGGCGGATGGTGTCTGTCTTATACACATTTCCGCGTGTCGACCGGAGGAATCTTTTGACCGCCAAAGACTGACCCATCATGCTTACACTACTACGAGCAGCAGGCCTGCGGGTGAACATCGAGTCCCGAAGAGGGTTCGAAGGGTATTGAAGCTGCAGGCTCGGTGATGACAATGACTGTGAGTGGGCAAAGGTACCAGTCAGATTTTAGCGTAAGCACCAACCCTATTTCGCGTACCCGCGCGGCCATCGAAAGGGGAAACGCGGCCATCTGGCGGTGCTGCAGAGCGCATCGCAGAAGACTGCCTCACTGCTCAGGATCTCACATCATAGGAGCGCATGTTTAGACTTTGATTTGTAAGTTTACTCCTGAGTTGGTCCGTGGTGTTGCAATGCGTGAACCGCAGTGTACGTTCGGTGCGGATCAAGCGCCGAACCGCTTCCTCAGGTACCATGCACCGCTGGCGGTACACTACGAAAGCACAAATTGGAGGGAGCGAAATGTTGAGTGCATGCCCGTAGTGTCTCTTGGTTGAACCAACGAAAGCTGCACCACCTTTGGTTGTCACAGCCAATTTCATGTACTCCTGAGAGCAAAGCAGTTATAATGATGTGACAAACAGTACATCACACCTCTCAATGAAGATCCCAACAGTATAATAATACAGAACGCCCGCCATGAGGATCAAGTGCGAAGTCCCCAATGCCGAAATTCGAATTTACCTTGGGCAATGCATCAATACAATGGCGCTCCGTGGTATCTCAATAGAGCAAGCCAGTCAGAGCTTCTCTTCGTGGTTTCACAGCATTCTAACACTGTCCATTCGCCTGACTCGCCAGTCGGACGGGCTTTGCTGTTCAATACCAACGATCTTCCATCAATGATACCGAGCTGCATCAGCTTCTCGACTCCGGCGTAATTATCCTTCCGGATCGCGTTAAGGATTGACGAGAGTTGCGGCAGATGTAAAGCGCGTCCTTCGTCCCACTGATGGACCATATCGATGAGCGCGGTGTAGCTGAACTTCGTCTCCGCATCCATATCGGTGTTGGTACAGAGCAAAATTGAGTCGTACGCGGGAGGTAAGGCTGCAATCTCGCCTCTACTGGCAGCTGTGGAGATGAAATCCAGTACAATGCGGACGTTGTCTTTATTATTTCGTCTGATGGCGAAGTCGAGAGCCTCGTATGTCAGCTCTGGGGCCATTGGCAGCATCTCTTGTAGCATCGCTATTGCGGTCTCGCCGCTCTCACTCGCTGCAAACTGCAGGCAGTTCATGTCCTCGATGGCAGGATCTCTGGGATGAGCGCCAGACCGAAGAAGCACTCTCGAAACCTCCAATCTGTCCAGTGCCAATGCAGCGACAAACGGCAAGGCCTTGATCTCTCTTTTGCCTCGCCTGAAGAAAATTTCTTCTCGGACCAACGTGGGCTTGTGCTGCAAGATGAGCTCGACACCCTGGGCTGCATCTGCCGCGATCGCTCTCCCTAGAGGTGTCCTCAGCCCGGCATCTGTCTGTGTGCGCTGAACTAAACCCAAGTCAAAACCTCTGTCAGCAAACAAGTGCAGTATGCGCAATGCATCATCCGGCCTGGTTTGCCACGTTTCCTTACTGAGCGCGTTCACAGGAGACACAAAGCGCGTCTTCTTTTCTTGATGTTGTTGCAGATCGTCTGCCTTTTCGTAGTCTTTCGGCGCTCCTTTGAGAGCGAGCATTTCCTCGACGGTATCAGCGAAGCCTGCACTCGAGAAGCAAGCAAGCGCCGAAACCTCATATGTTGTTTGCCATGGGCGGTACTGGTAGCTGGCAGCCTGCAGTTCGCTCTTATTATCAAACAACCCGGAGACGAGCGCCGAGGGGTCGAATCTAGAGCTGCCCATGATAAACTTCATAACGCTTATGCCAAGCTCGACATTCTGCCAGCGCGAGATCCCGTCCAACACACTCGACTTGGCTAGTCGAACTTGAGACTCTGCCCAGTAGTGTTGAGCGTCTTCGATCTCGCGTGGCCACTGTTCGGTCATAGGATTGGCCCCGTGAGATGCTATAAGGCAGCTTACAAGCTCTGCGTGTTCTTTGTATGCAGCCGACAAAAGTGCATAATCAATAGGAGTGTGCTTGACTTTCAAGCGAACGTCCCCGTACTTCGCACCATTGCGGAGCAGGAAGTCGACCACTCTGGCATGACCTGCTGCTGTTGCCTGAGTTAATGCCTCATTCTTACTCCTCTTCGTTTTTCCTGTAGGATTCGCACCCATCGCCACCACAGCTTTCACAAGAGACAGTCTTCCCTCCCGCGAAACTTCTTCAAGAACTTGGTTGAGAATTTCTGGCGCAAACGCTCCGTTGCCACTTCCTGCTGTGTTCGATCTCTTTAGCGAGAACCGCACGATGGATGAACCTGATGAGCTTTTCCTGCTCGTTGTGCTGTCTTTTTGCTCAAGTCGACGCGTGATCTCTGCCTTCGCTTGGTCCAGTGTCATATCTGCTGCCTCGTTTTCGTATGCGCCTGATGTAAAAGCAGCGACTGAGAAATGGCTCTTCGAGAAAGGAAAAGAACCAATAGACGACGAGCACAACTGGGCTGAACCAATACTGCTACTCGTCGTGCTGCTCACAGTCCTCATTAGAGAGACCGTCGCTGCTGGAAGCGGGGCTGGACCCTTCGGCAGTCGAAGAGGCAAAGGATGTTGGTCACTGAGGGCAAGCGAAGCCATCGAATCGCGAACACCACCTTCGCTGCTAGTCGAGCAAGACATGGGTGGGGTCATAGGTATCGTTGTTGCTCTCTTGAACGCTAAGGGCCGTGGCATATTCGGATCTGAGGGCGATTGAGGTACGAGTGTTTGGGCTTGTGACCAGCAAGACGGGCTGCTCAGTGGCACATGACTTTCAAGCGATATGGCAGCCGGTGATGTGCTTGGCGAGAATACAAAATGGTCCATAGTTGGTCCCGTAAGACTCTCATCAACAGGGAGATTTGGCGAGTAACCCAATGATGAAGCTCGAGGTGGCACCTCGTCCATAACCTGGAGTCCCTCGGCATGTTTTCTGTATTGTGGAACATGTGCTGCAAGGTCATAAGATGCTCCAGCAAATTTTGATGTTAAGCGCTGTGGATTCCTTGATGGAGGCGGTGGAGGAGAGGCATCGAGCTCTTGAGCTGTCGCAGAAGCCAGTTTGGAGGGTCGTGTGTAGTCCCATAGTAGGCCCGGACCGTAAAGGGTCTCGTACTCCCCTAGCCCGTCTGCGAAGCGACCTTCCGGTTTCTGTCTTATAGTTGCGTGCTGCATGTTGAGGGTCGCACGTTACACGCTGTCCAGGAACCTGGGTGTCAAGGATAGTATATCAGGCTGGGAAGAGATGAAGCGGGGTAGAAGCAGCTCCCTGGCATTTTTGACTGCCGTCTGAACAGCCACAAAGCGGCTGAGAGGCCGTATTGAAACGAGTACGAGTGGCTGCAGGGCCGCGGTCCTCCAACGAAACATGCCCACCCAGCGCGGCACAGGGATGAGCTTCCGTGATGGGTTGACCGAAGTCATGAACGGAGCAAGACACGAGTGCAATTGTTCTAGTCCCAATCGTTATCGCCGTCAAGGCCGTGAGCGGGTGGTGTATAGGATAGTGGCTGCTGAGAAGGGTGATGTTTATTCCACGTGCCCAGATAGGTCCCTTCATTGGCCAATTTCTTCGCTTGGCAAGAACGCCTCCAATTCTACGACTTTCATCCATCTTGTCTAAAACGCCATCAACTCGCACGACTCAACATCGCCATATCGCACTGTTCGTTAAGCGCATCAATCTGTGGTTTCTGGAATTCTTTGCGAACAGTTCTGAGCTTCAGCCGGTGCTTCACTTGTATAACGACATCGTACAACTTTGAGACCACCACCACCAGGGACAACTCTGAATTTAAATGCTCTAGGGATCATGTCAAGACGCTGGAAGCTGCTCTCGAACCGTGTGATTGGCCTCATATACAGAGTCACGCGAAAGAACAGATGATGATTCAGGTCGCTTTCTGTACAGCTCTAGATTGCTGTATAACGGTCCGCGAAAGCATGCAATAAGTGTACTGAGCACAACGCCTGTTGTATTCAACACCCATGTTTTGACTTCTCCGTGTCAAGGAAGATCTCGCTCAGCAATCCTGGCGAGAATTGCCTTGGATACATGTCTGTAAAGCATAAGACTCAGGCATGCGTCCATACGAACTAGGACAAGTGTCCGTTCCATCTGTTGAGCGACACAGATACCTCTGGGCCACTTTGAAGACGAGGTTGCATAGTCGATGAAGGACATTGAGGCTCTTGTGCCGCGAGGTTTTCAAGGACGGACATGTGGAGGCGGGAGCAGCCGTCCGGATGCATACAACTACCCCGCTTTTCTGTACACAATTCCAGATACTCCTGGTCTCACGTCATCGACACACAACTCGGTACTCGGTTACATACGCATATATAACCTTATCTTAGCCCTTCGATGTCTCAGAGAATTACACTTACCTATAGCGACATTATCTTTACCAAGCAGACATGGCTGACGACAAGAAGAGAGAAGCAAAGCGCGTGGCGGCTGAGAATGGCGTGTACGTCCTCTCTTCCTTCGCGAAGACACATGGCTGATGGGACGCGCAGTGTCAACCCATCAGGCGCAATCGTGCTGGCAGCAGCGCCCATGTACCTCGCCTTGGTGCCCCTCACATCCTACCTGACGAAGCCAGACTCGATTGTACAATCCTTGACACATGCGCTTATCAAGCTTCTTCCTGGTGTTGGCGTGAACTCGATTACCGCCGGACGTGCGATTCCTGCCCTTTCAGCCCTCTACCTTTTCTGGACGTTTGGTGCGTCTGGCGCTGCCTCGGCCGCTGGTCAGGCTATGGCACGTGAAGATGGTCTCGACAATGATCATCCCAGGAAGCACGTCCATGAATTGGAAGGATTACCTCTAAGACTGAGAAGTGCGCACTATGCGCTGGTGGAGAACTTCCCAGGTATGCGCCCTCCTGGAACAAGGAGGAATCCCACTGACTGAAAACCTAGCTTTTGCACTTGCTGCAGCTCTCGCCCAGATCCTCGCCCCAAACGATGCACAGATTGTGAACTTGCTAGGCTATCATGTCATCGCGAAATTGCTCGTACATTATCCGGCGTACCTGACCAACATCGCGTTGCCGAGGACGCTGGCTCATATCAGCGCGACTAGTGCGTTGGTCAACGTGTGCTGGAGACTTGCTGCAGGTGCATGAGTATGTAGATCAGAGAGGTACTGGATGTGTAATGCTGTCGTTCATGAAAAGAGTGGAGGTATGTCTCTAGTGGTGACGGCCGGGATCGGGAAGAGCTTAGAAGAAGACTGTATGGCCTAAAGGTTTGACTAGATGCAGCACAATGGATTGAATGACGAAGCCTTCATGGTCTCATTATCACCGCGGAAACCTTCTCTATCAAGGAAGCCTTGTCGCTGAGTGGAAGGCTTCTCTACGCAGATAGACATCTTCGCTCATGGACTCACCTCGAGCTCTTGCCTCACCCCCACAGAATTCACTTATTCACAGCAGATGAGCCTCTGGCAGCGCTGCTCCTCTCCTTTAAGTATGCAAAAGCCTGAATATAAGTCGATGTACGGATGAGTCGAACATCCCCTGTATGTGCGAATCGATGTTCTCACTGGCACGGGGTCGATTACATCTCCACTGACACAAGCCTGTCGGCTTGTGTCAAGCCTGCTCGGCGCGGGAAAGATGCTCTTGCTGTAATCCCAGATTGAAGTGTGCGGACCCCGGCCCTCGCCTTCACCTCTGTATGGAAGCTGCTCTCTCACCTTGCTATAATTACAGTCGTCGGCTAGAGAAGTCCTGCTCTCTATATGAACTCAACTTTTTGCAAAGCTCGACAACTCCCTTGTTCAATCCATGACCATCGCCGACTATGTCTACCCACACACCACAAGCGTGCAGCAGTGCCAAGCGCACGCACCCATCTCTTTCTTAGGTGTAAAAACTTGCGTATAGGACATGTTACTGAGTGCTCTACAGAACCCCAGGTGCGACCTTTGCCACAGTCATTGTTGACACCGAGCAAGCACGGTTCGTGGTTCATGAGTGTCTCCTCACCCACCACTCCGAGTTCTTTCGCGCCGCTCTGACAGGCCGCTTCAAAGAAGCTGAAGAGAAAGCAGTAGCACTGGAAGAAGTTGAGCCCGCGACGTTTGGATTCTTCGTGCACTGGCTCTACAACCGACACTTCCCATGTCGCGAGCAGAGCGACGACCCGGCGACCGTCAACGCGTTCTACCACGAGGAGTTTCCGGACCACGAAGCCTCAATAGAGCTCTACATCTTTGGAGATAAGTACAACTGTCGAGATCTCCGGAAAGCTGCCATCGACTTGCTATTTACAGAGGTCGTGACCAACAATACTGGCCTCATTGCTTCGGTCGATGGGCCTCGCTTTCCAGAACCTGAAGCCTGGAGACCCCTTGTGTCGCCTTTTTGTCGATACGACGGTCGCCTATAATCACACAGAGGATGGGGCCGAAGACCGAGACGAACAAGAAAATGTCCCCTTCCTGAAAGCAGTATGGGCCCGCTATGTCAGAGCTTGTCAACAAGGGGAAGATATGGCCAAGCTGGATCTGAAGCTGTGCGACTACCACGAGCATGCGAACGATGAGGAGAGGGAAGCATGTGAGAAGGAGAGAAGAGATACACACGGTGACAAAAGCGATGACAGCGACCACAGTGATGACAGCTACCAGAGCTATTACAGCTACTCAGATTGAAGATCCGGAGCAAAGTGGTGGCAGTGCATATTCACGGAAAATGAAAGGACGCAGCGAAGTGCAACAGATCAGGACTAGAGACGGCCGTGAACAAGAATCATCAACCTCATGGTTGCATCCTCCAAGGAGATAGAAATGAGTCTGATATTGAGCAAGCAAATGGCAGGAATTCAACAAATTATCCAAGGCAGTCTTCCCTGTGGAAGGGGTTTTAATGGTTTTTAAACGTAGTCGACGTTCCCGGTACAGCACGCGACGCGGATCGTTGAGGCCGGACGCCTCGAACCGAATACCATGCTGTAGGCCTTTCGCGTGCTTGCTTCCAGCGCGGGCCGTTGAAAGCTCATCCTCACGATACCTACCTCTTCTGGTAAACCTATGGCAAAACCATCGATTGTAGTCGCCGTACCGTGGACGCTGGTCCCAGATTTAGACGTCTCGACAGCTAGAAGACTCGATCTTGAAGGACCGTTGCACCCAGCTTTTGACACTTCGAGCCCCGCATGTCTGCTTCCTTGACCATCGACCGTTGAGACCCGCGCAAACTGCCTCTTGAAGTAACGCGAACATAAGTGCATCGATCGCAGTACCTGTTCCGCGGAAGCTGGACACAAAATTTGGCATCTCAGTGTCGTCCAGACACGCATCGCGGAACTCAACTTCAACCAAGTCTGTGTGCTGGCCACTTTGCCCCCCAGCTGGCCACCCCATTGCACTCGCCATCATGAGCACGCGCAGCCCTCTCCCCTTAATCGGTCACTCCCCATCGCATCTCATCCTCGACCCACACAATAAGTTTCCTTGAAACCACAAAGGAATTATCGCAAATATTCATCGTTCTCGCCACCACACACCCACCTCTCAGTATTCATGCGTGACATGCGCCAAGCCACAACGCACTTCCGTCAGCCACCAGCGCGAACCAGCGAGGTCTTACCGAGCCAGATTTAGCCGGCCTCGTATTCCAATGACCCGAACAGCGATCGGTCAAAGCTAAAAATGACATAGGGGCAGGCTAGACGATCGCTCGTTGTGTTCGCTGGAACCTTTCCCGTGAGGCTGTGCGCATATCTGTGGTTGGGTGTTTGGTGGGATTTGTGGATTTGTGGATTTTGTGTGGATGCGGTGATGATCGATATATGCCCGTAGGCGACCATCGACCCAGTGGAGATGCTCAACAGCGGAAGTTCGACGTAGTCGCAGGGAGGAGCGAGTGTTTGGAACAATACTTTTTGCATCTACCTGCCTACTTAACTGCGTTGGAAGGGTCATGTGTACTGTCTATCCTCCCAGCCGTTGCTGCTTGTTCGTTTGCCTATTGCATGACTTGTCTAAGAAAGAGTGCCTCAACGAGGTATAGCGATAGAGTGGTTGAGAATAGGAGATGATGGGTGAGGGTCGGAGTGTCAAGGTTGAAGAAAGTGGTAAAGATGGACGCTGAAAGCAAAACCAACGCCGAGGCGATGCATAAAATGTCGATGGTAATTACAAGATGTAGGGCTGTGCACGCGGCACGTCCAAATTCCAGCTCTTTATTAGAAGCGTACTGGGTACTGAGTACCCGCAGCCTAAAAGCCGCATATCCAACGTCCATGGCAGGAAGTCAAAGGTGGAAGGCCTGAGCGAGCAGCGCGGTCTCGACGAAGTGAATGAGGAATACTTTATAAGTATAGAAGCTTACACCCCTGACGAAGCAGGTTTGGTGGTGTGACAGAGCATTGTCGCACACGGGACGATCCAAGAGCTGAGGTGGGGCCTGCATGTCCTCACCCGACTCGTCCCTGCAGCTGAAGAAAATGCGATGCGATGCGATAGATAGATCCAGGACTCCAAAACGCCACCGTTTGGATATATGATGAACATCGAAGAGCGAAAACGAGGAGATTGTACAGAGCGGTAGTCATGTCGTACTTAGAAGTTCTGAGCGATGCCAGAGTTTCCTTGCTGTGGAAAGACCGAAGGGTTCTCGATCCTCGTGTTCCGTCGCGCAGACACGTCCCGAATGACAGGCTGCTGGCCGGCGCCATACGGGTCGTTGTTACCGTATGGGCCTGTCTGGTAGTAGCCTTGGTCTCCGTAGTACTCGTTGGGGTTGCCCTGAGCATAGCCAGGATAATCGCCCGAGGCGTCGGATCGGTTAGCCGCAGAGTAGGACGAGGATGCGTTAGAGGGTCCACGCTGTACGCCGGCCTGGTGTTGTGTCGAGTTGGGCGCCGCACCACCAACGGCTCCGAGAGCACCAAGGCCATCTGAATCCAATGTCTCGCGGCGTCCATTCATCAAGGGATCATTGGAGCCTTCCGAGTATGCGCCGCCAGTGGGAGAGTGAGGCGTGTTGTAGCCGCCAGGGTTGCTGTTGCTGTCCGAGTAGGTCATGCCGCTGGTCAGGGTGGTGGAAGCCTTGCGGTTCGAGCTGGTGGCAGTATTGCCCCAACCTCGGTATCCGCTTGAGTCCTCGGCCATCTCAGACCCTCCCATAGCGACTGCAGGCAACGTTGGGTCATGGTTAGGGTTGAAACCGTACTCCTCGACCTCCTTGCGTCGCTCCTCTTCATTGTTCTGGCGGGCCTTGCGCTTCCTCCAGAGAATGATACCGGCCAGAACTAGCAGTGCAACGACGACTACGGGCACGACGACAGCGATTGCAGTCTTGCCGCCGGACGACAGACCTTTCTGCTCATTTACGCCTTCCGCTTGGGGTCCAGCGGCGCTAGTGCTCGAGGAAGATCCACGGGTTGTGGCAGTAGAGGCTAGGCCGCCAGTAGTTCCGGTGGCAGCAGGACCCTCACGAGTGACGACCGATGTGACGATGATAGGGGTCGGAGTCTCGCCAGCGCGGGTTGCCGAGGGAGTGACAGTGACTACAGAGGTTGCAATCTCGGTGGTCGTTGGGGGTGCAGATGAGGCAGTGACGACTGATGTCACGACTGGAGGAGCGCTCGATGGGGCAGGCGCGGCGCTTGATGGAGCAGGCGCGGCTGAAGAGGGCGCTGCTGAACTGGCCGGGGGCGCAGAAGACGCTGGCGGTGCTGACGATGCCGGAGGTGCTGATGAAGCTGGAGGCGCCGATGATGCTGGAGCTGAGCTCGCAGGCGGTGCTGAGCTCGGGGCCGCAGACGAGGCGGGCTCCGCTGCTGAAGAGGGCGTGTTAGGAGCCGCAGACGAGGGCGCAACAGAGGATGGAGCTTGAGTAGACGGCTCCGGCGCAGCAGACGAGGGCGCTGGTGCGGCCGACGTTGGTGCTGCCGACGGTGTTACAGGCTGGGACGACGCAGCGACAGTAGGGGAGGCAGGAGAGGAGGGAGAGGCAGGAGCGGCCGACGATGCGGCAGGCGCTGAGGAAGGAGAGACAAGGGAGATGAACGTACTGGCAGCAGTGTTGCTCACCGACGACATGATGAGAGTTGCGAGGCACGCGGCCGGGCAGCGAGTAGGAGGATATAGGTTACTGCCTCAGTTCGCAGCAGAGCGCAGAGTGAGGATGTTAGTGTGTCGCGGGTACCGGCAGTGCTGGTTTCGTGGTTCGTCCCAGTCTCCTAACCCTGTGGTATGCAGGCTCGCCGGGTGATGCGCGGGTCCACTGTTTGCAACAGGCGGTGGGACAACACGAGTGATGATGTATGGCTAGAGCAGAGCCAGTGAAAACTCCAAAACGGCCCTGAGAGGTGAGTGGAGGAACCGGGCGAAAGAGGAGGTGTTGCAAGCAGAGTGGAGCGCCGCGGCAGGAAGAGGGCGATCCAAGCGCTGTTGATCGAATGGGACGCGAGCAGCTTCTGACGGCTGCCTTATCTGGCCAAGGCTGAGATGGATGAGGCACGGAAGCTCCCAGTGTTTGCGGACGGCCAGTCAAGAGCCAATTACCAGAGCAGTCTGCGACAGACGTGTTCCAACTGGGACGGGCAGAGGGCAGCGCGGTGCTTTTCACGTTCACGGCCAAGGCGTCCGCTGGCAATTTTGGCTGGCGGCGGCACTTGTCTAGCCAGAACCCAGCGTCGAAAAGCGGAACACTACGCCGAAATGCCCTTAGCTGGTGCCGCTTTGGGGAGGTCGAAGGGAGAGCGGAGCCAGCGCGCAGATGTGGCTGTGTGCAGCTAGGAGGTACTCAAAGAACCATTCCAAAATCTCACCGAGGATCTGGCAGCGCGAGGTGAACACCACATGCTCGCACACGATGCAGCCGGCGTGGCACAAGATGGATGCAGGTTTGCGCAGATTGCTCTTGCATCATGCCTGCGTCCGTCTCCACTGCTCGTTCGCGCGGCCCCCCGGCCCTCAATAGCATCATTATTTGACGAGCTGCTCGTTTTCGATACGTCCGTGCGGTGCTGATTGGCCACTCGGCGACTCTATAATTAAGTATCTATGGTCAGAGTCGTTCCGGGACGTTGCAGCGGTCGTGTCTGCGGCGCTACTCGTGACTATGCAGCAACACAGCGCGCCATTCGTGAAGAACTCGCGAAGAAGTCCTTTGCGCATGCAATTCTGTAGACCGCTGCTGCATCTCCACTGCACTCTTTGTCAGGTGTTCTCGTGTTCAACAAAACAAGCTTCTTCCAGCCATAGCTGGAATCCAGGATGCCCTGCGTTATCACCCCGCTTCCATGCTTCCACCACTGAGCCCAGTTCACACTTGGCCTGCAGGAGCGTGAACCATGTCCCAACGTCGCTTAGCAATAAGCAATTGCCATGGGTTGAAATCGAAAGCATTTGCTGTGTATGAGTAAGAACCTGACACCCTGAAACACATTTGCCGTCCGCTTCTCATATCTCGTGCACCTGATGCATTCCTCATGTACCTATTCTCACTTGAGCCAGCGGCAGCCGCTAATGCAACAACCATTGAGCTTACGTGAAGACATTAGCGTACCGTACTTGTTGCCTACACCGATGAATTACGAGCCTATACCAGGCCCGGAATTACAGCCTTTCGGTTTCCCACCTTGTCCTCACCAAACTTCTCCACATACCACCGCTTGCCCTGCAGCGCGCGAGGCAGCATCGTGCTGATCTCGTTGATAAGGAATGTCTGAGCGGGCTTGCAGTCGAGGCCGCCAATCATCCACCATCCACCCCACTCGATCCATTCGCAGAAGTAATGTGCGTACAGGACGTGCTTGAAAAGCCCGTTCTTGGGGATCATGTAAACCTTGTCCACGCCTTCGATGGGTTTGTTCTGCTCTGCTGCATCTTTGCGCTGTCTGCGGTCGGCCGCTCGCCGGATCTCGCGCAGGTCATCATCATGGAACATGTTGCCCAACAAACCCCAGCACCACAGCACGAGGCCCGCAAATATCCATCCTGCGCGGCCTTCCCAGCGGTAGTCGACGTCAGTCGTCGGGCCGTAGCCTGAGACGTAGCCGCCGATCGATATGGCATTGATTACTTGGAAGGCAAGCATCGACAGACATACAATAGGGCTCATAGGTGACATGCTCGGGTTGAGGAACAGCGGCGAGAGGATGGCGCGGTAGGCGTAGTGAATCACCTGTTCGCAGTCAGTAACAATCTGTGACCTGTATACAAGCGCAACTCACAAAGCAGCCGACCATTGTCCAATTGCCCCACGGCAATTCCGCGATGCCCAGCTCTTTCGGCAGCGTCAGGAAGATGTACAGCAGGGTGATGGGCCCTGCAGACTCCATCGTCGCCCATCCTATCTTGCCGGGCACGTTGAATCTGGACTCAGTCGAGGTCTTGCCTTGGGGGTACCAGTCGATGACCCATTGGAACGCCGTGACCTGTCGATGTTGTTAGCAGGAGTGCTTTCGTATGCGTCGAGGTCTACTCACCAGAGGAAAGAACTGCCAGACGTAGCAGATCCACTCCCAATTCTCACGCGACGGAGGCAACCAGTTCTCTATGACCGCCATCGTATATGCTCAGTGCGCAAAGCAGTACGTTCGTGGGGATGTTTGCGAACAATTGCATCGCCGAATGCTCCGGAGTTCGTGATGTCATAGCTCCAAGCTTGGACGCGTCTATCCAACTTGTGCGACATACGGCGCTGGCAGTTCTCACAAGCACGACACATCTCCTTTGCACTTGCACTCCCTTTTCGTCGTCTCATTTGGGCATGCATGTTTGAAGTCACGTTGTTGTCGTTGTTCTGTTAGCCCAACGATCAGTGTCAGCACGGAGAAAAAAGATGGGCCTTGACAAGCCATGGATGATCAAGCTCTCGCTTGAGCTTGGCTAGCGTTGCGCTCTCCGCACACAACAGCCTAGAGCCACTGCGCCGCGGTAGTTGTGCTGGACAGCGCAGATACCTGGCAGGGTCACGGAAGACCAATGCCACTTCTAACCCGCTCGCTTGATATACTTTACCAAGTAAAATATCTTCATCAAATCAATCCAGTCGCTTTAGCTCACTTGGGAGAGCGCCAGACTGAAGTTCAGTCATTAAATCTGGAGGTACTGTGTTCGATCCACAGAAGCGACACTAGCTTCGGTGCCTGGCAGGTCCAGGATTCCTCGATTCTTTTTTGTCTTTCCATTGGTATCTATCTAGCGCTCGTACTGTTCCTTCTGTACAGCGTTGTTTTTGCGTGCGTGCTTGCTTCTTCATTTCCTCTCACCTCCACACCACCAGATCGTCGCTCGCGATTCCATCCTCTCGCTGCTCCCTTGCGTGAGTTCCTGCCTTCGCGGCCAAGCGAGAACGCTGTGTACCACCGTCGATTGGTGGACTCGGCCTATCACTTCCAAGTCTACCACTACCGCGTTCATGCTGTCAGCATCGCTGGCCTCTCATTCATCATAGAACGCCATCTCGTATCACTTGAGGACTGACGGTGCGCCCATCACTGACTCTGAATGTAGAGCTTGCAACTCAACCCTACTGAGCGACAGTCCATTGAGAGCATAGAGAAGGTCGCAGCCTGCTTCAATCGTAGCCTGAGTCACGACTCCATATTCATTCTCGAATCTCGAGAACAACGGAAGCCCCTAGTTTACCAGCCAAAGAGGTTCTAATTGAGTGCGGCGTTCTCAGAGAAGCCGCGGCTTCAAGAACAAAAATAAGAATGATCTAACTCCGATCTGGAGGACCGTCTGCAAGAGTCTGCGCTATCTTTGGACTTGAACGAACTCTCACGACTAGGCGAAGCTCCTCCGATTGTGCGTGCAACGCTGGAAAGCCGTCAAATGGGCCTCGACCGATATCAAGTTCTTGGTGTACGATGACACTGACGTAAAGAGCAACGGGTACGACAGCGATGACACAGATGGCATATCGACATCTGTAGTTGAGACGTCTCGCAGCAAGAATGATGGACACAAAGCCACCAATCGCTCAAGATTTTCGGGCTAATCGAGCGCGCTTATGATCATCACGAAATATATACGTGCAGCACTTGCACGTCGTATCCGAGATTCCCTCGCACGTGGAGATCTCGCAATTCCAAACTTGTCAAATTCTTGCATGACAAGCCCCGAGAATGCGTCTGCAAGCGTTATGCTGCAGTGTCGTATTGTTGGCCTGTCAATATCGAGCAGTTATTACCATGCACGTGCCCGCTCCGAGGGCTCGATGGGACTGTCAGACGTGGTTCAGCTCCTAGGCACATACTCAATCGAGCCGTGGAGGTTGCCAACTCGTATGGTCTTCGCACGATCTGGACACATCGAGAGTGTCTTCCCCAGCACACGCATGACAGCTCTCAAATTGACAAAGATGAGCAAGAGCATGGTCTACAGGCAATGGGTAATAGCTACAGCCGAGTTGTGGTCGCTGCTGGAATGCTCAATACGAGGATCACATCGCAGGACCAACCCGCATGCGATGCTAAGCTCCATCAAACTCAGCTACAGGGCACTCGTCGCCAGCCCAGATGTCGAACTCGACCAGGCCGCACTGATCTTGCGAAGAGAAACAGATCCTACGCTTGGGTGACGCCTGCTCACTATGGTAAATCTGCCCTCACTTCGTGTTGTAGAAACTTTATTTGCTCCAGCACGCTCTTGCTCCTCTTTGGGTTTTCATTTCCGACCGTCCTCACTTCCACTTTCACTCTGCAACCCCGCACCATCAACAACTTCGTCGTCAATAGCCACGCCATAAACTACTACGCCATAAATTACTATATCACCAACATCGCACTTCCCTTCCGCAACCACGATGTCAACCCCGAACAACAGCTTACGAAAGGGCGAACAGGTCAAGCGCTGTCGTCCACGTTTCTCTCAAGTCCCGCCGGGCACGGCCTGTATCGACTAAGCTCACTGTCAAGAAGACTGGCCATGAAGACGAATAATAACTTGCTTTACAGATACTACTCGATGCGTTGGAAGTAATTGTGAACGCTCTGATGTCGTTACCAACTTGCAACACACTACTCAACCTCTCCCCTCACACCAGCAGGCGCCGCGGCACCACTGCTCTGCATCAAATGACTCGGCACCCTCTCCATCATACTCTGCTCCGGCACCCTCGCCTCATTCTTCTTATTGATGCCCCTCGCGCCCGGGGTCAAATACGTATTATCCAGGTTCGGCAGCTCCTCGCCCTCAGTGGGAACCCAGTGCTTGCTCTTCCACGGCTTGACGCCGAGAATGTACATGGTGTCGATCTCCTCGAGACTGCGGCCTTGGCTCTCGCACAGGAAGAAGTAGACAACCAGCGCGCCGGCGAAACAGCAGCCAGCGAAGACGTAGCCGTAGCGGTAGTCGATGGCGGACGTGATGAAGGGCGTGAAGAAGGAGAGGAGGAAGTTCCAGACCCAGTTTGACGCGGTGGCGAGTGCCATGCACTTTGCGCGGTAGCCTGGCGGGGATTAGTATATAGATGGGAAGGGAGGGAGGAGTGCTTACGCGTTGGGTAGATTTCTCCAACGACTGCCCACACGACTGGTCCCCAGGTCGATGCGAACGCGGCGATGAAAAGACACGCGACTACGATCATGCCGTAGCCGACCCCTTGCGAAGGGTTGTCGGCAGGTCCGAGGGCGAAGTGGCCCAGCGAGGCGAAGATGAGGAAGCATACGAACATCCACAGCGCGCCGTAGATGAGTACAGGGCGGCGACCGTACTTCTCGACCATGTACAGGCCAGGGAATGTGCAGCCGAAGTTGACAGCGCCGAGGATGATGGATGTGACGTATGAGTTGGACAGACCAATGGATGCGAAGACCGTTGTTCCGTAGTAGAAGAAGTAGTTGGCACCAGTCAGTTGCTGGAGCATCTGCAACGCGATGCCAAGTAGGGTGCGGTACGCCATTGCTGGGCCGGTGAAGATCTCGTACCACGGGTGGTGGTCGCCGCCCGCACGTTCGGCTTCCATCTTCATCTCAATTTCTCTGATCTCGCGCTGCACCTCGGCGTGGTCCTCGTTGACGCCGTATGTGAGCGCAATAGTCTTGCGAGCTTCGTTGATCTTGCCCTTGCGATACTCCCAGCGAGGTGATTCCTGCATGAACATGATGCCGACTACCATCAGGCCAGACCAGATGAATCCAATGCCCATGGGTAGCTTCCAGGAGCGTGAGCTCTGGTCGGCCTCGGTGCCGAAGTTGATGCAGTACGCAGTGAAGATGCCGAGCGTGATGAACAGCTGGTAGCACGAGACAAGCGCACCACGAACGTAGCGTGGAGCTGTCTCAGACTGGTACATAGGCGTGAGGACAGAAAGACCACCGACTCCTAGGCCCGCGACCCAGCGGCCGATAGCGATTTGGTACCATGTGTTGGTTGTTGTGATCTGGACGATGACACCGACGCAGAAGATGATGTTCCAGAAGACGATCGAGTACTTGCGGCCGAACTTGTCGGAGACAGGAGCAGCGATCAGCGCACCGACCAGTGTGCCAATGGAAAGTAGAGCGACAATGAGCCCAGAGCGGACGTTGCTAAAGCTGTATTTGCCATCTGGATACTCGGGACCTGGTGGTGTGTAGTTGTCCGCGAACTTCCTGAGGAAGTCGGGCATCTCCAGGAAACCGGAGATCTGACCTGTATCATATCCAAAGACTGTCGCTTTTGTTAGCTACTGGCTCACGGGTAATGCTAGTAGACTTACTGAAACCACCCATGGACACAATGCAAGCCATAGCAATGATTCTGGGTCTGAAGATCTGCTTCGCGCCGCCCGACAGCATCACAGGCTTCTTCTCCACATCCCTCATCGAGGATTCATTCGAGCGTCGTTCGTCTTGCATTTTCGCCCTGTCGACGCCGTTCTCCATCGCAGAAGCCATGATTGCGACAAAAAAAGTAACTGAAGTGAAGCTGGAGAACGTGGGGACTCCACAAGCCTATAAACCCGCATTGTACCAGTACTCCATGGCACCGTGACCTCCACGTTGATCCTCTGTGCCCTAATGCCGTCATCTTTCGGCTGGGCTTCCCCTTCGCGCAGCAACTACGCGATCACACCGTAGTGCTACCGATTATTGGAGCATGCGCCGGTCGTTGGTGCCCGGTAAACGGTTGGTGGTAGACGTCATCCTGCCGGCTTTGATGTCAGCCCTACACGCTAAGCTTACGGTTCAAGGCTTGTGAAGGCCAAGCACCGCCCATGCGGTGCAATCCTGTTGGTGCGGGCCTTTTCGGGGGCCCACTTGAGGCTCTGCCAACGGCAAAAACAACCGACGTCACAATCTCCAGAGTCGTCAGCTTTATCTCTTTGTGGGGTGCGGAGGGTGTCAGTGATGTGCGAAAGTCTCCACGCGGTACAGACGTCGGTACTTGATTCTGTGTACCGGTTGTCCTTTCGACAGTGGACGCAAAGCCCATCTCCAGAGATCTTCCTGATCTTCGAACTCTTCCTTGTCACGGCGGCGCTGTTCATCGTAGCTGCGTTTCATCTGCGATGCTTCTGTCATTATGAGCATGAAACTCCACATGTCACGAGGGCTCTCAGCGCTACCGCATTCTCGAGCCCACGACGCCGCGATTACGCATCCTTCGTACGAACGATGACACGATGCTTGTCTACATAACGAGAGCGGACGAAACACGTCGAACACGCGGGCTGTGCGAGTGCTCAATTGCTTGCTTGCGGGTGAGGAATGTGGAGCTCCGCAATCGCCGGTGGTGAAGGATTTTTCTACGGCGTCCTCGGACGTTCTTCGTGCCTTCTTTGACATGCGGGATGACGTCGCGGGGTTGAAAACGGCAGGCACGACTCGCACAACAACACCAGTCGGTGCTTCTTGCTTCGGAGATACCGCACCGACGCATGTACCGCTGAAGGGATTTCCAAAACGTGCATGGTCGCAGATTCATGGGGGATACTCCATCAGGCAAGTTGCACATCACGATCGATTGCAGTTCGCCGACAATGGGTACGGCGCCCGACTACTGAAACTTTACGCCGCTTCAGGGGTGCCGATGTTGCTCCATCAGGGAACCTTTTGGACTTGTGTCGATTGCCGTCGGCTGTTCTTAGTCAAGTTCTTCACCGTCTGCCGCAGAGCCTCGTTACTCAAAGCGCCTGTTCGGGTAGGTCGAACCCAATCACGTTGATTGCAGCGGCCAAACCATGGTCTTTTTGACCGATCGTTGCAAGACTCGGCGACGTTTGGACTACTGCAAGGACATCAGATATACCTTATGTGGGAAGTTGTCAGTTTCTGTCGATTGCAGTCGCCTCTTTTGGTTAAAGTCACTGGCCGACGACCACGCGGCGTGTCGAAAGTGCCCGAGTGGGTAAGTACAACAACCTGCCATCGATCACAGCGGCAGTACCATGGTTCAGATGAGCCTCAAATGCGAAGTCGAGCCGTGCAGTGGGCCTGGAGAATGCGACCTGTAAGACCACGCATTCAGAAAGCCTATATATGGATCGCCTCATTACTTCCGACCCAACTGCTGATTGAACATACTTTGCGAAACACTCATTCTCAGTCGTAACTATCAACATACCTTCTGTCTCTTAAATAACATACTCTCTGTCTCTTAGATCTCAAAAGTAAGGAACGCTGGTCGTCTGGTACATACTGAACTGCAAAGAGACAATACACACAACAAGACCTTTCCGCTTCCGCATACCACGCAGACACACACAAATCCACTTCTCGCAACCACTCCCCACGAGTCCTTAACAAGCCGTCAATCCCCCAGGTGCTTTATACTCTACACACCCCGCCCACACCGACAAGACACACACTCATCAAACCCAAACACGCAACGTCAAACCACGCCATCTGTCCCCACCACCCAGCAAAGCCCAAAGCCTTGTGTCATTTCACCAGGGAAACCGAACCCGCTATAAACGCCTGATACCCTCGAATGTATCCGCACCCCAGGCATCCCATAGAAGCCCGCACCACGCGTCCTCGTCGATGCCCTTGCCGCGTTCCGCGCACACGCATCGCAGGGTAGACAACGGTGCTCGAAGCCGCCGGGTCTCGTGGGACTTTCTGTTGGCCGTTGCGCATTGTGCCGGTTGTGAGAGGGTTGGTAGTTTGTTGCATTCAGATGCTGAAGGGTCAGATGCTGGGTTAGAGGTTAGGGTGCATCCGCACTTGCGAGCGTCGTGATGCAGTGTACGGCATGCTAACAGTACATGAGTGGAATCGGTGATGGGGAGGGTGGTGCCTAACTTCGTGGTACGTTAGTGTGTGGTATTCGTGTGTGTAGCCGAGTAACTTCACAGCTGTGAAGACATGCAAAAGTAAGGTGACAATCGAGTTCCGATTCTACCAAAGGATACCTAGGTGCTTTTAAACGCCGGTCGCCAAACCCGTCCAACCCGAACCCCAGAGAAGACAATGCAGAAGGGGTAATACACAGCACCATCGCAATGCAGAAACCATGCGTTCGTGTTCATGTCGTTCGTTCATTAATTAGGTATCCCCGCTCTCGCCCCGTTAAGCTGTCCCAAGTCAAACTTCGGAGCAGGAGGCTGATGCGGCGCCGGGGGTTTAGGCGGGAGGTGAGCCGGGGTGCCGTACTTAGCGATACTGCTCGCGCCAGAGGGGATGCGGGAGGGAATCTGGTCGCCGGTCTGGGACGCGATTCGGTTCATGGACGCGGAGCCATTGCCGTGGATGCTCTGGGGCGAGCCGAACGACGGCGTGCTGCCGGCTGAGGGGCTCATGCGGGGCATTTGGTGCACGCTGGATGGCTGGCCTTGCATTGGGAAACCGCCGTAGCCGTTCATTTGAGGAGGGCCTTGGCTCATGTTTGGTGGCATTTGGAAGGGCATGTTACGGCCACCTGGGATGAAAGCTTGGCTCTGCGGATTGAATTGCTGACGGTTCCAGCTGCCTGGTACAGGGTGTTGGTTGCGGTTGGGCTGGCCATTGTAGGGATTCGGTGGGAACTGGCCATAGGCATAGGGCTGAGGCTGAGGTGCGGACATAGGACGATTATTGGGTGTGCCGTATGGCGCCTGACCCATAGGATACTGGGGCTGCTGATTCATCTGCGGCCAGCCTTGTGTAGCAGGCATGTGCTGCGCTTGCTGGAAAGGCTCCTGGTACGGCGCCATGGGCGTGTTCGCCATCTTGGGAGTGACCTGGGAAGGCATGACCGGACTCTGGAAGGACATACCCCGTTGGAAGTCGGCGGAGAGGTCATACCCCGGCTGCATCTGTCCGTAGTTCTGGTACATTGCTGATCCGTTCTGCGGCTGGAACTGTTGGCCACTCCAACCATACTGAGATTGAGCATCAGGAGATCCCATAACCGGGTATGGGGTGCTATAGGCTGTTGATGGCGAGCCCACATATTGCGCATGAGGTGCGGCGCCCGAATACCCGTTGTAGTAGACGGCATTCTCGGCCGTATATCCAGGAGCTGGATACTGCTGGGGGTAGTAGACGTTGAAGTGAGACCGTGCTTGGAAGTCGTCATCATCGTAGTTGCGCTGCTTCTTGTTCTTCTTCTTGCCAGAAGCGGAACTTGACCGTGACATGTCCTTGGCCTTCTCTTTGTCTTCCGCTGATTCAGTACTCTCAGCTGCACCGGACTCTTCGCCCTCAGCACCAAAGATACGCTGACGGGCCTCTCGGTACCGTGCCTCGCGCTCCTCACGTGTCAACGCAGCCTTGTCCTTGCCATCGTTACTACCGTCACTTCCGTCGATCTCAGAGGTCGTCTTAGACGGGTTTTGCGAGTTGGGAGTAGTGTTTGTGCCAGACTTGGCATCTTCACGACGCATAATTTTGCGAGCAGGAAGCTCGACCGGAGGTGTGTCTGCACCCTTGGACACATCGACCATCTGAGACAGTGGAGGTGGGCTGAAATATGTTAGCGATCGCACATTGAGCTTGGGGGAAATGACTTACATCCTGCAGAACGCTGTCCTCGTGATCTTCACACCTGTCATAGTGGAGTCAACAACGTGCCCCAGCATGTAGTAGTCAGCGAGACGATGCGCAAGCATGCGGTAGAAGGTGTTGCAATTGGGCAGGGAATATTCGCTCTCGCTATGATAGGTTAGCTAAGCTCAGGGTGAGGCATTTATACTGACGTACCGAGAATCCTTGATGAAATCGATGAAGTCTTGCTCAATTTTGACAACGAACAGTCGATCACGCGGAGACTGCAGCGCTTCGATGAGTTTCTCATCAGGAGCAGAGGGCAGGTTAGGCACGCCGTCCATGTTGGGCATGCCGCTTCCAACGGGCTGCGACATTGGCCGTCCTCCATTCAGAGCTTGGTTGGGGTCGTACAGCATATGTGGGCCTGGTGGCATATTTGGGAATCGGCCTGGCGGCACGCCTCGCTGCGACTGGGGATTCATAACTGCAATTTCGTGCAGCTGGTCACGGAATGCGCGAGCAGCGCCGTTGTCTGAGCCATGGCGTGAGTCGTTCACGACTGAGTCTGGCGGAGATGTGACATCCTCCTCCTCGACAGCTCTGAGACTGGCGCTGTCATCTGGTCGCAGTGACTCTTTCTCGTCGAGTGCGAAGGTGGTCGCAGACGCAACGCTCTTCCCGTCAATACTGGGAGGCTTGCCTGAGCCGTCGGACGAGGACAACTGGGTGCTGCTGTCTTCGGCGGCAGAAATCTTGACCAGGGCGATCGAGCGCGGCCGCTCTGGCAGCTCCGCAGCTGACTCTGTCGCAGTGGCAGTCCACTGTCCTGTGCGGTCGACGCTGTTTCCAGCGGATCCATTCTGGAGCTCGTCGTCCTTCTTCTCCGACGATGCCTGGGGTACTTCAGCGGGGACTGGCACAGAGCGGGCAATTTGCGGCTGGCTCAGAATTTTGGGCGTCGCAACAGGCGGTTTCGGCTTGGCGGCGATGTTCTGCGCGGGTGTGGGCGGTTTCAAGGCAGATGCAGCAACCTGGTGGCTGTTAATGTAGTCCTCCGGCTTTCGAGGCTCGCTGCCCACCTTTGCAAATGACAGCCTCGCCTGCGCCTGTTCCTGCTGGGTGGGGGTTGCAGAGGCCATGACAGCGTCGGCTCGTGTATGTGAATGCAGCTGCAGAAAAGACAGGACGGCGTCTCAAACAACTTCGGTGGTGCCGTGGGCGGTCGCAGATGGAAAGGAGAGTGATCTCAGGCGCTCAGGAAATGGGATGCTCAAGGAAAGTCGCGGTAGGACGGGCCAGAAAGCTGGACATTGTGGTGTGCCGACATTCGAGGCTGTTGCTGGGTTGACGAAGTACAGTGGAAGATGCGCAGGGCTGGCTATGCGCAGGGCTTGGGCGCGTAGCGGGCAGTCGCGGGCAGGCGCCGGGGGTTGAGTGCGCGCAGCAGACTCAGGGCGAATTGGCAGCGCGACGAGGCAGAATCAGCTTGCGCGGGGCAGGCTGGTGGTGCGCGGGGTGCAGTGCGAGAGAGAGTGATGTTGCGTGGGTCGTCAGTTGTCAGGTCGGCCCAATTTCTCCGATCCGTTTTTTGGCGCGAGCGAACTCACGTGTGACCTCATACCACGAATCTCGGCGACTCCATTGTTGTTCATTCTATCAGGACGAATCACCCGGGAGGCACTCAGTTACTCACTCACACCTATCACGGGAATCGATCCGCCTTTGGAGGCATACGCGATCAAACAGCGATCACCGAGGACTGCTTCACCACGCAACTACACCAAGCAACTTCACCAACACCACCATGTTCCGCCGCCCAGGCACCGGCCCCTCCAAAGCCTCCGCCACAACACTCTGCCAGAAGTGTCTCCAGCGCGGGCACTACAGCTACGAATGCAAAGCACGCGCCCAAGACCGGCCCTACAAGTCGCGCCCGTCGCGCACCCAGCAGCTGCTCAACCCGCGCCTCGCGCCCGCGCTCACGACCGAGGTGCCCAGCGACCTGGTGCGCCAAAAGGGCGTTGCCGACGACATCCTTGCGAAGAAGGAGATTGAGCGTGCGAGGGGGAGGGGCAGGAAGAGCAGTAGAGGGCGGGGGAGGAGTGAGAGTACCGACTCTGTGAGCACGATTTCGACGGATGCGGGACGCTCGCGGTCGCGGTCGCGGTCGCCGCCGCGGAAGAGTATCAGTACAAACAAAGGGAAGCGGCGCGGGCGCTCGTCCAGCGCTTCGGGGTCCGACAGAGATGTGCGCCGCGAGCGCACTGCGAGGAGGCGCTTGAGTTCGTTTAGTCCGGAGGTGCGCGGGCGCCGGCGACGAGACCGCGAGGGCAGCGCAGGGAGCAGAGGAGACGGGTATGGCAAGAAGGCGAGACGGGCGTCGGTTGAGCGCAGCCGCGAGACGAGCAGGAGTGCGGAGCGCATGGACACGGCGGATGGGCGGGAGAAGCGCGCGAGAAGCAGGGAGAGGTCGGCGTCTCCACGGCCACTGAGCGCAGCGAGGTCTCCAAGCACAGCGGGGTCGAGAGCATATCGCAGTCCCAGCCCACGTCGAGCACGCAACGGAGGGCGAAATCGCTTCGACGATGTGCCTCCGGCTGCTGCGAAACAGGCCCCTCCACCCCCAAGGGCAGCGCCGAGGGAGAGGAGCCTCAGTCCGTTCAGCAAGCGGGTTGCGCTCACACGGGCGAGGAACGGTGGGCAGTAGATGTTGGCAGGGGACTGTACGATTGATTGTATCGCGGTTGCGATTCTCAAGTAGCGCTTTGAGGCTGAATGGTCTCGCACTTGGCCTGTACTCTTCGATGCCCTGCTAGTCTGTGGTATACCGTCTTCCATGCCCTTCTCCTCGTCGCAAGATTACCTGCATGCAGCGCTCTCCTCGTCGCTTTGAGATCCATCTTCGGTCTTGCCCAGCAGTCGCATTCAGCCATCTTCCCCAATATACTGCTAGTAGTCCAATCGACACCAGCGTGACTCTAGGCTGCGTCCATGACCCCAGCATGTCTTGTAGTGCAACAACTCTCAGTCCATACTGAGCTCTCGTGCTTCACCCTTCAACAACATCCTCCTCATCCCTTGCCCGCTCCCGCTCCTCCTCCACCTCCCTCTGATGCATAGCCTCAACCAGCTCCGCCCCTTCAATCCCAACCTCCATCCCATCGCCCCCATTCTCCTTTGCCCCCACGCTCCCCCCAACGGCCTTGGTCTCCCTCGCCTGTCGCTGCATCTCGACCCTCTCCCTCACCAACCTCGCAACCGCATTCTGACTCGCCACCTCCAGCCCGCCCTCTCTCATCTTGACCTGCAAGTCGCGCTTGAGGTCCCAATTGGGTTTCTTGGGCTGCAGCTTGAACAGGTCCAGCGGCTCGCCTTCTTTCTCTTTCTGCTGTTCTTGCTTCGTCTGCAGCGCGAGTTGTGCTGCTTTGTGCTCGAGCGTCGATTCGGGGTTGCTGATGAGTGTGTTTTCGAACCCGAGCTTGACGTTCCGTGTCGAGGGGTCGAAGTTGCGGCCGGATAGGTACGTGGACACGACCGAGGGCTCTTCTTGGGTTGTGAGGGCGCGCGAGTCGTTGGTGGTGGAGAGGGATGTGTCGGTGTCGTTTGTGTCGTCCGAAGGCGCTTGTTTGCGCTTTAGCGATTTGAGTTGCGCGAGCCGCGCTTTGCGGTCGTTGGACGCGGCGGAGAGGTGCTCGTGAGAGGACATGGTGGGTAGCGTGGTGGGTGGTGCGAGATTGCGTGGACGGAGAGATGCGCTGCAGGTGTCGTACGAGTCGCGTATTGTTGGCGACCAAGGTTTGGGTAGAGCTCTAGACGCGACTTCTTCACGCGTTGAATCAGTAAAAAGTAATAATACGGTGGTTCGTAAAGTCGACTGCGGCCAAAAGTCCGTCGGAGGTCGTGTGCGGCGGGCGACTTGGACCATAAACGCAGCATCCGAGAGCTCCAACTTTTTCGCGACAGCACCGCCATCAACCCATCCCACGCGTCATGGCTCGGTGAAGTCTGCCACATCTCCTCCTCTCATGCCCCGCGCCCGTGTTCCCAGTGCTCGCCTCACCGCCGGCGCTGACACCCTCATCCTTCCCTGGCTCGCCCCGAGAGCCTTCGCCGAGTCTCCTGTCCTGAGGAGACGCGAACGACGGGACGGGAGCCGCAGTTCGCCTCGGGAAGAGCAGACCCAGCACTGTGATGGACGGGTTATAGCACAACGCCGCCAGCCATCGTCTTCGAATGGCGCTTCGTGCCGCACACCGACAAGATGCTCGCTCGATCTTCGATACGCCGACATTGCATCCTTTGCCCGCCACCACACAAGAACCTACGCCACCGCTCCGGAGGGCTGGGTCGACCCCTTCAGCCAGACGCAACCCGTCATCGTCGACCAGGTTGCAAGTGCGACCCGCTACTCACGGCGGCGATCGTGGAAGGAGCAGGTAGCAAAGGCGACTGAGGGCCTCGATCCCCAAACGGCCGGCCGATGGCGAGTCAAGTTGCTCGCGAGAGCCGAGGAGCGCCTGCAAGCTCAAGCGCGACGACTGCAGCACGACAAGAGGAACTACAAACACAAGCCGCTGTACGACGGGCAATACAGATCTCTGAAACGCCTCGTTCTCAGTCTCAAGAGGTGGGATCATACGGTTGCGAATGTGAAAAAGTACAGCGAATACCACGCAGACGATGAGCGTTGGCTGCTGGATGCTTTTGCTGCGCTGGACAGGAACGCGTACGCGAAGGTGAATGCGCTGACTAAACCCATCACTATCGAGCATGACCCTCGATGTCAGACCTTCACCGAGGAGCTGCTCGACGGCGTGGAAAGGGATGGTGCCGGGCGGATCTGGATGAATTGGCACATGTTTCAACACAAGCAGAAGTACTACGAGACTACGCTTGTGTACATGCTGGAACACAAGCCCGGATATGCGCAGGACTTGATGACTGTGCTGGCTCTAGATAACGAGCTGCCCCAAAACAAGTACTTACTTCTGGCAGACGGGCTCGCATACCTGGCGAAACTGCATCTGAAAGAACAGTACAGCCCAGGCCAGGGCTGGGAAGCGTCTGCAGCTGCCAACGTTCGGAAGTTCGTCACTACTTTTATTACCTGCACGGAGAAGGTGGATGCCGCAGTGTTCTCACAGGATTTGCTGCACAGCCTTGTTCTGTTGGCTGGTCCCTCGGATCTGAAGAAGGTGTATGATGCTTTGATCAAGGCCAGGACACGACTCGCCATCGGTACTGTGCTGCACTACGCTTCTGCTTTCGCTGAAGCTGGCGAGACAGCGTATGCTCTGCAGTGTCTGGAGCGCCGCCTTGAATTATTCAACAGGACCGATCGCGAGACGTTCGTCGCCTCAGATGTCTTTCGATGGACTTGTGCTGCTGTTCTTCGCGGCAGTATGCGCCATGCGAAGAACTATCACGAAACACCGGGTATCGTGGCAAAGTTCGTCGAGTTCGGGGTCAAGATGGATCTCCTGCTCTACGACGTGGTCATGCACAATGCTATGGACGCTGGTGACTTTGCCACTGCCTTCAAGGTCTTCAACGCCTTGGAGGACAACGGACTGAAAGCGGACAAGCACACATACTCGATTCTTCTCCATGGTTGCACGACACAGAGCGATCCCACCATGTTCAAGGCGTTTGCGGACTTTTGTTTGAAGAAGGCGAAAGAGCTGGAAGATCCCTGGCTGGCGACGGACTATCTGTACTACGTCTACATATGCGAGCAGGCCAAGCCCGCCCACTCACAGGACACCAATCTGATGTGGCAGACATACCTCGACCTCTTCGACTGGACGCCCCTGAAGCCTTTCACCAAGCTCGGAAGCCGCGCCATGAGAGACGCGATCGACCAAGACTCCGAGACTTCTGCCTCCACCCCTTCACCGGCTCAGCTCGCACCGACCTCGCAAGCACTCTACCTCATGCTGCAAACCGAGCTCCAAAGCGTCCAGCCCCTCGCCCCCGCCTACCTCGAGAAACTCTACCAGACCTTCAAGCGCAGTCTCTCCTCGTCGTCCGCACACCCCACGCTGCTCGCCCTCGCCACAAAACCTCTAATCTGGAACGCCTTCCTGCACGCCTTCGTCCAGAAGCAACAATACGCATCCGCCTCGCAGCTCATCCGCGACATGAGCGCGCACGGCACCCCGCCCAACGTCTATTCCTGGAACATGCTGATGCAGGCCTTTTTCAAATCGGGCCAAGTCAGCGCCGCAGAGCGCGTGCGCGCGCTGATGCGCGCCCGCGGCGTGGAGCCGGATGGGTACACGTACGGTGTTATGGTGAGAGGGTACGCGAAGGCGCAGCTTGTGGAGCGGATTGGCGAGACGATGCAGGGCGTGAGTGAGGAGGAGCAGTTGGAGCCGGGGTTGTTGAGGGCGTTGAGTCGGGTGCAGGCCCGGGCGGAGTTGACGGAGAGTCTGGAGAGGAATAGGAGGGTGAAGGAGAGCAGGGATGCGAGTGCTGCGGCGCAGAAGAGCAAAGAAGAGGAAGACAGGTTCAAGATCCCGGGGTTGAAGAGTCTGTTTGCCAGGGCGGTTACGTTCAAGGAACCGACGCATTGGGATCATGGCAGCCTTGAAGAGGCAGACGACTTCCTCGAGCCGGATGACGAGCCTGCAGCCGTCGAACCGGAAA
The DNA here is from genome assembly GCA_030271015.1 of Didymella glomerata. Taxonomy (NCBI): domain Eukaryota; kingdom Fungi; phylum Ascomycota; class Dothideomycetes; order Pleosporales; family Didymellaceae; genus Didymella; species Didymella glomerata. The sequence goes on from JAJOHN010000009.1 coordinate 44,554, forward strand.
TCAACGCTGATCTTGGAGCCTCGGAATCCGCCCGGATCTCTGTTGATCAGACAGTAGACACTGTTCGCGAGGAAGACGAGTACTTGGAGCCCGAAGACGAGCGCATTCATCCCTTGATCAGCCATCCAGAAACAGATAGAACCAGCGAACCGACGCCGCACCAAACGACCGCGACCAACGTGAGTCCGCACTTCGATCCGCAGCTGCGCGAGTCCACAGGCGACGCCTCCAAGCGCCGTGAGAGGGAGTAGATGTATATACTGTACAACACCACATATCACTGTAGCATACCACAACATATAACATACAACACCCATACATCATCTCCTCAGTCTGGCGCATGTGCTCTTCGCCTGATCCGCGTCTGAACAGGCGCGTCTGGACACGTCGACCTCTGTACTCGCTTGCTGACACTTTAGGTCCGTCTGTACACGATACGAGCAGCGAAGGGCGACGACAGAGACAGAGCGATTATCCGCTTGCACGATTTGCGCACAACTGCGTATCGGGCGACGCGGTGAGCAGCGGATTCTGCTCTTTGGGGTAGTCGCTTCTTGGTGGTTCCCTGAGATGGTTGAGGTGTTGGAACGCCGCGTTATGGGGGCTGCGGGTGGGCACGGCGGGATTTGTGGTATATCTGCTGGTGCTGTGGTGTGTATGTGGAAGTTGCTTCTCGCTTCGAGTATGATGGTTTGCAACGACAGCAGCGGCCATTCCTTGCGGTTTGTAGACAAGAAGGCGATTCCCTAGATAATGCGGAGCGTTTCGACATCGGCTTGTTCGAATAAAGCGATATCGAGATCCCATACGTATCCGATACGTCTGTACACAGTTGTCGACCCTTCAACTGATACCAGGGCAATGCCTTCACCGATGTTATTGTGGTCCATTGTGCAAAGTGCAATGCACTTTACTGCACTTATGTGCTGGGCGTCAGTACCGATGTCAAACTGCATCTGCCCGAACCTTACCACACCGACAGTGTACAAATCGTATAGATGTCTCTCATGGTGAGCCGAAGGCAAAAGATCACCGGCTAGCACGGGAGCTGTGACACTCAATTGCCCTGACCTTACAGCTCCGTACGCATCGGCCGTGGACGGCTCAGCACGACATGTGTCCACAAGAGCAACCCCGTTCCTCAACATGCTGTAAGGACTATGACCCACGTCATCAATGAACTCGAAACTAACTGGGCCGCTGAGAGCAGCCCAAGACCATGACGGTGCAACGTAAACATCAGGTCTCTTGAGTGCTTGGAAGTAAGCGGCCTTCCAGAGTAAGCTGCGTTGCAGATCGACGGCCCAAATCCCAGCAAGGTAGTCTGATCCCAACTGCATATGGATAATGCGAGCCATGCCACCCAGCGCTGGTAAGCGGTCAGTCGCGACGGAGAGGTCTCGTTTCGTGTATTCCTGAACCACGCGGCGCCACAATACAAACGCCTCGAACCGGGACGCATTCCCGATGTTGGCAAACGTTCGCGGCCTTGAGGTCGGCGTCGAAATCAGGTCGCGGTTGTGGGTCGCGGGCTTGCGCTCGCATGTCCGCCAGGTGCAGCATTCCCAGAGAACCTGGTGCGCGGTCCAGTACACGATTCGCGGAGAGAGCTCCCGCTCCTGGTAGCACCATCCGCGACTTTGCAGTGGGCCTTGTGTTATATCCCGGTCCCATGGTCCCATGGCCTTGCAAAACTGTACACTTGTCGATGTTTCACCACTGCCGATGACAGCGTTGACTAGGTCGTGTTTGGCGTCGTATTCTCTGAAAAGTCCTTTTTCGTCTGTATCGAACAGCGATGCTGAAAACGTGCAGTATGCGTTTTGATATATTCCACTCATGAGCGCGGCTTCGCGGGCCCAGTCAAGAGCATCGTCTTGTACAATGCAGAGGGAATCGATCCAGAGGTATCTGGTATCCAACCTCGCAGTTGCTTCGACTGCGTCTAAGAATAGCTTTGGAAGAGCATCTGCGTCAATCTTATTAAATCGGTCGTTGATGTTGGAACACGTGGATGACGACGCCTCCACTTGACGGTTCCAGCGATGGCTGAGAGCGATGTACGCTGGAATGAACGACCCGAATTTTCGCGAATCGACTAGACGCAAAGCCTTGCGATTATGCCACTGACTCACGTCGAGTAAGCGGGTTGGAAGAAAGGATTTGACAGCCTTGAGTGCACAGCCTGAGTGCTCCGTGATGCACTGATGCAGCCAGGCATCGATTTGATTGAAGGTTGCATGCGAGGCAGTACTTCCGGGAAGTGCCTTTCTCATATCTATACTCGTCAGAGAGGCATCAGATCTTCTGATAAGACTTCATCGCCTACTGTGCCGGCCTACGTCAAACCATGCCTCCCCTTGGGTTCGAGCTTTTTCCTCGGCGTCCGAGCTTTTGTCATTGAACAGCCATATTCTCTTCTCGGTTTCGTCAGACCAAGACCGCCAGGGAGTAAACGCAAGTGAGGTCTTTGAGACGTTTCTGTCCTGCGGGACACCTGATTGCTTCCAGAAAAACATGCATAGAGGGCATCCGCGTAGCGCACTATCTTGCAGGGACGACCAAGAGTCGTGGTAAACAAACGGACTCCGACCAATATCTTGAGGGTCCAGGAAAGCGGCGACCGGCAGTGTTCGACAAAGAGTGCAAAATACCGATTCGTTGACTCTAGAGTGATTGATCCTGTCCGGTACATCTCCCGAATGCCCCGAGCCAGCACCGTTCTCTGTTCGCCTCGTAGACGGCTCAGAATCGGTCACAGAAGCATCGTGATTGGCTTTCTTCTCAAGTCGTTGCATCAATTTGGTCCATGACGACATTGCTATTGTGGGGTGGTGTTGGATCAGCGCTGCCAGCGACGTTTGCTGCGTTGTGATCGGCTAAGCACGTGGGTGAGGCCGCCTGCATGTCGCGCCACCATCTTGCATCACCGCCACATGACAACAGTACCACTACCACTTGTTGGATATCCATGCAGACCGTTTATTGCGAGCCTTCTGAAGGCCACATAATGTGACCCGTTATGAGAATGCCATGACGCCGATCCGCCGCGATGCTCCAAGCTATCAAACGGCTCGTTACATGATGTGTCAGTAAAAGGTACCCAGCTGGCTTGGACCTTGAGGGAGCTTATTTTTATGTTTCGAGGAAGAGGACATTAACTATAGCGCATCTCTTGCTGTGAAGAAAATGCGATGACGCATGCGTACCTCGCATTGCACTGGCTGCCGTTCTATTCAACAGCACCTTCGCCGCCTGACAGGCTAACATAGTCTTGAACAACATGCCAAAGCTGATAAATTCACGAAAGGCGACTGACACATGCCAGAGCGAGAGACAACATTCGAGGCCTTTTCCCGCAAACAACGTTCGTTCTATGACAGATTTTGCTGTTGAAGAAAGACTTTTTTGTAGTTGCGCCTGTGAAAATATATTGAGTACGCACACCAAGCTACGAGCAGTTTTCGGCACCATTTGATTGTCTATAGGGAAACGCCGACCCCTGCGCACACACGGCGGCTTCTCACAACCTATACGAAGATTAGATTATCTGCCTACCCTATGAAGTGTATGTTCAGACGTTAACAAACGCTTTCTGGGAACGGAGCAGAGAGTAGTGACCTACATTCGGTTGACGAACGGATTGGTACATAGTATAGATAGGTCACTGATAGGTCTTACAGTCAAGTCAACATCCTCGGTTATCCCATGCACAGTCGTGGGGCCTCTCGAAGCTGAAAGCGTTATGTGAGCAAGGGTTTGCGGGAGATTTACTCTATTTGCTTCGCAATTACGGTAACAGAAGGTTGCATCAGTCTGATCAAGCGGAGGGAGAGGGAGGGACAGTATTGGCTGACGCACCAAGTTGCGCTACCACGAGGAAAGATTTACTAAGTCTTGCCATACGTATGAAGAGCTTGGCGATCGGCTTCCTTTCGCCTGGAGCTGAACTCTGAAGGTCCTCAGCTACTCGACTGACACTTCGCTTTGTCCTCGGATGGATGGTTGAGGTAGTCGCACTCATCCAACTTTTCCAGACCGGCATTTCCCCTGTGTACGCTAATCTTGTCTGTCAGGCTCTTCATGACCCGGAGTAAGAAAGCTTTGGGAAGATCACTCAGCCTGTCAGTGCTTCCGTACCGATAATCGAAACCGTAGTGGTGACAGTAAACATCCTCCATCAACCGCAACAGTGGATCTTCGAGCGGTAAATTGGCGTATGCAAAGATGACCGTCTGGAATTGTAGATACTGCCACTCAATAAGTGCGTGGATGAGATCGTGACGGACGGCCCTAGAGAAGTGATGGCTCAGGAAGCGATCACCGAAGATGCTGGCTTTCAACCGTGGGATCTGGAACTTCATCTGCTCTTCGCCTGATCGTGCATCTTCCGCTGCTGGCGATAACAGTAACTTTTGAGTGTAGATCCAGTCAACAAAGATGCGGACTACAAAAGAAGTGAGTAGTGCTCTGCGCAACCTATAAGTGGTGCTTACATGTTTCAGGCTTGATGTCTTCCAGTCGGACTATGCCCTCGTCTGCCTCTAACCAGGAATCTTCCAAAGCCCTCTCAAAGAACTCAGAATGTTCTATGAGGGTTGCTTTGTGCACATGGTATCTAACGCTCTCAGGCCCGACCACAACAGTAATGATCTCGCCGCGAGCTGCTGTCCTAATACCATATTAGCAGACGCTTTTTCCAGCTACGGTGCGAGTAGAAGCAACATACTCGATGCGCAGTGGCTTCTTCTCACAGCTGGTATCTGTAACCATGGCGCTGCGCAGGCAATGATACCAGCCTATGTGCGGGGAGTGGCAGACTAAGTGAGATCAGAGGACATGGGTGGTTGGGACCAGCGGTGTCGTGGTAACGGGGAGAGGTTTTTGGAAAAGGGAAGTGAGAAATTTGCGTGGATCTGTCCAGGAAAAGAGGCTATGACCACAAGCAAATGGGAAAGTGCAAGTGAAGGTGAGTGCTGTTGCGGAAAGTGAAGCACCACGCAGCTTTCAAGACAGCGGAAAGTGCGACCAAGCTCTGATATGGTCAGAACGAGAGTGAAACGAGACGGAATTTTCTTGTGACAGGCGTAAGAACAGCGATGTATCTATATATGCCTCAAATGCTCATGTACAAAACCCAAAGGCCGTGTGGGCCATCGTCCCGTCAACCAACGCCGCGCTTGCTTGGATTGATGCAATTAAAATGCGATCTAACACTACTATTACCATTTTGGTGCATTCATCATAAATAATGATTCAAACACTTGCTCTTCTTCGCGAGGCGCCTAGCGACGCTTCCAGAACTTGACACCGCGCGCAGGGTGCACGTTCTCCTTGGGCTCCACAACAGGGTCCGCAGCGCCATCAGTAACACCCCTCTGAACGTCCATGGAGTACGCCTTCTCGTTGCCCCTCTTGCGGCCTGTCTTCACATCCCTGCGACTAGCGCAGCAGCAGCACAGCCCCATCTGCACCAACCACGCGAAGATGGTGAATGCGCTCGCAACCCACATGAACGCAAACATCGTCACGCCGATCTTAGCGCCGATGTTCAGCTCAGCCACGCCACTAATAGTGTTCTTGAAGATGACAAACATGACAGTTGCCAAGACCGAGGCGACCGTGACGAAGAGCGCATTGAGGAAGGCGAGGATGGCGACGGGCAGCGCGAGCCAGCGCGTGAAGACGGAGAGCGGCATGACGAAGATCAGGACAAAGGAGAGGACCGTGCCGGTCAGGAAGAGGCCGAACATCCAGTTCGATACGAGCCTGATAAGATCGAGGATGTCGTTGATGTCGGCGGGCAGGTTGACTGGTCGTGTTAGATGCAAACGGCTCAAGGGTTGGAGAAGTGCTTACTCGACGCTCCGGCGAGCAGCTCGTTACGCAGAATCTCGACGGGGTTGAACCAGTATAGTGTTTCGGGCGGCGAGCAGTAGGTGACGCCCTCGCCCTTGTAGCCCTCGCAGAAGTTCCATAGGCCAACTTGGTAGAAATCGTGCAGACCGAGTGTTTGCGCAATAGTGTTGATGAGGGCGAAGTTGGGCACCGACGAGGGCACGACATTGCTGAGGTCGAGACGGATGAAGTACCAATCTCTAAGTAGGTGCTTGTTGTATGTGCCGCTGATTTGCAGAAGGATGAGGAAAATGACAGCGATAAACAGGAAGAAGGATGTGATCAGGGCCCAGGTCTTGCGTGTTCGAGTTGCCCGCTTGAGCTGCGGTTTCGTGAGTTCAGGATGGCCTTGCTCAACGGCTGTGACGGCCGAGTTCTCAGACCGGCGGCGACCGAAGAGACCCATGTTGTACCGGACTCAGCGACGACGTGCAGCAATGGTGATTGCTGTGAAAGTGGAAAGCGAGACTGTTGTTGTGAGACGAAAACGGTGTCGTGAATCCTGAATCCGGGGGCTCCCAACCTCATACGCGCGGTCGTTGGGGCGGTCTCATTTTTTATGGAGATGCACACTATGACGTGGGTTTAGGGGCACCCAAGGAAGGCGCTGCGCAAGCACAACACGCAAGCCGCCAGGTGGCCGTAGCGATGGTCTGGGACCGTAGCTGCGCCAATAATTGGTTGACAAGCGCACCGGCGCCCTCAGAAAACACGCTTGCCGAGCGTTGAGAGAGGTTCCAGACTGACGCGTAAAGTTGAGGCTGGTGGTGACGTCGCACGTCTTTGTTTAGACCTCACAAAAGCACGAGTGCGCCGGCCATGCGTGTTGATCTGAGCAGCTTTGCATGTCGACAACACGATATTGTCATCTGCTGACACGGCAACGACTTGTAATAACATCGTAGGATCTTCGCAAGGGAATGCTGGGGATGCGGATGATCGACGCTTGACGATTTCCTCCAGGGCAAAACTGCAGGCGAGCGCGTAGGGCTGAGGCTTGACGGATGCCGGCGGCATCGTGAAAAGCCAAAGCAAGCCACCAGCCACTGTCGGGTCGAGCCGAGCACACCGAGATTCATTAAGATGAACTGCATATACCCGAACGATAGTTTAGCGGCACACACGTATCAGATGTATCGAAAATCGCATTGCTCAACCACGACATCAGAACAATGCCATGCAATTGGGCGGTGAGCTGACACCACCTGGCATGTTGAATGGACTTGAAGTCACGAAGAACGTCCACCGTTGCTCTTCCTTGCACATCTCCACCAGTCCTTCAAGGTCGAACATCTCGCCAATTGGCATGCCCCAACCGGCAAGCAGGTACTCATGCAATACAGGCTCCGGCTTCGACGGAGGGAATACCTCCCAGGCAACAGAATCGCCTGCCACGGCTGCGAAGCCCTCGTTCCATATCCACCGCAAGACATCGTCAGTAGCCTCAACACCTGCATGCTGCATCTTCGCTGGGTTCTCTGCATAGTTCTTCTTCGCTTCCAGTGTCAGGGTCGTATCCCACTCAGTCGTAAATCCGGTCCTGACGAACAGTATATCTCCTTTCTGGAACGTGATACCACACTCTTCGGCTATATCCAAAATGTTCTCAAGCTTGATCTCGTGATTCGCCAACGTGGAGTACTTCACTCCGTTCTTCTCGGCCCAGGAGACGTAATCAATGAGGACCCCGCGTCCAGCAATTCCTTCCTTAGCCCAATGCTGCATACCAATACGCGTGCTACTGCGGTCCTCGATCTCCGCACCAGTCGTGCCGCCATAGAAGACCCTTTGATCCGGTCCCTTGCCCTCCGTCCCGGGCACGGATTGCGAAAAATGGCGCAAACCATCCCACTGGCTGCCCTGCTGGGGATTGAAAGCATACGTGTCGTCGTAGAAAAGACCGTCGTAACACTTGATGATGTTGTGCTCGAAGGGCTGGCGACCGAAGCCCGCTGTTTCGAGCTTCGGCAGCTCCCAGTTCAGAGAAATGCGTTTGCCGGTGCGGATTTCGCTGGCTGCTGCTTTGGCGACCACGGAAGGAGTGAGGAGAGCAAGCCTTGCGATACCTTCCTCCCGGCTGCCTGGTGTGCCGACCCAGACGCGTTTCTTGTCTGGGAGCTCATCGTAGGGGATATCATAGATTGCGGGGTACGAGGGCGGCATGCTTGATAATGCAGGCTTAGAGATTTGAAGTCCGAGCAATTTTGAGTAGAGGTCTTTGTATTGCAGTCGAACACTCGGCAGATAACAGCAGCATTATAGATATCGAGCGAAGGAGTAAGCCCATGGTGGCATCCCACTTGCCTGCATGTCGATCTCCAAACTGCTCCACGTAACAGATTAGCAGCCGCACGTGATGCCAGCTGCAGCTGAAGATACTTAGAGTACGACGAAATAGCTAGCTTCTGGTGCACATCTCGGAAAAGAGACAGCAGCAAGTCGAGTACAAATGTCTCCAGAGCTATGGACCCACAGCCACATCCACGAGGCGTCAGATGGCGCTAAAACCAGGGTCCAAAAATGTGGCTTTCCGCCAAACATCGTCATAGCATGTGAACACTCAGAGCTTCACGAATACTGCTGCCTATCTACAGCAACAGCTCTCCGAGATACGACCACTCATTCCTCTCTATTCAAGCCGCAGCATTACCTGCGTCACCCACATACAACAAGAGTGCTCGCCCGCCATGGCAACGACCCGCATCCGCAAAACATTCCACTACCCCGACTCCTCAGACGACGAAGACACCGTCGAAGCCGGCCTAGACGCACAAGGTACATTCCCTCTAGCCCAACCACCCTTCATAAAGACCCTGTTGGGGCTCTTCGCATCTCCCCACTCCGCTAACACAGCGCAGACCGCGCCGCCCTCCTCACCACCCTACACACGCGCGACACAACCTCAACCCGTCTCTACACGCACCTCCTCCTCATCTTCCCCGCCACGATCTTCCTCTTCACGCTACCGAAACTCTTCGCGCTATCAAACTTCGTCCCGAGTCTGCTCGCACTGGCAAGTCTGGCCGCGAGCGCGTATACACTGTATTACCTCCCGTTACCGGCGCATCGCGCGGGGACACTGGACTCTGGTCTCGAATACGGTGGGCAGACAGAGAAAGAAAAGGGGAAACGGAGAGTGGTGGGCGGGTACGGGCTGAGCACTGCGACGGCATCGGCGAGGAATGAAGAGGTTGTGAATGTGCCATGGGTGTCGGAGGAGGTACAGAAGGTGTTGGCGCGGTACATAGTGCCTGGGAACGGGGCAGTTTGCGGGCTTTTGGCGGTTGCAGAGTTGTTTCACGGGAGAGAGTGGAGGGGAGGGATGATGGTTGGGGGCGGGTATTTGCCGGGGCTTGTGTTGACTGTCATACTGTGGGCGCGCAGAGAGTTGAGGGTCGTGGATATGAGTGAGTTGCAGCAGCTACGATCTTGATAATGAGGACATCACGAAAGCAACGATACGAACTGGAGTGGCGTGTGTTCGAGTGAATGGTATAATGCATAAGAAACATGACCTTGGGGTCGAGGTATCGTTCGAAACGCCGGGCGCCTTTTGGGCTTCAACTGTCTAATCATGATGAAATGCTTGCTGGCGACATCAAGTCGCTATTGCGGCATTTCCCGTCATCGCTGCTGCTCTCCTAAAGCATCATGCTCCTCCTTCGACATGCTATCCTCTCCGCTCTCAGTGAGCTCGTCGCGCTCGATTTGTCAGCATCACCCGCTGGTCCATCTTTCGTAGCCTCGGGCACTATTGCAGATGCCTTCTTTGCATTTAACCTTGCCGCGGAGGTGGTTTTTGCAAGGCTGGTCGTGCTGGTACTGTTGATCGTACCGCTGCCTGTACGCTTGTGAAGGGCTGGCGCAGATGTGTCTGCCTTCTGGGTCTCGTTGGCAGCTAATGCAGGCACAGAGGAGTGCCGCCGGGCACTGCGCGCTACTTTGGCAAGGTCGGTGCGTGGCGGCGGAGCCTTGGCTGGTGACGATTCGTTGAAGTCAAAGATGGCAAGGTTGTCCTTCTCGGCTACGTCTTCTTTCACAGTTGACTCAGCAGGCTTGACAGGCTCTGACGACCGCTCACCCGCAGCCTTTGCTACGAAGTTCGAAGAAGTTCTCCCGCTGGTGGTGCTGGTTTGCTCGATCAATGCAGCAATAGCCCTTGAAGAAGTCGATTTGCTGAAGTCCGCTTGCTCGGGGGGAGTGGCATTCTCGCGCCTGTCAAGCTTCTCACGCAACGGACTTCCCGCCTCGGCCTCCTCTTCTCCCTCCCGCTTGATTGACACTCTTCCAGTGGTGAGAGGCGCCAGCTGAATTTCGACGCTGGTCCTTCGGTCCGTTTGGGGAACTATAGCATCGGCCATCTTGCCTTCACGGCGCATCTTCACAGCCAAGCTGGGTTCTTTGTAGCTGACCAGTGGGCGTGCTCTGCGAGACGGACGTCCGGCCTGTCCCGTCTGATTTCCTGATGTCACGTCGCCAGGTGGAGGGGTATCCTTGTTATCCGCACGCGACGTCGAGGGTTCTGTGGAGGGTGGCGAGAAGATAGCATCTGCTGCAGGTGTCTTGGGCGGCAGTGAGTCAAGGTTGATCTCTGCGACGACCACGGGCTCGGGCGCTGGAAGCATTGGGATCTCAGGTGGTGTGATAGTCCTGATAGTCGGAAGACGCTGGCGAGCTCGAGCAGTTGCGCTGGGCAGCTTCTTCTTCTCCGGCTTCTCCGGCTTTTCCTTCTCTTTGACGGATGACTTTTGCTTCTTTGGCGACAAGACGGGGTCGGTGTTGACGGATCCTGGATCTGTTAGTCTGTGCATATTCCTGATACTTTGTCTGACTCACTGCTACAAAGGACTGGCCGAGCTGGTGATGCAGCTCGGGGCTCCTCAACCTCGTTCGTCTCCAAATCTTGCGAAGTCTTGCGGTTGAAATTGAAGTCGTCGTCTTGGGCCTCTGGTATATCCTCGTCCTGCTGCACACTGAACTTCCTCTTAGCTCCAGTGCGAGGAAGCTTGCCAGGCTTCTCCTTGACTTCTTCCGGTGACTCAAACACGGATATGCGGCGGATGTTGAGCTTGGGTCCGCTTTCTCTTCGCTTTTTCCTTGTCTCTAAGTTCATCGATAGCGCAGGTTCGTCTTCAAGAGGCTCATTCTCTCCAGACGCCGCTTCAGCCGGCGCATCCTCCATGTTCTCCTCTCCCTCAGGATCGGGGTTGAATGCAATGGGCTCTTCAACCTCGAAGCTTGATGTTGGCGGGGGGCCGAGGTCGGGCGATTGGCTTTCGGCGTCTTCCAGCATGTTCTGGATCTCGTGTGCGTTCATGGTGCGTCGTGGGTAGTCTCGGCCCTCGTCGATGGTGGGCATCATTCGGTCCTCCACTTCTTGGATGCAGAGTCCACTTCTGAAGTTCCTCTCCTGCGGACGGTGTCTGGCCAACTGGCTCTTGCGCCGTCTCTCAGGCTGCTTGGGCTGGCCCAGCGAAGCCACCAAGCTCCCAAGCTCCTGCATCTTCGCTTCCAATTGCGACCGGACGGCGTCGATGTTTTCGAACGAGAGACTGTTGGACTGCTTGTCGACTGTGTGCTGGAGGTGCATTGCGCGCTCGCGAAGAGCCAGGTTCTCGGCGAGGAGGCGTGAGCAATCGCTTTCGAGGACGCGGATGCGCATGGACTGCTGCGAGTTGGTCCTGTCCCTTGTCAACACCAACATATTCCGTTGTGCGTTTTGAATGCACGCACTTTGCCAACTCGCGGTTCTGCCGTAGGAAGCGGCGCTTGACAACTTCGATGTTGTCGGCCGACGGCTGAGAAGCAGCCACCGGCGGCTCGTTCAAGCGCGCCATCTGCGCTGACTAGGTATATAGAGGCTGATGATAGTCGGTGAGGTGTTGGCGACGGCGGCGCGGGACGCTCTAGGTCGTGTGTCGTTCGTTGTTTCCGTCTGGTCTTCGTCATAGTCGAAAAGCTGCGGGCGTTGTTTACCTAGCAACGGCGAGCTAGCCGCTTGTGTTGCGGCTCCACTCTGGGCCCACTTCACGACAACACGTGAACCTTCGAAGGGTACGCGCACCTCGACAACAGCAAAGCCATAGGCAAAACCACACATCTAACATGTCGAACTTCTCTCGCCCCATGCCCTCGCATCTGCGTGGCCAGTCGATGGGCGCGTCGCAGCAGTCGACCTTTTTGCAGCAGAAGATTGCCGACAAGAAGACCGAGCTCGCCAACCTCAAGGACTTGCAGGCACTCAGTGGAGGTCTCGCAGATCAGATGCAGATGCTGGCTGATAAGTTGCAAACTCTCTCAGATGGGACAGAAGGTGCGTTGTGTTGCTTGCAGCTTTGCGCAAGCGTTGGACTCTCAGACGCTAAGTCCTGTTGATATGCTAACAATATCTCTCAGCTGTTGCGGCAGTGCTTTCGAACTGGCATAACGTGCTTCGAGCGATCAACATGGCTTCAAGTAGGTGTTGTATCTTCGTACAAGGTGTGCATAATCTGACTAGAACCAGCAATGCTTCCCAAGCCCAAGGAAGAGGACGAGGCAGAGACAAAGCAAGAGGCGGAACCTCCCTTGCCACAGACTCTGGTGCGCATTCCAACACAGCACGCGCCCGCTGTGATTGAGCAGGCCAACGCTGGAGCAGCGGCAGCAGCAGAATGAACTTAGAAGGCGAGTTCGAAGATGTCACCAAGTCAAAGACAGTATCAGCCAAACTCGCAGTCAAGGCGGATACCGTCTTCCCTGAGTGAAAACTCAAGCTCCGAGTCGCGGAAATTAACGTCAGTTGTGAAAGCAACATACTAGACGTTATCCTCGAAGATGCATAGGCATGGCAGCCTGCGCCTGCGCCTGACCTTGCAGACAGGGCAGTCGTCTACAAGAGCGAAGTAGCGTAGACAATCGCGATCTGTACATAGCGCGGAGCACGAGATAGATGAATCACCTTACCATGCCTGTCTCTTGTACGACTGTTGACCTCAAGTGCTGACATCACTCTTTGAGTCTAGCGCGCCAAGCCTCACGCGAATCCCCTCAAAATTCGAGTTTGCCGTGTGCTTCCTTTCCTCACATATTGTCAACGGTCTCCTATAACCCTAAGGTTATTCCCAATTACATGGAAAATGCCTTAATTCCAGGAGAACCCAGAGGAATTGCACAGCCGTTCTAATCCTGAAGTTCGCTCGCGTCGACTTTCGAGTCGGTATTGGAGCTCCGGGTTCGCTTTAGGCCAACATACCAGATATTTTCGCCAATACATTGTGATCTTCGCCCATGTCGCTGCGTCTATATTTACAGCTCCATATAAACATGACAAGATGCCTGCCTCCTCGGGAGTGAGGCGTCGCATCCTTGTTCTCCACCGGAAGAATTCAGTTCGCTGCCTTCAGCTCGACTCTGCCATCAGCCAACCTCGGTCACTGTGTCGTCTCTGTTGAAGCCTCGGTCAACGGGCGCACAACAAACGAGCGTTGTACAAATCCAGGTGGCTGGACGCGGAGGCTTCACAGAGGTAACAGGCTCGGCAATTTTCTGAGCACGGTCAAGCACGGTCGAAGATCCCCGCACTCCTGCTGTGTGAGACTCCGGAAGAAGCAGGACAAGACCGTCGTGCCAGCGCAAGCTGCACAAGCAGCGGCTGAGCCCTCAACTCAACATGATTGCTGGGCTGCGATTCGCTGCCTCTGAACGCCCCGAACAACCGATTCGCCAACCACTCCAGTAACTGCAGCTATGCAGGTCCTTTCCGGCTCATGAGCTTGAAGTTCACGCCAGGCCTCAAGCCATCGTCGCTAGGTGGAGCGATCTCGTATCCCTTATGCTATGATGAACCAAAGCCCAAGAAAGGAGCTTTCCGGCCTCGTATCCCATTTGGTACGGCGGTATCGGTGCAGATGTCTCACAGCTTTGGACAACCAGCAGCGTGGCTCAGGTGGAGTTTACCCAGCGGCCACCAGGCGCGTCGCGCAACGGTCAGCAATCGATATGATCGCCCCGAAAGCGCTACGAATGGCGGAAGAGCATGGCGTCGGCCGCTAGAGCATCCTTCCATCAGCCCTGCACGGCTGGTCTCGACACTTGCGATTAACCTGCCGACCGAGGAGCTTCTCCTTTCCGTTACTCTCGACTCCCCACAGTGTGCACCGTATGCCTACCGACTCCAAAGCGTCATGAATGCGTATGATGGCACGTCTTCGACGATGCCTGTTTGTAGCATCTAGTTTCATTGGGTTGTCTCACCAGAAAGACCCCATCGTTGACTTGTAGGTACTCGCCCAGTGCTGCGGACTGAGACGGATGGGGCGTTGCGCCAACACCTCCAGAGCGCGCAGTGTTCCCAAGGCCTCCGGCGCGCATAGCTTGAATTACGCGGTCTCATATGGGCTGGCTTGGGCCACGCACGCGACTCTGGTCTTGTCTTGTCGCGCTTTGTGTGCACGTTGCTGACCCGAAACAGCTGCCGGCGATGGGGTCATTCGACCGCGCAGGTCGATGGGAGATTGTACATTGATGGAGGCATGATCGATTGGAACACGGACAACGTCAATTACACGAGTAAGAGTTTCTCGTTCTCCGAATCTTCACATACTGATCTGACTTCAGATACCGCGTTGGTCTTTAGCGACCTCAATGCTTCGACATCGTATGGCCTACCCTACCAATACGCAAACCTCTCGAAACCTGCCGAAACACCGAGTGTGTCTGGCGGAATCCTTTGGCCTGATGAAGTCAACAAGTGCTTCTACCAATTTGGTGGAGCATTTACGAACGGGACCCCCACTGATTTCAGTATGTGGAGCTACGATGTACTGCTCAATCAGTGGAACCAGACTGCAAACAAGACATCCGGTGTCTCCGCTATATCTCGAGTAGCCTACGGCGCTGGCACACACATCGATGGTCTGGGTTTGGGGTTCTATTTCGGAGGGTACAAGAGCAATCAGACGGATCCAACCTGGACTGGTGGTCCTGTCGCAACAGCTGATCTGGTCCGCTTCGATTACACCACAGGCACCCTATCCAACAACAGCGGGCCTTACGACAACGTAGGAAGAGCTGAAGGTCAGATGGTCTATCTACCCGTGTCAGACAATGGCCTGCTGGTATACTTTGGTGGCATTGAGGACGCGGGTCAGAATGGCACCGCAGTGCCAGTAAGTCGCCTGCACCAGGACATTCATAATGTGAAGTTACTGACATGCTACAGGCAAATATGAGTGTATGCCTAGGATTCTTGTCTCATAAGTATGATGCGTTACTGACCAGCTGCAGCAAATTCACATGTACGACGTCCAGTCATCGAAATGGTACACTCAAACTGCTTCTGGCAGTATCCCTGGAGCTCGCCGTCAGTTCTGTGCCGGCGTTACCTGGGCCGATGATCAGTCTTCGTACAATATGTGAGCCCGCTTTGGTTATCAAGATCGTACTCAAACTGACCGTCGCGTAGTTACCTATATGGTGGATACGGTTTCAATGGGACACTCGCCTACGATGATGTCTACATCTTATCCATACCATCGTTTACATGGATTAAGGCGTTCCCCACGGACAACAGCACCGGACCCTACCCACACGGAGGCTGCAGTGCCAATGTCATCAACCAAGACCAGATGATTATCATCGGTGGTTGGTTCCCAAGTAACGGCGCCGATTTTTGCGACTCGCCCGATGTCCAGGGACAGCACGGTATGAATCTCGGCTATAACGGCGAGAAGAAGGCTTTGTGGGATAAATATGACCCAAAACTCTCGACCTACTTTGTACCGACGCCAGTCATATCGGCGATTGGAGGAGGGTAAGTATCGCCCACAATAGACGAGACAACCACTTGGCTGACACATCTGCAGACCGACAGGCGGAGCGACCAAGACGGCGCCAGCATCTTGGGGCAACCCTGACCTAGCCGTGTATTACACACTTCAAGCCCCATCCGTCACGCGAAAGCCGACCCGTGCTTTACCATCTAGCACCGGCACTTCCTCTGGGAGCTCAAACAAGAGCAGAGTGGGCGCGATCGCAGGTGGTGTCGTGGGAGGCCTTGCTGGACTTATCGTCATACTGTGTCTAATGCTCTGCTGTCTGCATCGCAAGAAGAAGTCGAAGAAAGAGGGGGGAGAACAGCCTGCTGAACTCCCACCACCAGTCGAATTGGGTGTCACTGCGCCGCCACAGGAGTTGCCAGCGACCGATATGGGCAAGTACATGCCTGTGCATCAGCAACAGGAGCAGTACTCACCATACTCTGGAGTTACAGCCTTGCACTCTCCCCACTCTGCGTACGCGCAGCAGTCATCGGTGTCTGGATCACCACCACATACTACGCCTTATGGCTCTCCGCACGCCCCCGAGTATGCGCAGCCCGCCTACCCGCCCACTTTGCACGCCCGATCGCCGTCCTACGAGCACACGCAGTTTTCGACCCTGGACACTCGGTACTCAAACCGAAGTCACCCTTCACCGACTTCGCCCGGGTTTCCTTCGTACGCTCCTCCCACAGAAGCGCAGTTATACTACCCACCACCCCGCGAGCCTGCATATCAGGCTCCCGTAATATCTCCAGTCACATACGGTGGCTACGAAGCTGTTCAGTATCATGATAATGTCGCATCGCCATTGTCCCCCCCTCCCGTCAGCACGATGCCGACACCTACACAATTTTACGCGCGCCCGGCTCCAGTCCCTGGCGACGCGCAGTCAGGCTACGCACAGCCGCCGAATGACGACGGAACATATGGGCACAGCTTGGAGCCCCAAAGAAAACCGAAATATGGGCGCTTCGTAGAGGTTGATCATACATAGATTCAGACGGTACATGGAGGCGTTGCGGTGTTTGTTTTGGGCATACTTTACGGATTCTTTGCGCGATGTCGAGTGATACCCAGCGCTCTTTCATGAATTGTAGATACAGTCTGCAGTGAAAAGTATTAGTAATACAGTGGAGCTCGGTGAAACGGTGCGATGTGCGGTGAGGTTATGCTTTGCGCGTGGGTCTTTGATTGTTACTAGGGTCTCGGCATCAGAGGTCATTGCAGCACCCGGGCGCGTCTCCTCATCGTGCTTTTGTACTTTGCCAACACACGCCAACCCAACACTGAGCTTGAGACGACAAGCAGCGCGCTGTACCGCTTCGCATTGGGATCACCGCACACTCGCCTGCCCCCATCTCTTCACCTGCTGCCATCGCCGGTGCCTGCCCGCAGCCTTGCTCCGTCCGACGTGCCCCACCTCGTCTTCTTGCACCTCTGCAGGCACCCAACCCACGCGCGCCAGCTGCCCACGCCTCCCCGCCGCCTGCCACAACAACACACCACACGCCCTTCGCCCGCTGCAGCGCTTCTTGGGGCCATCGACATACACGCGAACCGAATAGGGAGCTGTCCCCACAGCGAAGCCGCCCGCCATGTCCATGTCCATTGAGGAGCTCGACGCCACAGTGCGCGCCTTCTACGAGGGCCGCGGCGAGACAGTACGTGATGAAGCAGCTCGAGACGGCGCACAAAGTAGGACTGAAGCTAACGACACTCTTTTTGCAGCAAAAACAAGCTCAGGCGACGCTGAACCAGGTAGGCGAGGCTCTTTCGTGTAACACCAAACGGCTCACTGACTGTGCCATAGTTCAAAGAGAACCCGGATGCATGGCTCCTAGTCGATAAGATCCTCTCGGATGCGCAGTATCCCCAAACCAAGTGTGCGTAGAATCGCTGAAGATGCGGCGGTTGGAACATCGCTAACCACCACCAGACCTCGGCTTGCAGGTGCTTGACAATGTGATCATGACAAGGTGGAAGGTCCTTCCTCGCGACCAGTGTCAAGGTATGCTTTACTTCTACGGCCGATGCTAAGCTTTGCTCACAGCGATAGGCATCCGCAACTTCATTGTCAACTTCATCATCCAGCTCTCGAACGATGACGACCGCCGCCGCTCCGAACGCACCCTGCTCAACAAGCTGAACCTCGTCCTCGTGTCCGTCCTGAAGCAGGAGTGGCCGCACAACTGGCCGACATTCATAAACGAGATCATCTCGTCGTGTCACAGCGGGCTGGGAATCTGCGAAAACAATATGGTCATCCTGAGACTGCTGTCGGAAGAGGTTTTCGACTACTCGGAGGAGCAGATGACTTCGACAAAGCGCAGGGAGCTCAAGCAGAGCATGTGCGACGAGTTCACCTCGATCTACCAGCTGTGCTCTGAGGTCTTGCGCACAGCAACCGAGGCTTCTCTCATCAAGGCGACCCTTGAGACATTACTGCGCTTTCTCAACTGGATTCCCCTGGGCTACATCTTCGAGACACCACCCAGCGGTCAGAGCCTCATTGAGACTCTGCGCAGCCGTTTCCTCGAAGTCCCTGAGTTCCGCAACATTACATTGAAGTGCTTGACAGAGATTGCAGGCCTTCACACCGAACCTGCTTACGACGATAAGCTTGTCCAGATGTTCACAGAAACATTGACCGCCATCTCGAAGATCATCCCCCTCTCCCTGGATCTCAAGCAGACCTACGCGTCCAGCAACAGCAGGGATCAGGAGTTTGTGCTCAATTTGGCGCTGTTCCTGACGAACTTCTTCACATCGCACTTGGCTGTCATCGAGAACCTGATGAACAAGGACTTCCTCACACACGGCCACTTTTACCTTATCCGGATCAGTCAGATTGACGACCGCGAGATCTTCAAGATCTGCCTGGAGTACTGGACGAAGCTCGTTTCTGAGCTCTACGACGAGATGCAGGCGCTTCCGATCACCGATATGAACCCTCTCTTGAACATGGGCATCACCACCGGCAGCCGCGACCCTTCGATGATGGCAAACTACCCTCTGCGTAAGAACAAGTATACCGAGATCTTGTCGAACCTGCGCACTGTCATGATTGAGAAGATGGTCAGGCCGGAGGAAGTCCTCATCGTCGAAAACGACGAGGGCGAAATTGTGCGCGAGTTTGTCAAGGAGAGCGATACCATTCAGCTCTACAAGTCAACCCGCGAGTGCCTGGTCTTCCTGACACATTTGGATGTTAACGACACCGAACAGATCATGTCTGAGAAGCTGGCTCGTCAGGTAGATGGATCTGAGTGGTCATGGGCGAACTGCAACACCCTTTGCTGGGCGATTGGGTCTATCTCCGGTGCCATGAACGAGGAAACCGAGAAGCGCTTCCTGGTCACGGTCATCAAGGACCTCCTTGGTCTTACGGAGATGAAGCGAGGCAAGGACAACAAGGCTGTTGTCGCGAGTAACATCATGTACATTGTTGGCCAGTACCCCCGATTCCTCAAGGCACACTGGAAGTTCTTGAAGACCGTTGTCAACAAGCTCTTTGAGTTCATGCACGAGACGCACGAGGGTGTCCAGGACATGGCTTGCGACACATTCATCAAGATTGCCAACAAGTGCCGACGACACTTCGTTGCGCTCCAGCCAGGCGAGAACGAGCCCTTCATCGACGAAATCGTACGAAACCTGAGGAAAATCACTGCCGATCTCTCGTCTCAGCAGGTCCAC
Source organism: Didymella glomerata (assembly GCA_030271015.1). NCBI lineage: Eukaryota > Fungi > Ascomycota > Dothideomycetes > Pleosporales > Didymellaceae > Didymella > Didymella glomerata. Next base: position 63,951 of record JAJOHN010000009.1, read on the forward strand.
ACCTTCTACGAGGCTTGCGGCTACATGATCAGCGCACAGGGGCAGAAGGGTATGCAGGAGCGCCTGATCCACGATCTGATGGCTCTGCCCAACTCAGCCGTAAGTACTACGATCAAGCAGCAAAGTATGAGCTAACATACGAACAGTGGGACAACATCATTGCGCAGGCCAACCAGAACCCTGCGTGCTTGCAAGACTCTGAGGTTATCAAGATTGTTGGAAACATCATGAAGACCAACGTCGCGGCTTGCGGCTCGATCGGATCATACTTCTACCCGCAGATTGGGCGGATCTACTTCGACATGCTGACGATGTACCGCGCTAGCTCACAGTTGATCGACGAGGCTGTTCAGCGTGAAGGCAATATTGCGACCAAGATGCCCAAGGTTCGCGGTCTGCGCACGATCAAGAAGGAGATCCTCAAGCTCATCAACACTTACGTTGAGAAAGCAGACGATCTTGAGATGATCCATAACAACATCGTTCCTAAGCTGCTCGAAGCTGTCCTGATCGACTACAAGAACAACGTGCCAGACGCTCGCGAGGCTGAGGTCCTGAATGTTATGACTACGATCATCAACAAGCTACATGTACGTTGGACACCCAAGACGAGCAAACATTTTGTTGGTCTCGCTCAACCATAGCCGGGTCTTTTGCTAACACTGCACAGAGCATGATGGAGGACCAGATCATCAACATCATGGACAGTGTCTTCGAATGCACGCTGGACATGATCAACAAGGACTTCTCCGAGTACCCGGAACACCGCGTCGAGTTCTTCAAGCTCCTCCGCACGATCAACTTGCGCTGCTTCCCCGCTCTGCTACGACTGGACGCCCGCTCCTTCAAATTCGTCATCGACTCGTGCATGTGGGCCAGCAAGCACGACAACCGCGAAGTCGAGAGCGCTGGTCTTTCCATGTGCTTCGAGCTTGTCTCGAACATGTCCGAGACCGATGAGCAGACATGCAACGCTTTCTTCCAGACATTCTTCACCACCATCCTCCAGGATGTGTTCTTCGTTGTCACCGACAGCGATCATAAGGCAGGCTTCAAGTCGCAAGCCATGCTGTTGGCGAAGATGTTCTGGCTGGTTGACTCGGACAAGCTGCGAGGCCCCATTTACACTTCGCCGGACATGGCCCCTGCCGGTACACCAAACCGCGAGTTCCTGCGGAACTTTGTTGGCAATCTGTTGGCGACTGCCTTCCCCAACCTGCAGACCGCTCAGATCGCATCCTTCATTGACGGACTCTTCGCCACCAATTCCGACCTGAACCGCTTCAAGGTCATCCTGCGTGATTTCCTCATCTCTCTGAAGGAGTTCTCCGGTGACAATGCTGAGCTGTTCGCGGAGGAACGTGAGCAGGCCGCCAAGCAGGCGAAGGACGAGGAGCGTGAGCGTGCCATGAAGATTGGCGGTCTGCTCAAGCCTTCTGAGATGGACGACGACGAGTTGTGACTTAACGTTGAGCTTGATGCCAACACAGCGACGCGCACGCCTTTCGATCGCACCTCCGCCACGACTCACCCTGCGGATTTGAACGGTGCAGACGACTGGTGGGCAGATACCCTTTGAGCGTCGCGCATAGGAGTTGGATCCGTACCTGCGTTGGGCGATGCATTGTAGTTACTGATTCTACAAAAAATCTTGCTGGTTCTCGCGGTCTAATACCCATAGACCTTTCATTCAAGTGCGGCATGCAGCGGGTAGCGGGTTGGTGGACGGGTCTTGGGACGCGTAAATGATAAAAGCATAGGAGGGGGGATGTGCAGGGCATTATAGATATCCTGCCTTGACGGCCATAAGAATAAACATAACGCATTTCAGTTGCAACTATCTTGCATCTCACAAAGTTGGCGTGACCTCATCGACGACTTCCAAGGCGGCTGCTTCTTGTGTACATACACGACGTAAGCTGCAGTGGACCGGCCCGCTACCTGTTGCTACTGGTATGGATGCAGGCAACATGACGGCATCAACAGCCGCTGGTGAATTCCCGACGGAAGCATATCTACCGTGTGGTACGTCCCGAGGCACGTCAAGCCAATGACAGGCGGATAGTGACTTGCCTACACTGGGACGAGACCGTCCATCGTGGATCTCCCTGGCGCATTCACCGACGCGTAGACGCGGTAGTTGCACGCATGGGGCTCCAGATCGGGGCCATGCCGACGGCAGAGCGTCTAGAGTCCTGCAGTTTCCGCTTCTTTGCCGTGAGAACGCGCGCAGTCCACAACGAGGACCCATTGCACTAGCACGGGTTGATGATGGATGCTTTCTGATGGGGTGGGCCTCGCGGCTGCTGCCATCTGATGTCGTGCGTTGCGCCGGCTAGAGTTCCCCATCCGGCCTTGGCGATGCTTCTTTGAGCGCATCGCGCGCGTTATGTAATCGCTGGCGACGAAAGCTGAAGAAATCGACGTCTCTACAGATGCACGGGTCGGCCGCACCTCTGCGTTTGTACTGCAGCGCCTCGCTTCGAGGCAGCGGAACCCTACACACAGCACCCCGGTCCCTGCCGGCGACGGCAGAGGCTCAGAGTAGTCCAAGTGGATCCTCAGCGCGCCCCTGTCAAACGATCTCTCTGTTCTTCCCTCGCACGCACGGGGTCCCAGCGCGCGCTCTCATTGGCCGTTTGCAGCAACCCTCCAACGACTGCGTGAACAGCATTGCAGCGGCCAGCGTGCACAACCTCGTGGCCCTCTTCTTGAGAAATGTCCCGCCGGTTTTTCAGCAGCGCCTGGCTCCCCATTCGCTGAGCGCCCGCAGCCTGCTAATTCTAATCCAGGTGCCGCCAGCACCACGCGAGCCTCTGCGTCTGCAGCGCACCGTCCGACTACTGCTAAGGCGGCACCCTGCTGCAAGCTTGGGGTGACTTCACTTCTTGAAACTTCTACCATCACCGCACGGCCGCCGTCTAGAAGGCGCCCCAGGAGCCTCACCGTGCTCACCGCGAATTCTTTGCTTTTGTCCGTCCCCGCTGCCGCATGGGCGTCTGCCGACACCCGTATCCTCACACGTTTGCTCATTACTCACCCTGTATGGGCAGATCTGCACTCAGACCCATACCAGGATTTACTCGCTTGTGCGGTACTCGCGCATCGCCGTTGAGCCTTCGGAAGCACCGCTGCTCAATTATCTCAGCCCGTCACCACCATGTATGTCGTGCCCCTCATATGGAGACCCTTCAACTCCGCCCCCGTGGTGTCGTGAGGAAGACTGCATCGAGCACCAGCTTGGCCTCCAAAGACGAGACTACTGACTCGGCTCGCTTTTCTAGGAAGTTCGGCAAGCATATCCAGAAGCGGCAGCTGGAGATTCCAGAGTACGCCGCCAGTTTTGTCGACTACAAGGCCCTGAAGAAGGTGATTTGGACCCTGCTAGGTGGGCTTCGTCCGTGTGCTGATGTGTCTGCAGCTCATCAAGAAGCTCAGTAGTACGCCGGTGATTCCTCCACTAGGCGAGGGCAGTCATGGCCACGAGACACTAGATCCGCAGACCTCTCTGCAGGCCAACAAGGCCACATTCTTCTTCCGAGTGGTATGCATATGCTGCGTCTTCCAGCCCGAAGTCTTGCTCATAGTCCCAGGAACGAGAACTGGAGAAGGTCAACACATTCTATCTCCAAAAGGAAGCGGAGCTTCGTCTGCGACTAACCACGCTCCTGGACAAGAAGCGGGTCATGCAGCAGCATCCGCAGTCAGTCTCCAAGACGTCGTCGCGGTACATTGCGCTCGAAGAGGGCCTAAAGCAGTTTAGCACAGACCTTAACAAGCTCGAGGTGATTGGTCTCCGAACTCTTGGGTTGTGGAGCTAACCGGTACTAGCAATTTGTGGAAGTGAACGAAACCGCGTTCTCAAAGATTCTGAAGAAGGTTTGCCCCCCATCCAACCCGCACACCTAGATGTTGGCTAACCTTCGCAGTGGGACAAGACATCAAAGGTAAGCCACCATGTTGAAAACATTGATTGTGGTGCTGACCAGCCGTAGTCCCGGGAAAAGCAGCTTTACCTGTCAAGGGCCGTCGAAGTCCAGCCATGCTTCAACCGCGAAGTCATCAGCACACTCTCCGACCAGGCAACACAAGCAATTCTCGACTTCTCTGGTTGGGCTGAGGGTGAAGGAGTGCAAGCACCACAACCGACTGCGGAGCCCAGGATCTTCGAACCCCTGATCGAAGCAAATCTCGAGCTCGACAACCAATTCATCCAGGCCATAAATATCTCGAACACTTCGAAGATCCAAGAATGTCTCACGCGACTATCGAATCTCCCTGACGCCAGAGAGCACATCTCGCGGGCCTTCCTCAGCACGGTCGCAGAAGCGCCCCAAGAAGCATTGAAGATTGTGCTTGATTCGAATCAAGTCAACTTGGAGCAAGAAGACGAAATCAATGAGCGCAATTGCTTACACAAGGCTGCCATCAGCGGCCGACTAGAGATTGTGCGGCTTGGACTGTCGAGCAATGTCTCACCACACGCAACAGATGTGTACGGACGGATACCGCTGCACTACGCGTCCATGCATGGCTACGTTGAGCTCGTCCAGGCCTTGATCGATGCAGCACCCGACACAGTGAACTTCCGCGACCAGGACAGCTTCACGCCCCTCATACATGCGATCGTGCGCTCGCAACTGCCCTGCGTGCAGACACTCCTGGCAAGAGGCGCCGATATGAGCCGCATTGGACCCGGTGAGCACATTCCGCTGAATCTGTGTTGCCAGTACGCTTCGCTGGAGATAATGGAGTTGCTTCTTCAAAGGTCGACAGAGATGCTTCCAGACGCGGAAGGCTTGTATCCACAACATCTGGTCGCTCGGTCTGGGAAAACGCCACAGATGCTGCTTCTACTACAGAAGTACGGCGCGGACCTTAACCAGCCGGACAAACTTTACCAGTGGACGCCGCTGTTCCATGCGGCGAGCGAAGGGCATGTGGAATGCCTGAAGACACTTCTCGAGTGTCGCGTTGATGTCGATGTCGTAGACGAAAAGAGTTTGTCAGCAATGTACTACGCGACGTGGGAAGGGCATCTTGAGTGCATGAAATTGCTTGCTCAGGTGGGCCGTGGAGTGGGCTTGAAGACACAAAACCAGGTCTCGCCGCGGATAAACACCCTACAACCGATGTCGAGCACAGCACCAGGGCCGATGGAGATGGATCTCGGTGATCCCGACGGCATTCCCGAGTTCATCCTCCCACCGCCCATAATACCGTTCCGCCGATACGGTCACAACTTCCTTGACACGAAAACATTCGTGGTGATCAGCTTTGAGAAGGCTGGGACAGAGGCCATTCGGTTCTACAATGACCAGAAATACCCTGCGGCGAGACTCACGATATCGTCGAAGAGCTCCGATCTTATACCTCGAAATATCCTGCTGCCAGTCCAGGACGAGTTCAAGGTCATTTCGTTTCAAATTGAGAACCTGGAGGCTTTCTCCATTGACTTCGACGTATATCCTACCATCGGCTCGAAAGTCATTGCCCGTAGTGTGGCGTCGCGTAAAGTATTCACAGAACGGTCGAAGAGCACGGGGAGATGGCATCTGGAGCTTTTCGATCCGCGGCTGCGAGCTATCGGCCAGATTGCCTTTGACTTTCAGGTGGTCAAGCCTTTCCATGGTATCCCGCTCGAAATCACACACTTCGCTACCTACTGGAAAGCGACAAGTCAGGACGATAATCAGCCCCATACTCTGATAACCGGCTCGAGCTTGTCCGGGGAGTATGTTCGTCTGTTCGTGCAACTTACTGCCGATGGTGTCCCGGTGCTGTACCCGCGATGGAAAATTAACCACGCTGGTCTCGAGGTGCCCGTCAACATCCTCACATACGCACAACTCGCAGCTATAGGCGCGCAGCAGCACGCCACGACCGCAACGCAGCTCTCGAGCTTGAAGAACGCAACATCCAACGACATCCCGCACATCTACCAGGCGCTCGCTTCGTCCTTCATCACACTGACAGAGGCACTGTCTCTACTCCCGGCCCACATCCACGTCGAGCTGCACGTCCTGTTCCCATCCCGGCTCGAGGAAGAGCGCCTCAAGTTAGGCCCCACACACGACATGAACGAATTCGCCGACAAAATCCTCTCCGTCATCTTCGAGCACGCGCGCACTCTTCGAGCACAGGGCGCGGGCGAGATAGACGGCACGCTGCGCAGCGTGGTGTTCACCTCGTTCAACCAAGACATCTGCACCGTGATCAATTGGAAGCAGCCAAACTGTGCGTCCCCCCCTGTTTTCCATCGAAATTTGATTCTCAATGCCTATCGAGATTTAATATTGAGAGCCATGCTGATAGTATTATTTTACAGACCCCGTCTTCCTCTGCAACGAACTCGGCGCCGACGCGCACTCGGTCCCCGCGGCCATCCAGTCGAGCGGCCGCACGACCATCTCGGTCAAAGAAGCGGTGCAGATCGCGCGCGACAACAATTTCATGGGCCTGATTTGCAGTTCCAGACTGCTTGATCTTGCGCCCGCGCTCATCGAGAGCATCAAGACAGCGGGACTGGTGCTTGTTAGCGATATCACGGATAGCGCGGCGGATGGCGGGCTGGATAATGCTGGGTTGAAGGTTGCGCAGCCTAGGAGGTACCGCACGCCGGATGGGGTGGATGGGTTCTTGAGGGGAAATGGCGTGTTGTGCTTCAATGAGACGGTGGATATGTAGGGATATCCAGTGAGGGGGGACCTGTCGCTGAGGAAGGATTCGAAGACGCAATAAGATCATGGAGGAATGGATTGCTGCGTTGAAGGGTGAGAGGGCAAAAGATGGTGGCTTGGAGCGATGCGAGCGAATCGGAGCTTCATACATAATGTGGTCATGCGAGATGAAACAGCGATATCAATAGAGGAGGGCGGCCATTGTTTCTGTGTAATGCTGTACTAGACTGCAAGAGCACGACGTACTTGGAGAACTGGATTAGACTAGGCATCTGTACCCGAGGTTCAAGAGAACGCAATCGAGATGTTGTAAACATTGGCACTGTCAAAGTCCTGATAGAATCGTGTTCGTATGTAAATTGGTTGCACATATGCAGGGCGCGTACGCCACACGGTCGGCATCTAGACGCAGGTCCCGATCTGCGATAGCGGCTGGACTTGGAGAAAATGTCGGATCGACGACAACGACATCACCACCTAACGCCTTCGGTCCTTTCCTTCTGTTTCGCGCTGCAGCTTTATAGACGTTTCCTCTCACGATACCATGATTGCATAATGTCTGCTTCCATCCTCTCCACCGCCATCCGCGGGAACTCATCGTACGGCTCCTCGCTCGCTCGCCGCACCGCAACGATCCCACGACCCGCGCCATGGACATGCCGAACATGTCTGCAGCAGCGCCACACATTCGCCAGCACCGCGCCTCGACTCGAGAGCAATGCAACGCGGCCGTCGTCCTCGAATAAGAGGAGGCGCAGACTGCTGGTCCTGGGGGGTGGAATCGCACTCGGCGCCGCGGTTGTCACGCTCAGTGATGATGCAGGGCATGCGTTCAGCGCGGCGCAGAGGACGTATAGGGTTGCGGCGACGCTGGCGCTGAATATCAAGGAGTAAGACATTTTACATGCGAGCTTTCTATTGCACAATGCTTGCCTCGCTCACTTCATTCGCTCGTTCGCTCGCTGACTGCCCCAGCTACCGCACAACGCTCAAACGCGATGCCGACGCCGACTACGAAGAGCAGCTCAAAGCATGCCACCTCCGCTGCGCCAAACGCACGCTGCGCACCCTCGAGCGCAACGGCTCCATCTTCATCAAGCTGGGCCAGCACCTCAGCTCCATGAACTACCTGCTGCCCAACGAGTGGTGCGACACCTTCATCCCGCTGCAGGACAAATGCCCCATCTCGTCCTTCGCCAGCATCGAAGACATGGTGCTCAAAGACACCGGCCGGCCACTGAGCGCTTACTTCTCCTCCTTCGAAGAAACCCCCATTGGCGCCGCGTCGCTCGCCCAAGTGCACCGCGCCGTGACCCTCGACGGGCAACCCGTCGCCGTCAAAGTCCAGCACCCGGCGCTCGACGAATGGGCCAAGCTCGACCTGGCGCTCACTAGCTTCACTTTCCGCACCCTCAAGCGCTGGTTCCCCGAATACGACCTCACCTGGCTGTCAGAGGAGATGCAAGCCTCTCTCCCGCAGGAACTCGACTTCGCCCTCGAAGGCCGCAACGCGACGCGCGCACGCGCATACTTCTCCCACGTGCCGTCGTCGCCCGTCGTCATCCCGCAAGTGCTGTGGGCAAAGCGCCGCATCCTAGTCATGGACTTCATTTCCGGCGCGCGGCCAGACGACCTCGCGTACCTCGACAAACACGGCATCGACAGAGACGAGGTGAGCGCTGCTCTGGCACGCATCTTCAACGAAATGATTTTCGGCCGCGACGCGCCGCTGCATTGCGACCCCCACGGCGGCAATATTGCGATTCGACACAATCCGCGCGCTTGGGGCAGGAACTTCGACGTCGTGCTGTACGACCACGGGCTTTACCGCGATATCCCCATGTCGCTTCGTCGTGCTTACGCGCATCTCTGGCTCGCGGTGCTGGACGGCGATGAGGCGGGTATGCGGCGGTATGCGTTCGAGACGGCGGGGATTGGGGAGGAGCATTTCCCGCTTTTTGCGAGCGCCATTACAGGGCGGGACTACACTGTTCTGACGAAAAAGGAAGGCGGGAAGGGAGGCGTGGTGCAGGGGCGGACGAGCGAGGAGAAGAAGGTCATCGGCGATGCGCTAGGTGACGGGTTATTGGAGAATCTCATCCAGCTCCTGGGCCAGGTGCCGCGCGTTATACTGCTAATTCTGAAGACCAACGATCTCAGTAAGTCCCCGATCTCGAGCGCCGTTCGCAATCCTACAATCTTCTACAACGATACTAACCCCTCTCAGCCCGCTCCCTCGACGAAGGTCTGCACACCAAACAGGGCCCCCTGAGAACCTTCCTCATCCTCGCCCGCTACGCGAGCCGCACCGTGTACGAGGAGTCTCTGGACCTGATCCGCGCGCGCGGCAGCGTGCTCTGGCCGCGCAACCTCTTCGCCTGGCTGTTTGCATGGAGTCGTCACTTCAGAGTCGAGATGCAGCTCGGGACGTACGAGACGTGGCTTAAGCTGCGGGCGCTGGCGGGCTTGAGGCAGGTGGATGTTGCGAATTCCTTCCGAGAATAGGCATGGATGGTGGTGATGTGACGAAGAGAACGACGCTGGTGGAGCGTCGAGTGTGTGGGGTACGATATGATGGCGTGTGTGGATGGCGTGGTGCTGGATACCCAGGTGCATGGCGTTTAGAGGTGCATATAGACTCCAGAGCGCGTTTCCTGTCTGACTCGTCGTGTGCGAATGTCTTGGCTCGAGGTTATTGCGTTCCAGCCTGTTTGGGGAGTCTTGCTTTTGGTGCTCTGATTGCTGCCATACTCACGTTCAAGCGAAAGCGGCGAATCGAAGTTGTACATATTGTTGAGCTCTACCGATCGGTGACACGACAGTGCAGTACTAATCGCTATCGATTCTGGTCGTTCAAATGCAGCTATAACCCACAGTCCCTCCACGGCGCCGAGTCCGTATCGAGAGTACACAAGTTGGCCTGGTTGGCCGTACGGCCACTGTCAATCCCAGCCGTCGACAAACACCACCAGGCAAACGCGAGAAGTGCCATCAGCAGTGCTGCTAGGCATAGGGGAGCTTCGAATGGATTCTCACGGCATATGCGAGAGGGGAAGTGCGCACTCGAAAGGTTAGAGGTCCTGTACGCTCTCTTTCGTGGCGCAGGAACATCCGGATACAACAGCAAAATCAATGTAGGCGACAATAGGCACTGGGTGTTTCTTGCGTTTCTGGCGATTTGGGATGAACCGCTCTTCTCTGTTGTGGGCCATCTCAGGGAGGGCACGCCAGGTTGCCAGTTTCGAATCTTACAATTAGTTAACACATGTTTGCAGCGTTTACATCGAGGAGGTGCACAGCGCAGGGCTTCTGGAAGGCGATCGCAGGTGACGCGTAATGTTGATGAGGCTCAGTCTGCTGATGTCTCCGTTCCAGCCTTGTCCTCGTGGTGGAGATGTACATCAATTGTGGTTCTGGAGTGGAGGTGGATTTGCGTTGTCTGGACTCGTTATAGTGGACCTGATCTTGGACGGAGGTCGCCGCTGCTCGAGGGGAAGATTGGTTGTTCTGATCGGGAAGTATGCTGGTGAATAGATGATGTTCCTTCTGTGGCCCCAACGGTAGTGTTGTGGGATTGAATCGTCGCGGTTTAGCGATGGAATTGAGGTAAGTGCCTTTCGACTGTGTAAGATTGACGGACGACTTGCACACTACGAATTCCTCTACCATCACGCAACGGTCTGCAGCTTGAGCGGCACCTGGAACCAATGTAGCTATTGTTGATATGATGACGTACAATTCAACACTCCTACACCGTACAATTGGCCCTTTTGATGCCCCATTCCACCAGATCAGCAACAACAGTATTACTACATGTGACAGTCATAGTTGAGCAGGTGCCAGGGGTGACGATTGGATTCATCACCCTCGCAAGGCAGAATGACTACCTGTAGCCACGTTTGAATTCAGGTCAAATGACTGAAGACGCGGAGGCTCGGTTTGCTGGGCAGTCTTGGTCGAGCCTCACATATGAATCACTCGAGACAGAGGCACGTTGATCAGAAACTATCCCAGATGTCAAGTTTCTGCATGTCAATGCGGTCCCCTGCGGGAACTTCGGACTGACATCATTCACGGATGGTTCGCAGCACCATCACAGACGCGCGTGTGGGTGGCTGCGCTATTTCGAGTCGATAGCTGGGCCGCAATAAGACGGATGTTGCGAGCACTCCGAAAGACCACACACGCCGACGACTTTGTTGGTTTTCTGTCGAGCGAATTCATCTGCAGACCGGAGTCGTCCAGGCGCGTCGTTCCCGAAGCCTGAACTCAGCGGGGCAACTGCCAAGCAAGGAACCTCCAGGCGCAGCTCTCACGACCGCCGTAGCCGTCCTGCCGAGCACTCGACGACTCGAAGGCCCTGCGGATTCCTCAGCGGTTGCATAGGATCGAATAAGCAGCAAGCAGGCGGGCCGTCGTTGGTCTAAGCGATCGCGTTCGTAGCATCCAGCATAGCGGTGGCGGCGCTTTCGTCAGTCCTTACCGCGCGACATCGTGCTCAGCCACTCCCACCTCAGCACCCTCGCCCGCGCACCGAAACAGCCCTCTGCCGCCCCAGCCAGCCCGCGCGCTGCTCCTCACGGCCACCGTCTCCTGCGCTGATTGCAGACCCGCACACCGGCGAGCTCTGAGAGCCGCCCCGTCGCACAGAGTACCAGCATCAGCGAGCAGCCGCCGTCTGCCTGCGCATCATCATGGACGGAGCTGGCCAGCCCAACCTGCGCATCACCAGTGCGTGACCCGACAGCCTGCAGTGCTCGAGTGAACAGTGCTAACAACCGCAGTCATCGCCGCCGATGGCCTCTACAAGCGTGATGTGTTCCGTACGTGCCAACCACAGCTTCAATCCACCTCTGACGCGCGCTCACTCATGCGATGCAGGCTTCCCGGACCCCTTCGCCGTGGCCACGATCAATGGCGAGCAGACGCGCACCACGAGCGTCATCAAGAAGACGCTGAACCCCTACTGGAACGAGAGCTTCGACATGTACGTTGCCCTCAACCCACTCGCACTCGAGACTTCGATAGCTGATATGTGCAGGCGGGTGAACGAGGAAAGTGTTCTCGCGGTTCAGATCTTTGACCAGAAGAAGTTCAAGAAGAAGGACCAGGGCTTCCTCGGCGTCATAAATGTCCGCATAGGGTCCGTAATCGACCTCGATGCGGGCGGCGATGGTACCCTTTCTCTGTAATCTGCCCGTGAGAACATGACTGACGCATGCCCAGAAATGCTCACCCGCGACCTGAAGAAGTCGAACGACAACATGGTCGTGCACGGCAAGCTCATCCTCAACCTCTCCACGAACCTCCAGGCGCCCATCAGCAACCAAGCTGGAGCTGCGGCGCCCCGTCCTGCACCCTCCACTCACCCCTCCGTCAACGGCGCCACGACAGCAGGAGCCTCGACCCCGCACCAGTCGACCGGAAGTCTCAACCCCAACATGTATCCCGGCCAGCGACCGACTTCGACCGCCCAGTCACCGACCCAGAGGCTCAGCCAGGCAGGTCCTACAGGCCCGCCCACCACGGCGCCGCCCGCGTCAACCAACGGAGCGCCCGCAGCCGGACAGAGCCAGAACCCAGGGTACAGTGCATTTGAGGATTCGCAAGGACGGCTTCCCAACGGCTGGGAGCGCCGCGAGGATCACTTGGGCCGCACGTACTACGTCGATCATAACACGAGGCAGACGACCTGGATCAGGCCCGGTGCAGGTTTTAACGAGACCGACAACCGCAATGCCGTTGCAGCGTCGACTCAGCAGGAGCGCGTCCGCCATCAGAACCGTATGTTGCCCGAGGACCGAACTGGAGCCAATTCTCCTACTCTCGCCGAACGACAGCCTTCGCCTCCAAACGCAAGCGCTGGTTCCGCCAACGCTGCGAGCATGATGGCGACCGGCGCTACTACCGCCGGGACAGGAGAGCTGCCCTCAGGCTGGGAGCAGCGACACACGCCCGAAGGACGACCATACTTTGTGGACCACAACACTCGCACAACTACCTGGGTGGATCCCCGCCGACAGCAGTACATCCGGATGTACGGCGGACAGGCGGCCAACGGAAGCACGATCCAACAGCAGCCTGTTTCCCAGCTTGGACCCCTACCCTCTGGATGGGAAATGCGTCTTACAAACACCGCAAGAGTATACTTTGTGGATCACAACACGAAGACCACTACCTGGGACGATCCGCGATTGCCATCATCCCTCGACCAGAACGTGCCACAGTACAAGCGTGACTTCCGTCGCAAGTTGATCTATTTCCGCTCGCAGCCCGCCCTCCGCATCGTTAGTGGGCAATGTCACGTCAAGGTCAGGCGAACACACATCTTCGAGGATTCGTACCATGAGATTATGCGTCAATCTGCTGCGGACCTCAAGAAGCGCCTGATGATCAAGTTCGATGGTGAAGACGGTCTGGATTACGGAGGTCTGTCCCGTGAATTCTTCTTCTTGCTCTCTCACGAGATGTTCAACCCCTTCTACTGTCTGTTCGAATACTCGGCGCACGACAACTACACCCTCCAGATCAACCCTCACTCCGGCATCAATCCTGAGCACTTGAACTATTTCAAGTTCATTGGACGTGTTGTTGGTTTGGCCATCTTCCACCGTCGTTTCTTGGACGCGTTCTTTATTGGAGCCTTCTACAAGATGATCCTCCGGAAGAAGGTCGCGCTGCAGGACATGGAGGGTGTCGATGCTGACTTCCATCGCAACCTGGAATGGATGTTGAACAACGACATCACTGACGCTTTGGAACTCACTTTCGCTACCGACGACGAGAGGTTCGGCGAGACCGTCAGCATTGAGCTGAAGCCGGGTGGTGACGACATCGAAGTTACGAATGAGAACAAGGGCGAATACGTCGAGTAAGTGATTTGAAACGTGCGGTGGTTCTATGCTAACATCGTCAGATTGATCACAGAATGGCGTATTCAGAAACGAGTCGAGGAACAGTTCAACGCCTTCCTCAGCGGGTTCCACGAGCTTATTCCTCCGGATCTAGTCAACGTTTTCGATGAGCGCGAGCTCGAGCTTCTCATCGGTGGTATCGCAGATATCGACGTTGAGGACTGGAAGAAGCACACCGACTACCGTGGATACACCGAGAACGATGAGGTCATCCAGAACTTCTGGAAATGCATTCGCAGCTGGGATGCTGAGCAGAAGTCGCGTCTGCTGCAGTTCGCCACCGGTACCTCGCGTATCCCAGTCAACGGCTTCAAGGATCTGCAGGGTTCAGACGGGCCCAGGAGATTCACGATTGAGAAGGCTGGTGAGCCTAATCAGCTTCCCAAGTCGCACACATGGTATGTCCAGCCCAGCTGTGTTCTGTATCCAAGTACTGACTCCGCACCAGTTTCAACCGTCTCGACCTGCCGCCGTACAAGACGTTTGAGGCGCTCAACCAGAAGCTCACGATTGCTGTCGAGGAGACTGTTGGATTCGGACAAGAGTAGAGGAGGTTGGGGATAGCGTCAGTGTATAAAACGAGGAGTGATGCAGCTCCTGCAAGCCATACATATTCTTACTTGGCATGAGCATTTCGTTGACGAGAGACGGGTTTTGGCGTTGGGATCAAGTGTGCTTAGGATAGCGCTCTTATTAGTGAAGCGGGCAATTAAATGCTTAAGGATCCACTGTACGCGCATGCTCGGATCTATGTCGGATGCTGGTGTGGACGAGTTGATGTGGGTCTTGCGATGCTGCGGCCGCGTAACGTCAGTACGTCAGGCACGCAGACCCCAGCAAGCAGTGCACTGGCCATGACAGCGAACAAAGCGAGTGCTATACATACATCAACTGCACCGTCCACCCTTGCACCAACTTATATCCAGTCCCATACATATCTCCTGTGGCCCTTATCTCTGCTCTCAGTCCGTCTCTACCACCGACTCAAGAAACTCACCATGAACACCAGCACGCTCGCACAGGAAAAGGACCTCGAAGATCCCACAGGCCACCCAGCCTTCGACGAACCAGCGACACCACTCGAATCTCCTCCTATCCGAACGTCCCCAGTGAGATACTACCAGCGGTTTCCGCCAGCCCTGGAAGCCGCGCCTGCAAGTGCAGTGTCCGAGGACAGAGAGTTCACGTTCCGCAGCGAGTCGCCGGACCATGTCAAAACCGAGCCTACGATTCTCGACAAGGTTAAGGAGGTGCTGCACCTGCACAAGCGGCTTTGAAGAGCAGTGGTAGTGAGGGCGTGGTGTCAGCGAGGGAGGGTGTCAGGGACTGGTTTGATGCATCGGGACGCGAGTGCAGGACAGGTACGGCTTGAAGTGTCTCGGCGTTGGTGATACCAGATGCACTCTTGCACCAGAGGCAATGGGTTTCATTCCAGCTCCCTATCCTACCAACTCAACTCAACCTCACCAACGGCATCCATCAACACCCCATCGATCCGAATTAGATATTACGTAGCCACCCCGCCAAGGCCCTTCGCTGGACATCCCCGTCGTCGTTCTCCCCGTCTGGCATCTAAAACAGTCCAGCGGCAGCAAGCACAGCAACAGCCGCCGCACCCGCCGGCGCAGCAAAGACCGCCGCTGCTCCCGTGGCAAACGCAGGCGCAGACGCAGATGCAGATGCGCCGGTGGCTGACCCGGTCGCGGATGCGGTGGCGGATGCGGTGGAAGCAGCGGTGGAAGCGGTCTTTGCGACGGACGCGACGGACGCCATGCTGGAGGAGGCAGCGGCGCGGAGCCTGGGTGGTGTTAGTAGGTGTCTGCGAGGTGAAAGCAACTGTGCATGCGGTGGGCATCGGGCTTCGAGGCAGCTACTGCGAAGACTTCACATGCAGCCCCTCTGCCAACGCTTCTTGCTGCGCGCTTCTTGCAGGTGGCTACTCACGGCTCCGCAGCGGTGCAGAAGCTGGTCACCTGGTTCTGCACGGGGCTGCGCTCGTTGCTGTCCGGGCAGTTGTTGTAGCACGTCAGGACGTCCGTGTACACGTCGCACAGGCAGATCCAGTCATTGCCGTTCTTGTTGCACGCGTCGATGCGGCTCTTGTACCCGCTGACGCAGGCGTCGACGATGTTCTGCGCGGCGCAGTCGGCAGCCAGGGTGGTGGTGGCGAGGCTCGCGGCAGCGAAGAGGACGAGAGTGGAACGCATGGTGAACAGGAGGTGCGGTCTGGAATTACAAAGTTATACAAGAAAGTGACGATGATGCTCCCAAAGCGAGTGGTGGGATGAGAAGACGACACGGACAGTGGAGACGAGAGGAGAGTGGAATGCAGAAAGGGAGTCCCAGAGTCATATACTGCTCCCTTCTTCCCCAGTCGTGCCAGTGCTGGTGCCACGCCCAGGGTCCAGCACCAAAGTAAACATTATATGCGTTGCACGCGCCTCCGCGGTCACCCAGCGTGTGCTCTAGCGCGCCGCATCATTTCCGATTCGACTCCCACTTGCCCGTTAATGGTCAAGTGAGGTGCCGATGCATGCCCAATGCGGTTTGGTGCACCCGAGACGCCCCCTAAATTTAGGCGGGAGATGCATTGGATTCAACATGGTCAGCGCGCAGCGAGGTTTCCAGACGACTCTCTGGCTGTCCGAGGTGGGGGTGAGGGCTGGGAGCGTGGCTGCGCAGCGCACCGCATGCCGTGTTGCCGCGGGTGTGGCGACGAGCAGGACACCGGCGGTATGTGGACGATGTCACGATGTCTGAGCGGTTTTGAGGTTGGGAGCTGCATTGGCAGGACCGCGGCGATTGGCGAGATTTGTCTCCGTTGAGGCTGGCATGCGCCGTGATTGGTGGATGGAGCTGATATTCACAGGGGGTAAATTGATGTGTGCATTGCCCTGCGCAACGAATGTCGTTCTACCACCTTTTGAGCATGATGGAAGTTTGGTAATGTTGCAGGTAGATGATGGTAATGTTACCGATGCTGTCGTTCATCTTGTCCATCTTGACACTGCGAGGGTAAGCGAAAGCTGTGAGGAGCGTCTTGGCGGCTGGAAACGGGTCCACAACGATTGGACATCCGTTCAAGGTTTTGACTGCTCGCTGACAGTGCTGCTTGCTGTCACGAACACACCGCTGGTGAAGTTGTTGAGGAGGGTGGGTGTCTGCCTCCGGTGAGTGTTGTTAACTGACCGCCTTGCTCTTCCCAAAACAGACAGAAAGTCGCAAGAAATGCTTGAGGCTTCTGCAGTGCTGACCATGCCAGCCAGTACCCTGTTGCTTTTGGCGTGTACTGTCCGCTAGCATGTCGTTGTTTTCAAGATTACGGACGAGACTTGCTGCTCACCAGTCTTCCTGGACCTCGCCGGGAGTTTGCCGGGCAGGGCCCAAGCTTGAGAGTGTCTAGGACCTTCGTGTCGCCTTGCTGAATCCTTCTGTCACACAGCGATATCACCACGGACTGCTGCAATCACCCATCCGGCAGTGTGCAGACGCAGGGCAGACGTGGCCATGCGTCTTCTGCGGTACAAGCTGACTCTGGTTCTTCAGGTCGATTACCGCTCAATCGCCGACCTCCCGCTCGTTACGAGAAACTTCAATTGAGTCATTTCGGCGGCACTGAACGCGTCCTACCTCATCCGCCGCAAGCAGGTGTGGCGAGAGGTGTGCAACATCAACTCTCTGCTCCGCGGCTTCAAAATTCGCTCACTCAGCGCTGCAATAAATTGGATGCTTGAGTCAGCCTCGCTTTTGCACACGTGAAGCTCTGCCGTGCTGTGTTGCACATGACTTCTTGGCCTTCCACTCTGTTGGTCATTAGCGCTCACCGGATCAACACCGAGCATCGTTCGCTGAGCGATGAGCCGCTATCGCTTGCATTTCCCCAGAATGCGGGCCAGATTGTTGGGCGCTGAGACGCGCACTTCGTTATCCAGTACACGAGCGCCTAGCCGCGTTGGGAGAGGTTCAGGCGATGGCAAGACAGCGGACCAGTGATGGTCAAGGCACTGACTCTGGGGTATCTGTGGGCTAAGCGGCTCTTTGCTCGGGGCGTTGCTTGTTGATGATGTTGACGACTTGAGAAGGGGTCTGGGAATGCGGGGAAGTGGGTTGAATTCTTCGCATTACCACCACCTCAGCGAGGGCAGCAAAGGGCAGCCTCTGCGCCCAAGACATCCAATCCAGAACATTGTCGAGTCTCGGGACACGGCGCGATGACTCGGACACCAGACGCGGCGCAACTCAGACCGAGTTATTGACTGCAAATTCGCCTCCGTGACCGGGGCATGGCAGGCCGGGGGCGCGCCTGAATGACGGAATGGCACCTCCACATCGTTCACTTGTCAACCCGCTGCCAATCAAAAACCACACTTGATTTGCACCAGCGCAAGACCAGCCCGTATCGCTACCAACTGCTCTGCCGCAGCATGCACGTCTCTCCACCTTTCCCTCGCCTGTCTGCAGTTGAACAGTGCGGTATTTCTGGGGTTATCAGACCCTTTCACCGCAACGTCCCTTCCCTCTCCGCACATTTCCATAATCCCGCACTCGCACTGTCGCCCTCCCAGCGCGCCCGCCGTCACTGCTCAGCCACGCGCCCGTCAAACGCCTTGTAGCGCCCGCCTGTAACTACGTCAACGCTGGTGACTGAACATGCTGTGGCCGGAGTTCGCGATTTCACGACGTCCACGACCAAGATAGCAGACTTAGTTTCAAAAGATTTGAACGCCGCAGAAAAGTGTTACCGGTGGATGGGCACACCATCGCCCGCGCACAGATGGATTCTGGCCATGACTATCCGTCCCGGGGACCGGCAGTGAGGGCTACGTCAGCTGCGACACTGGTCCTCTGCTCCGTCTTCGTCATCCTGCGGTTGATGTCGAGATTCTTCGTCGTGAAGAAGCCGGGATGGGACGACTATACCATGATCATGGCATGGGTATTGGCGTTTGGCGCATCACTCTCGATCATCCTCGGCACCACCAGAGGACTCGGGCGACACCAAGACCACATTCCTGAAGACTGGCTGGAACCCATGCGGAAGTCTTCGTACGCCTTCTCGGTTCTCTACAACCCAGCATTGATGGCGACCAAGACTTCGATCCTGCTCTTCTACCTCGGCCTGTCTGAGACGCAGAAGATCTTTCGATGGGCTACTATCTCGACGCTCGCCGTTGTCAATGCTGGTGGACTGGCACTGACTATCCTCAATATCGTCCAGTGTCGCCCCGTCAGTGCAGCTTGGGCCTCACCTGTACCTGCAAGCGCGCACTGCACCAACATCGTTACCATCTATCTCTCGTCCGCGCCCCTGAACATTATCACCGATCTCGCCATATTGTTCCTCCCTATGCCCATCTTGACGAGCATGCGGCTGCCAAGGAAGCAGAAGATTATCTTAGTCATTACCTTTGGGTTCGGTATCTTTGTGGCGATTGTCGATGTCGTCCGTATTGCTTACCTTCAAGATGCGCAACGCGCCACCCTTGTCGCGGCCCAAGCTGATCGCACCGAAAGCGGTACCAACCAAAGGAACACGAGCGATTTTTCGTGGTACGCGTCGCTCTCGTTCATGTGGAGCACGGTTGAGATCAACTTGGGCATCATGTGCGGTTGCGTTCCCGCCATGAAGCCTTTGGTTCGACGTTTCCTGCCCAGTTGGGTCATCGATCACACGACATCGCGCGGCAATTCTGGAACCACTGCGAGCGATGAAGCGCAGTTCCACCCCGATATTGTCGAGACATCGCGTCGTCGATCTGACCAAGAATCGCCTCCAGACTCGCCCCTGACCAAACCTCCGCCGTCTGTACCTGCCCTACGAGGAAATGATGAAGGGATGGACATGATGGATTTCCTCACATCGCCCGACATGAATGAATTCCCGCGGATGAACCGCATCTCCACTGCGGTGACCATGGCACCAACTACGCGCAGCACGCGGCGTGGCTCCATGACTTTCTTTGACTTTGTCGACACTGGTCAGAAAAAGAACATCACATTAAGGAGCAACCGCGAATCCATCTACCCAGTGCTGATGGTCACTATCCTTTTCTTCATCTGGGGGTTTGCTTACGGCTTCCTGGACGTGCTCAATTCGCGTTTCCAACAGATAGCGAATATGAGCGACTGGCAGACCGTCGGCCAGCATAGCGCCTATTATGTCGGCTACCTCCTCGGTCCCTTGACATTTGGCCGCATCGTCTTCCAAGTCTGGGGGTTCAAGGTCTGTTACATGGTCGGACTGGTCATATACGCCTGTGGAGCATTGGTCTTCTGGCCTTCTGCCGTTCTCACCAACTTCCCAGCCTTTCTCGTATCCAATTTCATCGTTGGGGCTGGCTTGTCGACCTTGGAACTCGCGGCAAACCCCTTCATTGCCCTCTGCGGACCACCCGAATTTGCCGAAGTGCGGTTGAACCTATCGCAGGGTGTGCAAGCAGTTGGCACCATCGTCTCACCCTTGCTTGCCAAGAAAGTGCTCTTCACAGGCAATGCCTCCAGCTTGATCGACGTTCAGTGGACATATCTGGGTATCTCGTTCTTCAGCATTGCGCTCGCCGTACTCTACTTCTACGTCCCGCTACCAGAAGCCACCAACGAGGAGCTCGAGACCGCCAGTAGACGCTTGCCCGTCCCTAGGAACACGACCGTCAAGATTGGGCCCTGGCCTGTCAGGGTCATCTGGATCAGCCTTGGGTTCGCCGTCTTCTCTCAATTCTGCTATGTAGGCGGGCAAGAGTCGACATCGACTTCTTATAACGAGTACCTCGCACTGGTGAAGCCCTCGGTCAATCCCGTCAATCATCAAGCGGTCGGCCACACAGCGTTCGCCGTCTCTCGATTCCTGGCCGCATTCATCGACATATGGGTCAAGCCACGCTTTAGTCTCCTGATCTTTTACCTGGGCGCTATCGCCTTTTGCGCGGCAGCGATGAACACTACTGGATCTACTGGTGCTGCTATGCTGGTCATGGTCATGTTCTTCGAAGGTCCTCTATTTCCCCAAATATTCGTTCAGGGTATCCGCGGCATGGGAAAGCACACCAAGGACGCTTCAGCGCTCATGACGGCAGCGATTGGTGGTGGTGCAGTGATACCCCCTATCATGTTCGCCGCTCTCAAGATCCACGATGCGCGCTACGCATTTTGCGTTATCGTTGCTGTGTACTCCGCCGGAGCACTGTACCCTATCTGGCTCAACGCTTTACCCGTCACAAGACAGCTCTCCGATCCCCGGCGAGACGAGCAGACAAGGCGCGAGTCCGAAGCCGAAGAGAAACGGCGCGAGTCGACGGGCGAAGCGAAACCACGCAGATGGAGCAAAGTCAAGAACAGGCTGAGCTTCGCCAACCGCGAGAAAGACCACATGCCCTCAGTCGAGCACAGGGAGCGATGCAGCTGGCCCGAGGGGCTCGCGCCGATCCCCGGTAGCCTCAATATCGCGCCCGAGCGAAGAGAATCACAGGCGTTGTCGATACAGAGCTCAAGCAGTAGCAGTAGCTCTTCGAGCAGCGACTCACCGGGTCCGTGCGGTGAGCGCGAATGATTTACGATTCTAATTGCATTGCGACATGGCGTTACGGGAGATACCACGGGAGGCTCTTTGCTTGGATTGGAGATGCACGGGCTGTGCGATGTATATCACTGGGTTCCTCGCTACGAGCGACCCTGTACTGTATCTCGCAGTTACCAAATTCAACGGAGGTTTTATCTCATTCATTGGTCCAATGTGTGCTATGCCTCAAGTCACTAACCACCTGATACCGCTCATCACCGGATAAGATAGGGTTGAGACACATGCCCGAACGAGGCTGGGGATGTCCACGATCAGTAGGCTATGCGACCAGTACTCAGCATTGAACTTCTCCTTCACATGGTATGAGCCCTGGAACCAATCACGGCGATCCATGGTAACTGACTAGAGCTTCGGTTGTCAGTTCCCAGCGCGGTCAGTTCGCGGTGTACCAACATCACGAAACCGACAGTACCGCTCAGCATCAATCAAGTGCACCCTACAACCTAGGCAATTGATAGTCACGATGATCGAGCCTCCGCCCGTGAGCCGCAGGGCTGTTGCAGCTCGTTGTTCGTGGTTCGGTATCGTAAACGTACCTCGGCATCTCCACCTGCCGCCCCCGCGCATCTAATCCTGGGGTATTGGCGCGACTCGGCTTTAACACGACGAGGGAGCGCTTTAAGTGCCGACGCGCGCTGTGCTCTTGCTCTTTCATCCAGCTTTATTGCATATTACCGTCGTCTTTCCGGACCTCGCCAGTAACGATACCCAGCACCCGTGCCTGACAACCCTATTCCTGCCTCACCTCACAGCACCGCCAAAATGGTCGGTCAGAAACAACCCGTCTACGTGCTCGGCGTGGGCATGACAAAGGCAGGATAGCCTGAATCTGCGGTCCCTACACCTCCTGACGTTTAAACAGTTCATCAAGCCGCGCGGTAAAGTCGACTACCCGGAGCTCGGCTTCGAAGCCGGCGTGAAAGCCATGCTCGACGCACACATCAACTACGACGACGTGGACCAGGGCGTGGCGTGCTACTGCTACGGCGACAGCACGTGCGGACAGCGCGTCTTCTACCAGTTCGGCATGACGGGCATCCCCGTGTACAACGTCAACAACAACTGCTCCACCGGCAGCACGGGGCTGTACATGGGGCGCAACATGATCGCCCACGGCGCTGCTGACTGCGTGTTGGTCGTGGGCTTCGAGAAGATGTTCCCGGGGTCCCTGCAGACGTTCTTCCAGGATAGGACAAATCCGACTGCGACGACGAATCTGATTATGAAGGAGACGAGAGGCATCACCAAGGCTCCGGGTGCGGCGCAGTTGTTTGGCAACGCGGGACGTGAGCATATGGAGAAGTATGTCCTCTTTTCTACCCTCGCACCAGCATAACGCCAATAATAACACTCGATGCTAACGCTACTTAGATACGGCTCCGAGCTCAAAGACTTCGCAGAAATCGCCCGCATCAACCACGCGCACAGCAAGAACAACCCCTACTCCCAATTCCAAGACGAATACACCCTCGACCAAGTCATCAACTCGCCCATGATCCACGAGCCGCTTACAAAACTGCAATGCTGCCCGACCTCCGACGGCGCTGCGGCGACAGTGCTATGCTCGCAATCCTTCCTCGATGCCCGTCCAGAGCTCAAGGCTCAAGCAATCCTAATCGCCGGTCAGCGCCTCGCAACAGACACCCCCGCGCTCTTCAACCGCAGCGCGATTGACTTGATCGGGTACAGCATGAGCGAGCTGGCTGCGCGCGACGCACTCCAGGAAGCTAAAGTATCCCCCGACGACGTCAAGGTGTGCGAGCTGCACGACTGCTTCAGCGCAAACGAGATGGTGACCATCGAAGCGCTCGGTCTCGCACCGAAGGGCAAAGCACACGAGCTGATCCGCCGCGGCGGCATCACATATGGTGGAAAGGTAGTGATCAACCCGTCCGGTGGGCTGATTTCAAAGGGCCACCCGCTCGGCGCCACGGGGCTGGCGCAGTGCGCGGAGCTCGTGTGGCATCTGCGCGGCTGGGCGAACAACAGGAGTGTACCTGATACCAAGGTTGCGCTGCAGCATAACCTTGGGCTGGGAGGCGCGGTTGTGTGCACGGTGTACAAGCGTGCTGATGGGTCTGCGGCGACGGACCTAAGTGATGCTGAGGTGGGCAAGGCCACAGGGTTGGGCTACAACCCAGCGACGCAGGCGAAGGGGTGGACGAAGGACCAGGTCAACAGTGTGCGGAGTAAGAAGGCGAGAAGTGAGTGGGCGCTGCAGGACGTGGAACAAAAGGTCGAGGCGAGGTTCTAGATACCGACTGAGACTGTTAGCACTGGGTACATTATTTAAGGTTCAAGGTTTCTTACTTGCAGGGAGTGGTCCTTTGAGTGTTCAGTGTTTGCTACGTTATGATGCTGATACCACTTACATGTCTCGAGGAGGCTTCGCAGTGCAGGAGGAACAGGACTCTACCGCATCGGCTTTGATGAGGTCCGCATTGAAGGGTCTCGGTGGCCTGTGTAAGGCATGTTGATGTGCAAGCGTCTCGTACGTTGAAGGTGTGTGGAGTGAAAGAGTGGTGGACATGCAGACGGTTATTGACATTCTTATAAGCTCCTGCCGTCAGCGTGTAGAAGGTACTTCCTCTCCTGTTGTGGTTGTCACTGCCATATCGCCCACACGGTTTCCCCAATCGTGAGGCTGTTGCTTGATGCAGTGACGGCCTCACAATACTACACATGACCTTGGCTAAGAGGTAGCTGTACTCTCTTTGTATGTCTTGATGAGTCTAAGGTCTAGCACCAAGTCCACACCGCCCTATATCCGCCATGCGTTGTGCAAAATGAATACATGTCCAGATAAGCACTGCGTCCGAACTCCTCGCTATCCGTATCCAAGCCTCATGTCAATCATCACCATTCGTCACACCACACCGTGCCAAGTCCCTTGCCGACATGCCACTCTACTTCCTAGGCTTGGGAATCTTCTCATACGCATTCGGACTCGGAGCTCTCTTTGGCGTCCTCTTCGACTTTCCGCTCCCCTCGCCCGCACCATGGTCGTGCTCGCAATCGTCATGATCATGCGTGTGCTCCGGCTTTCTCCCGCGCTTGTTGCTTTTGCTCGGACGCGCAGTGCTGTTATCCGGCTCACTATCTGAGTCGTCGTCGCTAGAACTATCGCTCGAGGACTCGTCGCTGGACTCGCCGGCTTCGCGGGGTGCATGGTATATGCAGCACACTAAACCATATCAGCGTTGTCTTCTTACTTGAGCTGGTGCAGGCGTCGTTGGTGCAGGCGTAGTCGAGGGATCGTGTGTTGAAGTACCTTTGCTGCTCTTCTTCCCCATGCCCTCATTGTCTACTACGTCCTCAGCCCATTGGATGTGCCGTCGCTCCTCTGGCTCGGCGCGCAGACGCAGGACACCTGACGGCGCAGAGAGACGTAGAACGGGATTCGGCTGTGTTTGTTGGATCGTGTGGCTGCCGGTGTCGCGTGACGGCGTTGCAGTGCGCGATGGTACGTTTGACATTGTGAGACGTTCGAGTGGAAAGAGAGGAGGAAGAGAGTAGTCGTTATTCACGAAGGGTTGAGGGCGTGGCTTGAGATGGACCCTGGTTGAGGTGCGGGACAGGAGGGGTCGTGCGGTCGACGGAAGTTTCGTGGGTGGGAGGGAAACCAAGTCGAGTGTTTGTGAAGTATGTACGGGCGGGCAGGGTTACCCGTAGTACTCTGGCGGATTGGTGAGGCGGTGGAGTGAAGTGTCGTGTGCTGCACGTCTTTGTGGACGAAGATGATTTGTCTGGAGACCGCGGCTAACGGTGCGTCATTCCGATTCCGAAAGGGTCGCCGCTTCCGCGTACAATGGCTTGCGCAACACCACGCCTCTATCGCGACTATTTTGACCTCAGAGACATTTCATCTTGTCTCTCAATTCAAATCACATTGACACTTGGGGTTTGGCTTGTGAGTTACGGGTCCTTGTACTCGCCGTCAGCTTATCTATCGCTCGATCCGGTATGTGACCTCGACATATCGTTCCCTGTCCTACAAGTCGGAAGTCCTGTAGTACACAGCTCATGAGATAAGTCCATGGTCCTCATTGAGTACAAGTACGCGCGTGTCAAGTCTACAAGGTTCATCATCGACTCTGAACCCACCTGCATGCGTACGTGTGAAAGAGGATGCGAATTCGGCCCTTGTCGTAAAACAACGTAGCACGACTGTTCGATGGAACTGTGCCTCTTCTCCATTTGATTGAGAGGACTGCAGCTACGGCGGTCTCAGTCTCAGCCACGATGTGTACCACACAACCCCTGAGCCTCGAGCAAAGTCGTACACATATCGATGCGCCATACGCGTATCGCACGTTCTGTTGACACCCAATTGGGATCATACATCACAGCGTGGAAGGGTAGTTATGCCAGCCAGACAGTTTCGAACAGGCGCTTAGTCAGCGAGAATAGAAGCTTGATGCTTCCAAGCAAAGAGTGACCACGTCCACGGGACAACCTTCTAGAATCGATCGATGTCATCATGATCTCGCCATTGTTGAGCCGCAGGCTTTAAAGAAAACCTTGGAGAAATAGCGGTAATTTGCGGGTTTGATGAAGGGGATGCCCTTGTCGATCGGCAGCCGCTCAACGAGATTTGTTCTTTCTTGGTGCCTCGCTGGGCGCAAGGCCATGTGCAAGGCTACCCTGCCGTGCCCCCAACACCATCGGTTGACGAATCGATTAAGAACAACGCGTCCCGCCGACCGCAGTCGCGGAGATCTCGTATCGTCTCTGTTTGCCCTCGGTTCTCGCGTGAGGTTCCCCGGTGCGAAAATCTCGCTGGCAGATCATAAGAAAGGAGAAGCCTTACATCAATGTCTGCACAAGCTGCTAAACTTGCAATGTGCTGTGAGGCCTAAACCAAGGCTGGCGAAGCTAATCTAAGAGGAGCTGGTCAGCGAGATATGCTTGGCCCTAACGTCCCGCCGTGCAGACCGCAGCCACCGAAGCGGGCTCGGGGATGCTGGATGCAGACGACAGGACCGCGGTGGAAGGATGCACAACTGGGCATGAGGCTGTGGCCCTGTGGGTGCGGGAAATGAAGCCACGCAGACCAGAAGTTCTGGACTGAGGGCAGCCCACTTTGCTGGAAAAGGGGAAGAATGCACTTGGCCCGAGGCGGCGGCCTAAGGGGACATTGTCGCCGGGCAACTTGAAGAATTCGTGCTGCGTCGAGGGAACGGTAGCAGCAGCTGAGCTGAACTATTATCGCTGCTGGCCACACGAACTCCCAAGAGCCTCAGGGGCAAGGCGCTTCAGGACGCGATTGTGTGGTTTGCCTGCAGGGCAGCTAGCCCTGCAGTTAATCTTTGATAAATAGCCCTGTCCAATCATGGCGCGCAGCCTCCTCCGCTAAGATGGTTCCTGCGTTAGGCGCACGGGATCTGCGCTGTTTCTAAACAACGGCCACGGCGCAGCAGCCACTCGGTCATTCAGGAGGTTCGGCTCGCAGACGACTGACGCGCATGTGCGAGATGTGCAGAGGATGTGATTCTGCGGGAGGGATACGAGCGTGGAGCTGCGTGACTTGGAGATGGATGCTGTTGTGCGTGCAGCAGAACAAAGGGATTGTGCTGCGATGATACAGTAAATAGCCCAAGAATGCAGCGAGCAGATCAAACACCGTGGCTGACCCTGCGATTCACTACTCCCGGTAGGCTTGACCCGTGCAACGGCCCACATGTGCCAATAGGAGGCGCCTGTCACTCAGACTTACCGGACTCCAAGCTCCTCACGCGAGGTGCGGCGCCTCATCTACTGCTGCCGCCCGGTCTTCCCTCTTTCCTCACCTCACTTCGTGGGCGCCGCTCGTTCGTAATCCTCCACAGAGTTTGAAGCTCGTAGTCCGTATCTTACCCCAGTCATTCTTTTTTGGGCCCGGAGACAGCAGCGTTTTGTTTTGACCGACACCGATTGCCTATTGCACATACTACACCGCACGTCTGCACATACACATACATACACTCGCTTGGCCATATACGACCGCATTACGACCTCACGCTGTTAATACACCACCCTATACTGCACTCGGATCCTCGCAGCCCCAGCATACACCGCGGCCACCTGCAACACCCCGTGGCTCACGCCTGCCTCGCATATATTGCTACCAACCCGGATTGGCGGAGGAGAAGAAACGCTTTGAAACAATGGCCCACCGTCAGACGCATCACTTTGCGGGGAGAGGAATGGACGTTGGCTCTACCAGCCGCACAATGATCGAAGAGGCCACCAAGGTCCTCGTCGCCCGAGGAACCTCAACATGTACCAGCGACAGTGAGCCTGGCTGCACAAAGCCCACCCAGGTTCCCACGCTAGCCATTGCCCTGGCCATCATGTAGGTTGTTCTAGGTCGCTGTATTGTTCTTGCTGATGGTGTGTAGCGTACCGGTTGCTGGTATCACGATTGTGCTATTCTTCCTGCACCGCAGGAATCAGAGGAAGTTGGCTGAAGAGGACAAGGACAAATACCGTTCCATGGACTTCGGTCTGGGAGACAAGGGTGGCCGTGTTGGCGCGAAGAAGGGGCCTGAGATGACCGTTACCGACATTGAGAAGATGGGCAACGTCTCACACGATCGCAATCTCTCCCTGGAACACGGAAGCCCCTACATTCTGCCTGTTGGCCTGCACGGCTCGCGCGAATCGTTCCACTCGCTCTCGCGCTCGAACCACGACCCCCACGACCCTTACCGCCCAGTCACCTTCCTGACCGGTGATGGTGCCAGCGTTCGCAGCTCAAGTCGCGCCTACGGCAAAGACAACGCCTCCTTGTACACATCTTCTAGCGCTGGAACAAAAGCAAGAAATGGCGACAGCCTCAATGCTGGTCTTCTACAGAACGCACAGCGCATGTCCACATCGAACCCTTTCCGCGGCGAATCTCTGTCTCCTGACAGCACACGGTCACCCATCCAGTTCCCCGACCAAGCAGGTACACCTCTCAGCCCATTGAGGCCTCGCACAAACGACAACTTCCCTGCACCACCACCGCGCGTTGCGTCTCCCGAGGCCAAGAGCCCCGGTGGATCGCAGATCACGGAACAATACGCCGCTTTCAAGCCCACCACCGACGTACCCAAGATCATGATCCCTGACGCAGATGTCAAGAACAAGACAGTCAACAAGTCGCCTGTCGAGCAGTCTGCAACCTTCCCTCCTCGTGTTCAGTCTCAAGCTGGTATCTTGCAGTCCGTCTCGCACGCCCCATCTCAGAGCATTGTCAGCACATCTAGCTATGGCGATGCTTTCCAGGTCACACCCCCTTCACCCCGTCAAGCTCAGTCAACCACCCAGGGAGCCCCTACACCTGTTGCCCCCGCGCCTCTGCGTCCTCAGCCTTCCGCTGAGGCCAGACTGAGCGTCTATGAGAACGGCCAGAACAACCGCCTGTCGATGAGCTTACGCCCTATGCCCCCGATGAACGATGATCCTGAAGAGAACCCTGAGGACCGCGCCAACCGCATTCGATCTTTCTACAAGGAATACTTCGACGACTCTAAGCCTGAGCCCGTCGGCGGTCACCAATACACCGACTACTACGAGGACTACACATCCGAGTATCTCGATGGCGCCGTCTACGACGCTCAAGGCAAGGGCTTCGTCGCCGCCCAGCCTAACGCACCATTCGCTGAACCCATTGTCCGCCGAGCTATGACACCTCCTCCACGTGCGCCCCCTAGGTTCCGCAGCGGTACCGTTGGCGGCAGCAACCCTCACATGTCTAGCGGATCCATGGCTTCATCCCAGTACCCTCCCCGCAACATGTCTTCGATGAGCGGTCGCCTGCCAGCACCTGGACCCAAGAAACCTCTCCCGCCGCCAGTTATCCTTGAGTCGCTGCCCACACCTGGAAAGCTGACAGAGAACTCGATGGTTTTCAACGCCGCCGATTTTGCACCCCCGGTCTCATACCGTGACCGACAGAACGGCATGCGCCCTGACAGCCCGCTCGGCACCCCCAGGCCGTTCAGCCCCGCTGTCCGTCCTCACACCCCTCTCGCCAGCTCATACGATGACCTCGCCGTGATGCCCAGTCCCCATTTGCTCCGCAAGTCTGGCACATTCACAGCGCTCGACTTCGCGCCGCCACCAAAGTTCCGCAATGATGGCGCGCCATCTCGACCCGGCTCAGCAGCTGGCTCAATCCGATCCAACCGCTCCGGCATGTCCAACAATGCACAGTTCGCCATCCGTAGCGGCGCCAACCGTGTCTCTCGGATACCGAAGGATGTCGTGTTCACCAAGGATGACATTATGGACCAGCTGCGACCGCAGATGAGCCTCGTCACGAAGGGCTAGTCACATTCGAGTCATGCACACGCCTTTGACGACAATTTCAACACTCCCAGCTCACTGGCTGAGCTTCCCTTGATAACTTCAAAAGCTCATCACTACTATTGCATACGACGACTATGGCATAGATAGCGTTCTCTTCTGGCTTTCTATCTTCCTTCTGGGTCGATGGCTTTCAGCGCCTTGTTCTTCGACTTTCAGTGCGCCCGAGTAGTGTACATAGGGCCTTTTTACAGCGATTAGCGGCAAGGGTGGCGTTCAATGTCTAATTTCTATTCATCGCAAACATACAGTTCAGGGGAGGGGGGTAGATAGAGAGGAGTGGAGATGTAGATGGAGCAGATCTTGTATGTGACATATAGAGAAATGAAGATGGATATACTATTGAAAACATTGCTAGCCAATGACGCTCACTGCGATTCGCTTACGACAGAGCGCATCCATTCGTGCTCGCATATCTGTTGCAACGGCTGCTCTTTTCTGTCTCAAAGTCATGGCACAGAGCCAACGTCATCGAGCCAGACCTTCCACCGTGTACACTCAACCTAGCGCTCTTCAGATATCTGTTTGCCCTACTCAAGAGAACTCTTGTAAGAACAATACTGATAGTTCGAAGACCAGCCTGTGTGCTTCGATAAAAGCCTCCAGTGGATCCCGAGAAAGTCACCGCGTGCGCATCCGCACATAGGATGCGTAGTGCGAGGACGAGACATGAGCTGCCTTATGACGCGCTAAAGGCTCCTCAGGTTTGTACCTGGCGTAACGTGCGGGTGAAATGATTGCAAGGTGAGAGAGGCGCTTCACTGCGAG
This sequence comes from Didymella glomerata, assembly GCA_030271015.1. Classification (NCBI taxonomy): domain Eukaryota; kingdom Fungi; phylum Ascomycota; class Dothideomycetes; order Pleosporales; family Didymellaceae; genus Didymella; species Didymella glomerata. The sequence goes on from JAJOHN010000009.1 coordinate 94,223, forward strand.
CTCAAGTACTCAAATTCACCTTCACTTTGGACCAGGATTTTCTTAAACGTTGGCTCCTCCACCTACATCCTCGCTCTTCCAACAACTTTCCTCTCCAAGCTACCACAAAGCCAAAACCACCACGACTTCAGACACGATGGCAACAAACCAGGCTGCCACGCTCGGGCGCTTTAGTTACGTCGACTTCAGGTACGTCGATGCAGAATTCCAGGTGGACTTGTCTCAACTAACGAAATGCCAGTACCACTCTTCAGGACGGCGTTGTGGCCGTTGAGATTGGTCCAGAGCGAGTGAAGCATTACATCCACAAAGCTCTGTTGGAATAACACTCTGAGTACTTCAAGAAAGCTTTGAACGGACCCTGGAAGGAAGCCGAAGATAAGGTTGTGTGCTTGGACAACGTCGATCGCTGTGCCTGTATGAACGACCCCAGGATCCGTCACGAAGATTGATGCAGCTGACCGGCGACCCCACAGTCGAAGTCTTCGCCAACTGGCTTTACACCGGCAAGCTACCGGACACAAACGACGAGTGGAACCGTGAAGAGCACGAATACAGCGCCCAATGGTATACCACTGTGGAATCGAATATGGTCAAGGCATGCGCGTTTGCCAACCGTATGATCGCCCCGAGACTGTACAAAGCCTTGGAGCACAAGATTGTCGACGAATACGTCGGCGGCGCTGCGAGCCCCTATTACACTGCTGTCATCTATGCATTTGCTCATCTGCCACCGACGAGCCCGGTTTTGAGGGTCATGATCGATGCCCAGTGCCATGGCTTTGAAGTGACAGACGATACTGAGGAAAACGGCGAGCTGGTGCTCCGGCCTCAACTTCCGAACGCCTTTCTGGTGGGTGTCATGGTCAAGCTCACGGAGCTCAATGCGGAAAAGGCGACTAAGCTAGAGAACTACGATTGCTATGAGCATGGATGGGAGATGAAAAGGTGCGATTACCATGATCACGCGACAGAGAAAGAGCGGAAAGAATGCGAGAAAGCTGCACCCAGAGAGGTCAGCTCAGACGAAAACGATTCAGGCGGTGAGAGCAGCAATTCAAACTAAGGGTATTGCACGCAAGGGTATGACTGGAGGAAGTAATGGTCTACCTGAGCGAGCCCATGGCCAGCAGTGACTGGCTGCATAATGTGCTTTATACGCTCCTTGCGATCGACAAAAACTTAGAAACAATTCACGTGGACTATGCGGTGTAAAAAGGCTTGCATACTCGATGTTGTTCTTTTCCTTCTTCACTTCACCTGCACTTGCCCGTTTGCTTGTGGTCATAGCTTCTCTCTTCGCACACCTCCAGACCAGCGCGACTCCAAAATCCAAACGCCACAATCATGGCCGTGACTACTGCAGGCGATGAGAAGAAGCCATTCCGCATCGAGTACGTCCTCAATTCTGGCAACATGATGAAGGTAGAGCCAAAACTGACTACCACCAGGGCAGCAGCGCGCGGCGGCATTGCCACAATCTTAGTCGGCCCAGACTGTTTCAAGTACGAAGTTCATCGAGCTGTCCTCACCCAACACTCGGAACATTTCAAGAAGGCTCTGGAAGGTCCCTGGAAAGAGGCAGAGGAAGGTGTTATTCGATTGGAGGACGTCGAAGCCGAAACTTGTAGGTCTGGCTCCCATCCAGGCGTACTGCCAACTGACTGGGGACTTTAACAGTCGGCCTCTTCGTCGACTGGATCGATACCCAGCAACCCCCGTCCTTCGAAACACACTACCACAATCTGTTGCTCGAAGAGAAAGCGAACGTGCAAATACTGCGCATCAAAGCTTGCGTCTTTGCTGACCGCTTTCTTGCTTCTGGATTTGCGCGTGCCATGCGCCATCGCCTGATCTTCAGGATCATCCACTGGGAGTCCGTGCAGTGGCCCATGGTCGTCTACGCATTTGTTAGTTTGCCAAAGGACGACCAGATCTTACAGCTGCTAGTCGATAAGCAGTGTCGTCAAGCTGAAATCGAAATGGAATTCGAGAATGATCGATCAAGAAACTTCATACTCAGAGCCATGCGTACATACGCGAAGTGGGAAGTCCATTATGAGGAGGTACCACAGCTCAAGGGCTGTGACTATCACGACCATGCCACGGAAGAGGAGAGGACGGAATGCGAGGTTCAGGTAAAGAAGCAGCTGAGCGATTAGGGCTGCATCATCAGGGCTACTAGCTTCGCCAAAGAGAAGGCATAGGAAACGCATGGGTCTATAGCAGCACAAAGAGTTCTACGATACTGCTGTCATGCAGCATGAGTACAACTTCCGTTCCACAGCGGGAAATTGCCACCATTAGTCATCACGGCTTTCACCTTCATTCAAGTTCAACTTCTAGCCAAATAACTACCTTGTCTCGCAGCTTTCTGTACACACTTCAACAACTACCCAACACAATGTTAACCACTAGTACAAAAGATAAGCCCTGCTCTCCAGGTAAGCAGCCATGGCTTAGTCGTGGATGACAGCTAAAGGTGATCAGGTCGACTCCTTCCAATTGCATGTGACTCTGCAACTTAGGGTCAAATGAAGTACCAAGATATGTAGCCGCTAGGGTATCAACTACTTGAAAATGTATCTCTTGATGACCACAACCAACTTTCTCCATTCTCGAGGTCTGTTCGAAATTAAAGCTTCCAATATCATGCTTTGTAAGAATTGCTTAAGCAAAACAATGTTCTTGATAGTCAGCCGGCAACCTCATTTTCGTTCCGGACCTTCTATCTTCTAGATGTCGCGAGATGATGTGCAAAAACTAACAGAGCCAGACGGAGACAGTGATCACACCTGTGGTTCGAGCCCAGCATCCCTGGTAGCACTGGCCAGCGTGTTGACCTGCTCCCACACTGTCCCGAGCCCTTCTCCATGCTTCTTGACACTATCCTCGAGTACCCCGGCAGCCTCTTGACGTTCCTTCTCACTCGCCGTCGTTGTCGCAACTTGCTCCTCAAGCAGTGGGATGCGGCCCTGAAGCTCGTCGATAGTATTCTGCTTTTCCGCTATCATCGTCTCTTGCTTATTCACCACCTCAGCCAATGGTTTTATCCACTTTGTCTCGGGGTTGAAGGCAGTGACGGCTTCCACCTTGGCGATGAAGACTTTCGCGTTGTCCCGACTAAGGCGTCCCTTGAACTTGCCGATTAGAGTTTGGATGGCGATACCCTGTGGAGTGATGGCATCGAGGATCTCCTGTGAGGTCGGCAGCATTGGCCGGCTAGTCGGAGTACTTCGCGTAGAGCCAGTGCCGGCGGAAGTGGTGGGGACACTCTTATCGACGATATCATCGAGCTTGCTCAGCGCTTCATTCACACTGCGCTCAATAAGCGCATCTCGAATGGTACTCTCTTCCTCATAGCTGAGTCCAAGCGCATCACAAGTCTGCTGAAAGGTGCTGCGGCCATCCAAACCCCTCTCAAAGAAGGCATGCCATCGCTCTTGCTCGAAGGTTTCGAATGCGTAACTTTCTTTCATATGGTTCTCGAAAGCCCTGATATATTCGTAGGTCAGACCTAGAATGTTGCAGGTGATGAGAAGAGAGACCTGCTGCTGGCCGCTCTGCATGAGCAGTGCCTGAAGCCGGACACGCTCGGTTTCGATTCGGTTGAATTTGTCCATGATGGTTCTGGGTGGCGCGAGACGGTTGATGAGGTTGATGGAATATCAGAAGGTGTTGAAACTCGCATTGAGCTTCTAGCACGTCTGAGTAGGCTGTCTGAGTGAAAGAAAACGTAGATCCTTCAGTTCTTCGACTTTCATTATCTGTAGCCTGTATGCTATCAACATTCACACTGTCCAAGTATCTAGATGGCATTCATACCGCACTGTCAATTTCCGTATATTCCATATACGTCTGATAGAATCATACATTAGTCCTAAGGAGATTGAAACTGCTGGATCTTGTAAGAAAGGTGCAGTCGCAGTCCGTTGCGAGCTCCTTGGTCCTTGGTTAAAGGCTTCGCCGCACCACGTTGTCGCCGCTACGAACTTTGTGGGAGAATGATATTGTTCATTATACCCGCATAATTAACGTCAGTAGTCTATTCGCCGCTGTAGCTTTCGGTCACGGAACTACCAACAGGAGCCAACAACGCGCTAGACGAGGGACCTGACGTTCGTAGCACCTCCACTAACAAGTAATGATCAGCCCAGGGAACGCGAATTTTAATAACCAGAAGGGCAGCTTGACATCTCCATGAACGCCAGCTTTCACTCCAACCGCACTGCTTGCCAGCCGGGTCGGGCGCCAATTTCCAGACAAGGCGCGGTGTGAGAGTTGCTTCCTCAGTTAAGTACACCTACCAAATGTTATATCAACCGCTCTTTCCGTATACGGGGTTCAGAGCGCTCGAAGCATCGTAAGCGGTGTAGCTGCACCTGACGGCTGTAAGCTGCAAAGAATGCTATACGGGGTTTACTTGTGCTACTCTCTCCATTGATCAATGGTCGCCGTGGTCGTAGACGAAGCGTAGTCACATTTTGAAGTGACTTGGCACTCGCATGAAGGACTTCATGAAATCAGCATAACTGCTACGACATGCTGAGAGGTGTCTCAAGGACTGTTGCCAGCGTAGTTGCACTTTAGCAACGTCGGCGGTGTCTCTCCAGACTCGAGTAAAAGTAAACGGGATGAGTTCAAATAGCCACCACTTCCAAAGAGAAAACGCCATACCCGCCAACCCTGTTGCTGTATAACGCTTTCCATGCATATGCCTGCCATCCAAAACGCCAGACAAACCAGTGTGTATCCCAATATTCCAAAGGATCGCTTTTACACCCACGGCTGCTGCCTATTCGATCTCGGACTATTCACACTTGACCCATGACCCGTCCTAGCCAACAACTCGGCATCACTCGCCATGTGATCGCGACTCGTCCTCCTCTCTTGACTCGCTCTATACGAATCCTGCTGGTACTGGGGCCCCGAATTTCCATACTGCGTCTGGGTATTTGTCTGGCCGGGGAGATGCTCGAAATCGTGCTGATGGTTGTTGGGAGTGTGATGCTGGCTGCGTCTGTAGTCGTCTGAGCTGCGCTGACCGTCTCGCGAGGTGTTGGAGGGGCGGTAGGAAGAAGACAGCGTGCGGTCGATGCCGCCGAAGGAGTTGTCTTCTTTGGATTTGTCGTCGTCGGAACTGCTGGAGGCGACGCGGACGGCTTCTTGGGCGGCGATTGCGGCAACGTTGGGGCGCTCGACTTCTTCGGCTGTTTCGGGGTTTGTGGGCGGCTTGAAGAGAGCGTCCTGTTACGTGTCAGTTGAGCTCTTGCGAGAAAAGTTAAATGATGTACCTCGTGGTCGTCGAAGTCCTGTCCGGGATTGACTGTCTGGTATTCGACCATCTTGATAATCTTATAAACTCCGAAGGCCAGAAGCGTGCCCATAAGAGGACCGAACCAGTAGATGTAGTGATAACCGGGGAATTCGCGGGTAACAACACATGGTCCAAAGCTGCGGGTGGGGTTCAAGCTGCCACCAGTGTAAAAGACACCGACCATTTCTGCAACAAAGAGTGCCAGCCCGATTCCGATTGGTGCAAGGAAAGTCGCCTTGTGCTTTTCAGCCGCAAGCATGAAGATTGTGATAATGAGCAGAGATGTAAGGAACATCTCCATGAAGACCCCCTGAGCAATCGAGACGCCGGATCCGAGGGTAGTCGAAACGTTCAAGTCGCCCGGGAACATAGCGGATACGACGGCTGCAGCACATATGCCAGCAAGCATCTGCGAGATGAAGCACAGAATGGCGCGAACTGTGGTCAAGGCACCAATAAGGTAGAGACCTAGCGTGACCTGAATACAAATCAGCTTGCATACACTTGCAGGTCTCTGGTCAATCACTCACAGCTGGGTTGAAAAGCCCACCACTGACACGGAAGAATACCCAAACGTTGACCATAAGACTGAACCCAAAGATCAGACTGATGTAAAGCAGAACACTGGTGTTCGGCGTCTGCGTGATACTGTTCCCCTGCTGACCTGCCGTTGCAGCATCACTGTAAAGGGCGGCTGTGTTGGCGACCTGGGTGCCGCCGAACGCGAAGAAGAGGAACAGGAAGGTACCGCAGAACTCTGCTAGCATTGCGACAAGCTCGTTTCGCCATTTGCTGGTGAATCCCCTTTGCTGTCTTTTCTTTTGTTTGGACTCTTTTGGGATGATGTGCCCGTTGGCTCTTTGGCGATGCTCATGGTGGTGGTGTTTCTCCGCGGCCTCTCCATCGCCCTTGTGTAGTGGTAGTAAATTCTTGAGACCCATTTCGAATGCTCTGGCGTTGTGTAACAGTCGTCGAGGTGAGAACAGTTAAAGTCCAATCTCGGAGGATGTTCATCCAGAAAGCATTTGAAAATGAGGAGGCCAGCAAACACTAGCCCATCGCTAGGCTGAGCGGAGATAGGGTGCTCCTGAGGGCCAGAAGCGATGAGTGACGTCTGTCCCAGACAAAGGCGCCCCGACGCCAGTGGCGCTCAACGCGTCCATCAAGCGTCCCGAGCAGCAAGCGCCCAGTGCGAGCGGGCACTAGCGATTGGCGACACCGTGAACGTCCCTCATGCACTCCATACCAAATCCCCAGCCCCCGGATCTGGAAGGCCTCAAACCTCCATGATGCAGTGTTACCATTCGACCAAGGAACCCACAGACAGCCGTCCCTCCCGAACATTACTGCACTTCAACCGTTGGCAGAAGACGAAAGCAGAGGCGTTCGGCGATGTGACGTCCGACAGCTTGCTGATCATCTTGTGCATGACGGCGACTGGGTGAATTTCAGATGGTGAGGATGAGCCGTGCCGTCGACGCAGTGGTTGATCGGTGCAGGGAAAAGGCAAGTGGGGCAGGGTCCTAGCGCGCATCAGCTGTAGCTGATGAGGTCACTATTTTAGTTTCTCGATATTGTCGTCCGCGGTCAGTGGAGACGTATACGCGTTTCTAGATCGCACGACTCGGAATCGATGGCTGGGGATTTGAACGTGTAATGTTCGTGTCGTCGCTCGAATTGCTGTTTGAAGACCGATGTACATTCCTGTGAGTTTAGCACGAGGCTGAGGCTCAGTGCTTCTGCCATCATCGACTCACATCATCACAAGCTGAAGACCCTTTGTGCATCAGCATATAGGGCAGTAATATTTTCCGCATAGCGTATCTGATAGCACGAATAGGAGAACTGCCCACGCATCGCCCAAACCAATTGGTCGTTCTCCTTTTGCGGTTCGCGCCTCTCAACCATCGCCAGCCTCGTATCGTCGTTTAGTAGTGCGAATGACTCGCATGCATGGCTGGCGTAGCGCGTCACTGAGTACTGGTGCTGGAACATTGACGATGCGGACCACAAATGCAACAATTACTGCAATGATGAAGGGCGATGCTTGTCACTCGGTGTGTGCTGAAGTTTGCAGATGGAATGTTCGGCATGTTGAGCTATAGTTTTCAGCCTCCTCTGCCACAGAGACATAGCCTCATCTCTCCGCCTCTTAACAGTCCTGCCCGTACTTCACCCAAGCGAGATTCCGTCTTAAATACCAGAAACCAGGCCAGACAGTGCGCGATCAAAATAGCGAAGGCGAATACGAAGATGACCAACCCCATGGTGATCAGCAGGATCTGCCAGAGTGCCATGCCTGTTCTGGACGATTCGCGTGTGAGCTTGGGAATTCCTGGGGGATGAGCTTTCGCAGCATCCTTTGCTTTGTTCTTCACAGCGTCTCTCGAAGGTTTCTCCCGTGTTATTTTCAGCGACTCAGGTGTCAGCATTGATGGATGGTGATCAGCCGCCTTCGGTATTTCTTGAGGTATCGCCTTGGTATCAATCTTTGGACATGGCGATGGGGCTGTTTTCGGCGGTGAGTCTGCAGGAGCAGAAGAAGGGTATTCGCAAGGTATGGGAGGCTTTCTGCCCTTGCTAGGCGGGCTGCTCTTCGGTACGTGACAAGGACAACTGTGCTGCGGGCATGTATGGCAGAGCGGACTTCCTCCAAGGGGAGAAGGCTCTTTAGGTACCGTCGATGCAACGCTGGGTGACTGTGGGACTGATGACTCGGAACGTGAATGGCCACAATGTTTGCAGCGGCATCTAGGGTGTTCCCTCGTCTTGGTTGGCGGGTCGCTTCGTGGTAGGTATATCATAGATGGCAGTGGAGATCCATCAAGCGGCGATGGTAGCGACTCTGGGTTTGTTTGTTGCAGCGAAATGGTCGAGATCAACGGAAGCTGTGGGGACTGTGAAGGCTGCGGAGGCTGTGTAGACTGTGTAGACTGTGTAGATATTGACTGTGGCTCACAGGACGGTCCAGCTTTGGTGTTATGCAACGGCGGTTGGTTCTTTGGTGGAGATCGTTGATGGAATGGCTCGTAGGGTGTTTGTAGCCCACTTGTCGGAGATGAGACTGAGCATCGATCGTACTCACTCCCGTCGTCTATCTCAGGTATAGGGTCAGGTGGGAAGAGTCTCTTTGCAAGGCCTCGAGCTTCCAGATCTCGACCTGTCACGCAAGGTGGTGAAGCATCTGTGACAACGTGCCATCGCCCTCCAGGGCTTTTCCTCACGAGCTTAGTCCTGGGAAGCTGCCGCCTGAACGGCGAGTCCCAGCGCTTCTTGCCTGACCTCGCCTTCATCACTTCGTCTTCCTCTTTCGACGAGCATCCACCGTCCGCACATGCATCGCCTTGGAGTATGGCCCTGGGTATACGCGGATACTATCGCTGTCCTCCCGCATCTTTCGCGGTGTCTTGAAGGTCACTTTGCTCCTGCTCTGAGCCCACACTTGTGATTTCGACATTGGTATCGGGCCAGGATCGTGCGAATCGTTGTAGTACCTCCCACGTTCTCGATGGTGATAGTGGTCGTTGTCGTAGTACCGAGGATCGTTTCTCTGCCTCGATCTCAGCGCACACTTCCCTGACGGTCGAGAAGCGGGGCAGTTGTACGAAGATGATGGGTAGACAGATTGCTAGTAAGCAGGAGACGAGGAAGACGTGCCCTGCCATTGACCGTCGTTGCGATGGGACGATTGAGCTGTTAGAGTGTCGTGATGGGCGTTCTCTATAGATGACGGGAATAATCAAGGTTTATGTAGGTAAAGGAGGTAATATTTCGTAGGTAGATGGTCCGGTGTGACGTGGTTGGGATGCGGCCGGGTTGGTTCACGAGGTGAGGTGCTGCTCGCCTACAGGCGCGCCTTCCTGTCCATCTTTGAGCATATTACGACACATAACACTGGGAAGGCACTCACGACCGGCGTCGAGACTGCTTGCGCTAACAACACTGGGTATCATTCGAGATCATATGTTTAGCGGGTCACGCGCTGGCGGAAAATGCTTGTACATAATGAGGCGTCAATCGAGCATCACTCCTCCATCTCTTCACCCTCGCCTTCTTCCATTTCTGCGGTGTCGCCCTCACCATACCCGCCCTCACCATCATCTTCCTCAGATTCTGAGCCTTCGCCCTCACTCTCGCCCTCACTGCCAGGGTCAAAATCGTCGTCTTCTTCCTCGTCGTCCTCTTGGTCTTGAAGCTCACGCTCAGCCTTTTGCAGCTCTGATTCTTCCTCTTCGCCCTGCGCACCTGCTGTCGCCGCTCCATTCTCCTTGCCCTTGTCCGCGGGCGGATTGACGTTGAGCTTCTTTGCGCGTCTTTCCGCTGCCATGCTCGCGTCCTGCAGACCGTGCTTCTGCACGTACTCATTTATGGCTGCGAAGTTCTCCTGATCAAGCATGCTGAACTCGATCTCCTGTATTTGTGTAGTGATGACGAGATTGAACGTGTTTCGCAGGACGGCAGCGTAAGCTATGCTATTTACAGCGGCGAAATCAAAGAAAGCAAGAGGCTTTTTGAAGCCGTAGAGGATACCGACAGAGGTAAAGAAGAGGTAGCCTACGCGCGTGTGTCAGCAACGGCTTCGGATTGTATGCACTGCATCGACGTACCTTCTTTGCTGCCCCTGTGTGCCTTGACGTGGTATGCCTTCTCACCCTTGCGATGGCTCTCGGGCACTGCACTGGCGAACTCGTCCGCGTCGGGGAAGATGACTTCTTTCCCAGTGCCTGCTTGAATCAGGCAGTGGTGTATCGCCTCCGCCATAGGTGCCGGCCCTGGATCCTCGCCCTCAACAATGTTCTTCCCTGTTGCCTCCTCAAATGTCCAGACGATCGGCTCAGGCGCTGAAGCCTTCAGCTCGTCTGGCACTGGATTCACGCCGTCGCCGTGTACTGGTATGATGATGAAATTATGCTGTTTCTTGGCTTTCTCTGGCACCGGCAGACAGAAGACCTGGTCCACATCCCTCCAAGACAGGGCGAACTCAACATTGCCAGAAGCACCAATTGCCCTTATCCCACCATCTCTCTTACCGACAAGCTCGAGCGTGAACTTCTTCCGCTGAGGTATCGAGAAGCTGACGCCTGCATATGTCTTAAAGGCCTTGGTCGAGGTGCTTGTCAAGCTGCCGCCAGCGCCTGATGTTGGTGTCGCTGCACTTGTTGCCGCTGCTGCGCCAATTTGTGCGCCATTGCTCTCCTCGATCTTGCGCTTCTTCGTTGTGGGCTCAGCGGGTGCTTGAGGCGTCTGGTGCAGAACAAAGGTCGAGATATCGCGGAAGAGCGTGCTCTGAGAAGGGTTCTGGTCGATGGCGGCGTGAACACGCTTTCGCAGATCTGCATTGCTTGCGAACGCAGCATCGATCTCCTGTAGGTGCTGAATGGGTACAACTGACGCTTGTACTGGCTTTGGCACCGGCGCCTGCACCGGTGGCGGCTGTACGGGAGGCTGGTTGTTAAGTGCTGTGAATGCCATGTTGTGTGTTTGGGTTCGTGTTGGAGACGCGCCGCGGTTGCTGGGCTGGAAGCGCGACTACCCAAATTTAGTTCGCTGACATCACAGGGTTCCTACTCTTCCTCCCACGCATCACGCATCACGCCTCCGACTTGACTTGGCGCTTCAAACCTTCAATTTCGAAGATGATCTGACGCCAGGAGGTTGTGCTTCCGTGATGGCTTCAAGCACTGAAGGCACTGGTAGGTGAGGCCTTATGTTTGGCGAACATGGTTGTACCGGCTGAAACTGTGAGTGACAATACTGCAGGCTCGCACGCAGCTGTGAGACGATTTTGCATGAATCAAGGTGGGCAATGTCAAGGAAGTGGAGGATTCTGCAGAAGAAAAGAACGTCTGTACACGCATTGCAACTGGAAGGCGCTCCTTGATGGTTGTTCATCATTTACTATTTACAAGAATGTCTACATGGCGACTCTATCTATCTTTGTCTGCCTAAGCCCTGTAGCGACTGGGCACAGCGGCTTTCAGCAGTTTAGGAAAGTTCGGTGTACCCAATCCAGTCACAGGGTCCCAGCCCGCAGTCGCGTTCCAGCTGGCATACGGGATAACGGGGCTGCCGTTAGGAGCGCCGTTGAACCTAGCGTGGCCGTCACAGCCCTTGCTTCCACCGAGGACAATGTCGTTCAGAGCCTCAGGGTTGGAGTACAGCAGAGGGTTCAGGAAACCGAGAGAAGGCTTCTTGGACTTGAGACGTGCGTCGTTGAGAAGAGCGACGATACCACCGAATGCAGGCGCAGAGCAAGATGTGCCCTGGTACCCCTTGAGCACACCCTTGTCGTAGACCCGGTAACCGACACCCTGAGCAGCGACGTCGGGGAAGCCACGGCCGTGGCGGTTGAAGTAGGGCTTGTTCTTCTCGCCGAGCTTGTGGAAGTAAGCCTTGATGACATCGTCCTGGTACGAAGGGCGCTTCCAGTAGTTGGAGAAGCCACCAGACGAGAAGAAAGTAGCAGTCTCGTTGAGGTAGCGGGTAGAGCCGACAGATGTCACCCAGGGGCAAGTAGCAGGGTACTGAGGCTGGAACATGGTGGTGTTCTTGCCGTCGTTGCTCAAGCAGGCGGAACCGACACCAGAGTCACCAGAGGAGAAGATGACACTGACACCACGAGAGCTAAGCTGAGCGAATAGGTTGCAGACGGACAGAGCGTAGGACTTCGGGACACTCTGCTCGTTCTCTCCGTAGGAGGTCGAGATAACCTGGGGAAGATCCTTCTGATCCATCTTCAGGACGTTCTGGAGGAACGCAAGGTAGGGCTCGTTGCCGCTGTCAGCCTCGTCGGGTTGGTCAAGGTCAGCGACCCAGGGACCGCGGCCACCGGTGCTGAACTCGGTCACAGGAAGGGGCTGGGCCAGACCAAGCATGTACTGTGCGTCCAAGTTGGCCTCACCGCTGTCATCAGAAGAGTCCTGGGCGTCGAGACCGCCGTTGTATTGGATGACGGTGAAGTTCTGGCCAATAGCCTCTGGGAGGATGTTCTTCTCGAAAAGGGCCATGTCGTTGTAGCGGGCGTACTCCTCGAGGTATGAAGCGAAAGCAGCCTTGCTACCACTCTTCGCGTCGGGCTTGTAGTCGATCTGGTAGAGCTGCTTCAAGCACTGAGGAGTGATGGAAACATCACAGTTGACAGTGGTGTTGGCGCTGACGGCGACCTCAATGACCTGTAGGCCGGAGATCTCTTTCCCGGTCTCGTGGTTTGCGCGGATAGCAGCGAAGCGGGTGGTGGGCTGAACAAGGTTGATGTAGGAAGCAACATCTTCAGGCACCGAGTACTCGAGAGCACGGAGGACCTTGCGGGGCTTCGCCTCCTCAGAGACGTACCACGCGAATTGGGTCTCGAGCATCTTGTTGGCAACGCCGACAGTGGTCTTGAAAGTGACCCAGTCGGCATCCTGCTGCAAGTCTTCGACACCCGCAGCCTTCAGCCAGGCGGCCACCGAAGAGGAAGCCTCCTCGGTGGGGAGCAGCATCCTCTTCATCTCATCGTGCGACTGGAAGTGCTGGCCGTACTTCTTATTGCTGGGTGTCGAAACCTCCATGACATGCTGCTCAAAAGCCTCAGCATCACCCTGCTGGAGCGCGATCTGCAGCTTGAGGACCTGGGACTCGTCGGCGAGGCCGGCGGCCTTCCATCCTGCGACCAGTTAATTTATGCGGCTAAACCGCGAGGCTGGAGACTACATACCCTCGGGAACAGCAAAGAGCTTCTCGAAGGGCTCTGCGAGAGCCCTTGCCGCCAACAAAGAGCCGATGAGGAAGCTGAGGACAGGTGCCATGTCTGTTACCGGTGCGATTGACTTGAGCGAAAGCACTGCTGTTCAACACGGTACCCTCCTACGGCTTAAGTACTCACGCCCATGTCGCCCCGTACCTGTATGTCGTCTCTCAACTGCCTTCTCCAGTTAGCCGTGCATCCCCATGATGCACGTTGCCAATATCCGCGTGGATCCAAGCAAAGACAAGCCTCCCATCGTGGGTCTTAACGAAGCTTGGATGTCTTGAAGCTCCTGCCCTTCTCGGCTCTAGCGCGCGATAACGCCGTGGTCGTGCCTGCCGCTCCCTGCCTTCCGTGCTTTAGCTTACGTACTGAGTGGAGATGAAGTTGAGTGTCGCAGAAGACGATTCGTGAACGAGGTGCGGCTCTACCGGGTTCGTGGTGGCCAAGTGCAGCCGAGGCAATCTCGCACTGGAGCACCTTCCAGGAACGCGATGGCACCGAACACACTGACTAACGACAATCACCGCAACGACATCTTGCTCGTGCCACCGGCTCTCTCATATCAACAACTTGACATCGCACAATCGACGACAGGAAGTCCGACTTTCGTTGACGACCGACAATGTACGAATCGCCTGAGAAAAGGAAGGGTAGTCTGTTTCAGCGGGAGCCGGTTCGCGTCTCGAGCCGCATGCAGCTCCATTTCTCGTCAATACATACGACAAAACTGCAGTTTTTTTCCACATACGACCATAGGACGTTGAAAACAAGGCTTCCCGTTCGCTCAGCCCTATTTAAGCAACGTACCGGCGGATTAGTAGTTAGGTGGGTGACCACTAGCGAATACCCGCTGTTGTATGTTTTTGTCTTTTTGCCGCACCTTCGACCGCCCTTATCGAATCACCCCCAGCAGCAGGACATATAATCGAGAGTCCTATTTCTCGCTATCTAATCGGGAAGAACGCCCTTGATGAATATTGAAGCAAAACGTCTTTTGGGAGGTGGCAATGGGTGAATACATCCACGTATCGGACGTCTCAACGTGCAACAATGACCACCAGCGGTGCTTGTTCTCGTCCCTTGGCTCTCTTCTCAGAGACTGTTCCGGAAGTCGGGATGCTTCTCGCCAGGATCCTCCACTGCACCTTCGTCCAACACATCCTTCTTGAAGGCAATGCTCAAAGGCACACCAGCAACCACATGACCAGCGTTGAAGATAAAGACGGCAACGATGTACTTCTGGCCCTGGATCTTTGCGTTACCGATGTTGATGCGCTCGACGAAGCAGACGAGGTAAAGCAGCCAAAGGAGAGCCAACACCGTGAACTCGACTTTCCACAAGAATTTCCTCTCTGCGCTCTTCACGACGGGTGGTTTCTCTAGGTCGCTTGGAGCACCCATGGTTCAGTACTGGCGGACACTCGAAGTGGGCCGATAAGTTGAGGTGCAAAGACTTGAAACGGGGAGACAGAAGTTTGCCGCAGCCAAAGAGGCAAGCATCGGCCTACGAGTCAACGAGATCCCGAATTGAGTTGACACTGGTCATAAATTACGATATTCCAGGACAGAAGGCCCCTCGCCTGGCGGGAATGCTTCCAATCGCATCATATACATCGTATCGCCAATAGCCGGTGGGACGGGGCAAGATCAGCTTAGACGCCTTATCGTTGTAAGCGTTCTCCTTGTTCTCCACACGTGGAGAAAGCGTTCTTTCCTGCACGGGGAGACCACCGTGGACTCCCACCTTCCTGGCTCAGGGCTCTTGCCATCCTTCACACCTGCCTACTTCTTTCACGAGAGTCTGTAATTTCTCGGCCGCGCTAGTGCTAGCAGACAAATGGACTTCACGCTCAGCTTGCTTAGAGCCGGCTTACGTTGCTTATGCTCGACTAATCCAACGTAGCTAACAAAAATAGTTCTGGACACTATAGAAGAGAGCAGGACCGTAAATTAGACCTCATCCGCTGTCCTACAAGCTTGCTATGAGCGCTGGCAAGACGATGTCTTTAGTATACTTCCAGCTCGCTGAGCTATCCTGCGCCCTCCAAGTCGCACCAGTCCAGAACGTATTTCGCTTCCCCTGTAGCGCATACATCTTCTGGTAAAACCCTGCCTTGGTCGCTTCAGCGCCAACCATCAACCAGTACGGACTGTGGTTGCTGAAAGCCACGAACTCAGGTTCAGTTGCGTTCAAGCCGTTAGCGGTCTGGTAACGCTTCAGGTCTGCAACCATGGCAGCTTTGGCTTCGTTGTCACTGAATATCTGGCCCAGCTTTGTGCCATAGAAGCAAAGACTGAGTGCTGTATTTACTCCGGTGGGGTTGCAGTTGTAGAAGCCCGGTCTTGGAGGCAGTGCGTAGGGCTGATCAACGGCGAGATTCTGCAGTGTAATATTGGCAGGGCCAGCATTACGGACGATGGAAGTATAGTACCCAAAGCCTTGCAATTGGCTGAAGATACTCAGCTCCTCCTCGTTGATGTCAAAGCTTGCAAGGGCTGCAGGAGTGGGAGGGATGGTGATCAGTAGCTTTTCAGCGACAACAAGCTTGCGTCCTCCTGGTGTGTCCACGAGGATCTTGATCGAGCCAGACTTGCTAACGCGTTCAGTGAGCAACACGTTGGAAGCTAGTAAAAGCGATTCAGCCGCGAGGAGCTCATCGGTAGCTTTGCCGAACAGCAGGCTATTGTTCATGACCGAACTCGTCTGGAATTTACTGCTTGTCGCAAGAAGAGCAAGAGACTGCGCACGGAACTGTTGGATCGTTGGCAACTCGAGGATGTCACCGAAGGCTCCAGCTACATTGAAGAAGAATTGTACAGCAGCTCCAATGTCGTACTTCTCCACAAATTGACCGAAAGGCATCAGAAGTTCCTCGGGGACCGGATCTGGAAGGAAGAAACCCGCCTCCAAATGAGGGTACTTCGAAAGCACAGCGGTGTAGCGCTGAATAGCTGCAGCTAGCTCTGTGTCATTGCCAGTAGGCGCGCCTTTCAAGATCTGCCCGGTGCGGAAGTCGACATATTGAGGTGCAGCTCCGCCAGTGACACTGACGTCAATAGTGGCAGTCGAGAGATTGAAGCGAGCGTACCAATCGTACACAATAGGATCATCGTGATAGAGCTTCACGCCCATGTCGATTGGATGACCAGATTCCGGGTCAGTGTACGTCTCGGTGTGGCCTCCCAATCGACCCTTCTTTTCGATGACCATAACCTTCCTGCCCTCATCTTTCAGCTGGATGGCCGCATATGTTCCAACGCTACCACCGCCGATAACAGCAACGTCGACGTCGACAAGACACTCCGAACCGTAGTGGCTGGGGTCCAGACTGTAACCTCCAAGAGGTGATCCTGGGGAGCCATCGGCTAAAGGCAGGGCAGTGAGCCCAGCAACCACAATTGATGTGCAAAGTCGCATGGTGGTAATCTTGATCGCCGCATACAGGGACTCTGTAAAGAGATATCACGCATATTTATACACCCGCCTGTGAGCTCATCCTACAGTACTGGAAGCCGTCACTAAGCAGTGCTTATGTCCCAGTGGATTACAGTTTCCCGCATTGACGAATCACAGCTCGTCGACCAATGCAAGCAGCGCCACCGAATCCTGATGCTTATGTTCTAAGGGCTTACGCAGGGTGACCCGCCCCTAGTCGCATTGTACAGATTCGGACGTTGATTTGCAAGACTATCCAACGTGATTTCTCTGCCGGTCACCATTAGAGGGTGCAGATACGAGCAGGATCTATGGCCTGCACATCGATTCACAAAGGTCATTGCATGCAACCGGTGGCAAAATTTTGTGTGCTCCCGAGTTCGTTTGGCCTCGATTTACCTTGGCTTGCAATTAAACTTGCGTCTTCCTACTCGGTACTGTGTGTGTGACTACTCATGCTAGAAAAAATGGCAATCTAAACTGTCTTGTGAACACATCGTTCTGTAGTTGCAAGAATGCTCAGTCTCATGGGCGTTCGCCTTCGGCGGAGAGGTGGGGTCGAAGATGGTAACAGCATTAGTGAAAGATACTCACTCGACCCTCACACATCTTTCCACTCTTCATCCGCAAATATGTCTTCCTTACCTCTCCTGTATTTCAACAGGCCGCTCTTCAGTCCCAATCCATCCTCCAACTCTTCAGTCCTACATCAACTATGTCTCATCCCAGAACAACCATGGCCACTGACGGTGATGCGAAGATCGTCTGCACATCCTGTCCAACCGCTGGGTCTCCAATTATGGTCAGTTTCGACATGTTGTCCACGACCTTGGCCTGAGTCAAGCAGACTGCAAGGCCATCAAACACGAGTTCACGGAGTATCGCATCAAGGTCGCCCAGGACAAGTCTTATCAATAGACACATATTGCACCATAGGAAACGATCGAGTCGTTGAAGAAGGCCATGACCGCTACAAACACGGGCCTGATGGAGAAAATTCAGGATGACAAGGACGCTATGGGAATGATCCTGAAGCAGGAGCTGAGTTCTGAACAGGCCAAAGTGTGCAAGACCCTCATTGAGATGCAGAAGCTTGCGAGATCCAATGAGGACATCAGTGCACAGAAGGAGCTCATAGACATGTTTGAGATGGTCTGCACATCTATGACTGCTTCACCAAGAAGCGGGACCGAAACCTTGTGAATCTCGATAGGCATATCAAGATGCTCAATGATCTCTTCGCCAATTTCGAGGTGGTGCTCGCGTGTCATGCTGCTACTACCGAGCAGCAAAAGCAGGATATTGCACAGCTTTCACAGACGAACAAGCAACAGAGGGACGAATCGAAGCGCTCAAGCAGTTCGGACGAGTATGGGACAAGTAGCAGCAGACAATCATTGAAACACAGGAGCTCAAGGCTCCCGTCAATGAGCCTCAATAAATGCTTCAGAATAACGCCAACACTCTCAAGGACGCTCAGGGAGCTACCGTGGAGCTGGCCACGGATATGAAGAAGCAAGAGGAAGCATTCGCAGCAGCGAGCAAGGTGTTTGAGCAGACAATTCAGAAGACGAAAGATGATGCTCGTATGACCAATACAAAGCAGACTGCAACCATCAAGAAGCAAGAGCAAGATATCTCAGAGCTGAAGGAGGCGCTCAATCAGACGCTCCAAATGACGGTGGCTTACGCCAGCAAGACAACGTCAGAGCAGGCTACTACGGACAAGGAGCACAGCCAAGGAATCACGCAGCTGAAGAAGCTTCTTGAGCTAATAGCTCAGAAGGGGGATGAGCTCGCCAAGTCTCCTCCTGTTCAGCTGCTGGCTGCGCGGCTCTGCTCCTTTTGGCTTGGTGGATGGACAGCGTCATCATGGACGCCCCCACGACGATTTCCCGAGGACATGGTAAAGTTGCTTGTGATGATGCTACAGCAGTGTGTTTGTGGGTACTTTGCGCAGTACTACTTCGACTCCGAGGACGACATCGGCTCGATCTTCGTGATCCTCACCATTTGCAGCCTTGTTGGGGCCTTGTACGCTTCTTGATCTGGCGTCCCTCGAGGAATCCGTTGTCGGCTGACATGGACGAGGTGCGCAGCAGTTTGACTGGTGTATAAGAGACTGTTATGTAGACCCGGAGGTGGATGAGGACGCGCGAGGTGGCATCGAGGATCAGTTACGTGGGATTGAGACTATCAAGTATACGTCAAGAATGCAGTCGAGGGGCACTGGAGGCACGAGCTGCTTGTGAACGCTGACGAGCAATATGCAGTCATAGATCGTCTTTGGAAGATATTTACAAGAACCTATCATAATACAAAGACGTTGCGGCTGCAACACGTTTTCACGGGCCCAGCCCGCTTTTTTCCCTTTGTGCATAAACTCAATGCCCGCCTAGTGCGCAGCATCCGTAGCAGTGGGTCTGACGCGGGTCTCAAGCGTGCAAGGAGTGCTTGAAGCCTTGCCAAGGCCGAAGTCGTACTTCTCAGGCTGAGTACTGGCGGAAGGGCGAGGGCTAAAGCTGCCAATGGGCCTGGGGCGGCCGTGCCATGGCTTCCAGCCAGTGGGGTGGGGCCGACCCCAGCCAAAGCCAGGACGGCCGCCGTGGTGCCACTGTCCAGTGGGGAAAGGACGACCAGAGTTGCGCGAAGGGACGTCAGTGCCGGTGGGGTATGGGACCGACGCCTCAGTTGGCAGCGGGGTGAAGGTAGGGGCGTGAGCATCAGCACCTGTTGCGGTAGCCTCAAGCTCCTCAGAGCAAGGAGTCTCAGCGCCGGAGGGCACTTGTGGGGTGGGAGTGGGTGTCTCAATGGCTGCAGGAGTAGAGACGGGCGCTTCGTTCTCCTCAGTGCAAGGAGTAGAAGCAGCAGGGACTTCGGATGCCTCGGGGGTCTCGACAGGCGCAGGGGTAGTGACAGGAGCCTCACCCTCCTCTGTGCATGAGGTGGAAGTTGCAGGGACCTCAGAAGCCTCGGGTGTCTCGACAGGAGCCTCGGGGGCTGGAGTGGTAGTGATCTCGGACGAGCAGGGAGTGGTCGAAGACGCAGGGCCAATCGTAGGGTTGGGGATGTCAGTGCTCTCGGTGAAGGCAGGCGCGTTAGTGGGGTTGAAGGACTCAGACGCAGGGAGATCGAAGGTAGCCGAGGGGTTGGGCTGGTCGATTCCAATGCTGAAGCCAATGCTGATGCCGGGAAGGCCGATGCTGATACCAGGAATCTGAGTGGGTACTTCGGTGGGGATAGACGCAGAAACCTCAGATGTGTACTCTACAGGGTTGGTAGGAGCGACCTGAGAGGGGACCTCGGTAGGGATGGAGGCAGAGACGGCCGAAGTGTATTCTACAGGGTTGGTTGGCGGGACCTGAGAGCTGATCTCAGTAGGGATAGATACAGAGAACTCAGTGGTGTACATGATCGAAGGAAGGAGGGTCGCAGGGATACTAGTGGAAGGAGGAGTGATTGTGGCGCCAGATGTCAAGAATTCGAAGGTAGGCAACATCGAGTCAGTGGGTACCTGAGCAGCAGCAGAAGTCTCGGGCTGGCTGCCATAACCGGCGCTCTCGGCCTTCTCAGCGACAGATGACAGCTGAGCGGCGGCAGAAGAGGTCTTGACAGCAGCAGCAGAGGTGGCAGCAGGAGTAGATGAAGCAGGAGCGGCGGAGGCGGAGGCGGAGGCGGAAGGAGTCCCACCGTTGCTCATGCAGGCAAAGGAGATCTGCTTGACGCTGGCAGCGTTCTGGACAGGGCCGTCAAGAGTCCACTTCATGTCAACGTAAGGCCAGCAGACGCGGCCATCAGCCATAGTGACCATGTCACCGGCAACATAAACGTCAGTAGCCTTGACGGGCTCGCCGATCTTTTTACCATCGGTGACAAGCTGGAAGTAAGAGCCGGTGTAGGCACCCTTGCAGCCCATGGCAACGAAGTCGCAGGTAGGCTCGGCAATCTCTTCCCAGGTAACAAGAGCACTGGTCTTGTCGAAGGTAGCAACGTGCGCGTTGGAGCAGTCAGCGGAGCCAGTGGTGATCCAGTTGATCTGGGAGTCACCATCAGCGACGAGCTCAGAGGTAGCCTGTTTGCCAGTGAGGGTCTTCTTGTCGCTCATGGTAGCAATGGCGACGTTACGGTTGACGGTGCGGTTGACGGAGTGAGCGTAGCCGGCGCCCATCCAGTCGTTGGTGGTCAGATCCTTGGCTCCACGGGAGACCCAGGAGAAGATATAGGAGTCGCTATCCTGGAAACGAGCCAGGCCGCTGTAAGAGCCCGACATTCCACCCATGGCCTCGTTACCAGCACCGTTGGTGACATTCTCGTTAGAGATCTTGACGCCGCTCTTGTCCATGCCGGTAGCACCGGTATTAAGCCAGATAGCCCCTTGGTCCTCAGAGCAGATGGAAGCGAAAGGAACCGAGTCGGAACCCTCAAAAGCAATACCGGTGTTGTGCGAGCAGCCCCAGCTAGAGCTGGCACCCTGAATTTGCTCAAGTGTGCCATTGTCGTTGACGTACTGGATAGCGTCGCCGAAATGACCCTGAGCGGAGCCGGAGTAAGCAGTGACAACAAAGTACGCGCCGTACATGCCGCTGGCCTCGGAATAGGCAAGGTCACCGTTCATATCAGGAGAGGCGAGCATGCCCATGTCTCCGGCGTTGCTTGGGCCACCGAGCCAAGTCTTGAAGGTCTCCTTTCCGGATGTGTAGCGGTACAGGACAGCGACAGGGGTGCTCTCAGGGGGCGCATTGGAAGTACCGGACGGCATGGCCTCGTTGGTTAGAAGAGCGAATCCATCGTTGTGAGCTACGAGACCACCAGCCTCCTTACCGGCAGAAACAGTGACTGCATCACCGACAGCGGCGAAGGTCGACGGGTTGACCTGCTGGACGTGAACACCAGTCTGGCTGGCGTCAAGGTAGGCGAGGTATGCTGACTTGCCATCAGGCGAAACAGCGAAAGGTGTGCGGCGGTGGTGAGGGTATCCGGTCCAGTAAGACTCCTTGACGGGTTCGAATGAAGACGAGAGCGTAAGGCTGCCAACGTGCTTCTCGATTGTGGAAAGCTGAGCCGAGACGGCGGTCGCGAAAAGGGAAAGAACGAATGTGGAGTGCATGGTTGCAACGACAAAAGAATGACAGTAACGAACGACCAGCGATCAAAGTCAGAAAAAGAGTGACACAAACAAATCTTCCAAAGATCGTGAAGCGATGGAGATCATCCCGGACGTGGAGTTCCTCTCAGTATATACATTTGCGGTCCTTGAAACACCCTATGTACGCCCGGCCTCACGCCCATGACTGGCCAGCGGAAGTGACGAGTGCCAATTCGGAAACATCTTGATGCATTTAGCTGCGGGGAATTTCTGATCCACAATACGAGTGCGAACAGCGTCGCTGAATGGTGGAAGGGGCGGAAAGTTGGCCTGGGGCAGTCAAGCGAAAATGAAGGATGTTCAATGCCCCTGGTTTGTTTCGAAGGAACGGCGCTAGTGGGCAATCACCCTTGAGCTCGGGCGCTTCCAGACCCAATCGACAGTGCATCCTCATGATATGCACAGCGTGCTCATACGAGCATTAAATCTACCTCCTTAGCTGACCGCAAGCTCTCTGTGCCTGCTGCAAACGCGCCAAGACGTTCCCAGCCGCTAGGTTTCCGCTCCGACCGCCCCAAGACAATGCCAGAGATGAAGTCATTGTAGCGCGCAACGCTCAAGCAGAGCACAGGTGCTTCGAACTCAGCCAGGGACTCATTTGGCTGTGCGCGTCGAACGGTCCATTGTTCTCCATCAGCATCGGAACTACCCCATCGGGATTTGACGAGACAGCAATCATGCGCAATTTGAATCGCACTCGTGCCTCGTATGATCAACACGTATCTCCAACTATTACTGGTGGATCTACCCGAGAGAGTTGCCGTTACTGTGGGCCCACGAAGGGTGAGAGAGGCGTCGGATACTGCACCTAAGGCATTGAGGCCAGTGGGGATCACTGTGGACGAGACAAGGCTTACGTTCGAGCGGGACGTTTCCCGTTCTACTTCATCTGACGTGTAATAAGTGACAGGCGCGTCCAGCGAACTCCATGAGAACGAGGGCGCGCGCCATGTTTCAAGAGCATGCGAGTGTCCATCTGTTGGTGTGGGTACTGTCCTTTGCCATAGCAGATCGAAGGCAAGATTGCTCTTCCAGAGCCCAGCAATGTACTCAGAATGAGTTGCCTTCCTGATCTTGCTTGCAATTCCGGAGATGGCTGGAAGCTTATCCCCTGGCATCGTCAGTTCTCGCGTTGAGTACTGTTCCACTATGCGGTGCCACGCGGCCCAAATGGTATCTGCCTTTCGACTTGCGACTGCTTTGGGGATGAGAGCTGGCGTTGTTGGTCGTGTCCTGCGTTCTGGCATACACTCGCAGCGGTAAGAGCTTCTGCACTCGAAGACGAGCTCTGTAGCTGTATAATGCAAAACCCTAGTACTCAAAACATGCTCTTGAAGTGCCCAGGCGCGCAATGTCAGCGGACCCGTAGGTTTTGCTGGATTACCGTTGGCGTCTGGATGATGGTCTGAGTACACCCTTGCTCGCAACGCGAACTCTTTCCTCGTCGTATTTTCGTACGGAATCTTGACTGCTTTTCGCCTGTCTGCAAGGCACTTTGCGCGGCTGTCGCTGGCATCGGTGGCCGATATCGTGACATAGCTACTCTGGTAAATGCTAGCCATCTTCGCAGCTTCTGTCTCCCAGTCTCGCAGAGAGTCCTGTATGATGCATAACGAGTCGATCCACAAATATCGCAGGCCGAGTTGGCGTGTGATGATGATTGCATTTTGAAACAGAGGCGGGAGGTCCCCCAATGAGATATTGACCGCCAGCTTAGCCCACGAAGCCTTGGTGGCCGTCAGGGGTGTTGCTGAACCCCAGCAATGCGAGAGCGCAATATACTGGAAAGCTCTTCCTTGCGTTTCTATAAGGCGGATTGGCTTCGTCGACCGGCCCACGTCAATGAGACGCTTTGGAGCTGAGACAGATGACTCGCAGGTCACCTTACAAGATGTATGCTTTGAATTCGCAAGACACCCTTGTATGCTTCGGCGGATGAAGTTGAAGGACTCGTCAGAACCGGCGTTGACTGGAATATGATGCGCTGCTCCGAGTGTGGGCCACGGCGCGCGAGAAGCTACCGAACGTTAGACAAGTTGATGTCGCAAAATCGCTGTGTATATCGCGTAGATGTCGATATCTATCAAATGCGATGGCAAGAATGATGATCTGACTTGTTCAGGAACGGAGCGAGTGCGTACGCGCTGCCTACCTGATCCGGCGTATATCTCGATCATCTGTTTCGTCCATCGCTCTCCATCAAGGCTCACCTTGATAGTACCCTTTTCCCTGATATTCACATTGACTCTACATCGTGCTCCTCGCCATGCATCGAAGAATGCGTCGAGCGCTTGGACGAGCACAGTGCAGAACCGGCATCCACCGTTAGTTGCAGGCTCAACATTGGAGAGGGCTAGCGTGTCGATGACCAAGTCCAATGTCGATCGAGGTTCCCTAAGGGACTCGGTATCTTGCACGGAGCTTACATGGCCTCTTGGATCGAGGTTGTTGCACGTGCGACATTTCCGTCGCTGTGTCCTTGCGGATGATGATGATGAAGTGCGACGCACAGGACGACGTAAGGACTTCGGCAGAGGCATCGGCCAGGCTGGAGCGTCCTTAGTGATACGTTGACGTGAAGATCATATCCCTGCCATAATTGACAGTCGAGAAGGTGGATGCAGTGGTGCAGCGACGGTGCAAACGAGAATAGAAGCCACGAAAGACTGGCGGCTCGGCGGCCTCGGCTCTGCAGCCGGTGGCTGTTCTCGACCCGTTCCTCACCACCATCACTTGTACAACGACGACACGAACCAACGCGCTGAAGGCTTCGTGCGCCTTCTCCATCCGCGCTCGACTGATCCGGTAACATATGCACTCGGTCAATATGTCCAACGTATGCAGTTTACTCAGGTGCCGGAGACCTTTGCAATACAGAAGCACCTACGCAAGCAGCGTAGATGGCTGCGGTGACCGTATTACAAGTCGTGAGGTCCAAAAAACGAGTCCACGACGTTATCCTCGCGTCAAGTGTGCCCAACTTTCCAACATTCTTCACACATAGCCAGATCTCAACGGCAAACCACAGAGCCCCCCGACCAGATTATAGCCTCAGGACGCATACGCCAGCTGAGGTTCAAGATACATTACTAGGATTCGCACTGACTAGACTTTGGAACTCATGTAGACGACTAGAATGTGAGCACCGACGGCTCTGCTCAGTCGCGGACCTCAAGCCACCATGGTCATTGTCAACTTACTACTTAGTCTGGCTGCACAGCCAATGACATTTGTTTCGAGACGCCAACATGTGCACCTCTGGAGGTTACGACATGGCTATCCTTTCTTATGGTGTGCATCTCTCAAGTCACAGTAAGTCGTCCTATCTTACCTACGCATGTCCTGATTCTCTGTTTTTGTGCTAATCACGCACTTTCCACGCAACGCAACTTAAGGGTCACGCCCACCATTCCAGCCACCTTGACCGTTATTGAACACCTCTCATTCACTCACCGGAGGCTCTTATGTGCTTTTGAACCTATTCATTCTAGGTCTCCTTATCTATATGCCATTTGTATTACATACCGCATCCTTGCCTCGGGAGGGACCGTGGTGTGGTGGCTCGCAAGAGTCACCTCGGGCTGGTTTCAATAGCCACGGGATCGCAGGTTCGATATGGACCCGCGGTTGGACCAGCAGAGCGAGGGGGTGGTGTTTTTGCTGCTTCTTCTTGCGTGGCTTTCACCTTGGTGGGTTGTCACGGTGTGGCTTGCGCAGAGAGTGCGGACGGGTAAGAACAACATCGTCTGGTAATTTCATGTCGTTCTCCTTTTTGCTCGTCTTTGGCTTGTGTTGGACGTTTGAGGGTCTTCAGTGTAAGCACGGCGTATTCGTGCAGTGCTGTTGACGAATGTGAATACTATTCGCAAGCTTTCCTGTTCAGTCCGGTGTCTGTTCGACGTAGTGCCATTTAGTGCCGAACGGTCGATTTGATCTTCTTTGATGGACAAGATTCTTTCTCGGCATCGTCCTTGTGGTCATGATAGTCGCACAGCACAAGGCGGTTGCGAGGAGGTCGTTCGCCTTGCACATAGCGACTATACAGCTTCAAAACCTCGGAGACGAACGGCAGTGGGTAAGCATTCACGTATCCCATATCCCATACATCGTCACCTGAGTAATGGCAGAAGGAATCGACGAGAAACCGCAACAAGCCACAGCCTTCGGGAAGATTGTTGTAAGCGTACTCAACATAGCTGGGAGCGGGGAGAAGCGTTTCTGGCTTGACAAGGTTTATGAAAAAGGCGTTGAGGGTCAGCAGCTTCAGTTTTGGTATCCCATACCGATCGCTGACGCAATGCAGGCGAATCAAATTCCACTCTTCCGTCGCGCCTTGGTCGTCGTCTTGCTTCCATTGTTCCATGAATTCAGGTGGTGCGTTGTTTGCGGCCGGTAGGGCTTGGTGATACAGCCAGTGGACGAAGGTCTCAAACGTCCATGGATCGCTCTCAGGTGACGTGACAGCTCTATCGCCAGCCTCCTTGAATCCACCGTTGAGAGCTGCAGCGAAGAAGGTCTTTATGAACGAAGAACGGGCTTTTGTCTGGTCCAACGGAGACCGTGGCAAAAAGAGTCTCTTAAATTCTAATAAATATCAGCTGTGTATCGCAAAAGCTTCGTGCGCGTATATTTGCACTCACGACAAGCGCGGTAGATTGCGAGACGATGCGATGTCCATGACTGCCGAGCCACTCAGGTCAATTTGACGTTGGAGATGTGGTGGCGGAAGGACGGACAAGCGGTTGGGAGGATTGAAAGAAATATAAATGGATTCGTGAATCGAGTGTAGGTCTCGTGACGGCAGTAGAACTGGTAAAGTACAAAGAGTGAATCTGGGCCAATCAATGGTTGTGCTGGAAGTGAAAGCGGTCACGTCTGCGTGCAGAAGCGACACCAACATCGCCGTTCCACAGAGCATAAAGCTCTGCATCGTCGTCGGAGCCGGGAAGGCGCTGGTTATACAACAAATGGACGAAGAACTTAAAGGTGTGCACATCGACCTCTCCCAAGTCGACCATCTTTGCCTCAGCCTCAGCAATACCTCCCTTCAGTGCTGTGGGGAACAACGGTGAATGGGACGCTAAAAAGCTCCTGGTGAAGAGCGAACTGGGTCGACTTCTTTCCAACGTCGACAGTAGCGAACGGAGCCTTTGGATAGGGTATGCGAAGTGGTTTCGGTACGACGTCCTTTCTTGGTGCCATGGCCCGATGCGTTGACTGATGTTTGAGAGCGTGACGGACAATTGATGCGATATTTGGAGATTGGATAGCTGAGAGTAGAGGAATATGTATGAAGTGTGCATAGTTGAGCTCAGCAGTGATGAGAGTAAACGTCCTGTATATTGTGCGAAAGCAGGATCAGCCCTAGATTGTAGTCTTGCAGACACGTACAAAGCAGGTGAACCCCTTCGCAGTATTGAAATATTTTGGATCAATTCCGATTGTTTTCGAACAAGTTCGTGAGGTGCAGACTCGTGGGATAAACGACAGTGAGAATGAAACGGGGAAGAGTATAGTTTCCTTTGCTCACCTACGTCGTTGTGGAGGCGGTCAATGAATCGAAGATGAGGACGCCCTTTCCTTCACACATTTCTAGCCCTCGTGCCCAATCCGGAAATCGAGAGGGGACTCCAACAGCTGCACATCTATCCCGCTCCTCTTCATCTTTGTGCTCGTGGTAGTCGCAAGCGATCGAGTCATGCTGTGAGCGCATGTAATACCCTGTGTAACGCTGTAGTGCGCTGCTGCGAAGAGCTAGTGGCGGCGCGGTCTCATAACTCTCGCATGCTCTATCCCATATATCGGCCCCGGCGCAGATACAGAAGTAGTCGATCAAGAAGCGACAGAGAGGAGACTCCGAAGGGGCATTCTTGAATGTATACACGATTGTGTCAAGGTCGAGCGGTTCGGTGTCAAGATCTTCGTATTGCGCGAAAAGCTGGTTCAGACAGAGTCTTCGTAGTGCGGGAACGTCGTACTTATCGGAGAAGACGTAGAGTCGGACGAGACTGCCGCACATCTCCCAGCCGAGGCCCTCCCAGAGCTCGAACAGCTCTGGAGCATCGTCCTCGTTTGGCAAGCGTGCGTGGTAGAGCTAATGGACGAAGACTTCGAACAACACTGAGTCTGCCTCTTGAAGACGTACAGCTCCCTCAGCCGCCTCAGCGAAGCCGCCCTTCAAGGCCGCGCGGAAATAGGGCGAGTGATAGGTCAAGAGCTCCTCGTGGACGATAAATCGAGCTGCTTCATCACCCACCAGAACGGTCGCGAACTTGGCATCACGGACCCTGCAACTCGTCAGTAATATACCCACAGAGGATTCGGCAATGTGACGCAGAGTCGACTCACGATATGCGCGGCAGAGGCGGTTGCATGGTGCTGCTGGGTGCCATGTTGCGGTAGCTCAGTTGAACGTGAGAACAAGAAGCGGCGACGGTGAGTTGTCGTGGAGCGGCAGGTAGCTCGCGGTCGAGGCACGCGTGATTTGCAGGTCTGGGCATCTGGGCAGAAGTAAGTGAAAGCCAGAAGTGAAAGTGGGAGCAATATGATCGACAAAGCAGAAGTAGCACACTCAATGCATAGAGAATAGTCTCTCAATACTGAGTTATTCGTCGTATATGACCGAGTACGACGATACCTGGCCTTCATATGGTGTAGGGTTTCCAAGCGATGTGTTGCTTCTATGTATCTGCCATACATAGCCCCTTCATCGTATCTCAAATCTTGATGTGCCCTTAGATCCATATTGTGATGGATCGCACCTGATCACATAACTGCAAGACCAGGCCGCCCTCTTCGCCTTGCATGCGTTCCTCTCCTCCTCGTCCTTGTGGTCGTGATAGTTGCAGATATCTAGTGGACTGTGAGTTGATTGTGCTTGACCGAGGAGCTGCGAGTAGCGTTTCAGGGCTAGCTTGTAGAAGATTACTGGTGGCTCCCACAACGGAGTGAACAACCACTCCCACCGTGCAGGTGTGTTCTTCTTGCAGCAAACATCGAGTACGAAGCGGCAAATTGGAGAATCCTCGGGCATGTTCGCAGAGGCGATGCAGATGTGGGCGGCACAGGGAGCATTGCTGTTAGAAGCGACGAGCTCAATGTAAGTATCCAATGTCAACCGCTTCAGCACTGGCACATCGTACTTGTCGCAGAACACGTGGAGCCTGAGGAGATTGAGCTGAGCCATGGAGTAGGAGTTTTGATCTAGGTACTCCCAAAGCTTGAAGAGATCGGGGTGGTCTTGCTTGCTCGGAAGTCTTTGATTGTAAAGCCAGTGGACGAAGAATTCGACAGTCTCAGCTGAGGCCTCGACACGTACTTTCTTGGCCTTAGCTTCTTCGAAGCTGCCGTCGAGCGCAGCGCGGAAGAAGGGCGAATGGTACTTGAGGAGCTCCTCATGGACGACAAAAGAACAATTCAGGCAACCCTCGGTCACGGCGATGGTGGCAAACTGGGCGCCGTGGGCACTTGCTGTAATTAGCAAAGCAATAAAGTGAACGCCGCATGACCGCTAGACCTTGTCCGACTTACGATATCCGTGGCGGCTTGCGCTCAGCGGTGTCACCAGGTGACATTGCGGAAGATCGGGAGCTGTGATTGTGTGTGATAGTGGATGCCTGGTCGATCGAGGTGGGAGGTGAGTGTCCTGATGTCAGGAAAGGAAGGCACGAACGCCCTGGTCGATAACGGGCAGCAGCAACTACCTGCGCGCAGTAAGAGCGAGGGCCAGCAAATCGATCACAATTCAGTAAGTAAGGCCACAAGATGGATGCGCGCCCGCGATGCTGGATGCTGCGCCGGTATGTGAACATTGGTATAGTACAGATATAGCACACTCTCTACGCATTCACCTCTTTCCCAAGATTGCGCTCTGCAACCACGAACTCCTCCTCTGGCTCGACGACCTTTACCTCCTTGCTCGCCGGCTTGGGTGGCAGCGGGTTGGGGAACTTCCACATGGGCACCTCGTCCGGGAAGCGCATATCCCGCCTGATAGCCTCATCGGGGTAGACCTTCCTGGGCGCGGGCAGGACTCTGTCGTCAATGCCGTTCTCCTGCTCGATGCGCATCGTCTGGACCATCTCCTGCAGCTGGCTCATGCCGTCTTCGCGGAACTGTGTGACGCGCTTGACATTCTTCGCGGTCGTGTCGTTGAACTTCTTGTCGGGCGACAGGCGTGCAAGTGTCTTTGCGGTCATGGCGAAGCGCATGTCCTTGGGTCCGTCGACGAGCTCGAGGATGGCGGACTCGGCCTGGTCTTCCTTCATGGGCTCGATGCGCAGGACGCGTGTGTAGCCGCCGGGGCGGGTGGCGTAGCGCTCTCGTATGGGGCCGAACAGCTTGGGGACCATGTCGTTCGGTTCCTGCGTCGTCAGTATGCCAGCGTCGGAAGATGGTTGAAGGCGGGTGTCCTACATAGAAGATCTGGTGCGCCCGCCGCCGCGACGCCTCTGTGTTCTTCTTGCCCAGTGTGACCAGCTTCTCCGCCAGCCGCTGCGCTTCCTTCGCCTTGTGCCATGTTGTCGCTATCGACTCGTGCTTGAACAGCGATGTGACGAGGTTGCGGAGGAGCGCCTGGCGATGCGCCGACGACCGGCTGAGGGCGCGGTACTTCATGTGACCGCCCGCCATTGTGGGAGGGCTGTGGAACTATAAGGGCGCTGTAAAGGTAGGGAGAAGAAGAGAAGGGCGTCGGATGCGGCTCGCGATGCTCTCCCCAGACTGCTCGCGCGGTCGATGCTGCGGCCAAAAGTTCTGCGGCGAAGTTCTGCCGACGCCATCTAATCTTATCAATCCGATCAGCGATCATGCACCCACTTAACGCGCTCCCATGCTGCAAAGAACGCCAGATACAGCAGCACCATCATTGTAGCCAACACAGAACCTGTCTGCGCTTGAACAATATATAGACAAACGTTAATGGCCTCCGATTCTTTGGGCCATTTGAGCTACACTGGCTTTCTCTGCTGCGCAAAAGCAGCGATGCATGCAACCACTTAACTCAATGCAACACGCTAACGCCGCGGCTGGTTACAAATCTGCAGGCGCGACGCGTGAACGTGCTCAGACGCGTTGCCGTGCCAAACACTTAAAACCTCTCCAACCCCACTGCACTGTTCCCTCCTCACACCACCCCTTCCCCTCTATACCCTTATACCCCATAGTACTTTCGCGTCTTCAACATGTTTGTCTTCAAGCGAGGTACGTACGCGCCATTGCAGCCGCGTAGAATGGTTTCTGGCATCCCTGCACGCCGTGCATGCCGTGGCCGTGGCTAACAGTCGTGCTCAGATGGACGCAAAGAACGCGTGCAGTTCGACAAGATCACAGCCCGCGTGTCGAGGTTGTGTTACGGGCTCGACCCAGACCACGTCGACCCCGCCGCTATCACAATGAAGGTCATCTCGGGCGTTTACCAGGGCGTCACCACAGTCCAGCTGGACGACTTGGTACGTCACCGTGAACGCGTCTCATCTGCCCCACGACTAACACACACAGGCCGCCGAGACAGCAGCCTACATGACCACCACACATCCGGACTACGCCATCCTCGCCGCACGTATCGCCGTCTCCAACCTGCACAAGCAGACGAAGAAGCAGTTCTCTGCCGTCGTCCAGGACCTGTACGAATACATCAACCCCAAGAACGGCAAGCACCAGCCCATGATTTCGGACCGCGTCTACAAGATTATCGAAGACCACGCCGATGAGCTGAACAGTGCGATTGTCTACGACCGCGACTTCAACTACCAGTTCTTCGGGTTCAAGACGCTGGAGCGCTCATACCTGCTCCGCATCAATGGCAAGGTCGCCGAGCGCCCGCAGCACATGCTCATGCGTGTTGCCGTCGGCATCCACATGGAGAACATCGAGAAGGCCATTGAGACATACGACTACATGTCGCAGAAGTACTTCACACACGCGTCGCCGACGCTCTTCAACGCCGGCACACCCTCGCCGCAGATGTCGTCCTGCTTCCTCATCGACATGAAGGAGGACAGCATCGAGGGCATCTACGACACACTCAAGACCTGCGCGTTGATCTCCAAGACTGCTGGCGGTATTGGCCTCAACGTCCACCGCATTCGGGCCACTGGCTCCTACATCGGAGGAACCAATGGAACATCGAACGGTCTGATCCCCATGCTTCGTGTCTACAACAACACCGCCCGCTACGTCGACCAGGGCGGCAACAAGCGCCCCGGTGCCTTTGCCATCTACCTTGAGCCATGGCACGCTGACGTCTTCGGCTTCCTCGACCTGAGGAAGAACCACGGTAAGGAGGAGGTTCGCGCCCGCGATCTCTTCTACGCTCTCTGGATTCCCGATCTCTTCATGGAGCGTGTTCAGCAGAACGGCGAGTGGACACTGATGTGCCCCAACGAGTGCCCCGGCCTCGCTGACGTCTACGGTGACGAGTTCGTTGCCCTCTACGAGAAGTACGAGAAGCTGGGCAAGGGTCGCGAGACCGTCCGTGCCCAGAAGCTCTGGTACGCCATTCTTGAGGCTCAGACCGAGACTGGTAACCCCTTCATGCTCTACAAGGATGCTGCCAACAGGAAGAGCAACCAGAAGAACCTCGGCACCATCCGCAGCTCCAACCTGTGCACTGAGATCATCGAGTACACGGCCCCTGATGAGGTCGCTGTCTGCAACTTGGCCTCTGTCGCTCTTCCCTCCTTCGTTGACTTCAAGCGCGGCGAGTTCGACTTCCAGAAGCTTCACGACGTTGTTCAGGTCTGCACACGCAACCTCAACAAGATCATCGACGTCAACCACTACCCCGTTGAGGAGGCACGCCGCAGCAACTTCCGTCACAGGCCTATTGGTCTCGGTGTTCAGGGTCTTGCTGATGCTTTCCTTGCTCTCCGCCTACCTTTCGAGTCTGCTGAGGCCAAGCAGCTCAACATCCAGATCTTCGAGACAATCTACCACGCCGCCCTGACTTCCTCCTACGACATCGCCAAGGAGCTTGGCCCTTACGAGACATACGAGGGCTCGCCCGTCTCCAAGGGTGAGCTTCAGTACGACCTTTGGGGCGTAAAGCCTACCGACCTTTGGGACTGGGATGCACTGAAGGCGAAGATTGCACAGCACGGCGTCCGCAACTCGCTGCTCGTCGCCCCCATGCCCACTGCCTCCACCTCGCAGATTCTCGGCAACAACGAGTGCTTCGAGCCCTACACATCGAACATCTACTCTCGCCGTGTGCTTGCTGGTGAGTTCCAGGTTGTCAACCCCTGGTTGCTCAAGGACCTGGTCGACATGGGTCTCTGGACCGAGAGAATGAAGAACCGCATCATCGCTGAGGGTGGTTCCATCCAGCGTATCCCCAACATTCCTGACGAGATCAAGACTCTGTACAAGACAGTCTGGGAGATCTCCCAGCGTACCATCATCCAGATGGCTGCTGACCGAGGTGCCTTCATCGACCAGTCTCAATCTCTGAACATTCACATGAAGGAGCCTACCATGGGCAAGATCACATCCATGCACTTCGCCGGCTGGAAGCTCGGTCTCAAGACGGGCATGTACTACCTCCGAACCATGGCTGCTTCCGCCCCCATTCAGTTCACTGTCGACCAGGAGGATCTCAAGGTCACTGACACCAATGTTGCTCGAGCTCTTCCTGCCAAGAGGCGTCAGCCCGGCTTCCAGCAGGCTGGCGTTGGTTCGGCTTCTCCCGCCCCTGCTCCCCAGCCCATGTACGCCACCAAGACACCCAACGGCGTTGCAGAGGAAGTGAACGGTGTGCCTACACCCTCGGCCACCCCACCACCTGCTGCTGAGAATAAACTTCCTCCTACGTCGAACGCTCTCGCCAGCAAGCCCTTCAAGGCTGATGTCGAGGAGGGCGACAGCCCTAAGCTCGTTGCTGCTGATGCATTGAGTAAGCCCGTTGAGGAGGACGCCACATCTAAGGAGAAGCAGTCCGAGGACGCAGATGAGGACTCCAAGGAGCGCAACGATGACATTTACGCCGAGGCTGCTCTTGCGTGCTCGATAGAGAACCCCGAGTCCTGCCTTATGTGCTCTGGTTAGACGGTCATCTGCTTCAGGATTGTATATGGTGTTAGATATGGCTGGGCGGGCGACTGCCCTTGGTTTTCGGCGTTGAGGTCTGGGTTGGGTAACGCGTAACGCGCAACGCGCAAGAGGAGGAATGATTTCATGATTGGATAGCGATTTGTTGTTTCTGTAGTCTTAATCCGTGTACACCACGTTTTTCCAACTTCACCATCTCATGCTTGCTGAAACTGTGATTGTGAACATGCTGGTCGAGTTGCTGCCGCTGCCGATGATACCCATCTTCCTCTCCCTCCGATTCGTGCACTGAGATCCACCGCCGTCTCACCCCGCGTACGCCCGCGTCCTCATTCCGAAACAACCCCACGACGCCCTACAGCTGTACAAGTGTATATCTACTCTCTCCACGCCCCACCTTTCACGCCTTACGTGCAATTGAAGCCTGTAAGTGTTTGAGTATATAACCACTCTCGCTCTAGGTCTTACACTCTTGAATAACACGATCGAAGCTCAAGCTGACAACCTCGGCCCAAACAGCTCCCCAGCTTCACGCTCTATGCTCGCTCCCACACTCCGCACAGCAGTCCTACGCTCCGCACCGCGCTTCGTATCTCCACTTACCGTTCGAACACCCTTCCTACGCACAATGGCATCCTCCTCAGCGCCTCTGCAAGAATGGCTTGTCATCATCCCCGACCACGAGGGCGCGCTGCAGAAGCGCATCGGCGTCCGCGAACAGCACCTCGCCGGGCTGAAGAAGGACGATGAGAAGTTCTGGCTGTGGGGCGGTATGTCTTCTTCTTGATTGTATGAGTTTGGTGGAGCGAGACGTGGCACGGCTTCCGGTCTACACTACGGGGGAAGAATGCTGTGGGCCGAGCTACTGCGCTTCTTGAGCTCTCAGCGATCGCTACGCTCACTGCACTGCCCAGGCCTTAACGTCAGATCTGCGCGAATTACAGCTTTGCTAACGCTCCCAGGCGCCATGCTCGAAGAGCCCATTGCTGAGGGCGCCACCGGCCCGCCCAAGATGAAAGGCAGCGCGATGCTGATCGGCGCGAAGACACGGGAGGAAGTCGAGAAGAGGCTGAAGGAGGATGTGTATGTCGAGGGTGGCGTGTGGGATCTGAGTAAGATCCAGATCATCCCGTTCAAGAGCGCGCTGAGGAAGGCGCTGTGAACGCATCGACTTGCATGCTGGTCGTGCTCAATTACCTAGTCGACCGGATGAATCAAAGAAAAGATGAATTTGTGCGCGGTCATTGGCAATACTGTGAAGTACGTGTGACATTTGACAAAGATTTGTGCTATGCTTGCGTGTGTAGCTCGAGCATGCGGCTCCAGGCCAATGCAGGTTCATGTTGTGGTAAACACGCCTTCCTGGAAATCCACGACGACCGTCTTCTGCACCACCGCAGCTGCTGCTTCTTTAAACAATTGGTGCGCGGGGTCGTGTTGGACGTAGTAGTCTCGGTCGTCTTTCGACGTGAACCGCAGAATGAAGGCGTGGCTGAGCCCGTCTTGAAGGCCCTCATTGGAGGTATCCCTCCCGCCTGTGATTGATAGAATGTACGGTCGCCGCGTGTCGGGATGGACGCACGACTTCTTCAGACCGAAGAACTTGGACGTGATCTGCGTGTTGTTCAGTTTCAAATTCTGGCCGTGCACGCGTTCTGGAGCGTCCATGGGTAGTCGTACCTCCTTGACCGCAAAGCTAGTGGCCGTTTCCTTGAATTGGAACAAGACAACGTGCGTAGTGTACGGTACCAGTGGAGCATGGCTGCCAAAGAGGTACACCGACCACTGCACGAGGGAATTCGAAAAGATGAACAGCCCCGCGATGCACAGGGCGAACGTCAGGGCCCCGAACGCTTTCCTCGGGATAAGCATTGAGCTGGATAGGGGTTCCTTGTTGCTTGCGCAACAACAAGTGGGTAGCGCGATTTTGTGGGGGGATCGCCGCGAACTGGGGACTGAAGCCTTGCGTTGAACTTGCGTCTGCAATTGACGGTCGACGCGCACACGACAGTAGCAAAGACAGCGTCGACATTTTCCCGCGCCTTCGTACTGATCTCCCGCCGTACTCCAGTCGTTCACGTGAGCAGTGAGCGCTAACCTGGAGTCAGGCTGAAGAGCTCCAGAAGCGGCGAGTTGGCCATAGCTTCCTTGCTCCTTCCCCATCGGTGACGTACCTGAGCATCCTGATGCTGTTTACGAATCACACAACAGCAGAATGCGCTCGAAAGCCATGCAATTTCATCAATTTCATCATTTGAACAGATCGCGAGTGCACAGTCCAGATCACTCCAAGGCAGTGGGGCATCTTGCCTCATAGAGACGGCTGAAGCTGGATTTCGTAGCCCTTGAGTCTAGGCTTGGCAATACGTCATATTGTGTCACGGGTTGGACTTGCAAGCCATCGTTGCGTGCCGCGAGTACAAAAGCATCCCAGCCGCTTGTTCCTCTGCCTTCATCACCACTCAGATACCCCATCACAGCACTTTCACCAACTCTTCCATCTCCAACCCCATCACATCATCCACAATGGCCTCCCTCAGCTGTAAGTTCTTTGTTTACCTCTCTGTGCTGTCGATTTGAGCTCGATCGGGCTCGATCACGCCAATCACGCAATCTTTGCGTGTTTTGGTCAACATACAGCACAACTGAAATTCGAGACATCAATACTAACGCCCATCAGACCTTCCTCCCGTCAAGCCCTCTGCCATCGCCCTCGGCACGGCCTTCAACCACGCTGTCTCCCTCGCCGTCCTCGGCCCCGTTTTCGGTGACGCCTACCGCCGCGCACAGCAGGCCAACTCCAAGGAGGAGTACTTCCACTCCAAGGAGGCTGCCACCGCCGCCGCCACCTGGGGTAGCTCCATCGTCGGCTCTGCCGTCCAGTCGTACGGTGTTGGTGCTCTCATCAACGCTACCGGCACCCTCACCTACAAGGGCGCTGCTTACCTCGGCTCCCTGATCTTCTTCGCTTCCGCTGCTCCTTCCGTACGTTCCACCCATCACCGTTACCACCATGTCAACGTTGGCTAATTGTGTTTGCAGATCGTCTCCCAGGTCCTCACCGAGAAGCGCCCTCTTGACACCATCGCCGTCGGTGCTGTTGCCCGCGTCCTCGAGACCGTCGGTCTCTCCCTGTTCCTCACCTACTGGGGCACCCGCACCAACCCCTTCGAGTAAATGCTCGCTGGTTGAGTGAAGTTTTTGGCGGCTAAGAATGTCCGTCAGTTTCTGGCGTGGAGAATGAAGCGATATGATGAGCCATGAATGGCCTGCTTCGATTATGATATGTAACATTACCCAATGAATGGTTTAATTCTCCAATACTGCGTCTATATATGCTGTGATGTCTCTAACAGCCTTCGGCTCTGATACAATGCGATATTTGTTTGCCCACGATCACATTTACACACCGCTGCACAGCAAAATGTCAATAAGCACGTGTGGATCGTCCTCCCACAATCCAATTCTGCGCGAGTTGACATGCATGACGTGTCGAGCCACCAATTCCTGAGCGGAACGCAAAGTCTGGTTCAGGCCAAACACCAAGCACGTCAGACCACGATCGGCGCTAGCGGCGATCATCGTAGGATGGCTGGGATGGCTTGGCTGGCTATTTGGCTAGGCCTCGGCTCGGCCTTATTGTGTCGCTGGACTACCGCTGAACGTGTATCTGAGGGGTGTCCGAGTTCACTGTTACGAAGGAGATGTTCACGCAGGACATGGGTGAGCTGCGAAGTAGATGTTGGAGAGACGTGCTGTTGAGAGAAGGATTGGGGGTTGTGGAGCTTGAAATCGAAGCTCCGCATCATCTCTCGACGACTTGGACTTGGACTGAAGTATCTGGAGATTCCCCTCAGGCATGAACTACTTCAGTCTCTCATAAAGACTTTGGTTTCCGCACTCGGCGTATCATGTACTGAGCTTCATGCTCTATCATCGCTGATCACCCTGCCAACTTCAATGCACTCCAGGGCTCGCTGCACTCGCCGCACTCCTTTCCTTCACTTCTCGCTCAACCGCCCTTCTCCTTCCCTCTCCCAGCAGCCTCCAACAACCCTGTCACCGTCGTAATCCGATACCCCCTCCTCCTCAGCTCCGGCAGCACCCTCTTCAACATCGGCACCGTCCAGCCCCTCCTATCATGACATATAATGATACCCCCCGCCCGCGCCTTACTCAGGATATGTCGCGCGTTCACCCCTGGGTACGGGATCTGAGGGTCGTGCGGGTAGATCCCGCCCAGCACCATCTGGTAGCCCAGCGCGCGGACCTGCGCGCGCATGCGCGTGCTGAAGAAGCCGCTGCCGGGGCGGAAGTACTTTGGCGGGCGCGGCAAGTCGACAGCCGCATACGTGGCGTTGATGTAACCCTCGACTTCTGCGATCTCTGCTTGCAGTGCTGAGGGGGAGAGGGAGCGCGAGGGCTCGTCGTGCATCGCGTGGTTCCCGAGTTCCATCCCGGAGGATACCATCTCTTTAAGCACGTCTTCTCTGTGCTGAACTTGCGATCCGATAACGAAGAAAGTCGCGTGGGCGTCGTTCTCTTTCAATACCGCCAGAATCTCTCGAGTGTTCTCTGACGGTGCATCGTCAATCGTGAGCGCGATCACTTTCTCTTGACCCGCGGCTAGCGGCACGTGCCACAGTACGTCTGGCCAGCGGTGCTGGAAATACCGTATCAGGACATGTGGAGGCTTGTAGATGCAGTAGAATGGGAATATGAAGGTTAGGATTGTGCTGAGGAGGAGGAACATGGCGAAGATGCGCGAGCGGCGTGCGCGCCGTTGCAGGCGGGAGGGGAGGCGGAAGAGCCGGCACGAGGGGCGGTACATGGGGTGCCGTTGTGTCGTAAGATCATGTCGCTGTGGGGTTTGAGGTGAACATCAGTTTCGATTGTTGATGTTGGAGTTTGGTGGTTATTATCGCGATGTTTGACTGCTCGAGATGTGGTCGAAAGGGGTTAGGGGTGCAAGGATGTCGCGGCTGGGGCAGGCTTAGCGCGGTGGAGGTTCGCCAAATATTTCTGCAGCCAGACTTCATCACTTCGACACTCGCATTGCGATCATTGCAGCACGCCCAATCCGCGCACGCTTCGTCCATTATGATCGGGACGAAGGGCGCGATGATCTGGAGCATGTTGTCAATCAGTCACAAACGCGACATAATACTCAGGAACGAATTTGTCACGCTTGTTTGAAGCAACCCCCTTCTCTACAAGCCCTCTATGTATATTCCAAGATCGACACCGTGAGCGTTTAATTGACCTGCCTGCCGACAATTGGCTACTCGGGTCTCATGACGCTCATACATCCTACTTTCCCCAAAATTGATTCTGCTATGTCACGACCTGACGAGTGGCCTGTCTACTAGCAGCCTTGTTATCAGTCTGTCATGGCTGCGGAAGCGGTATCGATCCCGGAAGCTGCAGTCATTTTCTCCTTCCCGCAGAACGTTGACCATGTCTTTTCTAGAATAGACGTAATCACGGGTACTTGCAGCTCATTCCACCAGCCCGGTCGTCGACCGCGTCAGGCTCAGGCCTGTGTCATCATCTTCCTGCAATCCCGCATTGCGAACTTTACATCGGTTCCTCTGCCGGCAATGTATCTTTTGATTCACCCTTACGGGTCCTCACTTCTTATAACTTGTATAGTTGAACTTCTTGTACAACCTCACAAAGTCCGTTAAATAGGTGTGCACCAAGCGGCTCTCGACGTCAAGGTTCCTCAACCACGTCACATGTGACCTGAGCCATGAAATCATGCTTCTTGCGCCAATCTGTGATCTAGCATTTGGGCTTCTATTCGAGTGTATCTATCCACTGCTCAATGTCAAATCATTCCTCTCCAGCCATTTGGAACCTCAAAGCATCGCCTGAGTGATATCCGCCCCCCTCCTCGCCCACACCCCATCAATCCCCATATCAAACTTTCCATCATTCTTATGCATGACCACCGGCTCCTCACTCCCCTCACCTCCATCACCTCTCGGATTGCGGAAGACCACACTCTTCTCAATGCCCAGCGTGAGATGAATCGCCGCTGGGTCCGTGACCTCATACTCCTCCAGCGCCTCGTTGCTGCCGGAGAGCAGACGCTGGATATTACTAGTAACTACTTCTGCCTGTCTCAGTGCCGGTCGCGCCGCTTTGTGCGCTTTTGTGTCTGCGATGTCGCCGAGGGCGAAGATGTGCGGGAACCGCTCGTCTGCAATCTGCAGTGTGGGTTTGACACTGATGAATTTGCTATCGGTGATGCAGCCCGGTGCCAGCGTCGTCAGGATGTCGGATTGTGGTGTTTGGCCAGTGGAGATGATCGCAAAGTCAGCTGGGAGCTTTGTCCCATCTTGCAACTCGACACTGAACTCTGAGCCATCCGTCGGGTACCCGTTTTCAGGGAGCTTGACGCGGCCCTTCCCAAGCACTGTTTTGACGCCCAGTTCCTCGAAGCGTTGATGTACGATGGCGTGTAAACTGGAGTGGAATTTGCTCATCAATCGGTCCCGGGAGTGCACAAGTGTGACTTCTTTCTCAGGGAAGAGCTGCTTGATGTCTGTTGCCATTTGTACTCCTACCGCTCCACCGCCGATGATCGCGATCTTTTTACTGGCTTCGACCTGCGCGGCATGCTTGCGCAGATATTCTGTCCCGTCGAGTTTCTCGCTGCCGGGTAGGGTGCTGGGCGGGCTGAGCTTCGTCCCTGTAGTGATGGCGAGTACAGCGTAGGGAACCTGTCTTGTCTTGACACCATCGAGGTCTACTTCGCGGTCTAAAGTGATAGCGTCCTTGCTGAGTTCCAGTGCTTTCGCCTGAACGATTGCACCTTCGAGGCCAAGCCTGCTCTTTTGGTAGGGGATGAAGGCTTTGTGTGTGTCGACTTTTGTGGTGAGTGCGTATCGTGGGAATGCGAACAAGTGCTGGAAATGACTGTTCTTCTCGATGAGCAGGACGCGAAACTTGTCGCCTGATTGTTTGGCGAGCGATTCGGCCAGATTGAGGCCGACGTAGGATCCGCCTACTACAACGACGTTCTTTGGTGGTGATTGGATCATGATGTTTCTGACAGTCCTGAGCATGGAGTTGTCGGAAGACTGAAGGAGAACAGAAAGGAGAAGGTTGAGGAGGGCAAAGCCGACTTTTCTGTACATAAGAAAGAGGCGTGTAGTTGCCGGACATGCTGCCTCTTATCAGATCGACCGTTGTCCGGAAGAGTGTTTATCATGCTTTATCAGATGGAGGAACTGGGCCTCATTGGTGGATGTGGCGGCTTCGGGGCTTTGGACGGCCGAGATGGATGTCCGCTACGGTAAGTAGTGGGCTCGTAACAAAACTTTACCCACTTTCCGATTCCGACGCTAGTTCCGCGCTTACGTGGTTGACGGGTGATGAAATGACGCTTGTGTTGGTAAAGACTGAATTTTGCTGAAGTAGAAAATGCAGTCGCAAACGATCTATTGGGCATTCAGCTATGAGTCAAACATAATTTTAGAACGTGACAAAAGGCTGCTGGAAGGTACTCATGTCCTCCACTTCTTCCACGCATCCACAAAGCCCGCCTCTGGGTCCGTTTCGACAACACTGGATTCGTTGCCAGTGGATCGAATCATTGCAAGATCAATGATGGGAACAATGCTCGGTCTTCCATGCGCGCACATGAATGGGAAGACGCAATCAGCCAACTTGGTGACTAGTGCCGCGCACTCGTCCATACCCAGGTCATCATTGAACATGATCGCCGATCGACAGGCACGAGAGTTGATCATATCGACCAGACCCGCCGGACAGGTGGCTGTCTTATTGACCCAGTTTGTTGAACGATGATTCGATTCACTTGGTGGCAGGGGTGGAAACTCGACGTACTTCCAGACAGCTGATCGCAAGAAGGAGATCAAGACTTGAGGATCAGCTTTGCAGCGCTCAGAGATAGCCGGTGGCAGAGCTGTGACTGAGATCTTGCAATCGCCCTGGTTTGGCATTCCAGTTCTGCTATAAGGTGTGACAGTGGCGTCGGCATCGTACAGGATACCCCAAGCGGCGAGGTTCTTCGCGAATGTTCCAAAATGTATATACTCGAGTGGTGAGACTGCAAACTGCAAAGGCTTCTCGAGAATGGCAATGTCGATTGCAGAGCTGTATCCGAGATTCGACCTAAAGCCCAAGTGCACACTGCTTTGCGATGGTCTACACAGTTCACTCAAAAGAGCTTCAACTTGAATGCGCTCATCGGCGGCATGTTGGTCAATGAGAACCATGACATCGTTGGACGGTGTCGTGTTGCCGTCAGCAGGTGAACCAGCCATTTTGACCAAAATAAACTTCTTGTCAACTTGGGATATGACCTCCGCGGTGCGAAGCGCATCCTTCGACAGCCTGGCTGAGTTCGCACCTGCTTCATTGAATGCTTTGTGCACGTCAGTAGCAGAGCAGTGCATATGGTTGAGGTAGGAATGCTGATCTCCGCAGTCTTCGACGTCGCCTTGAAGTGATATTTGCTGGATGCCCCGCTCACTTGGCTTGAAGACAGGATTGTCCCAGTTCTGGAGTAAACCATCCAACCATGGCGTAGCTGCAGGTGCGGTGTTGGTGGCTCTTTGGGCCATTCGAAGTGTTTTACTTGTGTTGAAGCGGGAGATCGCAGGCAACATAGCAGATGAGTCTGTCTGCGGACGTTGAGGCGGCATCACACTTCCTGTGCGAGCGTTAAGAACATGCGTCCGATTGGCGACTGGATCAGTCCACAAGACCGTCTCATCTTTGCCATCGGTTACAGCTTGTGGCTCGGCGCAAGGGTCGAGAGAAAACGTCATTGCAGCTTTGCTCAATGCCCCTTTGCCAACCGATGGTATATCAAAAGTGACGTAGCTGTCTCGATTCCTGTCACTGCGCAACTCGTTATCCTGAGCGGCGCGTGTCGTATCGAAGAAGCTGGATTTACCGCTCTTGATGCGCGACCAGTGTGCAAAAGCTTGTCGATGCGGTTGCCCAGAGACGTTCTCTGTAGGAGCCATGATCTGCCTCTTGCGCTTGGCGCAACCTGTCGGTCCTGAATTCGACGTAGTAGATTTTGCTGGTGTGTTTGACGAGGTTTGACGCTTGCTTGGTGGTGTGCAAATCTGCTCATCTGAACTGAAAGGCAGGGTCAAGGCTGTCTTGGGCCGCTCTGTCAATTGATGCAGCTTTCTTGGTCGAAAGTGGTGGACAGACAACCACTGTGTGATCATGGCACTGACGATACCCACTAATACCTGTAGATTCGACTCGTTCTCGATGAAATGTTTTTCTGCCATGTCTGAAGCATGCCTGTCCACCAACACAACTCGTAAATGAAACATGGGCCATCTGTCGACCCCCTTCCGAGCCTTGAGTTGCCGTTTCGTGTACCCATCACTCTTAAAACGTTTGTCCGACTCTCGGCGCAGCATTTCCTGCTCATCTACGTCGGCATCGTCCTCTACAGCACCAAAGCTGGAAAGGGCGAACAGACGATTGACTTCGTCGTAGAGCTCGTTGCAGCTGTTGCCGCCGGAAAGTGGTCGGATGCCGAGAGAGATGAACTGCGCTTGCTTTGTCGGCGATGGTTCGAGCGAAATGGCGCCCTTGATGGACAAAGCTGTTGTCGAAGCAGATACTGGTACCCACGAGGTCCACTCATCCACGTTGGTGTAATTCGCCTGCGTCAAAATGTGCAGTATCGACGAGAGATGCGTAGAGCGTTGCTTTC
The DNA here is from genome assembly GCA_030271015.1 of Didymella glomerata. Taxonomy (NCBI): domain Eukaryota; kingdom Fungi; phylum Ascomycota; class Dothideomycetes; order Pleosporales; family Didymellaceae; genus Didymella; species Didymella glomerata. Next base: position 137,614 of record JAJOHN010000009.1, read on the forward strand.
CGGTTGTGGGAGCGCGATTGTGCGCTGAAGCAGCCGCATTCGAGGTGTTGAAGTTGACGATCGTTTGATTGCCGCTGTCTCGAACCCTGAGAGACACCGGTCCCTGCCAACTGAGGAGAAGTCCCACGATGTCTCTTTTGAGAGCATCACGTAGCCGCACTTGCTCTTGCTTCTGTTCTGTGACCAATGCGCGCTGCTTGACTCGCACAGGCATGTTGCCGAACAAATTTCGAACCGCGACTCGAGTGCCATGCTTTCCGTGAACGTGATTATACGCAGCAGTTGGTATCTGCCTCTCTATCGCTTGCGCTTGATGGAACGAGATCGAGTTGTGCGAGCGGTATGCGTGGTGGTGCGAGGTGATGGTCAATAGAGACACTGCTGACAGAGAGGCCAGAAAGGTGCCATGCTGACCAAGACATGGTTCATCTGACTGGTATTTCGAGGTCCCTTGTATCGTCAACAGGCATTCTGCATAGACTGAGAGGTGTACCCACAGTAGAGCTTCCCTAAGCCACCATCTACACTGAACTCAGCAGGCGGTATGCCCATGCCATCGTCCTCCACCGTACAGCCGCCCCGCGCAAAGTCGACCGTGACATCGATCCTGGCCGCTTTGGCGTCTAGTGAGTTCTCCAGAAGCTCGACAACAACACCAGTGAGCGACACAATGGCTGTCGAGGACTTGATCTGGGCAACGACCCCGTCTGGTAAGGGCCGTATGGACATGGTCTTCAACCGCCGCCCGCGGGAGCGAATGACGTACTGCCAGCCATCTCACAGCTTTAGATTGTGATGTTCCAAACAGAGTGGAGACGGACGGAGGGTGTTTCGACAGCTGCGACCCACCGGCGCGTCGAAAGGCTGCATCGTCATTGCTTGGCGCAGCGGGCCGCAGCTCCTCACATGGACCCTGACTGGGGGCACCTGCACGAACAGCCAATTGCTCCTTCCCTCGTGCTGTATCCAGCGAACGATCCTACCACACACATTCCTCTGTTTCAGCGATTGTATATCACGGCCACACTTGCCGCCAATCCTGCAAACATCATCGTTCTGTCGTTCTGCAATGAATGCAGCTAGCCACCGCTTCACTCAATTTCCGGTCAGCTAGCTGAACGACCAGCGCATCGTGCCCTCTAGACTGCAAAACAATCCGTCGTCATTGCCTAGTCCACGCTACTCCACGTGGAGCATCGCCAGACCTCCAGCAACCAGAACAGGCCACGCGCACCGCGAAGGCTTGACTGTATAGACGGTGTTTGAGTGTTCACCCCTTCTGCTGTTCCTGACGCTAGACGAGCATGGCCACAGCCGAAGCCGCGTCGAGACCCCATGGTACGTCTTTGTATGCTGCACAGCCATTGCCGCGCCAAACATAGCTCGCGGTTTCTTTCTTATCTTTCTTTGTTTACCCCCCTCAAATTCCCTCGCTCCCACACAACTCGTGCCCTGCTAATGCGCGGCTTCAAAGACCGGCAGACGACTCGCAAGCGGCCCTTTGCGGGCTGGATGAGGCGGCTTGCGAATCTCAAGCCCTCGTCCTCAGACAGCCAGAACGGCGTTGGCAAGAAGAACGGTGCTGGGAAGAAGACGTCTGCGCAGAACAACCCGTACCCCGAGTCCGGTCGCATCAATCCGGATGCGCCGGGTCACCTCTCCTTTTCGACGCCCGATACGCCGCACTCCCACGAGAGCTTCACATCGGCCGAAGAAGCCGTCGCCGCACAACAGCGCCAACATGCGAAGAGCACGAGATCGAATGCGCCAACCGTGGCGACAATGCCAGAGACAGTTCACTCGCAGCGGTCAAAGGCAGAGACGGGCAACACCAATCAAAACGGCGGCAGCACTTTCTCGTCGCCCAATGGCTCGGAGCACTCTCTCACCACCACTCTGACGACCATCCAGTCGACCGCTCCCTCACATATCTTAGGCGCAGGCCCAGCAACGCAGCCCGCAGCGGCAACGAATGCCCCGCCTGTGCACTTTTCCCACCAGTTCCCCACCTCTCCTCCACCGTCCGCAATTCCGCCGCATCTGGCCCCTCAGCAGGGTCCCCATTCTTATCATGTTGCAACAGCAAACAACGTCCTCACCGATGACGCATCGATCTTGACACTCGCATCATCTTCGAAACGTCGCCGTCGCAACTCCCTCGACACGAACGCCTCAGTGCGCGCAATGGCACCCTCTTCGCACTATGGAGGCAGTCGAGAGTCACTTCCTTTGAGCGTACTCTCTGGCAACGTGGACAATATATACTCGACCTCGAACAGACCCGGCAATGTCAACAATCTGTCGAGTGCCAATGCAGAGCGAGCGAGCGTCTACTCCGTTTCTGGTGCAACCGCCCCAGTGCTCGGCAGCGAGCGCAACAGCTACTACGCGAACAAGCAAGCGGACGGACTCAGTGTACGAAGTGGATTGCTAGGCCACGGCCGCACAGATAGTATCAGCAGTATCAGAGCTATGCACACCGCCAGCCCGCTAGCAAGCCCCCGCGAGCCATCGCTGGCCACGAAGCTGAGTCGTCGAAGCTCCGAATGGGTTCCTGACGCTCGAGAGGCGAGTGACGAGGATGAGGAGGAGAGACCTGTGGCACCCACGCTCAAGGAAGAGGCAGAGGAGAGGGAGGTATCGAAGCCAGCGTCGTGAGCTCTATGTCGAGGTCCTGACGTAACGAGCGTGCGCTCTGAACATAACACTATGCAGGAGTATTGCTGGCACATCAGGACAGAACAGGGGCGCAGTTGATAAATTGAATGCAGGGCGTTGAGGGAGGTTAGGATGGCATTCTCGATTATATACCCACGGCTCTCAAAAAGAGCCTATCAATATCACTGAGTTTCACACAGTTACGTTGCTAACGCTCGACACGAGGTGGTCGCCTTACGTGACTCGAGGTTGTGTACTTCGAAGCTGGTAATGGAAAGGTGCGATGACCCAAAACCAGCAGCCGATGGCGTGTTCACCAACAACAATTTCACAACAAACCATCGCCGAGCAAGAACCGCCACAACGCTCGCACTGGACTCGCCGGTATCGAAGTTTTCAGCATGTTCAGGCCCTCCGTTCACCACGAACCACAGAAGACTAATACGGGCGAATAGCACTGGCCGAAAGACTACTACAGTGAACAGGCTCACATGGCGCCATCGATAAAGATGGGCCAAAATGCCCTGCGGCAACAGCATACATGAGGATCAACTCTTCTGTGATGTTAATTAACAGTATGTCGTCCAGGCAATACGAGGCCTCGACTTTCAATCAGCAAGACGGCTGATCATCCAGCATCTCAGTCACCATCCATCAATAAAGGAATTATTCCAAAAGAAGCGGAGCATAAACGCGCCATTACAGAGCTGGATGGACCAGTAAACACAGCTCACGGTACTGATGCCGCTCTTCATCTGCCCAAAGAAGACAAAGGCGAGGCATGGAAGGCGGGAGTAAATTATGAGTTCTTGGACCAGACGGATCTGGTGAACCGGGAATTCAGGTATGTACTATAAGTCTATAGCTCAAATCAGCAGTCCAGCTGGCGAGTGGTAATCTTCGTAACCATCTGCTAGAAGTATGGCGTTCATCTATGGTCTCGATGCATCCTCCTCCTCGGCAACGTTCTCCCATCCACAACTACCCAGCAGCAAGTACACGTGCAGCACCCGAGATGACAGGCATACCAATTCTGACCCCTCTTTTCGATTCGCAGACACCAGGGTCACATGCTGTTCGGTGAAGGTGTCGTACTTGTGTGGTGGAGGCCCCTTCAACACCGACATCAAATCATACTTATCAACCATAACGCACGCCATAAACCGCGGCGTCCCGGTCCAGTAATCCTCTTCGTCGGTTTCGCGCATCCATTGCTGGAACAATCTGCCTTAGGTCAGCCCCCTTCACATTAACCAAACAAGGTCCACTCACCTCCTTACTTTGCCCTCATCTGCCTACCACAGTCTTGGAAGGTCTTTACACACAATCAGTGCGCTTAAATAGCGCTTCTGCACCCTCTTCTTTCAGGTCAAGACGTACGCGCTCGTTGAGGTGCCACATGAAGCGCGCCCATGCCTTGTCGTTGCGGTGCAGCGAAATACTACGCAACCCCACTTCATGTCGCAGCACTCCTCGAGAATGTTGCGTATGCGGTTGAGATCTCCCATGTTGTAGGGTTCGTGGGATGGTAGGGATTCGGGCAAGGGTCTTGATGGAATGATTCACAATTTTGGTGTTAGAGGTGCCGCGCGAGACTGCGTGTATTGACGCAGTCGATGGAAAAGAACCTTGGGGTCATTGGGTCTACTGAACTTTATGGAGGATCGCGACTGGTAGTGGCATGGTGTAGGCAGAGACGCGAGATCTGCAAGTGTGCGGCACGGGTCGGAGCCTGACGATGGCCGGCTTGTCGGTCACTGCTACCTGCGCTCAATACAAGGTGAATATTCCGTTGATAGATGTACAGGGTCGGTCCGACCCTTCTGCATGGTGTCAGTCGTGTTGGAAGGCTAAGCGCCGTTACTATTTGTCGGCAATGTGCTTCGGCCATGCCTTGCAGGCACGAAACTTGAGCACTTCGACACCCTGACCTGTGAGCGCTTCAAAGAAGAAGGGAGACTGACCACTTAGTACGCTCAACGGTGCGATTAGAGCATGGATCCGACATAAAAGGACAATGCAAAACGTCCGCTCGTCCTGATAATTTTTCGTATCGATGCAACAACTGTCACGATCTTTTTCAGCTTGCCTTAACGACATGCTTCCGATAACAAGTACCAAAGGCGCTGTACATCATTGGTCTCACCAGCCTGAAATGGGTGGAATCCACAGCATACTATTGTGGGTTTGGGACAGCACTGTCAAGAGAAGAAGCTTTGTAGTAATGACCCACCCTACTTTGATGCTTCCCGATGGCTCAGTAACCTTCAACGTATGTCCCTATATCAGGGCCCCCCGCTTTCCCAGAATCTGACGCATGCTAGTGGACGTCAGATACAGCTGTTGCGCACACTTCACGTAAAATTGGCAGAGGCTCCGCAATGGTAAACTCCACTCCACTCCTGACAATGATCGCAATAATCATTGCGACATGTGTCTTGCAGCGCATACCACGAAAGATCATCAGGCTGTGGGAGAGAGCATTGTCATCCAAAGCCCAGGGAGCTCCACCGTTCACAATATGCAAACAGAAACTAGTGGTAGATATTCCAGGGGAGGTCGAGAATGAAGCAGTGTCCTTCGAGCACATAATGCTCGCGCTGTCGCCAGTCCAAGATGTCTTCGATCCACTTAGAAGATATGACCCTGCGAAAGAACAGTTGCAGCCGGCGCGAATAACGACCCTCGAAAACGCACCTGCCAGCTCGAGTATGGAAAGTAGGAAATTGTCGTCGACGACGACGACGAATCTAGCGCTGTCAAAGATCATACTCACCATCAACATCCCACCGACACCGCTCAGCAACAGCGAGGACCATGCCATCGTCGAACTCTCAGAGTTGCTACGGTCATGGTGAGCTTGGTCTCCTTATCTCCGAGACTCTGTCTCCTCTGCTCACAGCGACAAGTGACGGGATAACAAAGCCTTGAATTGGGCGTGGCTGCAGCGAGAAAGCATGCGTGGAGGGCACTCCTCCTTCACATGGACTTCGCGGTGGTTGTGTGTTCAGGGCTAGATCATGACCGAAGGAACGCTTCGAATCACATCTCGCAGACCGACTATTGGTACCTGAGAGGAGGATGCCGTCGGGGTGTGTATGCAGGGGCGGGCGGAGTAAGCCGGACCGGAGTTCGTCTAGAGTTGTATGAGGATACATTTCCAGCTCCGCTCTCATCAACACATCAGATCCTCGCGGTGTACAGAGTCGGCCGTTGCAACCGTCGCGGTTTTGACCTTCCAATTCTGTGTGTATTGTGCTCGTGCGTTGTACGAGAAAGGTAGGATGGCCCCGGGACATGGCAGTTGGTGGCCTCCTTGGCAATGGATCCGCGGCCCCCGCTTCCCAATAATCAAGCCACAGACCCTTTCATGACGTTCAACTCCTCATGCACAGCCAGCGCTTCGCCCAAGCTTGCAAGAAACGATGACCATGATCTGGATGCAACCCCCTTCTTTTTACGATGATCTAATGATCCGCGGACGCTCTCCCGAAGTTCGTATCCGCCAGCCTTGATGGCCGCAACGTGGCTGGGCTCGCTAGACCGACGGACACCGTCCAATCCGTGGCGCGGCCTGATCAAGGCAAGCTCAAGCCTCATAGTGTGTTACCGTATCCAATCGTCCGAATTAAATCCACTATTCGATTTAAGCATGGCGCCGGACGGCAAAGCGCAAAAGGCGGATAAACAAGTGCTGCGCCTAGCCATGTCAAGCTTCGCTGTTCGGTGACCACGAGCTAGGAAGGCTGGTAACAGGGAAACGCATGGTCCCGTATGATCACATTTGTACTTGAACCTCTCCAGGCCCTTGTCCCTGTCCCTTTTCTGCCTTCTGCATTATCTCGATCACTGCTACACCTGCAGTGCGACAGGGGACAATCAACATGGAATTCCGGAAGCTGCTCACTCTGGCAATCGTGCCATCGGTACTCTTCTTCCTCCTGTCACTGCTTTCGGTGGCTTTGACGACTCACTACTGGATCATCGGCGATTGGATCACACCTCGAGGTGTCAAAGTACAGACGAATAAATTCAACGACCGCACGCAATCATACACAATCGACGAGACTATTGTCTATTTCACCGAGAACGATACCGATGCGACCATCGTCTCTGGATGCCTCTGCTTGACCGCCGCCGTTGTGGCGCTCATTGCATGGGCACAGCTTCGCAAACCGGGCATGGACACGTTCGACGCAACTGTATGTGCAATGATGCAGTCTCAAAAGGCCAGCATGCTGACTACAATAGAACAAACGTCGTTTTTGGGTTCTCGCGGTGATTGTAACGTCCCTTGTCGGTGCCGTCACGGCGTTAGTGTCTATCATCCTTCATTACACCAACAAGGGCGACGATGCATTTGGTTGCAGGTCTGAGACACTGCAGATGGCCGGAAAATTCAACACGAACAAGTACTGCACAAGAGAAGTGGCGGCTTGCAACTTCCTCCCTAAGTATCTGTCCAACAAGAGTGACCGAGCCAGCGCTGGGCTGGGCTGCGCCGAAGCAGTAAGTCTAAGTTTCTGTTATCTTTGCAACATGCTAACAAGCTTCAGGTCACTGTCAAATGGATTCAGATTGCTCTGATCCTGCTGTCGCTGGTCATCCTTGCCCTGTTCTCGGTGCAAGCAAGCCTGCGCAGGAAGACCCGACCAACACGCATGGCTGCGGCTGAGAAAGAGCCCATGCCAGTAGACTCGAGCGAGCGCTTCCAGTCACACGAACCATTTCGTGAGCGCTTCTAGATGTGCTACACCGGAGACTTCGAACGATTATCACGACTTACGAACTTATTGCGAACATGATATCACTTTGCATTGCTGGCGTTTATCTTCTTGGCCACATAGAAACGGAGCGATGTCAGAACCAGGCATCACGAAGCATCACATTCTCGCGTTGGAAACGGCTTCGCATACTGCATCATGACTACAGCGTCACTGTTGCAGTGTTCAGAGACCGAAAAGCTTCCTCTTCCGGCAGCCACCAAAACATGATGTACATATAATACAATAATCAACCTCGTTTGCACTCAAACGTACAGCGCAATATCCTGAATTTTAGTCTATGCCTCGGCACTTGCTTGAACACTGCAAGACACGCACGGTTGCCCGGCACGGTGATGGTGACGCACGGAGGCCTAATGACCTCACGAAGTCTCAGGAGATGCCAAAAGCCTGATTCGCCTCCAGCCTCCCCACACTCTTGCCCCGGATCTGCGCCGCAGCCGCAGCCTCCTGACACTTCATGCAGCTAGTCATAGCGGCTGTTACACCAGCCTCACGTTAGGCGTCACCGCCACACTTCCGCGGATACTTTGAGACCCCCTTCCTCCTCGTGCGCGGACGACACTCGTAGTCTGCTTGCAATTAATGACCGCATCCGCTCAGTACATTACAGCACGTGTATGAGGACTGGAATATCCTGATTATTATAGAATATTCAATCGATACATTCACTAAAGGAATCTTGGAAGTCACCCATCACGAAGCTCAGCTTTCGTGCCACTGACAGGATGTCGCAAAAATTCACCATGAAGTTTGAAGCTCGCAAGTGTGAACAGTATGTTTACTATATTTGCGAATGAGTGCACGCAAGCCACTATTAGTAACTAGACTCCGTATGAGTAACACCATGACATCGCCTCCCTCTCTAAAAGATATAACACTGCCAGAAATCCAACGCCTCTTGGATGCTGGCGCACTGACTTCCACCCAGCTAGTTCATACCTACCTAGCCCGCATCAATGAAGTCGACCACGAATTCAACTCCGTCATCGAGACCAATCCTGATGCAATCACTGACGCGCAAGCTCGCGATGCTGAGCGCGCCGCTGGCAAGAAACGCTCCAATCTCCACGGCCTCCCAATCCTCTTAAAAGACAACATCCCCACACTTGACAATACAGAAACTACCTGTGGGTCGCTTGCTCTTATCGGTGCAAGACCACGAGAAGAAGCCACAGTCGCGACAGCATTGCACGATGCAGGCGCCATCATCCTAGGTAAGGCAAACATGGCAGAATGGGTAGGTTTCCGGTCAACAAGTGGATGCTCGGGCTGGTCTCCTCGCGGCGGACAGACTTATGGCCCGTATATCAAGGACTCGAAGGCTAGTGGCAGCTCGTCTGGAAGTGCAGTCGCAACCGCACTGGGGCTGTGCTTTGCTGCTATAGGGACGGAAACGTGCTGGTCAATTGTAAGTCCGGCAGAGAAGAGCGGCATTGTCGGGTACAAGCCGACTAAAGATCTTATTCCGTCTGACGGCATCATCTATGCGAGTAAAAAGCAGGACACAGTTGGTATGCTGACGAGGACGGTTGAAGATGCTGTGCTCATTACCAACGCACTCGTTGCAGCGATTGGCGGCACTGAGCCGTTGCGATTGCTGCCGGAGAACACGAGTTCGTCTGACTATGCGGATCGTATCCTTGATGCACTTCGCTCGAAGAGGTCAATTACTGATTTAAGAGGCCTTCGAATCGCTGTGCCCACCGCCATGCTCCATTGCACACCGGGGTTCAAGCTCGAGGCCTTTGGGAGAGCGCTGTGGCGACTGGAGAACAACGGCGCGACAGTCGTTAATCGGGTTGTTATTCCGGGCTTGTGTGAGTATGCTGACTTGTCACAACAAGAGAGCCAGATCGTTCTGGACACTGACATGAAGATCGCCATCATCGACTATCTGTCAAATTTACGAACCAACCCACAGAACATCAACGACCTCCAAGATCTGATCGGCTTCACCAAGACGTGCCCCGAGGAAGGATACCCAGCTCGTAACGTAGCAGGTCTCGAACGAGCACAAGCGACTGATCCAAACAGCGAGCTGTACACAGCAATGCTCAAGAAGGACGAGCATCTCGCAGGCTGTATCTCAAATGCCCTTGATCGGTACAGTTGCGACGTGCTCTTGATACCCTTCCTGTCCCCAGTGCTGCAGATATTCGCAGCGAAAGCAGGATCACCAGTATTGAGCGTGCCTCTGAGTGTCTACCCGGAAGACACGCCAGTCGTCATTGATCCAAAGAACGGCCTCATCATAGAGGCGTCGGGTCTCCCGTAAGTGTCGATATCGAAACGCTTGGTGGCATGTTTTAACGGTGTCTAGAATCTCGGTGTTCATATTCGGTAGAGCGCACGATGACGCGGAAGTGCTCAGAGTGGGAGCCGCAATCGAGAAGGTCATGAACGTGAAAGAACGATTGGTGCCGTACATGCTACCAGAAACTGACCTCAGCTCAGTCATGGGTAGCTAGACGCCGTGATTAAGCATCAATCCAGACGAACGAGCGTGCTTCAACGTTTCAGCACACCTGCCTGGCTCTCGTTCTTTGGATGACGCACCACCCCTTTGAACGTTGGGCTCGCTTAGGTTGTTTCCTACCTATCCCAGTGTCTGTCTTCCAGAAGATTTCTAATTTCCAAAATGCTGTCCCTTCATCTTTCGTGTGAGTCGACCTGAGAATCTGTATATCTCTTTGTAGATCGTTAAATTATCATCTTTGTGAGCTCCTTGCTACGCACTCCTAAAAACTCAACTACCCTTTTAACAAGAGCAAAGCCGCCTATCAGCTTGGGACCTTCTGCGTTCACTTTCTCATATATGTGTACTATGCCTTTGTTCGGAAACGCGTGAACGGCGGTTGCTTTGTCTTCGCTTAGGGCGCTCAACTCACTTGACTGACTGTGGTCGTCGCCATCGTTCAAGCTGCTAGCCTCCCCCGAGTGAGAGGTTTGTCGCTTCGCCGGCCGTGCGACTGCATGGGAAGTAAAGTCCGGGGTATCCTAAGCGGCAGAGATGAAGTATCTGAGAAGATTTGCTCGCCTCATGTTGTGTCAAGAAGAGTCGGGTCTGATGGCGCTGCACTCGTGCCTGGATCAACTTCATCTTGTGCTTTCGCGAGAGATCTTCATTGACCTAGTGATCGCGGACGCGTTCCACGATGTTGATCTCGTTGCACTGATGGGGCCCCTGGGGAATGTTTGCGGTGTGAAGTGCCCACATTTGAACAGCGTCGATCGAGTGCGCAGCAGCTTTGGGCGTGATCTGATCGACCTCGCGCTCTAGTGCGCGAACGACATCCTTGGGCGTGTGCTTTGTGATTGATTCCCGCGGAAAGGGTCCTTCATGACATTTGTGTTTCTGTACCGATGGCCGCCGGGAGACATGACGGGTGGGGGCTTGCCTAAGGGAAGAAGGGCAACGGTGAAGCGAGGCAAGAGGACATCACGTATGAAGACACGCAGACATGACCGAGCAAGCCGCATTGTGGGCGAAAGGAGATGATTGGAAGAAAGAGAAGATGGTTCACGTGATTCGACACATGTGTGGAAATTATCCGTGGTATCATTTCAATGGCTCGACATTTCACGGTCAAGCCATCGCCAACGATTCTCGGAGAAGTCTATGGCACGTGATGAGTCGTTTCTTGTTCGTTCAGAGCATGGCGAGGTTGTTGACGGGTGTCTTTGGAGCGCGAATCTCCACAATTGATGGCACGGACCAGCGCGGCTGAACCCTACCAACTGAGATCAACGCACCTTCTTTCGACATCACGCCTCCTTCGCCACCCATCACAATGGTCCTGTCATCAATATCGAATCACAGGCGGCCTAAATATGACGCTGTGCCGCGTGACGAACATATTGTCCCAGCGGTTTGGTAGCGCCGCTGCACGCCCAGCTGAAACTCACCGTTGCTGCCCCTCCAGAGACGCGACTTGGGCTCGTTGACAAGCATGAAAAGCACTCGATTTCTGCTCTCAAATTGGACGCTGACGCCGTGTTCGTCCTAAATAACGTTCTCTGGACGCAGGGTACAGTACCAGCTCGCTTGTGTATGCTGAAAGAACGATAATCGTACGACTCGATTGGGTTGGTGGAAAGACGAAGGATTCTCAATGCGCAGCAAGCGGAAGGTGCGCTTCACCATGCTTGGTCGGCCCGATCCACCGTGCGCCGCACCCGCGCGTCTGAGGCCTGCGCGTTGATATCGTATGGTGCTTCCGCGTGTTGATGAAAGCCTTAGTGTCGCATGTAGCCTTCCTTGGTTCTTCCTCTCAATCGAATGATTGGCCTGCTGGATCGGTAATGCGTCCTAGAGACATTTTGGACGCCTGCTCCACGCCTCACCATCCCTTTCTTACCAACGTGCTGGAAGAGCGAGATCATACAAAACCGATCGAAGGAAGATGGAGTTCGCGAAACGATTCAGCCTTTTCCCGCATTGACAATATGTCCAGATGGCTTCCTCAAGTAGCAGTGCACCCACCAACATTGACAATCATGACGATCCTGATGCGGCTAGCAACTCCGACCCGTCTCTCGAGATCGACGTAAGGCCGCGACCCGGTCCTTATCTGACATTGTATCATACACTTATACACACTTGTAGAGCGCGGAGAGCGACTCTGCATATGGGGAAGGCCAGTCTTCGTATGCTCAAATTATGCTCAAACCTGTTACTGCTTATCACTGACCCACTGAAGCTACACCATGTCGGCAACGTCAACGGTGTTTAACTTTCGGTACGAGAATGGCAGACGTTATCATGGCTACTCAGAAGGCCAGTACCCGCTACCGAATGATGATGTTAGTCGGACCACGCATGGCTTCTGCTTTGAACGTTGGACACTGAACGTGACTTCAGATCGAGATGGACAGGCTGGATCTTCAACACCACGCCTTCCGCCTGACCTTGGATGGAAAGCTCTATCGAGCGCCGATCGCCGATGATGTGCAACGAGTCCTCGACGTTGGCTGCGGTACCGGTATCTGGTCCATCGACTTCGCAGACGAACATCCCTCCGCCTACGTCATAGGTACCGACCTCAGTCCGATACAGCCTGAGCAAGTGCCACCCAACTGCGAGTTCCTGATCGATGACTGCACGCGCGAATGGATCTTCCACCACCCGTTCGACTTCATCCACACTCGTGCAATGGTCGCCGCTATCAAGAATTGGGACACTCTCTTCCAGCAAGCATACGCCAACCTAAAGCCAGGCGGTTACATCGAATGCCAAGAGCTCGTGTTTCCTATCAAGTGCATGACTCCCGGCGTGACAACCGCGAACTCACCTCTCATGCGCTGGTCAGAGCTCTTCTTCGACGCAGCCGAGAGGATCGGGCTGGATGCCACAGGACCACGTCATCTAGCGCCCAAGCTACAGCAAGCTGGCTTTGTCGATATCAACCTCAAAACGTACAAATGGCCCTTCGGAAAATGGGCCAAAGGGACCAAGTTCAAGCTGCTCGGACGCTACGTCTTCGAAGACCTGTGGGACGCACTGCCCAGCTTGTCTCTAGGACTGTTCACACGAGTTCTCAACTGGTCACGGGACGAGGTCGAAGTCTTCCTGGCCGAATGCAGGCGCGAATCAAAGAGAAAGGATCGCCACTACTACGGAGACTGCCTAATTTGGTACGCGCTCAAGCCTGCAGACTCCAGCAATGTTTCCTCCGGGCAGCAGCATGTACAAGAAGAGGAGCTGTTGGAGTCAGATGACGATGACGACGGAGACGAGACATCACAAGAGACGACAGAGGTATAGGCCTGAAGGTATTCGAATGGATTTATGAGCATGTTGATACACCATATACACCCGAGGAAGCCCTCCGCACGACTTACTCCGCTATACGCTATAAGCGACTCCAGACCGGGGTGCTTCAAATCCTTCTACAGATCCTTCTCAGCCTTGATCTGCTGCTTACTCTCCAATACCTTATCACTTGTCTGGACTTTGATCTCCTGGGCAGGCAAATATCTTTTGACCGTTCTCATACTTTTCAGATGAAGCGTGAAGTTGATAGCAGGGCCAATTTTGCTTGCCGGTACAAATTTCTTGACCGTCCTTACTTCCTTGTAGTGAAGCGTGAAGTTGATCGCCGGGCGCTTCTCGATGCGGTAAGGCCTCGGCTTGGAGGTACTCTTGATGTCGAGAGTGGCGCGAGCGCATGGTGCGAGTTGCGCTTGTAATGCCGCATTGAGCTTTTGCTGGGCGGCGAGGACAGAGCGTGTAAGATATGGCGACATTCTGCTTCATATTAGTGCGTTGCCATGTCATGATTTTACTAAGATGCTCACTTGTCAGTAGTCTGTAGACTTATCTTGAGTTCTCGATTGTTGGGAGTTTCGAGTTTTATTCGTGCTGTTATGTGTGTAGATACAAGAGTGTGCTCAAAAAAACGAGACATCTTATACTCGACGATCAAAGACGAACGTTCTGATGTTCGAGTGCCCTCACAATGTCAACCGTGGTCGACACCCGCTGAACCATTGTTCGAACACATGAAGTGACCACCACGACCGATGACGCTCAGCAATCAGGGCACTGAACAATCATATTGGGAGAGAGTACCACTAAACTTGCTGACTCTATACGCGCAAGCACAAAGCAGTGGCTGTCACTCCTGTTGATAAGAATTCGAATGATACACGAATTATTACACATTACTCGCCGCCCACCTCTGCATCACAAAGCAGCTAAGGCCTCGCTGTCGTAGCGGCTTCCTCCTCTCGTGATGGACAACACACGCTCACGCTCAACGATCTCCTGTTCCTTGAACTTCGAGATTAGATCCATGGTACTGCGCCGCACACTGACCATACTTCTCCTCTCTGCGAACTCATCATCATCGCCTTTGGACTTGAGACTTGGACGTGCACTTCCTCGGCTGACGACGCTTATGCGGCTCACGCGACTAGCATTACGTGAGTGTCTTGCAAAGCGCGCTGGCATTGTACGGGAATGCCTAGAGGGGTGCCTGCTCTCAAACGAGAATCGTGCTGGGCCAGAGTCCTCGAGACTAGTGTCGGGATCCATGCTGAGGCGAGGATACGAAGGCACACAATCGTCGTAGTATACTGACCACACGCGAGCGTTGTCTTCTGCATGCCCGTCGTTCGCGCCATCGTAGGAAATTTCGTTCAGGTTTGGGGCTGATGAGTTGCGACGAGGCCGCAGCGTGGCCATCGAGTCGTGTGTCTGCGACTTCTCGGCGTGGTGGCTGTCACTTGCGCGGCGTCGTGCGCTAAAATCTCCTCGCCGGTGGTCTCGATCGCTGCTGCCGTCAACTGAGGAGCCTTGTCTCCAAACTTCAGGAAGGACCTCAAGCTCCGGAAACTCCAATACCCCACCTGTAGTGATCGAGCTGCGATGATTACGTCCATGCTTCCTGAACTCCGTAGACGAGCTTTTGAAGATCTTCGAGTAGTTCTTGAGGAACTGTTTGCCAAATGTCATGGAGTTGCTTTTTACCATTCGTCCGCTGCCAACCTTCTTCTTCCTCTTCTTCTCGCCTGGCATTAACGGCATTGAGGGAATGCGTTCGGTAGGATCGATCATGTCTTCGGCTATATCTTGGGCAGACGCAAACTTGATCGCCGCTTCAAGCGCGAAGTCCCGGCTTTCCACGCGGTCTACTCTCCTTGCGGCATTGGTACGCTCATCGCGAGTATGTGAAGGGTATCGACCCCATGCCCCGACAATTTCAGGACTGTCATCCTGCTTCTCGAAAATGGCTGAGACGTCTCGATCGTCTGTATCTTCGTTCGTGTTGGCCATAGCACTGTGGCGTGACACCGGTCGAGGACGAGGTAGCTCGTCATGTATCGAGCTTCGTGGCGCGAACGACGGGGTGAACGACGGTGCAAAAAGACTACCCGAGGCATTTGGGCCGCCTGGTGTAAGCGGCGTTACCGGAGCACTGTCTTTGTTACTGTTGCGGCGAGTCATGATGCTCCCACTACGTTCACGAAAGGGACCAGCGTGAGCAGCAAGATCGCGGTTCTTGGGTAAGAACATCGAAGCCTTCTCCTCCTGGTGGGCTTTAAGGGCTTGGTCCCAAACGTGGTCTGCACCATTGCCCTTCTCAGAAGCCTTCTGTTCCACTTGCAGACTTATCATAGATTGTGATTGTCTCCGTTCGCGATTCGTAGGGACATCCAGCGTGTCAAACGCGGCGTCGCCAGTCTGTATTGACGTTTCTGGCTTAAGAGACGCTTCGCTTTGGCTTCGTCCACTGAGACGCTTTGGGTTTAAGAATTTCATCATAGACTCTGACGGTGTAATTCTCTTGCGTGGAGGTGACGGGCTGAATTCCTCGCGGAACTTCGACTTCTTGGTGTCGGCCACTCTGTTTTTGCGCACTAGTGATATCGGTGTAGCAAGCAGCGAGCTCGTTGCAGTCACTCCCTCCACAGCCCTGAGATTCGAAGGCCCATATCGTGTTTTCGCCCGGGGTGCGGTTTCGTTGTCGGTAGGGAAAGAGTTTGATCGGTGCGTTCGCGGCGCGTGAATCGAAGCGCCGCTACAATCATCTTGGGTTGTAGCCGTTCTATCGACACTTGTCAGAGACGCTACAAAGCTGTCAGGAGGACTCTGAGGTCGACTAGAGTATACGGATGATGCCATGTCGCCTCGAACATCCTGATCCCTAGACAAAACTTTGCCCCATCTGGAAGGCACCTTCGCGCTAGCGAAACCTGAGCTCGAAGTCTGTCTTTCATGCCGTGCCAGTTGTCGCTTCAAATGGGAAAGTCTGCTATGGTCTGACACAGTGCGGTCACGGTTCGGTCGTGTTGGAGACGACAGCTCTGGCGCATCAGCAAGTTGCTCCCACGACAGTAACGAGCCTGAGCGGAGATGGTGCGAGATGCGCATGCTGTAGAGATGAACCGAGCGGCGAGATTTGCCCTCCTCGTCTTCATCTTCGTACTCTTTAGCTGCCTCGGCTTTCGGCGTAGACGGTTGTGCGTTCTCTGGCAACGTGTTCCGGATGTCTGCAGACGGACGGGGACTGGCAACAGAAGTTGGCTGCTGTATACGAATTTCCGGACGAGAGTTCACACCTGAGTCGTCATTTGGTAGGTATTGCGAGGAGGAGTTATTGTTAGACCTAGACTCTGGGCTTGTGTGCTTCGTTGTCTTGACAATCTCGTCAAGCGGCAGCATTGTTTGCGAGCCTCGCGGGCTGACATCTCGTGGCGGAAGCGGGAAATGTGACAGCCGAAGACTCTCTTCGATGGCGTCGGCCCAAGGAACACCATTTTGATCATGATCGGTGAGACTGGGGAGACGTAATGGTGACAGCGGCGATAGAGGCGATACTTGAGGCAGACCCATTGACGTAGCAGATTGCGAGCGTCTGAACGCACGGTCTCTCCCGGCTGAGACATCGATGCGTAAGTTGGGCGTGCTAAAGACATGACCCACACGGGAAGCGAGTGAGACAGCTTGAGGCTTCTGAATCTGGTATGGCTGCAGGTCGCGGTTGCAATCGATGTTGGTGCGGCTCTTGGTCGAGGAGCCTGGCGTTGCTTTGCTGTGAACATAAGCATAAGATGTTGGTTCGAAGACGAGGCCAGACTCACCTGCCGGTCGATGGCGACCAATTGACGCTGTGTATACTTGCTCTCTTGCTGGGTGTTTTCTTCCCTATGTTCCTCGCGAGATCATCGAGCATCTCAGCGTCAGAGTCGTAGCCACCTTCATCTGGCTTCTTATCGCTCAGCAGATCCTTACGCAAGTCATCCTTCGTGATTCGCAACTGCTGCTTAGCCTCTTCCTTCGAGGTCCTGACAACAGTGTCCTGCTCGATTGTCGTGACCTTCTGGAGTGCCTCGATGTGGATTTTCATTCTCGAGTCCTTCTTTGCGAGATCCTTGGAGAACTTGCGTTTGATAAGGGAGCGCATACTCGCCATCTTGTGGAGACTGTACAGGCTGTAGTTCGATGCACGACTGAAGCGTGCGCGAGGCGCACGTGTAGGCGTGACCTGACCGTCTGTGCCGTCTTGCGCGTGATCGAAGATCTCTTGCAACTCATGGAGATCATCCGTTCGGACACTGGTGAATCGAGAGTTTGGTGAAGTGGGCAGCTTTGGTAGCAGAGGCTGCTTCGCGGGCGTTGCACCGCTCAGGCGAGCGTTGGGCAGTCCTGGTGAGTCTGGACGACATTCCTGCTCCGCCGTACAGCACAGCTTCGACGCCATGTTCGAGTTGCAGGTGGTGAGGTAGGCGAGGGTGACATCTCGAGAGGGTTACGTGTTATTGACATTGGACGAAACTGCGCCACGTGGTATGGCCGCCAAATACAGAGAGAAGGAAGGCACTGACGACGAGCGCGTTGGCGATGGGCAACAGCACTTTGGCCTGGGAACGACTGAAGGAAGCGCTTGCACTGAAACATGCCAGCCATCCTAGAAATGGCTATCATTGCTTGCAAATAGCTTGCGATAGCGTAGAGTTAACAGACGTGAGGAAGAGACCTACTTCATCACGTCCATGTGAAACGCATACAACATGCCCTATGCACTCAATTTCTCGCATGTATGCACTTGAAGCGTGTAGGTCCCCGCTCTCGAAAGGGTCGTGATGCGCAAGGGTGTAACAGAATTGGTCGAGGCATGTACGTTTAGCTGCTAAGCTTCTTGCCACTAGCATCTTCACTGTACAAGGCCTGATCTTTGAGCCACGCCGCGACACCCTCTGTGCACAGATCCTCAACCACAGCCCATCTGCCTTCTTTTGCAGCATTGCGTACCCTGGTGGAGCTGATGCCGACACCATCATCAGCTTCAACCATATCGATGTTATCTGCCCACTCGGGTCTGAAGCCGTCCTTCTCACGTGTGCCATCCTGCAGATCGTTTACGTACTTCTGCTGCTCCTCTACAGTACCAAACTCGTTTGATGACTTATCATTGGGATCGGTCGGCCGCTGTGTGACGCGCAGCTTGTGGCCGTCGTCGAAAAATGGCTGTAGCGCTGAGAGTGGTGGGTCGTACTTTGGATAGTACTTAGGATTGCAAAAGCGAATGAGCGTGTCGTAGCCGGCGAGGTGGACGTGGATCGGTCTCGAGGAGTAGAACGGAGGGCTTGTGTCGCGTATGGCTATCGATTTGTCGGAGTAGTATGGCTCTTTGGTAAGACCGATGTCGATTGATAAGTCCGCAAGTTCTGTGCCAGCAGCATCTTTCTTTAGCGACTGCGAGAAGTCCTCCGCGAAGGCTGTCATCAGCGCGATGCGCTGCACGAAGCTCGCGGGGCTGGGTGCCTTGTCGGCATTCTGTGTGCTAAACAGCAGCAGCAACCTATACGGACTGTGCTCTGATTTTCCGCAATTCTTCAACGCAGACTGTACAAGAGACAGGTGAGCGATAGAAGGTGGGTTGAAGCTCGAATCTAGGATGTACAGCGTCTTTGGTTGGACATTGGTGGGGTTGACGGTTCGAACAACGCGGAACTTGGATGACGAATGCGTAAAGGTGTTCAGCGCAGACTCAAGGTCTGGCAGTATCGAGCGCAGGTTCGCTATTCGTGCGGCCATATCGGTCATTGTGTGTTTGAATGGTGCCGAACGCGTTCGTGTCTCGAAGCTCAAGGGCCCAATGCCGCGGCTCCCCCACGCAATGACGTACAGGCCGTGGAAGCTGACCCCACATCGTCCCGTCTGCCTCTTCCTCTTCGTTACTGCACGACGACTTTGTCTTGACACGACTTGCAGTCAGGCAGTATACACTATGACTGCAACGATGAAGAAGATCATCGAAATGCAGCCTAGGGTAAGCACTCTCCAGGACGGATCTTCTGTGTTCTTCTTTGTCGACGTTTCTTGCTCGACTCTATCTCTCCATCTTGGAAGGCACCATTCTTCTTGATAATGATCCAGTACTTCATCGATCCAGCGCTCTTCGTCAACTCCAGTGTCCTCGCTGTCGCTGTCATATCCTAGAATGTCCTTCTCGAGAAATGCTTCCACGTTGTGGCAGTCCAGCAGCAAGCTCCACCCTGGGCGCACCCTGGCATCCCAATCACCACTGCAAACTTCCATTCTCTCTACCTCATCCCATAGGTCTTTGATGCTCACTCCGTCTCTTTCCAGGCTGGTCTTGAGTTCTTGCATGGCGCTCCAGCGAGAAAAGGTGTCGTACTCGAGCAGCTTGGTGTATATCCTGTCTCCGAAGTTCAATTTCAAATAGATGGGCTCTTCATATCGAGCGTTTGGAATCGATTCGGCGGTACTTTCTTCGTTGACAAGAGTCAGACCGCTAATAGAGATGTCAGAATCGATCCTGTTTGGGTTCCTGGACGGAGCAACAAGCTCAATGTCAGTGGAAGGTCCATCTGCCTCTGGAATCTGTGGTCGCCGTCGATGCCTGTGCCAATCCACAGACCTGTCAAGCCACGACCCAGTCATGATATCAGAATCACCCCGACAGCGCTGCTACTTTTCAGACCCTAGCATCGCCAAAACAGCCTGATATTGCAATATAGTCCGAGGAGCTGTCTCGTGCGACTCGGTTCCAAAGCTGTCATGCAGATCATACTGAGATAGCAGTCCGTCGCGTGCTCGCCGCAGTAACGCCGTAAGGAATGTCGACGTCCTTGGAGATAGCCGTCATGGGATCACCAAGGGAAGATGTTGCGTCGACATTGGACAGACCTGCCATCTATTATCTCGATCCCATCACAAGCTAGAAGTAAGGTTGCACAGCCCATGGACACGGAGCCTCCTCGTCACCCTGGCATGGGACGTTATACCCGCCTACCGCCAACGGCTGTCACTCCAAAACATAAAGTCGAAGGAGCCATCGACATCCAAACATTCGGCCACATGTCCCCTCCCTCTCTCCACCCTTCGTGAAAATTCTTCGCCCGAGTCGACATCCAGAAAAGCTACCGATCGTGGAACGCGGATGACAGTACCACTACGGGGCGATGACGATACTCAGGCTACCGCAATGAACAGACACGTCTTTTTTCCAGCAACTATAGACACTGTAGTAATCACGTGCAACTACCCACTAACGTAACAAAAACTCACCGTGTAACAAAGAGGCTATTACTCGGTCCCTCGTTTTCATTGCGCAGACGGACAAGCAAAACTTGACGCAATTGCAAGGCTTCGAACATCCGGGTCCCAAGGTCACCGAAAGTCATATCACACCGAGCCCAGACGCTCTAGCATTGCTCTCAAAGGCTCAAGAGAATCATGATCAGCGTTGAAACAGAAAGACGCCGTTCGTGTCACTGACAATTTGAGAGGTGACCACTCATGACAGACAAGTATCAGGGAGAACAGACATACTCATCGGTAAAAGTCTAGGGCATGCACAGCGTACATCCTACTGCCAGCGTTAGACTACTCAAGGTCGCAGGCTCTTCTCAGTTTGTGTCAGCGCTGCACATGCAAAAATGCGCCAACTACGTCACCACGCGCTCTGATTGGTCGACAGACCTTTCACTTGCCCTTTCGTCTGTAATCGACACCTTTCTCGAAGTTACCGCATCTGGAAAGAATACTTTGACTATCATGCACGACTTGATTGGTGCAGAAAGCTTTCACCTTCTGCCAGAACCGCAGTCCACGCTTTCCTCAATCCTACTACTTTAGGCAAGATGACTTCCCTTCATCCTAGCGGTCGCGGAGATAACAGACCGACTCCATTGCCATGCAGCAACCCCAGCTGCGCAGACCTGACTGCTTCCTCAGCGCATCCCATACCAATGCAAGCATGCAGAGCCTTCATCCCTCTTTCCTATCCAAACCATCGACCATACATCCGGACCGTGGACCACGCCAACGGTCCCCCTACGGTCCATTAAGGCGCTCTGCGCTTCCACTTCTAGCTGTGCCTGCATACGCCCATCAAAGGTGATAGCACGCGCATTATCCGGCTAATGACGTGCATACGCCCAACATTTCCCTGACTCTTTGCAATCGCTTGCAAATAACCACTGCCGCGATCTCATTCGACTATCACTTTCTCATTTCCAACTCCAAATGCTCGAGCCTGTGAGCCCAACGCCCTCCGCCGATCCCCGTACCTGCTGTGATCGCTGTGAATCATAGTTGGCGAGGACCGAGGACCACGTGTTGAGCCCTCAACGCGTGATGCGGGCAAGTCACACCGATCAGGAGGAGCGATCGGCAGCTCGTTCTTCAGAATCAATCAGCGAGTCCCGGTAAGGATTGGGCAGTGGAAGGTCTGGTCGATACGAGCTGACGACCAGGCCAGGGTCGTAGGGCTGATGCGAGTTGCTCGAACTGGCCATGTCTTACTCCAGAAGATCATATAATGCTCGGTATAGACAGGCTCGGTTGTTTCGGCGCGAGCGTGAGAGCGAGGTGTGTGACACGGGCTGAGGTGGATTGTGGAGTGAGAAATGGTCTGATGGTATGCGTAATCGGTGTGCTCTGAGGTCGGCACTTGTGGAGGCTTGGAGTCTGAAAGGTGAAGTAAACGTGAGCCATCGTCGCGCCTAAAGCGCAACGGCAGTAATTTGGGTTTTGGGTCAGTCGTAAACGATGGTACAGTAAGGCGATCACGTAGTTGCGTGGATGGGAAGTAGTGCTTGTTACAACTCGGCTCTCGCCTCAATTCATCAATCTGCCATCCCATATGCTCCCCTCACCCGAGAAGAAGTGTTGATACACAGAGAAGAGTTTCTATCATGCCAATACCAGCCGAAGCCCTAAGTACGATACAAACACTTTGCACCGAGATCTGCGAACCACAAACAGTATACCTAATCCGTTCGTCCCTTCATCAATCATACTGCCCCCGCCGACATGTTGTGTTCATGTCGACACAAGTATACTCGTCTCAAACGTATACCCCCCAGCGCCCCTGCCATGCAAAAGTGAAAACCAGAAAACGAACTCGATAGTTACAGGATGTTAGTAGCCCGTCAATGCGACCGCGGCCATATGAGGTATTGGAAACGCCTTCAATCAGATTTTGTGGAAACGCCGCGCGCCAGTCCATGGGGTCGATATGTGTGTTGTTGCTGTTTGTACATTGAAGAACGATGGGTATCGCAAATGTTGTATGTGTGTGCTGTGAAAGACGCCCGGAGTATGCAGTATCGTACAGGGAACAAATTATGTGTTGCGGAGTGAGATGCTATGCCTCGGGGGTCTGCTCGGCGGAGGTGGTGGCCGAGGTGTCCGCCGCACCAGGCGGGGGGATCTTCTTGACGGTGCCGTTGCTGCCGCTGCGTGCTGAGCGTCGGCGGCTGCTCATGACTTCTTTGGAGAGGTTGGAGCGAGCGAGCTCAGCGTTCGAGATCGAGTTGCTGCGTCGAGGTTTGGGCGGTGGCTTTTTCCTGCCCATGAAGAGACCACCATCGTCGTCGCTGCTGTCATCTTCGTCGCTCTCGACGGCGTGATCACCATCGTAACCAGCTGGGTCGTCCAATGAAGCATCAAACTCGTTGTGCGAAATCGAATCGGCGGATGCTGTGGGTAGCATGCTGGCGAACTGGTCCAGATGAGCGCAGTCGTCTGGTGCAGAAGAGCTGGCGGATGCAACGGATGGGATAGATGGGATCGAGGTCGATTGCGACATAGGCGTGAACTGCTCCTCAGAAGAACAGAAAGCCAGGCCACGCTCTTGTCCACCGACAGGGCTATTCTCAGAGGACCCGGCGTGCTGTGTGCCCAGATAATCCTCGACCTTCTGGTGTTGACTCAGCTCCTGTTGGCGCTGATTAAAGGTCTCGTCGTCTGGGCTGGGAGGGCAAGCAGTCTGGTCGTGGGCAGAACCGGGTCGTTGTGTCCCGGACACCGACCGTTCGCGACTTATCTTCTCTTCACGCACTCTGCGGCGAATAAACTCGTCCTTTGCACGGCTGAATCTCTCGTCCGAGGTCTCGTGAGCACTTGACAACCAATGTGAATTGGCTGTGTGCGCAGAGCGTGATGATGTCGCGGACTTATATGAACCGGCAGGAATGTCCAAGGTGGGTCCAACTTCAAGCTCATTTGCAGCTGCCCATCGACTAGCTAGGCGAGACGACAGAGATGATATTGATGATTGGCGGGAGGATGAGTCGAGAGGATCGACAGAATGGGCATCCGAGTAGCTGGGCGACCGGCTTCGTGCAATGGGTGACATATCCTTTATGTCCGGCGCGTCGACGTGACCGGCCGCGCTGGCTGTGCTCAGGGCGAGGCTTGGAACGCCATGTGGGTCCTGCTCGCCAATCATGAGGCGATCAATCGACTTGTCGAATGACTTTTTGCGAATGTGGTCTCGTGGAGGCCTGAGCTTGTCCTTGCTCTTCATGCTGTTGACGACCCTACGGGGAAGACCACCAAACAAGCCACTAAGGTGCGATCCAGTCGGCGTATCCAACGCAGTAGGAGTACCAGGCAGCCCTGACGGGACTAGAGGCGATGTAGGTCGCGTCTCGAGGTCAGTTTGTCGTATTGTGTACACCGAAGAGATGGATCGGTCGGCCATAGCCGGTCGGTAGGTCTCAGAGTTTTGCATTGGCGACGCCTTTCGAGAGTCGGGACTTTCGAAGTACCTGGCTCGCTCCTTCGCTTCGGGACTAGCAGTGACGCTGTGAGAGAGTGGGTGCTCATCGCGTGATCTGCCAAGCATGTCCAAAATCGCATTCGGTGCTATGCTGCCTCGTCGTGCATCCTGGCTGATGGTACTGCTGGAAGAAGTCGTGCTCATACTGGGAGGCATGTCGTGTGCAGAGCTCTGTGCGCGACGACGGGAACTCGAACCGCCTCTTGTGAAGCTTTTGGTGACGTAGTCGGTGGCCTTCTTCGCAGCTGACCGCATACGCTCAACAAGGCCAACTGGAACGACAGCCTTCTCAAGATCGTCGTCGGTGATCTCAATCTTGCGGCCTTGAGACGAACGATCAGGATCTGTCTCTTCCATCCAAGTGTTGTAGTTGTTGAGGCCTTGTAGCAGCCATGGGTGCCTCTTGATCTCGTGTATCGTAATGCGGTGCTTGGGATCTTTGACGAGCAAACACTTCAGCAGATCACGAAGATTCTCATCGATCTCTTCGTAATCAACATCGTGCGGTGCTCTTCTAGCGTTCAAGACTGGTTGCATGTTGCGCCCGTGTGAGTTCGGTCGGGAGTTGGCGCGCTCAGAGACAGGCTTGAGTCGGTACCGTGGAATGTATGGTTCGTCTTCGCTGATGGCCTTCATCAAGGCAAAGGGATTATTCTCATGAAAAGGTACACGGCCATAGACTAGGCAGTAAAGGGTGATGCCGAGAGCCCATACGTCAATGCCGCCATCGATGTGCGGCGTTTCAGCACTGAAGTCAGTCCTACAGAGTTCAGGTGCGTAGAAGGCCGGTGTGCCAACTGTCTTCGCTAGCTCGATAGCTTCATCTTCTTCTTGCATCTCGTTCTCCGATTGATCCCCAAACCCTTCGTCTGTCTTCTGGCGACCGAGATAGGACACGCCAAAATCAGAGATCTTAATGCGGTGCTCCTTGGTGACAAGAAGGTTGGCAGGCTTGATGTCGCGGTGGATGACGTTCTGGTAGTGGAGGTATTCGAGACCGAGGACAGTATCTTTGAAAGCCTCCCAGGCGCCTTGAATAGTCATGAGTGGGACGTAGCGAAAGTGCTCGGGTACCTCCTCGTGTTCACCGTCCGGGTGGGATGAGCTACTGTCGGCGAGACTGGGTGTACGGCCACGGATGAACTCTGTATCGTAGGCACCGTACATAGTGCCTTCGAGACCAGTCGCTGCGCTGTCGTCGCCCTGGGGGCCAGGAGCAAGCATAGAAGTGCGGAACGCAGTCTCCATAGTATCATCAGTGTGCTTTGATGCATCTTGCTTTTCGCGAAACTGAACGCGGCTCTGAGGACGGTCCTCACGGTTGGAGGCACGAGAGCTACGGCCAGCCTCCGAGGAGATGTCGTCATCAGAGTCACCACCAAACTCGAAACTCCAAGGCTCGTTTCCGGTGACGGTCTGGCGGCGGAGATGGGCTTCCCTGGCTTCTCTGCGTCGTTGACGGGCAAGCTTCTGGTGTGCTCTTCTGATGATGCGTTCATCCTCCCGTGCTGCCCTGTCATCGTCGAAGATGCCTTCTGACTCTCGTTGGAAGCGCCTCCATTCGACCAAGGTGACCTCGGGGGCGCCTTCGGTCCTCCACTTCACTTCGCCAAGCTCAACGTGCTCGAGGACTATGTAGACCTTTTTCTTAGCCGGATCGTCGATGACTTCGAGTAGGCTGACGATGTTGGGGTGACGGGCCTTCTTCAGGATGGCTATCTCGCGCTTGATCTTGTCCTCGTGGCTGGTGTTCTTCCCCAGACGCCGGCGCTTGGAGTACCTGTCCACAATCTTGATGGCAACGTACTTGCCAAACATCAGGTCCTTCCCTAGCTTAACCTTTCCGTGCACGCCGCGTCCAAGCTCGTCGATGATTTCGTACTGGTTGACCACCTTTCGGCCGGAGACAGGGTCGTGTGTCACGTCAGCAAGATGGCTTTCCTTGGGTGCTTGTCGATGAGTGTGGTGGAGCCACGGACTCGAGTAGAGGCCGTCGGTAGGTTCTTTCGACCCTGACGTGCCCATGTGTCTGGAGGGGTCGAAGAGACCAGGACTGCTTATAGGAGAGTTGCCGGCAGTGCGCGGGGCACTTTCCATAATATCGCGGTAGTGGACATTCGAGGCGCCGAAGGAGGGGATCGAAGAGACGGAGTTGGCGGAGAAGTGGGCAGGATGGGAGCTGCGAGCGCGCTGTATGGGCGGGATGTAGGGCGTGGGGTACTGCTGGAACTGCAGGGCTGCGTAACTCTGGTTGGGGTAGACGGGACCATCACGCTGCTGCGGGACTGCAGACTGGGAAGCGAAGTGGTGAAGGAGCACGGTGGGGTTCGCGCGGACGGTGACGTTGCTGGCGGTCGATATGCTCGAAAGGTCGCGCTCGTAGGTGGGGCGGTTGAGCGGGTGCAGCGAGGGCCCAAAGGCGTCTCCTAGCGGGGTGCCTGTGATGTGGTGGACAGAGGTCGTCGAGACATTGGCGCTGCTGGAGGGCGACGGCTCGCTCGAGGCGGGCGTGCTGCGTGTGATGGCGGACGAGTAGGTGCGGCGGGGCTGCGGTGAAAAGTAGCTGGGCTCCTCGCTGCTGCTGCTGCTGCCGCTGCTGTCCATGGCGGCCCGCAGACTCGCACTCACGTTGACCGCGGCCGAGGGGACCTCAGAGCGCGGCGTGCTGTCGGCCTCGTCGAGCGGCGAGCACTGCAGGCCGCTGCTGTGCTGCTGCTGCTGCTGGCCGGGCGTGCTCTCGCCATCGTCGTGCGGGCCGTTGAGCGGCGTGCGGCGGCTGCGCGCGGTGTCGTCGAGGCCCATGTGGTGGTGCTGCTCCCCCGCTGTCAGGTCCGGGCCGGTCATGGCGAGCGAGCGCTCAGTCGTCTCAGTTCAGCCCGCGCAGTGCAACCATGTCAGGGTGCCGACGTTCACGTTCGAATTCAGAATTTACGAATTTACTCGAGGCTCGCGG
Source organism: Didymella glomerata (assembly GCA_030271015.1). Lineage (NCBI taxonomy): Eukaryota > Fungi > Ascomycota > Dothideomycetes > Pleosporales > Didymellaceae > Didymella > Didymella glomerata. Next base: position 164,553 of record JAJOHN010000009.1, read on the forward strand.
TGTCGGCGGGTGTGTCGTGTGTCATGCTGCGCCGGCGGCAGGGCGAGGCGTCGAGGCAGTCCGGTGCGCAGAGACGACAGTGACGGCGGGCAGCGGAGAGGGCGTGTGGTGATGCTTGCTGCAGAACGGCGCGACGTCGAGGACGCTTGGCTGCACGGCTGGGATGGGACGGTTGAGAGACAGCGATCGCCCTAAGCCGTCCAGATAGGGCAGTGATATGACGAGGGCCCGAAAAGGTGGACCGCCGCTGGTGTGAACGAGTTAGGTGAACGATATGGCCGTGGTGGGGCGCCAACACAGCAGCTGGTAGCTGGTACCTATGCCAGCCGTGGTACACAGGGCCGTGAAAGATGATTTACGCGAAGGGCTCAGAACGATTGCTTGCTAAAAGACAGATCCATCTGCCGCAGGAGCATCTGTTGAGAGCCTGGCGTGCCTCATGTATTCTCACCACCCTTCAACCGGGCCCGGGCTGAAATCACCTACATGCCACCAGCCTCTCTTTGGCATGGCTGCCAGAGCCTGGTGCATGCAGCGCTAGCGGCTACAGCAGCACGTATTGGCTGGAGCTACCCGGCGCTCAACACAACTCTGGTGGCGCCCGCACGATGAGGGTGAGGGGTGTTCGCTGCAGCTGCTGCCAGGCGCGATAAGAGTAGACCTCATCTCCAGCCTGTTCGCAGCCGTGTGGTGTGCCTGGCGTGTTGAGACTCGACCCTGCCGCTCGTCTGCACTCATGCTTCGGCCCAGCGAGACGTCCTTCGCCCAGAGCCTGCTGCTGCACCGCTGCGAGTGCTCGTCACAGAAATTATTAGCCAGCCGCGATAAGAGCAGCGCGCGCCGGCGAAGCTAAGAAGCGGCAACTCTAATTCTCCATCTGCGAGGGTCAGACAGACAGACACCGCCAAACCCTGCACCCTCACCGAACATGCATCTCCCCTTAGACCCTTTTCTGCCCCTTCTTCCCCAGATTTTCCTGCCGTAGCCTCGATGCCTGCACTTTGCTTTTTGCCATCGCAGTCCTCGCCATCGTGTTGAGCACGCCCTTGTGCTGGCCCGGCATGCACACAGAATACTATGACTGCGCTACTCCGCGCCATCTGCCTATCGTGAACCACAGACCACCTCTCGGGCAAAGTCACACTGCGTCGTGGCAGGCCAACAGATGAGCGTGCAGTCTAGACGCCGGCCATTCTCTATCGTGAAATACCCAGAGAGGCATAGAACGGATCATCAATTTCTGCACTTTTGACACAAACGCCCTGGTGCAGCACGCATCGAGCTGGTCTGTTCCGCCAAGCCTGGCCTGGCCCGCTGCAACCCATCGTGAGATTCGTCACCTCTGCATCAAAGTCCATTCCTCGCTTGCCTGTCCGCACCCCGACTGCTTGCTCGTGCTCGACTGCAGCGGCCTTGATCTGATCGCCCAATGCCGTCCACCAGCGACTCCGCACATGCCACGACTGCCGCCCAGACTGGTGCTCCATCTAGGAAACCCTCTACCAGCTATCGTGACTCGACGCTAGGCGTTTTTGCGCTGCTGCTGGCCTTCCGCATCGTGAATGCACTGACGCTGCGCACCTTCTTCCAGCCGGACGAGTTCTTCCAATCGCTCGAGCCGGCATGGCAGCTGGCCTTTGGCGGCGCCAGCAATGCCTGGATCACTTGGGTAACTTCCCTTTGCCCTCAGGCAGTCCCATCTATTCGATGCTGTAGAGGAATTATTTTGCAACGCTCCGTCTCACGCTGAGCAGGAGTGGAGAACGCAGTTGCGGTCGTCCCTGCACCCCGAGCTATTTGCAGCCGCCTACCGAGTCGCGGCTCTCCTAGCTGACTTCTGTGGCTTGAATCCACCTGTCAAAGCCGAACTACTCTTGTCAACGCCGAAGGTTGTCCAAGCTGTGTCCGCCGCGCTACTCGACTGCTACACATGGAAACTTGCGGAGAAAGTATACGGTCGCGGCAGTCGCACAGCGCTCACTACTGTATGTCACCGTCCCCCAATTCCATGTCTTAGTCTTGCACATCTGATTGCGATACGCTAGCTTGCAATATCGGTATGCAGCCCGTGGCAGTGGTTTTGTTCGACCCGTACGCTGTCCAATTGCCTTGAAACCACCTTCACAATCATCGCCGTCTACTATTGGCCTTGGCATTGGACAGCTGCCCATCAACCTCCTCAGGAAGGCAAAACTCCGGTGGCAGCCCAAAATGATCGCAAGTCGATCTTACAGTAGGCGCTACCCCAGATCCAATCTGACTTTAGGCTCATCCTCGTACAGGTTGCGTCTGTCACTGCTACTAGCAGCTTTCGCCTGTGTGCTTCGACCCACAAATGTCCTTATCTGGCTGCCCGTCGCCGTCCCGACACTTTGGCAAGCGCCGAAGAGATTGCGGTATATTCTGATCCGTGAAGCCATACTATGCGGGTAAGTCAAGTTCATGCGCGAGCAGCCAAATGTGGCTACATTGAAGCTGGCCGCGATCTTCAACTGACAACCCCAGATCCTCTGTTCTTGGCTTATCAGTCTTGTCTGATAGAGCCTACTATAGCATCTGGACGCTGCCTCCTTTGCGATTTCTCTACTTCAACATCGCCCAGTCTCTTGCTGTCTTCTATGGCAGGAATCGTCCAGATTACTATTTCACAGAAGGCCTGCCTCTGCTGCTCACCACCGCCTTGCCATTCGCTGCAGCAGGCCTGTGGCAAGCATTACGAGTTTCAGCGCTCACTGATGATGCCTCCCCACTCAATCATGGCATACTCTCACGTCTGGCACGGACATCGATCGTCATGCCCCTCATGCTGAGTTTGATCTCCCACAAAGAGGTCCGCTTCCTCTACCCCATCCTCCCCTTCCTGCACATCCTCTCCGCACGACCCTTATCCACTTTCCTCCCACCGCATGCTCGACCATCCCGTCGCACAGTCGCGGGACTCCTCCTGCTCACCAACATCACCATCGCAGGCTACGCCTCGCAAGTCCACCAGCGTGGCGTAATCGATGTGTTGCACTACATCAGGCACAAGCACGAGTCCCGCAATAATCTTTCCTCACACACGACTTCTTCCCCTCCAGCTGCGGTGCTCAACACGACAGTCGGCTTCCTCATGCCCTGCCACTCCACGCCCTGGCGCTCTCACCTCGTATACCCCGAGATCAACGCCTGGGCTCTGACATGCGAGCCACCTATCGACGTCCCGCTCGATCAGCGAGACATGTATCTCGACGAGGCTGATGAGTTCTACATTAATCCTGGTCCTAAGCGTTGGTTGAGGGACAACATGGAGTCTATCAATACCATTACGAGTAGTGGCAGTCGGAGTGCGCAGTTTCTTGCGAGCCAGGATCCGAAGTTCAGGGCGAAGTATCGCCGGCCGTGGCCTCAGAATTTGGTGTTTTTCGCGGCGCTGGAGGATGAGCTCAAGGAGGTGTTGAAGGACACGAGGTACAAGGAGTGCTGGAGGGGGTTCAATAGTCATTTCCATGATGACGGGAGGAGGATTGGGGACGTTGCCGTATGGTGCTTGGATGAGTAAGTCGGCGAATGTATGTGTGTTAAGGCGGAACGTACGATGGCAGAGTGTAAGAATACAACAATACTGAATGACTTGTTGATGCCGGCAGAGCCGTGGTGTCTACGGCAAGACCGGATCAAATGAGCGGAGAGGTCAGCCATGTCCAACGGGACCCCGCATGTATTTGCACATACCCAGCGTGTTCTTTGTCATGACTTCTGGATGCAGGACATGGGCGGTTGAAATCAGGTGTATGTAAGCAGCCAAGGGAGCAGACTCCATGAAAGCGCGGCTGAACTTATGGGCTCAGCAGCCTTACCATCGCGCGACTGCAACCCCCTCCTCCCATGACCGGTGGGCGCCCTGTCCACGCTTAGATGCAGGAGTAAGGATGGTGCGCGAAAACTCCCCAATCAGAGTTCTGAGAGTGACTCCTTGATTGGCTCTTCGCAGTTATACACGCTCCGCTTCGTGGCTGCGCAGGCGATCTTGCATGCAGGATGCGAACTGCAGCTACTTATATTCCAATGAGGACGGTAAGGTCGAGGAGCAGGTAGCGAGGACAGGAACAAGACGGCTCATGTGGCCTCGGGGTGCTGAGGAAGACGAGGCCGGTCTTCTCCACAAAGTCACTTCCTTCGGGCTATGTGTTCGATTGTTAGATCACCTGAGGGTGTGAATGCTATATTGGCGTTCTGATCACCCTCGAAACACATGGATGCTGGCGTAGTCGCATGAGTCGAGCTCTGAATCGATAGCTACGTACAAGGAGGTTCCAACAGTAGGTTTGCTTGAACAGTCTAGGTGGCCTTTGAGAGGACAGAATCTGCCTTTTGAATGGATGCATAGTGACTACGGTCATCCATCTCAAATCGTTGTTACTATCCATCATTCAATTTTCTCAAAGTGTGAAGTTTCTCAAAGTGTGGTTGCTGGGATGTGACGATGTCTCGTAAAAGGATGCAGCGTCATGGCAGGAGCGAGATAGGCCCAAAACACGTCATTAGGCTGGGAGTCAACACGCGTGAATGAAGACCGTCAGCCTTGTTTATCCCAAACGCGGCGACGAGCTTCTTCAGAACTCGTGCTAATCACCATTGCCTTTGCAAATGCCCAGCTTCTTGATTACTGGCTAATCGAGCTTTTGTGAGCGCAGACAGATGGACCAGCCCTAGCGTGGTAACACCGCAGGCGGTCCCGCGGCTGACAGTGAGAACAACCAATGGCAGACGGACGACATTGGGGGCTTGAGGGTCAACCCCACATCGAACTGCGTGAACACGAGAGCACCCTTTCGGTGATTTGGATCGCATTAAATATGCTTCAACGCGCTTTCTTATAAGATGGCAAATCTGACGCTTGTTCAAAGACTCGACACGGATCAAAGGTCTCGCGACAATTTGACAGATCAATTCTGCAACCCGTCCAGTTCATTCACTCGACATCCTTTGCAACCAATCAGGACGCACCACACATACTAGCTCGACCACTAACATGGATCCCGTTGACTTCACCTTACAACTGCTGTCCGTGATCATCGCAGCTATTGGAGTCGTAGTAGCTGTGGTCAGTATCGACAGCCGATGGTCGCTAGCAGCTGTCCTCTATCGCAAATTACGAAGAAGAGGTCAGTAGCACCTATGATCCTTCATGCAATACTTACTAACAATCAACAGAGGTCATCGATTGGAACGCCGAAAGAGGAAGATGGCAGGAGGCATATTGCATGGATCTCGAGCGTGCTTTTTTCCAATACGAAGCCCACGATTTGACTGTGCCGTCTCGCACTTGGTCAGGCGCATCAGAGTCTACGATCGTCACGGATGATCTGATGCACGACACTTGCACCAACTCGCATACGCCCAGTCCACCTCGATCTTTGTCTCAGCCAGTGGGCTCTCCATCTCCACCAGCGAACAGTACTCATAGCACAGCGGTCGAGGGCACTCACCTCAAGCGGCCAGTGCAGGACAACCTAAACTTCTGCAGCAGTACACTTCACATCCACCGCACCCGAACAGCAGCACGCCCATATCTCCTTGACCGCCCGCGTGGACGGGAAAGCAGAACATTGCCAGCTGCTTGCAAAAAAGCTGCGACCGTCAGTGAAGTCTACAAGGCCGTGGTGTAGATCAGTGTCGCCCACGGAAGGTGCAGTCAAGAATGTCATATGAAGCGTGGAAGCTTCCCCGTTTCCTTTCTGTCTTGGCTTGTCAACCTTACGGTGGGCTACTACTTGTATCTCTCAGCAGATGAGCCTGTCCTCAGACGCTTTGTGGACCTTGGAGCACGGGCTCAAATCAACTCGCTGGACCAGCAGCTGCCCTGCTACCCTGACCCACCATCAGTCAGACTCAGGGTCAAGGACACATATTCCACACACAGTGCACTGCACCCGTCAAGTGTATGGGGATAAGGTTGCTATGATGATATAAAGCTTCCGCTCAATCCATAGCAATACGCGACTCTTCGCCAAGAGTGTCGGGGTCCGACCCGTGATAATGTAACAAAGCGTGAAGACCGCCTCCCACAGCCCAGGAGAGCGCTCTCACTCGATCCCGTCCTAAACGCCGTTGCCCTTTTATCCAATTGCTGCTAGTAGCAACGTGACCATTTCTCCCAAACGCCTCGAAAAGCAAATGTTCACCGTAGTGTAGAGTAGGGTATGCCGTAACCGATCCTGAACGCCGCTGATGATGACAAAGGAGAGACAGTCTGCGGCTCAAGCTTGCACCACTGGTTTGGGCGTAGCGGGACACAAGACAGGCGTAGCAGGAGGAGACGGAGGCGCCGCGATGTCGACAGCTTCAACCTCCTCTTCATGTTGATGGTTGCATTCGAGCCCAGATCCGCAGTCAATCTTGCTTCCAGCCCAGCCTTCTTGCCGAGCCATCCACATGACAAGGTTGAGGTCGAAGTTCTCGAAGAAGACTTCGTCGAGGAAACGCGCCTTTTTGCCGGCGTACGTGTGATATTCCTCGCGGATGGCTTCCATGTCGAGGCCGCAGATGCGCCTGAAGCATGCAATGGTGCAGCCGGTTCGGTGCTTGCCTTTGTTGCAGTGGATCATGATGGGGTGGTTGGTGCGGTCCATGACTAGGCGCAGAGCTCGCTGCATTTCGCACGAGTCGATGCGCACCGTGCCCTTGTTTGCGCGAATGTGGACTCGGAAATGCTGGATGCCCGCTTCGTCCATGAAAGACTGGTACTCAGGAGCGATGGGCTCGGGCACCAGGGTAAGAATGCTCTTGATTTTTAGATCTTTGATGAACTCGTAGTTTTCAGGATGAGGATAGCTGCAACGGTAGATGCTGTTAGGAACCACGGCGCCATAGTTCAGGGGTGGGATGCGCATGTTCAGACGATCAGGCACAACGGATCGGACGGAAGAAGGCGTGACAGTGCCGGTTTCAGTAGTTGAAGCTGCGGAGCCCTCGCCGTTGCTGTGTGGGAGATCTTCATGGTGGATCTCAGCTGCGTGCATGTGCAGCTTCTCGCTGACGGAAATCGACAGATTTTCGAGGTACTCCTTGACCCTGTCCATCATCGTGAACTGGGCCTGGTAGCCCCCGGTGGAGCTGGCGTTGCTTTCAGGTGGTGAAGACATGGTAAGACGTGTAACGCTGAGTGAATATTCGGTGCTTCGTGGCTAGCGTGAGGTGGATGCCGCTCTGCGTTCGTTCCTCTATGTGCTGAAGTTTGCTTTGGCGGAGTTGCGCGACCCTAGCAACCACTGTAGCTGGCTTCCTGATGCTTTAGAACCGTACTTGACGATTCTTCGAAAGTTCGAAGTCGGGGAGGGTGGTCGTGTGCGTGGTGAGAAATGGTGTCGAATTGGGTAATGTGTCGTGTGTGCAGAGGAGAATCGGGCAGAGGCCGACAGAAGGACTGCAAGGAATGTCAGAATATCGTTCTTTTCCAAACCATGGTTGATGCTGTCGTGGACCGGAATGTTGTGGTTGTGAACTGCCAACCACAGTGTATGCCCATAGTGCTGCCGCCTTTCAAGACGCGTAGCGTACGTGAATAATGCTGGCGCACCACAGAAGGCTACAATGAATATCGCAAAACGCGTAAAATAGTGAAATTGGCGACTTACTCTGCGGTCAGCTCGACGTTAAAGCAGACATTGCGTTTGCTTCTTGCGAATGGGCGAAGAGGCGGGATTCATGTTGGCGGAGTGCAAGTGGTGGAAGGTGGTGTGTTCGCCTTCAATCCCCGGGCGCGTCGCAGTCCGTGTGTGGGAGGCGTGTGTGTGGTAGCGAGTAGTCGCAAGGCGGAGAAAGGGGCCCTCGTGTGTATTTTATGAGAAGTGGGTGCGTGGTGTTGTGGGAGGTCGGTGTTCGGGGCGTTTGTGGTTCCAGTCTTTCTCGCGGTTCGTTACGGACCCAGCTTATGCGCGAGGGTCGCGCTTGCCTGAAGATGACTCGCCAAGCGGGTAGTGACGTGCATCCGTCGGAGTTAACGACCCTTTTGCTTTGTGCAGGGCATTATGTGAGCATTTGAGCCGCTCTTTCTAGCGCCGTGCAGCTTTGTACAATGAGGCTCTTGTGGTCCAGAAGACAATGCAGCACGTGCGGCCGTTGTACAGCATGAATTCACACTCGATTCACGTTCCACTCGCAACGCAGTGCACGCCGCCGCCAAGTGGCTCGCGTCGAGCTTCTCATATTGATCACCCCGCTGTGGCATGACGCGCGGAGGCAGCCGGTCTCAACATCGTCTCGCTACCACCAGGCGTGGCCCCGAAAATTCTTGCAGCGTTGACTTCCGCGCGACTTGACTCGCTCGAATCACCCTGACGCACATGCGGGACGACTTCCTCGTACCTCTGCATTAGCCGCAGCCTCGCCCGTACAAATCCAGGAAGTGAAATCTAGGCGGTCGCAGCCTCAGACAGCCTCCTCAACAAAGAAGCGCTAGTGAACGGTCGATAGCCTCGCAGTGTTGCCCTGTCGATGTTCCGTTCCTTGATTGCTCTAGATGTTACCGGTCACTACCGTAGAGGTCACAAAAGAGCGTTGGATCAACTCGAAGCTTCGGGGTTCGCAGGCTCTCAGCGGCCGCTTTCACATGCTTGTCGCTCTTCGACCCAATCACAATCATCTGATCGTTCGCTAACCCGCATCTGTACTAACCTCCTCTACCCCAGAGTCCCGTGCAGCATCACGATAAGTCCATCGAACCTCGGTCAGTCCACTCAAGATCTTTCCCGCTATAAGCAGTCTCGACCCTGCTCTGGCTGCAGCATTGAATTGAAGACCTCTGACGATGGACGCATCACGCTCGTCCTCCACTTCGCGCTCGCGGCGCTCCTACCCCAACCTGCACAACCTCTCCCTCGCACCCCTCAGCTCCAAATACCCTCTCGATGCCTCCAGCCCACCAACACCAGACGAACAAGCCCCGGGCACCCGCACACCACGCACATCGTACATCGCGCAGAAATCCGCACCAACCACGCCCGGCATACTTGGCTTAAGCCAAAGCCGCAGCGCGTCCCGCAATGGCCGCAGGTACGCATACGACAGCTACTTCATCAGCGAGCGAGACGATGTGAGGGATGCTGGCGATATCCCGAAGGCGAAGAGCACGAATACACTGCATCCTGGGGTGTCGTTTGCAGAGCCAGCAGGTACCCTGGAGCACAAGAGACACCATGCACGGAAGCAGACGGCGCCGCTGCCGCTGAGAATGCCGCTGCATAGACACCATACGAGCGAGAGTAATGATGAGTGGCTTCATCGTGCCGGCTTAGTAATCGCGGGCGAGACGAGAGACGCACGGGGGCAAGGGTGGCTGGTGAGGAGGGAAAGTTCGACCAGCCTTGTCAGTCCTGTGGATCCGGCAGAGCAGGCGCAGAGGGATGTGAGGAACATTGCGAGATTGTCCGGAGAGCCGGCTGACATCGGTGACTTTCCTACATTCTCGCCGAAGATGAGTAGGGCGGGGAGTAGGCTGCAGAGTAGGGTAGGCAGTCGTGTGCCGAGTGCGAGACAAAGTCGCAGAGGGTCGAGAGTGGGCAGCAGGATCGATATTGCGATGTCTGGGCTTCCATCTGCCCGGCAGAGCCTGGACATGGATGTCGAGGAAGCTATAGAACCTGATTTCGTCGAGGCAGATCAGGAAGGGCCAGACGACGAGGAAGAAGTTGCTCGTCTTGCGCGAGAACGTGGCTTTGGCCTCGGTGGCTGGATGGATGCGCTTATTGGCTGGACATTATTCTCTGTTGACGAGGATGGCGAGGTGTCCTCTGAGGAGGAAGAGCAACAGACGTCGAATTTGACGAAAGACGAGGCGAGACTGATGAGAGAAGTTGAGGCAAAGAGGAGGAAGATGGAGCGCGAGAGCATCATCGCTGCCAGTGCTGTGAGGGCGCAAGACAAGGCAGGTGAAGATGGAGGCGAGGTCAAAATTGACGTTCCCAAGCCGCCGGAGGGTCAAGAGGCGGGCGGTTGGAACGACGCTGCATGGTTGCTGAGCGTTGCCTCCAAGGCTTTGTTCTGATTTGAGTTCTATACCAACCGTTCTTCTTTTGACCATCTGCGACAACTGCACGCATAGTCCGCACACGGTTCATGACTTCGAGGCGTCTGGTGCGAGACGTTGATTTGTGTGCAGTTGTAGAAGAGGCTATGTTCGAGATCTCGTCTGTGGAAGGAGCGTGCTGCGTCTGCTCCTGCCTGATCTAACGGTCAACGATCGTTGAACCAGACAGACTTGACCATGCGCGATACTGAAGCACCTTAGGGCTTAGGCTCTTCTCGATGTCAATGAACACGTTAGGTGTCGTTATACCCTTATTCTCTAGTTCCAATCAGTAATGCTTATAGTCCATAGCATAGGCTTCCCTGCTACATAGCTGACGGAGTACAATAGCGGCAAGCGAGTCGGTGCAGTGGATGCGGCAACTGTAGAAACGACGCCAAATATCGTGAAGATAGTTGACAAGATCTGGATTACGAGGCCTACCGTCTCCAAAGGGGTAGGCATACTGAGTGGCTGAGCTGGTGAGGCACGGATGAATGTGTTTGGTCAAGAGCTGTGCGAGTGCAAGTGGTGTTTCGCTTGCGAAGAAGTCCTGAGAAAATGTGCAGTCAATCATTGTAATGGAGTAAGAAGCCGAAGTTTCAGGCGTCACAATAATCGTATTCGCGACCACGTATTCTTCTGTGCACTTGTCGACCTTATGTTGAGTTGCTGACATCCTCGTGCTGGGTAGCTGAGGGTATGAACGACCGACCTCAATCGTCTGCGAGTAAAGCCACGGTTCACGGAACTGATCTGTTCGCTTCATTCCAAGCCGCATCTGGAACAACGTGCGGCAGAACGAGCAGTGACAAGGCTGAAATCCGATTATAGAGATTAAGGATCTATCGACTTTGGCGCTAATGCAGTCACCAAAATACGCGACGCCGCTCCCATGCAAATATCCACTCTTCTGCACAAACACATGGGCTCAGTGTTCGCGCTGATGAGACCTCAGTATTATCGTCGGAAATGTCCCTGATGGTCACAAGGCGACAGGTAACGAGTTTCGAAGTTGCTCTACACCTCTTCTATCCTCGGTACGTGTTGGCACGTCGTCTTGGTTCATGTTATGTGCATGTCGAATTGCCTTTAACGAGCATTCTGAAGGTCTTTGGAAGGGACAACAACTAAATTTGATTGTGTCAAGCACAACGACACCAGGCATGGATAAGTTGCTAAAGGACCATTTGAACGGACGCACGCAATACCATGATTTGCATCATTGTCTTTCTTTGCTTTGGTTATGAAAATGCTTGTCCGACTAGCTACGTTGGGGGGAGCTGGATATAACGATCTCTGGTGGGTTTGGGGTGCCTGTTGTGTCGTATGGTCGATGTTGCAAGATACAAAGAATGCAGGCGGCGGGGTGGTCTGAGACTGAGCTTGGAGTCGTTTGACATAATTGTTGGCGCTTGTATCGTCCAACGCTTGAGAGGTGGCGCCTTGGCCGTGATTGTCGTCGCCATTGTCATCGTCGTCGTTGTCGTCGTCGTCGTCGTCATCATCATCATGAGATGCATGGCTGGCTTCCTAGTCAAAATCCTGGGAGGAAGCTTGAGTTTATGAACACATATGTATTCAGAAATGAGTGTAATGATTAGTCTATCTTTACTTCAAAGTTCAGCTCCCTGGATACCAAGCATCGACTCCTTGCGATCCGCCATCTGATTGCAATGTATGGACAGTCTGCAAGTCTCATGCAACGTTTGCCAAGGCTGCATTGCGTTGACGCATATCGCTTCCATGACCTCTACGGATCTCAGTGACTGGATGGCTAACGACTAAGTCAAAGCCCAAAGACGTCAAAAGGTCGCCACAAGCCTGTCCGTGCCTGAGCTTTTTCCAGCACCATGAAGGCCTCAAGGTCGATGACGGATGTGATTGGCGAAGTGTAACTGCTCATGCTCGAGCAATGAGAGGTTACAACGACCTCATATGGGGCACCAAACTCGGCCTCGACGAAAGCGGATGGCTCGAGTCGAGAAGAATTTGGGCGTTACGGAATTTCAAACGCTGCGATTTGTGGACGAGGAGTAGCCTGGTATTGGGCCGTGGGAAGATGCTCGAGCTCGTATGCATGCATGGTGAGAGGAGATGTGGAGGTGTCCAACATTTCTTCCTCTTTGTCGTTTCGAGCTTCTAGGGCAAGTACGCTATGAGAGATGAGTGGTACGGGCAGAGTGCTCATCGCAGTACCGATACCGATGCCATCAACAAGGGCCGGTGTGCTCTCAACTGCTTGTGAGGCTACAGATTCATCGATGAGGTGAGAGCTTGTCCGAGCTGAGCGAACGAAGAGATTGTGGTTCCTCGCTGAAAGGGAACCAGGTCCAGTAAGACGCCTTAGCTCCTCGCGGGTTTGGATCTGATCGTCTCCATCTTTCTCGATGTCTGACTCTGCTTCTCATCAGAAATGGCCAAGACGGAACAGCGAGCGGCGTACCTGGACGCTTTGATCGAAGGTAAGCCCAAAGCTTAGCCAAGAACGAGTTTTCGCAGTTGATGTTGAGTATAGCAATCAATACTCCAAAGACCCCAACAATGCCGAAGGCGATCTGCCACGCAGGCTCGACGGCATGCACAGAATCCGGTGAGTGAATAGCATCAGGTGTGTAGTTCGCGAAGGAAGGAAGAAGGGACTGAGCCATCTTGACAGTTCTCGATCCGGAAGACACAGAATAGGCAAGTGACACAAAGGATAACAGTGGTGGGTGGCACAAAGAGCGGGGAGAAGGTCACACAAAGGAAGGCTGACAGGTGACACAAAAACTATATGTACCCAGTCCTGCTCTGCATCAGCCATATGGCCACCCGATCCTAGCTGGTCTTTGTGACTTCTGGTGCAGAGCTTGAGGGGGTGGGGTCTCGAGGCGCAGATGCTGGCAGTATGACAACCACTGAGCTTCACCCACACGCATCGATTGGTGTTGGGCATTGGCTGCATTTTGAAGCAGCGTCAGCCTGCAGTTTTTTTCTTCCTTTCTTTCCCACTGTAAGTGCTTGAGTATGAATAACGGGAATATGGACAGAGAGCGCGATACGTGAGCCCTCACTTCTTCGCCCTTGTTTCCATCACATCAATGGTTTGCCAACGACCATATGACTCCAGATCTAAGGATCTCGCAAGACTCTCTGCTGAAGCAAGTGCTCCACAGAGCTTTGATCGGTGTCACCGGCGGTGTGTGGGGCAACCCCTGATTGGAGATGTCCGCTGCTGGCGTTCTCGTGGCATTCTCGTGGTGCATAAGGCAGACAGACCAACGATCTCATTGTTTAACAATTCGCCCTGCTTGATTCGAAAAGGCTAGAGTAGGGATCAACTTCACGAGAGGTCTGTTGCGTGCTTTTAGTTGTAGCTCAATGCACTTCAACGAGACACATCGAGTTCCTGGTCCACCGGATTGGTGAAGTCATAACATGCAGCGAGACTCTCCACGAGCCCTCCCGCGGGAGCAGATACCTCTCGCGGCCTTGTCAGCCTTGGAGCGGGTGGCGAGCAGGCAAGTGGCAGACAGGCAGTATATCCAAGTTGGTCTGTTCTTGATCGATTCACCGGCGTCTCACTCGAGCAAGATATTTGGCAGAGATCCAGAGTCTTGGTTTCTTTGACCGCGAGAATCGTGATGCATGAGGCCGACCTTTTTCCGCTTCTGGCTACCAGCGCTGCAGTGTACGGTCACCACAGTTTTCGCTTATCAAAGTGATCGTAACAGAGGCAGCCGGTATTCAATTCAATGACAGTACTGGTTAATGGTTCCGGCGTAATATCTGATAATGCAATGCCAGATCTCTGACAGCTGTAACTGGCGGTATTGTACAAAGGATTATGTGTGCCGTGCTGCAAAGAAGGTGCTGAATGCACCGTTACTCAAATCGCCGATACCCGCCGTGATAGAAGATAAGGGTAGACACTTTTTGAGATGGTGCAATATGCGTGGGTTAGATGCCACAGTATTGTTGCCTGTCAGAGAACCTCGCAGTCTCGAATGTTTATGCCAATATCCGATACTCATCGATTCAAAGGGAGAGCAGAGGTATGTAGTGTAGCAGCTCTTTGAGCAACCGACTAACGTGGCTAAACTCTAATTAGACCCAACCTCATGACGTGACATAGCCTACCACAAGAATCGTTGCACATTCCCGGGCTCACTTGGCCATGTAAATGTCTTGTACAAGAACATGTAATGCAAGACCTGATTGATAGCCACCAACCATACAGCTTCGACAACTACACGAAGATCCGTCGTATACGTCCGTCCTCCAATCGAGACTGTCGTAGGCGAATACGGCACATGCAAACGCCAGATTATCCACGGGATGATAAAGTACCGTGGCTCAACCAGCGGAGCAGTAACAACCGACAAAGCCGTGGTGAGGAGCCATATAACAACGAAGCTAATGCGAGCGGGTGATTTTGTTATCTTCTCAGCCTCCCCCGGGGGCTTTGCTTGCAGTGTAATGTTCTTGTTCTCCAGATCAGCAGTTGGATGTGCCAGAGACTGTATGCTGAGCCAGAAGCAGACGTAGTATACTGGAACGGCGAGGTACTTCAATGCGGGGTGCCGAAGGAGGAGTCTGAAGACGTAGAAGACGTAATGTCTGTTGTCGGCCAGCGTGTAGGGGTGGATGATTGTGTTGTAATGTACTGCGACGAGGCCAGCGGCAACGAAGAGGATGGCCTGCGAAAGCGATGGGTAAATGGTGTAAGATGACTTCTGTTTGATGCCCAGCTTGGCGCCGACTTGTGCGGGCAGCATGTGCGCTACGCAGGCGAACAGAGGGCCTAGGAGGATTGGCGCGGAGAATAGCGCGATGTATGGCCACATGTATAGCATTTGAGGAAGGTGTATGGTCGCAGTGTGCGCCGACTTGTCACCTGATTGTTGTGAGTTTGTACCGTGCAGCAGCATGCTGGGATTCAACTTACCAAGAACAACGCTACCGTTCCAGCCCACGAATCCTGCAAAAAGGATGAGAAGAACAATGTAAGGGACGACAGCTCTCAGAACCTTGAATGGAGAACCCAAAGCCGCACTTGCAGTTGTTAGCAAAAGCATGATAGCATCTAAAATTGTCAGTATTATCTAACATTGGCGCAGTAACGGCATACCTGAAACTGCAAGTCCGCCGTCTCGCAGGGAGCGATCGCGTACTGTGCCCTTAGACCACGCTTCTTGCAAAATGGCTACATGGCCTTGCTTGACCGCACTGCTAGTCGTTCGGCCATTGTCTTTCAGCGTCTCGATGACTGTAAGGCCAGCAGGAAACACAGCCACCCAAAAGATGTTGGTCTGTCGAAAGAACAAGGCTACAACGCCAATGAAGACAGCAAAGAGGTCGTCGAGGATGCTTTTCTGGGGTTTGGCGACTCGTTGCAAGAACGCGCTATAGCTGATGAGGACTGCAGCTGTTGACATAACGTCTGTGTAGTACAGAGCACCAAAGAAGAAGAGTGGCGGGAACGAAGCAATGTTGAACGCTGTCAGAGCCGTCGTGAAGGGTGACTGATCTTTCTCAGTCCATACATGCTCCTCCAGCGAGTCTTCACTAGGCTTTGGGTGCAACGCTTCAGCCTTCCACTGACCATGCCCGCGAGGCTGTATCAATCGCCGGATCTGGAGGGTTTTGTAGAAGATCAAGGCCAGCGCGAAGACATTTTGAGCTCTAAGACTTTTTATACTGCAGCCTAGAATCGGCGACAGCAGCTTGGCAACCAGATATCTGGAGGGCAGCGTTAGAAAGGCTTGTCTTCCGTATGAGCGTCCAGATCGTACAAGCCTGGCGGTGTTGTAATCTTTGGATCCCATGTGTAGTCGCCAGCGCAGTACTTCTGGGCCTGAGGTGCGTGGAAGAATTCATCCTATGACGATGATTGATATTTGGCTTGGTACATGTCGAATGCCTCTTACTAGATAGGGTGCTTTCACGTCCCTGTCGACCAGGGAGTACCAAGCGGTGGTGCTGGCAGCAAAGACGGCCGCAGCAACATGGTCCTGCCAACTTTCTAACATCTGCAGACAGAACGCAGAGGATGGAGGAGCGATGGTGTTATTGACAGAGTGATGGCATCGAATAGCAGTCGACAGCAGCCGCGGGAGAGCCTCGATCGCGCTAGTGCCAATTAGGGAAGGCTGTCTTCGGGCGCGTCCGCGGGTTCATTCACCTCTCGAACATTTCGAGATACAACGTCACGCGTCGCAACAATGGCATTGCCTTTGCCGCTGGGGCTCACGCCTCCAGAGATCGCATTCTTGTGCGAGATGGAGCTTGTGACCGTCATGCCGCGCCAAAGACTTGAGGGACTCGAGCTTCTCGGTGTACGTGCCCCTCCAACACCCCACCTTTCACGGTCAAGCAGCACAGCCAGAGATAGACAAGCTGACAGATATAGGGCTTTTTGAAACCTTTAAATCCGCCACAAAGAAGCAACATACCCCTCTGGCTCGCACTCCTCCTCAAACGCCAACGACGCGCTAACATCCTTCCTCCGCCCTGGCTGAACGCGCATTCCCTCAGCGCAATCCTCGACCACGAGACAGAGCACGGCGACACATTTTCTCCCCCACCGCGACTTCCCCCACAACCCTCAGACCATACACTACCGGTCTCACCGCCGTTCCTGCCGACCTCGACCGCAGACGCAGCGCCAGACGCATTACCATACCACTGGCTCGAGCTCGGCGAGATGCTCCTCGAAGCTGCTTCGGACGATTTCGAAGAGCCAGATCAGGTGCGGAAGTTGCTGAGAGGGTTGCGAGAAGTACGCATGTCGAAGCTGCGGAGCGGTGTTGAGGTGCTAGACGCAGCTGGCGGCATCAAGATGAACGGAGTAGGGGGCATGGAAGTAGGAGAAGGGCGATCGTTCATCACCGGGGTGATTGATGGTCTGAGGTATGGCCTGATGCTGCAAGTTGGGCCTTCGCCATATGCTGATCAAGTACAGGAAAATCGGAGCCTCACGCGAACAGCAACGCAAAGACCGCGACGCCGAAGAAGCAGAAAACGGCTACTCGGGCACCGCCGGCGACTACGACGACGACGAGATGGACATGCAGTGAGCCTTGCATTTGGCTAGCACAGCGCTCTCGCAATCTGCAACCGCAGATCAACATGAACAACACAACGGCTCCCGCCCGTTTAGGCACTCACGTTCACGCAACGGCCGCACCGACACAAACAAACGCTCACTAACGCTTGCCTCGCTGCCAACTGAGCCACCGGCAAATGTGTGCCCAAGACCTCTCCGCACACCGTTCAGCAAGCATGCGGCTCGCTTGCATGCACACACGGCCCGACCCCTGCACGCCCACGCATAACCGCCGCAACTATTGATGACCCACTGTCGGTGATCGCGAACGCTGTGTAACGCACACGAGTGACTGTGGGACTCCACGACACTGAGTTGGCATACGAAGGATGTGGTCTGGCTGCGACATGCGAGGCCATCACACACAGAAGCTCCACAGTATGATGCGGACTTGGGCGCGGAAAAATGAGAATTGGAAAAGGACTGTTGGGTCGACTTCTGGGAGTAATAGTAGGCGCTCAGTATGACTGGGATCATCCTGCAGCTCATTACGTATAGTGAGGGGTTTGTAATATCACCATCGGAGGCTCGGAGCGACTCTCCATGTACAGCATAGTAGAGCCGCAAGACCCCTGATGATCTTGGTGGATAGATGAATAGAAAAGAAGGTTTGGGCATATACTCGAGCCACACTTGCTAGCCCTGCGGTAGCGACCCCGTTGGGCCCGTATACTCGAAGCAGACAACGTCATAAGATACCCGGTATGCTCTTATGGCCGAAGATAGCAAGGAGAGGCGAGCGTGCTCTCGCGTATACATCCGCTATCAAGACGTGGCTGAGTGACCTGGGTCTCTCGAGGCGAGCCTCACATGCACCGCAATCTTGCGCCGGGCAAGCTCGTGTGTCGACTGTGGCTTCCAGCAATAATAGTGCCTACTTACAGCTCGCTGCGTATGGACAAGGAACCGGTTCCTTCTCGCGGAAGCCTGGGATGACTGCCCATATAGAGGCGCACAGAAGCGAGAGACGCCTACCACTTTGGCAGACTGCGATAGGAAGCTTCGAGATGTGCACTGGAAGCAAGTGCTACCACAAAGACTCAGTATTCCGTTTCTCAGCCGAGACATGTGAGGAGAATAAGGATTTGAAATTGATTTTGGTGGCTTGCAAACCTCGAACCGAGTGATAGGTGGAAATGTGGGATTATATTCCCTTCCTATAGTTGGGTTGTTAATGTTCGAGAAACGTTCTCGAGCGTTCTCACACTTCTAGCTTCGAGCGGTTGGGGATCTTGCGTCACTGCAACGTGGCTGCATTGACATCCTCGAGACCGCACTCGATGTCGATGTGCGTGCAGCGCGACTCTGTGATGCCTTTGAGTGACGATGGGAGCCACGCTTGGAGAAGGTGTTTCTGTCGCCTGCTGGTCCACCTCGTTGAGAATGCGTGTTTGGTTCTGAGGTAGGTGGATGGAAGTTGGTGCCGGCCCTGTTGTGTATCTTCGAAGTGCCGCGAAGGATCGAGCAGAGGCGCTGCGAGTCAGTGGGTCTGGATAACCAGTGTTCTACGGTGTTTGCTTACCTTCCAGAACCGTATGTTCTCGCAGCGAAGGACCGGTGGGTGAGGCTAAAGTCTTGACCGCAGACCGGGTTCCATGCATGTTCGATGCATGGTCAGCTATTTCGGGACCAAGGTGCATCAGCCGCATGCGTACCTCGTGTTCGGTGTTCGAATGTAAGACTTCTCGCTGGGAAGACTGTGTATCTGGCCTTTAGAGGACGATGTGGACTTTGAGCATAAGACGCCAGGAGACGTTGGAGTGAACGCAGTGAGAATGATAAAGGGCAATATTACGCTGTCATCGTCTGGGGACTTATTATGGATGTTTGGTTAGCCTGCCCTTCTGTATGGGATTGTGGGCATATGCAAGCTGAGGCGTGACTGATAAGCTAATGCAATGATGCATACTTTCTATGGATCTTCCTGTAAATATCGATGAGGGTCGGTGCATCCGCGGTGGTTTCGAGTACAGCCGGCGGTACTGTGACGACAGAGTGGTCGGAGTGTTCCTCCAGGATCGATGTTGCTGTTACCAGTACCAGTTCAGACATTGTTGGAATGTGCAAGCCTGCTCTCCGATGATTACGACCCATGCTCTTCCCTGTCGCAACTGATTTAAGCCGGGCGGCCCGCTGCTTGGTTGGTGGCGCAGCAGTGAGGGATTCCGCGAAGTATTTATTCTGGTATCTTACCGTTATATGATCTCCATAACAGTTTCTCACACTTCAATGTAAAGTTGCCTTTTGTGGTATGCGTGGCATCATACACGACTCGAGGGCTTGTACGAAATGTGCAGTGGGTCTATCAAATCTCCAGCTGGCCCACCGGTTCCACCTCTTCAAAGTTCCGAGGCTCTGTTGCTCGCGTGAGAAGCTGTAAAGGTGCTCTCTGATGTTCCCAGAGGCTGCATAACTTCCATTGACGGGTGTTGAGATAGCTGACTTTAGTGATGGCGCCGTCTGTGGGCTGTGATGCGGAGGAAGATCTGAGCTGGAGCACATGAGTTTTTGTGTAGAATGACATTGAGACGATGGTTATATGATCTCCATATCAGCCATCGACGCAATGTCTCAGAATTACCTCTTATGGTAGTACACGACAGCCCCGATGACGTTATGAGACATTGGGGCTGTGACCATGCTGAAGGGATCTATTCTGGAGACCGCCGTGAGGGCCTCCGCGGCGTGAATGATATGATCTCCATAGCAGCTGTCGATACCATACTGCAGACCTACTGCTTACAGTAGTGACGCCAGGTGACATGACTCCGTAAGATGAGAACTCGTTGGTGAAGGCTGGAAGGAAGAGGCTAGAAAATGAGAGTGTGACATAGATAGAAAGAGGAGCCACATGATCTCCATATGAGCCATCAATGCTATCTCGCTAACCTACCCGTTAAGGAAGTAGACGACGGCTGGTGTGACTCTGTGAGATGAAGGAGGCGGTGGAAGAGACGGGAAGGAAGAGGCTGAGGGTGGAGAAGTGACAGGCGTTGTAAAGTGAACCATATGATCTCCATAGCAGTGGTCAACGGTGTGTTCTGAATTGCCTGTTGTAGTAGTGAGCGGGTTGTAGTCCGACATCTGGATATGAGAGCCCCGCCTGATGGGGCTGAAAGTGTGGAATGTGTAGATGAAAGTGACAGAGGCTGCAACAAGGTCAATATGATCTCCATAACAGCTGTCCATACCTCTCTGCGTGTTTCCTCTTCTGGTATGTTCAAACTCCACCGTGGCTATCTGAGATGAAGCGCAGGACCTGTGGATGCAGGATCGAGTCCAGGATCGAAATTCCTCGACATCATGTACTGCAGTATCTGCAATACAACTAATAGGATCTCCATATCCACAATCGACACCTGTCCTCAAACCTACCTGTTCCGGCAATTCGCAGCAGCTGCGATGTCATTGCCGTCGCAATAGCTGCTGTCCTCATCTTAAGGTGTCCGAGAATAGCAACATCGTAGAGTTCTGGAGATGATGCAGTGCGAAATGGAGGAGTCGCAATTGTTCCTCCAATCAGGGGCCGAGTTTGCTTCGGGAAGTGATGTGCATCGGGTGTCGTGAGACGGTGTTATAGGTATGCTGACCTATAGTGGACCGTGGTATTTCCGACACACAGGTCAAATTTCATGAACAGGTGTTCGGGCAGGAGCTTTTGAGATCCCATCTGTTGTCAGGACTCTTCTCTTCTGTAGTCAACGAAACGTACTGCTAGAGTGCGATTTGAAATCAGCCAGATTTCCGAATGTACTGCTGGGTTTGGCGTAAGTGACTAGTACTCCTATAGCATTGTGCATATGCGTATTGCAGTCTCGGGATTGTTGCCCACATATACCTCCATATGCAAAGAGTGCCATACTTGTGACACCGTACGTGTTATGTATGCAAGATCTTGCCTGCGCGGATCTAGTGCTGAATATGATGATCATACCCATTGATCTGCGGAGAATGTGTCGCAACGCTCAACTTGAGCATTTCGGAGGTTCCTGCGGCTCGCTGTGGTTGATGGTCCGTGTTAACGAAGGTTGCAGTGCTCCGTCTGTCAGAGATGAAGATTGCCTTGCGAACACCCCACGGACGCCTCCGGCCTCATAACCCCTGGCCCCTCTGCTGCGTCATCATCTTGTCATTGTCATCGCGTGCTCAAGATCTGCTTGGCGGCAGATCCTAGCTGTGAGACAATCGCTGTGCCTTCAGAGTACATGAGGCTGAGATTTTGGATGACATCCGAGTACCCTGGTAGTGAGGCGAGGTTAGGAGTGAAGGACGATCGCACATCGATGCTGCACCTAGTTGCAGCCGAACTGGTCCTCTATGAGAGGGTATTTGTGCAAGGCCACGACCTCAATTGAGGAACCTGCTGGCCCCAAAAGGATCTGCGGTTCTCGAGTTGCCCATTGCAGAGGCCCGGACTGTGCCAATGCGGCGCGGCTCAATGGCCCATGATCCTTCGCTCGCGACCCTCAGTCAGTCAGCCCTCATTACGGCAATGAGAAACGCGCTGATGGCCACCGTTTTCGTTGCGCCGCATTGCCGCCTCAGACGCGATAGTGGTGGTCGCGCGAAGGATTCTGAACGGCGACCAGCAACCGTTCTTCCGTGGAGGCGGTCGGGAGGCCATGTATGCAAGGGGCTCCTGTGAAAGGAGAAGTGTTCGAGTAGATATCGGCACGACACTCAGCTCCTCTCCAGATGGCAGTGTTTCGTGTTCTGCAAGCCACTCATGTACGTCGCACCTATGCGCATGGCTGGGGGCCGTGATTGCGACTGACCATCACCTGTCCACAGCTGAGAAAAGCTGTGACTGTAGCCACAAGATCGGAACGATGTGATGCCGAGCAAGCACCGTTTACAAAGTACTTACCAATCCCTTCACTGCATGGAAAGTGCCGTGTACGTATGGTGAAGGCATGATAGATGCAAGGTCCGACCGTCCGGTCGCACGTTGATACCCGTCAATAGTGTGTCGCAACCACGTGTATGCGCCGCACTTTTTCTGTTCTCCTCTTTTTGCCAGGTCAGCGTTGCTCTGGGGAACGCTTCGAGACCACGTGCATCATCCATGGAGTCGGAGGATGCATATGCTGGGGCAATGTGTGAATTTCGATGTTCGTGTTCAGCGTGCAGGGTAGTGTGATGAGCCTTGATCCTCGTCCTGGACAGAGACCCATGGAAATAACGTGATCAGGCGCAGAGTGTGCGAGCTAGGGCTTTACGCAGGTGAATTGACCACTTAGGTGACGAATCTACCGCATACGAGCCGCTTCATTTATTTGCAGACAAACACAAATTTGACATTCGCAGCGTGCGCGCTGCGTGTGCCGTGAGATGCGAAGTCCATCGGAGTCACCGTGCCTCAAAGTCACAGCTTGCAGTGCTCACATGACGATCGAAGACGCGCTCGTCAAGCCTCTGCTCATCCCACGCCTCGGTACTCGTGCATCGGCCAGGTTGCCGCTTTTCCTCAAGACCGTGGTGTTTTTCCATGCTCCCGGGTCGCTCGGGCGCGGGTGAGGAGAGTTCGTGGCTGTTTCAGACAGGGATTAGTGGCCCTAAAGGGGGACCAGCAATTTGCGCAGAACTCCACAAGGCATGGCCTGAGGCACTACGCTTATCAAGTCTGGAGAAGATCCTCATATCTCGACATTCTCGGCGAGATGATTAGGACTGCTTGCCAATAGAGTCATGCGACTGAGCCCGAGCATAACGTCGCCGTGAGCTTGGAAAAATTGGGCGTGAGCGGTCGGCGATTTGATGGCGGCAGCTAGGGCATTGCCCCGTGAACGGCGCGCCTCTTAGAGCTGTGCCATCTTCATCACCTCGCAGCAAGACTTTGTTGAGGTGATTGTCGTTGAGTGCATCAGCTCCAAAAAGACAGATGGAGGCTGCCATCAACATGTGCCGCTGAGACGGAGCAAAGCCTACGCTGCACGCTGGCAAGCTAACAACAAATGGCGACCGGGTCGTCTGAACTTACTGCGCGCATTCACAGCAGCAGCATGCAGACGGAACTTGTACCCGTCAGACCCTCCCCGCGGTTACGTGCAAACCACGTGACGAGTGTGTTCTTCTGCACGTCGCCGAGGTCGACGTTCGCATGACCGGACATGTCCGCAGCTGTATCGATAGGCGTATGATTGACTTCAATTGACAGAAGGTAGAGAGAGTGAAAAGTAGCCTGGACACGATGATCCTGTGTCAAACGTCAAGCTCGGAGGTTATCGACAATTGGGTTCAGGTTGCCGGTGCCGTGACAAGACGCAATTGCTGCGGACGTACATCATCGTGCTCTCGGATGATCTCCCTCCAGTACATCTTCTGTGGGTATGTCCCGAAGGTGACCTTCAACATGTGGGTGTCTGTATCCTTGGTCGCTGCGGCTCTCCGTGAGGCATGTCGTTGAGTGCAGCACCACCGTACTCTGTACCCTGAGAGTCGGGACAGCGAACTGTATTTGACTTTCAAAAGGGTCATGGGCCGTCAAAAAGTAACCAAATGCATGTAGCCGCTGCGCAGAACGAGCACACAATGCCTAAATGTTCGTGAGGCTTTGGGCGACCCTTGTGCAGATCGTGACCATTCGGGGGCAAGTCCCGAGGCCGTGCGGCCTTGTAGCAGGGATCGCTTGTACGGATGCTTGCCGATACAGATCAACGTACAGACTCTCTTTCCGTCTGCAGCTTATAGTGGTTGATATCGATATGTTAAGATCCTTTCTGTATGTATGGCGCTCGAAAGCCTGTTTTCGAGGCAATGAGGCCGGCAGATGACTCCTGGAAAGAGCGACGAGCATCGAAAGTCGCGCGTCTAGAACGTTGAACGATACTTGTCCAAGTACGAGTATTGATGGCGCTCACTAAGGGCTCGTAATCGCTCGTGAGAGCGTCGCCCAGCAAACCGCTCGTAAACGGGTCGTTGTCGGCGGCGTTGCACGTTGCTTTTGCCCGAAGCAACGGTCTGGCAACGTTGCAAAGGACGCGTAGGCGAAGCGGACTTCAGTGTGCGATTAATACCGTATGCTGTAGATGGTATTCGTGACGGACACTGATTGACAAGCACTCCTGGTGAAGGACGAACACGCAGCAAATCTTCTCTCCCTTGATGAGTTTTGGCGCTTGTTGTCGACGGTCAAGACGAAGTGTGTCCAGCCTGCAGCATTTGTTACACAGCATTGTCGTCCATGCAAGCAGCCTTTGGCTTTTGCTCTGCACGTGTGCTTTTGCTGCAACTCCAGCTCCTGTCGTACACCTCAGATTCTTTGCCTCTGGCGGGATTTCCGGTGAAGTTTCGAGCATTTGCGCGATGCTGACCTTAGTGCTACAATCATGAAGATAGGTTGTTGACGGGCTGAACGGATAGCCCTCCGTTGCCTTTCCGTACCGTGCTCGATAGCTGCTTTGAGATTTCCCCACGAAATCAATCTGGCAATGGTAAGGCGTCCCACGGGCCAGGCCATCAATGCTCCGAGAAAAGCTTTGCAAGTGGGCTCAAAGGCAATACAAGCGGGGCTGGAAGTGAAGATAGCCGCACGAATCGAGATGTCCCTTGCCGTAGTATGACGTTGAGGGTACTGCTGCCCTTTGAGAGCCACTTCGCTCGAATGATGCGACAAGCTGTCAATTCGAGCAGCCAGAGGGCTTGCTTCTTCGACTCCCTTGGATTATGCGATATTAGAGGGCTTGCAGTAATCCAGCCATATGACATTTTGCGGAATATTTTGCGTAGCAGCCAATGAGTAGACTGCCTTGCCGTGCAGGAGTGAGTACCGGGGATCGATTGGAGGCGTCCGCCATGGCAACCGGGGATCGAGTGCCGTCCGGGACATGCCTTTCCTGGACTAGATAGCTCGAGCGAGCCAGTGGATCCCTGCCGTATTGAGGCTGCGAAAAGTGACCGGGGCGTGGGCTTTGGTGGAGCACAACAAGCAGCCTCGCGCAAGAACCCTGCTTGGCCGGGCGTGTGCGTGCTGCGCGGCCCTTCATGCAGGCGACCGCAGTTGTGACAGGCAGTTCGAGTCACGGCGATACCGTCAGAGATGCTATGACCCTCGGCGCGTGCTTGGGGTGACTGGAGGGGCTGGTGTCGAATCTGGCGATGGCGACTCCTGCGTGGCAGCCGTGGGTCGACGGCGAGAGCGCGCAGCAACGCCATGGTGCCCAGATTCTTCACGTCGGGCTGCCGGCTCAGACGCGACTATGCGCGATCATACGCGAACTGCTCAACGTTTGATTATCGAAGGTTGTAGCGCAAGGGAACAGAGGCCGGGGAGAATTCACTGGCCTCCCTCGAGCGCACGGCCTGGAATGAGCGAATCGTGATCCACTGCGCGCCGGCCAAGGCGTCGTCGGGGTTAGTTACGACGCCGCAGGGCCCCGTCAACGCTCCCTGGCCGCTCATCCCTACCGCGCCCTGACAGCATGCGGCGTGCCCAGTGGGCCCACGTCGGGCCCTGAAGCTTTTCGAGCTTGCGCTCAAGACGGCCACTTGGTGCAGCTCGTGGGTCGACGATCCGCCGCCGACTGAGCAATAATAGTGCTGGTGCCCTGCAAGCATCATAGCAGTTCTCCCACTGCTTGACTGCCTCCGCGTTGCGTGAAGGCTCACCTGTGCAATCACTTCGTGTTGCTTGTGGTGCGTGTTGCTGCTCTCGGTCGCTCTTTCTAGGATCGCCTCACCACATCACGGCCGCCGTTGACAAGATCCCTTGTCCCTTCCTTGCCCGACTCGACTGCAAGCACGACCCTTGCAGCAAGTCCACAGTCCCTTCCTCAGATACCGACACTAGGAAGCGTCACCGCTGTCACCAAAGGTGCCGCATATCGAGCGCCTGCCCCTCCTTATCACCGCCTGCTATCAGGACGGCGTCGCCCACGAGAGACAGACTGCGTCTGAGACCTCACCAATCGCTCATTACCCGCGCAACATCTCTGTTCCAGCTCTGCTCTGCGCATTGAACGCAGCTGGCTGTTTCACGGCGAACATTAACACCGGCTGTTCCGTTCACCGTCCCCAATCAGGTAATTGACCTTTCTTCGCTGTGAAAAGCAACACGCTGGCCGCGCAGTGGCATTGGCAAACGGGCGCATTCGCAGCGCCGCCACCGCCACGACATCGTCACTGTTTGTTGCATTCGATGCGCAGCCTCGTGCTTGTCGCCTATATTCTTCACATTCCTTCACCACGTCCCAATTGGGTGGCGCCATTCCTGACCCACCTCACCATCTCGATCACAATAATAACATAGTGGCAGAGATCGAACAGCATCAACATTACTTATCGTCAAAACAAACGGACCCCTCTCCACGATACCAACAAACAAGTCGCTCTGGTGCGATTGGAACTACTCAGCACCACGGGTCGACCGAGATTAGATACCTGACTCGATGCTGCGGCATATCGAGGTCGCCGCGCCCAATTAGCGACCCTCATTCCGGAACCCCACAGTCTACTGTCTGCCGCAAACTACCTGAAAGATGAGCGACTACACCATGGACACTGAAGAGATGGAGAGGTACTCAAGTGATATAGTTGCGCCTCTCAACATCTCCAAGTCGCCAAAGAAACCACGCACCAGTTCTCGCGGTCACAGCCGCCAGTCATCACGCGCTCTCTCGATACGGTCGCAATCACAGTCCCAGATCTCGCCGCCATTGACACCCACCACCACCACCGAAAACTTACGACAACTACCTCCTTCACAGCCAGTCTTCCACCACTACCTACGCGCCTTCTACCACTACGTTCCAGCATCCACAGTATCCTCGTCGACAGATGAATCGTCGATAACAGTGGCGATCAAGCAGGGCGACGTGATCCTCGTGCACTCCGTACACCCCAATGGATGGGCTGATGGTACACTACTTGGATCTGGAGCACGTGGATGGCTACCCACCAACTACTGCGAACCCTACGATCACCCCACAATACGCAGTCTTCTCAACGCTTTGACACATTTGTGGGATCTCGTCCGTGATGGCGAGACCGGGAACCTCGTTGCTTTCACCAAGCAAGACTACGTTAGGGGAATGATCGCAGGAATACGATTCTTTCTGGTAAGCCCCAGTTAAAAGGCCGTCACGCCATCTACACAGTAGCTTACAAGTAACAGGAAAGGACGGATTGTTTATCAAGAGACTCGAGTCTCATTGTTGCGCATGTTGGTTTGCGACGCATGCGAAAGGGACTTCTCGGCGACCTGTCTACACTCGTCAAGACTGCAAAGAAGTTGCAAGAGATCTTGCACACCAATGAGGACGCGAACTCTGTCTTCGAGCAGTTGGACGAGCTCGTCCTTAAATCTTTCAAGCTTGTTACACGAGCGGTCCGATTCCTCGACATCTGGGCGCAAGACGCTGTCTCGTTATCGTTCGAGCTGACAGACAGGAGCACACAACGGCCACTTACACCGCCGGCCGACTCTGCTGACACTGTCGTGTTACCGTCATCAGCGTCTACTTCAGCAGTAGATGATAGCGTGTCAGCCAATCAGTCCGAGTCCGCCGTCGCACAAGCGCCCCTTTTAGCGCATGATGACCTGGACTCCACTACAACACAGCCAGCACGCAACCTCAACCGACTTTCCGTTGCATTCTCAATTCCCTCCGAAACTGATTCCTTCCAATCGCCTATATTGCCCACTCAATCCCAGACGCAGGGCAAGAGGCTTTCCGTCACCCACCGACTGTCGTACACAGGAGCATCGCCTGGTGCTCGCAAGGAGAACCTTGCCTCGGAACGTCTAAACACAGCACAAGACGCTTTTCTGGGTTTCATTGGATCTTTCATCGGGCTGCACCTCCAATCGAGATCTTCGGAAGAGCTCGCTCATATCACTCAGGAGTCCGTTGTTGCTTGCCGCCAGCTACTCACTGTCATCGAAGAAGTATGGGAACGCGACTCAAGGAGATCGAAAGCTTTGGAAGAATCGAGAGACAACATGTACTCGCGACTCACCGATCTAGTACAAGCGACCAAGGACATGTTCGCCACTTTGGACACCGACCTAGATGAGGCAGTGTTCTCGCCGAGCTCTGGAAAGCAGCTTGTTGCTGCTGCGACCAGCTGCGTGCGATCATCTGGCGACTGTGTTGCCAAAGCGCGCCTGGTTATTGAGAAGATTGGAGACTTCGAGTTCGAGACTGCTGGCTTGGGACTTTCGCAATCCATATTCGAGCAGATCGAACCTGCTGAGCCCCAGGAGGATGATGACACCACACAGAAGATTTCTGAGCCAGTCAAGGAGACTGAGAAGCCCTTGCCTGCGCCTCCCGCTGAAGAGCAGGGAGTTTTGGCGCGTGTGATCACTTCGGAAACAAAGCCACTGCCTGACATTCCCGAGCAATCTCCTTCGGATACAGAGAGTCTCGAGCTGCCACCCACCATTCCTGCCGCCATCGCAGAGAGTCCTGACAGTCCAACAGCACTCTCGTTCACATCATCACTGCAGCCCGTCAACGAAGACCATGCCATCACCTCAGACGAGATTGCGACGTACGAGCCCACAGGAAGTCCAGCTGGCGTCACATCGTCCACTATCAAGGCGACAAGGAGCGATAGCGTTAACGCTTCGGTGACGGACTCCAGCAGCACTTTCCACTTCAGCGTTGGCAATAGTAGCGTTGTTTCTCACACGTCCACTCGTGCCACCACACCAGATCACATGCCCTCTAAGAAGGCAAGTCATCAAACTCTGGTCAGCAGCTTCGGTAGCTCTTCTGAGCTCCGCTCCTTGGCGAATGAAGATGTCGCTGCTGGTGAGGAGCACTTGTTGGAGACCACATTCGTCCATGAGCTTGTGTACAACAAGGAAGGTCAGATCTCTGGTGGTTCTCTCCCCGCTCTTGTGGAACAGCTCACCACGCACGAGTCAACACCGGATGCCGTCTTTGTGACAACGTTCTACCTTACCTTTCGTCTCTTCACAACACCAAACGAACTGGCCCAGACCCTCATTGACCGTTTCGATTACGTTGGCGACAGCCAATCAGTTGGTGTCCCAGTCCGCCTCAGGGTGTACAATGTCTTCAAGGGTTGGCTGGAGAGCCACTGGTCAGCTGACAGCGACTCCGCTGCCCTAGGCTTAATCTTGTCATTTGCAACAGGGAAGCTTCGGTCCTCTCTGCCAGCAGCAGGAAAGCGTCTTGCTGAGCTCACCACCAAAGTCACAGAGGTCCGTGGTGGCGCTCTTGTGCCTAGGCTGGTCTCTTCCATTGGCAAGACTGGGGTCTCAAACACAATTTCATCATCCAACGAGAGCAGTGCCCCTTCGCCGATCATCACCAAGAGCCAGCTTAATGCCCTCAGGGCCAGCAAGGAGGGTCGCTCACAATGCACCATTTTGGACTTCGATCCCATGGAGTTGGCCAGGCAGTTCACCATCATCGAATCTAAGCTTTTCTGTGCTATTCAGCCTGAGGAGCTTCTAGCTCTGGAGTGGACGAAGAAGAGCGACTCCAAGGCTGTGAACGTTAAAGCTATGTCAAAGCTCTCGACTGACCTCGCCAACTTGGTTGCGGACACGATCCTTCACCTTGAAGATGCGAAGAAGCGAGCTGTCATGATTAAGCATTGGGTCAAGATCGCGGCCAAGTGCCTAGAGCTTAACAACTACGACTCGCTCATGGCCATCATCTGCTCCTTAAACTCATCCATGGTTATGCGTCTCAAGAAGACATGGGAGCTGGTATCTTCCAAGACCAAGGGGCGCCTGGACGAGCTCAAGACCATCACTGACGTCGGGCGCAACTACGCCGTACTTCGCCAAAGACTCCAAAACCACGTCGCACCTTGCATTCCGTTCGTTGGCATCTACCTTACTGACCTGACTTTCGTCGATGTGGGCAATGGCACTACTCGTCAGCTTCCTGGCGACTCTGGCTCTGAACGCATGTCTGTCATCAACTTCGACAAGCACCTGAAGACAGCCAAGACTATCGGCCAGCTGCAATCTTTCCAGGTACCCTACCGCCTGGCCACAGTACCTGAGATGCAGGACTGGATGGAGACACAGATACAACGCGTTCGCTCCAGCGACCAAGCCAACGTTCAAAGCTATTATCGCCGCTCACTTCTCTTGGAGCCCCGTGAGCTTCAGCACTCCATTCGGGGCTCTCCATCCGTGGACAACAGTGCCGCAAGCACATTCACCGCCGAGAGCCGCACTACCTCTCGAGACAAATTCGAGTTCCTCAACTTCAACTTCTCTACAAACAGCCTGATGAAAGGCCCATAGACTTGCTACCAGGCGCACACAGGCGTCTTCCCACTTTTGGATACCCATCATACTACACACGCCGATCTGGCATCTCATAGCTGGTAAGGGCGCGCAAGCGCCCATCGACCCAGCGATTCTCTCATGTTATGTCGCAGATATGTTTCATTTATCATTTGCTTTCCTGTTCTATACCACTGCTTTATGGGGGGCTTGTAAATAATGGGACGGAGTTCAAAAGGATACACCGCATGGCAGCCATGAATTACTGGCATAGGCGTTCAAAAGCAACGGCTAGAAGGCGGGAAGCCGCAAGCAGTTTTGTGTAGTCATAATATCCATGTGCATACGCATAAATAGGCATCTGCCGATCAATGAACAATCATCGAACAGATCTGGTCCCATTTATTTGCATCGTGACAAAACTTGGTGTTGAGCTCGGCTCGTCGCAGCGACGTCCAGCGACCCCGCCATGCACCTGCCCCTCTAACTTGCGCAATCGCAGCTGCTGCTTCCCAGCTTCCAAAAAGCACCCCCAGCAATTGCACTCCCAGTCGCACATCGCACACCCCCAAAATGCCCCAAGAACTCCTCATAGACGTCCGCTCGCCCCTCGAATTCTCCACCGGCCCCCTCGTCTCCGACATCGCGACCACCGTCAACATTGAATACACGGCCATTGACTCGCTCGCCGAGATCTACGCGCTGCAAAACGTCAGCGTGAGTAAGGATGACCACATCACGTTGTACTGTCGCAGTGGGAGGAGAAGTGATATAGCAAAGCGCAGGCTCGAGCAGTTGGGGTATAGGCATGTGAGGGATATTGGGGGGTTTGATGATGCAAGGCGCGTGCTGGATAGGGAGACTGTTGCACGGCAGCTTGAGGGCATGGCCGGGGAGGATAGGAAAGATGCTAAAGATGGTGGTGCTGTTGCGGTGAAGAGTGATGGGAAGGAGGAGGTTAGGCAGAAGAGTTTGGATGCGCTGCTTGCGGGGCTGAAGGAGTGCGACGAGTGAGCTGGAAGCATGCGCCTCTACGCGGCGCATGAGAAGAGAAGATCGGCTCTCAGTGTCAAGATGGTCAACGGGAGAATTAGAGCAGGGATGTCATGAGGGGAGATTGTGTGGTGTCAAATGCTTGCATTTGGGTATAATGTACAGGTAAATACCGGATTTCCTAACGAGTGTGTATAGTTGGTTTGAATGCTCCTTCGCTATGCCCTTTGCTGACTGCTACTTAGTGCTCCATCTCTCAACAAAGCCCTTTAGTTGCTTAGTTGTGGGGACTGCCGTTGCCCTGCTTCTGGGCCTGCTGCTGCTGCTGGCCCTGCTTCTGACCTTGCTGCTGCTGTTGACCCTGCTGCTGGCCTTGTTGCTGCTGACCCTGGCCGTTCTGTCCCTGGGGCTTGCCGCCCTGAGGAGCCTTGGATGGAGCAGCGGAAGCGGCAGCGCTGGAAACAGCGGTGGAGACGACGGCCGAGGAGGAAGCGGCGGCGGAAGAGGAGACAACGGTAGTCAAGGTGGAGCCAACAGCGAGGTCAGTGGCGCCGGAGGGGATTGCACCGGAAGGAATTGCACCTGAAGGCATAGCGCCCGTGGGGGCACCATCAGTTCCGTTGCCACCAGGAGGAGAGCCACCGCCACCCATGCCGGAGTTTGCGTTAGCGACACCACCCTCCGCATAGAGGTTGGCAGCAGGAGTGACGTCGTAGGAAGAACCAGAGTCCATACCGAAAGCCAACCATCCAAAGATACCCTCAGAGACATCGTCACCAAGAAGAACATACTCAACCATGGGGTCAACATCGCTGGCCTCCTCACTAAGGATGGAGTCATCAGCGTTCTCGGTGATCTGCTGGGTGTTGCTGGCGTACGGCTCGACGGCATCGACGAGCTCGATGAGGTCCTGGTCAAAGAACATCTGTCCAACGTGGGAGACCGAGTTGCCAGTCAGGGTGTTGTTGGCGTTGACAGTGGCATTGAGGGTGTGGGTCATGACGTGGATGTGAGTCGCACGGCCGGTGTAGTGACCAGGGAAGAGGGTATTGAACTGCACAACACCGCTCTCATCGGCTTGGTTGATACCGCGGAGGAATGTGTTGTCGAGATTCGTTTCATCAGAACTGTCACCGTTGCCGCTAGCAACCACACCAGAGTAGACACCGGTGGAGTTGCAGTGCCAGAGCTCGATGTAAACCGACGGAACGGGCTCACAGGTGTTGACATCAATGACCTGGATGTCGAGGTGCAGAGGTACACCCTCCTGATCCTCGGTGACGTCCTCGCGGATCAACTCACCCTGAACCCAGTAAGGGCCCTGGGTGACCTCAGGAGTGAGGATACAGGAGTTGTTGCCGCTGAAGAGGACG
Organism: Didymella glomerata; assembly: GCA_030271015.1. NCBI lineage: Eukaryota > Fungi > Ascomycota > Dothideomycetes > Pleosporales > Didymellaceae > Didymella > Didymella glomerata. The sequence goes on from JAJOHN010000009.1 coordinate 197,273, forward strand.
GAGGGGTCGGTATCGGCGGTGATGCCAGTCAGGTTCGAGGCGTGAGAAGTGTTGATGACGGTATCGAGGTCACGAGCGCGAAGGAAGTTCTTTTCTGTAGACTTGATTAGTTGTTGTCCTCTATTATAATTATGGTTCTGCACTTACTCTCATCGATGGCGCGCTTAGTACGCATCTTCTTGACTTCAAGGCTGCGGCGGTGAGCCATGGCGAGGTCATTGCCACGAGTCTTGAGAGTGTCGGCGCAGTGGGCCAGCGAGCGCTTGTGGGTGCTCAAGTAGTTGCGACGCTGAGCGATCTCACGAGCGTGCTCCTCAGGAGAGTCGCCAGGGTGAGCAGTAGACTGCTGAGCGAGTAGAACAGCTCCAGCGAGAGCGGAAATGAACTTCATGATGGAGAATGGCTTATTGAAGAGAAGTGAGTGGAGTGTTGTGAGGAAGTGAATGTGCTGATGATAATGCCTCTGTGGCGGCCACGATCTTGAAGCTTTATATCAGAGCATGTTGAAGTGGATGCCGCTCTGGGCGATGAACAATGCCAGGTTCGAAGCCTCGCTCAGGCCCAGTCGTCACCAAGCATACGCAAGGCACAGGGTTATAGACTGGCGCCCGGCTTGGCAGAGACATGCTGAGCGGTGCAAGACGGTTTCGCCAGACTTCGATGTCCCTAAGTCTGGCAGCGCTGTGTATATGTTGCTCGTGCTGACATGGCTAACAGAGAATCATTCGTCGCGTATATATTGACTCTTCTGCATATATTGAACAGGCGCAGTCACACTGTGTGGTCCAGCGCATTTCCAAATCCAACTGGGTATTACAGCCTCGAGGTAACTCAAGCACGAACCCATTCATGCCAGTGCCCCTGTCTCTTCTTCGCCTTAGTTTCATTCAAGCGCAACGCCCTCCTCTTCACACACGTAAGCTGCTGTGCACCAATGATTCGACTCGCAATGCAAAACGTCCGTTGACAGTCCAGCCCAGCCCTGAGATCCATTATAACATGGACTTTTGGTGTTGTGACGCGTCTTGCGTGCATTGGCCTTGCATACGCGTCCGAATCACTTGGCAACTAAGCCGAGTGCGGTAAGGCTGGTGAAGGGACTGCCGAACTTTGACCCTCATTGACGGTCCTGGACATTCCACTGCGCTGGACAGCCAATGACGGATCTCGAATTACGCAGGCCTACGGTATTTGACGTTGATGGCGGCTGCAGAAGGCGGAGTGGATTGGCTTGGCATAAGTGCTTGATTCCAGATCAAGCATGCTTGCGTACGGGACGAGGCGCGTTAAGAACCTACATCTGTGCCTGTCCTGGATATCATTTCCCTTCGTGATGGGGGCAAGTTTTGTTGTTGTGGGTGTTGAACTATCGCCGCTGTTCATTGATGGCCAAGCAGTGTAAACTCGAAGAGGCGGTGATGTGATCGCGCAACGGAGAGGACGCGTACGCAGATGCCGACGACGGAGAAATGCCGTGTTGATAAGTGACTACAGGGTTGACACAATAAGATCTCGATGGCAGGTCCTGGCTTCGACCTTCTTCGTTCAAATGCTGGAAACCAGCAAAGCTCAGTGACGACCTGGTTGCGTGCCGGCTCGTCACTCTTTCTCAACCGTCGTGTACATGCCAGATGCTTTTAAGGCGGCGAGGTTCTTGGTATTGTGTGGCGAGCATTTTGGATCGTTGGGCGATGTTGACGGTGGAAGTTTCTGCCTGTCTCTGTTAGCAGCACACACAATGGCCACTGATCATGATGGCTCACTCATGACTCCCGCTCAAACGATACTGCGCTTTAAAAGTGACGTTAGGAGTAGTCGAAGCCTCTCATGGTGCCATGGCCATGTCGACGTTACTGGTAGACTCTCAGTTGGGCCAACAACCTAAGAGAGCAGACCCATACAGTGGGAGAATTAGTAGGTAACCATCTACACATTCTTAACAGAACGTCAGGTCTGATAGAGCAAGACTGTTGTGCTAAGAGCGCCGACTCTATACAGATGAAGAGTTGTACAAGAGGGATAAAGACTCTTCCGGCTAACAAAGGGTTGCGAAATGGGTCACGACACAATACCACATGGTCCGTGATGGTTCGAGGTTGACTCGCCAAGCATAGACTTGATGGTCGATGTGGTTGCTGTTGACCGATCTCGAAAATTCGCCTCGACTTGCAAGTATCTCTCGGTCTCATGTCACTAGACGTCCAGCCACTGGCTGCGGTACCACCGTGGCGAATTTCCGAATCAAAAAGCTTCCCAGGAGGCTCTTAGCACCAACGGAGACCCCGCCCGGTGAAAAGTCCAGCCTCGCGGCCATTGCCTAAGAATGGCAAACACCCACGTTTCCCTCCGTCATCCCCTGCGGCTGGGATGCTGCTGCAAACACAAGCAACCTTTATGATGCCAGTCACAAGAATGGCCAATGGTAAGTTCCGCAGTCAAGCCTGCGGCTTTCATTGTTGAGCCGTCTTATGCTCCAGACTGTGTGTGCTCGATGTTCCAGGCACGATGGAACAGAATGCGCCGGAAGGACCCGTCATCATCGTGAGCAAGGCTGATGTTTCTGCCTGCCTCGGTGTTGCCGTACCCTTCAGTGCTCCAGGTAGTCAAGATAGCTATTTCACGGCTCCCTGCTGGCAGATCGCATCGCCATGCGTATGTGACGCCCAAGGGCCCTCGATCTTTGCTCTGGAGCTTTCGTACGTGATCCGCAACAACCCGATCGTAGGCTTCAACGTTTGCAGCATCGACATTGAACCTTTCGATTGCTAAAAAGGGCGCATCGAATAGATGTGGTGTGGTGTCATCGAGCTCCAGGTGTATTGTCCACTGGAAGTCGAGGATCGCCTCTTGCGAACCTAAAACCTCGTCTCGTGCCAGAGAAGCCAGGAACTTCCAGTGTGCATCCACACTTGGCCAGAAGCCAAAAATATAGATGAGGCTTGATTCGTCGATGCAGCTGAAGAAACGTGAGTTGGTCTGCAGTTCGCTACGGGTCTGCGATAGGCTCTTCAGTAACGCGGGATCGTTCGCCGACAGCTCCTTCAAGCGTAGCTGGGTTATCTCGACAACAGGCATGTTCAAACACGCCTATGTTTGCTGTTGTTCAGAAACAGATCTCGATATAGTACCAATGGTGCATCACACGTGCAGCGCGAAGGGATTGGGTTGTGCAGCGCGACGGCTGGGAACGCGGGGTCTTCTTTCACGCCGACAGGGGCTGGCGGCTTGGCAGTCGCGCTACGTGTAGCCTTTCGATCCTTCGTCCCGACGACACTGCATCACAAAATCATAAGAACCAAACAAATCACAGACTGGCTCCAGCTTCTGGTGTCACAGACCGAGAGTTGCTGCCTACGGGGTTCCCGATGCAAGAACGCTGGATGCGCACCGCTGTGTCTTTCACGAGACGATCGATCGCTACCGTTTACCAAGTTGGCGCGAATTACACTCCTTGGCGAGACTTGACACCACGCCGTCTTACGAGAATAGTGCGCCAAACAGATGCAAGCAAGGGCAGGGTACCTTGAAGAGTTTGCTTTGCTGTGCAACCTTGACCGCGACGCGCCAAGATGCTGGCCACTTGCTCGCAAAGCCAGCCTGAATCGATCGCAAGGCGTTTCTACACACGTAGATCGACATCCCAGGCCGCATAGCCTGCAAGCCACTGACCGTTGGGAGCTCACCGGTGAGCTGTCCCAGCCGGGTACTAACCGAAGCTTGACCAACCTGAATTCCGCCCCAAGAACCTATTTTCTTACAAGTCTTTACGAGCCTTATAATCATTCGTTGGAATGTCTAGTCCTTACCGCGTAGGGCTGTGAGTCAGGCGGATCCAGCTCCCGCACCTGGCGCCCCCTGACCCGCGAGGTGTCGTTCCACACTCCCGGTCTAAGCCCCTAAATTCGTTGGTCCACTTGACATGGGTTGCTGCATGTTACTCCTATGAGCTGTATATATCGTCCCAAGGGAAGGTCGCTCGCATCTCGCGTGTTGACTCCACCTCGTGTCAGCATCATGTTGCCTTCTCGGAATAACAGCCTTCAGGATTCCTCAAGCGCGTCGAGCGACTCGCCCACGGCGTCGGACTATAGACCATACAGTAAAACGTCACAACATCGTAAGCCAATTCCGCGGAAAGGACACACCAAGTCTCGCCGCGGATGCTTCAACTGCAAACGACGCAGGATCAAGTGCTGTGAGAAACATCCTGAATGCAACCACTGCATCAAGGCCGGCCTGCAGTGTGACTATCCCGCAAACATTATACAGCTTACCCAGAGATCGGCAAGCCCCCCACATCCACAAGATACAGTGAACTTGCGTTCGACGCCTGGCACATTCGTAAGTAATCTTCCGGCACGCATCAGCTACAACAACGCCTGACCAAATCAGACCATGGCAGACATGCGCTTGTTCCACCACTTCCTCATCACTGCATATCCGCACTTGCCTGTCGGCGCCGACAAGATCTGGATCACTGTGATACCGAGTTTCGCACACAATGTACGTCGAAGTCTCCTTGACATTGCGTGAAGCTAATCTCAGCAGTACGAGTATCTCATACATTCGATTCTGGCCTTATCGGCCTCACACCTTGACGCTGTGTCGAATACTGGCGCTGCCGAGCAAGCCATACGGCATCGCATTTTAGCAGTCAAATCACTCAATGAAGCGCTGTCAGTACCACCGAAGTCTAGGAGCGAGCAGGATGCGCGAATGGCCGCGGCACTGGCCCTCGCATTCCAATCAAGTCATCTCCAAGACGGACTCGCCGAGTTCTTGACTATGGTACGAGGCTGCAATCTGATTGCGAGCGACGACACGACATTCGGTTCGGAGTCCGCCTTCAATGTGAGTCCCGCTTCCTCAACCATTCGGCCATCATAACGACCATCGATGTTAAGCATTTTGGTACTGACTAATACAGGCGTTCGGCGAGGAAGACCACCTTCAACAAATGAAGAACCGCATCGAAGGCGGCACACAGAACAATTGTGTGAATCACGATGACCTTGACCTCGCAGCTCTCTCACTTCGTTCGATCGAATACTTGAATATGTCTTCTTTCGAGCAGACATACTGGAGCTCCCTCAAAACCACAGTGCAACAAGCCTACGACCGTCCAATCGAAGCATACACATCATTCGTCACCCTTTATAATATTCCATCACGCTGGACGCACGATGAGTTTCAAGCTTTCATTGATCCGAATAATGGCGTTGCGCAGATACTGCAGGCGCACTTTATTGCTGTGCAGGCGATCCTTACTCCAATACTGTACCTCGAGCGCGTTGGGTTCCAGGGGATCGATGCACCCACTGCTGTGATGAGCTGGATCGAAGGCATATATAGGAATATGCCGCATCATCTGAGGCATTACGTTGAATGGCCAAGGCAGGTGTCGAGGTACCCATTCATGAGGTTCTTAGGCCAGAGGAAAGACGGCTATGTTGACGAGCAGCCCGATGATCTTGGTTTGTTGAATATCTGAGCTATGATGTTGCAGTTTGGCGTCCTGGGCGAAAGTTTTGGGGCGATATATGATATGATACCCGTGACGGCCTCGCCGTAGGCTTGTCTGCGCAATCGCTTGGTAGAACCGGCTTGAATCATGACAACATACCTATTACACATCACGATACGGAGTGCAGCTTTAATCTTAATTGTATCTGGTTAGAAAAGCCTAAGCCTCAGTGATGACTCTAACGCAGACTTGGAAAGCGAACTCTCTTGAGCTCCAGTTGTGGCAGGGTCCTTGTTCAGTGTTGGCCCAGAATAGGCCATTGCCATTCACACTCCAGGCTCCTGAGCCTGCGAAATTACTGAACGGCTTGACCATTGCAAGTCAAGAGAAGTTTGAGAAGTACACTAAATTGGCAGGTCTTGCGTGTCCGGATAGTGGCGCTGTGGCATTCGGGTGTACCAGACAACATGTGGCGCTGCCATTGCTAAAAGTCATGGCCGATCACAGATCCGAGAAGACATGCGTAAGGCTATTGCACATGCCAGCTTCGGTTGGCTAATAACTGCAGCCTATGGCTTTCGTTCGGCTCCGAGGTTTGCACTGACCTCTATCTGCTGCTTTGCATACATGGTAGACGGACTGGCGCGCAGCTATGTATACCTCCGATCGCCATCTCAGCTTCTAACTGCTAATCTATTAGTGACATCCGACGCCACATCAACTCCATCAGCTTGACTTCAAGGTCTTCTTCGTCCTTCTTCAACTCTATGCAAAGCGGACTTGTGACGTTCCCTGCATGATTGTCAGCCTTGTTCTCTCCATCGGAAGTCCGCGTATCTCTCAATCGCTATCCACGATGCACCTCAAAGATGTCGAGATTGCTCTACAAACTATCTCAATGTTGTTTGCCGCACTTGGCATCGTCGCTACGGTCGCTGCAATCAATTGCGACAATTCGGTTGCTGCTGTCCTGTATCGAAGATTGGCGAGAAAGGGTAAGCCTCAAGTTAATTTACATGAGGGCTAGGCACTGACCAATGAAGGTACTGAGACTAGTGGGACGAAGTGGGACGACCCAAAGGCCTTGGTCGACATCGAGAACCTTCGTCGTGTTGATGATCTCAGGACCCATCTAGCCTAGAGATTTGAGAGCGGACAGCACAAGAGCGATGAAGGAGGAACAGGCCAGTGCAGAACCGAAGAGACACTTGGACTTGAGGCTTGAATCGTTATGTTTGTTATATTGTTATGTTGGTTACGTGTTTCATTTAGACGAAATGTCGTAACGGTCGTGTCTGACGCAAGCAGAGTAACGAAGCGAGTAAATCCCTCCTCGCTCTTAGTGATCCTTTCCGAAGACCCTCCCATATCCCTTCTTGACAGCGTCCGTGATACTGAAGTCATTGAACAGCCACTGGTTGCTGTGGCGTCCATACGCATGTGCCTCAAAGCTATTGCTCTTCTTCTTGCCAGAAGTTCCCTCACTCTTGGAGCTCCTGTGGCTTGAGTTCGTGCCCCTACGACTCCTCTTCGGTGCCCTTGGCATGCTGAACTCGCCCGGGCTGACCTCGACATCCTTGCGGTGCAGTGCGCGGCTAGGGTACGAGTGCAGACCGGAGAACTGCGTGGAGCCAGTCGAGGTCGAAGACATAGTTGATGACTTTGTGAAGCGAGGTAGAGAGTCGAAGGAGGTGGCTCGGTTGACTCTTCGGTTTCCAGGCATAGTGTTGGCGCCGTGAGAGGTGTCATCGTTGGAGGCTGAGTTGTTTTGCGTGATGTAATTGAGACGAGAAGTCAAGTCTCGGGCGTCGATGTGGTGGTTGGAGTTTGTCATCACCAACGGGATATAGATGAGTGTGATGTGTGTTGAACTTAATGTAGAGGTCGAATCAGGCAGTGTTGAGGTGTTGTGAAGTGATGTAGTTGCTCTGTTCGATGCTTGACTGTTTGCCCGTCGATGTTATGCGATCGTGATCGAAATGATCTTGAAGATATGGTCTGGAACCTAGACGGGGGCCTGGGGGAAGTATATATGCTTCTCTGCCCCACAAACGACGAGTTAGCCAAGCCGAGTTATCCTGAGTACATACGCAGTCAAGAGTTTATTTCCGTTCCAAGCTTCCCAGGTGGGTCACTGACATCTTACCCTAGACCAGTTCTTACAATTTCATGCACCCAACACCAGGCCGGTAGAGCAGTGACGCCCTATCAAGGCAAGGGTAGGCGCCCATGTGACGACTAAACCCTACGTGAACTGGCCTGCCTTACGCCTCAACGGCTATCCGGCAGCCCGTGCACTAGCCACAGCAAGCCACAGCGAATCCGCAGACGTCGGCCGCGAAACCTCTCCTGCAAGTATGACACAGGTGGACTGGCTGACAAGCATTGCGAGAGTCTCGTGACTGGTTCGATGGAAGTTCGTGTGCCGATATCTCCGGCTAGTGCTGTTTTAAGAAAAGCGCGGCTTGGAAGTTACGTAGTGGAGACTTTGAGCCGCATCACTGTGTGCGAGGCTGACTTTGCAATCGCTCTCGCCGAACGGCAGCATGTACGCGTGCCGATGGGTATGTAAGGAAGACGCATCATCGCGCGGGTCGCGTATCCCGATTCTTCAGCCGAAGCCCGCGTTGATGCCAACGGAAATTCGATACTTTTCGCGACGAGATTTCGCCGAGCGACCGCGCAAACCACCCTGTCGATCATTCTTGGACTTAACCACCAAGGATAGGGTCGAGATAAGATCCTTGGGTGACAGAGGCCAAGCCCAACGACCACACTTCATTTGACGACGACGACGTTCAATTCTCGAATCTGTTCGACATGTTCGACCACGCGCCTTGGGGACTACAAAGCGTGCCTCATACTGTACAAGCCGCTCAAGTTCGATTCGTTAGGGTCGTTAGGTTCGTTCAGAATGCCAACGTCGCGCTTGAATTGTCGCAGCCACTGCGCATTGTCTGCTGCAGTCTGGTTCCATGGATCGTCGCTAGGTAACGTCAGCATACCATCCAGCAGATCTATTGAGCAAGAGCTTACTCGTCATACACGATACATCTGGCCTGATGCTGGAGCTCCTCGTCTGTCGGAACATGACAATTGGGATTGTTAGGTGACATCGTCGCTGCTACCCATCGGGCGAGATCGCGGACAAGCCACGAGAAGAAGTTGGCACTATTGATGAACATTCGGGATCGTGCAGGTGGGAACAAGTTCGCCTCATCTGGCGGTGCGTCCGGTCCTTTCGCCAGATGGTATGTTGCTGGATCTAGATGTACATTCGGCAGATTCTTCTCAAACGGAAGAAGGAAGGTCCCCATCTGTGATGAGTCCAAACGAGACGGGTCCAGTCGACCCAATTCAGCGATGTTAGTCTCCATTCGCAGCGGCAGAGGGCGCTCTATTGGAGCGGAAGCATAAGCTAGGCTGATTCCAGATCTCTGTGGCTCTGGGCCAGGTGCTGGTCCGGACTGAGTGGAGCCGGCACGCTCTCTGAAGGTTCGAACCCATCCGGTGTCTGCGTGTATGAGCTTTATCAGCCAATTGGCAAACACATCGGATGGTGTCTTCGAAATTTGCTCCATGTAAGTGACGATTCTACTCGCCTCTTCTTGCATGTTCTCGTTTGTTACTGTGGCATCAATCGCTTCTTTGGCTTTGATAAAAGTCCAAAGCTGTGCCTCAAGTGGGCAAAGCTCGAAAATGTTGTCTTGACCATTGATCTTGAGGGTTGAGAATCTGCACTCGTTGCGCAACCTTAGCGGCCCAAACTTCGCTTCGTTTGTTATCGGTTGGCATGCCATGATAAGGTCGCGCAACCAAGATGCTGGCGGTACGTCATGCTTTGTGGATGTGACCTCTGAGGCGAAGATGATCCGACAGGCCTCGAGTTGCATGCTAGCGTTGTCAGGCATTTTGCCTGAAAGATCGAAATGTGTCTGCATGGAGTGATCCAGCTCGATCTTGATCAGCTCGTAGGCGGTCGTGGGAGATCCGTAAGGTGTTTGGCTCGCACCAAATGGGGCTGGTGTGCTTCGCTCATAGTCTATTAAATCTGTAGTTGAGCTGTCAGCACAGTGAAGGAATATATTCATGATATACATACATGGCGGGATGGCGTTCTCAAGTAACTTCAAGTGCCGATCATCCAAGCCCCAATCGCCTTGCCAGCATGCCATGGTTCTGCCTTCTCTGTAGTGGGCTGCAAGATGGTCCACGCGCTCCTCCCAGGTATCCATCTTGTGCCCACAGAAGCCACACCTTGTCTTAATGTTGGACATTGGAACTTTCCACGAGCTCATTGACCACTTGTCAAACCGCACATTGTGGACGAGCTGCAAGTGTTGGTTCAAATGATCCTTACGGTTGAAGGTCCGCTCTTCAAGTGTCCGTTCATGACAAGGTTGGTAATTGTGCGTCTCGAGATGGGCCTTATCAGGCTCAGGCTCGCCGCAGAATACACAGCACATGCGTCCAGTCTCAAGTTTTAGTGCCTGAGGGCCGTGCAGAGTGCACACCCATTGTTCGATAGGGAGATGTAGAGACTTTTCGTGCCGTTGCCAATCGTGCTTAGTCTTAAAGTCTTCGGTGCAAAACGTACATTGGTATGGCAACAGTGATCCTATCAGAGATGTTCGTCGAACACGCATACGCTGTTTGTTGATTCGTCGTTTGCGAGACGGACGAGAGTACACTGTGGGTTCGGCAGATCTTGAAGGCGTAGAGCGCTTGGAGGTTCCAGAGACATCGCTGGATACCGAAGTACCGGCACTGCTTGCTGAGGAGGTGTTGTACCAAGACTGCGCGGCACTGTCCTTGTAGTCGAACAGATATTGACTGTCTTCGACTAAACCCAGCTGTTAGTGATCGCAATTAATCGACTATCTACTTGTGTCACGTACTTAGTGGCACGCCTCCATTCGATTCGACAGCACGAGCAATGTCTGAAGCCGCAGCCGGCTCGTGTTCTGGTGGCGAAGATTGCCATCTTTCCATGGGGTTTAAGTAATGCTTTCCGCATCGTGGAGCGGGAGTGTCCGGTCTTGGGGCAATGTCCACTGGCCGACTCGAAGTGCTTGGCGACGAGTATGAGGAAGGTGCTCGTGGGAGCTTGCCACGTCTTCGAGCATTGGCAAACCAGTTCGAGATCTGGGTCTTGTTCAATCCGGTGCGCTGCTGGAGCAGTTCCATCTCTTCGTTTGAGGGATATGGTCGCGCCTTATGAGCATTTAGCCAATTTCTGAGCATCCTCACCACCTCTTTAGAGAAGCGTCCGCCGCTTTTGGGCGTTGGTGGTGTGCTGTTCGTCACATCGACAGGTACCGTATTGTCTAGAAGGGTCTGAAGGCTGTTTTCAAGGTGCAAGGCATGTTGACCATCGCCTGGTGTTGACTGTCCAGATGACTGCCCAGACAGATAGACCAGAGGCGAATCGAATCCATCGCTGTCAAGTGGGCCATTCAAAGCTGTTAAATCGAAGGCGATGTCGTCCGCAGGGAGGTTGAAAAGTGCTTCCCACTCGGCGTCTACGGTCGTGTCCATTTCGCTCAACCGACTGTATGCGTGCTAACGATAACATGGGGGAGATTGCTGGGTATGTCACACATTCTGGAGGTTCGGGGTGGGGAAGAGCTAACCGCAGCCGGTAGTCTAGACGCTGTGAGGGTAAGCGCGCCCGGGCACTGATTGGTGGGTGCATGACAAGCGCACCTGCACTAACTTTTCAACAGGGCGCAAACTTGTCGACAACCATCACAAGGCGCGAAAATTGCACAGGGCGTGATTGAGGCGCGTCCGCACACAGAGTTTGCCGTAGGATTACCAGCATCTGCAGTCAATGTGGCCTGGCCCAACTTGAGCCTCATGCTTCGATCAGCCTCATTGGCGACCGTTTGTGTGGCTGCTGTTCGGTGACGTGCACTGACGTCCACTCTTCCCCAGAATCTCACGATGCTGGAGAGGCTTTGACGACCCACACTACACGATGTTGAAAGCCGCAATGACCCACACCAAGCAACGGGTGCTCATGAAGAGATTTCTGCGTATGGCGCAGATTTTGCTTTGATGATTCACCTATAGAAGGCAACAAGCTCGCTCATTACTCACTGGAAACACAGAACACTAACAGCACTGCGACATCAACACTTGAGGACTGTAAATTGAACACCACTACCGTCAGCCATGACGACCACCACCGAGCTACAACAGCCAGAGCTAGAGCTTTGTTACTTCCCCAACTCAAACACAACATCTAATAATAATTCAACAATATACCTTTCATCTTTCCCCAACTCGACTACGATCTCTGAGACAGATCTCACACACCATTTTAATACAAACCGTCAACAATCCAAGCATCATGAAGTATCAGACGAAGAGACCCAGACACCACCCCGCTCACCCTCGCCAACCGCCATCGACCAGGTCCAATCCGCAGGCGCTTTCAGCACTACCGCGATCCCCGACGGAGGCTACGGCTGGGCAGTAGTCCTCGCAGGCTTCCTTCTTACATTCTGCTTCAACGGAATGATAAACTGCTGGGGCATCCTACAGTCTGCACTCCTCAACAGCACACTCAGTCACGTACCCACATCCACCGTCTCCTTCATCGGCTCCCTAAACCTATGCTGCGGTGTAGCCTTCGGCGTGCTCTCCACGCGCTGCGGCCAGCGCTTCGGCTCGCGCTACACAGCCATGGTAGGCATCACAATGATGGGCCTAGGCCTCATCGCCGCGGGCAGCTGCACATCCAACGTTCCCGGTCTCTTCGGCACAATCGGCCTGCTCGCGGGCATCGGCATGAACGCCGCATACACCATGACGAACCAGCTACCCGTGCAGTATTTCTCCGGTCGCCTCGGTTTGGCAAACGGGCTGATCAAAGTCGGCGGCGGCATCGGCGGAACCGTTATGGCCATCGCACTCGAAAAGATGGTGCAGCGCGTTGGCATCGCATGGACGTTCCGGATCCAGGGACTCATCACCATCGGCATGGGGTTGCCCGCTGCGTGGATGATGAAAGACCGTGTCAAGCCCACGCGGAAAGCGCCGTTTATCGATCTGACCATGTTCCGCAGCGTGCCGTTTAGCACGATGTTTGTCGCGGGTGCGATTGGCACGTTTGCGCTGTTCGTGCCGCCGTACTATCTCCCGCTTTTTGCGCAGAGTCTGGGGCTGAGCAGCACGACGGGCGCGGCGCTCGTGGCGGCGTTCAACGCGTGTAATGCCGTGGGACGCTTTGCGGGAGGCCCGCTGTGTGATAAGATCGGGAGCACGAATACGTTCGTTATTACTATGACGCTGAATGCTGTTAGTATGCTAGCGATCTGGCCGGTGTCGAATACATTGGGGCCGCTGCTTGCGTTTGCTGTTCTCAATGGTGTGGCTAATGGTGCGTACTTCACTGTCTTCCCGACGGTGGTCGCTAGTATCTTTGGCCCCGGCCGAGCAGCGGTGGCAATGAGCATGTCGATTACCGGCTGGACGTTTGGATACCTCCTGGGTGCGCCTGTCGCGGGCTACATCCTACAGGCATCTGGAGGGTCGGAGAAGGCTGGAGGAGGCAACATCGACGTGTATCGTCCTGCGATCTTCTACGCTGGAGGAGTCGCGCTTGTGTCGAGTATGTTTGCGCTGTCGGCAAGGCTGCACATTGCGAGGCAGGTCGCAAGACGGGTTTGAGGAAATGGTGTAACATGAGCGAGTGTAGTCCCTAACGCATGAATTTGATCAGGAATGTCATTCAGACACACCCTCAAGACTTCAACAACGCTCAGTGAGGCAGACATTACAGCCGAATTTCTCCTTCTTTTCTTCCTGGAGCAGCAGTGAGAATGACCTTGCTTTTACACTTCTGTCACTAGTCAACAATACTGCACCCAACCGTGATTACCCTTGAACAAGTATTCAAAACAACATGAGCTCATGTCTGCAACGTCAAGTCCACGCTTTCTCAAAGCAGCCATCCCGCAGGCTTCTGCCCTATCCTCACCACACGGTCCAACCTATCTTCCTTCCCAGTGCCCTTTCCAGTGTCCATACCGTGCGTTCCAAACCCTTAGCCTTTTCCACGCCAACATAGCTCACTGCTCCTTCAGTGCTTCTTGGCGTCGCCCATAGTAACCCTGAGGACAAAGTTGACAACCACAGCCGCAAACAGCGCAAGGGTAAGAACGGTAGGACCAAGCCTGTCATCGAAGCCGCCCTGGCCGCGCATCCTTATGCTCTTCGCGCGCCAATGGAATGTGAACAGGGCATACACCATAGCCATCATAGCGACGAGGGTAAACAGGCCCGCGCTGATCTTTCCAACCTTGTCGCCAAAGTTGAGCAGCCCGATGGCCAGGCCGCCCAGGATGACGGTGAAGTTCAGCCATGAGAGGAAGGTGCGCTCGTTGGCGAAGAAAACCTTGGGCTCGACGCGCGTGGGGAGGGCGATGCGCTTGCCTGGCGACGCTGTCAGTAGTACTCAGGACGGGCTGGGGAAGTGACGTACCCGGGGCTGTCTGGAGGAGAGGCTGGCTCGACATAATGTTGGTGTTGAGGCCCCACTGCTGTTCGAGAGCTGCTGTGACGTCGGTGTTGTTGTAGGGGATCGATTGGTGTCGTCGCACAGTCTCTCGTCTTGTGCAACGTCAGACGGGCGTCTCTTGTATCAATGCGGTGCGGGCGTGGTGAGAAGGCAAGCAAAAGTCTTGCAGGATTCAAGCTCAAGCTCCTGCCCTGCAGTGGGAACGGCGCTCCACTCGTCGCTGGGAGCTGTGATGCGCCTTCTCAGCCAATCAGAGGGGCCACGTGACGCGGCGCGAGAGAGTCTGCGCGCGGCCTAAACGGGCCTGGCCTTTCCCTGACGACGGCGCTAGCGAGCCAAACATTGACATCGGCTGAACGACAACAGACCGTATCGCTATCAGCCACATCACGTCGCATTCAATATTTCTACACGCAAACCGCATCTAGATACCTAAGCATTCACTCATACATACATCAGAATGGCTGTGAGCAGACCGTGTCAAAGTCCCCACGACAAATACTGACACCAGCAGGCCGCTTCACCGCTTCCCACTGAGCAGCTGCAGAAGATTGCCAGCAGCGTGAGTACTCAATATATCAACACCAAGGCACTGTAACTCACAAGACGGCAGGCCTGCGAGCAAGCAATCGGCGACGCCGCCCTCTACGACCACTCCAAGGTCGCCGACTGGAACACCGCCATCATCGTAAGCCACCCGCGCACGCGAGCAGCCATCCCCATTCCACCCCATTATGATGAGAACAATTGGTCCGTGTTAATGAAGCGGCTTAAGACCCCGCCACATGAATACAAAACCACAGCTTTACGCACCACTGACCCTTTCAAACCCTACTACCTGAACACACCGCCACGTTTCAGCTCCGCTAACACCATCCCAGCAAACCATCCTCAAATCCCTCATCGAAGCCACAACAGTCAAGACCGAGGGCGCCGAGCCTGCACAGCCCAGCTACAAGTACATCGCCAACAGCACAGTTATCCAGCACATTGGGTCGCCAAGCGAGCCGGAGAAGCACGGGCGCCGCGGCATGCACAGCGCCGTGGGCGCATACTGGAACAACGAGAAGGATGGAACGTACAGCTACAAGTGGGAGGCTGCGGAGAAGAAGGGCATGGATATCGTGATCACTATTACTTGGATCGCTATCTAGAAGAAGCACGAGAGTAGGAGGCAAACGCTGTCTGTCTTCCAGAGCGAGAAGTCTGTCTCCCAAAGTGGGAAGCGGCTTGACTCGGAGCAGATCAAGCGCTTGGGGGAGTTCCTGGATCTGTGGGTAAAAACGAAGTTGACTCAAGCGGTTTTGGACGCGCTGGTGACTCGAGCAGCGTCTCTGGGGTCCTATGAACAGGAAGATAGGAGGGACTCCGCTGTCAGGGGTATGGGTACATGCCGTTGTAGACGTGGGCTCACTCGTTTGTACAAAGGCGTTTGGTAGCATGTTCATAAGCCAGCGAATGCATTCGTCTTTTCCAAGTGTGGTGTGCTGGTCCTTTACGATTCCCGCGCATATCACAGGTCCGCACATTCGATGCCGCAACCTGCCTTTGATGCATTGATAAGATGTACGATGTTGCTCTGCTTCTTGTACCACTGACCTTTGAGCGCAGGGACTAGAGACGTGCTCTTATATTGCAAAAAAAAAAAACCGGATATAGTAGCAACATTGTTGCAGGCTATGACAAGCAATGTGCCAATGTCTTGGATCGTGTGTACTTCATCTTGTCTCTCTGTCACGATGGCTGCAAGATCGAAGTCGACTACCGGCCCAATCCTGCTGAGCTCGCGATCAACATATCAAAGACATTCAAGGAGTTCTGTGCGTCTGCTCGTCGAAAATGCTTGCGCAAATCACTGCTGTATCAACAGCTGGACTCATTCCGTGGAGGTACGATCACACCGTCTACGAGAAAGAACAACAAATAGTAAACTTTCAAATTCTGTTACTTGCAACCGGTTCACGGCATACCTTCCCCACATTCTGCGGATCAGCTAAGAGTTCGCCACGTGCAACATGCGGCTCCCGACCCCATCCTCTCACATCTCAGTGTTCCCCTCAACAACCGTTTTATCCGCACAAGGCTTGGCTTATAAGGCTCTTTAGTCCAGACGTCACATCTACGCGCTTTCATCACTCGGGATCTGCCAATACCCCGGATATTGCATCGAAATGTTGAAAACACTCAAGATTGTCCATCCGTACCAAACACTTTTAGACACAATATGTCCATCAACATTACAAATGAGCGCGCCTCATCTCAGGCCGTCTTTGCACTCGACATCATTACCGCAGTTGGTGCCCTTACCCTACTGATCCTCGCTACACGGCCGACGTTCAAGAGAATCAAAGCTCGCCGCTTCACATCCCGATCGAAGTCCTCCTCGCGCGATGCCCCACTGAAAACAACACTCGGGACGTATCTCTTCCTCTGGCCCGCGCTATTATGTCTTTTCACCGCGTACGTTGCGCGTTTCATCAGCGATCTACTCCAGACATCAGGAAGAATTCTGTACGAGTCCGACCTGAGCTGGAACGGCCGCACCGCGTACTCGAATCAAGGGCGCCACTCGACCAGCATATCAGCACTCTCCTTCACAACCACCCTCGCAACCATCTTCTTCACCGTCCTGCTCAACGGCGGTGTCTGGATCCACAGCTCCCACGTGCAGTCGAACGGCACCGATGTTTCGGCCCCCAGAACAAGAAGCAAGATCTGGAACACCCTCATCATGCTCGCCATGCTGGGCACTGGCCTCGGCGCCTGGGGACGCGGGATGAGCGTAAGGCATATTAGCAACGGCAGTTTCGGCCCGGATGCGTTGCTGAACTGGAGTAATGTACTGCAGCACGATCGGGTGTGTAGGATTGTGTATATTGTGCATGAAGCTATTGTGGTGGCTGCGAGTCTGAGTGTGACTGCAGAGGTGTTGTTGGAGTATAGGATGACGAACACGAATGCGCGTGGGGTATGTACTCCCGACGATGTTTTGAGTGGAGTGCGAAAACTGACATAGAAACAGTCTCCCGAACGCAAACATCTAGCGAGGTTTGCGATTGTTGTTGTGCCGCTGATCTGGGCAAGAGATATCGCTATTGTGTATGATGTAGTCTTGCTCTACGTCAACACTGCGGGCTGGTCGGTTGCAGCGACGCTGGCGACTACATTTCTGCTCGTCATCTTCCGGCAATTCGCGAACCTCTCTATTCTGGCCATGGTTCTCTGGGGCGCGTGGAGGATGGGAAAGAGTGTTGATCTAGTTGGTGGCGAGGATAGAGGTGACGATGAACAGGCACTGAGGAAATGAGATGCTTGAGAGAGGCGTCCATCTAATAGTGAGGCGTGTGCTGATATCTTTGAAGGTAGCTTTAGGTATCGCTCTGGTGAGCTTCGTCTAGACAAAGAAAGAAACAAGCCATTGGCATGTTGTAAACGCTTCTTCCAAGTAACGAGGAACACAAATGTGATGCACAGGGAGGTGACAGCAAGAATGTGATCACTACTCACGAAACAGACAGACGGATCAGCGGAGAGGAAACCAATCAAGGTATGGAAACGTCATTCGCCTCTAGGTTACCCCACAGACCAAAAAAGGTACTATATGGGCAGGTCCCCTTCCGAGAAGACACTCTCGAGATCCACGTTACGGTGCTCTCAAGAGGGGTTGCTCTCTCTTCCTTGGTCGTCTCCTCTTCCTTGTCTGATGTCCACCAGCGGTAGATGTAGTACGCGGTGCCGGCGACCACAACCACAGCCACTGTCACCAGGATAATGTCCGAATTGTCTCGTACAATGCCTGCTATCCAGCTCTTCTCTTTATCAGATCTGTCATCATCATCGCTCTTGCGCAAAGGAGATGCGCAGCTGGTACTCGAATGCACTAGCCGGCGAGAGCTCTCGGTCGAGGTGGAACTGTTTGAAGAGAAGTGCGCTTCAAGCCTGGTACTGTCTGACATATGCGGGACTGGATCCTCGATCGATGCTGGGATTTTCAAGGGAAGAAGCGTAGCGGCCTGTCCCCCGAGATTCAGGCCAGCAGGAACCGCGATGATCTCAGCAGCGTCGAGAGGTATAGCTTTTGCCGGTATCCTGGTGCCTTTCCCGCGTATTGCATTCAGTCCTTGAGCATCTGGTATGAGAGGATCAGCTGTACGTATAGCCTTACGGATGCCTTTGAAGTCACTCGGCATAGGCCTGTCATAAGAGTTAACAACTTGATCGCACATTGTCAGATAGGGCCGAGTATCACTTACAGACCCCAGGCTGCAGTGGTGAGCGCACCGTCCGCCCATTCGGAGTCCTCGATAAGGTCCCCTTTATCAGCTCGAATGCCATTGAGAACCAGATTACCTCCGGGGATCCATGACACTACCTTCCCTGCCTCTTTATAGCTGTCTGGGTCGAAGTCCATTTTTCCGTCGTTGACTATGTCGCGTCCTTTGTCGATACCGTACTCGATGCCCCCTTGGGCAGCGCCACCAGCAACCGCCACTGCGGCGGTAGCCCCAACTTTGGCAGCAATACTGGCGCCTTTCATGGCTGGACCAACACCGGGGCTAAAGACTGTCAGACTCGATACACTTTCCTGCTTCATGGGACTTACATGAAGCAGGTAGCAGTGTCGACTATGGATGATGCAAAGTCGAGGCCAGAAAGATCTGCTTCTTGCTTGTTATGCTTCCCGGCATATACTGCAGCTCGGATTAGAGCATAGGCAACGTTGACAACCGGTATATGCTTGATCCACTTCCATGCATCCTTTTCGCCCTGGTCGGATTGCGCGTTACCCATCGTGAAGAAGAGTATGTTCGATTCTGTTTCGGTAACGTGATAAACAAAGAGGATTTTGAAAACGGTTGCTGGGTTGAGGAATCTTATTAAGAGTCCCTGTCAGGGTCACGATTAACTGGCCTTGAGGATGATGACCTCACAAAACATAAGACACTGCCACACGAGACTTGCATGCTGGAAGTCAGCTGATGAGGCACATCGACCGTAGTCGCAATAGGTTTCATGATGCTTGCGAAGAGGCTAATGGATTGTTGTGGTTTTGTCCAGAAGGTTTCGTGGCGTCGAAATGAAAGGTGGTCAACGCGCTAGCGGTGGAGGCGCTGGCACAGCCGCAGAGGCACGACAACCCCCAACCGCGAACAGTGAACGGTGAACAGCGAACAGCGACGCGAGATCGAAAGGCCAACCATATTGAATGATAGTCTGGAGTAGAAAAAGCACGACCGACAGTTTGTCTGAGAGGAGACCTAGCCCTCACCCGCTGGCAGGTGCAAAGACGAGACGGTGTGCAAGACTAAGCGTGGAAAAGCACCGCTTGCCTTCGGGGAAGTAGGAGCAATGAAGATTCTGCGTCACTGAGGTAACCACGTGCGCAGCTCGAGCACCTCGCTTGAGGCCCAGAGAGAGGTAGCGATCGAGTGAGTCCCTCTGTACCCAAGCTGCTCCTGCCTCGAGCTAGATTGCTTGTTACTGAGCAGAACTGAGTGGAGCAAGCAGCACAATCAGACGCTGCGTCTGAATCTACCCGGAACGTCTCTTTTGCGTGAAGAAACGTGAAGTGACGCGCAGTCACATGTCCAACATCTCCTGCACTCGTCCAGTGACACTGCTCTATGAAGGGTGTGTCAGCGCCGATCTCGCACTCCCCAGGTGCCCGGCGGCAGTAATGCAGGGTCTCCTCCCCTGGGCCTAGCTGCCAGAAGAGGCTCTCAGCGTGGGATGTCCTACATATTGCACTCTCGTCTGCAGGGCATGATCCAGGGTGCGGCCAGGAGCCTGCAGGTGCATGAGAGATCTAAGAGGGTCTTTACGGTGCGGTATACCAGACTCGGTAACTGTGAGGCGGTTTTCAGGGCACCGTTGCTGCGAGCTGAGGCGCGGATTGGTTCGTTCGGTCGTGATCGGTTGTTGGTGTGATAGCGTCATTTCCTTTCGAATTGACGAAGTCGGGTCGGGGTCCGAATGTAGCCGGTCGGACACGAGGGTCGCGAGTCGAAGAAGAACACGTGGAGTGTACGAACCTGTGGAGCAAGGAAGAGAGGGAAGACAAGGGGACGATTTGAAGACAAAGAAAAATGAATAATCTTTGAATTAGGTTGAACGAACTAAAGGGTTTCATCAGGCGCTCATATCTCATATAACATCCCTTCAATAAACATTCTCACCCTCAGCTTACAAAACCAGGGTATAGACTCATAGAAACGAAACAAATCTAACGCTTTTGGCTGCGGCCTTCGTTCCTCTTACGCCTTGGTGCCCACGCCCTCGGTGTGCGCGGGGCTACTCCGTCCAGCCTTCTGCTTCTCGTGCTCGCTCAGCATGGCCTTGAGCTCGGACGTCGAGCTCTTGCCTACGTTCTTCTCTGTGATCAGGCTCTTGAGCCATGTGTTCTCGGTCTCCAGCTGCCCAATGCGGGCTTCCAGTTGCTGCAAGCGGTCACTCATGTCCTTAGCAGTCTTCTCCAGAGCCTGTTCGCGTTGCTTCTTCTTGACGCGGAAGCGCGCGGATGCGGCCGTGTTGCGGCGGCGCTTGTCCTCCTCTGCGGCGACGCGGGCGTGCTCGTCAAGGTGCTGAATGGGCGTGCCTACGGACATGTCGTCGGCCTTGCGCTTCTTGGAGGAGTCATCGTAGTTGATAGGCGAGATGGCGTTCGGCTGCGGTGCGTATGTGGTTGAAAGAGGGTAGTGGGGTTGCTGCGGCTGTGACAGGCTGGGCATGGATGTGTCGAGGATGGGTGCCACGTTGAAATTGGAAAAGTCCGTAAACTGGAAGTCGCCTGCAAAGAGGTCAAAGTCAGCCATGGCCGCGTTGTGATACGAGAGAGCGTCGCAGTATGGTGTAACGAGGAAATGCGGAGAAGGCAGCGTTCGAGACACAAGTCGTGAGTTTGACTTGCTTGCACCGGGCAATTGCGTGCTTGGAAGGGAGGTTGAGCTCAATGGCAGGGCTGCAGCGTCCCTCGGCCTGTGAGTGGCTAGGGGCAGATAGTGTGGGGTCGTGATGCACATGATGGTGGGGTGTGTGCCCAGTCTGTAGCTCTGATTGGCCGAAACAGCGTGCAGAATTGCTGACCATTGTGATGCACGACGACAGAAACAACAGGATGGTAGAAAAGAGTGAAAGAGTGACAAACGTGTCTAGCGGAGTGCAGACTTACCGTTCAAGTTGAAGTCCATATTGGGCTTTGCGCTGGCAGCACTGATGCTGTTCCTCGGCGAACTCTCGGCGGTGGGTTGAGTCGAAGGCTTGATGTCGAAGTCGACGCCAAAGCCAATGGGCGAGTTGAGATCAACGTTGTTGCCGCCGTTGATATCGAAGAAGTCGGTGTTGAGGAACGCGGAGAAGTCGTCGTTAACGGGTGCCGGGTCAGCGAGGTTGTCTGTGGGAGGCGACAATTGGTTCAGATTGGCAATGTACTGGGACACATTGGGTCCGCGCGGTCCCTTGTATCCCGACATGAGCGGTCGGCGAGACGGGGAGGTGGGCGTTGGTCGTGAACAGATGTTGTTAGAGAGATGGAGTCCAATATCGAGGGGAATTTGGTGGAGTCGGATGGACCCGTTGAGAGGCTATGGGTCTGTGGATCCGATTCGGCGCGCGTGCGTCAAATGTGTTTGGCGTCGCTATCTCCGAGCTTTCTGGTCGACAATGCAGAGTTCACACGAGGCTATGTCGTGCTACAGCGATCATGAGACGTGGGCGGTGGTGGGCAGAGAGTGACAGCTGCAAGTGGTGACGTTGAGTCGATTTCAGCACCTGAGAGGATTTGTGAGCACTCAGCCCCGCGCTATCGGACGTGCGCAAGCGTTTCGCCCTGACTGTATTGCCGGTGTAATTGCAGCCTTTGCCGAGATCGTGCGCCGTGACAGTCCGGAATAGGTCCGTCACCCCACGCTTGCTCTTTCGCTCTCGGGTTGCTCTCTGACGGTCGCACTCCTTCTCCAGTTACTACGGGCATGCAGCTCACGATGGTGCAATGGGAGCCGCGAGTGCACTGCGCTTCTGGCGGTACTGTGCACTGCTACACATACACAGCTGCCTCGGCTGCAGCTGCTTGGTATTGTTCTGCTCACTAATTGTGAGGTTTGTAATCAAAGGAATCATCGAAAAGCCCCGACCAATCATGTCGCACCAGCGCGCTCCGCGATTGATCCGTCGAATGGAGGGCGATCATCGATCATCACGGCGGACGCCGGGCTGGAGCGTTTGCAGCGTAAGGCCATGGCAGCATGCAGCAGCTTTGGATCGCTGTGAAGGGCTGTGCACGTGAAGGCTGCAAACGGATGAGTCGTGGTTCTGGATTGGATCTAGGTCTTGACTTTGGAAGATCAAACCCCGTGAAGACCCTTCGAGGTATTTGCTGGTACGGTAAAGGTCAGATCTGTAGGTCAACATGGCGAGTGCGCTCTAGTCACGTGCAGCTTGTCGCGTCGCGCTTCGAATCGATAAGAGACGATAAACAACACGCAGCTCCCATGTAGAGCATCAATGCGCCGCACGTCATGGCTACCGCTCCGGACTACAAGAACATCCCGCACTCGCACCGCCTGCTTGTGTCCCACCGCGATGTCCAGCGCACCTTCACGAAGCTGTCGCGCCAATCGCTGATTTCGCTTGCGCAGCAATGGCTGAGCAAGAAGAACCGCGACTTCTGCAGGCCGTTTCTGCTTGGCGACCACAACGAGGCTGCCGATGAGGAGGAGGACGACCTGAACGAGGAGCTGTACGAGCCGGCGCAGAGCTACGAGGAGCTGTTGGAAACGTACAAGGAGCTGGCCGCGCGCAAGGGTGGGCGGAGAGAGGTGCTTGACCGCATACTGGAGGGAGACTGGAGGAGCGGAGTGTCAATGTACATGCTGGCGACCGCTGAAATACAGTACCTGCTCGACCATCCCAACTCGCTGCGCTGGACCGCCAGGCGGCTAACCCGGATACCCAACGCGCGCTCGGCCGTCACCGACATGGAAGTCACAAACGACTCAGATCACCTCCCACGCTTCCAGGCGCAGACCTTCATGTCCAATCTCGCGCGCGAGCTGACGCCGCTGATGAAGGCGCACTATCTCATCACGAGAATCAAGACATCACCCATGACTATCCTGCGCGTCTACATCCACGACTCGCCGTACAGCAACGAGAGCTCTTTGGCAATGGATTCGAACAGCACAGATAGTGCCAAGGCAGTCTTCTTCGTCTGGCCCAATGGCTCGCCATTTGTGTACTCGTCCTTAGCTACACATACTGGACAGGTGGTAGGGGACGATGGACGGCATCTGAGGGACATCGTACAGCAGGCAATACCCAAAGCTTTCTCGCGGCCTTCAGCGAGATATCAGTTGACAAGCACCAACTTCACGACCAAATCGCTTGACGCTCTACTCACATATCGCGGGCCGGGAAAGAGCAATGGCGCAATGGGAGGGTGGAGCATCTTTCAGGACCACAGCTTCAGCCAGAACGCGCTGGACTTCATCACTACACAGAAGAGCGACGATCAGCACAAAGACGGCAAGGGGAAGAACGATGCCAACACATCAGCCAAGGTTGGTCCTGGCCGGCCGAAGAGGGCACTGGACAGCACTGAGACACCAGAGTCGAAGAGGAGGAGAGAAGTCGCTCAGGGTCGATTCGGTGCCTCTGCGCAGCCAGACGATGGTCAGGGTCTCGAGCGGTTCGAAGTTCGAATCGACGATCCCTTCCCTGCTTCGCAGATCGCTGCTGACGCAGACGGCGACACCTCGAGAAGCAACGCCCAGCCTTCGAACCGTGGTCGCAGGGGTCGCCCATCGATACTTGATAGGACAGCGGAAGAGACAGAGCAGTTACAGAATGACGAGGGCTGGGTGCCAAACGTACGCATCGCTTTCACAGGCACGCACGTCTTCGCTGGCATTAGGCAACTGGTCGAGGAAGGCATCGTGGATGGCGAAAAGATGCCTGGATGGATGACAGGTGAAGCGGCCGTCACGATTGGCGCAGTGAGAGACGGGAGGGTAAGAGCGAAAGATGGTGTTCCTGGTGCTTGAGCGACTCAATGCGGGCTTAGCGGGCGTCATGATTTTGGTATACCCATGGTGATGCGGCGCAAGGCGTTCATTCTTCTGTTATGACTAACGACCAGAAAGACACTATGCACGCTACACATTCTTCCTCTTTATTTTGCTCTCACCTGCTCTTGTCCTCCACTCTGATTCGACAGGAGCGTTGCCTCTCACCTGCTCATCCTGTCGTACAGCTGACAGTTGAAAGCCCAAACGTATCACAGCCTTCGCCATCTTTGATTCCGACCTCCCTCCTTCGAAGCCAATATCTAGAAAAGACAACAAACAGTGACTTGGAGAATCACAGCAACATGGACACTGGCTGAATTCGATTCGCTCGCTGTCAGCCTAGCCATCGAAGTCTACGTCGACGCCTGGGCGAAGAGCTGGTGGAACGTCGTCGATGCAACCATGACGTTCATCTTCGAGCAGTACAAGTCTCAGCGCATCACACCCAGCCCGGAGTGTATCGCCCAAGCTTACAACCGAGATCACGACTCCCCGTCGAGAAAGTTCCTCGTAGACCTGCACTACGCGCTCTGCTACACGGACTGGAGTCAGCAGTACGACGTCAACACGAAATTCGAGGAAGAAGAGAAGTGGGACAAGGAGTTCCTCTTCAATCTGTTTGTCAAGCGTGGGAGTTCGGTCTATAAGAAGTCTGGAAAGGCCGGCGAGAGGGCTGGCGATGATGCGGAAGGGGCTGGAGCGAGGTCGGAGCAGGAGGGGGAGGCTGGTGTAAGGCTCAAGGATTACCACTTCCATGATGGCTACCGAGTTGAGTGGTGCAAGGGCTGTGCTCAGGGGGAGAGATCGGTCATCAGATGAGTAGGTTCACCTCCTCGACGTTCGGATATCGCGACTGCGGAGGATCGATACTTGGGCATGGAGATGCTTTCCTGCTTATCCCTTCTATAGTTTTGTTTGCATTGCTGTCCTCTTTCGGCGCCTCCATTGCGCAGTTGCCTCGTGCGAGCTGGCCTTCACTTCGTCGCGTGCAAATACTTAAACCCATCTTCCCCTCCATCGCCTTTTTCTCCGCTCCGCCACACAGAATGCTGCTCCCCGGTGCAGACCGCCCGCAATGGCCGTGCAGGTGTACGACAGCGGCGCTGTCGCTCGCGGTGTAGATGTGAGAAAATACCCCTGGTCTTTAGTACAGCGCTGACAGTCTTCAGTCTGAACAAGCACCGGAGGGTGCAATCCACGTCCAAGGAGAGTTTTGCAACATTCATGAGTATTTGATGCGCTCCGTAGGCGACCACTGGGCGCAAAGGTACGGACTATATGGATCGCATCCTACGGACGAGAAGGGTAAAGGTCATCACAACGACAGCATCGACGACATCCCATCTTGGATCTACGAGATACTTCACCCCGGGTTATATACCCAGACTATGCCAGACGAGAACGTCCTACGAGAATAGACTAACGACTGGCTACGAAGCTCAGAGACTGAGCGCCTAGCTTCCATCCGCATGCACATCTGCGCTTGCGAGAGATCCTGGTGGGGCATTACCGAAATCACGATCAATTTCTCGTTCGAGCAGTGTTAAAAGCAATGCTTCCCTCCTTCGTACGAGCGCGTTGGCCACCTATTCTCTGGTGGAGAAGACCGAGCAGGATTGAAGCTTAAGAACCTCTTTCTTGACCTTTATCTGGGATTTGGTGTACCAAGTTATTACCATCGTAGTCTCACCACTAGCTGGCCGGATCTAGAGATGCACTAACGGTCTCAAACGTTTCTTCTTGATCTCTTCAAGGAGATCTGGAGGCTCACTGATGAGGAGAAAAAAGAGTTGGAATTGGTCAACTACCACGAACACGCAATTGGTTTCGACATCGAGGTTTACCCGACCTGCAAGAGTTCAGAGTTGAGGGCCGATCTTGCAATCTTGTGAAGGCTGAGAGCGTAAAGAAGCACTAAACAAAGACAACAGTAGACGGTTAGAGAAGGGAAGAAGGAACTTCATGGTTACGGCACAAGCCTCGAAGAAGAAGCGCTCGAAGCATTAGAGAGAATGTCGCTCTTAGCTCGCGAAGACTAGTGCATTCTCGATGTTTCCATGGTTGTGATGGTGAGGCTGTGCGTTGTGCATGATACCCCGCGACAGGCTTGTGGCGCACTTCACCGGTCGATGTCCAGGAACACAACATCACCGCAAGAACGAATCACGCTTCTCCGCCCCCCAATAATCCTACCTGAAGCTCGTCACATTGTCGAGCTCGGACACCTGGTGCAGTTCGCAGATAGGATCCTCGCCACAAGCTATAGGTGCCACGGAGCAACCACTGCACGCGCCAAACCTTACCTTGACCGCCTTGTGGCCTCAGAAAACGGCTGCGGTAGCTTCACTCAAGATCTCGCCGTCTTCATTGGATAGCTGTCGCAAGGATGGAGAGACACTGACTCCACCACTTCACCACGTCGTGTTGCTCCTCGATGCGCACCAATTAGCTGCTCGGCACAAAGCGTGTTGGGCTTGCAGGCATCAACAAGCTCATGGTTTGCTTATCATTGATGTCGTGTTCGTACCACGCAGATCGCACAAAGGGAATTGATCTGCTCAAGAGTGTTGGGCAGGCCGAATCCATGGGAAGGTGCATCCCGCAGCCCAGCTACTAAATGACCCCTCGGCCCACCCCATAGCCAGCGACCCTACTCAAACCATATTTTGGTCGACATGCCGCCACGTATTTTCTCCTCAGCTTCTGAGAAGCGATCTTTCCCGGATGCCTGTCTTGACAATGCGCCAGTCAAACGATTTTGTGTCTCGTCAACCCTCGAATCTAGGAATTCATCTTCAACAGAGCCTATCAATGATGCATCAGACAGGGGGGCTTTAACCTTGTGTCATCCACCAAAGGCCCCAGGGATGTGCTCAAACGATCCAATCAGCGATTGCCCAGAGTCACGTAATTATTGTGATCGCATGCACGCCCACTCCTCAGATCAGTCCAGTATCGAAACTGATGAGGCGTACGACACCGACATTACAAGCACCACTAGCCCTCTTCCCGATACCACCAAACTGTGTCAGACGTTCTTCGAACACGCGTCTACTCCAAAGCCAATCGCTTCCGGTTTTTGCGAAGATGTGGATTCTTCAACGGCGACTCAGAGGAATGGTATTGGATAAGACAACCTACTTCAAGCCTTCTTTCTTGTGCTCCTGCGTGTGGCCTCAGTAAGCACTATCTCCTCTTTCGCTTTCCTTTTCGAGCCAGTCTTCTTCTCCGCCTCGTTCATCTTCTTTGCCACGTCTTTCGCTTCAGGCTTCTGATTCTTCCCACCCTCACGCTTCTTTTCTCCTCTGATCTCCGCAAGAGCTTCCTGCACCCTCTTTGCACTTTCTTCTTGCGCATCCCCTCCCTTCTCCTCCTTAACCTCCTCTTTCGTAGCATTCTCCGTTCCCTCTTTCCCATCATCACCACCATCTATATCCGCCATCTCCTTCCCCAGCACATACGCCACCTTCTCCGCATCCACCACCCTGATCCCTAACCTCGTTCTCAACTCCTCTACACTCTTGAGCACCTCCTTGTACTCCCCAACATTATACTTGATCTTCCTGTCCCAACCCTCTCCTTCGCCCTTCTTAGCTACGACATCCCACTGTGTCCACCGAAACAATTCATCCGAGAAGAACGGCACAGTATCTGGTTGGTGCACGCTGAGCAGCAGCGAGGCGGTTGCGGGACCGATGCCGCGGAGGGAGGTGAGTATTTTGAGGGCTTTCATTACCTCTGGTTCGACAAACGCGGATTGAGTCGTTTCTTGGATGGTGTCTGCAGGATTGGATTTGACGAGGTTCATGAGGGTTGGGCGGAATGTGCCATGCTTCCTGGTTTTAATTCAGTACAATGCTTGCATCTGACAGAAGGGAGGTCAACTGCTTACAGTTTCCATTCTACGAGCTTCTCGACATCGATTTTGAGCAGGTGCGCATCTTTCTTGGCCTTCGCGAGCTTTTCGGGGACCGTTCCATAGCGCAGGGTGTCGAGTTCCGCTAACGGCAATGATGCTATCTCGGGATAGCGCTTTAGCGTAGCATTGAAAAGCTCAAGAGAGATCTTGCTGATGTGCAGAGATGCCATAGTCGTAGTGTTGATGCTGATGTTAATGGGACGAGGCTGGGAGACGCGCTGAGACGCGTCGGCGCGACGTCACGTGTGATGAGATCCTCAACGACGGCTGGCATACTAGAAGTGGCACATTGCAAGGGTTCCTTGATAACGAGGACATCGGCATCGTTTGAATTGATGTGGTATTATTGAGCCGTAGAACTAGCTACTACGGTTTATCAATCTATCCTAATCGAAAAGGCAGTCCAATGATGGGTGCCATGATATACCCAAGCGCCTCGCTGGGATGCAAAGAAAGCATAATATGTTACATTAACAAGCCACATACTCGAATGGCAAATGGCATACGTCGCAGGTCTGTGCCATATGTTTTACGTTGTCTTCTGTGGTCGTCCACGGCCACGCTTCGGTGTCCTACCACCTCTTGTAGGCGTCATGCCTCCCCTTGTTGGCGTTGCACGGGGTCGTCCGACGGGTTTCTTAGGTAGAGGCGCGCTCGCCGGGATCTCGTCGTCCGAGTCCGAGTCCGACGTATCCGCAGCTTGGGACTTCTTGTTGACGCTCGTAAACGATGATACCGGTGCCGTGATTGTGGTAGTCGTAGTTGTCGTGGACTTCTCACCCTTACGCTTTGATACAGCCGAAACGACCTTGATCGTCTTGCCATTCATCTCTGGGCGATCGAAAAGCGAGTTGGAAGCCTGAGGTGGCACAGTGCGGATCGGCGCAGCAAAGTCGAAGTCATCGTCTAAGACAGGGTCTTCAGCCGCGAGGTCGTTGAAGAAGTTGTCAACGGGCTCCTCGTCATCCGAGTTGAAGAGCGCCATCTTGGCCCGCAGATTCTCTTGAGCTTCACGCTCTGCCGCTGCTGCCTTCTTCTCCTTCTCGACAGCCTTGCGCTGTGCTTCCTCTTCGCGTTTGCGAGCCTCTTCCTCACGCTGTCGAGCCTCGAGAGCGGCAGCAGCAGCCTGCTGAGCAAGTATGAGAGCTTCACTGGACTGTCCATCCTCATCATGCATGGCGTCTTGATCTTCCTGAGGTGCATCCTGGACGCTGTCCTCAGGCTCAGCGGCAGTGTTCCCGGTGCTGTTGCTACGGTTCTTCGGAGGTCGACCTTTCGGTCTGATGCCTGGCTGAGGCTTGGCCAGCATCGACTTTCTCTTGTCAGCCTGCTCACGAGCCCTTTCACGAGCTCGTTCTCGTTCTCGCCCGCGATCACGTCCTGGGCGCATGTCACCATCCCGGAAGTCAGCAGGAAGCTCCGTAGGGAGATCCTCATCCTCATCCTGGTTTTTGCGAGCAAGCCAATTCGATCTGCGTTCACGAACCTGCCCAGGATACGCGCCATCCGCATCATCATCGTCATCATTGAACAGCTCTTCATCAGAGTCCAGCGTAATCTCCTCGTAACGCCTCGAGCCGCGGGGTCGACCAGGCGTCTTCGCAGGCCCGCCAACATCGTTGTTGCGCTTCTTTGTCGTGTACGATTCGTCGGGCTCCACTCTGTATCGGAAGACCTTTGTAGCCTTTTCCTTCTCATCAATAGTCCTTGCAGCACTCTCTTTCGGTATGATGTCTGACTGCAGGATCGATCCCGTAGCGCCAACTTCTTCCTCCTCCTCGGGCGTCCTCTGTCGAGCCGCAACCAAAGGACGCTCAGGCATCGGGCGATTGCTGATGCTCTCGAGAAACTGCGTGTCCAGAAAAAGCTTGACAACCTTCGACTTGTTCTTCATTTTAGCAGCAACGAGAATAAAACGATCCTCACGTTTGGCTTCGTCCAGAAGCTTGCGTTGCATCTCCTTCTGGTACTGCTTGCCAGACATGTTCTTGGGCTCAAGTGGCTGGTCTTCATCCTTCTTCTTCTTTGCCTTCTTAGATTTCTTCTTCTTGCGCCCAGTCTGCTCGTCTTCGTCCTCACGTCCTCGCTTTTGGCCCAGTCGAGGAATGTCGCCGTTCGGATCATGAGATGGATATTCGCTGGTTGGAATAGTGTCGATATCCACAAAGCCACCGTTGTCCTCGATGTTGCCGTTCGTATCTTCAACTGGAGAATACGCAATACCGGTCCGGTACGTAGGATCTTCGTCCATGTAACGAGGGTCCAGAGATGGGTCTGCCAGCCTATCCTGTTCGGCCTGCTGCATGCGGCGTTGAATCGCGGTTTGACCTGTGCCTTCCTCCTCGCGCATCCAGTTGAGGTTCGACACACTGAAATCAACAAGACACTCAACAGAGCGGGGATCTGCAACCTTCTTGGTGTCGTGACCGAGGAGTGTGCCCTTGGGCTCGTAAGGGTGCTGACGAGGATCGCGTCTACAATGCCCTGTGTTACACACCCTCCGACAATGAGGGCATTTCCAGTTGTGTTGCTCCATGACGCTCAAGGGCATCATATCGTGAGCTCTAAACAATGTTCCATAACAGAATGCTAGGTCGCAATTCGAACAGAACGCTACCTTCCAGTTGGGGTGGCGGTGTAGGCACACGTGACAAGACTTGTGTGTCCTCAACCACTTTTTCGACTTCTTATTCTTCACCTTCTTCGCAACGCCATAAGCGTCAACCTCGATCTCCTCATCTTCGGAGTTGTCCTCAACTTGTGGCGCTTTGATGTCGACGAAAGGTCGAACCTTGAGCTGTTCCTGGCACACCTGTGCCAGCGTCTTCTTACCAAGGTACCGCCGCTCTTCTTGCAGAGGCAGAGGTGTCTCTTCGGTCATGTGGCCATCAATGTCGATCATTTGGGCGCGCCACTCTTCATACTTGTGGATGAGGTCTTTCCATTTCCACTGCTCGACCCATTGGTAGCCAGACTGGCACCCACAACTACGTCCCATGCAGTAGCAGTCCATACAGACGTCGTATGGCTCCTCGATCTCAGAGCTGAACAGGTTCTTGCAGGATTTGCAGCTCAAGAAACGGTTGAAAATGTTACATCTGCAATAGGCGCAAGTGACATTGCTGTCATAAGGAAAAAACTCACACTGCTCTCTCGAGTTTTGGTCAAACATCTCTGAAAGCATAATGGCCTTGTATAGGTCGAAGAGTCGCTTGAAGTCGCGTTGGACTTGGCGCACCTTGACCGAATGTTGGATAGCTTCAGCTTGTTCGCCACCAGCTTCGACCTGTGCGTGTGCAGTCTTGATGAGTTGCGAGTACTTCAACAAAGTGTAGTACACAATAGCCTTGTTCTTGTACTGCTCGTCACGGCAGACAATCCTGGAGTTGGGCAGCGCCTCGGACATGGCGAGCTCGAGCGTTTCGACGGTTGTACGATTCCAGGCAATCTTCATGGTGCGAGTGCCACGATTCCAGACCTGATGCGGGGCCAGTGGTGGAATCAAGATGAAGTCGCCGGGGCGCTGCTCGACGACGTATGTTTTGAACGGAGCTTTCTTCCACGCGATGAGCTGGGCGAAGTGGTTCTCAACTTCAATGTCGTGACCGAGCACCGACAGCCAGTACTCAGAGACCAGATGACGGTCCTTCATTTCGGTCATGAACCAAAGCGAGGATCCAGGGTGTTCAGGCTTGCCATCCTCGCTGATCTGCTTGGACGCATCCACCATGATGTTTTGACCCAACGAAGCGCACATCTCTCGGTGAGATGGTGTGTATGTTCCCTCGTGCCCAATATAGCACATCAGGTTCTCAGCGCGCATGTCTGGTGGCAGACTGCTCATCAGGTCTCCTGCTCGTCCAATGCCACGGCCCTTGCGCCCAGTGAAGTCTTCCAGCGCGCCAGCTCTATCGACCTCGCCCGTGCTGTCGTTGAGGTAGTACAAGCCAGAAGGTATATGGTCCTTCAGCTTGTCTTGCCAGACTTGAGGGCAGTCGATGTCCTTCAAGTAGATGCGCTGGCGAGTCTTGTCTCGATAACGGTCCGGATTGTCGAAGAACTGATCTGCAAGCTTACTAAGATGCTTCAGGTAGTGCTTTATAGTCAGAGGTATGTCCTCTTTTGTGGTGAGGTTGCGTGCGTTCTCGACTAGGGAATATTAGTTGCCGGCCTCAAGCAATTTTGAGATGCAGTCGACATACTCTTCTCGCCGTGGTTGTCGCGAAGCCATGACGGCGTGAAAGTCCAAGGATCCAAAACTTCCTCGAACCCATCAATGACCAAAGGCTTCCCTCCAATAACGACATGTAGTAGGACAAGTTTCTCAAACTGCTCCATGCCATTGCTGGCGATCATTTCATACGAAATACGGTCGACATATTGGAAGTTCTCGGCGGTCTCGACAAACGTGCGCACGTCGAAATCGGGTGGTATGGGCTCGAAAGAGGCCCTCGGTCTTGCGGCGGGCATCTTATGTTCGGCGGCGCATTGCTAAAGTCGCCCGTTCCGGGCGGGGTTGAGCGCGCGTCCACGGTGTTGCGGTTGTCGCGCAGATAACTGAAGCTACAGGTGAGCTTCAGATAGACGTTCTCGAACTCGACCAGGTGGTGAGAAAGCGCGGCGGCGCCTGTGTGGCAGCGGCAGCTACGACAAGGTGGCCTGGTGGTGTTGCGGCCGCGACAGAGAGCTTGAGCGTGAGAGGCTGGAGCTCGGCTCGGGAAGGCGCACGGACTCACGCTAGTCGGTTTGCTCTTTCCTGGACTGTTCTTTCGACCTCACCCTTACCATCCGCGCCGATCGTTCAATGACTGGAGCGGGTGTAGGACGCGTTAAATCCTCGATATTATCCTGACATGCGCAATTGAGGCTGACCGACGTTCGACAGTCTGCGCGGCGCGTCCAATTCTATAATTCACGAGATATTCGTTAGGCAGGCCGCGGACCCGCTTTATCACCATCTGCGACTGGTTCAGATCCCCGAACCACTGGCGTGACGGCTATGGCATCTGCAATCCTTCGAGCTGGCCGTTGCGGTGCCAGCTTTCGCCAGCATAGCATATTCACATCTCAACCTCAGACTTCATGGCGGAGAACGCTATCATCGACGTCACTTCTGCCTGCGAGGCATGAAGCAAAACCGACTCAACTTATCACATCAAAGATCTCACAGCCACATCGACCACGGATACAAGCTCTCACTCGTTTTACAGTCTCTGTTTCCAGCATAACAACGACGACATCAGAGTCACCAGTCAAGGCACCATACAAGCCTCCTACCACTGGCCTCATCTCTTATCTGCCGGCGAAGACAATTCCATACGCCGAGCTCATGCGGCTACAGGCACCTGCCGGGACTTATTATCTGTTCTTTCCATGTCTGTTCAGCACGCTGTTGGCAGGAGCTATGGCTGTGCCTGTCGCCGCACCATCAGCTGTTATTGGCACAACAGCTCTCTTTCTCACCGGAGCTCTGGTCATGAGAGGAGCTGGATGCACCATCAACGATCTCTGGGACCGCAACCTCGA
This sequence comes from Didymella glomerata, assembly GCA_030271015.1. NCBI lineage: Eukaryota > Fungi > Ascomycota > Dothideomycetes > Pleosporales > Didymellaceae > Didymella > Didymella glomerata. The sequence goes on from JAJOHN010000009.1 coordinate 230,770, forward strand.
CCCTCATGTCGAGCGCACACGACTTCGGCCACTTGCTAGGAGAGCAGTGACGCCTCAGCAGGCCATTGTCTTCCTCGGTGGTCAGCTGTTCACTGGCCTAGCAGTCTTGCTCTCCCTACCGTGGGAGTGCTTCTGGTACGCTACCCCGTCACTTATCCTCGTCACGCTCTACCCATTGGCCAAGCGTGTCACCTACTACCCGCAATTCGTCCTCGGCCTGACCTTCTCTTGGGGCGCCATGATGGGCTTCCCTGCACTCGGCATCGATCTGCTCGCCAACCAGGCAGCCCTTGCCGCAGCTGCTCTCCTGTACGCTAGCAACGTCGCCTGGACCGTACTTTACGACATGATCTACGCACATATGGACATCAAGGACGATGTCAAGGCTGGCATCAAAAGCATCGCGCTGAAGCACGAGAAGGAGACCAAGGCTGTGTTGTCAGGTCTCGCTGTTGTGCAGATTGGACTCCTTGCTGCATCCGGATACGCTGCTGGTCTAGGTCCTCTCTTCTACCTCGGATCCTGCGGAGGCGCTGCGCTCACGCTCGGTACTATGATCCGCTGCGTCAAGCTCAAAGATGTCAAGAACTGTTGGTGGTGGTTCGTCAACGGCGCTTTCTTCACTGGAGGAGCGATCAGCTTGGGACTGGCTGGCGAGTACGTTGCTCACTACCTTGGATGGTACGACGAGGAAGAGAAGGTGAAGAGGCAGGAAGCTATCACTGCTTGAAGGGAAGCGTGTACGACAGAATGAAAAGGTTCGCTTGATCAGACTTCGTCGATGTATATTAATTGTATCGCGCAGGAGTGTTTCATGGCACCACCCCTCGAATGCACGGCCTCAATGAACCTCGTGCATCTACTTCCACAAAATTCACCACCAAAGTTGATCAGTATATAGGCTCCATGAGAAAGGTCGAACTTCATGCAATGCGGAACTGGCATGCAACGCCAGACATGTCGACCTTCCGGGCCCCTCCTCGTGACCAAGTGGGTACCCTTTACGTCGGTGGAGTAATTCAGTCCTGACGATCAAGTGATTGAAAGTCGCCATGGGAGGTGACGTCGCGATCCGTGTGTCTTTATGTTGTAGCCCGAGGCTGCGGAGCATCAATGGCTTCTTCTTCATCTCCGACTACGTAATGCCAACACGAGGCAATGGCATGACATGGCACTGTGGTGTCATCTGTGGAGGACCGTCGCGTAGACGGTAGTAGTACACGAGAGCAGCGAATGACGTTTTTGAATCCAAATCTGCGACAGCGGTAATGAATCCAAGGATGCCAAAGCAGATCTGCAGCGCAAGATCGATGTTATCTGATGGATGAGGCATGCCGAAGAAGGTGTACAGACAGGAAACAGGGTAGAACTTGATATAGGTGTACTAAGAGTGTTGGTGCTGCTGTGGCGACCGTTGCGGTGGAAGTCGCGCTTTATGTTTTCTGCCAAGTCCGTGTTAGCAAAGACTGCCGATAATCCTCGTACTATCGCAGAAGTACTGGGACGGAGCCGGTAGGAAGTGGTGGTGTTGCGCCTACAGTCGAGCGACAGGTCACAGAATCGTAAACCATGAGGGTTGCTGCGTCCTGAGGCAGGGGGTACGCCCTTGTGCGGCGGCTTCGCTCGCAAGCAACTCAAGGTACAATTGCTTCCATGGACGTGATACGAATGCACATCTTGAGTACCGCACGACTTCGTTAGCAGGTATAAACGCGTGCCAGAAGTGCGCCCAAAAAGTTGGACGCTACTGCAGGCACATAAAGATATGAGTATTAGACAATCGACCGCAGATCTGACTAATGGGATACAGGTCATGACAATAAAGCCTGAGAGCACGAAGGTAGAAGGGGGTTGCGGCATTGCGCTGATGATGGAGGTATGAGATAGCTGGGCGTGAACTCCCGCAGCCTTGCTGCACCCCCAGAGAACATGCATTGCCTCCACATCACGGCGTCGCGAGGGATCCAGCTCCACTTGCCCCTGGCGCCGTCGCAGAACAGCGGGTGTGATCTGCAAACGACCTCTCAACACGCAGAGCATTGTGCAACTTGGCTACCTTGAAGTATCTGACACTCACCGGATTTCCACACAAGAAATGAGCTAAGGTCAGCCTCTACACGTTGAAGCTCAGGCAGTGGCACAAAGAAAACAACAGCAGTAGCGACTGCGAGCATCGATTCCCAGATCCTGCGATACCATAGTCTCATTCTCCGCCGACGGATTCACGCAGAACACGACTTTACGATGAGTTGAGGCTCACGGGGCCGATTAACTTGGCTGTTGATGTGCATCAAGCTGTGCGGCTTCACAGCCTGACGGGTGTCACGGCGCACCGAGGCTTTTCCCCAACCGGACAAAGTGACAGCTTTCGTTCCAAGTTTCCGACTAAATATCTCATGTCATTGGAAACATATACACTAGTCTGAGGCCACTCTTACTGTTCGCGATATTAGCTGCCTGGTGCCACTGTTATCACTTTTTGATAGAAAAGTTTGGGTTGTATTTGTAAAGACTCATTCGATTCCTCAGGCGAGAATGATCCATAATCTTGCCCCTTTACAAGACACATCACAGAGTAAATCTCGAATAAGATCAAGCCTAGCGAAGTGTACCCATGAACTTTACAAACTAGGCCTAGCGGAGTGTACCCACGAGAGTCTCAGATTAAGCCTAGCGGAGTGTACCCATGAACTTTACAAACTAGGCCTAGCGGAGTGTACCCATGAGATTACCATATCAAGCCTAGCGGAATGTATTTCTATGTGCTTTCAAGCTTTATACCCGCTAGTGTCGGTTGGCTACCTATGGAAAACATACGCTGGTCTAACAATCGCTTGGAAGCCGCTACGAGAAGGAACAGCCGTACTGTGATCTCAACAGAAGCTTCGAAAAGACTGCCTTCTCAGTGCAGCTTTGTAGGGTGACTTTTCAAGGTAATGAAGTCTCAACATCTTTGAATCTGCTTCCGGCTGGTCCAGCGCTTCGAGGTCTCTATAGGCTTGAGACATTTCCAACACCCTGGATGAAAGCATAATCGAAGCTAGCAATAGACATCGAGTCTATCTGCACCAGTATATCTCGTTTATGATTGTGGAGGTCCAGCTTCGAGTTCGAAATCTACAGTTCTGTCAATATAGTTGATCATGTAGAAGATACCTGAACTGACATTCCACACGGCATCGGCGCAAGCTCCGGAATAGCACGCATCCGATTGAATCGCGGTAGTGCAAGCCAGCGATTGCGACAAGGATTGCAACGATGCCGGTAATGCCAACGCAAATCTCAAGAATGTCTGTCATTACGACTCTGTAAGGTGACGGAGAAGGCTGGCGGGGAGTGTCCGATTCGGAAGGCCAGACTGATAGAAGTGCAATCACGATCGTAAGACTTCCGAGACAAGATGTCAACGATGGAAGTCGCAGAATAGCTCAAAACGAAGCCGTGAACGGGAGCATCATCTGAAGCAGGATGAGTACATTTATACTGGAGGCTCGACTTCTGTACACAGAGGTGATGCCCAATTAAGTGCACTCTGTTGGCGTTTTTAGCTGCGGTTTCCTGCGGTTTTCAAAGACTTCATTGGTTGGGATAAGTTCAGTGTAACTGAACGTCCCATTCGAAACAGATGGAGGACAGGGATTAGGGGTCTTTGAGATGCACTTTCCGCACTCCCCGGTAGCGACGACTCGGCTTTTACCTCTTTGGGCGAAATTGCGACGAGAACTCGAAAATCACTCTCCACAACTAGATCGCATGCTGTATACGCGCTAATGCAAGTTGACTTGAGACATGCGATATGGCCCGCTCCGTCCGCTGTCCTTCGCGAGGATCACGAGGAGCTATTGGGTTCAAAACATGCGTCATGGGCCGCTCCGTCCGCTGCCTTTTGCGAAAATCGCAGGGACGTTCGATCTTGATGAGCGCCTGTTAGCATCTATAGGTGCAAAAGATACACGTGTTTGACGCATTGCAGGCGCGATCGCTTTGACCTCACACTGCGCCTACTGACCCTTGCTCCAGTCGTGTGTATGCACACATTATTATTGATCATGGTCAGCGTGTCCACCAAGACTGATATTTGTGACAGCGCTGTAATCGAAGCATGGTAACTCTTCTATTGCAGAAGAAGTCGGTCAGAGCAGCGATATCATTGCGGCCATCAGATCATCTACATACTTGCAATCAATGTAAAGACAAGCACCGACTACCTCTTATTTCTCCTGCAGATCTGGGTCTTGTATCCGGCTTGCTCTGCGACATGGAAACGTGAATGCGTTCTGGTGAAAAAGTGGAGCCGCACGGGATGACGTAACCACCCAAAATCCAACCTTGTAAACCATCCAGTCGCACCGCGCTTCGTCTCTCAATCGTCTCGCGCTTCTTTAAGTTTAAGCTGCTGGACCCTGGGTGCTTTGTGCGACTACTATGGACATACCTACCTGCCTCTACGCGCTCATCGTCATCCACTCTGGCTATCTGATCCAACTCTCTTTCCGACAACCAAGTAGCAAAGTCATCTCGACGCAAACCGGATCATGGGTGGGATGGGTCATGGCGTCACCTTCAGGCATGATCACTGCGAGAACCACGACAATGGCCCTTGCCCTTCACCAAGCTGTTGTCGCCCTATCGCTTTCCCACACACTACCTCGCAGTGATGAGGTGCTCCAATCCGTCTGTCCGACACCGCTATACCTGGATCCACAACTCTTCGCATGGACAACGGCTCTCGTCGGATCTCTTGCACTGCTATACATTGGGAGCTACATCCGCTTCCAGGCCTATGCTCAGCTCGGCTCGAACTTCACTTACCGAATCGCCAAACCCGACCAACTCATCACATCTGGTCAATACGCATATGTTCGCCATCCATCGTACACCGGTCTTTTTATGGTTCTTCTGGCGACAAACTTCCTGTTCTTTCGACAGCGAGGATTGGTCAGCTGTTGGCTGCCATTGTTCGATGTGAAAATGGTTACCAACCCAAAGTATGCCTATTTGGTGCCCGCTCTAGCCATGGGTATCCCTTTCACTTTATTTCTGAAGAGAGTGGTCGATGAGGAAGCGATGATGGAGAACGAGTTCGGGCAGCAGTGGAGAGACTATAGAGCTGGGACGAAGAAGTTCATCCCGTACGTGTACTGAGCTCCATGGCGACGGAAAGATACGGATACAATTCGGGGTCTTGAAAGCTACGTATATTGCTGTGATTGCGCTCGACCGTTCCTTACTTGCCCAACTCCTACAGTTCATCATGCCCATGCTCTTCTGCTGGGGCGATGAAGCCCTCTGATTCTAACTTGATTCCTGCCTTCTCCAACGCATCCCTGACTTTCTGCTCCGTCGATAGTCCACTGATATCATTCTCACCAGAAGACTCATCGAAGTCATGTCTACTCCGCATCTCCAGGCATATTCTCGTACTTTGAAGTGCGCGGTTGTGCTGTCATGGGATCAGTAACTGACATCTGTGTCTGGTTGTGCATGAGATTGATTAGAGGGTTTGCTCACAGGATGGTCCCTGCAGCTTTCCATCATCGACAGTCTGTTCGCCATCTCCGCCTCCCAGTACGACTTGACGGCCCATACAAATGCTAAGATTCCGAGTACTATACCGGGCACTGACGTGAGAATGGACTTGATGCTAGGCATTGCTATCGCGGCATCGCGCAGTCTTGACGGATATGCGTCCAAAGTTGGAGTGTCTGTACCTCTGGGCTCGGGTCGCGACAATATGGCCCCAGGTGAGACGTCCACAGAATGAAGAGATGTTGGAGCGACTTCATCGGTGTCAGCTTTTGGTGATTAGCTGGCGCTTATAACCCTGTTGCGAGTGAACCAACCGTTCGCCATGTTGTTAAGGAGAGACTTTAGGAATTCTGGGATCGGAAAGCTCGGGGCTAGAGTTACCTGAAGCGTCGAATCGAGGATGAGGCTGAGCTGCTCGATCGCTTCGGGGCTGAGCGATTGATGTACAAACATAGAACCTTCCTGTAAGCACTAACACATAAAAGACATAGCAAACGGCAGTCAAGTAGAAGACCCAAATGCGACTTAAGAAGCCATATGACAGGAAATTACCACGGTCGAATGACTCCAAAACTCGACATTATACCTTGGAGTCCCTGGAAGGTACATGGGGCGAGACCCGCTCCACTTTCATAGGTACTGTCGGCGGTAATTCCCATATGCTGGATTCAAGAATGTTGAAGCGTGCGTGCCTGTTAGCAAAACTGCCTTGCTTATGCTCTTCAGCTGATTGCCAGAGTACTCGTTGTTTTACGCGCGTGGAGGCCTGCAGAACACCAACGACATCATCATCATCATCACCTATGGCTATTGGCACCTCATGCAGGCTATGAGCAAGTGCACGCGATCACTTTCGACGTAGATGGCGGTGTCGCAGTGAAATGTAGCAAACACGACCAACATGGCGCGCCTTCCATGCCTTCCACGAGCCCCACCGCTGCAATCTAGCCCCTTCCCTCCCGCCACCAATCATGAGCCAGCAAACAGCGCTGCTTTTAACGCCTTCCGTCGACGCTTACCCTCTTGACCCTCGATTTCCACCGCAGCACTACAAGCAAACACTAAACACCAGACTTTGCGGCTCTCAGAGAGACAAGTTGACAAGATGGCTCGTGGCAACCAGCGTGACAAGGCCCGGGAGAAGAACCTGAAGGAGCAGGCTGGCAAGGTGGGTTGCCTCAGCCTTCTGTACTGAATATTACTGACAACTTTGTAGAAGGGCAAAAACACCGTATGTGCCGTGTCATGAGTACTCGAGGTCATTTTGCTTGCAGAGCAGCGTCGGGTTTTCGAGGATTGTCTGGGTTTGACTGACTCTCGCAGATGTCTGGCTCTGAGCAGCAGAAGGCCAAGGAGAACGCCGCTGCCATCATGCGCGCCAAGCAGCTCGCAGGTACGTCCTCATACCTTCATACTACCTCCTATTGTTGTTTCGAGCCCTGCGCCTGTACGCAGCACGCGTTGTGCACTCCCGTGATTTGTGGGCGGTGCTGATAAGTCGCGCAGCCGAAGCGAAGAAGGCCGAGGGCGCCGCCAAATAAAAATGCCTGAGGCATGAGCGAGCGGCAACCGCCAACGGAAGCAGCGCGCACGACCTGTGGAGCCACATAGACGAACGAGCAGGCATGAGACGGAGTTTTAGGAGGTCGCAGCATATGCGGCATGGTTTCTGGGTACTCGACATTTCTAATTGAGCGATTTTGCGGTATCGATGCCGTGATGCACTCGCCCACTTGCGCCAAATCCCTCCACTGCAAGAAGCAGACCCAGTGCAACTTTGACTACAAACTAATCTACAGAGCCGACCTCAAGGGCTTCGAGACACCAGCTTTCGAGAATTGCACCATGTGCAGCGACGGAGTCAGGCGGAAGCACGCTTCGCGTACAATGGCACACCGAAACCAGGACACACGAAGCAAGCCATCTACTCCGAACATGGAACCCCACGACTGCTACTCTCACAGGGAATCACGCAAAGATCGCTATGTTGCGCATGGATGCACATAATCTCAAATCTCAAAAGGCAATGCTGTCACCTTACAAGAGCCCAACAACAGCAGCCACACTGGATGCAAGCTTTCTTGATCGGCCCACGGGAACCAACATCGATTCTCCTGATGCCGAGATGCGTGCAACAACCCAACGTATGCAATCAAGCTACATCCATGGAAATCTCCAAAGGGCTCCAGCATACGGACAACAGCATTTCCGGCTGTCCGAGACCCAGCTACAGTATCAACAGATCTTAGTCTCCAGTCAAGCTGATCCAAGTGCTCCAGTTCACTATCCGCATGTCCGCCAGATCGGCATTGGCACACTCAGATATCAACTCCAATATCAGCATCGGCACACAACGAGCCATGGACTGAGGAACGAATGGACATGCGTGAGGGCTTGGTATATATATTCGCAGACCGCAAAGCCAACTTCAACAGTCAGAGTCTTCATCAGGGCTTCGTTGCCAGTGCGCAGGCCCGTCCCAGCACGAGTTGCAAGCAAGAACACGCGTCGACACGATCTCGAATTCATCAAGTGGATTATGGTATAAAGCTAACGCCCCTCGTCAAGAAGTGGTATAAATACGAAGTGGCCCGATATGGCATCCCAGAAGCCAGTCTGTTGCCATGAATAAATCGTCCTACTCGTCAATTACGCCTGCCATCCACGCGCTCCTCTTTCGTTCCTCGAATGCTCATATTCCGGCGATGCTCGCTTGCGTCTAACCGATCATACCAGCGAATCCACCGAAGTTGTTAACCGCCGCACTAGCCGGGAAGCTGTTCATTCCACACAAGCAACTGCAGGTGCAGCTCTGACCCTGACCGTCGGTACCACTGCCCGCAACAACCGTCGCAACAGCTCCTGCAGATGCAGTCCCAGATGCTGCCGCTCCACCACCAGCCTGGACGGTGACGGTAGTCGGGGCAGCGGCGGCGGCGGGGTTGACGCTCTGGATGGCGCTGTCCTTGAGCGTGGTGCCGTTCGTTTTGATAGCGAGCTGTTTGAACTGCGCCATTGTCTTGTCGCCCGAAAAGGCGGCGTTGATGCTGAAGACCATGCCTTTGCCGCAGTGTTCGCCGACGGACTGTTTGCAGTACATCCCTTTGGAACCATCAGCACTTGCTCACATTCGCCCCAACATCCACCCGTAGAGTGGTAATTTGACTTACAAATCGCATCCGTGGTCTGCACAGTCATGTTCCATGTAACTCCCATCTTGCCCTCGGGGTTCGGCATAAACCCGCTGTCCATACCGCCCGCCATGGCCTTGCACGGCTCGGCAAACGTGCTCTGGGTGGCTGTGTGGTTCTTCTGCATGAACTGGAACTCGACCACGTCTCCCACCGCCGCGGTGATGGCTTCAGGACGGTACCCGAGTACGGGCGCCATGCCGGTTGCTACGGGTGTGAGACCGCCGACTACGACCTGTAGCAAGAGTTAGATGGTTCGGGGGGCAGGTTAATGGGGGCGGAGGTGGAGACTCCTGCGGAGAGGGGAGACGAACGGTGTGCGTGGCTGGCCCGCTGGCGGCGGCGGGCGCGAGAGACATGACCTGCATCTGGGCGGCAGCCAGACCGGCGACGATAGGGAGTGCGCTGATGTACTTCATTATCACTAATTGGGTTGGTGTCGTGGTGTCGTAGTGTCGTAAGGAACGGAACCGCCTGGGCTGGGTATCTTGGTGATTAAAAGATCGAAGGGCGCTACGAGAGCCGGCTCGGACGATGTATAGTATAGAACAAAGAGAGACTGAAGGAGAGTGGACCGCGCGACGCTGTTCGTTATGAGGCACAACAAGGGAAGCAAAGCATGTGTGCCTGGGACGCAACGGGTTTATGAAGACGCATGAGATTGTCAATCCGCGACGGGAAGACGGCTGCATACATGGCGAAACATAACGCTCGCGTGCCTGGGCATTAGCACGGCGAAACGGGCTGCTATCTGCACAAATCGACTGATTCCAGGCAACGTGCGAAGCCTCGCGAGCGTGGCAGGGGCTCGTGATGCGCGTGGTGTAGGAGGTGGGTTCGAGGTTGTCGCGGTAGCGTCGCAGATCTGTCTCGCTTCCCTGCACATATGGCAATCCAGCGCCGAGCGCGAGGCCGCATCCAGTGAGCGTGCCTGAAAGGAGAGGCTGGAAGATCGGCTACCGCATGAAGTTTCTTGGGAGTTCATCTCGCAGCGCAGCGCTCCCGAAGGCTGTGAGGCACAAACTGTTGGTGGTTGCGGCTCGATCGGGCTAGCCGGTGACATGCGCCTTCCTGATTAGTGGACCTTGTCCATACTCGACACCTCGCGCTCTTGCAGGATTCAACATTCAACTCTCCAACGTGCGCTGTTTGTAGCGATCGTCATCTTCCCTCGCCCTCATTGCTGTGGCGCAGCATCCTCCGGAAGCTGCTGGCCCGCGTGCAGGCCTGTGTAGTACCCTGCGTAGTACCACGACATCATGATGTTCTTGAGGCCCTGGTCTTGCACTGGGACATGTCAGTCTCCATAAATGTCCGAGACGAGACCTGTCAGTCTCGGAACGTACCTGTGCCTAGCAGGGCCTGAGGCATAGCCGCAAATGTGCTGTCAGGCGGCGCTGCGGATCCTGCATTCGCTGACTGCGACTGGTTTTGCGCTTCGGATGCTGCTGTTTCCTGATGGCTGTCAATCCGGGATCTACATGTCGTATACGTGTTGCTGTGTCGTACCTGCGGCTGAAGCTCTGCTCGGATGTCAAGCTCGACGTCCTCTGTCTCTTGCACTGAGTCCTCGGTGTCCATCTGGTCCGAGTTACCGTTCGCTTCGATGATTTCACCTTCGTCTTCAGCATCGGCTATCAAGCCTCCATAGTCCCTACAACAATCAGCACGACACAGTCATGTGTCACTTGTTGGACGCACGCTTGCAGCTCCCTGAGCTCTTCCTTGGTCAGAACGTCTTCCAGGCGCTTGCCAGATTTGGCGATGCTGTGGTATTTCTGATCCAGTTCAGTCAATGAAACATAGATGTGAGCGGGGGCTCTACCTCGTATTCAGCCACAGCCGCGTTCCATGAGTCTTGGAGGAAGGAGTCGTCCCACGCGTTCTTGTCGCTGATGTCGATGCCAGCCATGCCGAAGATGGATGTGTACAACTCCGTAAACCTGGCAGGAAGGATCAACAGAAAAGACAATGAACCACACCCCAGATGATAGGCAAGGTAACTCGATCGTTAGGGGGATTGCGGGCGCTTCAAGATAGTCGTTGTCGATAGTCGCGGTGTTGCAGGCAGTCACCGCCTACCCATGGCTTTAGCGCGAAGTTGCGATGGCTAGCGTCAAAAAAGTGTGGAAGGAGCTCTCGAACTTTTGAACTTTCACGAGACGTGAAGTTCGCACCCACAACACACTCACACACACACAATGGCCGCTGCAGACACCGCGAGCAAGAAGCGCAAGGGTACGCACTTTCTACAAATCAGGTGCAATTCTACGTACTAACAGTCCAGGCGCAACCGACGCCGCGCCCAAGGCGAAGAAGCCCAGACAGTCGCTCGACGGTGCGGCCCCCGCAAAGCCCGCCAAATCCCCCAAGGCCGCCAAAGTCGCGCCTGCACCCGCTGCAGCGAAGCCCACGAGGAAGTCTGCGCGCAAGACAGCCGAGGATTTCTTCTCCGACGAAGAAGCGCCCGCTGCGAAGCCCGCAAAGGCTGCCAAGGGCAAGAAGAAGGCCGAGCCCGCTCCCGAGACCAACGGCGACGAGGACGAGAGCATGCTCGACTTCGACGTGATCGAGGCGAAGAAGGAGACGCCCAAGAAGGAGGCACCGAAGCCGAAGGCGACCAAGGCAAAGAAGGGCAAGAAGGCCCAGGAAGAGACCGCAGAGGAGGTTGAGGCCGAAGTCGATGCGGTCGTCACCGAGGACGGCCATGTCGAGGATGCCGCAGAGGACGACGACCAGACCGCCGCCCTCCTTGCCGGCTTCAGCAGCGACGACAGCGACCCCGAGGACGATGAGGACTTCCCCGCTGACAGCGCCGTCGTTCCCAAGCTCACGAAATCGCAAAAGAAGGCCATTGCACGGGCGAAGGACACACCCAAGGCCACCGAGCCAGGCGTCATCTACGTGGGGTGAGTACTCTATAGCTCATGTAACACGATCTCCTATTGACACTTCCAGACGCGTCCCCCGCGGCTTCTTCGAGCCGCAGATGAAGAAGTACTTCGCGCAATTCGGGCGCGTGCTCAACCTGCGCCTGTCGCGCAACAAGAAAACCGGTGCCTCCAAGCACTACGCATTCGTCGAATTCGCGTCCGCAGAGGTCGCCGACATCGTCGCCCGCACAATGAACAACTACCTCATGTTCGGCCACATCCTCAAGTGCTCGCTCATCCCCAAGGAGCAGGTCCACGCCGACCTGTTCAAGGGCGCGGGCACCCGCTTCAAGGTCGATCCGCGCAACAAGAAGGCCGGCCTGGCTATGGAGCGCGGCGCTGAGAGGCAGGTGTGGGAGAAGCGCGTCGAGAAGGAGAACAAGCGCCGTGTCGGAAGGAACAAGGATCTTAAGGAGGCGATGGGGTATGAGTTCCAGGCCCCCAAGCTCAGTGCTGTTGCCGCTGTTAAGGCGGGAAAGAAGCTGCAGATTGAGAACACCGCGGAGCAGCAGCTGCTTGCCGAGGCGGCGGAGAAGAAGGCGGAGCCCACCAAGTCGGAGACCAAGGTAGAGCCCAAGGGCAAGAAGACCAAGAAAGCCACCAAGGCCGCTGAGCCCGAACCTGTCGTCGAAGCCGTCGTCGAAGTCGTCGAGGAGAAGGTCGAGGCCGCACCCAAGAAGACAACAAAGAAGCGCAAGTCCACCGACGCCGCCGAAGTCCTCGCCGCCGTCGAGGAACCCGCGAAGAAGGCTGCTGCCCCGAAGGCCAAGAAGGCTGCCGCTCCCAAGGCAAAGAAGGCCAAGGCTTAGAGGGCCAAGGTCGGAAAGCCTGCTGCTGGTGTCTTGAAAGCGACTCGCGTCAAGAACGGCAAGGCGAAGAAAGGCAGGGGACCCAGAGGTGAGAAAAAGGTGATGAAGGGAGAGAAGGTGAACAGAGGCAAGGCTTAGGCGCCCGATGTGTCTCTGCTGACGATATCCCCTGCGCAACAGGCGGAAACGGATAGGGTCGTGGAGTGGCTGCGAGGCATACAGTCGCTGCCGTAGAGAGGGATTCATGTTGTTATGTGCATGTGCATGTTTAGAGGATACCATGGCTAGGAAAAGGAAAAGCGAATGCATCTTCATACCATGTCTTGATTACTGATCTCACAAGGACTCGTCTTTACCACGAGAATATCTAAATTGGGGCGTCGTGTGAGATAGTGATTGATTGATTATCTGTCTTCATCGCTACACAACCACGTCCCACCCAGGTCCGTTACGTTGGCCCCAACAAATCATGTAGTCCCCAATCTACATACTGCTTGAACAGCAGCTCCCGCTCACACACGGCACAAGCTTTCTTATAACACGCCAGATTCTAACCCGTGCCGCTGACCGCCAACTTCATCAGATGATCCATGAACGTCTGCAAGCTAACATCGTCCGTGAAGATGGTCTGCGCACTCTGGCTCACGCCGCCATAGCTCTGCGTAGTATGCGTGGTGCTGGGGTTGAGCTTTGAAAGAAGGAAACGCGCCTGGGAGCCACCCGCATCGCATACAATGAAGCGCGGCAGCGGGAAGCGGTCCTGGATCAGGTCCTTTGCGTCTTCCTTGGGGCTCTCGAGCAGGGTGGCGAAGTTCTCGTAGCCTTCCTGGTCCTGGTAGCCTGCCTTGCGCCACTCGGCCATGGTCTCGCCGTGGAAGATGAGGATGTGGAAGAAGGTGTCGAGGAGCAGCACGGTTTCGTTTTGGATCGAGGACGAGTCGAGGAGCACGGGCTGGCCGCCTTCGTGGTCGAAGCCGTAGCTGTCGAGCGTGGGCTGGATCATGATGAGCGAGTTGCCGACGTCCTCGTGGTTCAGCACGTGGCGGTAGAAAGCGGTTTCGTCGGGCGAGTTGTTGAAGACCTGCAGGAATTGCGAGCGGCGGAGATGGAACATGAATTGCGGGTACAATGTGAAGTTCTTCTCGAGCCTGCGGTTATTAGCATCAGATCCAAGATCGATGATTGGAGTGCATACCTAAACGACGATGGGTCGTCCTTCCTGTACTCGGCGAAGCGCGAGCACAACCTAATAAGCATGCGGTCGACCCATCGCAGGACATCTGGGCCGTCGTCAACCTCGGCCTTGAAGACTGCTATCCTCGACATCAGCACTGCTGCTGCCTCCTGGTCGAAGGACTGTGCAATTGCTGGGTCGCCGGAAGGTCCGCTCAGGTTGCGCGCAACTGTGGTCACTCTCAGGTGGAACTGGCCAGACGAGTGCTGGTAGTATGTGAGGAACTGCATCATGCCTTTCTGAGGTCCGGCCTGCATCTGGTTGGGTCCGCCCTGACCAGCAATCTCGAAGTAGATACCGTACGACGACTCGGGGTCGATACCGCACATCTTCCAGGAGCAAGTGTTACCGATACCACATTCTGTCTCGCCGACAGAGACGGATTTCTTGTTGTTCGAGACGGCGTGACCGATCAAACCAGTGACCTTCAGCTCCTTAGTTGTGAGGACCTCAAGGTTGGCGTTGAAGGCCATGAGCAGGTTGTCTTGGTCGTCCTTGTTGAAGATGCGCACGAACGATTGCTTGTACATGGACGATGTGAAGCTATCCGTCAGGATCATGTGTCCACCGGTCGAGTTCGAGAGACCGCGCATCTCGAGCAGACCGACCTGGTCGAGACATCCAGCGAAGATGTCGACGATGTGACCGTTTTGAGCAACGCGCTTGGCCAGGGTTTCGTAGAACTACCAATGTCAGCCTCGACTTCCCCAGCTTTGCCTGATTCCTTACCTTCAGCGCCTTCTTGTAGTACTTGATGTTGTCGCGGTCAATGTCGTGATGCGATCGAATAGCCTCCTTCAGCTCGGGGCCAACGACCATACCAGGACCCTCGGTGGCCGGGCCACCAGAGAACAGCATGATGCGCGCACCAGCCTCGCGGTGGCGGAATTCAAGCAGGCCAGCGGCAATGCTCAGGGCGACACCGGTGCACCTCAGAGGGCGCTTGTCGTTGGCAACGGGCCAGGGATCCCTCTGCAGCTGCTCGAGCGCGGCGGTCAACTGGAACTCGCACTGCGAGACGGGCAGGAGGAAGCGTGTGTCGACGTTGCCCATGGGCATCTGCGGTCGGCCGGGCTGCTGGGGCATGTTCGGTCGGGGAGCGGCCTGCCCGAGACCAAGCATGTCGTGGACCTGCTTTGTGGAGTAGTCCTTGCTGCCGCGGAAGACGTACGACTTGGCGCATTCAGTGTAGCCAAGCTCGTGTACTTGGGCCTGGAGCTGTCAGCACTCCGTCTCGACAAGCTAATGTGAAGCATCCTACCATTGTGCCGTATGTGATCAGACCGACCAGAGCGTACTGTGGCAGCAGGCTCAAGCTCATGATGATCGAGTCCTTCAGCGCCTTCAGGCTGTCCTCCTCCTGGCAAGTATCGACGACGAACAAGAAGATGGGCGGCGCGGGAGCCGGGCGAGGCAGACGGTACTCGATCGTCGTGCTGCCGGGGTGCAGCTCTGGGGGAATCTGCTCGGCGGAGATGTCCTTGTAGTGCGGCGGGAGGGCGTTGCGCTGCAGACAGAAGGGACATATCCACATCCTTGCGCGCATGTCGACCTGGCTGGGGACGGTCAGCTTGTGCAGCCCATCGTGGACTGGGTGTGTCCTACCAGAAGGGGTTGAGGATGGCCTTGCATGGCGCTTTGCAGGCAACGGGGTCATATTGGAGCAGCGGGGTGTCGGTCTTCTCCTTCAGAGGTGTGTAGAGGGCACCGATGGGGACGACCAGGCGCGAAGCTTCCTTCAGTACAGGTCAGCATGCTGCATGTCGACAATGCGCCTCTTGAGCGGTGAACTGCGGGCGTCCGTACCATGCGCGAGCTGGGCAGCGTGTTCCAACTGAGGCGGACGCCATCTGTGTCCTCGATCTGGCTCCACTGGTCCTTCAATGCCTCGAAGTCGGCCATTTTGGGGCGTGTTTATGCAGCGGCGGCGGCGGTCGTGTTTGGACAATGTCTCGTGGAGGGGCGCCCACAATTCGATAGCGAGGGGCTGGCGGAGCGCGTGCGGGCGGGCGTGTCTTTAGCGGCGTCGAGCAATTAACAGCGTGGCCGCAGCGGGAACAGGCTGCAACAATACCGCTGGACTGCAAGGTGTACTGAACCGGACCTCTCGACGTCGCTGGTGCGCTCGTCACAGGCCAGATGTCCAGCATTCCAAGCACTTTCCCGTCTTGAGCCTAGTAAACGCTGCCGTCCGTGCACCGCGACCTCCAAAACCCAAATTTTCGAGCCTCTGCCTCTTCTCCTCTACATCGCCAGCACTACAAAACACTACTTACGGCAGCCCTATCGTCTCCCATGGCGAGGGTTGTTTTCGCGCTGGCGTAGAGGAGAACAGGCCCATGGCTGGGCGCCCGACCTGGATAAACTCATTCTGAGTATCATGAGAGGTTGGGAATCAGCAGAGGTCACATCCCTTCGTTTTGCACGCCCATTTTGCGTCAATTTGCATTGTTCAATGTCCACGTCTTGCTCTATATAAGCATGATCTACCCCTGTTCGTTGATGTCTTTGCTTTAAAATGCAGTCTAGCTGTTGCCGGGCCTAGAGCGTCCGTCATCGTGCTGTCCGTTGTCCGGAAAGTGGCGCCGTGTTTCTACTGTATCGATATGCAGTCAGACATGATTACTACGCCCTTCCTTCCGTGTTGAACGCTGGTCGATGCTTTATCGTTCATCGTCCTCGATGACGATGACCTCCGGTTCTGGCTTGCTTCGCTTTACATCGGCCACTGCTTCAGTACCGTCTTCGCGCTCTCTCTTCAGGCGGATGCCACCTGTGATCTTGCTCTGCACATTGTCAGCATGCATCTCTCGTTGCTGAGCATCAGGATTCGTACCTTGTGATAGCTGAGTAAGACCTGGAGATCGTCCACGCTCAGACCCTTCAGATCATCGCTGGGGCCTCGGTAGTGGCTCAGAAGCGCAAGCAGATCTTCCTTGGGAAGGCTTCCCGCATCCTGAATAGAGCTCGAGGGCTCCACTGGAGTGTATGCAGGTGGAGGTGTAGGTGTAGGTGCGGCCGCAGTCATGCGAGGTTGTCAAATGGGGACGCCTTTGTCGGACCGAGGCTTCCTTGAAGGTGCTTTCGGTGGAGCCGTGGGCCTTGGAATGTAGTTCGGTGGTGGAGACATCGGAGCTGAGGGTATGATCTGCAGCTTCTGGAGGTCCGCTGGTTATATGTCAGTCAAGCGATCAGTGTTGAGGACGTCTCCACTGACAGTTTGAGCGATACTTGAAGCGGAAGTCGGCGATCTCTTCCCTATTGTCAGTCTTTCGGATATGAGGCCTGCTAACAGGGACTGGAGCACCAAGCCTATACAGTGTGAGCGGTCGGTACTTCCCCAGCCAGTGGATGGCACGCGCAAGAGGGAACATACCTGGCAACGAGAGATTTAGCATCGCCCTTCAACATTTGCTCTGATATGCTGCTGAGCTCTGGTAAGTCTCGCCCAGCCTGATCTTTCTGGCTCTCCGAGACATCGGCAAATGCAACAGTGACCCTGATCTGTCCCAAGGAGTTGACGGATTCGAAGAAGATTTCTCCAGTCAAATCTCCCGGCCCTTCTTCTGGTAGCAGCTGTCAGTTCGAGCCTTCTCACTACGCGCGCAGCATACTCACCGATGTTCAAAGCACCGAACACAAGCTTGCGGCCCAGGCCCTCCTCGCCAATTACCTTCCTAACCGTATCGTATACGAACTCCATGGGCCGCTTCTTCTTCATGGTGGATATGATTGGTCTTGCGATCACCTTCCCATCCACCCAGATGCACATCACAACGCTCTTGTCGGCGGGAAATGGTACGTCAAAGGTGACCCTGATCATGAATTCGGCATTGGCGTACGCTTGGATATATTTCGCGATGATCTTGTCGCTGTCACTTGCGTCCACATCATCGTACTCTCGAGCGCTTCTGCCTCTGGTGACTATCGCGACTGTGAGCCCGGGGTGGTCTTTGTGGATAGCCATGGGGTTGATGTGGCGGTCAGTCGTGAAGTAGAGGAAGAAGAAAGGTTGAAATAGGGAGAGAGCAACAAGAGAATGGTTCTGTGGTCGCTCTAGCGTGAGCTAAATGGGTACAGGTGAGAGAGGGTCTACGACTGCGAGGTCAAATCTCGCGTGAGGGCTCAAATGAGGAAAATCAGACTCATCTTTCCAGATCTGGAGGTCTTTACGACCTCGAAAAAAGCCCCGGGTGATTTATAACATCGGCACGCAAAGAGCTCCTGTCTTGAATAGACTCAAGTGCCGGTTCTCTTCCCTGATACCTACAGGGGTAGTTGCAGACTCACGTCACCTCGTCTGCATCCTTCAGTCGTCCACCAAGATAAGCTCTGGCTTACTGCGCGTGCGCCTTTCCGTTGCAGACCCATCTTCCTCACGCTCTCGCTTGATGCTTACACTACCAAGTCCTTCAGATGCGAGCTCAGGCCTGACCGATGTCGTCGATCTTTCCTTGTCCTGGCTGTCGTTAGTTCACTCCACTTACAGGAGCAGGTTGCTGACCTCGTGGAACTTGAGCAGTGCCTGCAAGCTTTTCTTGGTCTTTCCGACAAGCCCTGTATCGCCGCCTCTATATGCAGCCACCATAGCAGTGAGTTCTTCG
This sequence comes from Didymella glomerata, assembly GCA_030271015.1. Lineage (NCBI taxonomy): Eukaryota > Fungi > Ascomycota > Dothideomycetes > Pleosporales > Didymellaceae > Didymella > Didymella glomerata. The sequence continues at coordinate 249,070 of JAJOHN010000009.1, forward strand.
GAAGTGAACGCATCTTCTTCGTGGTATGACGACCAGGTGCTGTTTTGCTGTCGCACAGAAAGGGTGGCAGGTAAAAAGCTACTTGGTGTCACTGACGCACCGCCTCGCGTCCGTGATGGTATGGCTATCTGCGGTACAGAAAAATGGGGAGTGGGTGTCGGAGTGGGTGTCGGAGTGGGTGTCATTGGAATCATGCGCAAAGCTTTCAGTGCAGCTATTTGATAGGTTCAGTATCTGCTTTGATGATGATTGTGGAACATAACGTACCAGTTGATCGATATTTGAACTCAAAGCTCAAGAACGCATCCCCATCAAGCTCATACGACCATGTGCTACGTCTCTTATTAAGGGCTTTCCGCTCTCCAAATCTGGTGGACATTAGCAACGTCATGTTATGACAGGTCATGAACATACTTCGTGAAACAAGAAGGAATCGCGCCTTTCATAGCCTTCTCAGGTATACGCTGCTCAAAAGGAGAATCATGCTCCAGGCCGCTAGTATTCATTGTGCTCTTTTTAAACGCCCTTGATGTACTGTAGACCAATGCGAATCGTGCCCAGTTGGTTGAGCATCTAGGTCGTCAGTACAATTGCAGGATCTCCGTTGTCGTCACCTGAGATTCGTCAGCCTTCACGTACCATTAAACTGGTGTTTTTACACTCACCGACGTCCAGATCTGCGAAAGAGAATTCGTGTGAGAAGCATCTATCACCTTGACGCTCCACGATACCCTTGAGGACGCTTCCTCCAGCTCGGAAAACTGAACCTGCCCCAATGTGGCACCACCTTTTCACGAGTAAGCCGTCCGTATAGATCATCATGTGCAGATCTCGAGGCTGAAAAGGAGGCAGCAGCTCGACTCTGACTTCGAATTTGGCTCTAGGCTCAGCCTCAATGTATCTCACAATCGTATTCGGTGTCTCTGCTTCGTCGTCATTGATGTGTTCTTTAAGTGGCTGACCGTCGATAAGAATCTGCGCCGTCACCCCAGGGTGATCTTTGTGTATAGCCATTGTGGAGTTGTGATAATTGTGGCGACCTGAGGTAGAAAGAGGAAGACGAATAGGTGAATAGCGTAGCTCGGTAGCGCATTGGTCATATAAAACTGTATGTGCAGGTGAGAAAATCGGATTCGCGCAAAACCTTCTCAATCCGGCTGGCGCGAGTGCCACCTGTGGCTCAGGGGTGAAGGTGAGGGAAGAGAGAGCTTGGAGGTGCAGCAACACCCTACATCACTGAGTAAGTTGTCGAGCTGTGAATACGAGGCTTGCAGTGATATGTAGAAGATTGGTGTCGCTGTTGCCAGATGCAGCACGCTCGCGCTTGACTCCTTGCTCGGTCTTGATCTGAGTAGATGCCGCCTTACATGCCTTCGGTATGTTATTGATTGGACACCTCACAGGAGCTCTTCACATAGCCGCAGGCGCTTGACCAGCCCACGTACCTCTTCGGCGTTCAGCTCGTCCGCCGATCGCTCTCCGAGTTGCACGGGAGCTGGCTCTCTCGGTATGACTCCAAGTGCTCGTAGCGCCGCTGTAAATGTCGGAAACGAGCACAACTGGCAGTATCTAACTTACCAAGTGATCGATACTGGAAGCAGAACGTCGCGAATGGTCCTGACTTGGCATTATTGCCTTCGCACCGACTGACTTCCCTCGTCTTTTGGGGAGCAGCCAGACTGTACAAGGGCCAGCTCTTCGCTAGGCCGCCGATCATATTTGGCTCATACCTGGCTGTGTGTGTCTTTGCTTGACCTTTCAAGGCTTTCTCCGGCACGACACCAAACTCAGCTGTTTGTTGGGGCTTCCCTGCAGCACAGCTTCGGATATTGTGCAGACCTTGGAGAACGATCTTGATAGTACCAGAGGACATGAGCCTTTTCAACAGCGTCTTGTCAATGCGTCCAATGTTTTCCTCGACTAGATAGTTAGTGGCCAGAGTGCGCTATCCTTTACCGTTTCATTTGCACTTACCAATCGCCAGCTCACTGAACTAGAACTTCTGCAGAACGGCCTCTCCATCAACTTGCGACGTTCTGCCATCTCTGATGTAGAGCTTTCGTGAGACAAATCGCGATGCGTCCTTTCCAGCATAGGCAGTGCTTTCGCCTTGCTCACCGTCAAGGTGAATGTTCAGGGTGAAGTCTTTCTCAGGAAGATTGAAAGCGCTGAAGTGAATGGCAAACTCAGCGCCTGATTAGCTCGGATATACTTCTTGACCGTATTCTGGGAATCCTGCTCATATTCGTCCCCGTCGTCAATATACTCCTGCAGTGGCTAACCATTCACCACTATCTCAACCGTAAGACCAGGGTATGTAGGCAGAACCCCCATGTTGATTGAAGCGCTGGTTCTAGTGTGCGTGTATACGACGGTAGGCTCTGGGACGGGCGAAGTTGTTCTCGGAATGCGTGCGGCTGGTGGGATTATATATAGGAGGAAGGCGCAATGACGTCACTGCCGTCTTGAATGCGCCATCGACCGAGAATGAAGGTAGTCTGCGCTAAAACCTATTCGATCAACAGCGAGGCAAAGATTGCTTTGTGAAAGTGTGTAGTGTCAGCTGCAGGATGAAGTAAGTGTTCAAGATGTCCGTTGTCATCCAGTATCCCAGAAACAACCTTCTGCACAGGCAGCAAAGCGCACTGCTTGTGCACCTCATGTTCCGTCACTCCAGCACAATCACCTCGCACTTGGTGTAAGGTCGCTTGCAGCTTCTGGTCTCCAAGATGATGACATCTTCAGAGTCAGAATAAGCTTCTGCACCAGCATCGCGCTCACGCTTTACAACGCCTTGAGCTCCTTCCTCCCGCTTCACATGCTGCGACCTTGTCTCCCGCTTGACCCCGCCCGCTTTGGTCTCCATGCCACGCAGCAACGGTGAAGCTGTCATGCGTCTTACACCGCTCTCTCGAAGATTGGCTCTTGGTAAAATGTCGCGCTCGAGTTCGTCCTCGTCCTCGACGTCAATTTGGAGCGTTTTGAGGGTAGCTTGATGAAATGTCAGCCTCTCCAAGAAGTTAAGCTTGTTGCAAACATACCCAAGGAGCGGTAATGGAAGCGGATGATACCAAATGGCTCTCGATCGACGTAGCTGTAGGTCTTGGATGGTCCTTTTGACGGCTTGAGTGCTTTGGGCCTGCCCAGTCTGCGATCGTTGTCAGCCATTCGATGTTCGGACTACTCCAGATTGCCTTGTGGCTCACGATGCTTGATGTGAAAGAGTGCTGCCTTTCAGCACCTTCTCCGGGACTGCACCTGCTATCAGTAGGTCTCTGCGTGGAAGTGGTCGATCACGTCCGTCATCGCCATTTTGGGCTGGCGGCGCCTGGGTCGTGCTGCTCTGCTTGCGAACTCGGAAATTCGTGATCCAGCGGTACGAGACCTCGATGACGCCTTTGCACTCTAACTCCTTTCGCAAATCTTGGACATTCATGGCACCATCGTCATCTTCCACTTCACAAACCATCAGCATAAGTCACACGTAATAGAAGCGGCGTCTGTGTGCTTACCAACATTCAGCTTGGCAAATTGGAAGTTCTGGTGAACGCGCTGGCCGGCCTGGGACAACGTCATACCCTTCATCTTTTTGGGAGCGTACCAGGTGGGCTCGTTAGGATCGATGCCCCAGCAAGCGGCTTGATGGCTGTCCACGCTGCAAGTGATCTCCACGCCATTATCTCTGGGAAATGGGTAATGGGTTCTCGAATGTGGTCTTGATGACAAACTCTGCCCCTGTACGCGCCTCGACGTATTTATTGACTTCTGCTGAAGATGCCTCAACGTCATCATTGTCGTACTCGGTGAGTGGCTTCCTGTTCACCGTGATCTCCGTTCTGAGGCCCGAGTATGCATTGAGCACAGCCATTGCGTATGAGCGCTAGGCAGGTGACGTTCGCAGGCGTTGAAAGAGAGTGTGGGGTGTGGCTCGAGGAGAGAATGCGATTTGCAGCTTTGGAATCACTCACGCACGTCAGTCACCTGAGTGGAAGCTGCAAAGGTTGTTGCCACCTCAGCTGCAACAAGAGTAGCAGTCGCAAGGTGATGAGTGACAGCAACTGCCCATCGCGTAGCCGCTAGCGCGCTGCAGGAGCCACAGCAACCACGGTGGGAAAGCACACTTGTCGACAACATCTAGGCAGGCGTCCGTGGGGCGACAGGCACGATTCCGCGTTTTTTCGATGCAGGCAACGGACCAACACCAAGTCGAGAACTTGAAGACTGCGGGGTTGATAAGCACATTTATTCCGCATCTTCCTTCTTCTTGCGAGAACGAGAGCGAAAACTGTGGGAGGTCTTCCCATAGCCACACAACCTTCTACAGCATGGTCTCTCTGTAATTCGGCCTATTCGATGATCCATGCGTAGCCCGGCGGGGAGACAAGTCAGCAACCGCCATCGAAAGCTCATCACATCGTTGTAGTGAGCCTCAGCTGGCACTATCAGCAGTTTCCGAGCAGCGTTATGAACAAAGATTTCGCGTCGACATTGCGAAGAGATTTAGATGCGTTGTCTGACCCCGTACTCACAGAGAGGCACCTCAATTACGCGGCTTCTTTCGAGTTCTCATCGCCAGTCCCACAGCACTACTATCCGCACTGCTCACGTTACCATCGCGGTCACCGTAGCTGCCTTGTCCATTTACTGATTCAGCGTCGTCATTGTCTGCAGTGCGCTGCTTGTGTCAGCGTAGCATTGTACCACGTGTGAGGTCACATACCTTCTTGGTAAGCTTCTTTGGCCTGTATGCCAAGTTTGTGGTGCTTGGATCGTCCGCTGGCTTTTTCAATTCGCTGTGTTGACTCACCTCTTCGTCCGCAATCAAGTCGAGTGACTTCAATATAGCTACAATGGTGGTTAGTGAGATTCTGTGAGTAAGACTTCGAACCTACCTTTTGATCGATACTTGAACACAAACGTAGCAAATTTGACCTTCTGCTCTTGTAATATCCTCGTGCTCGGCGAGCTTTCTGGTTGGCTTCGCGGTCCGTGAAGCTAGATGCTGATCAGTCAAGGCTTATGGATGATGGTCAGTTCGAGACCCTACTTGACATAGTGAGAACGTGTGTCTTCTCTTGTCGATGTTTCTACCTTTGGTTGCGCGGGCGTGAGCCTTGCTGTTTCTGAGTAGTCACCTACTGGGTCGAATTTATGTATGCCCTGCACCCAGTAGAATATTGCAGTGATGGTCCCCAGGTCTTGGTCATCCACAGCTATGTTCTGAGAGCTCAACGGCAACTCGTCAGCTACGTAGGTGATTAGCATGCTCCAATGCCTGTACAAAGGCGTGACCTACCCTCTTTGAAGCAGAACCTTCGTGCGTACCACGCAGAGTCCACGAATGAGACAGCTCTGCCGAGGATCTTGCTGACCGACCCAGGATACTTCCTCGTATCCAGAAGATGATTGCCATGCCATTCGTTGTTGTCTGTTAAAACCTGACACAGCACTCCCTCATATGCAGGCGTTTGGTCGAATGCGTACCTTAAATCAAACTGCTTTCCTATTTCTGCTTCGATGTACTTCGTTACTGTGTCTGACGTTGCTGGTTGGTCTGTATCCTCATATTCGTCTAAAGGCTCGTCGTCTACAAGTATGTGAACCTCGAGGCCTGGTACGTTGTCAAGCACAGCCATAATGAGAGTGTAAGGGGTATGCCTGATCGAGCGCGGTCAAGATCTAGACGTCTCAGAAAAGTGCGACTGCAATCAACAGACATACATGTGTGCTCTTCACATGATGAACAGCAAACATAATCTGATAGTCAGCCATTGTCTTGTCTACTGCCTTGCTCAATGCTGGCAAAAGCATGCTGTTGACTTCTCGCGATTACCGGTAGATGCACCTGGCTTCCTGACATGGCCGAAGGCCTCCAACATGACCGAAGGCCTCCAACATGACCGGAGCTTACCTCAAGTCCAGTCACCCGAGAACATCGACAACTCGGAAGAATCCTCCGTCCGCAGAAGTCGGTGCCTGGATCAAAGCATCTTCTGCCGGTGGATGATCAATTCTGTACACCGATGTAAGACATAGGAAGCATCATGGAAGCATGCGTCCTAGATGGACCTCGGTCGTCTGTAAGAAGGACTTCGAAACGAACTTTCCATCCGGTACCACTTACCGACTTACCGCAACCGTCACTCCAGTCTTTGCTCCACACCTCCACCACACCTCGGAAGACCGCCCTTTCCAGCATCTCGATTATCCCCATTTCCCAGACAGACGACCTCGAACAGAAGTTCTTGATAATCGCCCCGCAGGCCTGAGCATCGGTGAGAAGACCCATCTGTGGCTTACCCAATCAAGTCACACATGTGACGCACTCGATCGACACTCTCCACTCAACTGACCCTGAGCCGGGCTCGTGCGACCCGACTCGTCCTTCGCGTCACTTTTGCGCTTGCAAAAAGCAAGTAGCCGCGGAGTCGCTGTCTGGAGTTTAGAACGGTGAATGAATCGCAGCTTGATGCTCGACGCTTGATGCTTAACGCTGGATCAGGACGTCGATAAGGTTGTCAAGCGCAGCCGCTCAACCGCTTCTCTGGAGCAAATGACGATTTGGACGAAAACACACTCAAGCCACGTTTCAAGCTCGCCGTAAAGTTTGCGAGGCCAAGCTTGCTAGCAAACGTGACAAGATGGACGGGACGAGATGCTTGTGACGAAGTCAGCGTCCGCGCAGTGCACTGCGGCCCTGCTTTGCGGCCTCATTGACGTCGTCCTCACGTTCCTGCTTCCGCGCCGTGCCAGCACCCGCACCTTCGGAAACAGCCCTCGTGACGACTTGATCTCGCGAGACTGAAATTTTGACGTCGCAGTGAAACAAACCTCACGTCGGCGCATGGTCTGGTGATAATCGCCCTTTGCGCGGAGATGTCAGGTTCGGCGTGATCGAGCTGAGCTGAGCACACGACCGTTGAGATCCGATTCGACTCAGCCCTACATGACGCAAAGATCGCGGCTAACAAGGGCGGAGAAACTTCGGAAAGACAGCGCACGACCCAGAGTCGGCCGACCCTGTGATCCTGTTGGAGAGTGCTGCGCAGTATAGTCAGCTTTCTATCAGCGGACTTGGTGATACTCGCGCTCGCGCTTTCCGCGGGACCCGCTCGTCCTCCCTTCGTTAACACCGTTGTACGTATTTCAAAGTACTTCGATATGTTCAGTGTACATTCTTGTTCGCGTCTAGATCTCGACGTTGCTGCTCAGCCCCAGATGTGCTACCCGCTAGCGCACGCGGGCGGGAACGGAAGGGCTTCTGGGCCCAGGTCTCATGCACGCTGGGCCTGCGATGCGCTGTGGTCCACACGTTTAGGTGCTGACAGAAACGTGTTTGGTGTAGGGGTATGGGAGATCTAGATCTGAGGTTTGAGGCTCTTCGGTGCTTGGGTGGCAGTGTGGAGAGTAAGAGCAACCGTGGCTTGCAGGAGGCTGTTTTCTGGCGTTGAGAGAGCACACGATAAGGTGGTCGGTGATGCCGAAGCTGTAGACCTAAGGATATGAGCGTTCTGGGTGAAGAGAAGTGGGATGCTCGGGCAGCATGAAAGAAGGTCTTGTGTATCAAGGTAGGTGTATTGGAAGAGTGTTGGAGTTCTAATATATTGTACATTCGATCTCGCTCGTGTGGAGCATCAATTACAAGAAGGATATCGTGAATTTGTCCCAAAAGTAGAGGCTCTCTGGCCGGCAAACCATCTATACTCATCGCTTTTGCTCATGCCAGAAACTGTTCGTAAAAATCGTACTATGCGCCCGCTTGTAGAACGCTACCAAAACAAAGATATCCACAAACTTGACCATAGTATACATCGTGAAGAAAGACAAACGCTGCGCTGTTCCGTCCGGCGAAACCTCGAATGCTATGCAGAACAATCCAGAAGAAGAAATGACGCAGTCTCGTGCGATGCACGGAGATGCAAGGGATGCGATGCGGAAGTTCAATGCGACTGTTGCAGCCGAGGCAGCAAATTCCTCCTGCGTGGTGCTGGTGTTCGTCGATGGTCGACGCAGCAGACACCGCCAAGGTCCGGGCCTCTTTGGCGCCTCGCACGCTTGGATCTAGACAAAACCCAATGCCCAATGCTCGCTCAATCACCACCACGGCGCGACCTGTGCTTGCCAGGGAAGTCCACCTCGGGGTGCACAACTCGCATATGCCTTGTCAGTGCATCGTTGCGCGAGAAGGTCTTCTCCTCAACACAGAGTGCACAGCGCACCTTTTGCTTGCGAGCGTTGTGGATAGTGTCCTCGTGACGAGTAAGGTCGTATGGTCGAGAGAAGATCGTGTTGCAAGGCTTGCCCGTTGTGGGGTTGATGCGCTCACACTTGTGCGGCCCCGCTTGGGTGTTGCGGTCCAGGATAGCCGCTGATGTCATACTGGGGCCGAGATTTGCATTCCGATGACCCTCACGCTTATGCTTCTGCAGCTTTTGTGGAGTCTCGAATCGCTGTGCGCATCCGTGGTATGTGCAAGAATATGTTCCAGAGTCCGCGGCAGAGTTGGCTGGCTTTCGCAAGAACTGTTCAACGCTCGACTGGCTGCCGTTTGGTGGCTCGGCCTCACTGGCGCTGGACTCCATCGAAGTCAGATGAGGATGAGCTGGAAACTCAGGTGTCTGTTCCACGGCAGATGTCATGGGAGTGGATCGGTACTGTGATGTGGCGCCCATCGACATGTTGGGCATGCTGGTCTGTATCGCGGGGGTGACGAAGTTGAAACTCGATGTTGTCGGCAGCGAAGGTGCAGTTGATGTCGAGAAGTTGGGTGTGAACTGTGGTGTCGCCCAACTGTCACGTCGGTAGGACTGTGCAGATGTTGTGTCGAAAGTGGATTGGGTGACGCCATTGTTGTATTGGTTGTCGTACTCATTTGCGCCACCGTCCGGGAACAATGGAATCTTCGAGTCTTCATCCTCAGCTCGGTAATCCAGAAGTGCATCCTTCGGCGAGATGGTCTTGACAACCGACTCCTCGGACTGCATCTGCGGCTTCATTGCGTAAGCCGCATCTGCCTGGCGGTTCTGCTCACGTGTCGCGGCGGCGTTGCCGAGCATCGGTGAGTTGAAACTGTGACTGGGTTGACGGTAAGGGGACCCTTTGCGAAATGGAGAGTCACCGCGAGATGCTGTGCTGCTTGGCGAGTGTGATCGTGCGTACTGCGCTGCCTGCAGCGCACGCTGAACATTCTCGGTGGTGTTGGAACGGTAAGGCGACAACAGTGATGACTGTGCCGGCTTTGTGGCCTGCACTGCCGGAGCAGAAACAGCGTTGGGGTCGTAGAAGTTATCGGCAGCGATGTCTGTGTACGTCCTCTCAAACTTAGGAATAGTAGGCTGCTGTCTTGTGTCTGATAGATCGTAAGTACAGAACTGATTGAAAAGCCACGAGTCGACCTTGCGGAGGGTCTCACCATTTGTAGGCTTCACGTCGTCGTCGAGATTCGTGTGTGGTGTAGCAGGTGAATCGTAGCTCGATACTGATTGTCTGGCTGAGTGTGCAAAGTCTGGCACATCATCACCCTGATCCATCAATGCCTGCTTCATCGACATGTGTGCAGCCATAGTCTGATCCATGCTGGCTTGCTGTGCGTAATTGTTGAAGGTAGCTTGGCTCATGAACGAGTCTTGAGTAGGTGTATGTGAAGGGGTGGGTAGGTGATTCGAGAATGACCTATTGATGATATGTCAGCTAACGTCCGCGGCATGTAGAAAGGACGCGCGGTCCCTGTAGGTGCGACATACTGGTAGCTGGCAGCAGGTGCTGACTGATACTGGGAAGCACTGGATCCTACTGATGAAGAAGAGGATGCGCGCTGATGACCTCGGTTTTGGTTCTGTACAGGTGTCTGTAGTGACTGGTTCTGTACATTACCATATGTGTTCCAGCCGTTAGAAAGCATGGATGACTGGTAGCCGTTCGAAGAAGGCTGTGGTGTGGGTGTCGACTGCTGGACGCGGATTGCCGGGTTCGCGAAGTCGGTGTATGCGCTCATGTAAGAGTTGGAAGCGTTGATGGAGGTGTTGTAGGGCTGCTGCTGAGACTCAAGATAGTCGTTGAGCAATTTCTGGTCAAACAACTGTTGCTGTGTGGCGAAGGGTTGTTGTGATAGCTGTTGGTAGGCGAGGTGTTCTGAGGAAGGAGGTGACGGGATAGTCGAATAGTGCTGTGGTACAATATGCTGACGTCTTGTGGGTTGCGCTAACATAATGTCGAAAAGAAGTAAGGGACCAAGCCGGGTGGCAAGTTGCTTTATACTAGTGACTCGACTGGCCGATGACTCGGGTAGGGTTGGCCGAAGAGAGTCTCTTGATGAGGTGATCTGTGGAAAGCGGTGGAATGTTGAGTTGGATGGGTCCGGCTGTACTCGGACTAACGGCTTTAATTCTCGGTTCTTCCGAATCGTAATGGACTGTAAATTGCTGAAAGATTTTAGACGACTTGGGGGTGCTGAACTGTTGCGGATTTTACTGTGCTTTTGAACAACGTCATAGGGAAGCAATGACAGGGGTGCGATTGCCGTGTATGCATGGCGTTTCTAGAAGGCACGCTAAAGGCAGCGATCTGCAGCAGTCACCCAACCCTACCACTAACCCCTGTACACCCGAAAAAGTGGCAGTGCTGAAAAATTTCCACTCAGAACCCTGCAACCCTACTCGGGTGCGATCCGAGATACCAGGAGACGACTTCCTAAGAATACCAGCCAACAATAGTTAGCCATATTGTAGAGATTTACAGCCCTGCGGGCGCAACGTGTACGAGTTGCAGATGGATGTATGGAGCCCCGTTTATCCGTAAGGGAGATTCGGTAAGAGCTCCTGAACGGAGATGTGCGACGCGCTTAGATGCAACCGTATCGCGCTTGAGAACCAGTTGCACTACAAGGCCATCGCCTAATCTCCGGCTAGCAGTTGTCGGCAGTGCATGTGTACTTTGGACAACGTGTGCACAGACTACATTCCTTGCACATGATACGCTATTTGGATTGAGACTGTCGGTAGCAGTACTGGCAGAAGAGTCACAGCCACAGCTCTCGCCCAAAGCCAGGTCACATGGTTGTGGCTCGTGTCTATTTCCATTGTAAATCAAAACAAGTGCCATTCGTAACTCCTTGTTCAGCTTCTTGTCGACCAAGACGCGCAACTCCGCATGCGGCCACAAGCGGTTGAAGGGGGATGGATGCTTCACAGCTTCAACACACTCGCTGAAGCATCAGCTGGACCAACTCTATTGGCCCATAGCGATTCTTAGTACGAGGTTGGTCGGAAAGCATCAAGTCTGGCCCGTTATACATTCAATACATGTTAGAGATTACTATGCATTATACTTCGCAGCACCTGTCACACCACCAAGAACATCTGGACCTCGCAAGGCATGCTCGCGCATTCCGGGGATTCAACTTAACGTCTGCGACTAGTCCTTCGGTAGTACACGTGAAAGGTCTCTACACTGGGGTTTCTCCACATTCTACACATAGTCTGTCTGCTTAGCTGTAACGTCCCGCAAGCATGTCCATGAGCAGAGTGTGGAATCGAGATGCCCGTTGTGGAAGGCTCATGGAATCGATTGGATAAGAGCGTTTCAGGGTCCTTGTAGGGCTGACACAGCCACGCGGGCGCGCCTTCCCCGAGTCCTCCGAAAGGCCCAGCCGCAGCCCTCTCACTTTCAGTGGACTTGTGGGTTGTAGAAGATACTAGCCACATTACCAAGCTGCATACCGGTGATACCGAGGCTCAAATGCTTCCATGCTCTCGGATGCTTGATACCGAAGATTTGATTCTTTCCGGACAGAGATGACCCTCGCACTCGCTTCGTTGCGGCAGAGTGCCAAGCAGCAATGATGTCAGTAACTCTGGACTATCACCAACAGTCTTCGTCCCAGCACTCACCAGCCACAGCTCTGCATCAAGTTCTGCTTCACGATCTATTTTTGCGATACAATATCCTGCAATCGCACATCGTTTCCTATCTCCTCAACGTCAATATCCTGCTAGACATCGACGGCGTGCATCACTTCTCAGAACGGCCTTCATGCAGTCATGATCATCGGCGGGTTACGGAATGGTGGCCGCGAGCCCACAGTGAGTGGACTTCGGAGCGGACGCCATACTGGCTTGGATGTAGCGCAACAATCTACCAATCCGCTCCTGCGGGATCGCGAGACCCTGCGTCGGCGTGATTCTGACGAAGTTTCTGCCGTTCAATCGCTGCCGGGGGTAACACGATTGCCGATCATGACGCCTGAGGTACGGCATCATCCTTTCAAGCCGGCCATCATCGCGACGTGAATGAAGCGGTGACAGACTCCGTCTTGTCGAAGCTCCAGATGGAACAAACGAAAAAGCAACGAGCGACTTCACCGTTAAACAGCGACAATCTTCTAACGGCAGTTCAACATTGCAGGCGTTGCTCTTCCTTGCAATTTTTCTCGCAGACGCAGGGGAACACCAAGCCCGCAGTTACCCACCCAACACTTCATAGGGCTGAACCTGCGTAACGTCGACCAAGATTTGAGGTCACTAACCCCGCGGAAGACATTAGCACCGGTTGATGTCCCACTTTGATCACCCATCGTGTTTCTGAGTTGGTCTGCCAAAACCAAACTTGACGTCGTGGTCACAAGCAGGCTACGCCGAAGCGAATCTTGGAATCAGCCCTGCATTTGACGCTTTCTCGAAGACAAATTCAGAACTCATCTTACGGACGATTCTCGACCATTGGTCGTGTCGTGAAGGGATGAATACGCCGTCTCGGTGTCAGTCATGCCCAGAATCGTTCTGACAATCCTTTCGGCGGTAAAACTCGCGAAAGCGCCGAACACGCGAGCTCTCACGTACCACGGCCTTATTCGTAATCCAACAGGGATCCATATGCCTGACTCATGTATTATACAACGCTGACATCTACTGAATCTGCTACAAACGCGCAATCGTCAAACGATTTCAACCGAGATTCGTCCTATTGCCGCAGCAACATTTGAGTTTTCCGCTTCGCATGTCGCTGTAAGCTGAGCGGACGGTCGGCGCTCCTCCGACCTATCAGCTTCGGATGACGCCTGCAGCAACGCCAGCAACGCCGGCAACGTAAAAAGTGCGGCTGAAGCTGAGATTTCGCCATTCGGTAATCTGCACGCGATCGGTGGGAACTCTGGGGTAGCATTGTAGCCACCACGTGGGGTTGCATGTCAACGGCTCGACCTGCCGAGGAGGTCCGTATTTGGGAGGTATTTTTGGTTGCAAGGCTGTTAGTAAGACTATTGTAAGAACGCTGATCGGCATACGAGCACTATTGAAACGGCTATACTGAGTGTATACTCACATGATTGTCGGTGAGACCGTTGCGAGTTAAACACGAATACGTACAGCACTGACAGTGGATATATGGAGCGATAACAAACACAGAAGATACAGCCTCACGATGCGTGTGCATGTCCCAACTAAAGAGCTCGTCGTGTCTTTGATCATGTCCACCAAGAGTGGATCCAGCACTCGAAATACACACATGCCTCAAGAAACAGCTATGCAGCTATCCATCGACTCCAGACACTAAACGTCATGCTGAGCTACCCTTGCTCCTCCTTACAAACGTCGACAATCTTGTAATCCTTCGGGTCGAGTTCCTTGATTTCCTTCGACTGCAATGCCTGATTCATCTTCCGTATCACTCGAGTGTAGAAGACCCACCACGCTTTGGCTTCTCCTTCACCATCCCAATGCCAAACAGAGACTTTAGCCAGTTCGGTTCCCTTTGTCGCATGTAGACAGTACGCATCAACAAGGAGTTGGCGAACGAGCTCACTTGGATGATCTTCATAGAAGGCGCTGATGATGCAGGCTTCGAAGCTTACAGTACTCAAATAAGGCGCTCAAAGTCGTAGAGCAGAATTGCGGGCACTCGAGAAACTCGCCCAAGGTGTGCGCACGAAGCATGACTAGGCATGCAGCGTCTTCTCGCTTCTTCGCTGGACAACGAGCAGCCCACTTTTCCTCGGTATGTGGCATCTTTTGTCCGCTATAGAGACATACCACGAGTATGTCGACTGTATGGGATTAGCCTCAACGGTGTAGTGGCGCAGAGACCGTGAAGTACTTATAAATGCTATCTCGGGCGAAGATACCATGACATCGATTAAGCATCGTCTTCATCATCTCCCTGCTCGTCTTCGTCATCGTTTCACTTATCTTCTTCGTCGTTCTGCTCATCTCCCTCAAGTAGGTGCAAAAAGTATCTTAAATAGAACATCATCAGACCCCAGTGGATACGTTATGTTTCGAATCCGTATGAATCATCGTAGCGGTCAACTTCGATGGTAACGGTGCGGTCCTTTACAATATCGCGGGGAATTGGTCAGTGCATCTTCGTCACGGAGGCTCTCTTTAGCGTACCTGATCGCAGGCATCTTGATACTATTGGAGGCCGTCATTGTATCTTTGGTAAGTCGTGATATTGCTCAGGGTCGGAAGTCTGCTCTACGCCCTCGCAAAGCAGCAGCCAGCTATATATACCCATCAGGTCATACATCAAAGACCTCCTGGGTCAGTCGTTCACCATGTATGTCTTGGTGAGTAAGCCGCGCCGTCGTCTCATACTTTCGCTCGTGCTAGCAAACTGCAGAGTCCGCGCGTTGAGACACACACGGCAACGGTTGGTAACGACAAGTCTTGTTTGCTTGCAGAGACAGATTTGGGTTGACACAGCCAAAACTAACGCAGAGCTTGGCAATAGCTTCCGGCTTTGGGATAATGACAATGGAGTTTATCGATTCATTCTTCATTGCACCTGCCTTCACTTGCCCTGTGTCTTGGCATTCGCTGTGCCTTTCCTCCATGGGGGCGTTCGCCCTCTCAACAATACCTCACAAGAGCACCACAAAACAGCACCATGACAGGCGAGCACGCTGCTTGCGCTGCGAGCCCTGAAGCTTCAGTTTCCTTGCGACTAGGGTACTATGAATACCTCCACGCTCTCGCAAGACTAATCCCAATGTAGCGACCATACACGCAATGGCCTCGTCTCCGTCCGGATTGGCCCTGACGGCGTCACCTACCAGATCTACAAGACTCTACTGGCGGAGCACAGCGAGTACTTCAGAAACGCATTGAGCGGCGCCTGGAAGGAATCTGATGACGGCGTCATTAAGCTCGACGACGTCGACTGCCACACCTGTAAGCTCTCAGGCGTAACTATAGCTCTGAAGGCTTTTAACTAATTCATGTCGCAGTCGAGATCTTCGTCCACTGGCTTCATACTCAGAGACTGCCCACCAAATACTCCCTGTGGCTTAAGAAGAACGAGACGGAGCCCAGCACGAAAGCTGTACAGATGGCTATGCTCGATACCTGGATCTTCGCTGACCGCTTCCTTACCTCAGCCCTCCGCCGCGACTGCGAGCATGCTCTCGTCGATATGTTCTGCAACCGCTCCCTGCCCTACTACGAGGTCGTCGTCCAAGCCTACGAGTGCCTCCCGCCCACAAGCCTCGTCTTGAAAGCTATAATCGCTACGCACTGTGAGCGTTTCGACCAGTATGCGGATAACGAGGGCAATGGAGAGGTGGACCGGCGCAGCCGCTTGCCGAGCGAGTTTCTCGTCGGCGTGATGATGCAATACATGATGATCAAGGAGCATAGTCTGGATCCCAAGCCGGACCCGTGTCAGTTCCATGAGCATCCTCAAGAATACTGGGGCTGCGCAGTCAACGCTGCAGAGTGCGTCAACGATCTGGCACTGGATGCCTCCATAGTAAAGGAGCCTACGCCAAAAGTTGAGGACTCAGAGAGTGAGGATTAGTGATGTGGGCTGGCTGAGTACATCCAGTGTAGTATTCACTTTATTCTTCAAGATTGAGATCGTGCCTGTATTCCGTCACGGGTTTGCTCGGATTGCTTGTTTCGTCGTGGAATATCGATGCCCGCAGATATTGCTTCCGCTGGTGCGCCGACCGTAAGCGTGTTGACTTTCTCCAGGCTGAGACCCTTCGTCCCTAACCCTGAACACTGAACATCAAACAAATCCCCTACTGCTAGATCTACGATGAGCTACGATGAGCTACGATGAGCTACGATGAGCTACGATGAGCTACGATGAGCTACGATGAGCTACGATGAGCTACGATGAGCTACGATGAGCTACGATGAGCTACGATGAGCTACGATGAGCTACGATGAGCTACGATAAGCTCCTTTGAGCTTGTGCTCTTGATCTGTTGTAACTGTGCCGCTGGAAATCTGAGCTGACTTGAGGGAAAGGACCGCTACCAGCGAGGGCGGCATCGTTGTCGTCGAGATTGCTAGGGCCATCAAACCCTCCATCCATCGCGGCTTGCCCGTTCAACACAACAATTACTTCAAGACAGCGCTGAAGGGTCTATTGAAGGACTCCGAGGAGAGTGTGGTCCGTCTTGTTTATGAGAGGAATATTGGTACGAAAAGAACTTCGCGTGAGGAAGATGGCTGGTGCTTGCCGTGAGAATGACCCGCTATCTTCGACTATTCTGTGAACGGCAATAGCTTTCACCTCCCCGTTTGTCATGATACGCAAATCACAAGTATGTGCGGTGACCGCGATGCAGTGTCGAGCTGTGCATCGTGGAAGAACGTCATCTCAGTGGTTCCTCACAGGACTTGTAACCCTCAACGCCTCTTGTCCAAGCTGACGAACATGCCGTGTGTATGTTCTGATGAGAATAGACGCCATCCATGTCTGCGGATTTCGTGTGAAGGCGAGGGGCAACTCTTGGTGAAGGCTAGCGGTTCCTCGCGCTCGGCCCATCTACTACCGTGTTCGTTGACCTGCCTTTCATCAACACCACAATTACCGCACCCGGACACTGCGTGTGCACAACACCTAGAGTAGGGGATAGACAACAGCAACATGATTGGAACAAGGCAGGTTAAATAATCTTGGCAGCACGTTCAAAAGGCTGACGCTTGTTGCAGTGCCGCAGCGCGTGGAGGTGGTTTTGTCGTTATCAAGGTCATCCAAGCTGTCGATTATCATATCCACCGCACGTTACTCCTGGAGCACAGCGAGTATTCTAGAAAAGCACTAAATGGCTCGGGGAAGGAAGCCTAGGACGGTGTCGTTGGTCTGGACGATGTCGAGAGCGGAACCTGTAAGTACAGACTGAGTGAGTGATGCAAATTATTTGCTGACCTACCTCTACAGTTGACATATTTGTTGACTGGTTGTACGCGCAGAGCATTCCAGAACGCACGCTACTGCGCGACGCCAATGGCTATATCGACGGATCTGAGCACGACGAGTACGACTTGAGGGAGATCAAAGCTATTGTCCTTGGCGATCGACTCCTGGCACCCTCCTTCGTGGGAGCAGTCCGATACCATTTCATTTCGAACATGTATCTGGCTTGTAACGAAACCTACCGTCACCTTTCGTCACGGTGATACTGACTTTCCAAGAGCTCAATTCGAACGACCCCGTCCTCCAGTTGCTCGTGGATGTGCATGTCAACTGCTACGGCGTCAATAAGGGTAACCAAGAAGCAGAAGATCAGGATCCTTAACAAAACCTTCTGGTCGATTTCCTACTTCGAATCATGCGTAAGTACGGCCAGAGAGAAGGAAGGGGAGGATATCACGCTCTGGCAGAGTGTGACTACCATGGCCACAGTATTTCACAGGAGCGCACGGCATGCGTAGTGAAGAACAAGCGATAGAGGAAGCTGGGTAATATCGAAGCCATGGGCAAGCTTCAACTCATAGTGGTGGCGGCCCAGATTGGCCAACGGAAGCGGATCGCTTTGTTAAGCGGAAACGGATCTAAATACACGGGAGCGGATAGATACTCGAACCAGTATCAGCGGCAGGCATCTTGCGTGACAGAGCTGACGGCGGAAACCGCTGCAAAATCGCACCTCTCAGAATCAAGAGCTCCTGCGCAGTCGAACGTAGCACTGGACCCCCACATCTTCGTGGCACAACGCAGCAGAGTCCTTTTCCGCCGAACGTTCGGAGCAGATGCTGCATCTTCTTATGCGTTTCCCTATGATCTTGCGTTCGCTGAACGACGTTGACAAAGGTTCAGGCGGCATCGCCCGTCCTTGCGTTGCACTTGAGGTACCTAGTCTTCCCAACTCTTTCAACCTAAGTGCTATGCCTCACTACCGGATAAACTTGAGCGGGCTCTTGGAAGCCCTCCAAGAGTTCTAAGATCTGGACGGAAGTTCTTATTTTGCGAAGGAAAATGCAATATCTGCACTCATGCTGTCACTGCGGTCATGAAACATCTTAACGTGGAATTTTGAACGAGCGGCAAATGAAGTCGTAATCGTCGCTGCTGGCATCGCCGATAGATCGTGCCAATGTTCAATTGCCGCGGCTTTTTTCCACATATCCATGCCCTTTCATCTTGCTTAACGCGGGCCGATATACATCTCCTCGGGGTCTCCTGTCGCAATTTGTGAGGAGAAAATGCGGAGCTGAGCGCGTTTCCCCGAGTTTCTGTCGTCATCTTCTGAGGTCGGATAGCTACTTTGAGGCCGGAAAGCTGCTTTGAGATCAACGAGGCTGAAGCTACTCAAGCAAGCCGTCAAGCTCGTTCAAGACGTCCGAGACATTGCTGGCTCCTCACTCGAGGCATTGCGAGCAATCTGCAGCGAGGGGCAGTCTTGGAAATGCAGACCTCATCTATCGTATGGCGTCCGCCGAGCTCGTAGCTGCTGCGTGCCGTGTTGTTATCGAGTCTCGAAGCTGAAGGACGCTGTTCAAAGGGTGCCTGAAAGCTCGGGAGATCTGAAGATGTAACTCTGCGACACATACCAAGCCCCATTCTCCACCAATCCCCGCACTTTTGCCGTGGGCCGCTACGGCCAGCCGTCAGCAAATTGTTCGTGGGGCCAGATGGGGCAGCAGACAAGGCCGAACAATGAGCAAAATCAACGCGCTTCATTGGTGCAATAATTGTGCGCTTGGCGGCCGATCTCGAACCGACGGATAAATCAAAGGCCTAGCAGTCGGTGGACGTACCACAAATCCCGCCCTGGCCCGCATGCGCCCAACTCCCCCAGAAGATGTGACTTTAGCGGCCATTCTAACGGCATATTCACCGTCCAGCCATAGGACGGGTTTAGAGGCAGACAAACGCGCGGGTTTTACGGAAGCTTGGTGCTTCCACCTGGCCTGGATGTGGTGCTATCTCTCTATCAATCTTCAGACGCACGGCGATCAACTTTCACCTTGTTTTATATCGCGCCAGACGGGTAAACCTGCAGCCATCCTCTGTTTTG
Source organism: Didymella glomerata (assembly GCA_030271015.1). Lineage (NCBI taxonomy): Eukaryota > Fungi > Ascomycota > Dothideomycetes > Pleosporales > Didymellaceae > Didymella > Didymella glomerata. The sequence goes on from JAJOHN010000009.1 coordinate 268,316, forward strand.
GAGGCCTGTATTCTCCCATACGCTGCCCCACAGCCCGGGTCTTTCGTCGACGACACGGAGACATGGTAGAGGCGGCGGCTGTTGGAACCTGTCAATTGTATACCGCCCGTCGCATCCTCGCCGAAATCCAGCACCGCATCAACGGCTTCAACACCTACGGCTAACACCACCGACTTCGAGTAGCGCGCGACACTCAGCGCTCATATTCCAGCCTCAAATGGCGACCATGGTGCAGGCTGAGAGCGTGACGACGACGCATCTCAAGACTCCTGAGGTTTCCATCGACGTCCAGGAGATCCCCGGCGCTGGGAAGCCGTCGCTGTTGATTCTTCACAATGAGGGCGAGGAGGACATCGTGGGCATATTCGCAGACGTGTTAGGACAGAAATGGGCGTCTACATCTTCGGTAGAAGCTGCGAAGGCAGGGCCGTCAGAAACGGTCTATGGCTTGAGAGCTGGAGATATTGGCGCACAACTGGACGGGTGGGACCGGTCAAGATTACTGATTAACACACACCGCGTAGACGGAGGACACGAGCTGGACGAGGCCCTCACTGACCGCTGCGACTACGAGTACCTCTATACGCGCACACCGTTCTTTCGGAGAGACGTCTCGCGCTACCTTTCCCTAATCTTGGGACAGATTGCGCCTCACAGAGATCTGGCGAAGAAGGCGCGAACTACGCTGATCTCCACGACCTTTCCCGACGTGCACGCCGCGCTACCAAACCTCGATATCCTGTCAGTTGGCGCAGACGCCATCGAGATACGCGTGGATCTGCTGGAAGAGCCACTGGCAGATGGCACAGTGGCGAAGGCGCCCACGAAGATACCTAGTCTGAGGTATGTGGGAGAGCAGGTCATGATCCTGCGCCAGCGCACAGAGCTGCCAATCATCTACACAACGCGATGTACCAACGAAAACGGGCGGTTTCCCATGGACGACCCCAATCTCTTTTACAGATACTTGGCGCGCGCGATACAATGGGGTTGCGAATATATTGATGTGGAACTGTGGTTGCCAGAGGAGATTAGACGGAAGCTCGCAGAGAACAAGGGCTGCAGCAAAATCATCTCTGCGTTTCACGACTTCTCGGGCACGTTTCAGTGGACAGCGCCGGAGACACAAAGACTCTTCGAACGAGGGGCGGTTTACGGAGACATCGTCAAGATGTACGCGCTAGTAAATTCCATGCAGGAAAATTACGAGCTTGAGTACTTCAGGTCGACTATCCAGTCAAAGTACCCACATCCACCTTTCTCTGGATTGAACATGGGCCCAACTGGGCAGCTGTCGCGTACCATGAACAAGATATTCACCCCCATAACACATCCACTGCTGCCAATGATTGCAGCGCCTGGCCAACTAAGCGCTGCCGAGATCAATGCAGCACTCCACACGATGGGCCAGGTACCAAAGCAGGATATTTACGGTATCGGCAGTGTGCGGTCAACGTCACAAGCTATGTTCTTCGAGAAGTGCTTCAACGAGCTTAGCCTGCCGCATTCCTTCATGTTTGCTCCCAGAGCGCCGAAGGCCTCGATCGAACACATCCTTCGACGACCTAATTTTGGAGGAGCGTACATCAATCCTCCATTAGCGGCGTCTTCGGCTGCGTATCTGCCCTCCCTGTCCAATGCTGCGCGGGCCATCGGGCAGGTTGACACGGTGCTGCTACGCCCAGGCACTAACAGCCCATCCTTCATCGGCGACAATGCGAGATGGAAGGGCATTCGCGCGACATTGACCCGCGATTTCGTACCCTCGGCGTACAGCGGTGCAGCTGCACTTCTCCTTGCCAGCAATGAGGCTGACGCATCAGCATCGATCTTCGCACTGAAGAGTCTGGGCATAGGGCCCATCTACACAATAGGCTTCAAGTCCAACGGTCCACTGTCGACCGACGTGCAGCCGGTACGGTCCGTAGAGGACGTGAAACGATTAGAACAGCCGTTTGTCATCATTTCGGCGCTTCCAGCAGAGAAGTCGCTGCTCGTGGTTCCTTTGTTGAAGCACTACAGGGTCGATGGACGTAATGGCAGCACAAACGGGCATGGCAGTGCAGGAGGGAAACCTGCAGGCAAGGTGTTCGTCGACTTGGCCAGTGGGCCCCGTAAAGCTGACCCACTGGCTATTGCAACATTGGCAGGATGGACTGCATATGGGATTAGTGATGTCTCGGCGTGGACTACTGTCGAGACGCTCAGACAGCTTGTTGGGCAGAACGTTTGCTACGATTTCGTACGTTTAGCATCTGGCAGGGGTCTCTTTTAGAGTCGAGTAATCAAGACAAGTATCATGCAAATGATTTCTGGTAATGACCGTGGCTGGTATGCACCGTGACTGCGTGAGCAACGTATAGGGCGGCATAGTCATCAATCCCTCTTCTGCGCACCAGGCAACCCATCGCCAATCACTGTCACAGATTACCGGCATTGCCCCCGGACAACTCGAGATGAGGGTTCCTCATGGGCGCTGTGCACCGGAGGCCTGCACATTGCATCAACCACATCCTGGCAGTTGCACAGCTCTAGATTGGCTCGCTTGCAGCAGTCTCAGCTACCCCGGATTTCTTACAACTCGAAGGGTGGACGTGCAACTCGTGCTCCGGCGCCAAAACACGCGCTAGACTGCGCGCAGAATAACGCGTGAGACGCATGCAATCTAACGCCCAAATTGCAGCGATTTGCCAGGGCTCTGCCGAGGCAGAGTGCGCTGCGGCAAAGGACTGAATTCAGTGGACTCGCTCTCCACTAGCCTCCGTCCCCGGCCTCGTCCTCATGATGCACTCAGTTTTGCTGCCCTCTCCGCACTTGCGGCCCTGGGCGTCTGCTGCTTAGATGCGCCATAGCCACAGACACGTCGAGCAGTGACAAGCTCGCCGCACTCGGCCCAACGGTGCTTCACCAGTGCCGCACGGAGATAGCCCGAGATCGTCTATCACGCGGTGCCCCAGTCTCCAGCCGTTCGGCCTAGCACTTCCTGCTGCGACTCACGCACGCGAACTCGTTCCAGTCGGAGAGGGCGCTCGCTCCCGCAGATGCTCATCAAGCCTTGCCGTCCGTGAGCCCCCTGCGCGTCCCCACTGCGAGAGGCCTTAATTTGAACTACTGCAGCTGGCGTGGTGCATGCTCGTTGCCGTGAGCTTTCTTCTTCCTAACGTCTTGTTCGCGCTGTGACGGCCCTAAGTGTTGGCTGCCATATCATGCTTCTTTGTTGTTCTAAGCCGTCGTCATAATGTCCACCGAGGTCTCGCAGTCACTGGCAGGCGCGATGTCGAGGCCTCAGATTGGTATCGACCGCCTGCCTGCCCGCCGGGTCTCGAACGAGCCACGAGAGGCAATGAATTGCAAAAGCTGTCGCAAGCGAAAGGTAGTGTAGCTCCTCCACGTGGTGACGACTGCGCTGACAGGCTACCTACAGATCAAGTGCAACCGGACACGTCCAACCTGTGAAGCGTGTCAAGTGTTCGCTGTTCCTTGCATCTATGGTATGCTCCACTTGCCGAAGGGTGCTTGCAGTCAAATGCTAATACCCCGCCAGACGCCGTGCCAAAGAAGAGAGGACCCAAGACTGATGTTCTCGAGGCCTTGCTCAAGCGTGTTGACGGTCTGGAAAAGCGCCTCCACTCAGAAGGAAAGAGCGACGAACTGGTTGAGGAGCTCACCTCTGCGATACACGATGCTGCCGACAGCTCCAAAGCCAATAAAACCTCGCCAAATTCACAACGACCTGTCGACAATGCACAAAATCACAGCAATGCTAGCATTGGCAATCAGTTGATGTCGCCCATTGAGCCAAGGTGCGGAGCCGCAACTGTCCTTGCGTGAGCACTTTCCACATGCTAACATTTCATAGTATACAAGCACCGACGCTTGCACCGGATGTCTTACTCGACACCTACTTTGCCAGAATACATGGAAAGCCATATCACATCCTCGACGAAGTAACGACACGGCAGCGGTTACAAGCTAACCAACTACCCTCACATTTAGCATTTGCTATTTATGCAATGAGCGCTAGGTAGGAAACCCCTCCTGGAAGCTGCACTGGAGGCTGATTTCAGCAGATATGCACCTCACTTCGGCGGCTACAATGCCGCAGTACGAATTGGCTCCGAGTATGCGCGGCGAGCACGATTGGAGCTCGACATTGATGAGCCCTCAATTGAGGCACTGCAGACCCTGATGCTTCTTGCTCAGGCAAGCTATCAATTAGGCAGGGGCAAGAAAACATTCATGCTTCTCAGTATGGACCAAACCCCTTCGAGGATGATCAGATGGCTAACACCAGGTTTAGACGCCGCCACAAGCATGGCATTTGCTCTCGATCTCCACCGCGAACTGCCACAAGGCATGAAGGTCACGCCCGCTGAGCGAGAAGGCCGTCGACGACTCTTCTGGTCATGCTACCTTATGGATCGATTCGCAGCCACTGGCTCCAAGCGCCCCTCCCTCGTATCAGACGAATCGATCGTACTTCGCCTACCAAGCTGGCAGCTACACCCCGGCGCAATGCTGCTAGAAGGCGACTACTTTCCCAACGGACAGAACTTGCAATACATGGGTGGCACTGGTAAAGGAGGACAAGGCAGTATGGGCATGCTCATTGGCATCGCCAGAATTCTGGGCATTACAAACCGCTACCTTGCGGCCGGAGGCGTCAAGGGTGATTCACACTTCCCCTGGCACTCCCTTTCGAACCTTTCCAAGATCCGCCAGGAACTCGACATCTGGGCTTCAGAAACGCAGGATACATTCACCTCGATCGAGGCGCTGTTCGGTCAGCCTGACAGTACCATTCTGGTTCTTTCGAAGTTAGTGTATCATCTGATACATTGCTTGATCTACCGTCCATTTTTACCGGTTGATTTGGCTGAACTCTCGGGAACATCACAACATCAACCGTGGCAGATCGAAGCAACGAACTTGTGCTTTCTGCATGCTAATGCAATCGCTGAGCTCGTTGAAATAGGGAGAGCCTCCTCTATCATCGATTGGCCAGCGTTCGTAGGCTACTGCGTGTGCACCGCCGGTACTATCCACGTACATGGTGCGCACTATCCTGCAAGGGAAGGAGAGGTGTTCTCTGTCAGTGCAGAGTTCCTTTCTCGTGAAATGCAGCAGCTCTCTGAGCTACGTTTCATCTGGGCAGGCGCGCAGCACCAGCGAGAAACCCTGCAGACCATCTACGGATGCCACACCGAGCTTGTCACATCGCTGGCAAGCAACCCAATGCGTTTCTCCCCTGTTTTTCAACTCGAGGATTTCTTCGACAGGTACCCCGGCCAAGTATTCGATGGATCACACGTCACATTTACGGATATACAGGTGGAATCTATCCACGAGAGGTCAGTACTATGAGAACCTGACAAAACTACGATGCTGATTGCTTCTCAGCCTTGCGACATACAACATCGAACAGCGCAATAACATGTACATGAGCAGCGGCATAGTTGGCAACTACCAGCAACAGCAGCCACAACAGCTTCACTATTCCAATGGCCAACCTAACAAGAAACGTCGAGCAACGATTTCGAAAGCGACACCCCAGATACAACCGGCACCTTTGCCAACACCTACATCTGCCAACTATCCCCCGGCCATCAAGACTTCGAGACCTTCCGATGCCGGGCTTTCCGACACAACCTCGAACCCAAGCCCTGGCGACACAAGGGTCAGCGGACACACGAATCCTCCCCGCCCACCTTTTACACCACCACCAAATAACAACGCGGTGAGTATGCCGAACACAAATAACGGGACCAACAACCACCAGGGTGGTGGTCTCGGCCTGCCGTTCAGTCCGAACTTCTCATTCTCGCCACTGCCGCAGTTCGCAAGCCTTGCTCCATCACCAGTGCCTCGACCGGCGCATCTCAATTCAAATAACGACACTCAGATATCGCACTTCGATCCGATGCTGAGCATGCCAACACCCTACGACCAACAGCCGACGCCAGGCGCCGGCAGCACGTCAGGCGCTTCGGTGCACACCGATCCAGATAGCAAGGATCCATTCCTGAGTCTACTGGAGCAGCTCGCAGAGAATGAAGTTAGCCGTGGTGGACCCAGCGAGCTGGACTTCTTTTTGAGTGGGCAGAGTGGGTGATTCCTGTCAACTGCCTGAAGAGGACATTCCTCCGCGAAGGTTCCGCGGTACATCAAAACCTCCATCACATCAGACAGACATCCATATTCCATCATCACTTCGCTTCGGTAAATATTGTAATAGCTTCGAAAGCTAGAATCCGGCATTTTTAGGGATATTACAGGCTGGGTGAAGCCTAGGGGTCGTCATCACGTTTCGGACAGCAGCGAGGCGCTTTGGGGTTCTGGAAGCTGGTGTATGAATCATTGGCACCATCATGGGATCACGTACAGGAAAAGCGGTCTTGGAGATCTTCCAGCCACATACCGCACCATATTGTATTTGTATAATGAGAGAACATCATTGCCTCGCAGCGAACTGCATTGCGACGCACTTCATGTACCTTCTGCGACCGCTCCTGCTAGTCCTGCAACCTCAATCCTTCGAAAAGGTCACACAAGAAGCAGATCCATGGGTACCAGGTACAAGGACCTTGGTGACTGCGCCGACCCACACTATCTCACGCCACACCACTATTGGGAATTGATTGATCAACTCCACCTCCCAGCGCGCATCTCCACACACACTCCAGCGATACTGTCAGCACTCCATGAATAGCCAGACACCCAGAATTCGGATTGTGGAGTACCTTCGTACAAGGACGGGCCAGCTGCCCAGAATAGCAGCGCAACCGGCCCGGCCACGGAGGTGCGCTAACAAGGTTAGTGCTGCAGCAAGCAGCGAGCCTGGAGTGCTCAGTGGTGTGTGATCACTGGTCGCTGGTCGAGTGGTCGAAAGGAAGGATGCGTATCCCTACAGAACAACGGTGCGCTATGCTGCGCTTGGGGGCCCCAGATCTGCTCGACCAAGCACCCTGGTTAAGAGACAGGGGCCTGTCCAGCAAGCGAGCGGGTTGCGAGGGTGCGAAGACGAATGCGAGATGGGTGTTTGAGGTGAGATGAGTTTATCAGATCCAATAGATATTTGTGGGATCGGGGGAGAGCTCAGAGGAGATAGCATGGACTTTGCTATACCAGCGACTCAACTCGTGACGAGCTCTGCAGTTGTTTGCTCTTGCGCTTGCGTTTGTGTTGACATTGGTCAGCCCTGAGCCTACTGTCATAGCTTCGCTCGCTTCGACATTCATCCCATACGAATAGACAAGGACGGTTGCATGCACCCTGTTTGATGCTGAGAGCATGCCAATTACCACTGTCACCGATCACGATTCTGCAACCCACCAGAATCGGAATTGACAGCCACACCCTTCCACAGCGGCCACGTTTGCACCCGCGAGGGTATCTGTGAGAGTCTAGACAATCCGGTAGTGATCATCAGGGCCTGTGAGAGCTAAACTCAAAAGGGAACGGAGGACCAAGTCCGCACAAGGGTGTAAATGAAGGCACCGGTAGGGCTGTGTCTGGTGAACGGTTGATCTCGCATCTGCGCTTCGAGAAGGGTTGGTGTGTTTCTAGAAGATAGGCAGAATGGTATAATACCGAACCCCGTGTATAGCAGGCAATTTCGGTGAAGAGGTAGGGAGGAACGACTTCCGCATCAGGCAGACAGTCGCGCTCGGCGAAGACAGCGAGATAGATGTCGAATCAGGATGTTCGTGCAGATATTCAATATGGCATGCATACACACGAAACAACGGTTGCAAGCGAAGCGCGGGGAAAGCTCATACCTCATGCAGGGCCGGCATTTGCTTGAGTAGTGTTCATGGTGGTAGACAAAATCGAGTCTTGGGATGCGGCAGACACGAGACGAAGGTCACTACGCGGCTGAAGACATCTCGTCTGCCAATGTCATGTGTTATCAAGCGTATTGTACATATCAGCGCATTGTATTTGTATCGAACTCGGCTGTGTCAGATGTGCTGAGCCTGGTACTTGCCTCGGTCTATAACCATGTGTCTTGGATGTACGCTTGATCTGCCTCCTGCATGGTGAATATATGCGCGGTGGAGCGGATACCTGATTTAGGTCATGGTAACCAGCTCCTCAGCAGAGACGGGATGGATGGCCTACAGACGAGTTAGCACAGTTCAAGCTCTGCGGTACAACCGCCAAGTTCGCTTCCGCGCATCCATGGCCGTGTTGCACTGGTGCCGGTACCTGGCACGGAGGTCCACGTGGTAGGCCATGCGCCTTATCCACCAGCATGATACAGGGCCCACGTGGTGCGAAAAACGAATGAGACGGGAAGAAGGATCACACTTACCACACAGTTGTCGAAGTCCTGCTTTGTAGCACCCATCTTGATTGCCACACCGAAACCCTGCAGAATCTCACTGCTGCCCTGGCCCAGGATGTGCAGACCAACGACCTTCTCCTCCTCGCCGACGCAGACGATCTTGTATGCTGTGGGCTGCTTCTCCTCGGGTTCCATCATAGCGAAGTACATAGCTGTGAACTCGGTCTTGTAGATCTTGACCTTATCGCCGTACTTCTCGCGCGCTTCCGGCTCGGTCAGACCGACAGAGCCGATCTCAGGGTGGGCGAAGACGACACTGGGGACGTTCTCGTAGACGAGGTGGGCGTCCTTCTTGCCGCCGAACAGGCGGTCTGACAGACGGCGACCGGCTGCGATGGCAACGGGAGTCAGCTCGTAGCCGCGGTCGCAGACGTCACCGATAGCGAAGATGTTGTCAATGCTGGTGTTTTGGTAATCGTCTGTCACAATGTGGTTCTTGTCGTTGAGCTTGATGCCGAAGTCCTTGATGTGCAGGTCCTCGATCTCAGGGTCGCGACCAGTTGCGAAAAGGACTGCCTCGACTTCCACTGTGCTTGTCTTCTTGGACTCCTTCTCTTCGTAGGTGACGCGCTTCATGCCGTTGCCAATATCCTCGACCTTGGTGATCGATGTGCCCTTGTACAGGTTGATACCCTGGCGCTCGTACTCCTTCGTGACAGCGTCCTGGATCATGGGGTCAAACGTTCGCAGGAGCTTGTCGCCGCGGATGAAGAAGTGTGTCTTCGTGCCCAGCGCGTGGAGCATGCCAGTCATCTCAACACCGATGTATCCTGCACCGCTCGTGGCAATGCTCTTGGGCTGCTTCTCGAGATCGAAGAAGCCATCGCTGTCGATGCACAGCTCCTTGCCGGGGATGTCGGGCTTCTTCGGTCGGCCACCGGTGGCAATGAGGATGTTCTTCGCCTTGACACGCTGTGTGCCTCCATTCTCGAGCGCAATCTCGACCTCGTTCTTTGCGACAAACTTCGCGCGTCCCCTGATGTGCTTGATTTCGTCCTTGTCCAAGTTCTTCTCGTAGATGCCGTTCAAGCGCTTGACGTAGGCGTCACGCTTATTCTTGAAGTACGGCCAGTCGAACTCAGGCTGCTCCTTGACCTGGAAACCGTATGCCTTTCCATCCTTGAATGTCTCGGCGATCGCAGCGGCGTTCCATGTGACCTTCTTGGGTACACAGCCGACGTTCACGCAGGTACCGCCATAGCGGCTCGACTCGACGGCGACGACCTTTGCGCCATGCTTCGCAGCTCGTCGTGCAGAGGCAATGCCTCCACTGCCGATACCAAGGACAAGGTAGTCGGCCTCTTCGGTATTCTCGATGGGTGCCATTCTGACTGTGGATGTGGAGAAGTGGGACGAGAGGTTCGAAAGGCGCGCAGAAGCCAGTGTCACTTTAGCGGTGTTCTGAAAGTGGGACCGTGAGAGGAAGCTCGATGGAGGGGTACTATGCGAGAGACTCGGTGTGTGAGCTCGTAGCCTACAGACAATTGTCCTACGCATTAATGCAGCAAGTGGGGTGACGCCTGAACTTATGAGATGACGCAAAGACAACTAGATTGGATTTGCAATTGCGGTTTAGTAAGCCTCTTCGTCCGGTGTTCCGGATGCAGAAAGGCTGCACTGCTTGGTGAGCGGCCAGCAGATGCGCGGTCTAGAAGGCTAGACGAATGAGTGTTGACAGATAGGGACCAAACTCGTCACATGCAACGCGTTCGCGACTTGTCCTGTAAGAAGCGCGCAAAGAACGCGAAATCGAACTTTTCGAGATGGATGACGGAGCACTCGAGCGTTAACGGCGGAAGGCGTGCATAACGCTAGACTGTTTTGGAGAGCAATTTAGAGCTAGGCTGCGCTGACCTCATTGATTCGAGCTGGAGCTTCACGACATCGTATGATCACGCGTACAGCTACGAGTTTCGACGCGCACGACAGCGAAAACATTGCGCGTGTAAGAAAACATTGATACGGTCGACGCCTAGACAACTACGCTCCATCGGACTGAGCCCAAGACCGCTACACCACGACACACGCACGTTGACCGCAAATATGGGCGGAAGACTTTCAACACCGAAAGGAGCCGATGGGATGAACGAAAGTTCGAAGCCTCACTCCAACAATGCGCCTGCCCGCCTCTCTCGGGGTGGTGGCATTATCAATGGCAGAGTGAGTGCTCTCTAAGCATGACAGCATGGGCAACTGCTGAGTTCAGACAGACCATCATGGCACCATTGGCTGCCATCACGATGGCCGGCATCCTCTTCGTCTACGCAAGGACTTCGATACGTGCCGCGAAACTGAACGCCCAGAAACACAGAGAGGCAGATGGAGGGCAGATCAGCTGGCACAAAGAAAGCCTGAGGCGGCATGGCCAGCTAGAACGTCTGGATAACGATCGAGATACTTTGAAAGAGGCGCTGACTTCGAGCTTCTCGAGGAATAAGAAGAAGGCCGACACAGAAACGGAAGATAAGCCTCGTACAGCTTATTCGAAAGACGAAGAGGAGCTGCGCAGGATTGTGGGCAAGAAGGATTGAGTGCAGCAACATGTCCTTTGGATACGTTCAAGTTTCTTACAGTGCTTTGCACGATATCGGCGAGGCGTTCAGGTGAGGTGAACAACACGTGCGAGCTCTTGACAGGAGAGCTGTCAGTGGTCGTCGATCCCTCGATGTGGTCAGTGCAATGAGGGTCAGCAATACTGCCACGTGCAGTGCATTCGACATCTCACGGCATCAAAATTGGCTATTTGGCACCGCAATCCATCATGTGGAGATGTTACGATAGGTACGATTAAGCTTAAAAGAGCCGCGGCTACCATAGTTAGGCACCTCCGCGGCCGGCAGCCTCTGTCATACACGACAGCTGCGTACCAGACCTCAGCAGCATGCAATACATTCACTGAAGCTGCAAGACATAAGCAAACAGGTGTCGCACAAGGCAGTGAACTGCAGAAGGTGTAGCGAACCGAATTAAAAGCTCGTCATTTGATGTGTCGTTGCAATCGTCTGGCCACGCTATGATTCGCTGGACCTTCCTTCAGTTGTGGTGTGGCTTCGAGCTTCACATGCTCATGATTGGAAGACCCCGCATCTGACCAGAGCTCTGGAAACGCATGATAAACCATCACGTCTGACAATGCCATGTGTTTGCGATTGCAATTGCAGTTCAGGAGCTCGAAAGGTGAATCAGTGACAGTCAATGAACTGTGCAGGTTGTTGCATGAGCGATTTGAGACGTCCGGTCAAGACATGTATAGTTGGGTAGATCACGGCGCTGCAGCCAATCGAAATATCTTAGGGTGTTTCGTTGCTCTTGGATGGCACGAAGCATAGCTCACTGCCCCACCAGCATCATCGTGCACCCCCAACTCAATACGCAGCGCAGCCAAACCTCAGCCATTGTCACCCACCCTCCCTCGCAGCCATACAGAAAACCCCTCCGCCGCCGTCGCGCACCCACATCGTCCATACCAGCCTGGCCATAAAGCGGTCTTGATGGAGCTTGCCCGGCTACTGGCCCAGTCGCGATTGCCGTAGGAAGACACCGCGTCTTCCACAGCTAGCGATAGCCAGTATGCCTGAGCAGGAGAAGAGAAGACAGCAGCTCAACGCCCTTGCCGGCCCGCCGAGGGACCTTACGGACGTGTCGCGAGCTGTGCTGCGCAGCGAGCAAGCCAAAAGATGGACTAAGAAATATAGGACTGAAGTCGCGGCGAGCTCGAGCAGCCTGCTCTCCACCGTTGTTGCGGTATGCTCTAGCCCTCGAGGAAATCTTATGCAGACTGCCCGCTGACGTTTCGCAGTACCCTCTCGACTCTGTGAAGACACGCCTTCAAGCGTACGTGCGCGTCATCGACTACTACGAGCAGCACTGACCTTAACAGCTACAAATTCAACTCGTTCAGCGATTGCGTGCGCCACACATATCAGACAGAGGGGTTGTATGGATTCTGGCGAGGTAAGGCACGCAACACGTTATGGCACGATCTTGTGTAGCTGACTTGCCTCTGCAGGTGTTTTATCGCCCCTAGCTAGCATTACTCTCGTTCGAACCGTCTCCTTCTCGATATACCAGCGCTCGAAGTACACAGTCGATGATTGGATATACCAAGCAACTGGCAACTCGCCACTCGTCACCGCAAACACTAGAGGCGCATGGCCTACGCTATCGACGATAACATGCTTTGGTCTGGCAGGTGCAACTGCTGGTGCCACAATCACGGCGATTGCTTGTACGTTACCGACGTGCTTACCTCGCTTGCACCGCTGACCTAGATCCAGGTCCGTTCGAGTTGACGAAGCTGAGCGCCCAGATTTCGGTGCTTATGGCTGACCGCAATGATGGGTGCCAAAAGAACGACGCAATACGAAAGAGCTATCAGAATCTGGGAACGTTCAAAACAGCGCAAAACTTAGTCAGGCATCGAGGCTGGACAGGGCTCTACTCTGGCTTCCATTTGCACTTGCGTAAGGAATTCGCGCACCTGTGGAGACGGACAAAAATTGACGCACGGCAGTTCGAGATTCGATCGGCACAGGCATCTACTTTGTCACGTATGAAAGCGTGAAGCAGATCCTTGCCAATGCACGAGGCACCTCTCCCACGCACCCTCTGGCGGTGGTGATCGCTGGAGGACTGTGTGGACTTGTCAGCTGGGCCTGTGTAAGCACAAGTTTTGCGCAAACAGCGTTCAGGTACTGACCCAGACTAGATCTTTCCTATAGATACCGCAAAGAGTATATATCAGCGCAACTGTCTTGTTGGCGGCAAGGACAAGCAGACACGGCCAAAGATCCAGTTCCTCAACCCACGGATGTACCGAGGTACGTTTCATTCGAGCCCTTCCATGAATTGCCAAGCTGATCTACTCCAGGCCTTGGAGTGTCCATGTCTCGATCCTGCGTAGTCAACGCCATTTTCTTTACTGCATTTGAGTTCACCAAGAAGCGCATCAACCGTATGGAAGTTGACGAAGAGCTCTTGCGCCGAGCTGACGAGGGTGTTGATTGATTTATACCATGCTGGAATCTGCGATTCAATTGTACATGCATAGGATTGGAGTATGAGTGCGAACATAGGAGCACTTAGGAGTTACACTGGCGCCACATATGGTATGCAAGGTAGCATTGATTGAGCTGTTTACTTGCATAGCATTGAATACAATGCATACTCATACTTGACGGTCCTTCTGTTCTTGTCGCTAATCCTTTTTCGAACTCGTTGCCGTAGTGGAAGCTCCAGAGGCATCTAGCTAACCGTCAATGCGTGGCACCTGGCAATTCTCCCCCTTCTCATCGTCTGAGGTATGGTCGTGGTAGTCGCAGCGAGTGAGAGCCTTCCTCTTGTTACCAGGCTGCAATCGCATGTACCTCAGCATGACCCCTACTAGAAAGTCGTGCGGCAGCTGCGATCGACGTGCCAGTTCGCCGTTCTTGTCTGTATCAGACTCTTCATTGAAAGAGTAACAATGCCGATCGATAAACGCTTGGAAGACAGGGCTGTTGGGCGGCAGATGCTCATAAGCATATATAATGCTCAGGTAGTATGGAGGACGACGCTTTGTGGTGTCAATCGTGGCATCGATCAACGCACTCTCGGAGGACACGCGGAATCCTGGGGCCATAAAGCGGTCGCCAAAAGCACAGGCCTTGAGTCTTGTGATCTGACCTTCGCTGTTGTCGCCGAATTGGTGCTCTTTCGGGTACTGCTGAGTGTAAAGCCACTCCAGAAAGAGCTCGACTATCAAACGGTAAGTTCACACGGTTACAATGCTTGAGACAAGACTGACAGGTGCCGCGTTCAACATCTGGGAGCGTAATGACGCGCTCTTAAGCCTCCTTCCAGATGCCTTTCAGAGCTCGCTTGAAATACTCGGAGTGGTGCGAAAGGAGCTCGGGGTGGACACAATATTCGGCATGGTCTGGCCCAACCTTGATCTTGACGACATCCCCTCGCAACAATGCGCTGGCGTATCATCAGTACGTATTTCCGAAGAGACGAGGGCCGATCACTCACACATGCGGCGCCTGCGCATCTCCCATAGCAGTCGTAGCGTCGGTCAAGCTCTCTGTGGCCATGGTGGAGTAGGCGGTGGTCTGGTCTGGCGCACATCGACAAACGAGAAAAAGTCCGATTAAAGCAAGTAGTGGGGCACTGTGACCGGTGAAAGTGAACAGGGCGATTTGGCATCACATGCACGAAGTCGTGGCCCAGCATCAGACTTTGGTCCCCTCAGGCGCACATCTCACACGTCGCAGCGAAATTATTTCGACAAAGAGTCTCGAATTCTCAGGGCCAACTGCAACTATCTGCTACTTCCCACATTCGCAGATACTTGTGGTATCGTCGATAACATCCAGTCGGAGATCCACGCATGCATGGCGCTCGCTCTGGGAGGCGTGGCCATGATAGTTGCACAGGTACAGGGTAGAGCGAACCTTCTTGTGCGTGATCTGCGCATACTTCAACATGACACCTACCAGAAAGCCGTGTGGCATCTTGTTACCCATTTGAATTTCTCCATTACCCTCCTGATCGTGATCGATTTTGTCTTGGTAGCAGTTCGAGTCAATCATAGCTCTCAAGATCGAACTATCAGCTGGCAGATTCTCATAGACGCATGCAACAACTTCGTAGAAGGGTGCCGCTTCCTTGATCAGGAAAGGGATCAGAGCGCGTTCGACCAGCTGAGACATCGGGCCAGGGTACGATCTGCGAAGACCCTCGCCCTTGCCATGAACATCTGCACGGCTCTGTATGCCATATGGGTTTTGAAAGCGCGGTCATTGATCCATTTTGAATGCTTGACAAGCGGTTTCTGAGCGTATAGCCAGATAATGAAGACCCTGACTGGGACCGGTCAGTGTCAGTCGCAGAGCTAGTTTCACTGCACATGTGGGTCTCGCACTCAAGGTCAATTAGCGTAATTGTGACTTCCTCTGCTTCCTTCCAGTTGCCGTGCAGCGCTCGATAGAACTATTCGCTGTGCTCTACGAGTAAGGTCTTGTGAATGTCGTATGGAGTGATCTTAAAGCCGATCTTTATGATTACTGTGCTTTCGCGTACGTGGTCGCTACTCTTGTGTCGGGTATTTGGGATCACAGCTACCATCAGAGTGCGCGTGCCTGAGGCGCGGCGCCGGCATAGCTTTAGCTGGAGTATTAGTGCTCGAAATTTTGGCCACCATCTTTGAAGAATATCGGCGTTGCTGAGAGAAAGTGGCGAGCATAAGCATATTTAGTCGTTATGCGTACATGGGTCGAATGTGAATTTGACTCTCCCAACCAATTGACGAAGTCAATCTTGAAGCTTCCGCGACTCTTGGTGCATTCAGTGTATCGATCAGGTTGCTGGTACGTATCCGCATCCTGTTGCAGCGTATTGTTCAAAAGGTCGATATTTTGCAATATATCCTGACTCCTGGGGTCCTTCTATTCACAATAGACGAACTAGTCGACATCCTGGCGTGCAGAGAAGCTGGTTGCAGGCATATCAAGAGCATGGCCTTGTAAAAGGCTTACTGCCCAACCGCGAGACGAAGTCATTGAGTCAACAATACACTGGAGCTGGAAAACGTGGTGAGGAAGAACACTACTCCGGATGTCAGATCCAGGCTTCTGCATAGCCAATGTGGTGATAACACCTAGGAATCCCTTCAGGTCAGATAGTCGCCGGTGTCGATGCCAGGGACCCGTGCTTGACCAGTCGACGTCTTCGTAGGCGTGTTTCTCACCCTTCATCGTTTCACTCTGCACGACAAAGGATGAGTACACATCGACAAGGTCGTAGAGCCAGGAAATGGTATACGCAAGACGCCATTTGAGTCTTTGATATTCTGTCGTGCGTTGAAGATCATATGTAGGACCCAGTCATTCAGCTGCTTCTGCATGGCCTTTGTGGGTCTGCTTGTTCGGTTCTGTTGAAAGTCGGTGATAGGAGCCACCAGATCGTTGTAAGTATATATTCGGAGCTGCTCTTTAACATCATCGAAAAAGGATCTGATCTTCGTGGATTGATGGTCCCCATCACAGCTGTAACGATCTAGAAGGTATTTCCTCTGGCTTTCTCAAAATCCCCACAGGTAAATGTCTGCATGATAGTCTCGTAGGTTTCGAGGCCAGGAAAGTCTGCAAATAGCGCTGCATGTCTTCTGTAGCATGACGACCGCTATATTCGTCAACTATGCAGCTATGGCAGTATTCAGACCCTCGTAGGCAACCTCACGCCAAGGACCTTGTGCGGAGTGCCTCAATGCGGTCCACTCAGCAACAACAGCATACTATGGTAGCTGGCATAAGTTTTGTGAGTGGGCTCGGCATGACAGGGGGGCTTATCGGATGCTCCGGAATGGCTCTACTGACTAAATTACACCGAACCCCCCTTAATTTTGTATATAATACAGTGCTGACCTGTCTGGAGTTGCATCTACGTGTCATTCTCATGATGTCTACCCGACCTTCAACGCTGCCACCTGCCCACAGTCAGCACCTCACTCGGGACCAACGCCTCCAAGTACAGACACTTCGACTGGCTGGGCATACATATCAGTATATTGCCAACCTCCTCCATATTACTGAGCGACAAGTTGCCTGGGCAGCTGCTAGTAATCAAGTCACGCCAAAACACCGAGCAGGTCGCCCACGAACCCTCACAGAGGCTCAGATTGATGAGCTTGAGGCATATATTCGATCCTCCCGACCCACGCGTCAAATGAGCTACCGACGGCTTGCATTTGGCCCCTTTGAAGCCTGGGGGGGGGGGGGGTCACAGAGCACGTTATTAGACGCGCTCTTCAACGAAGAGGATACGCACGCCGGGTAGCCCGGGCCAAGCCTCCTCTCAATAATAGATAGCCAGTAGATACTTTATGACAGTATCGTTCTGTATCAATGAAATGCTTTTGAGTGACGTTGCTTCGCTCGAGTTCTGCATCTAGACTGTCATGCACGATCCGCTGAAGGGAGACATACATGGTCGATCATGCCTTGATGAAACTTTGGAAGAGCCGGAAGACAGCGGCCAGAATTGGCTGAAGATGCTCGGCAATGAATCTGAACATGTCCACGATTTCGAAAACCGTACTTCGTCCCGTCGTGTTGATGGACGGAGGCTTGCGCCTCGGATCAGCCATCGATCGAACGATGCCATTGAGCGTATTAATGACCCGTCACAAGAGTTGACTGGTGTCTTTCTTGTATGTCAAGTATAGGTTGCGACTTGTCGTTGCTGAATTGGATAAATAACCGCTCACGATTGCGCGCTTCGAGGAGGGCGCTAGCAGGCCCAGACCACGTGTCGTGCACGTGAATGTCATCCATCTTCCTTCCCTAAGGTCCTGCTGTCCCAGAAAACAGGAAGCGCAGCGCTTTGTTTGTGCGCGACATACACGTGTTTTGCTGTATGCATCGTCTCACAAACACTCGTGCGCACAAGCGCCTCGACAACGTGGCTGCTCCACACGAGAATACAAATGTTACACCAGATGTTCAGCTGCAGGCCAGCGGTCACACACTGCTGACGTCCCTGCATCCATCTCACATCGGATCTGCAGCAAGCCAACAGCATCGTGCATTGCATAATCAATTATCTTGATCCTCGCACAGCAGAAAAGGGTTCAACATGACAACCTCCGTCACAACCATCAATACATGCACGCGCGTCAAATCTATCGTTTCATTGCACATCGATATGCACCGGCATTCACAAATCGATACCTTTCTAGCACTCGATGACATCATGCTTATTGAGCACCACGTTGACCACCAGCTCGACGCGCCCCTAAAAGACTTCCCGCGAGTAAGTCCCGAGGCCTCCGATCGCGCTATTGAATACGACGTCCGCCTCAGCTCGAGCCCTGCGCCAGCAGAGATGGCGCAAAGTGCATGGACGCTGCCGTTGAAGCCTCGTAAGCCTCGTAATCTCAAATCCAACATCACTCCACGCGCAATGCGAATGAGCAGATGATCTCTTCAAAGACAATCACATGCATCTGATGCAAATCGACGTGGAGTCGGCTGACATCGGCTTGTAAATATAGACGACGTGCGCAAGGAACAGGGCGTGAGTTGCATCGCGATGTGCGTGAATTGGCGATCAGTATGAGCCGGAATTGCGATGCTACCTACGAGGTACTCGGGACATTCTAGAATGACAAAGCGGCGCGCGATTGGCATGATGCGAGCAAGATGCCCTGCTAGGGGAGGTGGCGGAGCAGATGGCAATTTGGCTGGTGGGAGAACGTGCGACAAGGGGCTTATTCGGTAATACGGCAGCTCTGAAACACGGCTTGAGCGACTTTACCTCATGGGGGCGGTGCACCATTCTATAGACGGGGATCACGGATGCCCTGCGAGGGTTCCGAAATTTGACGTTTCGAAGATCGGTAGTTGAGTTGCTCACTCTTTGCGTGTCACTGTGAAGGTGTGGTGGACATGTTTTGAAGTGTAAAGGTTGAATTCAGATATGCTAGAAGAAAGACTCCGTGCGATGCCTAACAGTTTTGGCTCGCAGATGATAACATAGGAAATGAGAAAATCGACTTGAGATCTAGAGCAGAAAGAATCGTGAGTCCGTCTATCCAACTGCTCGTCAACCAACCACGCGCAAGATCCAAAGCATGTAAAGCAAGACAGTTTTCATTGTCGGCTGTCTGAAGCTCCTGTGGAATACCTACAAACGACAAAACATCCTCCCAAACACTTTGAGCCCCTGCCCGAGGAGACATCAAGACGGCGGAACGCAGACAAGACATGTATGAAAGGGATCAAGCGACCCATGAGAGTTTGTACAGAACGAACATCGTATCAACTCATACTAAACGCTGGAAGCGCTTAGTAGGTGCCGTAGCCGGAGCCGTAGCCGGAGCCGTAGCCCGAACCGTAGCCGGAGCCAGCGGTAGAGGTGGCAACCGGGGTGGAGGTAGCGGCCTCGGGAGTAGAGACAGCGACGGGTGTGGAGACGGCAGCGGAGGAAGAGGGCTTGGCCTCACCACCGACAGGGCCAGTGGGGTAGGCAGGGTACTCAACCGCGGAGCTGGAGGGGGTGGAGACAGTCTCGCCAGCAGGGGTGGAAGAGCTGGGGGCAGCAACGGGTGTAGAGACACCACCGGCAACGGGGTAGGAGGTGGTCTCAGCGGCGGGTGTGGAGGAAGCAGGGGCAGAAGCGGAGGGAACCTCAGAGACGAAGCTGAAGCTGGGGAGGGAGCTGGTCTGGCTGGGAACGGAGCCAGTGCCGGAAGGCTTGGTCAGGGTAGAGAAGCCAGTAGGGCCGGCGGGGTAGTAAGGAGCGGTTCCGTTGCCAGTGGGGTAAGGAGCAGAGACGCCGCCGACAGGGCCAGTGGGGACGGTCTCACCAGCGGGGGTGGAGGAAGGAGCAGCAGGGCCGGTAGGGTAGCCCTCACCACCGGCGGGAGCAGTAGGCATCTGAGAGTCGGGGGTGGCGGTGCCCTGGCCAGCGGTGACGGTGACGGTCTCCTTAGCGGTGACGGTAACGGTAACGGGAGCGGCGCAGTCCTCGCCCTCACCCTCACCACCAGCAGGGGCGGTAGGGGTGCTCTGCTCACCAGCGGGAGTGGAAGGCTTGGCCTCACCACCAGCAGGGCCGGTGGGGTAGGCGTTCTCGCCGCCAGCAGGGCCGGTGGGGTAGGCGTTCTCGCCGCCAGCAGGGCCGGAGGGGTGGCTGTCCTCACCAACGGGGACGTTAGGGGAGCCGGAAGGAGTGGGCTTGACGGTGACGTAGCGGGTCTGGGTCTGGGTGGACTTCAGGGTGGTGGTGCCAGTCATCTCACCGCCGGCAGGGCCGGAGGGGTAAGACTCTCCGTTGGCAGGGGAAGAGGGAGAGGGCTTAGCCTCACCACCGGCGGGGCCGGTGGGGTAAGAGCCACCCTCAGTGGAAGAGGCCTTCTCCTTGGTGATGACGACGGTCGAGTAGATGGTCTTGGTGGAGGTGGAAACGACCTCGGTGGTAACCGGGTGGGCAGACGAGCCAGTGCCGACGGTGTAGACAAGGGTCTCAGTGACGACCGAGGGAACCTCAGAGACGGGGTACGAGCTGGTGGAGACCTCGTCCTTGGAGGCAGGCGCCGAAGGAGCGGGGGTGGCCTTGGTGAGGTTCTCCTCAGGGCAGACGGTGGTGCCGACGGCAACGACGCTGG
This sequence comes from Didymella glomerata, assembly GCA_030271015.1. Taxonomy (NCBI): domain Eukaryota; kingdom Fungi; phylum Ascomycota; class Dothideomycetes; order Pleosporales; family Didymellaceae; genus Didymella; species Didymella glomerata. Next base: position 288,811 of record JAJOHN010000009.1, read on the forward strand.
TGACGAGCGAGGTCGAGCGAGCAGGGCAGTCAGAGACGGTCGAGGGGCACGCAGTGACGGTGAAGATCTGGGTGCTGTAGATGGTCGAGGTGACGAGGTCGGTCATGGGGGTGGTGCTGGGCTTGGAGCCAGAGCCGGTACCGGTAGGGTAGACGTTCAGGCCAGTGGGGCGAGCACCGGTGCCGGTGGGGTAGCCACCGCTGGGGTAGAAGGCCTTGGAGCTCTCAGAGGCGAGAGGAGTAGAGGCAGAGCCAGCGGGGACGCTGGACGAGGGAGAGGCAACAGCGCCGGTAGGCTTGTAGATGGAGCTGGAGCCGACAGCGCCGGTGGGCTTGTAGAGCGAGCTGGAGGGGTAGATGCCAGAGGCAGGTGTGGACTCAGCGCCGAGAGGAGTGGAGGAGCTCTTGCCGCCAGCAGGAGCAGAGGGAACGGGGTAACCGTTACCGTAGTCGAGAGGAGCGCTGGAGCTGGCAACGACAACCGAGCTGGAGTGGACGGTCTCAGCAGCGGGGGTCGAGGAGCTGGCGACGGCAACGGGGGTGGAAGAGACACCACCGCCAACGGGGTAAGAGGTAGTCTCAGCAGCAGGAGTGCTGGAGCTGGGAACTACGACCGAGCTGGAGGGGACAACAGCAGAGCTGGAGTGGACGGTCTCAGCGGCGGGAGTGCTGGAGCTGGCGACGACTACGGAGCTGGAAGCTGGCTTGGAGGGAACGGGGTAGCCGTTGCCGTAGTCGAGGGGAGCGCTGGAAGAGGCAGCGGGAGCAGATGAAGAGGGGACAACTGCGGAGCTGGAGTGGACGGTCTCAGCAGCGGGGGTCGAGGAGCTGGCGACGGCAACGGGGGTGGAAGAGACACCACCGCCAACGGGGTAGGAGCTGGAGGGGACGGTCTCGGCGGCAGGTGTGCTGACAGCGGGGATGCTGGGTGCAGGGACTGAGGAGACAACGGGAGCTGAGGAGACAGCAGAGGAGACAGCAGGGGCCGAGGAGACCTCAGGTGTGCCGTAACCAGAGCCGTAGCCGGAGCCGTAGCCGGTACCGTATCCAGAACCGTACTGGCGACGCTGTTGGCGAGTGGAGCGAGCCTCAGCAGCATCGGCGGCCGCGAGGGCGGCGAGGAAAGCAACAGTAAGCTTCATCATCTTGGCTGATCAGAAAGGTTCCTTGCTCTTGAAATGCAGATGTCGATGTCGAAGAAGGTAATTCCGCGTGGAAGTATGAATACCCAGGAAAGAGTGACTGGGCTGTTCAAAGAATGGCACGTCCGAAGACAGGTGGAAAGCGAGAGTGGTGAAAGGAAAGTGAGCCTTGTCGTGATGAGTTCCAACAAGGCGGAGGAGAGCCGATATATGAATGAGCGGCGGTCTGCAGCATCAGGCCCAGGAAACATCAGGGTGCACAGATGACATGCCCCTGGCGGCTGTTAATTTCGGTCAGGGACGGACGCGGACAGGGACCAGTGAGCGGCAAGGATGTCGCTATGCGCGTGGGTCCTTGGTGATGCTAGCCAGGCACAGCGGCCGGGGGTCTGCTAGGGTGTTGCGGGTTGGACCACTCAGGAGAGCCCAGCAGCAACGTCGCCAGCTGCGAGGCGCCGGCGCAGGTACAGCGCAGCAAAACGCAGCTCGTGGGTGGTGAGGCTGATTGTCGCCCATTTTGACGCCAGGGTAGGGAGATCGTAGTGGTGAGAAGACGGCGCCTCCTATGGTGGCCGCCTGTCTGCGCCCGCTGTCTCACTGCACTGAGTGGTCGCTGCGAATCTACGACTCATGCTGCGCTGCGCTGCCACCTCTTGCTGCCTCGGTGACTCTCCTGGGGCGGTCCCAAATTGCGTTTCATGGCGCTTGACCGACAATAGAAGCCTACCCTGCGACGATCCTCCCTCCTTGAGCAGATACGAAGCAAGCGGGTACCCAAGCGGAGCGTCGTTCGATGGCGAACACAATGCTGTGCTCTACAGGCCCTGTAGGTGCTCGAAGGAGCGCCAGCACCGCGCGCCGCGCTCTGGGTGCATCCCTCACGCTCAGCTCCTGTGCGACGTTGGAGAGCTGCAATACACGACCGGCACGTTTCTCGTGTTGCTCGTGTACGGCCCGCGCTCGATTGGCGTGATAAGAGCACATACGGAGTGGGTGTTTCGAGAGGAGGCGGTGGCTGCTAGCCCGCTAGAAGGAGCCAAGCTTTCGAGCCTTCCCACTTCGTCCTCGTGCGACAAGGGCGGCAGGCACAATTTGCATAACTGCACCCTCACCAGTGCACTCGGCATCGTGATTGACATCATTGTCGCGCTGGCAACATTATGAAGCTCAGCATGGGGTATTGTTCGAGACCTCGAGCAGCACGCCGGAAATACCGCTGTTGCATGGCCGTTGCCAGACGGTGATCCTTCGACGAGGCCGGCCCATGTCACGCTTCAAACGGCCGCCACAAACGAAGCCACAACCTTCTTGCTTCAGCTGCGCTTTTGCACGCCTCAGCCGGGGCGTCCCCGCGCCGAAGCACTCTCCGACACGTGACAGACGTCAGAGCAGATCGTATGAATACACAGCCACTGCCTCTCCAACGGTTGAGTGACATGGTCAAGCTTCATGAGACAGCGTCGCGACCCTAACCATCGATCTCAAACGAGGAAACCAGTCGACGGCATTCCTTCTGAGTGTTCACGATGCTGAGCGTCATCTGTGGAGCATCTGGTAGGATTAAGAACATTACCTGTCCTTGTTCTGCAACACAACGTTGCGCAACTCCAGACGAGGTGTTGAAATGACAACCCGCTCTTCGGCCCAGGAAGAATGAACCACCCGAAGGAAGTCACAGCCTCGTTGCTTTTCCTGGCCCCGCCGTCCGATCCATCTCAGCTCACCCGCTCGTATCGTTCATTACGATGCAATTACTCCGGCAGTCCGTCCAGCTTCCAGACTGTGTGACTGTGCTCAATGAACAGCGGGTAGAAGTGCATCTACGCTTTGTGCAAGCGCAACTCGTTATACACATAACGTTGAGCATACAGATGTCGACTGCTGAATCGTGTATGCCTGAAAAGGACTGCAGCCCTACACAGTTTCAAGCCTACAATCTCGGATAAATGACCAATCAGCGCGAGCACGGCTAAGGCTCAAAACTGGCGCCCTGATGTGAGCTTGCATGATATCTGAAACGGGGTGCTGAATTCTGATTCATGCATTGCCTTTCCAGAAGCCCATCGTTGCTTCCCGTCAACTGCTACTCAGCGCATCGCAGACCCGTACCAAGACTTTCCTTCTCATTACACTTCTTACAGAGACTTCCTCGCCTGTCAGACTGCAGCAACGGGTGGTCCCGCCATACGAAACAGTCGTTTGTTCGAAACAAAACAGGCCCAACAGGTCCACCTTGCGCCATCTCCAGCGTTCATGCTATCAATTCAGTTACGAGGAAGCTTACATGCGTTCATTAACCTTGATACGCCAAGATGGACCTCAAACGTTGAAGGGGTAGCCTTCCCCACAACACATGGTGATAACAAGCCATCACGAAACGAAACGAACGCGATTCCCGGATCGCCAGCTGGGATTGTAGGATTCAACGTCGAGTGTCTAGACCGGTGCAGCTCGGCACCTGTGCCGCGGCGTTGGGTCTCTGTTCCAGATGCCAGATGAAAGTGCATGCCTCACTGCAAACGTCGTCATACACCCCATACATGAGCGAGTAAGCCGGGTTGTCATTGGATCGCCTCATCGAAGTCGATAAAGGTCTCCTCTCGATCTGACCGTTCCATCCAGGATCTGGTGCTTAAGATACTGTTGGAGGCCTCGCAGCCCTGCGCTCAGTCTGGTCCTCAAGCTCGATCGGTAAGGCCACCACGGCTTGAGTCCCCGTGGAGTTCATGTTTAGGAAGGACCCGCAAACCATCTACTGCTGACGCAAAACTAGACAGTGTCGTCACAGTCCCGTTGGCATCGAGCTCAGTTTTGCTCTGAGGCCTAGGATCACCCATCGCAATGACTCTTGCTGACATTGTTCTACTGCTGCTCTGTCTCCTTCGTTTCAAGACGCGGAAGATCTCAAACGCTGCGATGACGACGACAGTAGGAATCGTGAACATCGGTGCATATGGTGATTGGAGAATCGACACCGTCACTGGAGACGATGATGGAAAGCTGTCGAATCACCGTTTGATCATGGACCTCGTGTATGAGAGACTGCTTCAGATCTCGCATCTGGTCTCTCGGTAAGGCTGTCCATCTCCATCGGTGAGGTGACCATGGCTGAATCCCTGTGGAGTTCATGTTTGGGAAACACTTGCCGATCATCAACTGCTGAAGTCCGTCCAGATCGAGTGATCGCGGTTCCATCTGCATTAATCTCAAGTTTGCTATGAGACCAGCGATTCTCTGCCCTAATCTGTTGGTCTGAGTTTGCTTTGACGCTGCGTCACTGCCTACTTCTCCAAAGACAGAACCCAGCAAGCAAGACGACAATCATGACGACAGGTATCATCACTCCAATGGCCGCCTTGGCACCCATTGTAAGACCAGCAGAGGAGCCTGCTACTTTATCGCTATTCCCAATTCGCGGAGTTAAGCTGCCTATTGGAAGCGGCGTCAAGTCAGACTGTTGGTACCGCAAGTGTAGGAAGTTGGCAGTCGGACGACTCCCTCCGCTTCTAGTGAAGGTCACTATCTGCTCCGAGGTACGGCCATTCTGGCACAATGAACTCGTGATGACATCTACTGAGTCCCAATCACACACGTAAGCATCACCGATGTATTGTTGCGGGCAATAGGTTATTGCTGTCTCTCTGGGTATCCAGTGGTGAGTCGAGTTCCTTGTCACCGAACGCGTCGAGGGTGTCAACCATCCCTTGGGGCAGGCTGTCCCGGGGGAGTAGAAGACGTCCGTTTCTTCCGCCATCATCTAAGGATAGGAGTCCGTTCGGCGCGCTGGAAATCGTCCGTTGCACTCATGGCCCCATGCACTTTCCACGATATTGCTACATTGAGCTGGCGGTGCAGTACCATATGCAGCATTCCAAGGCCGACAACCGATTCTGCTGGTCCCCAATGATGTCGCGCTGACTGCAGTACTCACAAGGTCCATGATGGCTCTTAACGATGCCGGCATCATCGATTTGTTCAAATGGACCCCTTCCAAGGATGAGCGCTGGGCGGCGGACCTGAAGACCTGGATTCAGGGTCGACTGACGGAGAGACAGCGTCTGGCAGAGGAAAAGCGCAGGAAGGAAGAGGCAGAGAAGGGTGCGGACAAGTCCACTCAGTATAATGGAATAACATCACGGTCAGAAGTGAGCAGAAAATTTGAGGAAAGATCCATCAAGACCTGCAGCGGTTATGCGTTTGTAGAGGTTGAGGAACATGTGCGGTGATGTGCAAACGCTTATGGCAATAGCACTGCCAATGGCATCGTCGAGTGATCCCCAGGCGATCTGATGCCGCACGAACGTAGAGTCAGCGTTTCAAAGCGTTTGCGGATCTAGTTCAGCTTCCAAGGTTCTAAGTAGGGTATCATCTCGGCTTCCTAATGCTTGATCCTGCCCCAAAGCTCTTTGATCGTGAAGACATCGTTCTGCACGGATTCGCTGTCCTCCTTCTGATCTTCCTTCTCGAGCTTCGACCGCAATCTAGTCACCATAAGATCGCGCGCGATCTTTGGCGAGATCAGGCGAATCTCTTCTTCAAGCTTGGCTTGGCTGATCATCTTGCCGTTGCAGAGCTCTTTCACAAGATTCTCAGTGAGATGCTGACAGTTGTTGGAAAGCAAATTGTATCGCTTGTTGGCGGCGATAAAGCCTTCGCCTGGACCTTGTCAGCATATATGTAGCCTGCGTTGCTGTGCGAGGCTTACCGAGGTACTGGATCTCCTCATGGCTCTTCAGCGTCTCGCCTACGTAGTAGCACGAGCTCCAGGTAGATATGAACTCATCAGTAGCTTCATATACGCGAAAGTAGTTGTTCATCAGCATCTGAACCTTCAGCTGATCGCTCATAAGGTCGTAAGTGTAAGTGGGTCCCAGGCTGCGATCCACGACCACTACAGCCCAGTGGGAGACACTGTTCATGCTCATGCCGACATGCTTGGCGAGAAGGTCGTACGTCTTTCTGGAGAGTTCAAGCCTGCCGAATGCGATTGGTGTTGTGATCAAGAAGACTGCGCGCCCCGGTGCTTGCGGTGTGCATATCAGTGGGGGTACTTCGGATTCTGAGTTGCCGGTAATTTTTGCTGCAATTAGGCGGAGATAGAGGTTCTTCTGGCGAATGGCTTCTGCAAGCTGTGCATCAGGCTGCGGTCCCTTGTTCCTGTCGAGCCTACATGTCCGGCGTTAGCGCAACACACGTGATCAGAGCGGTGAGCCATACCATTTCGTTTGGAAAGACTTCCAGGCCGACTCGCCGGCCTTGGTCAACTTCGATAAAGCATCCGATCCCATCTAACGCCGTCCTGATACATAAGGATGAAAGTGTGAGATGATGTTGGAAACTTGGAATGAGCTGGCGTGGCTGTGTGGCGCGTGAGTTAGCGTGGCGCCTGTCGGGCCGCCTGGGTGCATCTTCCCTGCCTTTCGGTGCTTGGCTGTGCGCTGTCATCGTCACACAATGAACCGCTCTTATCTCTGAAGACATGCGTGCATGCGAGAGGATTTGCTGAGTATGCTGGAGTTGTTCCCGCGTAGAACCTAGAGCGCGCTGCCAGAGTTAGGTGCGGGGCTCCTGCCTTCTTAACATCACACTTCGAGCCCTATCTATCTCCTCACTCTACGGACGCGGCCAGAGTATAATGCGCACATTCTGCATGCAGCTGCCGTGCTGCACGTGTTGGTAGTGTCACGCATTCATGCGGACGCAGCGATCGACGAGGCGTCACGGAAGACATCTTCTCTCATACTGATCCGCCCCCTCCAACGTCTTTCGCTGGTTTTCTATCTTGTGCACATAATGCATAGATTTGCGCCTACTAACTTTAACTTTGAAGGGCGCCGAGGTACGCAAACGAGCGAGCCGATATTGAGTGTCATAATAAACCAGCGACAAGATTCGGAATGTATAACCGAGCTGACTTCCATCAGACCAGCACAAGCGAGCTGGCAACGCTCTGAATATAAGTATCCTTGATAAAGCACCTCCCTTTAAATGCAACGACTTGGACCAGAGGCTGTCTCGTCCGAGTTCCGCACTGGCTGCCCAAACATCCCGGATCATCTCGCTATACATTTCTGACGGCAGTTTCCCCGTATAACAGCATCTCAATATGGCTTTGCCTGCTTCGCAACATCCCTACAACGCTTTACTACCGAATCACATAAGACTACTTATGATCCATGAAGATACTCGAACTGGATTCAGGTACGACTTGATCGATACGCCTTTGGACGATGCGCCATCCTACGAAGCACTGTCTTACGTATGGGGAAATCAGGACCGATCTCTCGCCTTGCAGCTTGGCTCAACCGCAACAGTGTTGGTTACATCCAGCCTAGGCGAGACCTTGCGATACCTCAGCGCCCATTGCACAAGCGGTTATCTTTGGGTTGATCAGATCTGCATCAATCAGACCGACTGGAACGAACGTAGTCAGCAGGTGGAAATCATGGGCGACATCTACAGTAAAGCCAAGCGTGTGCTCATCTGGCTGGGCAGAGACGAGACCGATGCGATCGAGCTGACTAGCTCCGCCTCGACTGTATACCGAAAATGCATTGCAGTGCGAAATATCCTGGAGCTGCCTTGGTTCCACCGTGGATGGGTTGTACAGGAGGCGATGCTTCCTCCCAAAGTCACTTTCTTCCTTGGTACACGGTCATTCGGCATTGCAAAGCTATGGAAACATGTCATTAAGGCGAGAGACCGCGAGGAAGACCATGGTTCTTACACCCCTGGAGTCCCCAGCATACGACAAATGCCCGGCTGCTTCGTATTGCTTGAAATAAATAACCTCAGACGCGAGCGTAGGGATGGGCGGCGAGGATGCTTCTATTACACTCTGTCTACCCTGGCTCCTCGATGCAGAACCACGAGGCCTGAAGATTCGATATTTGGTTTCCTGGGGCTCGTAATGGATCCTCGCATTCACATGACAGTCGACTACAACATGGATCTCGAAGCAATTCCCACTGTCGCGACTAGGGAGATCATCAGGGACACCGAGAGTCTGGACGTGTTTGGAAGCATACACCGTGTGCTTTCGTATCCAAGCGCATGGCCGGACCTTCCTTCTTGGGTGCCACATTGGACGAGACCTCTTGGTTCAGAGGCGATGGTCTACTACAAGTACCCTAACTATTTCAACGCTTCCTGTGGACGCCGTCATACGGAGCCCATTCCAATGGCGTCAGATAGGTCACACCTAATTGTGTCTGGAAGAAAGATCGATGAGATACAGTTGGTCTTTGCATTGAAAGACATACCAAATCCAAATTCGAACCGCTGCGGCTGGGATGCCTATGAATTTCTCGATCTGACTCGCTTAGACGCCGAGATCAGAAGCGTATGGTCGGTACAAGAGGCAGCAGTCACTACGGCCCGTCTCCTCGTCACATTACTAGCGGATGGATCCTTCGTGTTCAGTGAGAAGGAACGTGAGCGGTGCCGCGACGGATTATCGAAAGCTCGTATCGAAGAACTTTCTGACATTTACTATGGACTGCGAGATCCAGTGCCCACTGAATGGTCCTGCGACCAACAGGAAGAGCTTAAGGCCACGCGTAACACGTTTCGTGACCATGCGAGGGTGGCATGGGGCCGGAGCGTCATCGTTGGAGAACGTTGGAGGCTTGGACTGACTCATCAGAGCGTCGAGAGAGGCGACATAATCTGCACGATACATGGGTCGAAGGTTCCCCTCGTGTTGCGTTGTGTGGGTGATAACCAATTCCGGTTGATTGGTCAGTGCTACTTCGAAGGCGCGATGCGAGGCGAAGAGGCAGGAGGAGGTGATAAACACGTGGACCAATTTGTAATCGTCTGAAGATATCTGCAGCTCACCTTCGAAGCCTTTCCCTCGAAACAAATCGAAGTAGCACCTTGTGTCCAAGCGCTCACACCAGATAGTGGTTATTGGAATTCACGCGTGACTTCTTCGACTCTCAGTCAATCCTCCCACAATATACTTTGCTCGGTAGATGTACATGAACATGACAAGTCTGGGGAGTGGATTCGCCGAGGAGCCCGTGGCCGGTTCTTGCCAAGCAGATGACCGTTCTCACCCTCAAGGTATGATGCCAGCCCGCTGCAAATCAGAGAGCGGGTCACTCAGCGTACTCAATCTTGAGGTTCAGCTTGTCGAATATCGCTCGCATCGCATGAAGGTTTCTGCTCTTGTCGGATGGAGAGTTGGCAAACTCCAAGTCAAGAATGAAGCACTGAAGAGAAGAGAAAATCTGCAAGAGCTCGCCGTACACCCTCTCTACAAATTCCGATCTGCCAATCCGAAGATGCCCTCTAGTGTCTCAGCATCATCCTGGCGTTCTCTAAGCTGGAATAGACCTTCTTCACGTTGCTAAAAGAGCGCTGAGCATTTCTGACGGTACAGTGCGCTCAACACGCGGCGGGGAATCCAAAAGTCGTGGTCTGCAAGACCTGCAAGGTAGAGCGTAGTGAAAGTATCCATAAAGGTCCGAGTCTCGTTGCTGATCTATCGACAAGTCTGAAAAAGGCGCACATCGTTGAAGTCACAGCACAGCTTCGATGGTGAGCCAGGTAGAAGACGCACATCCGCTTCGTCCTTCGTAAAGTGGTAGATCATGTTGTGTATCTCAGCAGGTAGGCGCAGTAATGGCAAGTCGAACTGATTGCGCCCAGCGCTATCGTACATGGTCAGTGACAAGCATTGCAAAGGCTGTGAGATAGCCCACATCTGATGGCGCTCACGATTGGTGAGTCCGTGGGTTAGTATTGTCATGTCAAGTGTCAAGTCGATCAGTGCGACACGCAAGATTAGGAAGACTCTTCTAGGCTTAGCTATGGCTCCTGCCTTCACTTCCGCAGCTCGACCTGGAAGTGAAGGAAGTGGTAAGCTCTAATAATCTTGCAACATACTCATACTCCTCAGGAGCAGCACAAGGTCGCACATGCAGCATGCCATCGTGCTTTCTATTACAGATCAAAAGACTACCTCTATAGACTTTCCCACCAAGCAATATATTCCGATACACCGTGTCTCTTACTCAGGATATCCAAGACCCAGGCATCTTGGTGCGTGTGGGTTTCTGCCCGAACCGTGCACGCTCTTTGCGCTCTCTCTTTGCTCGTCGGCGTTCGAATCTTGGTGGCCACTTCCCGCCTCCGTTTCTGTCAATCTCATCGTACATCTTTGCGCGGTCATGGCGATTCATCCACAGAGGCCCGTTCCCTTGTCTATAGTAGTATGAAGGTAGGTCATCGCGATAGCCCAACTGCATGTCTGAGTTCACCGTAAATGCCGCGAGTTCCGATACCAGAAGGTGGCCTGGAGCGGACTCGTCGTGAATCCAGTTCCAGTCCAGAGTATTGCCGCTTGCTCCCTGCTTCGAGAACTTGACGGTCTTCTTCAATCGCTCTTCCGGCCAACAACATTCGACAACGGCAAGCGGGAATCGCAGAAACTCTCGCGCCATGCAGGCCTCTACGTCAACTCCAAACATTGACAGCGCTAAGATGATAGCCCTGCCGATGTCTTGAGGTTGTACCAGACAAGCGTCTGCGAAGAAGGTCCGCAGAAGCTCGAAATTGCCGTTGCCGAGGTCTCCTAACAATCGAGCCCCTGCTGGCGTATGTAGTTTTCCTGCAAGCCACTCTAATCCCGTAATATTCATGTCCCCTATGAAACGGATGAGCATACCTCTGAGAACTGCGTCTTGGAAGTTTGCGAGCTCTGATCCAAAAAGGTGGAGATCACTTTGGTGGAAAAGCCACACTGCCTCACTTGACCATCTGTGTTGTCTGGTCAAGAATGCGTTCCCTGAACTCAAATATTTCAAGATCGAAGGACGCTCCTCATAGTCCTCCCAGATGAGCCGGTAGGTGTCTAGTGTGTCGGCTGTGTACACCATCGACTCAATATTCATATCACTGTGCGTGATGCTTTGCCACATCCCACCGTATAGCTCCGCATAGTCCGGTTTTACGCCACATCGGAGGAGCAGGCGATACCAATCAGGCTGGCGGTGTTGAACTGCAAGCTGGAGGAGTTGTTAGTCAACATTCACTGAAGAGTTGATCTACACGGTTCAACCTACGTGTAGCAAGCTCCGGTGATGCCGATCTCTGGTGAACGGGTGGACCAAACCAGAGCAGATGGCTTCTTCGAAACTATGCACGTTCCCGCTCTTCCAGATTGTAGAAAGTACATCGTCGATGTCGTCAATGATGTGATAGACGCGCATAGCCGGGAGAATTGGACCAAATCGAGTCTGCTGACTCATGTAAATGCCGCGTCGCATGAAAGGCAATGATACGAAGTACTCGAACTCTTCCATTAGTCCACGGTCATCACCACTTCCACTCCATCTGCCCGGGGGAAGATGCCCAGCAGAGGTACTCTGGGATCTGATGTTCCGGATACGAAGCGCATTAAAGGATGTCGATATGCTCCTTGAGAACGTTTGGCCGTCTTTGAAATCGAGCCCAGATCCGCTATTTTGTATCGTCTGCAGTGCCTGCGCTGTCGCTGTAGGGTTCTTCCAGGACGCGCTGTGCCTGGGAAGTAGCACGGTACACATGTGCAATCTCACTCGTTAGCTTGTCAAACTTCTTCTTCAACGAAAATGGGACCTACTGGACTCTAGTACTATTGGCGACAAGCGCTAGACTCATGATATCAATCTCTTGCTCTAGGCGATTCTCTAGGCTGCGCAGAGCGTCAGCCCTGAGTGCCGCTCTGACGTCCGCCTGGAGCCGACGTAAACGGTTTGAGGCCTGACTCTTCGAGTATTTGACGACGATCTCCTGAAGAGGCACGAGGCTCTCTTTGCACCTTGGTAGACATCTGGTAAGAGACTTGGGGATTGGAAAGAGCTGATCTTGCAGTGAAGCTTGCTGGTCCAGTAGATCCACGACTACTTGAAGGATTCCGTCCAGCCTGTCAAGAAGGTTGGCAACCCGGACCAGCTCTTGCGATGCATCTTTGACACGGCATATGAATGCCCTGATCGTGTTTGTGGAGTCAAGCAACTGGATGGCGATCGACGCAACCGCTATACCGCTCGCTGCAACTTCCATCGTGAGGTTATGGTGAGGGTTCTGCTACAAGACAGCAGTGCGGAGCGAGGCTGCCCTTAAAGGTCGATGCGGGTGCAGTGAGGCTAGCATTCCGAGATGCCCATTGGGCCACGACGTAAGCCGTGAGGCAGGCGCTGCTGCAGATTAGCGCTCATCTTGGTCAGCCCGCATACCGAACAGCCACAGCGAAGCATCACTACCTGTCGTCGCTCCGGCTGATAAGAATAACTTTGCATGATTCGATAATATGACTCAAAGGACTCGGCCTTGTGTTAGTGTGGCAGGTCGAGACAAAGTTACGGTACGCCGTATCTGCCGTCATTCTTGAAGGGGTATTCCCAAAACGCCGTTAGAAAGAACTGTGAAGATCATCAACTTGAGCTCAACGATAAGAAGCGGTCTCTATGAGGCCATCTTATCGCATCTCAGTGCCCGCGACGAAGCTGACGCCTCACCCAAAATTGGTGGTAGGTCGTATAGTCTCTCTCGCCACTAAGGCCGAGCTGGCCTGCGACGTTGACGTATCCATCCTCGTTCCTCTGCAGTCCCTTTGTATCAACGTCGCCCAGGTTGCCATCGAAAGCCTCCTCAGTATCCCAAGTCGCACGGCAGTACGGACAAGTCGCCTTGCCCCTCGCAGCAACCTGGATCCAAGACTGCATACACGCCTTGTGCACGTTGTTCCCGCAACTCGTCTTGCAGTATACAATGTCGTCGTTCTTAGGGTCGAGTTCGTCATAGCAGATGGGACATTCACCCTCGATGGGTTTCCGGTTGCCGTCCTGCTCTTCGCCAGGGTTGTCGTTGCCATCTGTCTCAACGCCAGGAATGAGCGGCGCATTGTTGATGAGCTCGCGCAGCTCGGTGCCTATGAGCGCTAGCTGGTATGCAACCTCCTCTCGCGCCTTCAGCACACGCAGCATGATGTAGATAATGTGCTTGCACTGATTGCCCTTCTGTGCGTGTGGGCAGTCACAGCTGGGTACGAGGCCCACGTTGACTGTGTACACGTTGCCTGTTGAGCCGGCAATGACCACCTTCTCCCCAGGGAGCTTGTCGGTGCCGCATCGTACGCGTGAGAGGACAGTCAGACGTTGTGTAAGAGCGCGGTTCTTGATTTCGCGGTAGCTGCCCGGCGCTCGTGCGCGGTGTCGGCGGAGACGCTTCTCAAGGGGCGGTGCATCGTCGCCCTTTGCCTTCTTGCCCTTCCTGGTCTTCTTGGGCGGCTCTTCGAGCGGAATGAAATCAGGGCCCTTGACTTCTTCTTTCTTCATCTTCTTGGGTCTCTTTACGAGCGATTGCTGTTCATTTTCGTCATCCTCCTCGCCGTAACCGGAGTAGCATGCGGCGGCCTTGCGTTTGCGGGTCGGTCTCGATGGCGGTAATGATGTGGATTCCATGCTACTTAGGTACGGGGATTGGCGAGAGACAGCATAGGTGCAGTCGCCCTAAGCTGTGAGGTTTAATTGCAATTGCGATTTGTCTGGGGAAAGTGGAGGTGGCGATGACGACAATCGATATCGGCAGGCGCGTTCCAGCGGGCGCGCTAGCACGTGAGCTGCCCACTCACATCGAAAACGTGGAAAGCGTCCATCTTGAAACGTTACAACTACTATATATGCTAACATAGCTAGCATACATGTATCTAATGGCCTGCGGGAGGCTTTCGCGCACTTGACATCATTTTGCACTCACTCCTCCTGTCCAAACGCCGCACTCACTGGAGACCAGTTGTTGGCACAAGAGAAGACCTTACCTCCAGAGCCGTGGTGAAGCTCATTACCGGAAGCGTACATGCCGAGAACGAACTAGTGATTGTTTAGTCATTGCAAAGAGCATGAGATTGTGATACTTACGATTGCAACACCAGTGCAGAAAAGGGAAGCATTCATAGCTGACCACATAGCCCACCGCATGTTCTTAAACCAGGATCCCTTGTGCTGGTAGAACCACATGACCATGGGAAGTGCATCTGGGTCGCGTTAGTCTGATACTGGTGGCGAGCACGAGGTTGAACTTACAGCTGAACCAGGAACCAAATAGTGCAGCAATAAGGCCAAGAAGCAGGTCGAAGTTTGGGATCGACTCCGCAAGAATCCACGCAACCACCCAAAATACGATGCAAATGCCGTACCAGCTGCCCAGGCTCTTGAAAGACTTCTGGTGGACCACATTTGTGCCCTTCCACATTCGAATGTATATGTACTTGCACGCCACGGACCCGTTGACCACACCGGCGATGATGATTGTTGGGATGGCGAAGCCAAAGGCGATCTTAGTCACGACCGGACTTGCTGAGCCGAGAGCAGGAGATGTGACGAGCGGACCAGCATAGTAGTAGATGACGGCTGAGATCGTCATGTAAAACGTGATCGCGATGCCCTGCTCGAAGAAGAGTGCCTTCTTGAAGTCTCTGGGATCCGCCAGCTCGGACTGGAAGGAGATGAAGGCAACATGCCCGGCTACTTTGATCAGTCTTGGCTCCAACATCAGTACACCTGTATTGGAAGGGCACTTACTGTAAGCCAGGATGATGTTCAGAACTGGTCCCAAGCCCTTCACGAAGGGAATGCCAGGTCGCACAGCGAGAATGTTGCCTGCATCTGGCTTGGTGATGCCAATACCGGTCATTGCGATGAACACCGCAACGATGATACTTGCGCAGGCTGTCGATGTAAGTCTTTGCAAATTCCTGACGCTGGATTTACTTACAGAGGGTGGACAGCTTGCTCACGTTCTTGTACGTCCTTGGCAAACCGAGCAAAAGACAAATGATCAGACCGGCGACAGCGAACACAATAGAGCATGTCCCATGGTCTGTCAAGGCGTTCATGGCGACATCGAAAGTCAGGATGTGCGCACCACTGATGAAGATAAGGATGAGGACAGAGCCCAAAGCCATGACCTCTCTTCCAATACGCCCAGCGATGAGCTCTCCGCAGTCAGGGAAAGACTGCACTTGCGGGAACGCAAGTTTAAACTCGCCGATAAGCCACCCGGTGTAAGTTGCAATCACACCGAGGAAGCAGATGCACAGTAGACCAGGGACGATGCCTAGGATCGCAAGGGCTTGTGGCAATGCAAGCACACCGAGGGAGACGTTTTCGGCGAGCATTACTGCGCTGCGTTAGCTGTATCTATGTCAGTAGGGAAGCATCGTACAAACGCCTGTATGCCTGTCCGTTGTGTCAGCAATGTTCATCTACGAATATTGGAAGCAGTAACGTTCCAGCGACTGTGCTACTCACCACCATGCGCATGTCTTGTATTGGATTTCGGCGCCCTCTTCATTGCTGGAAGCATCATGAGCAGCAGGCGAAGAGACTTGTCCCTCGATGTCGGACAGCGTATTGACCTGCTGTAGTTCATGCTCATTTGGTGACCCGTTCCTCTTCTTCGTCCTTGTGGACGCGGTGGAGACACTGCCCCTCTGACGTGGATCCATGTTTGGAAAGCGATGGAGGAATTCCGACTCTGAATGAAAAAAAAAACGTTGTTCGCACTGGGTGATTCTTGATGTGGGACGGTCCCGGAGCGAACGGACGGAATCTGGCTATGGTGCCAGAATCTTGGAAAAGAATGATAGGGGACGGTCAGTAAAAAATGGTGACATGCTGTGCGGGTTTGAAGGTGACAATGACGATGGTACCGAGTCACTTCGAACCATCTCATCAATTGATGTTCCCCACCAACGGCCTCGAGAAGTGACGCTTGTTGGCCTCGACCAAATTTGGGGATGGAGCGATCCACGGTTCAGCCTACAATGCTCGCCACTTCTCAACTGACGATCCGCTCACGATTTATCGCGCTATCGTGACAAGCACGATAGCTGCCTTGAGGGTTTGTACATTGCGTATACCTCCAGGGTCCGACTTGAAATTACGCCTTCTACGATGTGCCTGCGCTTTTGACTTGTCAGAATCGTCTGCATAGGTACAGCAGGGCCTTATCTCTAGGCCATTCCCGCACTCCAACACGGTCAGAACACACATGAACCAGGAGATCTGAGTTGACATACTGATGGGGGAGGAGGTTGAGGGCACAAGTTCGAGGCGAAGGAGGGTGGGGCACGCTAGTGCACGGGAGCTATGACACGTTTGGGCAGCCGAACGGGCAGTTGCCGTTGCAGCGTTCACGCTCCTCACCTCCAGCAACCAATCAAAGACAGCATGCAATCCCAGGTCGGGACTTGAAGCTTGCGAAACAAAAGACGCAAGCTCATGTAATCCGCCTAATATCGAAATGGACGTACGGCATGCCAAGGGGCCGACTGGGATGTTGCTATCCGCTCAATTCTCCGCTCTGCCCTGAAGCTCGACCTCACCCCATTCACCCTTCTTGATCCACTCACACAACACGTCGCTCCTGCCGTAACAACGCCTGTCAATCGTTCAGGTAACACACGAGAACTCGTGGATAAGACACCAATTGGTAAGCGCCAACCGCTTGAAACGACGCGCCTCCCAGCTCCTTGCGCCTTCACGTATCATCCATCATCACCAAAGTATCGATAGCTCATCACGACACTGACGCGACTGCGCATTAGTTACGCGGCCACATCTTCGCCATGGTTGAGCTACGCAAGCGCAAGACGCCTCCCCCAGCGCCTGTGCGCCCAGCCAAGAAGGCCTCGGCGCCCAAAGGCAAGAAAGCAGCTGCCAAAGACAAGACCGTCGTTGAGAAGGCCAGCGACATTGTCACCGAAGCAGCAGCTGTCGTGACAGAGACTGTGACCGAGGCTGTCAAGGCTGCCGAGGAAGCGGTCACCGACGCGACCAACGGCGAGAGCAAGCCAGCGGCTACTACTACTTCGTCTTCAGGACCTCCCAAGATCGGCGACACAATTGACCTTGCCAACTTCGGTGGTGAGGTCGAGACACACGACGGAGAGAAGACTACGCTCGCAAAGCTGGTAGAGGAGAGCAAGGGCGGTGTCGTGCTGTTCACGTACCCCAAGGCTTCGACCCCAGGATGTACGTTGCCCTTCCCAGCTGCAAGAACACTGCTAAGACGTGTCAAGGTACCAAGCAGGTGTGCCTTTTCCGCGACTCGTACGCGCCCCTTACTGCGACCGGCTTCAGCATCTTCGGGCTTTCCAACGACAGTCCTAAGGCCAACACTACGTTTAAGACCAAGCAGAGCCTCCCTTACAGCCTGCTGTGCGACCCCTCACAGACACTTATCTCGGCAATTGGTCTCAAGAAGGCGCCTAAAGGCACTACACGTGGTGTCTTTGTAGTCAACAAGGATGGCAAGGTGCTGGCTTCCGAGCCTGGCAGCCCTGACGGAACCCACAAAGTCGTGCAGGAACTCGTGGCTGGTAGCGGCGACGTCAAGGCAGACGACACAGAGGCTGCAGAGACTGCGGCTGAAGTTGCTGACACAGCAGCGAAGGTTGACGATGCCAAAGCTTAGGTCGATAGTGTGCTTGCGTATACTTAGCGTTCAATCAAGAAGTGTTCTTACCTTGCGCCCTTACTTAACTCTCAACCACGGTTCATCAAGACAGTGAGTCGATCTGAACCAAAAGACGATCCAAAATTGCCGCCAGAATTCAATAGAAAATACATGCACCTCACCTCGTCCATTCCTTCGCACGTTCTATCCCAAGTTAGTTTGAGATCGACACCTTGAGAACTCAACACTGCATCCAAACACCACCCAGGAGGTAGTCAAGCAACCGACCAAACTCCACACGACAATCAACAAAGAAACCCGCCAAGACCTAAAAAGATATGTACCACAATTAACCCCCTACGCCGCGGTAGCAGCCGACTACAAGGAAGTCAAGGAGATGCAAGACACATCGCATTCTACAAGCCGCTCCCAGCGTTTCAACACCGCGCACCACACCCCCGAGGACATTCTGCCCGTCATTCACAAGACAGTTAACTTCAAACATGACCATCCACCTTGAACAGCGTATGGATACGTCGTCTGGCAGCCACTCATCGCCCACTCTCAGAACCTCAAAGACTCGCGTGTCGTCCAGATCCCGGCTTTCCTACTTGAGGACCCAATGCGCTGCCGCGCTGCATGGTCACACCCAACAAGTTCCCTGAGAAGCTATTAAAAGAGACGGTGAAGACATGGAAGAGCACGAAGAGAGGTAAAAAGCCGCTACCTCTTCTCGACGGCAAGCGAAAATGGTTCATCCACCTCGATCAAATGTCGCCCAAAGACTCTCCATTCGGCGACAAGCTCCCCATCACAACTTTCTCAGACATCATCCTCAGAATCTGCAGCAGCATGCGGGCCTGGAACTCCCTCCAAAACGAGTACCTGTACGCACAGCAAGAAGGTCGCAATATACGCATTGACCTGATTCTCAACCCCTGGGACTCGAGTATGGACTGCGGAAACGAGTTCCGATACTTCGTCCCACCCCCTGCAGCTCGTGGCTTAGAAGCAACTGTGGAAGCGCTGAAACTCAGCGCTGTCAGCCAGTACCGCTAGCCTTTTCCTTTCCCCTACCCTCACTGCTTCACCGTGCCGAAGACCGCAACGTGGCTGGCGCGAACACGCTCCTCGAAGAAATGAAAAGCTACATGAGCATTAAGATAGATGTAAAGATCAGAGACCTTTTGGTCAAACATGGTTTCGCATTCGACGTCGTCGTGCAGGAAGATGCGAGTGGTCAGCTGGTTTAGGTCAATCCGTTTGGAGCGCTGAGTCGGTGTGGCGCGTGTTTGTTCCATTGGGTTAGGGATGCGGAAGTGATGTATGGGTTTGACAAGGAGGCGGAGTTTAGAATGACGGTGGATCGCATGTGCGCAAAATACTGTTGTTCGGGTGGTGAGGCGATTGGAGGCTGTGTGTGCTTCCATGTCATGGTGGTGTTGAGGAGATAGGCCAAGATCTCGAGGAGGAAGTCAAAGGTCAAGAGGAAGTCAACGCTCCTGGGGAAGAAGTGACGGTCAGCTTTGTACATGTTAGATAGTTTTGTCAATGGTGATTAGATGGTAATGAGATGATCAATTCAATCAACGCTGTTCGCTAATACAATGATATCATGGTGTAGCACACTCCTCTATACAGATTCATACAATCATCGCTTAAACGTTCTCGCGGCGCTCGTAATCCTTAGCCTTCTCCTCATAGATGCCACCCTCACGGACCTGTTCCATCTCCTTGAGGCGTTCAAGCATAACCGGGTGAGCCTTGTGGATCGGCTTGATCTCAAACAGCTCATCCATGCGTTCAAGCGGGATGCCCTTGGTCTCAGGGATGAGGAAGAAAACGAATGGAATCGACAGGATCATCAGCGAGGCGAAGAAAAAGTACACGCCGTAGCTCATGGTGAGGAACATCTGCGGGGTGAAGCGCGAGATGATGAAGTTCCAGAACCTATGCTTGTCAGTATTTGTACGTTTCATTGTTGAGGAAATGACTGACCAGTTGTTTGCGGCCGCAGATGCCTGGCCCAGCGAGCGCGTCTGTTGCGAGAACATCTCCGAGTTGATGACCCATGGTGTGCCGTTCCAGGATGGTGTGTAGAAAAAGGTCCACAGGTAGAAGAAGAAGATAGCTGCGATGCCGCCCGGGGGAAGCTTGTCGCCGTTCGCCGAGGTGCCGTGCAGCTTGATGTAGGCGCCGATGATCCACATGCAGACCGAACCTCCTGCGGCGCCAAACATGAGCAGCTTGGTGCGGCCGAGGTGGTCAATAAGGTAGAGGAGCCAGACAACTGTGACAACTGTTTTGACGACGCCAAAGAGGCCGGTTGTGAAGAAGCCGGTGTTGGTGCCAGTGATGCCGATTGACTTGAAGACGGTGGGTGAATAGTAGTTGATGCTGCACAATCTGTTAGCCTTAGATCTTCAGCTGCGTGTCTGTTACTTACGCGTTGATTCCGGATCCATTCTGCCACAAGAAGAGCATGCCACCGAGGAAAAGACGGTACTGGACCTTACGCTGCTTGACTGCCTTAAATGGAGCCCAAAAGCCGGGGCCAACAACCATGCGGTCGTGCTCGATTTCAGCGTCGATAGCTGCGATCTCCTCAACCATGTAAGGGTGGGTAGAATCGAGGTTGCGGATCCAGCAAAGATCCTTGACGGCCTTCTCGCGATCACCTCGAGCGAACTGCCAGCGAGGAGATTCCCTCAACCAGACAGCGCCCATCAGAAGTAGACCCGCGGGGATGAGCTGAACAGCGAAAGGAATCATCCACTGGCGAGTGGAGGGGCCCATTGTCTCGACAAGTCCGTAGTTGATCCAGAAACCAACCAGACCACCAATCTGCCATCCTAGCTCGTAGATACCGACAAGGCGTCCACGGACCGCAGGGGGTGAGAGTTCCGAGATGTAGATCGGGACCATGTTACTGGCAGCACCGACACCCAGACCGGCCAAAACACGGCCACCAATAATCAAGCCAAGCCCACGGTCACCGTTTGCGCCCAACATCATGCCAGCACCGAGGATGAAGACCATGGTCCAGATGAGCAGAGTGATTCTGCGGCCGAGATAGTAGGATGTGATGTAGGCGCCGAAAGCACCGAAGAACGCACCGGCCTGGTAGACGGAGACAATGTTCGCCTTCTTCAATGCTAGCTCAGAAGCTGAGATCTGCTTGGGTGCCGAGAGCTTGAATTCTGAGACGAAAGATGGGAGCGCAAGAGTGGTTCCAATGAAAGCGGAGTCATAACCGATCTGGCGATGGAGTATTAGATGATGATTCTGATGATAGATCACTCTCAATGATGGAACCCACCATGCATGATGCGAAAGATGCAACTGATGCGGCGGCGTAGACGCGCCAGTTGTAAACCTCCTTAGGCGTAGGCCTGTCTTCGACAAGAGTGAGGAGACCCATGACGAGAGATGCAGTCTTCCTGTCCCGTGGTCGATGCGATGGATGAGGAAACCTGGGGTTCTGACGATCCTCTGGGGAAGGAGGGAAGGAGCTGCTTTAAAGAAGCTGCTGATTCTGAAGATTCTGCATCTCCGAGCCCGGACTCTAATAGTCGTGCAGGGCTAAAAGCTACCCCGGAATCTCGCCCTCGTGGGGGAGCTAGTCAGTTGCTACGATGTGCGGCGGCGTGCAGGCGAGACCCCCGGACAATGCCCAGACTCACCATCTCTCCAGGTCTTATCCGCGCACGACCCCGTGGAGGCGTCACGACGATGGACCTGGGGACTTCCCCGCAATGCATGGAGATCGCCAATAGCATTGCTGGATCGGTGTGGCTGTCATCCAGGATAAAGGTTTCTCAGGTTCCTGTCAACCAGGTGCTGGGAGCCTCTGGCTTGGTGCGGAGACAGATTACGATTGAGGTGTGGTCATTGGCGGCGGCTCAACCTCGGTCTGCCACGCGAGTCAATAGCTTTGCTGTGGATAAAGGCTTCCGATCTCGGAAGATGTCTCTACCCACTTGGCGGTCTCCAATTACAAGACAACGAAGAAGCTTCGTGTGCGAGAGAGCAGGGTGAACGTCTTGGTATATATGTAGGAAGATCCTTTACCCGCACGTCCCAATTCTGCCTCAAACCTCTCCACAACACTCCACAATCGTGTGTGTCCGTTGGAAAAGGAATCCGTTGGAACGTAATAGAGGAGCCTTAACGACCCAAGTTCCGGTCAGAGCTGGCTCCGTCTCTCTGCCACACTCTTGTCGTGATCCGTCGCTGAAGCTGAACTGCCACCACAAGCTCGTAAACATCGAAACCATCACAATGTCCTCCACAACAACAACACAGCAGACTGTAGTCCCAGACACATCGAGTGTCGAGCGTCATGGCTATCTATTCGGTTTCCCAATCGCACACTCTATGAGCCCCTTGTTTCACAACACTGTATACGCGGATCTGGGGCTGAATTGGAACCAATTCTTTCTCGAGTCGACAGACATGGAGCTGTTCAAGAAGCTCAGGCAGGATCCCAAGTTCTACGGTAAGCATCAACGTCTTTCTAGGGCTTCTTGGCTTTGAAGCTTATAGCTTTTTCAGGCGCATCAGTGACAATGCCACACAAAATGGCGATCCTGCCACACCTGGACGAGATCACAGACGAGGGCAGAGAGGTCGGCGCTGTGAACACACTCTTCCTTAAGAAGGACCCCACAACAGGGAAGCGGTTATTCTGCGGCACCAACACTGACGTGATTGGCGTACGCGATGCCTTCGTCTACAACGTCAAGGAAGCAGCATCGACCTATGAGAGCCGACCCGCCATGGTGGTAGGAGGCGGTGGTGCGGCCCGAAGCGCAGTGTACGCGCTAATGAAGTGGATGAAGGCCACCAAGATTTACCTTGTCAATCGAGACCGCAACGAGGTCAAGGCCGTCATCGACGAGTGCAAGGCGCGGGGATTCGGCGACTCCCTCATCGACGTTTCGACCGTTGCGCAAGCCGAGGAGCTCGAGGGCGTTGGCGCAATCGTCTCGTGCGTACCCGACTTCCCGCCTAAGACAGCAGAAGAGAAGGAGGCAAGGGCTGTGCTTGAGACCTTCCTGAACAAGCCACACAAGGGAGCTATCCTGGAGATGTGCTACCACCCTTCACCCTGGACCGAGATTGCGGGACTTAGCGAGAAGGCCGGCTGGCAGCTCATTCTGGGCACAGAAGCTATGATCTATCAGGGTCTTGAGCAGGACAGGTACTGGACAGGAAGACCGGTGTCTGAGCTGCCTAAGGCTAAGGTGCAGGCGGTTATCGCGGCTAAGCTGGCTGAGGCGCGACACTAGTCAGGTCAGGAGAAAGCCTTACTTCTTTCTCTCCTTCAAAGCATCTTTATAGACTACTTCGCTGTAACGCCGAAACCTCTGATCATCACCTGGCCTGTCTTCGTTGCTTCAGACTGTTTCGACAGGTGACATCCCACACTACGGCGCGCCTGCCGCAAACCCTCGCTACTGGGCAACCCACTCCAGTCCTCGCTCGCCCTTCTGCGAACAAACATGCTTTGGCAGCCTACATTGTAGGAAGAAGAAGTCTTTGATAGCGCTTATAGCCCCAAATAGCCGACATGCATTTGAAAGCGGGACACTCCACCGAGCCCGTGCAGTTGCGGTCTCGTAACGACGGCGCCCGTGGAGATGAGCCGTATTCCGCAGCCACCATGTATGGATTAAGTAACTTTGATCAAGTTTTCAGCAACAATGATTGGCTGGAATATGATCCGCGGAGTATGGAAAACATACATTACCACACAGATCCATTCTCGCCACTGCCTTGTGCAGAGAGTACCTAAACTTTCCCGAATAACGGGTGGATAGCTGTGGCAGATCCACCGCGCGAGATCTGGAAACACCGGACAAGGCACGCCTACTTAAATCAAATCTTTTAGGGCATCTTAACGTCATGACGCTAATATCAAAACATGATAATGCATGCGATTCGCAAATTCCATGTGCAAGGACAAAGACGATCCAGACTCGTTCCGTCCCGACTAGGACCAGAGAGCACCGGTGGGGCGAAAACACCTGCAGAACTGTGAGGCGCGGTCTTCACACAGCTGCTCGACATCCTCAACGCCCTCCTAACCCTTGAGCCTGGTGCCATCGCCTGCAGAGCATGGAGTGTGAGGAGGTTCGCTGTTTCTCCCCGCATTTGTCAGCTCGGAGCTATCGTTCGACATGAGTTCGCGCCCGTCGCCCGCCTTGCGCATCAAAGCCCTCTCCGAGAAGAAGAGAGAGCGCGAAGTCCTCCAATATGTCGCCGCCTACCGTGACCTGCCGCATCTGGAGGAGCTGTCGCCTGGGCCAGAGGTGTCGCATTTGCCCGCGGACCACAGTGCTCGACAGTCGACGGACTCGACCCTGACCGCACTGTGCCAGCTGGCGGCTTTGCGCATGAACGCGCAGCGCGCCTTGGTCTCGCTCATAGACGACAAGTACCAGCACGTTCTGGCAGAGGCGACTCCACGAACTTCACTCCGAGGAGGAGCCCCACCAAGCAAGGGACCGAAATCGTTGTGGTTGGGCAGTGTCAGCATCCCACGGAGTTGGGGTGTTTGTGAGCAGGTGTTGGCATTGGACGCGGGCAACATAGCCGCGGGTGAAGGAGCATCAGTCATCATCAACGAAGACCTCCTCAATGACGATCGATACTCACGACTGACCTACGTTCGAGACGGCCCGCAAGTGCGATTCTATGCTGGTGCAGCTCTCATTAGCCCTCATGGCGCCGTTGTGGGCGCTCTGTGCGTTTTCGATCACGAGCCCAGGCCCGTAGGCATCCCAGATGAGGACGTCAGCTATTTGGAGGATCTCGCAGGCACGATCATTGAATACCTTGGCAATTACACAGTCAAAGACCGATTCAAGCGCGGCGAGAAGCTTACACGTGGGCTCATTTCTTTTGCAGAAGGAGCGTCTGCGCTGCTGCCCCTCGACAACGCCGACGTCTCAGAACCATGCTCGCCCACAACAACAACTTCAACGACTTCTTTTGGTTCCGATGTAGAGTCGAGATCTATGCAAGATGCGCCCACCGAAGTTGCCACGCCGTCGCAGGCGCCTCAGACAGCGTATGCAGCTTCACGGGTGTCACAAGCTGATTCTCGGGGATCTGGACAGAAACAAAAGTTTTCTACTGGCTCGGACACTGTACGGGCAGGATCCACGCGCAACACCTCGTTACGAGCTCTGCAGGACACGATATTGCCAATGAACTCGAGATCGATGTTTGCTCGAGCTGCAAATGTCATGCTTGCATCTAGCGACCTAGACGGAGTCTTGATCCTTGATGCATCCATTGCAGCAACCGGGCATCGACAGCATCCGGCAGCGCCAGAACGCGAACGACTCAGCGGCGGTCAGTCCGACTCCACAGCGGTTGGCTCAAAATCTGAATCGAGCGGCGAGGATAGCAGCTCTCACAGCAGCAACGCCAACACGAGCGCCAACTCCTCTTCGGCGAAGAAGTGTGGTGTCCTCGGAGCTGCACCCTCGAGACCGATCGTAAATGCAGATGGCACACCAGGGGCTGGCTCCCTCGCAGAAACGAACCTTGCGCGTCTGTTGCGGGAGTACCCTCACGGCAAGGTGTTCAACTACACCGCCTCGGGTATCTCGATGTCCTCAACAGACGACTCGTCTTCGCATAAGGGCTCCCATGATGAGTTCCTGGCCAGTGGCGATGATCAAAGGCCTGTACCCAGCCGAAGGAGTGGGCGCGCGTCAAGGAGCTCGAAAGCTGTCTCAGAACTGCTGCCCGAGGCACGAAGTGTAGCATTTGTGCCTTTTTGGGACTATGAGAGATCGAGATGGTTCGCCGGATGTTTGTGTTGGACTAATAATCCGGATCGACTACTTTCTGTGTCTGTGGACTTGGCCTACTTCAACATATTCAGTCATTCCATCATGCGCGAACTATCACGGTTGGACGCTGTTGCCCTGAATCAGCAGAAGACCACGTTCGTTGCTTCCATCTCTCACGAATTACGTTCACCTCTGCACGGCATCTTGGGTACGCTGGAGTTTATAAGAGACACCCCATTGGACACCTTCCAGACCAGTATGCTTAATTCCTTGAATAGCTGCGGCCAGACTCTTCTCGACACGATCAACCACGTCATGGATCACTCGAAGATGAGCGAGACCACTAAGAATGTGTCTACCAGGCGGCTCAAGAATACGAAGACTGTTCGGTTATCCTCGAAACCGCTCAAGACACGGCGCACGATGAAAGATCCGGCTTTTGATCTGGGTATAGCCACTGAGGAGGTTGTGGAGGCTGTGTTTGCTGGATCATCGTTCCTTCCCATCATGAGCTCTAAGAATGCACCTTTGTCTCCCACAGAGTCAACAACAACAACATCGGCCATCACTGAGCTGTCCGACATTACGACAAAGCGGAAGACGTGCTACATCATCCTAGATGTTGGCCACGAGCAGGATTGGATCTACTGTTTCCCTGTAGGGTCTTGGAAGAGAACAGTCATGAAGTAAGCATCGATGACTCTTTTCAAGGTCAAAGGTAGGGCTAACAACAACACAGTCTCTTTGGCAACGCTATAAAGTACACTCAGACAGGTCACATCACCGTATCTCTCCACAGCACAGATGTAGCAAGGACCACAGGCTCGCAAACCACAATTACGCTCACCGTTACCGACACAGGTAGTGGCATGAGCCCTGCCTTCCTCGCCAATAAGGCATTCCAGCCGTTCGCACAAGAGAACCCACATGCCTCCGGGGTCGGCCTCGGGTTGAGCATTGTCCGGCAGATCATTGAGACTAATGGTGGCAAGATCGAGATCAGCAGTGACCACACCTTTGGCACAAGGACCACTGTCAAATTATCGCTCATCAGGCCAGAAGCATCGAAATTTACTCTGCCTCAACGCACCGAGTATCTTTCCTGGCTACCGCGCTTGAAAGGTCGCAAGGTGTGCATTCTGCACAGGGCTCATGCTAATCAGGATGTTGTTGATGAACCACAAAATGCTGAAGGATTGGCAAAGTTTACCAACGCATTGACAACAACCCTGGCAGACCACCTGAAGATGGATGTTGTTCAGACAACGAGGTGGGAAGGCAATGGCTGCGATCTTGTTATCTGCCCGGAACCATCCTTCGATTATCTCAACTCCATCCGGGAGAAGAGAACTGACGCCAAAGCTGCGAAAGCCGCAATGACTATTTTCGTTGCGCTGGATGCTCTCGAGGCTGCAACATTACGTTCCGACGTTCGCGTTAAGAACAAGGAATCAGTGGTCGAAATCATGACCCAGCCGTAAGTGACCCGCGAGCGGTCTGCTGATCTTTACTATCTTTTGCTAACACGACACAGACTTGGACCTTACAAACTAGCTTACGTTCTGAACACATGTCTCGACCGATTTGTACATCCGGACGAGAACGTACCTCACATTCCCGATCCTAGCCCTGCCTTCGAAGTTAACCCCCCTCAGTCAAAATGGACACACACCGAGGACCCGACGGCATTTTTTCCTCCCGTCCCAACACCACCCATCTCCTCCCCTCCCGCGGTTGAAATGCCACCACTCGTAAACCAGCCTCATTGGCATGCGACAGACAAGCCCAGAGCTGCCTCCTCAACATACCCAAGCCCTGAGAATCTTCCAACGCCGCCTGCTGCGGCACCTGACGTTCAAGAGCGTCCGCTTCCCGTTCGTCCCAAGCTTACAATACCCAGCCAAGAAAACAGTACCTCATCAAACATCCTTATCACAGACGACAACGCAATCAATCGAAGAGTTAGTCCAATGCTGACATGCTAACTCTTGTACATGAAGCTGACATGTCGCAGCTCCTTGTAGCATTCATGAAGAAGTATAACCTTCAATATACCGAGGCTGAGAACGGTCTTGAAGCCGTGCGTGCATACCAGTCAAGCCAGGTGAAGTTTGATGTCATTCTGATGGGTAAGTTCGGGTTGTTTAGCAAAAGCGACTGCGCTATTGATTCTGATCATCTGCAATAGATATGTCAATGCCGGTCATGGATGGAATGACGGCAACTAGGACTATCCGACAGTATGAGCAGGAGTACAACATCCCTCCATGCTGCATTATCGCTCTCACCGGTTTGGCGTCCGCAAGCGCGAAGCTAGAGGCCTGGAACTCTGGGATAGACCACTTCATGACCAAGCCAGTCAACTTCAAGGCACTCGAAAGGTTCCTGAAAAGAGAGGAAACGAGGCGCGATGATGCTGCAGATGCTGCTCAGGGCTCGAACACAACATCATCATCTGGTAGCTGAAGGTGGCACCAAACGAGCTTGGTCCTCGCATATATCATCGCCCTTGCGGCCGCCTTACCAAGCCTGGTTGGTCTCACCATGGATTGATCAGCCTGACGTGCCGCGGAGCAACAACGGCCATCGTCCGGCTCATGAGCCACACTCGCACGGAATGTAGGCTCGCGATGCTATCGACAAGCCTTTAGAACGCCTGCAGTGGTAAACATTGCTCATTGGCGGAGACACGATCAGTAATCATCTGCCATGTCCGCCTCACCTCATCTCTTCCACACCTACGTACACAACGAGAGTATTACCATCAATCAGTCTCTCATTCCCATCCTTCTGTGTCTTCCCACGCGTGACGGCCGCTCTCAAGTCATCCTTCTTCAATCAACCTCAAACATAATCCGCCGATCCCCCCTCCTCCCCCGCCAAGAATTCGTACTCTCCATCAATTCCTGGCACCCCTTGACAAGCCATCCCCATTTCCTCAGAAACGGCACTGTGGCCTCCCATGCCTGCGGATCTGCTGCATCGCCCCAGACCACTAGATTCGGCTTCTGACCAGCAGCTTCCTCGACATCGAGCAGGTCCGTGCTGATCTCTGCTTCTAAGTCTGTCCAACTCAGACCCAGGATTACGTCCCGAAGCTCTGGTAGCGGGAACAGATCGATCCAGGGTCGGTGCCGGATACGCCTCTGCAGTGCTGTCGGCTGCAGTGAGTGTGGAAGGTGGGCAGACGGATCGGCCGGGCCTGTTTTATTGAACGGCGAGAGCGCGTCGTGGATGCACAGCGATCCGGGGGTGATGTCGAGCAGCAGCGCGTTCTGCATTAGCGCGTGGATCACGTTGAGTTGCACCACTATGTGCAGTGCCGCGGGCCGGGGTGCGTGAAGCATGTATTCTGTGTAAGCCTGGCGTGCGTACAAGTCTAGACGTGCTTGCGCGCCTGGGAGCATGTTGTGGCATATTCGGCCGGGGATGTAGTTTGTGATTTGGGCGGGGGTTATGCGTATTACTTCTGTATTTGCGTGTGCTGTACTTGTATCGTTTGGCGATATTGATATTGTTGGTGTTTTGGGTGATGAGGTTTGTCGATGCTGTGACTGCTGCTGCTGCTGTTGTAACTTCTTCTTCCCTGTGCAGAGGTTGATCAGTAATCGCAAGAATTGGAGATGGATACTAGAAACTGACTCCAAAGGCGTTGTGCATGTCGGTTCTGCAGTCTCCTCCGAGTCGCAGCATCTGTCACCCCAGTCCAATCGTCTCCACGGCTAGTGGCCTCGAGTTGCTGCGACATGCGCTGCAAGATGATTGCTGACGAACTGGCCTTAGTCGACCGGTCCATGGTGCAATTCGTGTGGTTCGACAACTTGGATGTAAGAAAAGATCCGCATTTGGTTATTGGAGGCTTGGGAGATGCAGCCTGCTTATATGCATTGATCAGAAGAGTTGCTAGGGGCCATCGAAGGGACCGTTGTGAAGACCATCCGTTGTTCAGCCAATGACGTACAGAGTACCAAGGGTCCACTTGCGACGCTATAAGCAGCCTGCATTAGCGTGCGAGGCCGATGGTCTGTCTAGTCCCGGATTCTCTCCTCTACTCAGGACGTGTATCGTGTGTGCGCTTGATCTACAACGTTAGCAGTGCATGGTGAAATGCGTGTCGGACTCTGACCAACTTCACGTGTCGTTTGCTTAGTCGATTGCCTTGTACGTTCGCTTGCGCAGCCGAGTGGGTGCGACTGCTCGCTGTCGGCAACGAGGAGTTACTACGATTTTACGTGGACTTGACCAGAGCGTCTGGCAAGAGCTGCAAGCGACGGGTGTATATTGTGTTCGAGTCTTTGGGCGAGGGGAGGGAGCCAGGCCACTTTGCCCAGTTTAACATATATTTGACGAAAGAGACATGTCAAAGTGAACATTGTTTGTAGAATGGGAGAAAGCTTTTTTTTTTCTTTTCTACTTAAACAGTTTTTGGCCCGCATCTGCAAGACTTCCACATGATGAGCAGCTGCTTTCGGGTGACTGGCTTGCAGACATAGTCTGTACCACAGACATCAGCGCTGAATGCTGTGTGAACAGCTATCACAAGTAGCTTGAGCAGGAGCTCGAAGCGAGTGTCCCCGTCTCCTCTCAGGGCTTGCTTGCGGGCAACTCTCCGCTCTTGCGACGACAACGCCAGCACTGTTGCCAGGGCAGTCGGTCGACGTTTTAAGGAGGAGCAGACAGACGGCTAGAGAAGGTGTGGAAGTAGAAGTACCGGACAGCCATCTTCGCCAGGCACAAAGTCCACTACCTCGCCAGAGCATTCGCAGACGATGTCACAGGTCCGATGGCGCATTTGAAGTGTGATGCGTATGACTTTAGTATTTTCTGCCTATCCCATCGCCCTCGGACGATCCCTATACGCCGATCCGTCTGAAACGCTAATGCAATACAAAAACAATGCCTATCTCTTCTGAACGCGATCCATGCGCTTCGGCGACGGCTGCACCTAGCGCCATATCGAACCTCGCGGCGAGACACTCGGCGAGTCTGCTGCTCTTCGGCCCGTGTCTGGTTGGTCGCTTTCAGCTCTACATCAGCACCAGTCATGCAAAGAAATGGTTCCTGCGCCTCAGCAGGTTTACCTCTTCTTCGTTCCTGGTCTCGGCTTGCACTCCTCCCCAGACACCGGGTGCAGCTTCAGCTTAATGGGATACTGAGGATTGTTCCCCGTATATCCCTTGCTCCAGTCGTAACTCACCGCATACGCGAAGATGTCGCCGTTGCGGCTGAACGCGGTCGCGGTGATGCTACCGCCGACTTCGGGGTAGCCCTTGAGGCGGTGCTTGGCGTCCTTGTCCCAGAAGTGGAATGTGCCGTCGGAGCCGGCGGTGCTGAATGTGCCGTGCTGGGGGTGGAAGGAGATGGCGTTGACGGAGTAGACTTTGGCGACGTCGCGCTGGCTGGGGTCGTTTTGGCGGTGGCATTTGAAGGAGAAGTTGAGGCTAGGGGGGTGTTAGTGAGGTGTTGGGAGAGTAATGCGAAGTGAGTACCTTGTGTCCTTGTCCTCGACGTACTGAATCGCACAGCGTCCCTCGATACTGCCGACAGCGAAGCCCGAGGCGTCGGTGAAGCAGCTTACAACGCGCGTCTGCCACTTCAGCGGGCTGATGATGGTCTTGTAGATCTTCGTCGGCTCGTTGAGGTTGATCATGTTGATGTGTCGCTCGGCGGTCGCAACCACAAGCAGCTGGTCCTTGATATCCATGCTGTACACGCGGTCCTGGCACTGCAGCGTGCCGACTGGCTGTGCGCCCTTCAGATCCCAGAACTTGACTGTCTTGTCCCACGAGCCGGTCGCGACATAGTCCTGGCCGCCCGTCTGGAACCAGCGCACGCACTTGATGGCCTCCTCGTGGGCCTTGGCTTGCTGGGCCTGGATTTGCCCGCCTGCGCCGGCGGTGCGGAGGTCGACGATGTTCAGATTTCCGGTAGAGTCACCTGCTGCGATACGGGTGCCGTCCTGTTCCAGCATTAGCTATTGCATCTGTGGTTCATGCCGTGAAGCTTACCTTCGACCAGCCAACACCCAATACAGGACCTTGGCATTCGAACAAGTATTTTCCGTTCGCGCCCGACGCGGTGATTTCGTAGATGTACACCTTCTTGTCCCAGCTTGCTACCGCGAGATAGTCGGCTCCGGGCGAGAACGAGAGGTCCTGGATGCTGTCCGAGGGAAGCTGGCTCTGCTGCACCTCGACGTCCTTGCTTGTGTCGCCCGTTGTGGTGCTCGCAGGCGCTGCTGCAGCGGATCCGAAAAGCGCCATCTCTTGTGTGTGTCGAGGTCTTGTTGTTGGTGTGGTTCGTGGTTTGCGCGGCGGAGCTGTCGCGAGCTCGGGTGCAGGTGGGCGAGAAGTTTCGGCGCGTCCAAATCACTCGAGCGGTCGCGACTCAATGGCAGGCAAGCAATACACAAGTCGTGTGTGGGGACTGCGCGAGGCGACTGCAGCAGTTATACTCTTTCACGCGCGCGAAGAAAGACAATGTCTGAGCTTCACCAGGCACACGCACAGGCACCCATGTCGTCGCGCCTAAAGCTGCCTAGTCCACGCCGGGCAAACACGCGCCGAGCTCCGCCAGCTAAATAATCTCTGAGCACCTGGCTTCTGGCCTCCAACGTTCCTCGCTCAAAGAATCGCAACGAAGCACACGCACAGAGTGGCACCGCCATCTCGCCTTGCTTTGGGAGAAAGTCCCCGGACATCGCTCCACAGCGCACTTTCAGCAACGATCCGCCATAGAAGCGCGGCCTCTTACAGCACCAGCGCCCTCGCTCTCTCGACGCTTGCACTCTTGGCCCGCGCGTTCCTGCTGCTACGGGTGGAGGAGCTGGCACCAGGGCGATGATATGAGTCCGCTGGCCACCTTGCCCGCCGCCTAGGGTCCGCGTCGAGCCAAGAGGAGACGAGAGATGGCGAGGCGCCGGGTAGGAGGGTCTTCTCGTCCAGTTTATGGTTATGCGATTGCCCTTGCGCTCTCCGGTAACACGGGGACGTCGCAGGGGTAACTCAATGGGGCTTATTCTTGACGCGAGGAACGTTCACTACCTTTTCGGATCCGCTCGAGTAGGTGCTACCCGCACGCTTGGTCGAACAAGCCGGATTCCCAACAGCCATGGGTCATATGATGAGATACACGAAATAGAGTCAAGCACTGAGGCTGTCTGAATCCCAAAGTGGTAGGACGCCGATGCTGAGTATTTCAAACTATATCCTGACACACCCTTTGGCTTAGCTAGTTATGTAGACTCTACGAATATCATGACTGCATCTGCACTTGCTTCTATTGTTCTGTGGTATCACTGCTTTATGCCTGCTGCTCTCTATACATCCTCGCCCACGATGAAGGCCTTGGCCTCCTGGTACGCCTTCTCCAAGTCGTCGTTGACCACGATCTTGTCGTGCGGCGCCTCGGGGCTCTTCGCAAACTCCATCTCAACCTTTGCCTGGTTGAGCCTCTTGAGGATATCAGCCTCCTTATCCGTAGCGCGGCCCCTCAATCGCTTCTCGAGGATATCCATGCTGGGCGGGGAGAGGAACAGGAACCTCGGGCGCGGGAACGTAGGGTGGTTCGCAACCTGCTTGACGCCCTGCACTCATCAGTCCCACGTCACGCCTAGTCACAGCCGTAGATGATTATCGACATACCTCCATCTCAATGTCCAGGATGCACGTCCGCCCCTTCTTCTCAATCTCCTCAATCGCCGCAATGCTGGTGCCGTAGCTGTTGCTCCCGAACGTCGCGTGCTCGACGAACCCCTTCTTCTCGACCAAGTCGGCGAACTGCTCCTTCGTCACGAAGTTGTACTCGACGCCGTCCTGCTCGGCGCCGCGAGGGGCGCGCGTCGTGTGCGACACGCTGAAGCCGAAGCGGTCGGGGTACTCCTCAAAGAGGCGCTTGAGGATGGTCGACTTGCCGGCGCCCGAGGGGCCGGATATGACAATCGCGCGCGAGGGGGTGGGTGCCATTGTTGGTGAAGATGTGGTGTATGTTTTGGGAGGGAATGGGGTTTTGGATGCGGCGCGGGCAACGGACAAGGGCGAGCGGGTGCAGCCTAGACGTATGACTGCGCTGTGTGACTCGATCAAGCTGCAGAGCACTCCTGGGCTCCTTCCAAACATCAACGCGGAGGCCAAAATGTGGGATGCTGCTGGCGGCACCGGCGTGTGATTGGCGGTGAAGCTCCGGGTCCCTTGTTTGCCCTGTTTGCAGTGTGGGGTGGTGGGACGGCGATGGCGCGCCTTTGTGTTTGTCCTGACATCACCAGCGAGATTTGTCTGTGCTGCAATTCTTCTCCTGCACGACGCCCACACATGGTCGTATAGCTCCAGATACACCCAGAAGCTGCAGTGCTCCAAACCACACGCCATGGTACGCTCAACACCGCAATTGCATGTGCCAGAAGAAAGTACTCACACCCGCAGTCCAAGCAATACCTCACCCTCCACACGGTCGACAATGCGCACACCAAAGCATCCGACATCTTCGCCGTCGCCCCGACACCCACTCAGCTCCTCTCCGCGTCCGGCTCCTCCTCGATAAACGTCTACGACACAACACAGCCCGACTTCCCGCTCGTGCAGACCCTTGATAAAGCGCACCCGCTCGGCATCCACCACCTCGTCACCGCCAAAGAATCCACCGCGCGCCGCGCCGCAAGTGCCGGTTTCGAGGGCAAAGTCAAGATCTGGAGTCAAGACTCGGACGCCCAATGGGTGCTCGACGGCGAGATCGTAGACCAGAACAAGGCCGGCGATATCTGGGCGATTGCCCTCAGTGCGGATGGCCAGTACCTGGCGAGCAGCAGCATCAGCGGCAAGATCAACGTGTGGAGTCTGGACAAGGCACAGGGATTCCCGCGGATACGCGAGTACGAGACGAAAGGCAGCTTCGGCCTGTGCGTCGCTTTGAGCGATAACGGGAGTTTCACTGCCAGCGGGCATGAGAACGGGAGTGTGTACGTCTTCAGCAACGATACAGGCCGCCTCGTGCACTCGCTGGCCGGGCTCGTGCATCCCGTGCGCAGCGTAGCCTTCTCGCCCGCCAGTACACTCCTAGCTGCCGGCGGTGACGCAAGAGTCATCGCCCTCTACGATGTCAAGTCGGGCGAGCAGGTGGCGAATTTCACGGGGCATGGTGGGTGGGTGCTGACCCTGGACTGGAGCGATACCGGCGAGTACCTGTTGTCTGGGAGCCACGATTCGAAGGCGAAGATCTGGCGCGTCGAGACCAGGACGTGTGTTGCGACGCACTCGCATGGAGACAAGCCGCTGTGGACCGCGAGATGGCTCCCCAAGGCGCCGACGAAGAGCGAGATGTTTGCTTTGGGCGGGGGGAACAATTCCATCAGCTTCTACAGGGAGGCTGCTGGTTGAAGAGTACGCTATGGACAGAAGACGTCATTAAAGGGAGAGCAGAAAGGCTCCGGGGCACGACGTTCGAGCACGCTTTTGATGGAGACAAAATCTCAGGCTCACGGGTCGTCCAAGGCGAGCAGACTCGCCAGCGCGCTCTCGACAGTTGTCATTCACAGTGAGCTTGACACCGCTCTGACATCGCCACTGCATTCGAGCTACGAATAAAACGAGTAACACACCTTAGAAAGCGCCTTCATATTGCGCTCACACATTTATAGCGAGAACAGTGCGAGTTCATCCCTGAGTGACTCGTCATCGTTGCCGTTGTGTTACCATCGGACCCATATGTTTCCCAACACACACAAACCCAACATCCTCTCCAAGCACATGAATGCGCAACTGCTCTTCTACCGGCAACACAGGCACACCCAGTTCCTCACCACCCCTCACCCTCATCATCCAGCGCCACCACACTCGCCAAACCGACGTCCCCGACAACCCCCCAACACTCCCCCCTCCGTCTCCCGCCCACCGCCACCAGCTGACCCTCTGCCCACCCGGCAAAACAGCCCGGTACCCCCCACCCGTCTCAAACCCCCCAGTCTGCATCCAGAACCGTACATCGAACAGCCCCCCCTTTCCCGCACACGCCCGGCTACCAAACGGTACACAGATCTGCGTCGGGACGCTGGGCTGCAAGCACAAGAACGCGGTCTCGAGCCACGGGCGCTCGGGAGCAGTGCCCCTACAAACATGCACGGTGCTTCGCAGCACTGGAGCGAGTTCGTCGGGGAGTGGTGCTGGGACGCGGTGTGGAGACTGGTGTGCATCGGCTGCGGTTTTTGAGTGGAAGAAAGAGATTCCGTCTGAGCGGAGAGCTGTCGGGGGGTGCAGGAAGGTGTCTGGGGTGTAGAGGAGGACTGGGCGAGGGGCGTGGAGGGTGATGGTCAAGAAGAGGCTGAATGGGGTTGCGCCGGAGAGATCGAGGTCTGGTGCTGAGGCACTGAGGGAGGCGGTCAGGTAGGGAGCTGGTGGCGGATCAGACATGTTGAGATCTAGCGAGTTGTCATGCTGGGTGGCGTGGGAGCATGGTTGCCAGTTGTAGAGGCACTTCTGTGTCACTACTAGGATTAGGCAGCAGTCAAGTGTGATGACGAATGGGACGTTAGAGAATCTGAATACGCAACATCGTGATGTGAGCCGCTGCTCACGAATTCCTACATGCCCTAAAAATGCCCCTCATAAGTTGACTTCCGTCTGTCAAACGCCCAACACCGTCCGAGTGTAGCCCCACAACGCCGGTGGCTATGCGTGTGCGCATGCCATTCCCATCCAAAAACATAGTCTTTGCCATGACACGTGCTAGGTCGAAGTGACACTCGCGTTCTCTGCGCCAGGCACTTCGACTTTCTGTCTCTTCGCGTCGCCTCCCTCGGCAGCTACACCGTTCGAACCGGCAT
Source organism: Didymella glomerata (assembly GCA_030271015.1). NCBI lineage: Eukaryota > Fungi > Ascomycota > Dothideomycetes > Pleosporales > Didymellaceae > Didymella > Didymella glomerata. The sequence goes on from JAJOHN010000009.1 coordinate 325,022, forward strand.
TCGTGACGTCCTGCAGCGCACCTCGTTCTCGCTTCAGTGCATTGGCGGCTGGGTTGTTGATCGAGAGGGGTTTGTACGCGCCACGGTTCGCACTAGGACTCATGGTATAGTTGGCGCCGCCTCCTGGCATACCGATCCGCCTGTTTGTGTCTTGCTGTGGGTTGACAAAGTTGCTGGGGCGGTTGAAGCCTGCTGCACTGCCGTTCGCTGGACGGCCCAGACCTTGTGGCTGAGGGATGGGTGCATTGCCGTCGTCTTTGCGCTTCACGGGCACGCTGCGGGTGTGGTCGAGGCCTGGTGTGCGCTTTTCTTTCGGTACGGGTGACTCGGCGTGTGGGTTGAACGCCACGGCGTTCAGGGGGATGGCCGAGCTGGCGGTTTGTATTTGTTCGGCTGCGCGAGCGGAGGCGAACCCTACTTGTGCTGGGACGTTAGGGGTGGGGCCATTGTTCTGAGGACCTGCGTCGCCTGGACCTTGTGGTGCAGGTCGCGGCTGATTAGCTTGTTGGGCCTGCGGTGGTGTCGGTCTAAGTGGTTGCTGTTGAGGCTGTTGCCCGTTCTGTTGCTGAGGCACAGGTGCCTTATGGATGTCGTTCGTTGGTGGTGGCATGCGTCGTGTCTGGTCTGGACGGGGCTGCTGAGGTGTCTGTGGACCACGTTGATTTGGTCCGTTGGGCTGTGGTCGGCCGGGCCCTTGATTCGGCTGATACTGCTGTGGAGGCCCTTGTCCACGTCCCGTTGGCGCCACTTGTCTCTGCGGCTGTGGTTGGGCGTTGTTAGGACCAGGCGTGTTGCGGCCAGAGTTCGTCCCGTTCGTGCCGTTTCCTGGCCTCGGTGCTTCAATGGCTCGTGGTCCTAACGTGTCTGAAGATGCTGAGTCGAACGTTGCTTCGCCATGATCTTCAGATACCTCGACACCGTCGAAGAGGTTGCCGTCAAACTCGTCGTCAAAATCGGCCGACTCCGCAGTAGTCGAGTGTGTGAGATGCTCCGTTCGTGTCCTCAAAATCTGGTTTGGCCTGCTAGGCGTTCTTTGTGGTTCTGGCTTGACGAGGGCCTGCTCTTCCTGCGGCGGCGGTAGTGCGAAGTCCGGATGTCGGTAGAGGTTGCCTTCTTCGAACTTGATCGGCTTGACCTTCATAGACTGGACCTTCTTGAGGTACTCCTTGTCGTAGAGACAGTTCCCGAGTACGTTGCCGAACGTGCGCAGTGAACGCTTCAAGCCGTCTGTTGCTGCTTCTTTCTTGGCTTTCTCGAAGGATGCCGCCTTGCCTTTGCCGTTCTCTATTGACCCATAGCCTATGTCCTGCGCCTTGTTAGACACGAATGCTATGTTTGGAGCTGCTGGCTTGCCTCGTGATATGTGCCGTCTTTCAACGTAATTCTCACAACAATCGATAGGCCCAGGCTGACCTTGCCATTTTGATGCTCATCGACCTTTACATGTCAGTCGCCTTCTCTCGTCCCGAGCCGAACAAACATACATAGTCGATCTGCACTTGCCCCAGGGAACTCGACCAGCCATTGAACCCAAAGACCTCGTTCGCAAGAGCTATGGCCTTGTTTCCCTCGAGGTATGCGACTCGGCCGCCACCTTGACCGGGTCGTTGTGATATGTACTCCGGACCGAGTTGCTTGTTCAGCCGGCTCTGTAACGTCGCGATTTCTTGTGCGGTGAAGTTGGGCACGGCGCGCTCCTCGAACGGGTTCTTGACGTCGCCGCCGCTGTATTGGGCGCCTGGCCTGCGTCATTGTTAGATGGCGCCGTCGACATCGTTGGAAGTTGTGATCGTAAAACACGATCATTTGTGCGACACACTCGCATCTTGATTAACTTACGCAGGCATTGTGTTGCGCTCACTCGTCGATGTGCATTGAGCGGCGACAGCGCGACGCGTTGATGTTGAAGGATGGCCAGAGGTGGCGCCGGCCGACGCGTTCAAGGCGGCAGCAGCTCTAGCGCGACGCCTATTCACGTGTTCAGCAATTGGCCACCTGGAACCCCGCTTTCTTCAGGCTTCAGCATCTGCAAAGCGTCGAGACTATGTTGCGTGGCGAGGGCCGGCCAATAATATGGCGGTTATTATGGCATCGACTACTTGCAGTCAGCTGGACTGTTGCTGGACGATTTGTTGTTGATTTGTAGCTTGTAGGGCCGCGCCTGCCTTCACGGACCCACCCACATTCGGTCCCTACAGCGAACTTGCAAGCACGTAACGAGAGTCTCCAGCTCTTTGAAGCAACGAGAGTGAGAGCAGGAAAGATGTTTCAATTTCTGCCAAATAGGCAACGCCCGCAATGCATATACTAGGTATCCAACACCCCGATCTGATAATACAACACGCCATCCAAACGCCTGAATGTACCGTCTACTCCTTCCTGCGACCTTGTTCGCTGGACCCTGCCTCGTCATCGCTATCTACGCCTAGACTGAACGTAGAGTCGTTTTGCGGCGCGCGTGTCTTGTCCGAATACCCGTTCGATTTCTTTCCCGGCAGGTCATCGAGCTCGCGCTCATCGAAGTCCGCGGCCTCGAGGTCCGCTCGGCGTTCCTTGCGTCTGAAGTTGTCGAGACCCATGCCGGTGAGGAGAGATTCGCGGCCCTCGTCTCCGTCGGCTCCCTGGTAGCCGTTGCTGCGGCGGCGACTGCGCCAGAGGAAGGTTCCCCATAGCACGGCCACGATGATCACAACGACGAGTGCGACTTCACCGGAGCGGTAGTAAGCTTTCCACTCGGCCTCCTTCAGTTGCTGTGCCTTGTCCTCCTCAGCCTTGGTAGAGTTCGGGTGACCACCCACGCTTGTCAACGGGCCTTTCTCGCCATCGATGACGCTGTCAGCCGGTGTGCCACCAATCTCGCCAATGTCAACACCGAGGAATCGGTCGAGCATATCGCGGGTTCGTCGAGGGTAGTCGAACGGCACCATGTGGCTCGAGTTGTAGAAGACGACGTAGGTCAGGTTGCGCGCCTCCTGGTAAGTACCAGCGGGCTCGCCTTCGAATGTCCAGTCCTGCTTTGAGGATACGACACCGGGAGAAAGCTCGAAGCCCTTGCCGCCATTCCATGTCATCCTATCGATCATGTTCTCTGTGCCGACGTGGTTACAAATCATGTCCTTGTCGCCGGAGAAGAGCGTGACAGGCACCTCAGCAAGCAGCTCCGGGAGGAACCTGATGGCAGGCTCGCTGTTCTTGGCACGGAAGTGGCCAGTGACCGCTCCGTTGCACTCTTGCCATCCAGTCTTCTTGTCGGGGTTGATGTGGAGAGCGCTAATAACATCCTGGCGGCGAAGGTAGGGCGTGACCTGCTTCAGGTCCGGAGGCCAGTTCATTCCGCAGGAAGAGTCGTCTCGCAGTCGAATGTCGTACATGTTGATGCACTGATTCATGGCATCGGCGTCCCTGTTCTTTGTCTCTTCCAAGATTGTGGTCATAATACCCTCGCAGATAGGTGTGTCGACACGGTCCTTGCCACCATCGTTGAGTGCCTTGACACACGCTGACTGCTGCTGCTCGACTCGACTCGCCGACTCTGATCCCGCTGTGATTAGGCCGTTCTGGTATGCGAATGGGAGGTACGCGAGGTATTGGTCAACAGGGGAGATCCAACCATTGCCGATGAGCAGGCCCTTGAGCGACCACGGTCGGACGCCAGCCTGTTTGTTGCGTTTGAGGATTGCGCGCGCGATGTGAGGGATGTGTTGGCCTGCGTACGATTCGCCTGCGATATAGAACTGCTTGCTGTCAGCTGTGACACAGCCCAGTTGAGCTGGATATACTCACATCGTCGTGCTCGTACTCAGGAAATAACGCAAACCACTTCTCCAGGAAAAGAATCATGTGCTCCGCCATCTGGTCCAGCTCACTCAAGTAGCTGTCCGTGTTGACGTAGCTGAAGCCAGTGCCAACAGGCTGGTCCACGAAGAGCAAGTTGGCGAACTCGTCCCATGAGCCGTTGTTGTATTTCAAGTTCCCATCTTGGGTCACCCTGTATGGTCCGACCTCCATCATTGCGCCGTCCATCGAGGAGCAGCCGGGGCCACCGTTGAGCCATAGTACTGTGCGCTGCCTGTTGGCGATGTGGCGGTTCTCGTAATGCCAGAAGAATAGGTTGCCGTTGTGCGCCGAGTCGACTTCGATGTGCCTGTGCGACTATCGTTAGCTGTGATGGGTACTACAGTGACATCCGTCTGCCGCCTGCCTACCCTGCGTGCATCTTCAGCAGCGGCTGCGGCGCCCCGGGAAGATCATGGACAAAGTAATCCGCCTGCGTCTTTGCTTGTGCCTGTGCTGCGCTGCCCGGCAGCATGGAGAGAGTTGCCAGCAACCCGCCAACGAGCGCTGTCCGCCATCGCGACCGCGAATCTGTAGAGAACATGGTGATGGGCGAGGGAGCCGAGATCGGTCGTGTGTCGCTATTTCATGGGTGTTGTGAATTCCAAAAGGGCGGATTATTCCAAGGTGTTCGCCAAAGCAGATGATATCTAGTCTGCTTTTAGCCAGGTGCTAGGCGCTCAGCTCGCCGGTGTTGAGGTCCTCGGGGTTTGGGGTTTGGATGATCTGGCCGCTGCTGGCGAGCTTACGAGGCCGCCTCGAGCTGGGCAGGGGCGCGTGGAGTACAAAGAGATCGCCGCAGTTTCACGAATCCAGAATAGAGCTCTCAATTGCGCGCTGCAATGGAGAACGCGGCGATGGTATTTACAAGAGGCCACTATTTGTTAAACTTCTAAAGAGCCTCTTATTCAAGGCCGTTCTCGATGACTTTGTCCGCGTTGCGCCAAAATAGAGCTTGACCAATGCCGAAGGATGCAGGGACGAGCCAATCACACCAACATCGTCCTTACTTCCGGCTCATCGCCCTCCGCGTTTCGCATCTGCAGGTCCTTCGGCAGATCTCGAGCGGCACGCGGCTCTGATACCGTTGAGGTGTGAGTTCGACATATATCTAGACTCCCCAGGTGTCAAGCTTGCGGTAGAGGCGCCGGGGATACGAGGTAGCTTAAATCACGGGGGGCCTCCGGGCTCAACGGTCGCTTGCATCACGCTTCACAACGTTGGAAGCCATGCCCTGCATTTGCTTCTGCATGTCTCAGGCCAACTGCACTCCCATCATCGGTCGAGTAACCCACGAGGCGACACTAGAATCCCTTTGTGACTTGCGTTCGATTTACGCTCCGAACCTGGATCGACACTCACAGCGGCACATCTTCAGTCGGCCCGTCCCTACTCCACAGATTTGGGCCCCAATCCCACAACGTAATACGTACGGCAGCGCCCTTTGTACGCGACGTCGGCCTGCATTGCTGGAAACGGCATCTTCTGGGACAATGTCGAAAACTGCGTGCCACAGTGGCGTAGATAGACTCTCGGCATACTTTCATCTTCGCTAACAGAGCTCAAACAAATCGCCACAGTTAACAGCACCTCCTTAGAACAGATCGTCGAGGCTCTTCTCGGAGTCCTTCTTGATAAGATCAACCATGCCCTGCTGCTCGTCAGTTTTGCAGATCGCTGTCTGTACTGCACGTCTGCAGTGATTGGGGGCTTACCGGGGGCATGATAGGTTCGCCATCCTTGTCAACAACGTAACGGAACGGCATCTCTGTGCTCTCGTTCGCATTTGTCCTGATTTCTGGGTGGTCGATGTATTGGATCTTCTCCACGGGAACTTCACAATGTCAGTTGCAGCTTACAAGAAGGTAAAAAGATCGCACTTCTGTCTTGGACGCAAATCCTTGTAACGCGCACAGCAGTGTCGGTTGTCATCTGTACAGGTCCGAGGCGACGGCCCTCGTAGCCTTTCTTGCGCAGCTCAGATGTCCTGTCTGTGGAGAGTGAGTGGTCTGTCACGGCAAATTTTGGGCTGATGCTGCATACCTCTGGGCGGGTCATCGCCTGCATTCTTGTCAGTCACTTAACAAATGTCACCACTCACATCAAGACTTACCGAGAATACCACCAAAGAGGAAAATGTCAAAGTTGTCACCATCCTCAGGGCTGAGATCTTTGGCGGCAGCAGGGTCAAGCAGACACACGCGGTTCTTGCGGTCTGCGTAGATCTCTTCAATGCCTCGGGTTTCAACATTCAAGATCTTGTCTTGTTGGAGGTGCTGAAGGTTCTCTGGCAACTTGAGCGAGGTCGGCACTGATGAGAGGAGGAACTGGGAGCCAGTATCATGGCATTCTTTTGCAATGCAAGCGTACTCGAGCGAAGACCATTGCTCCAACTCTGGATCAAGGTGCTCGACAACGAAGGTCTTCCCCGCGCCGGACATTTTGGTTGTGAGTGACGAGAACTTTTTTTTTTCGGTCGCAAAAGTCAGCTGCCCTTAGTTTGAACCTGGACAATTGGTGGCAGATTTCCGGATCTTTGCGAGATAGCCGTCGGTGGACCCTGAGATGTTCGACTACGTCCCAGAACGGTCTTGAAAGTGGTCGTGGATGGTGCGAGCCTTGCAGTAGTGATTTGCTAAGCGGAGCATGTGGTCTGAAGACGGCCGACAAGGATTTGGCGAGCGCACTAAGAGATCGGAGCTAGCAGACAGCCTATGAGATGCGAAGGTTGACGTAAAGGAAGCGTAAGTGGGGCTCGATTCTGTAGCTTCCAGGATGCAGAGAGTTGCTTGTCCACTTCAATTGCAGTCAGCGGTGAGTGTTGTGAGGTGTGGAGCAATCGCAATGAGTGCCATTGCTTGGAGCAAGTCACAGCTTCGAGATGGAATTGCAGTATGTCCTGACGATCCAGAACGCTAGTGAGCACGCGTGACGTTGTAGGAGTTCCATGAGTGGTAAAGCATACGGCAATCCTACATAATCGTCCATCCAACGGTCGTTAAGCGTCGAGCTTGCCCTGCCTCTCGCGGCAGCAGGTTCTCTGCAGTCTTCCTTGTGCTTCCGAGTCAATTTAAGTTGCCGAATGAGGAACCCTGGTGGTGTGCTCTCGGCCCACTTGGAGCTGTCTACATATCTTGCTGCATACCCCTCTCTGCAACTCTTCCAATGCTCCTTCCCTTCCCTGCAGACCGTCAACCTCAATCTCTCTTGCACCCTTCCCACTTCATTCCTTCTTCTACCAGTCCCATCCGGCACACGTCCACCTGATACCTGCAATTCGTTTCGTGGTGCAGCACCTTTCATCTTGCAGTGTTGTTCCCAGCACAGGCGATACCTCGGACGATAAAGGCTTATCGCATCTCGAGAATTGAGGGGCATCACTCCCTTCATCCAGAGCTTCGACTTAGCAAACTGTCCCATCTGAGCCACCAGACGTCGTTGTTGTGTGTTGTCAGGCAGCGACTGCAGGACACGCCCGAGCTTCTCTGACGTCCAATCGCCCGCGGTGGAAAGCCGGCAGAGCCAGACGTAACAACTGAGCTGTTCCCTGTCACAGCCCTGCTGCCCAAACGGCCAACTTGTGGACGTGCCGGACCCTTGACCCTTATTTCTGGCGACAACATTCGCGAAGACAAAGGATAAATAACGACACCTCCCTACCTCCTCGAGCATTACCCCTCTCACCAACGTCACCTGCACCCACAGCGACGCATCAGCACCGCAAAGATGAACCCCCACCAGCAGAACAAAGTGGACATTAGCGTACGTCATTCGCGGCTCCTGCGCAGCTCAGGCGCTCGCATTGCTGCCCCTCTGGCAACGCCGTAAGCTATGCCAACCGAGATCTGACAGAGCACGTAGAAAATGTCGCCGGAGGAGGCTAAGCTTTTCCGCCTGTACGGAAAGCTGCCGAACAAGAAGGATCTCCTGCAGAACAAGCTCAAGGTATGCTTCATGCACAAAGGAAGCACCACAAGATGCCTACTAATATTGCCGTTAGGAGCGCAAGTACTTCGACAGTGGCGACTACGCCCTCTCCAAGGCCGGCAAGGCTTCAGATGCCGGCGTCACCCAAGTCGGCCGCGAGCACCCCAACCCCGAGAAGATCCCGCACATGGCCCCGCCCACACCAGTCAACGGACAAGTGCCTGCCAACGGAGACCTGAAGGCTGGCAGCCCATCAAAGGAGGGCGGCACTTTCCTGCACCGCGAGACAAGCCTGAACCGCGAGACGTCAGCTTCCGAGTTTGCCGAGAACGCAGAGCCCGAGAACCAGCAGGCTGCTCAGGCCTAAGGAGACTTTACACCATCAGTTCGTACGCATGCGTCGGTCTCCTCATGTCGGCGCATGCAAAGACAGGATACAAAATGTCCTCTTGATCGTACTCTCTTACAGCTTGTATCGATTACAACGGATTTTGGCGTCACCCGCGGCGTACGGGCGCGTTTCCCTCTGCCCTATGGTCCTTGTTGTCTAGCCCTGGACATCACCACCCAGCGGACGTCATCATCGTGACGCAGGTTTGCTGGGCACACGAGACCCTTCGCTTCAGGTGCAACACGCTTGGTATGGAACGGACTAGGGTTGGATGGAGTGTGAATGACTCACGATGTTTTTTGGATGGCATGCATGCTTAGCTGCAAATGTAGGATACCTGTTACAGGTATGGAAAATAGTCGAATCGACGTCTTACAAAGCCAACCTCATTGCTCTCAAGCCTCCTGAAGATTGACGAGTCATAAAAGAGATGAATGATGGTCAACGACTATGTCATTTTGCGCATGCTCCAGGGTATCGACGAAAGATCCGTCCTGGGCACTAATACCACGGACATGGTCTCGGCACCACCGATGCCTTCATAGAATCAGACATTGCGATCGCCCTTCCTCGCCCCGCTTCTCCAGCTCCTCCACGTCCCAGCAAACCTCCTGCGCGTGACATACACAAACACAACCAACACGACCAGGAATAACACGCTGCCAGCGCTGTACCCCTGATTCTGCACCGCCTGTTTCTTCGCCTCCTCATAAAACCCCTTGACCTTGTCCTTCACGCCGTCGCCCTGCTCCAAGTCCGGCATCGCCATGATGCACACCACCAGACTCGTCCAGCCCGCGAATTGCTGCGTGCGCTGCCCATGCCCACCAACGGGATCGTACTGCTCCCACGCATAGCCCGTCTGCATCCAGGAATTGAAGACGGTGTGCACGATGTTTTTCCTCAGCTCGGTGTAGATCTTCTTGCAGCGGTCTTGCTGTGGACCCGGCGTCTTGGCGAGCGCGAGCAGATGCGTCAAGACCATGTAGTTGACGTTTATCCAGATGGGGCTGCGCCAGTAGTTGTCGCCGACGCCGTACTTTTTGTCTTCTTGGGACAGCGATTTGATGCCGTGGTCGGTCCAGAGGTGGTTTTGGTCCCTCAGAAGGCGCAGGATGGCGTCGAGGTGCGGGTGGGTTGCGTCGATGAAACCGGTTAGGAAGGGGAAGAGGGAGAGGTAGCCTTTGTGGCAGACGTAGGTGTGTTTGTCGTCGCGGACGACGGTGTCGCAGTACATGTTCTGCTGCTCTTCCCAGTGGAGCGTTTCGAGGTTGGTTCTGATGCCATGGATATGATTTTGGTACGTGAATGCGTCGTGCGTGGTTTCGGTGTAGAAGGCGATCTTCTCGAGGGTGCGCGACATCAGACCGACCCAGCAAAGGGCATCGAGGTGGAGCTCGGTGATATCTGGAGGCTCGGCGCGCGGGTAATCATCCATACCGCTGGGATAGTTTGTCTCTGGAGTACGGCCTCGCCATCTGTATCCTTCATTGAGATTTGCGGAAGGGACTGAGTGGGCCTCGATATCTCCAGATTGAGACTTTCGCCACCATTCGTAGTGCTTCTTGAGGAGCGGGTACAGCTTTGTCACAAACTTCTTGCCCGCTTCAGGCCTCAGCAGCGTTGACTCGTGACCGTAGTACTTTGCCTTGCCTTGCAACATATCGATGAACTTCGATACCACAAGGAACAAGGTTGGTGGATTTGCAATGTGCGGGTACTGTGTAAGTGAGTCCTTCGGCGTGCCGTTCTCTGCGTCAGTGCCGACAACCTGCTCTCTAGCTATCCAACCGTCCTCGTCCATAGTCTTAAGCCAACTTTGCACGACCTCCATGGCCAAATCGACGTCCCAGTCGAGCACTGGCAGAAGATGGAAGCCCTCGTCCCACAGAAAGCCGCGAGGAAAGCTAGCTCGAGCTGGCGTGTGCGTGAATAACTCGTAAGGTCCTCTTGTTTCTGGTATGGAATGCTTTTTAGCGTCTACTGTCTTCTCCCAGAATTTGCCGGTCGTTTCGGCGTATATGGCCTTTTTCGACTTGTCAACCTTGGCCTTGCCCTGAAAGTACCCAAGACCGCCAAACAAGTCTGCGAGCAGCTTCTGACCGAAGAGAGCATGCTGGTCCGTAATGAAGGGCGCCTTCAGGGGGAAAACCCGAGAGTAGTCCTTCCTATATGCGACTACGTTGTCTTGGATATTGCTCGCCATCTCTGATGCGGTCATCGCACGGGTCGCGTCTCGACTCGAATAGAGCACGTCGAAGTGAAAGCTGCCATGTATAATCATCTGCACGAAATGCATGTTGCCCGATCCGGGGGCGTTGCGAAGGACCACGTCCATCTTCCCGGCTTCGGTACGATCGTTCGACTGAACTTTGAGCGCGTCTAGGAAGGTGGCTTCTTGCACAGACTCATGTCAGCTCTTGCCCCACAAACCTGCCGCTGCTTCTTCGATCTGGTTGCACTCACACTTTGCCTGCCACAGCTTTTCCTCGGTGACGTTCATCGTGTGGACGATGGTTCCCTCATGCCTGCCGTCCTCGCCAACTGATGTTGGAATGTGTATGCCAGCAGAACCAAGTCGCGGGTGCTTGATCGCGATGTTCACCGCCTGTACAGACTTGTCGTCGCCAGCACCGATTTGCTCGAAAGCTTCAAGTTGACAGTCTGCGCAGCCCTCTTTGGCCTCCATGCCTACGTAGAAGATTATGGAGGTCTTCAAGTCGGCAGGAGCACCGTTGCGCGGCTTGCCCTTGAGGCGCAGTGCCCAATTGCCTGAACTTTGACCCTCAGACTTCTTTATGAACTCGGTGGTTATATCGATCTGATTCCCAACATCTTGGACAAGCTGGGTGCCTCCGCTTCTCGCGTCATAGGTCGTCCAGCCGTACATAGCCATGCCGTCATTTTGCTCGACCGTATGACGCAGTTCTGCGATTGCAATCAGCTCCTGCTCGGTCTTTCTGTGTGCTTAACCACCCACTCTTGTCCTGTTCATCGAGCTTCCCCCACATCAACCCCACAACAAGACTCTCGGGCACTCGAGGACGGATGCCCAGGTACAGATTGGGTCGGTATGGGCCCCATAGCAGCGGTGCTTCGTTGGAGTACAGCGAGGAATCAATCGTTTTCGAGAATGCAGGTGCAACAAGGGCGCAACACGCTACCAAAATCGCTGCGAGCTGCATGGTCCCTGAAGCAAGCTATGACGCGTCTGGAACGCGTCGGCTAACCAACTGGTGAATTCAAAGAAAGACTAGGGTGAGCGATCAACCATGATACTTGTCGTCAACGAATGCACGCATAACACAGCCCAGGAAGTTCGTCGGCAGCTTCGACTTGTGCGCCTTTCTGGGCGTCAGGCGCACCCCCGAGCACTTCCGCTCTCGTATTGCGTACCGATTGGCCAGGCGCACCTTGCTTGAAGGCAGCCTTTATCTCAGCGCAGCTGCACCGCAACCTCCTGAGTAACTCCGATGCAGATAGCCAAAATGTGAAGCATACCCCGTATCGTCAGCCATGTCTCACTATCTCGAACTCGTTGACACATCAACACCACGATGTTCATCACGTGGCGGAAAGAGTCCCCGCAACACGACGTCAGCGGTAACTCGGCCGCGATTGAGAGGTCAATCCCCCACAGCGACAAAGCCTGCGCTGATGCAAAAGCAACACCCTCCTTCCGGTTACTGGCAGATCCTGATCATCACTGCACCTTTAACTGCTTAAGTCCTCCGTAAAGCACAAGTCATTCTTAGCGTTCAAGATCCACATAACCACGACTTCAAGCATGCAAGAACAAGTAGACCGCTTGGTAGAGAAGACATGGGGTACGGCAAGATCGGTCCCTGCCATTGTGACAATAAGCTGATCCGAGAGCCCAGAGAAGTTCCAAGGAGTCAGCGGCTCAAGGCGGCTGATGGTAGCCGTATCTGGAATTCCAGGTTCAGGTATGCACCTGCCTCCAAGTCGCATGTCCCTGTAGTCTAATGCTCTCCTCAGGCAAGACCACACTTGCAGCTAAAGTCTCCAATGGCCTCAACAAGAAGCATGCGCAGAACTCACCAGGAACCTACAATGGCAACCCAGTCGCAGCGTTCATTCCCATGGACGGCTACCATCTATCTCGTGCGCAACTCGATTCCTTGCCTGACCCGCAGAATGCACACGCACGAAGAGGAGCAGCTTTTACGTTTGATGGCGATAAATTTCTTGCGCTAGTGAAGAAGCTGCGAGAGCCTATTCTGCCGGAAACACGCACGCTATACGCGCCTAGTTTCGACCACGCAAAGAAGGATCCTGTCGCCGACGACATACCTATTGCCCCTTCTGTGCGAATTGTCATTTTCGAAGGCAACTATTGCTCGCTGAATCATGGCCCTTGGAAAGACGCTGCAGATCTTATGGATGAGCTATGGTTCGTGGACGTCGACTTCCAGGTCGCGCGGAAGCGCTTGATACATAGACACGTCAAAGCGGGTATCGCACGGAACGAGGAAGAGGCAGCTAAGAGAGCGGACGAGAATGACCTGCTGAATGGCAAAGAGATCATAGATTCAAGGCTGGATGTTCATGAACTGGTCACAAGCAAAGAGGATCCAGAGTGGGCGCCCGAGCACCAGGACGTTGGAGATGACAAGAACTAAAACAACTCTTTGAAGGACTCGTATAAAGGCGTACTGTTTCAAGGTCGACGCATTCACCACGTTCCAATACACAAGCGAATGACACATCCATCTGACAGTCGATCTACAGACCTTAGGCCTTCCACCAACATCGATACTTCCAAGATTGACGCCTGGAACTACACTCCACTTGACTCATCATTGCCGATCAGTCCTCATTGAGATACAGTCTTCCGAGAGTCATTACTGGGTGGCGATGTCCCAACCCTATTAAGAAGAAGCCCATACCAACGCAACTCCAATTTGACAATCTTCATGAACAAAGAGCTACCTAGGGTCACCTTCTTTCACTTCCCACGCGAACTCCGAGACCTCATTTACAACTCAGCTTTGGGCCCCAACCAACGCTGCTTCCGCTATGGCCGCCTGGGCTTCCTGGTTTCTTCCGTCATCTTCGAACCCACTTCGCCAACTCTCAACGGGTTGCCGCCATGGCTTTTGACGAGTCGCACACTCTGCGATGAAGCCGTCGCTCTCATACTGCAGACTCGAAGATTCAGTCCGAGCACCATAGCCCATCAGTGCAAGCTACCGCTTCCATTGAAACCTCGCTGCATTGCGCCATGGCACCCACCTCGCCTGACAGGACGTCAACGCGCGCGGATGAAGCTCGAGCAACGGCAGCATCGAGTACGTGAGTTTGAGAAGGCATCAGGTGACGCAACGCCCAAACCACGCAGAGCGATAGCATTACACAAGACCATACCTACCAACACTGCCGCGAAGCCAGCGCCCACCCTGTCCTGCACTAGCATATCTCAATCCCTCCTCCTGCACTCAGGAAGCGCTCGCCACATCGCGCTCAACCTGCCGGTGAACCTCACCTTCCAGAGATCGCCAGCGTGCGCATATGATATTACTATTATCAACGACACCCGCCCTTGGTACGAATCCCTAGCAGCCATGCATCCGTTCCTGCACCCCTCAGCCCTGTACTTGGCGCTCACGTGGGATGCCAAAGAGCCGCATCACTTGGAGCCGTACTTCGACTGGCCTGAGGAGTGGCTTGGACGGTTCGTACGTGTGGATGTGGTTCTTTTGGCGACCGAAGCAAACAGTGGAGAAATCAAGCAGCGCGTCGAGGCAGTGGTGAACAAAGTAGTCAGAGACCGGCGCAAGAATAGAACACCAGCGATCTGGGGCATGGAGCCGGTATATGAGCAGCCAACACTGCTGCCATGCGAATTGCATAGCGAGATGTGCCCGGACATAGATCTGCAACGACCCAGACTGAGCGAGATATCGAGGTACACTTTGTCTGCGTCACCGTGACACTCGAATAGTATTATCGCCCTCGCAGCATTGCTAGGTGCTTACGTACGCAGGTGAAAGCCAACGTAGCCAGATTGCCCACTTGCCTTTACTTCACTTCTGCAACTTTCTAACCTGCCACAACTCCTCGCTGAGCTGAATCACCGACACTTATCACCCTACGTCGGTACATCCGTTCATCCTTCTGACCGAACATCCAACATGAGCGCAAACGTCCGCCCAAGGTAAGCAATGCAATGGTTCTCACCTCAGTGCTCGCTGACACGATATGCAGCTCTGCTGTTCGTGGTGAGCTCGTCAACATCCGCATCGAGGACGACCCTGCCACAGTATACAGAGTGCACAAGGATCTGCTTGTGGAACACTCTGAGTACTTCAAGAGCGCATTGAATGGACCCTGGAGCGAGGCCGAAGATGGCATCGCCCCGCTCGAGGGCGTGGACCATCGTACCTGTAAGACAAATTTTGAATCCTCTGAGACTATGAACTAACCAACGACCTTAGTCGAGATCTTCGTCGACTGGGTGTACACACAAAACCTCTCACAGGAGCCCCAAGACTGGCTGTTGGCAGCAGAGCAACCCACTTGCGATATCTAGGATGACTCATCCGAGGAAGCAATGATGTTCTGGCCGAGAAGATCCATGCAGAAGATGAAGGTTTACATCTTCGCCGATCGATTCATGAGCCAAAAGCTCAAAGATGCCATCCTGGAAGGCTACCTTTGCGACCTGAATGATAGCGACAGCTCCCCAACATATCGTTTTATCATCCATGCCTTCGCAAATCTACCAGACACGGATCCCCTCCTCCGGTTCCTGGTCGATCATCACTGCCGCAACTTTCGTCGGACCTTCGATGACCCATATGAGATCCAGGACCGCGCCCTGCTTCCTCAAGCCTTCCTTGTTCGCGTCATGCTTCGGTACAGCGACATGGTCGCTAAAACCCCCAAGGTGGACCTTTGCGAAGACGACTACCGATCTGAGAGGTAAGGAGCTAAGACGCAAGAGGGTCAAGAGTCAGCCAATATTGAGTAGAGCAGGACGGAAGTGCGTGCATAGACCAGGAATCCACGTTTCAATAGCATTTTAGGAACGCAGATTTTAGGCCGGATGCCAGTCTGACCGATCCAGCAAGACATTGAAATGCCGAAGACCAAAGGGAAGGATCAGTGGAGGTTTGGTCAGAGACTGCATACAAATACATGAAACGAGACTGATCAAATTCCGGTGGCGTACTTGCTATCCATTTTCCATTCTATGAATCGGAGTGTTGGATGTCCGCACAACACATCTCTGATGCGCTGAGAATGCTTCCAGTGTTGACGAAACAAGAGTGAGCTATGAGGCGCCCGGAAAAATGAGCCAGGAATGAGACAGACGTGCAATTCCAAGAAACTCGTTTGGGCAGCATCGGCCGCCCATAGATGCAAATAGTCGAAGAAGGTTCATCTAGAACAGGGTTGTACCGAGCATGAAGCATATGTGCCTCCTGTTCAAGATCTGAAAGTCTGCAGAGGAAGGATCTATGACCTCTTCGTGTCCCATTTTGGTACACAACATGAGGACTGATACTAGATTGAATGAAGGAGCCCAGGAACTGAAAGATGGTTCCTGTAGACGTAGTATTTCGCGAGAAGGCCCCACGCAAGAGAACCAAGTCATCACTCCCGACTGGTCGAAGTACTGCTTTGGTGTCGATGAAAGAACAGCACGCACATGTCTTTGTGGTATTTTTGAAGAAAAGAGAAAACACCACCAGTAGGTGACAAGCTTTCAGTGATACGGTAGGCAGATAGGAGACACGGGAGGGTTGTAAGCGTTCACGTAGACAACCAGTTTATATCTGAGTGTGCAACCTGCCTACCCACTCCAGACTCCGCTCCGACAGACATTGTTCGTGGGCTCTCGAATTTCGAAGGAAGAGCCATTAGGCGGTTACGTGGAAGGTACACTGCCTCGTGTTGGCTAGCATTGGGGAGGTACAGCTCCTTCATAAGAAGTGCCCTTTCGATAACAGCACTGCAGACAAGAAAAAGACGTGTTCACAACTTTTCCAGCTTCAGACTCCAAGGCGGAGGCACCGAACGACATTATCTGGGATGAAGAAGGAGGTTGAGGAGCATGCAGCGTGACAACTTAAATACTGTCACGCACGTGTAAGAGCTCACATTAGGCCATAGGACGCAGGTTCATATACTGCATCAGCTCCTGGTAACAGCGAATGCGCCCAATTCATCGAGTCAGGCAAGCATGGGACAGCAGATGAGGAGTAAGGTGTATGCAATTACTCTACAATAAGTCGTGTGTATCGGTTCTACTATATCTACCATATCTATCATATCTAGATGCTCATCCAATCTCCCAGAGACGAGGGTATAAACGCCGCCGATGCTTTTGTAACGCCAGTGAAATGGACTTTTAGTCGTACCCAAAACCGTAATGGATCGCTATAACGCGAGAAGAAGCAGCGTAGAGGGAGGTATCGTTGAGGAGAGGTAGGTGCATCGATGATGCGTCGATGACTCGTGGGCGGTGGGGTAGAAGATGCACGTATGCTTTACATCTTTGCCTCCCTTAGGATCCGGCTGCCCTGCTGCAGGGCGAGGATTTCGCGCTGCTCCTGGAACACCTGGCGTGCGCGCTCGAGAACCATCTCGAAACCCTCCTTGCCTGCTTGTGCGTTCTGCTGGAAGCGGTCGACGGTGAACTGCTCGATGCTGTTCTTGATCTTTTGCCATCCTCCGCAGAAGGCTGTGATCTCGGCGCGCTGTGTGAAGCTGGTCTTGTTGGAAGGCGCGGCGGAGTTCGGTGTGTAAACACAAGTCTCGCGGACCTGGAGCAGGTCGGCCCATGTAATGTTCATCGAAGTCATGGTGAGCTTCTTGGCGACGGGATCAACGTAGGATGTCTCGTAAACCATGGATGTATCGACACCCCCGAGGATGGCGGTTACCCATTTCGGCGCGGATTGTTGACATGTGATGAGACGTTCTGTGCGCAACTGTGATAGTAATGTTAGCGCTTGGTCTCGGTAGTAGTTTGACGCGTCGAGGCTTTGAAGGTAAAGTTTTTGTATTGCGTCTTGGCATGTGATTGAGGGAGTCACTCACGATTCCTGTGCTAGGGTCTACTGTGCGCGATAATGTGTCGACGGCGATGACGTGGGGTGTCTTCTCGTTCCAAGGGCCGTACTTTTGCCAGTTGCTTGTGGAGACCTCCTCCCAGGAATAGTCGAAGTCAACGGACTGCTGGAAGTACTTCATCGTGAGGTCGTGTGTGTGTGATCGTGTGCCGGTGGGCCGGTGTCGTGTGAGATGTGGGTTTGCGGTGCGTCGTTGCGTGCCAGACGTTCAAGTTAATGAGTCTGATGCGATGAGTCTTGATGGCGCGTGTGCGGAGGAGATTGCAGGCGTGGGCGATTGCTGGCTCGTGAAAGGGGAGCCTTGATGAAATTCTTAAGCGCGGGCCGTGTTGTGTCTGAGCGAAAAACGGCGTCGGGGAACTGCGGGTCGATGATAAGCCGAGACTTTGGTTGGCTGCAGGGTTTGCTTGTGATTGTGGAAAATCAATGTGGGGATGCGAAGGTGATGAGATGGACACTCTCGAAGAAGCTGTGGTACAAGAGAGTTGAAGTTCTTGAGAGAATCTTCCAGCTGTTGGGAATTGCAATTGCCTGTAATCCCGTCTCCACAGATCATCGGCTTGAAGCTGCAAGTGCATTCGCGCCACAGCGCCGCTCGCCCAACGACGTGCCGCGGCGCGAATAAGCAGGGCTTGAGGCTGTTAGCCCAGCGAATGAACTACTGTTCACGTGACGATGAGTTGCCCGAATCCACCCGCTGACGTTCTTCATCGGCGTCCGCACGGAATTTGTTGGTTGGGTGTCGGTGATCTTGCAGTGAATCTGGGCCGGACGTGGGGGAGCTGCCTTCAGTCCGGGGTGCTGTCTGGCTCAGGGTCCCTCGCCTATAGCAGCCTTACAAAGGTGTTGTTGTCGCTTTCGGTGAGTTTGAGGTTGCGTTGTTCATCTGCTTGGGCCATGTTTGTTCAGGCCTTGATCAGGGAGAAGCCTGTCGTTGTCACGGTAGGTGCGAGTGAGTCACAAGTGAGGAAGTTGAACGATTGTACCCTCAGCTGTCTGGTGCGTATCTCATGTTGATATCCAACATCTATGAAACCATGGGTATATGGTTGGTATCACAACTTTTGTATGAAGCGCCTGAACGCCAGACCATGCATATGCAGGTGAGTAGCAGCTTTTGATGCTCTCCCTTTCCAATGTCGCCTCATCTATCATCAATCATAACCACCTCCTCCCGGGTGTCTACAACTCGAGGGCCTTCTTGGCCATGGCGAGAGCGCCGTCAAAGTTCTTGTTGCCGCCAATGAAGCCAGCGGCGTGGACGAAGACGCACCCCTCAATGCCAGAAACCTTGTCGAGCTCCGCGTCACGAACGCCCTTCCATGCATCGGGAAGGTCTTTACGGTTCTGGAAGCCGCCGTTCTCCTTGCTCACAGCGCGGATGCGCCACTTGCCCTCAGGCTTGTCCTCGGGGAAGAGGACGTACAGGACCTGGGGCGCGACACCCTGGGGAATCTGTGACTCCTTCTCAAGAGTGTAGAGGTGGTCAGCCCAGGGCATGCCCTCGGGCAGGACCAGAATGCGGCCCTGAGAGTCGTACTGTAGGCGGTTGTCATAGGCAGCCTTGACGTTGTGGCGCGCTGGGAGCCAAGACTGGGCGCGGTCGGTGACCTCGATGGTGAACTGGTCGCCAACGAACGACGAAGCCTTCCGGAAACGGTCATCTTCTTGCGCCGCCTTAGCCTCCTCTGTGCTTGCGTTGCCGGAAGGACCGTAGTTGTAGCGGTTGACGACGCTGGCGATGCTGAAGCCGCGGTCCTCGAACTGCTTCTGGATGCCTGCCTTCTCTACATCCTTGGGCGAGAAGACGTTGATACCGTTGTCGTTGGCATCGAAAGCCTCAATGAAGTCTGTGTAGATCTTTTCGAAGAGGAGGTCAAGATCGGCACCTTGAGGCAGCCCGGTGATGGCTGAGATGATGTCCTTGCCAAAGTGGAGGTAGACAAGACCAGCAGACGAGAGCTTGGTGTTGTGGCCAGGGAAGACAGTGTCGAAGCCTCGCTGGTGGTGGTCGTAACGCTTGGCGTTGTCATCGTACTCGCCGCCAACATCGACGACCGTGTGGCATTCGGCCAGCTTAGCAGGGTCGCGGGTACGGACGAGCTCAGCATCGGCGTAGGTGGGAAGGTTCTTCAGCATGGAAACAGCCAAAGCCTCGTCGGCGTGGAAGTGACCACTGTTCCCAGTCAGTACATTACCCATCAACCGCTCCATTGCAGCTGCTGCACCTACTTGTGCGTTCCAATCTTGATGGTGGACATATTGAGCTTTTTCGCGGGGTGATCTGCGGACATGGATCTATGTTGCGCTGGAGTGAATCTGGCAAATGAAGTTCTGTAGATGTGTGGTGTAGCTCTGGTGGTTCGTACAAAAGTAGATCTGAACAACAATGTCATCCAGACTAGCAGGACCGTGATTCGAGAAACTTTCCTTGCGGTGGATACAGCAGTGGTTTACCCGCGGCGAGGCTGACTTGGCACAATCCCACGAGCCATGCGGGCGCTACGCAATTCCGGCCTGAACAAATCTCAGAGATCTTCACCGCATCGCAACTTGTCCTTTCCCTTTCTTTGCGAGCTTCCCTGCGGTCGCCAACCTGGTGCTGGCAAAAGTGGGTGACGGTTCAGTTCCTGGTTCTGAAGCTCCCGCGGCCTGCTTTCCCCCTCCCGCTTGCCCAGAATCGTCCTGTGTCCTCATTGCAGCATAATTATCGTGCATCCAGCACGCGACAGCACGCACCAATAGCCGATTTGTGCCTGACTCCACCACCACCATACCCACTCCACTGCCTGCAGTGTGTTTGCAGTCCGCCGACTCACATCATCGCGCCTTCCTCCCCACCATCTGTCGTTATTGACAGCTCCTCCGCCGTCCCACAACCACGAACGAGCTTGCAGCGGAGCACCGCACCATTAGCACGTGAAAGCCGCCAAGCGCTAGTGCTATTGCGAGCCCGCAGCACATAACGTCACAACGCACAACAACACGCGACGGTCGCAGCGCCCGCCTGTCAAGCTCGTCGCTGCACGAGCTTGGCGATAAAGGCGCCTGCAGATGTGGTTCACACGCGTTCTATCGTCGACGTTCTTCCTCGGCGCAATCATCTTCACAATCCCGTTAGCCTTCGACATTGGCGGCCGAACATGTGGACTGGCTTTCTCCCTCTCACTGAGCGTCTACTACTTCCTCTACTCGTGCCTGCGACTGGCGACCCCGGATCACTCGCGCTTCAGATGGTTCCTCTGCAATGTTGTGGCTTGGGCGCAGTGGTTGGCGATACCTACACTTCTCATCTGGAGCCTGAACAAGTTCTCCATCGACGCAACAAATAACGCTGGCTGGGTTGAGAGGACATTTGACGGCAAGCGATCAGACTTCACGTCGATCCAAGATTGGATCCTTGGGCCTGAGGGCCTGTTGCAGAACTTCTCCATCGGTGCCTGGGACAAGACGCTGAGGTACAGTACGCCGGTCTTCCAGCTTGCTGAGGGCTTCTGCAGTCTGCTTGTCATCCAAGCAGCAGGTCAAATCACAAGGTGGGTTGTGAACAGGGAGCGCGGCGACAGTTGGATGGTAAGGCAAACCCACTTTGAGCTTGTACCTGGAGCTAACAACGGTATAGATTGGCCTCCTCGTCGGCTCTGCGTCGGTCATCTCCACCTCCGTATACTTCCTCTGGCGTATCACTACCTTTCCTGAAATCAGCAATGTCGACGCCATCCTCATTGGCGCTGCCATCACCACAGCCATCTTCCTTGGAGGGTGGGGAATCGCAAGCGCACGCGGTAACCCAGTGGAATCTGCCCTGTTGGTGCGTTTGGATACATATTTTTGTGATTACAGTCACTAACATGCCCTAGTTCGCATACGTGACCCTGGCTATCTACCAGATCTTCACTGACTACCAGCCTTCACCAGGTTCACTCGCCGCAGAGACCGCCGCACCTGAGCCAGCTCTTCCACCCCTACCGCCGATCATCATGGCATCCTACACAACGCTCCTCCACGCCTTGGGTTCGTTACCCTCGATCATCCACACCGGTTTCAACTTGATGGTCGGCGCTGTCATGACCATCACGCCCTCCGTCATCATCTCCCTCGCATACCGTGTCTTCGTTATGTACGCAGCAGCGCGCATCATTCCCGCTATCCGAGAGAGCGGCGCGAGAGCGTTATCTCAGGAACCTAGCCTGGATGACGAAGACGAAACTTCCAAGATCCTCGGCTTCTTGACATGGTTCAGCCCCAGTATCATTATCGCCGTCTACACCAGCCTGCTCATGCAGCACTTCGCTAGCGGGAACGGAACAGACGGTAGTGCCGTCAATGGCGAATGGTGGACAAACCAGGGAGGAGACGCAGGAGGCAACATGTGGAGGTGGATCAACCTGGCTATCACCATGGGTCTTTACGCGATCGAGCTTCAAATCTCCAAGGCAGACGACGACGGCAGGATTCACTGGAAGACCGATTGAACGACAAGAACACCACCTGCAATATGATTGCGCCACGCAGAGGAGCCAGGATCGAACGACATATCGAACGAGCGGTCGAGGTCTACATGTCAGGAAAACGAAGTTAGAAGGGGAAAAAGAGTACAGGAAATTGAAGACAAGAAGAAGTCAGAGTTGGCAAGACCAACGGAGAAGAGGCTGGAATACGCCACAAGAAGCGTCATTGGCACGAGAAACGGAGACCGGAGTGCTCTGACATTGAGGTCTCATGAGAAAGTCAGAGATGGCCGGAGCAGACATCGCATTGGCGTTCGAAGAACAGGGAGAGTTTGTTTCTTTTGTGTCTGCATCACACGTTTGAGCGCGCATTATCACTTTTCAGATACCCGATTCGAGATCTTGAATGATACACAGATATTCCGCAGTCCAATGTCTTTCTCTCTGCATCCACATTCCAAAGTCGCACATTTTCAGAGAGTCCTGCTGTCCCTTCATGTTTCGGCATCTGGAGTCGCACTTCAATCATGAACACAAAAGAGATGACCATGCGTCTATGCTGCCGGCGCGCACATCGTGCCGGCGATGGCATGATTCCAAAACACCAGTACCTTTGCACCATAAGCTTCCCTACCGGCTGGTCCCCAGGCTATAAGACTTTCCCCAACTGAATCTATTCTTCTTCATCAACCCTCGGTGCTCTTCTGCTTACCAAAAGACAGACACCAGCCTATATGTCTGTGCGCTGCTTGGTCCCAAAAAATTCCATCAACCCTGGCATGTCTTCACCAAAATCCGGACTAATTCTGGGCCATGGAGGTGTCTGCATCTCAAAGACATACGCGGACGTCTTATGTTTTCGCTGGACTCAACAAAAAATGCCTGTGGACGATGTTATGCTTTCTTTGGCATCCTCAACCAAACACGTGACAGTTGACTTCTATGTGCTACCGCTGTCGTCGAGCCTGCGCCATGGAGTACAAGAGGCCCTCCAAGTTTGGAGTATCTTCTTATTCACGAGCTCTCTGGCATCTCGAAAGTCCAAAGTCTCACCGCTACTGCGGTATGTGTGGGTTTCTCCTTCTATCTCCAGGAGTGTAATGCTCAAAGCACACATGAAGGATATGGATCGCTCTACATCAAAGAACCACATCACGTCTTTGTTGTTGTCCTCCGTAGCAGTCTCTTTTCCCATAAGTGAGATATGTGCGAGAACCAATATACGCAACTTCTCCTGCAATGCAAGTGGTTTTCCCGGTCTCGTATGCTGGCTATCTGCATGCCACGCCTCAACAATAATCACAGAATCCACACAACGCCATCACATGTCTGCTTCTTTGCCCTCCACCATGTACGATGGCATGCCTTCAGAAGTTCACGCAGCCGATTCGATGCGCTGTTCTGCCTTGCTTCGTTCGAGCTATAAGATTCCTATCAACAAAGTATAAAACGTTGCTTCCCACGAACCTTCGCTGTTCATTTGCACACCAAAAAAGCCCTCAGCTGTATCATCATGTCTGAACTTTCTTCGACCAAAACTACGACAGCTATAAGCCATGTTCTCTTCTGTGCAAGGTTGATAAAATCGCTACTGAAACCTCTTATGTCTGTGTCTCTCCAGAAAATACCTATCGATGGTTTCTGAGTCTTCAAAACCTGGATCACTTTACTCTTGTTCTGCTCGGACCTGTCTGCAGAAAGATGCAGACATGCTAGAATGTTCTGTCGCCGATAATCTATGGGGGATGCAGTATAAAGTTCTTGCCGCTCTCTGAGTGACTCTGCATCTCAGAGCTCACTGTCGATTTTGAAGTCCAAAACCAGTTGAGTACGACAGCATGCGTGGTTGTTTCTTTGTCTCCAAAAATAGTGAAGCACCTCGGATATGTCTGGACTTGGTTTGTTTTTCTGCCGCAAAACTTCCGCCTGGACATGCATGTCTCTTGCCTTGAGACGCTCGTCAACCATGATGAACGCCAATTTACAAAAGCTCGTGCCGACGTTGCTGCAGTTCAAAGTGACTTACCAAGCACGTTACAATATGCTCCTTCTTGGAAAGATTGCACAATTGGCAGCTCTCGAGGTCACTGCCTTTTGCACTCACAAAACCGAAACTCGGTAGATCGTCTAACATGTTGTCTTCCTCTGCCTCAAATCAAATCGGCTTAGTTCTATGCGTTCTGCGTTGGAATTTTCTTTTTCACAAACCCAAAGACAGTCTTGTCATGTTCTGGCCTCTCAAGAATTGCCTGAACCCAGACTCGACACACTACATGCTGCATCACTTTGCTCCAATAAGGTATAAGACTGCCAGCACGTATATCATTATCACTTGTAGCCTACTTGGTCTATCGCAAATGAAAAACCTGCGCCGATCTCTAATATGTCGGCGCACTGCTCTGTCTCAGAAAGTCAACAACAGAGCAATGAAGGTTCTTCGTGGACACTCAAAGATACCAGCCAGACTCGCTATACGACCACCTCTCAGCACACCAAAAGCTCAGTAGCTACTGTGTCTGTCGAAAAGACCCCATGATTGTTTAATGGCCTTCCCACAAGGTATATTGAAAACGACCATTTCAACTTTGATGTGCCCTTGGCGCTTTCCAGTCTACACCATATAATAGTCTTCTACCCCCAGGAATCTCTAATCACGGTCTTTCTACTACATCAAAGTCGAAAAGAGTATCGCCAAGTAGCATGTGCGTCTTCTCTCCTGTCTACAAAATGCTTCCGCACGAACGAATGTCTGGGAGCTGCCTTCTGCTTCTGTTTCCAGAATGCATCGGGCCAGAGAAATGTTCTACAGTCTGCACTTGAAATACCAAGGGTTCCACATGTATGATCTGCCAGTAATGTCTTTCTTTTACTCAGCAAGACGACCTTGCTCCCCACCACCCTTCTGTCCTCTGGTCTGGAGATCAAAATCCAAGGTCGACGTCGCTTATGTCTTTCTCTGTTTGGTCGAAAACCAATGGTCTCCGATATGTGTGTCGGTGACGGACAGTCTCCGTCCATCCGAAAGCTGACACGATCTCCAGCGCCCTGCACAAACAAGTCTTCAGTACCACTTGTAAAAAGATCAAAACAGCCAAGATAGTGCTATAGCAACCCTTATGCCGACAAAAAGAGCTACACTGAGCGATTATATGTGCCCCTTTGCCTTCGAAGTAGCGACGGTGAATGCAATCTCCAAAAACACAACTAGAATTTTCCCACAGGGCCACTGCATAACATTTTGGAGTACTTAAGTACTCGCATAATGAAGAAATGGTCTCCTCTTCCATCTTCTCTCGCAGTCCGCACTCCAAAAAACGCAAGCTTTGTGTTAATGTTGACCTGCTCTTCTTCTGCTCAAAACCCCTTTCACGAACATCGATGCCTGCCGGCTCCCGTCCCCCTTCAACCGAGTTCGTCTCGAGATGTAACTATCAATATCTATCTGAAATGCGGTGACTAAAATCTAACGTCCTTACCACATGTTCTGTTGGATGTTTCGTCCTGTCTCAAAAACAAGATCAAGCTGGTCCATGACGTGTCACTTGCTGAGGATATATCAAGTACTTGATGTAGAAGCACTTGTTCTTCAACACCTTCTGCACCCATACCTGAGCCTCGCCACCTTCAGCTCTATGTGATATCTCTTCCTTTTTGCGTGCCGGAATATCAAAAGACGGCACCCAATCAGGGATGATTCCAAATTGGTCGATGTGTTGGCGTTATGTCTTGTGGTGCAGGGGCACGTTCAATGCACGTCGTGCGCGACCATCATGCAGAGAGTGGAAATAAATCTGAGAGTGTGGAAACATTCGACGTGATCCATGGATGATCAGCAGTAGCGGTGAATTTTCGTGAAGGAGTTGAGGTTGAGATGATAGAAGCAGGAGGCTGTCATGCAGCAGAAAGGTCGAAGTTGGCGCACCCTCAAGTCTGGCACGCCAGGGTCCAGCCGCAGTCCAAGGTCCACCAAAATGCTCTCTAGCTCGCACTAGCAGAACAACTTTATCAACCGCCTTCCAGCATTCAATCTCCGTCTTTACCATACTCTCAAAGCAATTGTACCGTACTGGGCGAGGCTGGGACATGATGATCTCACTGCCGCGGCATTGTGTTGGAAGGGGGTGAGATCGCCGTTTCTGACGTCACGCAATGCCGCGATCCTGCTTTCTGAGGCATGCCTCTTTTGTGAACCACAACGTAGGTGTCGTATACACAAGAACCCCAGGTATAAGAGCTTCAGTGCCGTTTCTTCCGTCTTGCTTTCCAATTCAGTCCACTTTTCAGTCCATACTTCTCCTACAACCCTTGTCAAGATCGCACTTCCGGATCTTACACCCCTGCCATTATCACCAAAATCTCTACCAAGAAACCATCACAATGCCTCTTTTCGGTCGCCGCGAGCCTTCTCCTCCCCCGGCCCCTGTGTCACCCGAACGCAAGACCGGCTTCTTCTCACGCCGCCGTTCATCAAGCTCAGACATTCACCGCGCGTCGACATCCTCACACCACACCAGCACATCCTCCACCAAGCGCCACTCTTCAGTGCTACACCGTGGCTCCGGTGATCCGTCTATTCACGCTGCCACACAGTCACTCCGACAGGCTGAGGCTGCCGAGAGAGAGGCTGATGCCGCACTCTTTAGGGCGAAGAACGCTGTGCGGGAGGCCCGTGAGCACGTGAGGAGACTGGAGAGGGAAGCCGCGGAGGAGGCGAGACTGGCGAAGATTAAGCAGAGCGAGGCGAAGGCGCTTGGCAAGAAGGGCAGGGCTCTTGGTCGTAAGTCATCTCCAATAAAATTGTACTTGGACAATGCTAACAGACTCCAAGGTCATGACCACGTCTGAGCACCTGAACTTTGACGAAAAATGAAGCATAGCAAACGTTCATGTATTCTTTTTTGTTGTACGATATCTTGATGAGGACGACGAATGACGATAGCGAGGCGTTCAAGGATTTACTGATACCTTAATTGTACGGGCATACCGCGAGAACAATGCATTGAAATATTTCCAATCTTGCCTCATCTTGAGTTCCTGATTCCTTCTCGGCTAATGTCAGACCGGGTCTGCTTACACATCGCGCCAGGAGGCGCTCACTCGATCCAAGGCCTCCATCACCAGGCCTCCCGCGACTAACCTGATACAGCTAGTATGGATCATTGCTGCCTTGCCGCAGCCTTACAGGATCCACAGCACGCGTATACAGAAACCTCGCCTCTCCCACGAGATCGCGGTTAAACAACGAATATCAAAGATGGTAGCCACACGCAGAGAAACGAAACTTTACGATGCAGCGGTCCGCAACCGAGTCTCCAAACCTAAGACACGGCTATCACGCACTACACGCCGACAACAAGATCAACGCGATACCGTAATGGCAGACACGGGCTCGGATTCTTCCACGCACTCAGCGGCGTCTTCCACGACTCGAACAACACGGCAGTCAAAACGAAAGGCGCCAGAACAAGAGCTTGCAGAGGCACCGTCGTCAAAACGCAGCACCATAGACATCCATACCAATTGCACCGATGACGGCTGTGTCGCCTTCATTCAGCCCACCGAAACATTACCCACCGAGAATGCCCAGGCGCCAGACGAATCCAGCATCGCTGTGGAACAAACGCCAACTCCTGCATCCACCCCAACTAGCGGCTTCCTCGCCCTCCCCCGCGAACTGCGCGACGAAATCTACAGGCACGTCCTGACCTCAGGCGACAAGCGCGCCGTAAGTCTCCAAAACCGGAACTTCATCACCAAGTCCGGTCTGATCGGCGTCAATTCCCAAGTCAAGGAAGAATTCCTGGACGCTGTGTTATTCTTCGCACCCGTCATCCACACAACCGTGCGCAACCACAACTTTGCCCATGTTGTCACTTTCCTCAACAGGCTGAGCGAGGCGCAGTTGCACAAGCTCGCCGCTGCGGCGACGCCGAACTCGCATCCAGACGCCAAGATGAGAAGCAGAAAGATCATCATTACTTTGACCTATAGCCGAACCAAGACGAGTACGAAGCCGCAGTTGAACAGATGGCTAGATCGATTCGATGATCCAAACCGCAGAGGTGCGGAAGTGCGTATCGAGTACAAGCTCGATCGGGACAGTTGGCAGAATGGCGGGTATAAGCAAAGGCCCCATGGGAGGGCGAATGCGGGGCCAAGGGGTCAGGAGGAAACTAACAAGATTTTGGAGGCGTGTAGGAATCCGAGATGGCAGAGTTGGTGGTGAGAAGAGGGTATGTGGGTGTAATAGCTACAGGGGTCTAAATCGATGGATGGAAACCACATGTATAGCAAGCAAATGAATGGGACTATAGAAGACAGCATTTGCGACTCTTTTGTGCTTGCTGTTCGAACTCATTGAATGCTGCAAGCGCGCCTGTCGTGTTCCAGGCCCGCGAGCATTTCCCGATCTCAAGCCTCCATCGCCTCATCGCGGTCGGATCTGTAAGCTCGATTTAGGCTCACTCTCAATGACCATCGAGAGCCTCCGGTCCCGATGGTTGAAACGTTTAGAAGGCCTCGTCTAGACGAAGTGGCCATAACCGTTCTCACCACCAGAAAACTTGAGGTGAAGCTTCTTGCAGGACTTCTGTTCTTCGTCGGTTGCGTGCTCGATGTAACAGCCATCGTATGGATAGGCACCGCCTAGATAGCCATGGCGGAGATAAGCGAGGCGCCTTATGACTCGAACAGAGAAAGTTGGCGGAAGCTCGCTCAACGCATCTGTTTCCTCGTTGTTATCTGGGTAGTAGCTTCCGCAGAGCTTGTTGGTCAAGAACTGTAGGATGTTGCGGTCGTTGGGGATGTTTGCGGACGCGTAGACGATCGTCTATAAGAGACTCCTTGGCGTTCCGAAGTTGAGTCTGAGACCGATGAGGGTGTTATTAGCCTGGCGACGAAAGGTCGAAGCTAGGATCCTGTCGCCCAGAGTGTAGGCCTTAACAAGAACCAGGCCCATGTCCATGTAACCTCTCGGGTCATCAGGACGTCTGACGATGCTTTTCATGGCACTAGGCTCGGTTGGGATCTGCTGAGTGTAGAGCCAATGAACGAAGAGATTGACCACACACATGTTAGTGTTGTACGACCATAGTGTAATCCAAACTTACACTCCTCCTCACCAACGGTCGCGAGAGTCACCACACGCTCTTCCATCTCGGTCCAGGGGCCATTGAGTGCCTTGGAGAAGTACTCGGAGTGATGGGCGACTAAAGCCTTGTGGACGAGGTACCTGATCTTGGAAGGCCCAATCAACACGGTCGCCATGCCGTCAGCGCTCACATAGCTGTTCCAATGCAATCAGTGTTGTCCAATACGAGAGGCGTGAATAGACATACCCTATGGCCGGTGGCAGTGATGCTGGCTCCGATACTGTGGGTTGCCACTTGTTTGGCATTGTGCTAGATTAAGGTCAAGTCGCTCGTTCTTATCTTGGTAGATCGTATCGAGGTCGGTGGTGTCGGTGTCGTGGACCGGAGTGCGAGTATTTGTACGAAATGGCGGACTCAGCCGCAGGCGCAAGTGCAGATAAAGGTAGCTCAATCATTGCAGCGCTTGTCGCAAGTGAGAGAGACCCGGGCCGTCGGCTGCGCTGAGTGAGGACTTCTGCTTAGGGCGGAACCGTGACCGATTAGGAGATCAAGTCGCAACGGAGGCATCGTTATTGTTGTTGTCTGAGGTGCTGATCGTTCATAAAGCCTTAATGCTCATGATTTTGGTCGCTGTCGATGATGGATGGAAAGGGGAGATTCGTAGGGAGAAGTTGTTGTACGCGCTGTCAAGTTTGGCGAGAGCGCTCCTGCCATATGCACAAGGACCTAGCAGCGCCTTCCCCGGTAGATCACCGTGCAAACACTTGGCCCAGCGGGCTGATAGCACATATTGATATTCTTCTCGTATGTAACTCATACATGTTTAACGCTGATTCTAACCAAGCCCAGTCCCAATCCCGAACACCAGACACCGCCCATGCAACCTTTTGTACAATGCACCGCACGCTAACTGCACTTAACCGGCTCGCCCGTGCCCAAAGCAAGCTTAGTCGTCGTCTTAATCATACTGATAACCAGCACCGTACACCCAAAAGCCACAACGCCCATGGCCATGTACGTCTGACTCGTCCTCTTCTTCGTCAACTTGATGAAACACAGCGGGGGCAAGATGAAAGCAAGCGCGCACGCGCTCGTAGCGCCAAACAGCTCAAACACAACGCCCAGATCGCACGTCATGAGACTCAGAGTAAGCGCCGAGACGACCAGCGTGGTGGTGAAGATGATGTGGCGGTTGGGGTGGTACGGCTCGTCAGGAAAGTAATACTCGTTCATGACTTCGCGGCACACGAAGGCCTCTAGGGGGAGCGTGGTGAGCATATTCAGGCCGAAGAAGAGGCGCGCGATGTTGACCATAAGATTATCTTGGGGGAAGTTGTTGAGCACGTTGCCGAGGGTTTTGTCGCCGAAGGTTAGGTAGCCCGAGAGCGCCATGACGAGGCAGGCGACGAGCGAGATGCTAGTGCTGTAATGGGTGACGCGCGAGAAGCGGTCGATTGTGGGTTTGCGCAGGGAGCCGTAGATGAGGAGCGAGTTGTGGTGGCAGACGAAGGCGAAGGATATCACGCCGATGGCTTCAAAGATACCGTCGTTGATGATGAGTGAGCCGCGAAGTTGGCCTTTCGATTCGGCGGGAACGCGGAAGGATTGGGTAACTACAGTGATGATAATGATGATCATGCTGACAAGGGCGAAACCACTGGCTTTGGCGAGCTGTCGGGTGTTAGCTGAAGTTGCTGCATTGGGCTGGGAGTCGTTGCCTTTGCGATGTCACGGTAGAGGGACAGTGGGTAGGAGATGCCCAGGATCAACAGAATCATG
The DNA here is from genome assembly GCA_030271015.1 of Didymella glomerata. Lineage (NCBI taxonomy): Eukaryota > Fungi > Ascomycota > Dothideomycetes > Pleosporales > Didymellaceae > Didymella > Didymella glomerata. Next base: position 355,596 of record JAJOHN010000009.1, read on the forward strand.
ACAGCTCGTCTGTTAGTGAGGAGCCAGAGGAAGGGCAGGTCTTCGAGGGCTGGAAACAGGTGGTCCATGACCTGGGGTATAGTGTCTCCAACAATCACACAAAACGCCAGCATGCCGCCGAAAGCACTGCAAATGGTCAGTACTACGACTCTTGTGCCATTGAAGTCCCACATACAAGAGCCATTGCGCGACAGAGATGGCAATGAGACCTGACTTTCCAAAGCAATGTTGCACTGTCGCCTGGAACGAATCGGTGCCGCTCAGCTTCGAGTTGATCACGATCAGACGGATTGTCCAGTCCACGATGACCGTGAGCCCGATTAGCAAGACGGTGCCTGTGAGAAGACCAGCATTCCTGAAGGCGTAGGGTTGTCCAATGATGCCGGCGCCACTGCTCCTGTCAGCACTCATTGGTCTATAACGTGTCCCGATCCGCCTCACATGATGCTGTTCGCCATGTTCATGAACGAATTGCGCATGCCACTCCTTGGTTTCGCGCTCTCAAGGTAGTCCTCCGGGTCGATGTCGGCGGCCAGGGTGACGCTTGGCGCCTCGATGCCCGTGAGCAGAGGCAGTCGCTGCACTCTTTCCCGTCCGTCGTCACCATGCGCGTCGTCCATGTAGTCCTCGCCCTCCAGCTCAATCCATTCGCCGCCCTGCGCATTTCCGTTCATGCTCCTGCGCACCGGATCCTCGTCAAAGTGGACCCGGTTGGGCGTTCGGGGCGTGCCATCCGGTCGCGGATGCGCAAACGACGACTGGCGCTTGAAGCCATTGCCGTTCGGTCGTGTGCCGGGGTTCGCAGGAGATGTCGACGTCGCTCGGGAGGACGCAGGGGACGGCGAGAGATGGCGCGGGCTCGCTCTGGGGCTGAAGGCTATGTCGTCGTCGCTGTCGGAGTTGTGCCCATGTAAGAGCTGTCGAGATTCGCTCATTTTAGCATTGTTGGAGTCTGGATGCTTGATATGACGAATCTTGAAAGGTGTCAGACCGGCCGTTGGAAGCCGTGAATGACCCCTGTCTCATCACTAGGCCCGGTTGGGACTGGATCGGGAGCCCGCGTCTGCTGCCGAATTTGTGGGGAATTTGTGACCAGCTCTCCGACGTCACGCATCAGCAGCACGAAGCAATTTCACTGCACATGGTGAAAGACCATGTCTTGATCCTCTCGGTTCTACAGGGAGAACTGTTCCCAACTTCTCCAAGACTTGCTTCCGGAACGAGAATCCATAATTCACAGTCGGGCCAACCTAGGTTGTATAGATCATCTCGGCCGTCTGATCGCATAGCGAGCGGATCTTGTACGCGATACCGAGGTGGAGCCACATCATGAGCTGCTCCAGTAACTGGTCGTCCAAGCAAGGCCAATCATCAAAGTCCGGTGCGTACTTGTCGAGACAGACATTGAACCAGGTCTCCACGATGACGGGGTCGAGAGCGGGGACGTGGTAGTATCCTATGATCTCTGCGATCTCGACGAGCATTTTTGGGTGTAGCGTGCGCGGGAGACGTGGGCCATGCCATGGTTTTTTCGACCTGGGACTACCTGATGGGTCGTCGAGGGAGCCGCCGGGGGCGGGCGTGTGCAGCGCGGTGAGGAAGTACTTCAGGGCGGTGGCGGTGAAGTCGAAAGCTTTGAAGTGAAACTTCCCATAGGGGCCTGCTTTTGACTCGGAGAAGGAATTCTCGAAGATGGCGGCGAAATAGGGAGACGTCGCGCGTAGAGCATTGGAAGAGACTATGTATGGAATGGTCTCTGCGAGGAGGACGGGCTCGCTTTGCTTGAGGCGGAGGTTGAGGAGAGAGTCGCCATTGCGGTCTACGATGATGCGCTCGAATGCCATGGCGGAGGTAGATATAGGGAGGCAATTGTGAGGAATGTGATTGCAAAGGTGTCTTGAAAAGGTTGTGGAACTGCGCTTGGGTGTGGTTAGGTGACCGGGGTCCGTCACTGAGAAGCTTTCCCCACCCACACAGACTGAGCATCACCGATGACGAGGTGAAGTTCACTCATTGAACATTTTGCAAGAACGCGATGCTAATGAGCTGTAGAAAGTCAATTGCTCACGATGTCCCATCTGATATCCAAGCCAATACACTATCCTAGTTGACGATCTAAAACCCGCGCCAGCCACGCTCCTGGTCGAGATCTTCCAACTCCTCCATGCGTACCGGCCACCCAAAATTATTGTCAAGCGTACCTGGGCGAGAGTACCGGACGATCGAATGGTTCACTGCTTCGTTCAGGCCATACTCCCCAAGGTCGCGCGAGAGGCAATACCACAGCATCAACCGTCCCTTCATCGACTTTGGCAAAGCCCATCGTCCATCATCACGCTTGAATGCGTCGAGCCAGCGCACTGTTGGGTGTTGAAGTAGCTCGCCAGCTGAACGCACCAGGAAGAAATCCGTCATCCTGATGATGCTGGACAGAGTGCTCGTCGACACTGTGCGTGGCAGCAAGCAGTTGTTGCTGGTTCGAGTAGCGAAGTTCTGATGCATAGTCAGCAAGAGAACAAGCAGACCTACCAATTCGGCGCCATTGAAACCACACAACAAGTGGTACTTTCCAGCTTGCACGGGTGGGGCCCAAAAGTCCTTGAAGTGGTTTTCGAAGAAGGCTGATTCACGCTGCAGAGCTGCAGAGGAGACCTGGAAGCTGAAAGCACCTGCTGATACGCCTTCGATATACACATCGCTGAAGGTCAGCATCGTGTCGCCGTTGGGATCGACAACGAAATTCATGTCGCTGTCAACTGGGAAGGATATGATGAAGTCGACCGAGGTAGTCATGATTATCTCGAGTTGAAGGTGTAACCTGTTTGTGTTCGTCTTGTATGCTTTAGGAAGTTCTCCAAATCCAGCTTTTGTGCTCCTCCCCTTTTTGCATTGCCTTTTCACTGACCCTATAATCGCACACCCCATCATGAAAGCACAGTGTCCTCTCCCAATCACACAATGTTCACCTATGTGATCATGATCCACACCATGACCAACCCGACGAAGCACACGAGGACCATGAACGCAATCAAGGCGATTACCTGCACCTTGTCCCACTCGCTGCGCAACTCGTCCACGAAGTAGTGCCACCACTGCACATCGTCGTCGTCGTCGTAGGTGTCGACGCTCGGCTTTGCGATGGCGGACTCGAAACGCTCTAGACCAGCCCATTGGAAGCAGCGAACCTCGAGCATCTGCTGAGCACAATCCTGGGCCTGACTATGATGGTGGTCTTGAGAGGCTCGTTGAGGACGGCGGGGTGAAGGGTCCCGAAGAAGATGAGCTCGAGAGCTGGGCTCATTGTTGCTGGGAAGGTAGACCTGCGATCTATCCAGCAAAACACTTCGGAAATTGTCCTGGGGCGGATCTAGGAGGTAGTCTCGGGAAGTGTGCTGTTCATCGCTGCTACCGACATACTCATGCAACTCGTCCCATTCGGCATGCTCCGCCGGTACTTGTGCTTGGTGAGGAAGCGGTGACTCAGGTTCATCAGTGTAGCTGACCTCCATGTTGGCGGGCGCGGATGAGCAAGCAAGTGTTTCCATTATGTGCCGAAGTTCAATGAGTGTCTCCAGCTGACCTCGCCCTTGTGACCAAATACTTTTCACTGTGTTTGCTGGCTTCGAGTCCGCAGCGGGTATACCCCTATCCACCAACTGTACGCTGGAGGCCTTTCACCATCCGTACGCTTTCTGGCAAGCTATCTGGTTGCAACCGGGAAGTCATCGACCTAGTTGGCCGCTGTACCAGACCACGGGTCCAACGAGGGCGACGACGGCGATAATCAGACCAGCTACATGTGGTCAACTGCTATTATGCATCACAAAGATTCACGAACTTTGTACTCACCCCAGAATGCGAAGTCACTGCCAATGCTGACTGCATTGCAGATCTCGTTCATCAGCTTGACGCCAATGGGGACTTACTCCCAACGATACGCCGAGAATGGAACCTCGCCGCCGCCGCGCCACATGCGCTCGTACAGGCGATGCTGATCTACCTGCTCTTGATGACGGACGTGACGAGCTGGTGGTGGGCAGAGGCTCGGCAGACGCGACCACAGCGAGGCTTGCTGTTGCTGCTGCTGTCATTGGCGTAGCAGGTCTTGCTGACCGGAAGCGATGACAGCGAGAAGCTGCTGCTCTTACCCAGTGGGTATGCGGTGGGCGCGGCGTGCTTGATGGTCGATCGTGCGGTTCATAGTGGTGATGTCGAGGACTTCAAGAAGGACGTCAGTGACTTGCATGATGTCGAGAGGAGAGCTAGTGGGAAATTGGATTGCTTCATGGTCAACAAAGAGTGCAGTGAGCTGACGGAACTTACATTTGGAGATGTTCGAGAGGCCTGGCGAAGGAGGTGGTGCTGGAGACGAGACTCAGGACGGCTTCGATGTGCTGAGAATTCGGCAGTTAGGGGCTTATTACGAGTTTGTCGAGGTCGATTATGGTGAGCGGGCGGGCAGAAGTGAGTAGAAACGTTAAGGGACTTAGATTTGTGCGCACAACGACAAGCGCACAGACAACTTTTCGCTGCTTAGATGCAGATGCTCGAAGTACTCCGGAGCTCTGGGCAATGTTTAATGGAGGCAATCTTGTAACAGGGTGAAGCCTACAAACGCTGGGATTGCGCTGCTATCATTGCCGTGGTTATCATGTTGGCATCCAAGTCTAACGCCAAAGCTGTGAATGCAAGCCCACATGAAGTCCTGGTATACCCTAACGCCATTCTATCCATGCCATTGCGCCTCGTTGTGTACCCTGGAGGGCCTCAATGCTCTCGTGCTGATTGAATTGGAGATTTTACATGGGTGCGGTGCTTCTCAGTAGAGGGCAGCCCAAAGGTGCCAGAGCGCGAAAGGCACGCAGAGCAGTACAGCGACTTCTGATATCAGTGTGAAGACCTCCAAACTCGTGTGTCGGACCTACAAAGCATTGGCGTAGGCTCGATGCCGTACCACTCCAGGTGCTCCGCAGGCGCGCCTTGAGCTTCACGGGGCTCGGTGTTGTGCTGCCGATCGTACTCGTCCTCGATGTCGGCGTAGATTCGTCGCAGCCTGGCCTCATTGGACAAGCCTGCAGCGGGGTGAGAGTAGATCTCGGGGTAGCGGTCTCTGGAGGTATTCGCCATTGCGAGGCTCTTGGAGAAGGTTGTTGTACGAGTTGAGGAGGTCGATGGCGGGGGTGGTGGTAGTGGAAGGAGGGTTGGTACGCGGCATGCAGAAGGTTGCGTTAACGTGTATGTGCAAGGCAGCTGTGAAGGCGGCCCGTGAAGGGCAATTTCGTTACAGCAGCCCCCGCGAGAGACATCTGTTGCGTACGATGGCTTCGAACCCCCCACGTTCCCGGAAGACACTGCTCATGTAGCTATTGCGCATTGTTCTCAAAGTCCGCACATTGTCATGCCGTCAACCTCGAGCATGTCTCCCGCATGCCTTTGTCATTGGGTAAGCTTGTAGCCACCCACAAAATGCTCCATCTCGACGACGAAAAGTCGTAGAAGGAAGGGCGTTGTTCGAGAGGGCAAGCAGGGGCCCGGACATTTTCCTCTCGAGTTCATTGGGTGGATCCCAAGGTATGATGTCTTGCCGTCTCACGCCGCCGTCAACTTTGATATACGGGTGCTCCCCGCATTCACAATTCGCCCATGGTGTTGTTGAGGCACGGCCCCTGTCATGCCCGTGACGGTCTCGCACTTTTGACCCTCACAGTGCTGATGCTCAACCATCTCGGCTCCGTTCTGGTCGAAGTGGGCATCAAAAGATGCGCAGAGCTTGTGTCGTCTACCACAGCCCCTGTGCATTGTGAAAGCTCATTGTGATATTGCTGCATCTCCCTTAGTACACCAAGCTCGTGAAGCCCACGATGTCACTGTCGCTGCCCCTCCGCGCTGCGCTCTCAAAATGCTCCTGGCCCGTGCCTTTGGCGTTGCGTCGAGCTGTTCGCTCCCTTCAGCCTCGCCGTCCAATTACCCAACACTCAACTTATCGATTTCGACGAGACCAACATGATAAGGATGGCAAGGCTCGAAGCATCCTCCGCCGATTTTGCTGGTGTTGACAGCTCTTTTCTGCGGCCTTGCATCGATTCTGGAGCACACCGGGGGTGAAGACGAAGCCGCAGTGACAGCCTGTTTGCCGTGGTGGAGGCCCGCGAGCAGGGGTGCGAGATGAGGATAAAAGCTCGACTTCGCCCGCCACCTCCGTCTCTTCGACACCACACTCCTCTCTTATCAAACATTTCTCGGTCTGCCTCTTTGCCTGCCGACAAGGCGCATGTATGTTCTTATTTCCTTGCCTCCTCCTGGAGAGACCCTCCAGGATGGACCATCAATCTCAGAAAGTCCTGCCTTCGGGCACACTTATCCGCACTCAGCGCTGTCCGCCTCACCAGAGGCGGCGGAGAGCCTCTTCTGGAGGTCCTTAGGATCTGCTGCTCCGGCAGCTTAGACGGACGCGTCTTCTCTGGCGCCCTCGCCAGGTATTTCATCGACTTTCAAAAAGCTTCGTGCACGTCCGCTGACGCCAAAAGTTTTCCAAACAACCTCATGTCCCCTGGGCTCTTTTCGGGGCTCTGGTCTTCGCGTCCCCAAGCACATCACCCCTGCCAGGTTGTGGAGAGGTGAGTGCCCCCCTCTTTCGAATTCGCTGCTCTTACTGACATGTGTTGCAGATCCTTGAGGAAGGAAAAGCTTTCGAGGTGAGCCCTGGTGCAGGCATGGTCTATGGTGACGGTCCAAAAGGCTGGGGCTCACCTCTTTCCTTACCTCTACAAGAAGCGTAAGTTCGATCACCCTGTCGGCCATCCAGTTCCGCTCAGAGTATATGCTAATGCACGTGACAGCGCAAGGCTCTGGCAACACCGCCAGGGTCTCGCCCATGTCCATCCCATCACATAGTCCCGCCCTGTGCGAGGACCACGGGCATGGGCGACGGAGGCCAAGCTTCTACCACCAACATCACCAATGGGTTCGTCTCTCCCGTTGCGACCGCACGTAACCAGACACTCCAACATCGGCGTCGATGTTTCTCCTCATCATCCCGGCCACAGTTATCCACCCTGGCCCGCAGCCCTCACGACTACCTGACGGGCTGCTCTTACAAATCTTCAAGATCTTGGCGATCTCCATGTTCCCTCCAAGGTCAAGGTTCCATACAGTCATCAATCCTGGAGACTTCGTGATCCTGAACCGCCACTACGCCACCAGCTGTTCGTAGTCTCTACACCAGACTTCGCTCGCCAGCGATGTTGAGCCGGGTGCCTTCGGCTCTGAACAGAAGCAGAGAAACTACAGGACATCAGGGTCGTCAGTACTCTGTACAGTTTCGGTCATCTCCGCGTCACGGTAAGTTCGTCAGTCTTGTGCTGCGTGTCGTGCCGCTGATTCCCGTGCAAGACGCCACGGCTCTCATTACCACTACGTCGCCCGAAATCGATGCCGAGACAATCGTGACAGATGCCGTTGCGATGATCAGCAACACGCACGGTGAAGAAGGGGCGACAACACTTGGCGACCTGATGGGTCGACTCGTGTACGTTCGAGTTTTGCGGAACCTCCAGCCAAACCGCAAGTTCTCGCTGCCTTCGGTCTTCTTTGCAGACTAGATATCCCATGTGGCAAACTCACATCACGCCCTGAAGCTTTCGCGACCCGTCTTATCGGCACCTTGAGACAAGGTCGGGTTGGGCTGGCCTCACAACCCACCATGGCTGAGGAGGGGCTCGCCGGTGGACGACCTGAACGACGACTTCTACGACACTACGCCTGCCCCGCCAGCTAGCTGCGTTGTAAGGCCACCTATAGCGGTCGTTTTGCGCCCTCAGCAACAAGGACACGCACCCGCACATAATTGTCCAAAGCCTCGAAAACGACGGCGATCGGGGCTGGTCTCCAACTCCCAATGATGCCGTTATCGACAAATTTACACACCTGACAGCACTGCCGGGTTCGAAAAGCGTTCGCCGCAATATGGCTGCCGCGCCATGTTCGCCTGTTGGCGACTTGGACGATGAGGGTCGGGCTGGCCTCCCAACCCACCATGGCGTCCGCATCGCGTCGATCGTGACATGGACTGAAACTCATCCCGTCGAGCCCGGAATGTCGGCGCTGCAGCAGTTGCTGCACTTGAAGCTGCCTCTATCAGACCGAATGATTTCAACTTCCTTCTCGGCTGTTTCACCCCAGCTCTGCGCACCCTTACCATCGCGCGGTTGCGTGCAGACCAATCCCGACGCGCGTCGTACACGATGAATACAGAGACATTTTTCGATCAGCACAGTGTTGCTCACATCGATAACGCCCGCGTCTGCGCCTTCGAGTTTCTCGCTGCCAGGAGTCCTGCATGGTCTGAGGACAGCACCACTGTCACGGCGCCCCCTGATACTGCCATGAGATGTCCGGAAGACAGTACTCCAGCAGACTAACTCAGAACTCCTACTATAGTTCGACGAGCAGCAGTCGCAGCGCAGCGGACTCATGCCGGATGTTGAAACGCCTTCTGATGTGTTCTCTGGACCAATCACAGGACTGTGGCTTTCGCCGCATGCTGCAGCATGAAAAAGACAAAATGCGATGCAGCCCTGTTGAATAGCGATCTCAGTGGTGCCAGCAGTCATCGCAGCCATAGTGTCTGGCAAGCACCTCCGGTGCTGCCCTACGACACTCGAATTCCTTTACTTCCATTTGCGCTCGATCCCAACATGAGCGACCATGGCAACTTTCTCAAACCAATGGGTTCCGACCCGGAGGAGGACATCCCCCTGACATTGATAATGTCGAGCTTATAGGGAGGGGATGACTGGTACTCTGCGGGATGCTGAGAAGCATCGCGGGGGCAGGTACCTTGAGAACCGACAGCTGGTGGTGTGACGACTGTACTGATATCCCTTAGAGGATATACCGGGGGTAATAGTCAGAGCACCCCAGCAACGGGATGTCGGCCCTTCGGGGAGTTGAGTGCCTGGCGACGGTTTCTCTGCCAGGCATGGCGTCCATTCTCGCTACCCGCTGTCACGTTTGGCGGTGGGTCGGACGCCTGTGGTCAGGATCGTTGGCGGCTCATGTGGACAGGTCTTCATGACCTGGAGCCGTCAACGACCCCTTAATTGAGAGGTGGGTGTGGTGTTGGTTGGCATCACGCCCATAGCGGGCTCCTTCAGGGATGCCATCAACCGCTTCGGGCGCGGGCAGCGCAAGTTGCCATAGTATCCTCCGGGATACCATCAACCGCTTCGACCATGGCGTGGGCGGCGTAATCCGTCTATAACATCCTTCGGGATGCGATCAACCGCTTCGATCATTGCGAGCCGGTACTGAAGGTAGGTCCTTGGCCGGATGCATTGGAAAGCTACAATCGCTCTCACCGCTAGAGCAGGAGACGGTCGATCAACCATTAGCACCCTCAAAAGTACCTGCCTCTCTTCAGGCTGTCTTCGACGACAAGTTCCAGTGTCTGCGCTGGCTTCCGGTCGCCAAGATGACAAAGAAGATCCGCGGCTCGAATGTCTTCCTGCCAATGGGTGTCCTGCGCATCGACACGAACCAGCGTTACAACACCAAGATGAGCGACACACAAACCTCAGACATGATCAAGTTCGCCGTCACCTTCTCGAAGGAGTACACCATCACCCTCAACACCTTCAACGTCCTCAATAGGCGCTCGACAAGATCGTCGACCAGTACGATGTCGACTGCTCTGATAACGGCAAGGACTACACCAAGCGCAAGTTTTTTGAGAAGATCTAAGCTTCGAAGGCGGACTCCCGGTCTGAGATGGCCACAATGTTGGGCTGGGCGCCGGACCCCTACCTCAAGCACTATGACTGGGGCGGTGGTGGGAGTGGAGGATGGGGTGTGGGAGGGTTGCTTCCAACAGAGTCGTCTACCAGTACGATGTTGGTGGTAGAGGAGGAGAGGAGGAGATGGAGGCGATCCCCGGTTTCATCTTGTACGATGTTGATGTTTGTATTGGTGGTGATGAACGACGTGGTGGTGTTCAGAGTTTCCAGATATCGAATGCAGGGATATGAAAGCCTATTTCATTGCCAAATCCATCTCTTTTAAGCTATCAGCCCCCTTCTCGTCCTGGGTGTGCTCTGCTTCGTGGTGTTGAGGTACGTAAGCGTGCGTGACATGGTAAAGGGGTGTTTTGTGGTGGCGGTTTGCTAATAGAAGCAGGACCACGTTGTCGTAGCCGAAGACGACGGCACTGGTGAGGCCTTTCGAAAAGCCGAGTGATGAATTACGATGAGAAATAGATGGATTGTTTGAGGAAGGCCCGGTGCCATGGTCAAGCGTTCTTGCCAGGTCGCCAGCCCCGCTTCGCTTCGCGGACGGATGTTCCGAGGTTTGAACGTTGTTCGAGCGTTCTCAGACTTCCTCTTTCGCTCTTGTCATCCACACAGCTTGTCAATGTCGTATCGGTATATGGTGAGATCCGTTCGAGGGATCGTGATCGTTCGCGGAAGTGGGCGTGATGAAAGGCGACGGCCGGCGGCTTGGGCAGGTAGGCTCACCCCTCCCTATACTGCACAGCCAGCAACAAGCTCGAGCAAGAGAATAGGATTTTGACATGAGCCATACCGGAGTCCTTCGATACCTTCTGGATGTTCGCAGACGATGATGGCGGGGTGTGGTGTTGCATACCGGGATCTTGTCGCCGCCGCCTCCAACCTCCTGCGCAGGTCAGGCTTCCTTTGCCCAGTCTCCTGGTCTCAATCATGCTGATATAGCTAGCCCGGGAGATAACTCGTCGGTGTCTTAGCGCAGGATTGCGAGCCTTCGCCTGAGGTTGAAGCCGGCCACGAAGGCTCTGGGACCGCCCGCCCGGTCCCAGAGACGGAGCCAAAGCCAGACCGCATCTGCGGCTACGTCTAGCGTCCAAAGATGTCTCTACAGACGCATTAGTATCTTAAAAAGCTACTCAATGACTCCAACAAGTTTGTGGGAAGCTACGTCGCAGGTCTCTGCAGCCCATTCGCGCGGCATCTGCGGACAGCTCGGAGGTGCGTGGAGGGAGTCCGTACGATTACTTACCACGACCATGACGACAGGGACAGTCAAGTTGACCACTATCCAAGTCAAGAACATTATCTGCAAGGTAGGCATTGTGTGGTGTTGTCGGTGGTGGTATTGGTTCTGATGACGGAGTAAACTCTGAGAGCGGCGACAAGGAGGGACATCAAACGCGCGCAAGGCTCAGCAACAGCAAGGTGAGAGCCGTGCGAAGAATTCCAAGAGCAATGATAATATGAGACGCTGCAATCATGCGCTCTGCTACGAGCTCCTCCAAATCAAGGCATGCTAGTGCCACGTCGGCTATGGTCCTCGCAAGCAGCCTCGCGCTGCACGAGCAGCAGATCAACGGTTGAAGGCTCACCTCCGCACACACTTCCAGTGTACCTGCAAATATACGCAAGGGAATTAGGCTCTACACGCAGTGTCTCAGGGACCACATAAGGTCTACAGGGTATCACACGAAGTGACCAAGATCTGCCCGATTTTGAGCTGGAGGACGTCGAGCAGGCTCATGGTTATTGCAGCGGCTCAATATGCTATTGTCTCCAACGCAGACTCTTGACGAAAAACGTCTCTGCTACACCTGTCTACGCCAAGCTACTCCACTTCGTCCAATGGCAAGCCAGCCAGGGTATCATATCAGCTCAAGTTTTCCCCGAACAATCACATGGTGGGTCAGCTCTATTGTTCGCTACACCTTGGGAGCATTCAGCACGCTCTAACCCCTGTCTTACCCATGAGAAGAACACTCATGGTGAAGAAGAGCAGCGCCGCACTGGCCTTCACAGCCTCCCATAAATACTATCCCTGGTACGTTTCTCCGCTCTTCGGCAACCACATCTTTACAAAGAAATTCAATCAACCATGATTGCCCCTGGCACGTCCTCCACCACCACCACCTCCGCCGCTGGCTTCTCCCCGGGTCTGGCCAACCCTCACTTTGCTCCGGGCACCCTGCCCCCGCCGCCTCCGTTTCCTTCCTGGTTGGTCGCTGACCCCCCGCCGCCTCCGCCTCCGCCTCCGCCTTCGCCTTGCTGGACCGCTGCGGATCCATTTAAGTAGGTGAAACCGCTGCTTGATGTTAGAGAGAGCTTGAAAGTGTATTTGTATTGGATCTCCTGGCGTCTGGGTCCTTACGGTTGAGTGTGTACCCATGTTGTGCAGCCAGGACTTTGCATTCGTGTTTAATGGGGTGATGTCAAATCGGAGCGCGGAAAACTTGACTTGCTCTTCGAGCTGTTGCGTGATGGTTGTACTCTCTTGGAACATTGTTCGCCGAAATCTGCGCAAATGCCCCGTGCGCTTTGTGAGGCCCTCAAGTCGCTTCTGAGTAGGTGCAATGATGTAGTACTGGGAGGGCTCCTCCGAGCGTCGTCTAATCTGACAGCTACGTCTTGTTATCTTCCGCTGGTGTCTGTCGTCTGGAATCTCTTGGAAGACTGGCCTGCCGGAGATTACATTTGTGTCTCCCGTGTAAACCCTGATACAATATGATTTGATGTTCTCGAAAGCAACGACCCTGCCTTCGAATTGCGGCATCTCCAACATCACACCCTCGTTGGCAGCAAAACCTTTTGGGAGGCGCTTTGAACGATGGGAGACCGAAAAGAGAGCGTGGCTATTGTGCTGCACTGGCGGTGCATCGAGCCGGTGATTGAGAAGTTTGTCAGTCTTACGAAATCAGAAGCGAAGATCTCTGAAGACGATGATATCGCCCCGCGCCAGTTTGATGTTGTCAAAGGCCGTTGTGGGTTGAGTATCTCACGGAGAAAACAGTAGAGCCTCATGGAACACGGGGCTGTTGTTTGTCTCAGCAGACTAGAGTCATATGACACCAGTAGGACGTGAGCGAAGAAATTGAAGGTCTTAGATGAGCCAGGACAGTCGAGCAAACATGCGAGAGAGAAGATCGTTGGAGAGAGACGACATTCTCGGTCTTCGAGAGTGGCGACATTCACAGCGTAATTCACAGAGAGCGGCCTATTAGTCTCAGCCGATGGACAACGGCTCTGTATTCGGAAGCCTGGAAGTTGGAATCATTTGAGGAAAGATGCACTGGTGTTCGACATTTTGATTCAGGAATGACGAATGAGAAGGCCCGTAGGAGCGCTTACCCGTCTCGGCAAGTGCCGCCTTGGCAACTGCATTCGAGCTTCGCGAACATCACCAGCTTCACGGCGACGCCATATCGCGCGCAGAAGCACCAGATCCTCCCATTGGCCCCTCCCCACTCCTCAAATCCGTGATCCATACCCGGCCGCTCACAATGGCGTCCAAGAAGGTCACCACCGCGTTCTCGGTACGTGGCCACCATTCCTCGCGCGCCTCTTCATCTGCTGGCACCCCTCCACTCCACCCTACGACAGACCCAATAGCTGCCTACTGACAACATGTGCAGAAGTACACAGTTCAACCCACCGGAATCTATGCGGCGATCAACAGGCTATTCGCGCTTGACCCCAAGCGCTCGACCGGTATTCCCATGAACCCGCAATTCCGCAACCCTCCCCCCGGTGGCCTCGACCCTGCTACCTACGATGACCCCGTCACAATCCCCGCCGCCGACATCGCCGAGAACCCATACTGGAAGCGCGACGTGCGACGACGATACCCCAGGCTGTCGACCGTCACCCAGGCCGATGCTGTTGCGTTGCTTGAGGTTGGCAGCGCTGCAAAGCCCAAGCAGGAGCTGATCGGAGAGGCTGGCTCCAAGCAGCTCGTGGCTGCGCAAGAGGAAGGTGCCAAGGGTCTGGCTGTTGCATTTGAGAGGAACACTGGTCTGGCAAAGGATGTGCTTGGCCCTGGCGGCATGCCTCCTATGCCCCCGCCTCAGCACGTCAGCGAGTCTGGCCACAAGGCTTACGACTTACTGAAGGAGCAGACATATGGTGGCGAGTACGTAGAGATCTCATCAGGCGGCCAAGTTGAGCAGACGCTGACATCTTCACAGCTACCCTTGCAGGACATTCGCATAAGTCACTCGCTAGAGGCTTACCAGCGAGCGTGGAGGACGATAGAAGTACCTGTAAATACGACCACAGTTTTTTCCTTGCGTGATGTCATGTCAAATCATGTTCCATACACATTGCCTTCTGTTTGGCTGGCATCCCTTCATGAGCTTGACGTTCCAATTCGCCGTTTCTTTGGCTTCTGCCGCGTCTCCCAAAATCTTTGCTCTGGTTAGCTCCTTGTGTGTCTTCTCCAGGTCCATTGTTGTCACGAGCTTTCACTTTGGCAGGCAGGTCCGCGCGGCTTGGCGTCACCTGCACCGCGACTTCCGCGCTTGCACACTCTCCCACCTCACCTGCACGTCACAAATTACCTTTTCGGAACACTATCGTTTCAATGGCTGCTATGGCGTCAGAGCCGTCTGCTACGTCGCAACCGCCTGGCAGCGATCTGTGCAACTTTATCTTCGCTTGCTCCATATGCTGCGCTACGTTTGCTGATACCTATGAGGGTCACAATGAGACAGTTCAAGGCCTCTCAGATGGAATCAACCCCAAGGACCGTCTTGTCACGAAGCTGTTTGTTAGCTCCTGCTGTCATGTCTTCTGCGCCGAGCACATTGAAGGCGGTGGTGAGTGTTCTCCACAAAAGCTGCATGTTTACATCTGACCGAATTCCTGCAAAGGTCCAGCCTTTCACCCATCAGGACAGAAGCCTCGCGCACCATGCCCATGGTGTGTCAGAGAGAATGGCGATACTACACCGAAAAATCTTTTCTCGGTGCGCGGCTTCGGTGACGACGAACGCGACCCTCAGATCCCTTCGCTCTGGTTCAAAGCGCCGCCTATGAATTTCGACGTCCAGACGAGGGAGATGGAGGCTTTGCGAGTCAGTGACCATCCACTTGTTTCCCGACATGTCAAGCTGACATGCACAGTTTCAATACCTGTCGCTCGCTCGCTACTGCACAGTGTCTTATCGAACACGAAAGCCCCTCACTGATGCGTTGAAGAACACAAAACAGCAGCTAGTCACGATTCAGGATCGTGCTACGGAGGAGCATTCGAAAGTCATGTCCCTGCAGCGCGAGAACGAGCAGCTGCGGGCTGCAGCACAGCAGGCAAGTGAGGTGGACGCGTTAAAGGCAGAGGTGCAGCGACTGCAGCATCTGGTACAGGGGATGGATCAATGCAACGCTGACCTGGAAGCCTTTCGTCGTCTCGAAGCTGATGTGCGCGACCTGGATGTCTTCCGCAAAAACAAGGCTGCCATCCTGCAGTACATGAAGCTGCTCCCCAGAGTGGTCGAGTAAGCAGATCTCGGTCCATTTGTTGTTGGTGGCGCTGACACCGTGCAGGCAGAACACCAAGATGAAGGAGCGCCTATCTTCGCTTGGATTCGCCATGGCCGTAGAGCCAGTACCCAATCACACACAACTGACATCAGACGATTTGAACGAGATTAACGGCATAGCTGAAGCCTATGCTGAGGATGACAGGCGATTCCAGAAGTCATCCTCGACCCATACCGCCGGGCGCTCGGCGCACACCTCAGGTCATCCCTTCATGTCCAGCGACCGCCCGCTGAAGCGCCAAAGGGTTGATTCGCCTCTCCCTCAAGGCATGCAAATCGACCCGCCAAGTAGCCGCGACATGATGCCGCCGCCATCCAAGCCTCTGTCGAGAATGCGCTCAGTTCGTGGCTTGATCCCCACGATACACAAAAAGCTATCAGGCACCCGGTTCTCTTCAAAAAGCCATGAGAAGAACAACAACA
Organism: Didymella glomerata; assembly: GCA_030271015.1. Lineage (NCBI taxonomy): Eukaryota > Fungi > Ascomycota > Dothideomycetes > Pleosporales > Didymellaceae > Didymella > Didymella glomerata. The sequence goes on from JAJOHN010000009.1 coordinate 371,334, forward strand.
ACGGCGATGTACAGATGTACGACAACGGACATTGGCGCGATACAGCGGACTCCTACGAACAGGACGATCAGTCATCGCCACGCGAGGATTTGGGCAGCGAGCCACCATACATGTCCGGAGTGTTGCCTGCCGAGCTCACACCACAAGCGTCACACCCACTTGCGAACTTGGGTCAGCATACTAATGCATCTGAATTCTCTTTTCGTGCGTCATCACCTGTCAAGATGAACGCTGAGAGAAGCGAGCAGCATCCCGTGCAAATGCCTACTGGACCTTCGTACCTTCGTCTTATGGATGGTTTATCGCGCGACAACGGTGTTGAGCTAGGCCTCAAGGACCCTCGTGAAACCACCTCGACTCAATATGCGGTCGCTGGTGCTATCAGATCACCAATCAGTTCACCTCGGAACCATTATCACGCTCAAGAGGTAGATGATCAGCAACGTTGGCGAACGGGCCATGCATTCCTTCGTCAGTCGCTGAACGCACCACCGCGGATGAACAGTCAACAACGTACATCACCGCAGAATAAGTCTAACGGTTTCTTCAGCCGAGCGCACTATGACGCATCTGCAGGGACAACCACGCCAGCGCCACCTCAACCTCAGCAACCTGTTCGTCACATTCAAAACATCGTAAGTAGTCCTTTCTTCGGGCGTAATTATAACGGTGCGACTCCTCCACCGCAACCCCAGATCACTGAAGCCCAACCCAGTTCACATCATTCCGCCGTCTCTCGGTCACAGAGGTACCCGACTTCTCGGGGCACAACCGAATGGCGTGAGCGGCCCAGTCTCAATGGGCTGTCGTTCTTTGACGCACCTGTCTACACACGAAATGAGCCTGTCATGCACAAGACTTGCCGACAACCATCGCGGCACACCTCTCTACACACCATTGAAGGCGGACGTCCAGATACTCATCGCGGATCTGTCCTCGATAGCAGCTATGGGTGCTCTACAAGACCGCCATTCGCTCGACAGCAACAAGTACAGTCACCGTTCCGCGCACCGCCATCCTTCGCTTACAGTAGAGCACCTCCCTCACGTATTGGGCAGCTACCCTCGTCGATGCCGTCTATCGTTTCGAGTCAATCTCCCGTACCCAATCGCACACAATGGAAGACGCTGCAACGTGCAGGTGTGCGGAGCAGTCGTCAAAGCTTTGGACAGATACCAAACAATTCATTCAACACTGCCTCTGCCAATCCATTTAGGCGTGTCGAGCGACGCAGCGTAAGAAGGTGATCTTTAGAGGGTAAATTATGCGCGTGTGAGTATGTTAGTCTATGTCAGCGTTGCTTTACGATGTTTTTCGGAAGATACTACAAATTACGAACGAAGTCACCCCGTCAACGTTGCCATCTTAGTGCACGCAATGGTCCCGCCACGTCTGGGTTAGCCTGATTTGACATGGGGTACTGTGGTAAGTTGGTGAGTAAGCTGTTCACCAACGATGGCTAACCCTGAACGCCTACAGGGGTTCCGAGTGAACTCGTGAACCACAAACCTTGACGTGTGATTGGTATACGCTTGTCCCTCTTGAGCGCGGAGCTTGTCCCTATATTACAGAGCCGGGGTCCCCTAAAGAAGCACTTTATCGAGTGATTGGGGCTGGCTAAGCTTAGGAGAATTCCCGACCGCAGATTACGAGCGCAATGCGCCATGCGACGAGGATCTAGCCAGCTCCCGAGTCCGAAAACGAAACTCTTATTGGCCGCTCCGACGACTCGCAGGCGTGTTTCGCGAGGGACACTGACGCTCTTGCAGATGTTTGCACGACATGCTCGGCTGTTCTGTGTTTCAGAGAAGGAGCCGGTGCTTATGTCCCGGATTTAAGCACATGGCTATCCCTGCTCCCCCACACTGGCATCAACGCTTGACCCACATCAAGCATTCCTTAATACGCTTGAGCAATCTACACTCAGCCGCCAGACTTCGAATCCAAATTGCCGATACCGCTTTGAGCAAATTATGGTGATCACACAATGGCATTGCTGGCCAAACCCCTCACTAGACCGGAGGGTACGGTCCGTCACGCTCCAGTGTAAATTGTCAGTGGGTAAAAAGATTAGGTCTGTATAAATGTACAAGTAGCCGTCAACCCTGGAGGCCCTCAAGCTCCTCAAACACCTTCTTTCGCATTCGCATTCGCCATGCTCTTCAGCAACATCTTTGCGGCGGCCGCTCTGGTCAGCACCGCTTTCGCTGCTCCATCCGACAAGGAAACTCGCGCCAACCGAAAACTCAAGTTCTTCGGCATCAACGAGTCTGGTGCTGAGTTCGGCGAGAAGAACTTTCCAGGTGTCTACGGCAAGGACTACACTTGGTATGACACCAAGACGATCGACCAGTTCCTCGGTCAGGGCATGAACATGTTCCGCCTGAACTTTTGTAAGCTCAACCTTTGAGTATGGCGGTAGTCCATGCTGAGAATCGCAGTGATGGAGCGTCTCACGCCCAACACCCTGACAGGTGCATTTGACAAAGCCTATCTCGGCAACCTCACCCAGCAGGTCAACTACATCACCAGCAAGGGCGCCTACGCTATGATACAGCCGCACAACTACGGCCGCTTCTACGGCAACATCATCACCGACACCACCGGCTTCAAGACATGGTGGAAGAACGTCGCCGCACAGTACAAGGACAATGCACTTGTCGTCTTCGACACCAACAACGAGTACCACGACATGGACCAGACGCTGGTCTTCAACCTCAACCAAGCCTCGATCGACGGCATCCGCGCTGCTGGCGCCACAAAGCAGTACATCACCCCTGAGGGCAACTCGTACACCGGCGCATGGACATGGATCAGCTCCGGCAACGGCGCCTCGCTCATCAACCTCAAGGACCCCCAGAACAAGCTCATCTACCAGATGCACCAGTACCTCGACTCCGATGGCTCTGGCACATCCACGACCTGCGTCTCGGCTACTATCTTCAAGGAGCGTCTCCAGGCTGCAACCAAGTGGCTCAAGGACAACAAGAAGCAGGGTCTCATTGGCGAATATGCTGGTGGAAACAACGCTCAGTGCATCTCAGCGCTTCAGGACGGTCTCACCTACATGGCGCAGAACAGCGATGTCTGGACTGGTGCGCTTTGGTGGGCTGCTGGGCCGTGGTGGGGCGACTATATTTACAACATGGAGCCGAGCACTGGTGTTGCGTGGGTTAACATTCTGCCTAAGATCAAGTCTTACTTTATCTCGTAGACAAGAGATGTGGTAGCAGAGGCTTGGATGGACTTGAGTCTGAGCCCTTGGTTTCGATGAGTTTTGTACATACTTTATACTTCATTCGTTCCACTAGCTTTGCATTAGCATCAAAATGGAAGATCCTGCGGGTCTAATATCTCTCATTCTCCACTATGATTGAAGTAGGTTGCGATCGTGTTTTTGAGCCGTGCTTACAACTGATAGCGGGCAATGACTACCTTGACCAATGCTAGTGTTGTTCACAATGTTACATCCTCCGACAACTCCCTCTACGGCGTCGTATTTACAAGCCTCTATCTCGACTCCAGTGTGATTGATTCACTCGTCTGGTCGAACACGCCCTTCACGAATTGCACAGTCCACCATTGCTCATGCGTCAGCATCGGAGGTTGTACTCGCGTAACTCCGGCAATCCATCCACCATTGCTCTTCAAACCAAGGTAGCATCGCACTTTCAGCACATTTCAAGTGTAAGCTCAATCACCACGGCTTCGCACGAGTCATTGGTAAGGTGTCTTCACGCCAACTTGACAACCACTAACTCCGCTAGCGCCGTCACGCCCGTGACGTGTTTCCACTACGAAACAACGCGCAACCTTCGATTTCTGAAAGTGCAAGAATGGCAACCCCACATCCAGAAAAGATGGAGCTTCGAAGCACCCTGGGGCATGTGGAGCGTCTGCTATCTCGTTCGGCCCGATGCCGTCATTCGCCGGGCGGTGAAAGCTGCCGCGATGATATATAGTGACGACGCAAGTACCGTCGAGTCGTCGTGAGTAGAGGTGTTTTCGAGTTCACGTATAAATAACTCAAAGCAAACAACCGCATCCAGGATGGTCAAGATTGCAGTCGCAGGCGGTACCGGCAGTATGTACCCGAACTTGCTACCGCACTAAGCCTGCTCCCTTCCCATCTCTCTGACACCAGTATCTGTATGAAACCGCAGCAACTGACGACATCCAGATGTCGCGACGGAAATCCTCCGCGCCCCAATTCGCTCCGGCAAACACGACATCACCATCTTCACCCGCTCAGGCGCACCTCTGACACCAGTCCCTGGCGTCCTCTACAAGAAAGTCGACTACAATGACATCGATGCCCTCACCTCCGCCCTCCAAGGCTTCGACGTCTGCCTCTCCTTCCTCATCGTCCATCTCGACGTCGACAACATCGTGCAGAGAAACCTGATCCACGCCTGCAAAGCCGCAGGCGTCAAGCGCTTCGCGCCCGCCGAGTGGGGCATCAAGAACAATTCCGGCGTACCGCCTTACGCAAACAAGGACTTCATCGCCAACTACCTCGCGGAGCTGAACCGGGAAGACACGGTGCTGGAGTACTGTCTTTTCCAGCCGAGTATCTTCCTCGACTACTTTGCGCATCCGCACCCACTGAGTCCGGAACTGATCACGTGGCCGTTCTTCGTCGACTTCGAGAACCGGAGAGCTATTGTGTTGGATGACGGGGAGCAGCCGATTGTTCTCACGGCCATCTCGGATGATTCTGAGATCCTCGCTCGCGCACTGGAAGATGAGAGGCCGTGGCCGGCTGTGGGCGGTGTGCGAGGCTGCAAGACGACGGTCAACGAGCTTCTTGCGCTTGGGAAGAAGATCAGGGGCGGCGAGTGGACGGTTGAGCATGTCAAGGGGGAAGATATCAGGAAGGGAGAGTTGAAGACGAAGTGGGTGCCGCAGATGAGCCACCCCGTTATTCCGGCGGACGACCGGGAGCAGTGGTCGAAGGACTTCCTCATCATGTTCCTGGTGGGTATTTTGAACGGGGCGTGGAATGTGGGCGATGAGTGGAACCAGCGGTTCCCAGACCATAAGTTCTTGAGCGCCGAGGAGTACCTCACAAAAGCGTGGGAGGGGAAACCGTAGGAAGAGAAAAGAAGAGGCAGTGTCAGACGATAACGCCCTGACAAATAAAGAAGTCTAGATTGAATAATATGTACCAGAAATGAACAGTCAGTCCTAGAGGGACAGGCTTATGTATCAATGAGGGGCTCCTGGGGCAGCGGCTTCTCGGGCAGCGGCTTGGTCGGCAACGGCTTCATCCTCTGCTCATCCCAAGTCATGCTTGGACGACTGGGACCCTCCTCATAGCTGTCGCGGTAGTCACCTTGCCAGTTGCCACCAAAGCTGCCTCGAGAGCTGCTTGCAACGGTGTCACTGCGCTCGTCCCAGCGCTCCTCATCTCGGTTCCCTTGGTTGAGCTGGCTGTACACGGCATCAATGCCCTTCCAGCTCGCCAGGCTGCGCTGCTGCTTAAAGAACAGCCAAGCACTGTGCACGATCCGGAGTGTGATGAAGCCACCCACAACGCTGCCGATGATGATGAAGAACAGGCCGAGGAAGTTGGAGTGGAACACGTCGCCCACCCAGCTCCGCAGCGTGCCTTTCTTCCCCCACACGCCCCAGTCTTCACCCAGATAGACCAGCTCGCCCTCGGCCTTCCACACATCGCCGCCGAAGAATCGCTTGATCCGGCCGAAGAACGAGAGCGAGGACGACGGGAAGTCGAAACGCCGAACGACCTGCTCGACCTTTGTGATCTCCAGCGAGTAAATCTCGTCCGGCTGCACGGGGCCAAACAAGCCGCCGTCGTCCTCGTTGTGCGGGTGGTGCCGGTTGCCGCGCTTCACGGGCTGGCCGGCGATGACGATGTGCAGCGCTTTGCGGTCCGTGTCGTCGAGTTTCCAGGGCGCTGAGACGCCGGACGTGTGCGGCCTGGCCGGGACGCTGCGCCCGCCGACGGGGTCGAATATGACGTCCCAGATCCGGATGTGCGCGTCGGCTTCTTCGCGCTGCATGTGCGAGGAGTACGAGTAGTCGGCGGCCATGCGGGCGAGGGGGAGGGATCGGCACCAGGAGATGCAGTCGCTGGTAATCTTTGGCGCGGAGCAGGAGGGGTCGGAGCAGGTCGTTGCGGCGGACAGGTTTGCGTAGGAGAAGTCGGGGTGCAGTAGTGGGACGGCGATGTGCGGTGGGTTGGGGATGGTCTGGAGCACGGGGAAGATCTTCTTGCCGTTGAGAAGGACCGAGCGCGTGTCGTTTGCGAGAGTGACGTTGAAGAACTGTTGAATGTCAGCAGCTGCTTCATTGACTATCGCAGACCAAAGCATGCTTACGAGTTCCTGGTCCCCATGCGTCATCCTGCTCTCCGGCTGCCCGTCGTCCGCGTCCAGGTTGAACGTCTCCACATACGGACAGTCCTTGCAGGCGACCTTGGAGAAGTACTGTTCCCCAGTCGCAACCTCGACGACAGTGTCGATCTTTTCCGCGCATTTCTCCGCATCGGCGTGTTCCGTGCTGCAACTGGAGAACTCAAAGTCATCCTGCGCCGCCGCAGCAGACAAGAGCAGCGAAGCGAACGACAGCCCAAGAACGCGCATCTGGGGCAGATTGTGAGTGTGGGAGTGGAGGCGTGAGGCCTGACAGATTGACAGGATCAGCGTGGTTCGCCGGCCCGGCAATGGAAGGCTCGAAGGCTTCAGGGGCTAGCGTGGCAGGTGGGCCCGCTAGTTTATCGATTGCGCTGCAGGGCTGGTCTGGCCGGGCGCGGATCGTCAACCATTCCGAGGCTGTTGAGTCTGTCACCACGTTGAGTATTTGGCTATAGATAGACGTCCTCTCATGCTGTCCATGTCTCAAGGCGCACTCGATGTGAACGGTGAGTGATAATGGACGAGTCTGTCGAGTGATGAGATCTCGTGGGCGCCTCTTGTGCTCCGCCCCGCTTGGCTGCCCGCCGGTGAACACCGAGTGGGAGATATCTCACGAGTTGGTTGTCAGTAAACATCTCGGTCTGTTTTTCGTTCTCTATTATAAAATCTGGTGTGTCTGTCATATTCGTCCTGCGATTTAGTGATTTAGTGATTTACACTGCACCGAGGACACTGTCACAGCGGCTACAAGATGTCTTCCGCCCAAGATCCCACCAAGGCTTCATTTGCCCAAGAAGCCGAGAAGGAGCAGGACACTGTCGCCGAGACGATTGCATACGCGCGACGCACATATAAAGGCAACCATCCTGATGTCAAGACCTTTGAGCCGGAGAGGTAAGTCAGAAAGTTCCCCCTTTGGTAAGCCTTGCTCACATTGAACAGCAACGGAGGCATCAAGAAATTTTTGAACAACATCACCCATACCCTTACAGCTAACCGCTACGGCGGGTCGTAGAGCAAGAGGCGAAGATTGGATGAATTTTTGGGGACTTGGAGAAGGTCTTGAACTGATGTTACGTTGCTTACTTGCGGTGTAGAAGTCTTTCAAACAGTGCTTGACATGTACAAGATCGATTAAACTGTTCCAAACGTGATCCAATCGCAGCCCTCTCCTTCCTTTCCTCAGTCGTCACGATCCGATCCTTGAACATACTACAAAGGTACAATGCCAAGCCAACTCGCCGTGACTTCCGAGTAGTCATAGAGATCGCCGGCGTGCGTGCCTTGTGCACTTGGCAAGCATCCTATATCATGAGAATGCTTACCGTCGCTCTGAGTGACTATTGCCATCAGTTTCCTCCTTTGAAGCCGTGATCAGCGCGCCATCTTACGTCCACGATGGAAATCTACCAAACGAAGGCTCTCGGGTTTGATAATGAGCCTGCCAGCGACACATTTCTAAATAACAGCGATGAGGGTCTCGCCACTAGCCCTTCGTCGAACGAGAAGTCGAGCGAGAAAACCAAGCCGCTGCCCAACCGCCCCATGTCTCAAACTCAAGCCTTCGATGAAGAAAACCTCACCGAGCCAAAGGGCAGGTTTCTACGAGCCTGCCACGCACTAGACGCCTACCTGGCAAGATCCTTTCTCAAGAAGGAGTATACATGGCGCGATTACCTCATCCGCTTCGTGCCTAGCTTCATAGTCGGAATCCTCGGTACCCTGGTCTGGCGATGGGTCACACTCGGATGGCGACCGTGGACAAGAACGGTTGAAGAACGGGCGATGTGGTGCAAAAGCTCAGGATTTGAGAGTTTGTTCCTGTAAGAGAAACGCTGCGAGTGCCAATGCCGTGCAGGCAGAAGCGGTACAAGTGTGACAGCATCCAACGGACCGAATGTTCGCTGGACCCTGTGACGTCACCCCTTCTCCGCATTTACACTTCGCCGTTGCGCAACATCCTAGAGCCAACATACAACAGCCTACAAACTTCACACGCGAGACTACAAGAGCCACACCAGTCTCATATCACGCAGTATCGTTTACGCAGCATCCCTCGTCCCAAAGCTGCCAAAATGCCATCCTCCTACCAATCCCAAACCTTCTCCTCCGTCTCCAGCTCTGTCAACGGACAAACCACATCGCGCACACAATCCACATACAGTGACAACTCTGGCACACGGGTACACCAGACAAGCCAAGAGCCCGGCCAAGCGCCGCGCGAGGAGCGATACGAGATCGATAATAACGGACGCCGCATCGCAGATGGAAGCACGAGTGGCAGTAATGCGGGACGGATTACGGAGGTGAGCGATGAGCAGCAGAAGAAGAACGACAGGCTGTACGAAGAGAGGATGGAGGATGAGTATGCTAAGAGGGAGGGCGGTGCGTAGATGGTTCGCGTGTAGGGGCGATGGGCAGGACATGTAAGGCTTGGAGGTTCGTTTGGATGGTAGCGGAAGCGGTGGACTGCGTGGCCACATGATCGGTGGGTAGTAGATGAAGGCTCCGCAGATCGAGTTCGGCCTGCAAGTTTTCCGCTCTGTCCGCTCGTTCTTTCATCGTGATGCCTGCCAAGTCGAAATATAGGCCCCACAGAACCTGATTTGTTGTCACACGAACCTCTCCAGTGTCTTGCATGCGGCCAGTCGAGAGCGCCTTGGGCAAGGCTGATATCTACCAAGTTCTTTTGACAAACTTCATCCTGGTCGAGATTGTCACAACTTACTCCACGCATCCTTCTCCATCGCCTCCAATCCGCAATGCATGCAAGGCTTCTGCAGAGACACTCTTCGACCATCAGAGCGATCGATCCGAAGCAGACCATGGACTCTAATGACGCAGATCTGCCTCAAGATTGTCCAAGGTCTCAATGGCTGCAGCGCTTTCGAGACAAGCAGCACAGCATCGAAGCTCGAGAGCTTCACGTGTAACCACAGAGCCGTTCAGAAGATTCGATACGATGAATGCGAGGTAGTGAGTCACACCGGTGAGTGTTCTTCGTACTGTTCTGTATAACTGCCTCTAGGATTATTAAGGCTAATTAAATGCTTGCTTTAGGATCTCGAACCAACACCAAGATCATTGATGATATGCAAGGCCTCGTCAACGCTACCGACATCATCGCAGTCGAGGCCCGGGCTGCAGCTGATGACTATCCTTACAAAGGCCAATGCCCCGGCGGAAGCGGCACAGACGAGTGGAATTTCTACGAGGGCCAATGCACTTCTTTCGGCGCCTGCGCGTCAACCAAAAGCTTGCCATCAATTTTCAGAATTGGTACAAGGACTACCACTATGGCAATGCAGACACATGGAACGAAGCTGCTAGATGTACCGGCTCTGCTAATGGCGTCACCATAAACGCCCAAAGTCGGGTCGGTCACGCAGCGGGACAAGGGCTCTGGACATGTCGCCTGGGTCACAGGGGTAAACGGCGACGATGTCACTGTTGAAGATTACAATTGGACGCTGGAGAACTACGGTGAAGAAGAACACCTATGAAAACTACATCCACTTCAAGAAGGTGTAAGAAGAAGATGACGAGCTCTCAGGTGCCTTCCTGATCCAGGGAGTATTGACTCCTGTCGGCCACTGTATCGAGGCCCATTGGGATTGTGGATTCCGATGGAGGAAATGGAGGAGAAAGTTTCGTAGCGAGATCAAAAGCACCAGCGCGGTCGCGCGCACGAATGTAATCATCTTCGCAAAACAGCTCTTGTTAGTCGTCGTGCAATGCGAAAATATCCCCGCGATCGTATCCACCACACATTCCTCCTCCCCTACGCGCACGATACCCGGTCCCAGCCTATCCGGATGAGCTGAATTCTGACCCCGTCATCGCGAGTATCCGTGGCGCGCTAGCGTCCGCTGAGCTATCCGCTCCGCCCCGCCTTTCAGCCCTGCGTTAGAGTCCACGTGATGGAACGACCTGCAATGGCCGCGCATATCCGCCGTCATCACAAACATATACCTGAACTCTCCGCCGTCGGCAACGTAACAAAATCCACAGCCAGGACTTTGCAAAAGTGATCCCGTGCCATGGACTTTCTTAGTCAGGATCACGATGAGGATACTGCGGGAGCTGCGGATGGCGGTGGATGCCCGCTGGAGCGAGGGATTTGTTTAAGTAGACGCGTCCTGCTGTTGTTCAGAAGGAGTCTCACCCCATTGTATTGCTTGCTGCACAGACAGCTTTACATTTGTGTGTCAATGACCGTGTTGCAATAACACCACCATATCCTTTAGATTCTAGTTTTGACTTCGACGCTGATTCCTCACCACAACCATGGAGCTCTTCAGTCTCGCCTGGTCGCTCTTGACCTCCCCTCTCCTCTTACTAGCTACCATCTCCGGCGGTCTCACATTCTACGTACGATCTCGATCCACATCTCTACCCATCTCGTCTAACTGTATCAGATCCTCGCCGTCATCCTCTACCGCCTAACCCTGCACCCCCTCGCCCACTACCCCGGCCCCTTCCTCGCCAAAACCACAGACATCTGGCTCGCATACTACGCCTACCGCGGCAGCCGACACCTCGCGTTCCACAACGCCCATCTCCAGTACGGACCATATGTCCGCTTAGGACCTAATCTGCTTTCCGTCAACACGGCCACGGGACTCAAGACCATCTACGGGTTTAGGAGTAATGTCAAGAAAGCGGATTTCTACAAGGCGTTTCCGTCTACCCCTGCGGCGGTGAGCGTGCACAGTGCGATCGATAAGATGCAGCATGCGCGTAAGAGGCGGGTGATGAGCTCGGCTTTCTCGGACAGTGCGATTAGGAATCTGGAGAAGTATATTTTGGCGAATGTGAGAGTGGGGTGTGAACTGCTTGGGAGGCGGAGCGGCGGAGATGAAAATGCAGGACTTGGCGACGAGAAGAGCGGAGGACAAGGGTGGAATAAGAGCTGGAACGCGGCGCATTGGTGTGAGTGGTTGGTCTTTGATATCATGGGTGATTTGGTGTTTGGGAAGGCGTTCGGCATGCTGGAGAGCCCAAGGAATCGGTTTGCGACCGAGTTGGTGGGGAATGCGGCGCATAGACATTTGATCGTAAGTCCTATTACCTTTCATTGTGAGAGGATGTTGGATTGGGCTTGACTGACCAAGGCAGTGCGGTACCCACCTGACCATCCACAATTGGCACCTGGATAAGCTGTTCTTCCGCAAGATTGCTGGCCAGCGGGCGCAGTATATGCAGTACAGCAAGGGCCAGGCTATGGAGCGCACGAAGCTAGGTCTCGAGGCTGATCGAAAGGATTTCTTCTACTACCTTCTCAACGCGAAGGACGCGGAGACAGGCGAAGGCTTCAACATGAACGAGCTGTGGGGCGAGTCGAATCTGCTGATCATCGCTGGCTCGGACACCACATCCACCGCCATGTCCGGCACATTCTTCTACCTGGCGCACAACCCCACAGTCCTCGAGAGACTGTGCAAGGAGATCCGCGAAACATTCACCGACGTCGAACAGATCGTCACCAGCCCCAAGCTGAGCAGCTGCACATACCTGAAAGCCTGCATCGACGAGACAATGCGCATGTCACCTCCAGTCGCTGGCGCTCTTCCTCGTCAAGTCCTCCCCGGTGGCATGGAGATCGATGGCAGGCGCATTCCCGCTGGCGTCGACGTTGGTGTGCCCATCTACGCCATCCATCACAACCCGAACTACTACCCGCAGCCGTTCGACTACATCCCCGAACGCTGGCTCGCAAATGCTTCCGTCAACCCGATGCACGACAGTTTGCCTGCTGCACAATCGGCGTTCAACCCTTTCAGTATCGGCCCTCGCGGGTGCATTGGTAAGGGTCTGGCGTACGTCGAGTTGACCGTTACTATTGCGCGGGTGCTGTACCTGTATGACTTGAGGCTCGCTCCTGGCACGACGTTGGGCGCTGGGAATAAGGATTTGGAAGTTGGCAGGACGAGGGCGACGGAGTACCAGATTCAGGATGTGTTTGCGAGTAAGAAGGATGGCCCGATGTTGCAGTTCAGGGCAAGGGCGTAGGCTGATTCAGTAGATGGAATGTCAAAATATCTCCAAAAATCAACGCTATACTGTTTGATGAGTCCTGAGTTGGAAAGGAACAACATGTGGATTAAGAACGCTGAGGGAAGCTCCGCGAGGTGGTTGATGCAGGAGTGAAGAGGGTCAAACACAGTGACACACGGCGGCGAAAGTGTGGTGTTATAAACATGGCAAACGAAGACGCCACATGCAATGTAAAGGTTTAAGTCATACAGGAGAGCGGATGGTGGGTTACTGCCTCCCCTCTAGAGGTTGGCTTTATGGGCCCGTGCGCCTGACGCGTTTTATCGATATGGCCCTTGTCGTTGTCGCGTCGGGGACTTTTCTCGAATTGCCAGCATCAACAAGACAAATCAATTCATCGGCCAATTCAAAGAGTCGACATATCGCTGAACCCACGTCCTCTATCCGAGTTCCCTTTGTCGCTATGTCTGTCCCCAGAGCTATCTTACAGCGTCGGTTTGTCCGGTCCAGGGGTTTTGCCAGCCGACGCGCTACTGGCTTGATACTCCGCCTTCCGAGCACAGCAGCCCCGCAACGACAATTTATTTCGAGCGCGCGGATTCAAGAACAGGAAGCTATTCAAACGCCAGCTACAGGACTGACGGCTACTCGTGACGGAGCTGCCGAAAACAAGTCACATAGCATAGCGATTACGAAGTTGGATCGGGACACCGCCCCAGCTGAGATTCAGCAACTCCTCCGCGATGCTGGAGTCGATGTGTGAGTAGACTGGTGACGAGATGTCAAACGACCGGCATTGAGTTGTCTAAGTCACGTGCCGTACTGATTGTTGAACAGTAAGAAGTTTCAGTTTCGAGTGGACCGCTTCACATTCCAGAACAGTACCAGCGCCTTCGTCAAACTTAGTAGCGAGGAGCACGTACAGAAGGCTGTCAAAGCACTGGACGGCCTGGCGCTGGGCAAGTATTCGAAGCCCTTGAAAGTATCCTCATTAGCAGAAACATTCCACTGGGAGGCCGAGAACATGACGAAGCAGCGGTACTTTATCTACAACACGACCGCTCCGTCTCAGGCAATTCAGGCACTTTTGGAAGGCCGACGGTATACCATCTTCGTTGAAAACCCAGGCTGGGCCATGGATAGGGGCGTAGCTAAGTCCGTCAACAGTCGAAAACGAGAAATCCTCGGGAAGGCGTTCGAACCCTTTAATGTTGAAGCATTTGGCGGCATTAACCCAGTTTGGAAGACCGACAGGCGATCCGGCATGAGTTTCGTTACATTTATCGACTTCGCGACAAAGGAGGATGCACAGCGCGCGGTGGAAGCCCTGAACAACAGCTTTGTCGAGGACAAGCGCGTGGAACTGCGGCCATATTCCAGCGTTCATCCTAAGAGGGCTGAACAGATCGGCAAAGTGGACAAGGGCGTTCTTGCCCAGCTGCAGGAAGCCGGTCTTTTGAACGCAGAAACTGGCAAGTCATTCATGTGACCGACTCACTGCGCCGCGGATACCACGTCAGATGGGTTGTGCTTGAAATATTGTATAGCACGATCTACACGATCTGGGACAGCGAACTCTATCAAAGGTCTTGGCACTCTGCCTTTGAACATTCAAGAACTACCCTTCTCACCGATTGTCTCCTCGGCCCTTTCGACACCTCTAAAATCAGCTTCGTCGTTGTACTTTCTGACACCGATAGTCCTGACGACTAGCCATGCGGGAACCAAAGCTACGGCCCATATACCGAAGTTGATGTAAGTTCCCCCAACAGTAGCGATAATAGGAATCGCATTCAATCCATAGCTGAGCGCCTGCCAAGCTGACTCCGTTCCACGGAGCAGCGCCGCAAGACGAATGGTTTCCTGCGGGCTTTTCGAGATCTGGCCGATGAGGAAGAACGCAAAGTTATAGTTCAGCTGGAAGCCTGCAACATGGAAGATGAACGGCGCGAACGCACGACCGAAACCTTCATCTGCCCAATCATACAGTGTCGCGGATCGGGAAAATTGTGTTACATTGATGGTGAGCCAGACCCACCACGCTCCCTGCGTGACCATGATGACAGTAAAGGCCGACCGTGCTCGATTCTTCAGCGCTACGCTGTGCGTGTCGAGCCACGCGCCGAGGAGATTCGTAACCACGATCGAAATTGCGCCGGACAAGAAGGACCCCAACGAGCGAGCGCGCACGCTGAACCAGAGCGCGATATAAGTGTAGTACACAGCCTCGCTGTATACTCCCTGCCCGATCCAGAAGACCAGCAGAAGGAATTCCTTGTTCAGGAACGTCTTCGTCGTGGCCCTTATCTCCTGCCACGGGCTATCGTAAATCTGCAGCTCCACCGGCACCCCATCCGCGCGCTGCACTCTCTCCGGCCTATTCAGCAGTAACGCAATAAAAGGAGCGAGACACTGCAGCGCGATGAAAATCAGATACACGGTGTAGCCGACCTTGCCCGCGGTATTCTGCTCGTGATTCAATCCCAGATTAATCGCTCCACCGAGTATGCGTCCCACGCACGTCCAGGTGATCCAGTACGCGATCATGCGCCCTCGATTCTTCGGTTCCGGGTACGCAATGGCGATGCTCGCTTCGCTCGCCCAGAAGATGCCGGCTGAAATGCCGCACAGCGCGGCGCCGAGGATGACGAGCCATTCTGTGCCGAAGCGGTTGTTGGTGTAGAGCCCTGCGCTATATGGCGCGAAGCCAATGGTTCCTGCGACCAGTGCACCTTTTATGCCGACGTACTTGACGAGCGAGGAGGTGAGCCAGCAGGAAATGATCATCAAGCAGAATGTCAGGGCGTTGGCGGTGTTGACCAGGTACGGTTCTTGCGCGCCACCAGCGCCGAGCGAGTTCATGGCGCCCCATAGTCCGGGGGCTGCGAGACTGCAAAAACCGAGAACTGTGGCATTGTAGAATGGCGTGCGGTACCATCTGACTGTTGGCGTTAGGGTCTGGTGATGAGCTTGGCCGAAGGGGACATACTGGGCTCTCTGCTCCATTCAGTCGACGAATTGTCGGTCGCATCGTGGGGTTCCAGGTCTGCCATGTTGTAGATGAACGAGCGAATGAGACGAGTGTCCACGATTCGAAATGTACTTGATGTTTGACTGTACGCGCTAAGCTTCGTGAACCCACGTGCAGAGACAGAGGAAGTGGTAGGCGGCAATGGCGTTTCTACATTGTGACCGTCGAAAGTCTTTATCTGAAGTTGATCCTGGCGCATTTCAGGCTTGGTATTGCATGCACAGTAGGAGTTGGGCGATGTCAGATAAGCGTCTTGTGTTCGATTGGTTAGTGAATGACGTGCTCCACGTGAGGATTGATGTGCGTATACCAAGCGTGTACTAGTGCCTTGACATCTCCTCGGTACTGCGGGCTGGAGATCAGATTCAAGACAAGCTTGCGTGTTCAAAAGGAAGATACCTTCTTCTTCACTTTGTTTCAAACAGATTCGTGCTCACTTGAGGGTGCCCTTGAGTCATGGCGTGAAGAGTGGGGTTGTCGTACAATATCAAGAACATTTTGCGTACGCCAGTTCTGCAACAACGCCTCTAGAAACTTGAGTCAACAAGTATCAATGCTATGCTATGCTATGCTGCGCTATGCTATTCTGTCAGTCTCGTTCCGTCATATATTCCCAAAGGCCTGAACAGCCCACTTGTCTGCACCAAGACCTCGACTGTTTATCTCATAATCCGCCTGTGACCACTATCAACACTCACGCTGTTGTCAGGACCGATGGAGATGCTTATGTTGGATGCCTCGTCCTCGCTCCTGCCTCGCCGTTTGGAATCACGGTGCCTGCCGTTGCTGTCGCTTCGCTCGGGTTGTATGACGAGCCATGTCTGACCTCCACTATCGTCTTCCTGCTGCATGAGCTGAAGTTGAGGCCCGTTACGGCCAGTTGGTCGAGGGGACTTTGGTGGCGGTGGTGCTGGAAATACCGAGGAGAACTTCGTGACTTTCAATGGCAGAGTGGTAAGTGCGGCGGGGAGTGGTAAAGATTCGATCAAGGTGACTTTGTCGAGAGGAAGTGTGGATAGGAGAGCAGCAGGCAGATCGGCTGGCGAACACCCGACGATCACGTGTCGTAGGTGGGAGTTCGCTGTGAAGAACGAGAGGTTCTCTGCTTGGTGTGAGCTGATGAAGTCACGGAACGATGGGTAGCTGGTGCACTTACCTCGAATCTTTCGTCCGGAGCTGCCTTCTTTATTGACGCCGACATCTACGAAGTCGAAGCTTGCTATGCGACCACTGAACGAGGTCGACATAGCACGCAAAGAACCTAGGTTGCTGATCTTGTCTTGCCGTACCAGGTATTTGGCCAGCCCCTCGAGATTCGCGTAGACGCGTACAACGATGTCCAGATTGTCTGCATCTTCAAACTGTGGTCGGAGATATTCCCGTGTTCGGATGAGCAATTCATCAGCCAGAGCCTCACCACCTTGGGCCTTCTTCGTGATGTACTTGTCTTGAAACTGTCGAACATCAGTGTCGTACTTCAGTATGTAAGCTTGGACTTACGAGGAAGCCCTCAGCATCCACGTCGATCAATACCAACACGAAGGGACGTTTAGCCTGTCTGCTAATGAGCAAGTGTAGAAGCTAGCCAGGTAAGGCTAGTGTGACCTGTTTTTGTGCCAGTGCGTCCTCCCTTGTCTTCGCCTCATGAACCTCAGCCTGTAGCGTTCGACGGACATTCTGTTCTGAGTTGAGGTCGAGTTCGGTTTGTGCAAGCCGTGCTTCGGTCTTCTCGAGCTTGTCCAGGAGTTCCTTTGTTGTGTCAGTTCTGGTAGGGTTTGGACGATTGAACTTCAAGTACCTCGATGAGTTCGATCCTTTTCTCCTCTAGGATGCGGAACTGTGCAAGTCGCTCACGATATGTCAGAGGACCTGGTGGAGGCGTTGGAGGCGGAATCAAAGCTAACGCAGATACTGCAGCTGGTGGGGCCGGAGCTGGAGGCGGAACTTCAGACATCGTGTTCAAGAACTGCTGTCGATGCTTTCCATCATCGAAATCCGGGGTTACCCAACATTTAAGGGTTGACGATCGCCAGCTTTGGGCTCCCAAGCCTAGGTGGCTTCGCATGCACGTCAAAGTGCGGTGACCCAGCACTGCCTGAGATTCTAAACGTAGCGGACGCTGATTGGTCGAAGGTGTGGAGCTCGCGCAGTTTATTCGCTGCCTTGACAGTCGAGTCCGCCGGATCGAGAAGCGCCTGCACATGAGTTGGCGTTTGACTGAGGCGGATTACGCGGGGCGAGCCGGCCCTCATGCTGTGAACATGCGCGAGCTGGGATCGAGGCGGTAAAAGTGAAGTACATAGTTTGTCCCTCTGCTGCTGTACGCTGCGGCAGCTGTGGACTCCTGTCCAACAATCCGTGACCATGCAGTTCCAAAGAGTGATGAAGAGTCACCGTCTGATGTTTGTGCAGATGAAGCTGCCCAACGTCTTCGGCCTATCAAGCCTTGGAGGCTGCTCAGACATGATAACAGACGACGATTTTCGGAAACGCATGTCCCGCAGAGCAGCGACTCGGGCCGAGTCAAGGCCCTCGGACCGTTGAAGAAGCTCAAAGATCTGCTATGGAAGGCGGCTTGTCCATAGCTTCGCAGAGGTACAGCTGTCGACGGGGTGCAGCAGACTGGACACGGACCGCATCCATCCAACGTGCACGGGATTTACAATAGTGACGCCCATACTGTCGTGGCTCTGTATGGTACGATTGTGCAACATGGAGTGGTGTGTATTTGTTATTTCGTTCCGTGACGTCATATTCACAAAGGGAAGGAATAATCCAAGGTATCCTTTGGCTAAGATGCAAGAAATATACCCTTGTTGCTCTAGCTATTCATCATCTCGTTCGAAATCCTCTTTCGCTCTCCTTGCAGCCTCTTCGTCAACTAAGATCCTGAGAGCGAGTATGGCCATTCCTTTCGCACAGTTTACTGCCGCCTTGTGGCCACCGTCCGTACCCGCACAAGCCGCAAATGCTGGATTATGCGCCGACACATCGTCCTTCGCTGGAATCACAAACGCGCCGTGGAAGCTGGGTATGATGTGCGAAACATTGCCCATGTCCGTCGAGGCGTTCATGAGCTTTTCCTGATTGACTTGAACTTTGGTGCCCAGAGCATCCATATCTTGAGCATACAACTCGCACAATGTTCTGTTTGCGCGAAGATTCAAGTATGTGGGTGATCTGAACGCGGTCAGTACTAGTGCCGTACAATGAGTATGAAGGCAGAACTTGCGTGATGTACTCAAGCTTGCATCCAGAGGCTAAGGCTGCTGCTTCGATACAGTTTTTGACGCGAGTGAGCAACTTGTCTGCTCGTTCAATAGTGGGGCTTCGGACGTTCCAGTTCATCCGCGTGTAGTCCGTGATAACATTTGGAACAGTTCCTCCTGCCTCTATGACCCCGTGCACCCGTTCATCTGGTTCCATCTGCTGCCTTAGGAGACCGACGTTTGAGTAAGCTGCTACTGCTGCGTCGAGTGCGTTAACACCATTCCATGGTTCGCCTGCAGCATGGGCTGGTTTGCCTCGAAACTCGGTCTTGAACTTGTGGCTTGCTATCAGCTTCAAGCCTGCAAGACCTTGGTAGTAACCAGGCTTGTGGAAGACCTGGTGCGCAGCTAGTGGATGTGCCATGATGGCTGCGGCCGTCTCCCTTGGAAACGCGCCGGCGTCGATGAGCTTCGCCTTGCCACCTCCGCCTTCTTCGGCAGGGGTACCAAGTAACCGTAGTCGACCTTCGATGTTGTATTTCTTCATGGCCTCTGCTGCAGCAATGAAGGTTGCAATCGAGGAAGTTGCAATCAGATTGTGACCGCATGAATGGCCAATGCCTGGCAGCGCATCGTACTCAGCGCAAACGATGACGAGACGGCCGCCTGATCCATACTCTGCTTCGAAGCTGGTATCGAAGCCATAGGCGTGCTTCTTTACATTGAATCCGAGGGACGAGAGGTAGTCAGTGATCGTTTGGTGAGCGAAATGCTCTTCGTATCCCAGTTCCGGATTTTCGTGTAGCGCTTTGTTGACCCTGTGAAGCTCGGTATCGGCGCAGTCGATAGTCGACGTTATGGTGGAACGAGCTGCCCCAAGCACTTCGTTTGTGCTCTCGCTATTTGAGACCATCTTGTCTTTGAATTGGAGGACACTTTTCTGGAGTACCGTGTCCGGCCTTCAGGACTTGAGCCGATGCCGTTAAAGCTGTGGGCGCAGAGTATTCATGACTGATGTATAGCGGCTTTTGTAGCCCCGCGCGATATGTTTCGGCCTCTCTGACTGAGATGCTGACCTCATTTTCGAATGCAAACGATGGAGAGGCCACTGATAACGAGCGCTTATTCTGTTTCAAATAAGCGCTCCGTTAGCGTTGGCGGCGCCCCACTTAGCGCGGAATCTTTCCTCCTGACGTCTTCCAAGGTTTCATCCTACAAGCATGCTTCACTTCTCCGCAAATGCCTTATCTGGCAATTCGCCCTGGATGTCTTCACGCGTATGGCCACTGGAGCGAGTTATGCCCCAGAGACACGGCGCCGTAGCAGAGGGGGTTGCTGGACGTGCCGCAGTCCAACGGTGAAGAAAGGTTGCGATCGACGCCGTCCTGTCTGTGGACGATGTGAACGGCTTGAGTTGACATGCGACTATGCTCCACGGCCTACACTTGCCGAGCGTCGCAAGGCTCATCGAAGCACAAGCTCTGCACCGAGCACCCTGTCATTTACCAGCGATGTAGCATCGCCCACCGGCTCGAACGCAGCACAAGAAGCGTACAACTCACCCTTGCTGCCCATCGAGAGTAGCAAAATCGCTATCTCAAATCAGAGCTCGGCAGACCGCTCACCGCTAATCCCAGGAGCTTGCGGCGTCAGTCCCACTTCAAGTCACTCAATTAGACCATCGACAGATACGGCACCATGGTCCTCGGATCTATCTGAAGAGGACTATGAAGCCATACACTATTTCCGAACCGAATTTGCGAGGTTGCATCATACAAAAAACCCGGAGTACTCGCTGATCTCGTTGATGTTCAAGATCGCCCAAGGCGAACCCATGGTCATGCACATGGTCGTGGCGATTGGACATCAAGAGATGGACTATCGCCGTCACCAGCGTTCAGTCAGCGCTCAACAGGCCTCGTCACATCATTACGGCCAAGCGCTCAGACTCATGGCAGACTCTATCGTACTATTAAGCGACGCTACGAAGGATCTAGATACTGTGCTCACTGCCTTGTGGTTGATGCTGATTTACGAGCAACAATTCGGCGACGAGCAATGCAGAGCATATTTGAGCCATCTCCAGGGAGTGGCGTCGTTGTTGCAGTCACAAAGCGGTGAACTGCTTCTGCTTCCTCCACTCAAACTCGGAGCCCTTGAGAAGGCTTACGTGCCTGTTCGAGCGGAGGAATCGAGGAGGGAACTGAAAATATCGATCTACTCGGCACGCGTCCTGATCTGGATTGTGTTGTTGGACTCTGCGGCTGCGACTTCCGGTGTTGGTGGACACGTGAATGAAGCAATCTTGGACATGCTTCTTTCGAACCCAACAGACTCTCGCATGCGCTCCAAAGACCCCATCAAGGCAGTGGCTCGGCTTCATCATTACTCCAATTCCCTGTATCGACTAGCCTGGGGTGACGCATATCCTCAAGCTGAGCTTATGGACGACGTGGAGAACCGGAATATTTATGCTTTGCTCGGCCATTGCGCATATCTGCGCTTCCTGACTGCTCAGCTTGCGACCCTGTACAGAGATGACCCTGCGTTAGCAACAGAGCGAGCTCACGAAGTCGAGTATGCGATAGATGAAGTCGGCGACCTGTTCAGGGAGCTGATGGAGGTCGCCCATGAGCTATTACTGGAGACAGACAACAGTCACAGGTTGGTAGCGAATATGCGAGCAATCGTGCCAATGTACCACGCAGTGGTGTTGGACTTCAAGCGCTTGACAGCCTTTGATGATCCTGTGGATGAACGGCAGCGCTATGCTCTACAGGAGATCATGAACCTCTGCTTTCAAGACTACACGCACGGTGGAAACCAGCCGAATCTGAGGGTTGCTTGGCCTCTTTTTCTGGCAGCACTCGAGACGCAAGACATGCTACACCAGAAGTTTATCATGGACCGTTTCGAGACCTTCCGACTCTATGGCAAGAATTACGAGCGCGCACATCGTTTCTTGACCATTGCTATACCGTTGCAAAGACGCATCAACAAGCGTATTGACATAAGAACACAAATGGAGCGAGACGAAGTGTTCGTCTTGGGTTAAGAGACATTGCCACCACCCTTCGAACAAGAGCATCTTCAATGCATCTGAGAAGAAGAGTCTCGAGTGTCCGAGCGCTTGCCTCAAGGCCTTCCTTTGAAATCGGCGACAAATCGCCTTCACTAGACCGGATTCGAGCTAGGAAGCGCTTATTTGCTTGCCGGCAGATCACGTGGGCGTTCTGTCAGGTGTTGACAATGATCGACTCTCCGTGTACAAGTCCCGTAAAACTTTTATCGACCGCTATCTGCATCCCCGCATCTCGCTTGTCTGCGTATTTGGTATCTCTCCACGTAGTCACTTATCAGTGCGCTAAGCATAGAGCGTACGCCTCCCAGATAGACATGTTGTATAAGAGAGCTCCAGCCGGAAGCACTCAATGGTCATCCATTGCCACTGTCCTGAGGCTATCATCTTTACATTCCATTTGAGCACTGAGAAGCTCGATTATGTCTCATACATACAAAAAGAAAGACAGTCATGAGTACCCCGAGAAGGACCACGTCCTTACCGAACTCGGGGATATTGTTGCCTCTCGAGAGGCCATCGGCCCAGAGGAGGACAGGCGTATACTGCGCAAGATCGATCTGAAGTAGGTACGAGGTGATAAGTCAGTGTGTACGGGACGCTGAGCATCACAGTCTCCTTCCAATCATGGGCTTGTCGTACATGTTCCAGTTCCTCGACAAGTCGGCCTTGGGCTACACAGCGATCATGGGCCTGCAGACCGACCTCAAGATGACTGGAGAGCAATACAGCTGGGCGAGTGGTATCTACTACTTTGGTTACCTCGCTGCGTCGTACCCAGCAGCTGCACTGATGGTGCGGTTCCCTGTCGCTCGTACGATCGCAGCTTCGGTGTAAGTACGGCTAGCAGTCAGACTTGGATATCGCTAATCTGATGTAGCCTCGTATGGGGTGCTATCCTTACGCTCACTGCAACTTGCTCCAACGCTAAAGGTCTGCTCGCTATCCGGTTCTTTTTGGGCGCAGCTGAGGCGGCCATCGGCCCAGGGCTGACCGTCATCGTGGCAATGTGGTACAAGAGGTCTGAACAACCGTTGAGACACGGAGCGTGGTTCATGGGGAATGTTGTCGCTGGCATCTTCGGTGGTGTCCTCGCCTATGGTGTTGGGCATGTCCGGAGTATCGAGGCTTGGAAGGTAGGACTCCCCATTCACAGGCAACACACTCATACTGACCTGACTTTCAGGCTGTCTTTCTGCTCTTCGGCGCGCTCACTGTAGCGTGGTCCACTGCCATCTACTTCTTCCTACCCAACGAACCATCAAGTGCGAGGTTCCTCAACACTGCTGATAGAGCCAAAGCCGTCACTCGCGTGCAGGAGAACATGACCGGTATTAAGAACAATACATGGAAATGGAGTCAATCGGTTGAGGCGTTGCTTGACGTTAAGATTTGGATCCTTGTCGCCATTCAGCTTGCACAAAACGTTGCAAACGGCGGCCTTCATGGTGTAAGTCTTTCTTTTGAGGTCCACCTACAGCTCGATTAACCATATTCCAGTTTGGCTCCATCATCATCAAGGGCATGGGCTTCTCCACGCTCAATACACTGCTCGTCCAGATGCTTGGTCAAGTGTTCCAGGGCGTCTTCGTCCTCATTGGGACTTACGGCAGCACTCGCTTTCGCAACACTCGCACGTACTTTATGGCTTGGAACCTGGCTGTCGCACTGGTTGGCGCCGTGATGATTCGAGAAATACACCCTTCCCAGATCTGGGCGCGTTTCATGGGCTATTGTCTCTGCATTGCGTTCTCAGCAAACTTCCCCATGGTTCTTAGTATGTCAAGCGGAAATATTGGCGGCTTTACAAAGAAGAACACTGCGAATGCAATGGTGAGTGGGATTCGAACTGGGCTTCGAATCATCGCATTGACGTTGCCAGATCTTCATCGCGTATTGCACAGGCAACATCATTGGCCCGCAGCTATTCTTTGCAAATGAAGCGCCTAGCTATCCATCTGGCTTCCTTGCGATGATGGTTTGTTGTGGCGCAGCGCTTGTGCTATGTTTCGTTCTGCGCGTCTTCCTGATGCGGGAGAATAAGAAGCGAGGCATCGAGGGTGTCTCAGTGGACGAGGCTGGTGACGTGAACATTGCAGACATGACCGACAAAGAGATGAGATCATTCCGCTACGTGTACTAAACGATGTCTCTGAGGTAGATAGATAGTTTGAAGCTCCAACGCGTTGACCGTCGAGCGTGTATGATGACGACGCGCTAACTCTTAGCGTGTTTTGTTCTGTGGGCCCGCTCTCCTTCCTCCTTTCCGTTGATCTAGACACATCAGATACAGAAAACCAACCTCCCATCTATCAAACCTTCATCTTATCCGTCTGCTCTTCCAATATGAACTTCCACATGACTTCGGCTGCTATCTTAGCTCCGTCCATCGCGTTCAGTGTCTCTGCCAGAGCTTTGGCGCTAACAGTGTAAGAAGGATCACCAAGAACCGCCAGCACTGCACTGCGGATGTTCTTCGCCCTCCACGATTGCTTTTGAACGCGAATCGCAGCACCAGCATTCATTGCGTTGTCCAAATTTGTTTGCTGCTCGACCTGCAATGCCACGCCTACGATCGGCTTTCCGGCGGCGAGGGCGCACTGCACAGTACCCTGCCCACCGTGGCTGATCACCAAGTCGGCAAGTGCGTTCGCAGCCGGAGCAGGAATGAAGCGGTCCGTCACAAGGAGGCGTTTATCTCCACCCGCAACCTCTTGGGCCCTGACAATTGAGCAAATCGACTTCGACGCCAAAACGACGGCAGTCCAAGTATCATCGGGATCGAGCGTCAACGCACGAATGGCCTCGAACAGGAACTCCTCTGTCCCTGAACTCCCCATCGTGACCAAAATCGATGCGCCGGACCCTCTCTTGAGATGCATTGCAATGTCTTCGTCCAGCCTCTCATTGCTTGCAGCGTACAACGGACCCGTCAGGACCATATTCTTGGGCAGACGATGCAGGTACTCTTGGTGAAAGACGGGATGGTCGTTCACAAGATTCAGGTCCGCCATGTTCATGTCGAAGAGCGATATAGGACCCTTGACTGGCCACCCACAGGTTGCCGCTGCTGCTCCGAGTCGGCGTTGGTGGAAGATTGGTGCTTTGGTCATGAGACCACTTGCTCACCAAGCAATACTCTGCCGCATCGATCGAGGCAGTCGGGTGAACAACGGCACCATGTCTGGAAGGTCGCGCACCAGCCCATGTGCGAATGCACTTGAGTGTAGCGGAACTGGGAGGAAGTTGATAGTGCGGATACCCAGCAATCGAGCGGCTATGGACGCAGGTGCCCACATTCCATGGAAGACAATATCGGGTTTCAGGACTCGAAATGCTGCAAGCTGGCCATCGATGAAGGACTTAGCGATTTCCTCGGAACCAAAGAACTCCGGCCAGTCCCAGCCAAGATCATGCGCGACCGAGACATCCTTTACGCGAGGTTGTGCCGGGATAATGTTGAACCCCGCATTAGTGATCTGGTACTCGAAGCGCGAACCACACGACAAGAAACCGATCTTCAGGTTCAGACTAGAAGGACACTGCTCCCGCAATGCAGTAGCCATGGCAATCGCTCGCGTTGTGTCCCCAGCATCCTGCCAAGCTACACTTAACACAATGTGACACGAGTTGAGCATCGATGCTACGAGACTGACGCTTAAGGATTCGTTGCAATGGAGGTTTCGAAAGGAATTATCAACAATATTTCGCGATACAACTTGCTCTCAAATACTCTCTTGTCTCCCGAAGTCACACACGTTCGACTCATCTTTAGCTGTCTGACTATATGCCGCAGCTATCATCCCGAGCTGTTTCCCAGATTGTTGGCGGCTCTCAAATAGGCGACGTGTACGAGTCCGAACGAGGTCTATCAGCATCGTCTTTGCGGCTGAGAGGCGGCATCGGCACCAATTCGTCAGCATCTAGCCACTTTTCGAGAGTCCTGCGGGGAACCGTAGACAGGTGTCGAGCCGATCAGCGGATCTTCAGTCACCTCGTATCCGGCATGTACCGTTCGTCTCTTGCAGGCCTGTGTATCTATCGCGTTTTCGACATCCCCCTAACTTGAGGATACACTGCATACAAAGACATCACGTCTTTCGACGGACTATGCTATGATCGAAACGATCCTGCAGCTGAATCCGCGTGGCGCATGCATGTTCGAGGGTCATTCGGCTTGTGTCAGGCTGATAGGTACAGTACCTATGGTACGCACTGCCTCGTGGCCTTGCGACCTTGCTCATTGTTCAGCCGTATAGCAGCGTAGCGTGTACCGGAGAAGGACGTTCTCTCGACCTTCAAGGATTCACTGGCACCCACTTGAATGGTTGCGACAGGCGTCGTGCTCGAACATTATCAGCTGCTGCAAATGCCTCATGCCAGATGCCGAGTGTCGATAAGCAACACAAGCGATAGCGTACGACATCACATTGCTTAGGATCTGCGGAGGTGTCAGCTTCGCTCATTGGTCACATCCCCTTCGGGCTTGGGATCGTTCCTGTCTCAGCACCCAAAGAAAGCTTGTTTTCGTGTCATCTTGTTTCTGCAGACTACCACGACATCATCCCTGACACGAACAGACGGAGTAACAAATCTTGTATACAGTGTAACGTCAATTGAACCACCGAACGATCAGATCTATGAAAACAAGTATCTTGAACCTTTCAATATATCCCTCTAGTAAAGACCAAATTCGAAACGCATCACGACAAATGCACAGCGCCGACCAACAGTCTCTTCATGGTCTACTTTGCATAACCAAGCTCTGTACGGAGATCTGGGTTGACCTTTGCTGTCATCCATTGCGAGAAGTGTCCACTGGAACGATACATCCTCTTCCAAGCTGGAGCCGGTGACGCAACAACATCTTTATCCAGCCTTTCATCGTCCAGTCTGATAGCATCTTTCCGAGATGCGCGCCTCTCAAGACTGCTCCCCGAGAAATTTCTCTTATGAGTAACGTTCATCTCGAGATCTTTCGTGCCTGGCGGTCCTGGCTTCTTGACATCCTTTTTCACGCTTCGCCATTCCATGCCCATTGCAGCTGGTACAGCTAGGCAGGCGACAAAAAGCACTGCCAGGAAAGTGCCTTGCGTCAAAGAGTTGTTGTAAGCGACGAGCACCTGCTCCCGGATTTGAGCAGACAGCCCTTCCGTCAAGTCTGTTGCGCCATGTTCCAATACTTGGCCCACGTTGATGCCATCAATGCGTCCCAGGCCTCCAGAGAATTTGCCGATATACAGGTTTTGGCCCACAGCGGTGAAGACGGCGCCTCCGAGAGTCTGGCAGAGCGACAGCATGGCGGTGCCGACTGGAATGTCGCGCTTCTCAAGAATAGCCTGGACTGCTAGGTTGGCGTGCTGCATCGAATTGCCGACACCAACACCAAGAATGATCAAGTAGCCAATCCACTGGGCATCTCTTGTATGAGTAGCTAAGGTGGTGACTAAGCCAGTACCCACAGCCATGCAGCAAGCTCCAAAGATCATGAATGGAGTGTAGTATCCAATGCGCTGGATCAGTCCACCGGATAGAATCGAGGAGAATACAGTCGAAAGCACTAGAGGCAGAGAGTTGGCGCCGGACTGGAAGGGAGAGACCCCTCTGATAGCCTGGAACCACAGTGGCATGTAGATCGAGACTGTCAACATCGTGGCGCCGACGCAGAACTGTGATGCACAGCCGCATCCGATACTGCGCTGGAACAGGATGCGAGCCGGGACCGTTGCAGTAGTATCTCGAGTAACGTACTGCCATACCACGAACGCCGTGAATAAAGCTGCGAAAGTAGTGAGGAGAGTGATGATTCGAGGAGAGCTCCAGGCGTACTCTGCAGCGCCCCACTCAAGCGCCAGAAGGAGACAAGTAATCCCAGGAAGGAACAAAATCGTCCCGACAGGGTCCATCTTTCGTACCGTATCTTTCCAGCCGTTTCTGGGTGGCTTCCTTTCGTTAATCTTTAGCAGGAGAAGAACCACCACTATCGTGATCGCGCCTAGAGGGATGTTGATGTAGAAGCACCCTGGCGTCATTAGCTCTGGCTATAGAGATGAATGATTGGGGGACATACAGCGCCATGTCAGTCCGCTCTCCGTGAACGCACCACCAAGCAATGGCCCTGTGACACTTGCAACGCCGAAGCATGCGCCGAATAAGCCTTGCAGGAGTGGCCTCTTGTGCAGAGGCACGGTGTTCATCATGATGAGGATGGCACCGGTGAAGACGCCGCTGCTTCCAAGACCTGCGACCGCTCTGCCGAGGATCAGCATAATACTGTTCTGCGCCGCACCGCAGATTGCGCTTCCAATCTCGAAGAGGAAGATGCCCGCCAAGAAGGCGGGTTTCGTTGGAAAATAGGTGTAGATACGACCGTACAAGAGGATGAAGCCGCAGGATGTGAGCATATACGCCGATGAGTACCAGCCGATATCTGCCAGACTGTTGAACTGGTTCGTTATGGAAGGAATGGCGGGTCCTAGGATGGTACGGTCAAGTGCAACGAGAAAAATCGATACGTATAGTGATACCATGATTAGTATGGTTTTGGGTAGAGATGGATATGGACCATCGCTTCCGGGTGGTCCCCCGGGTGGTCCTCCCCCAGGCGGCCGTCCTCCTGGTCGTTCATAAGGTAGGCCCTGTGGTGGTCCTGAGGATGGTCTCTCCTTTGATGGCAGAGCGCCGGCTTCCGGCCGACCCTCGTTATCTTCAGCGGTCTGCACTTCTCTCAATTGACTGGCTCTTGCTTTCGTCACCGGAGTCAGCAGATCTGCAACGGAGTCCGTGCCTTGTTGAGTGCTCCCTCGCCGTGACGGCCATGAGTAGTTGTCGATATCAGTCCCTGCTGTGGTTGGAGATGGAGTGTGCACTCTTCCAGGCCCATCACGAAGAATAACTAATCGAGGCAACTCCATCGCATTCTCGTCGTTCCTGATTGCAGTAGACTTCACCATGTCGTCTGTCGGTGATTGTGAAGGATCCATGGAGCTCGTCAACGTATCCCGTCGTTTTTGCAGATTTCTTGGACGATATGACGTTTCGCACTTGCATGCCAATGCGGTAACGGTTGGTTTGGGGAGCCCTTTTCCTTGCAGTCGCTCACTGTGAAGGTTTCTGGAAGCAGTGTGAAGACCGGGGGTGTAGTACTCTATCAAGGCCCCGGAAGCCCGTGCATAAGGCGACGCTCGTATAGGAGGCGCTGTCATGACCGGATCTGGTGGCTTATTGCCTAGTGCTTGTTGATCAGCAACCTATGCTCCGTCAAGTGGATTCTTCGTCGCAACTCAATGATTTTTTAGATTTATTGACACGAATGCGGAAAAGGAAGCCTGCAGACATAGGCACTGCAACTGTCACACAAGAAGCTCTTAATTTTGCACAACCACACCATCATGCAGTCCCTCTCCTCACTCTTGCTCACGATGCATGCTCGAAATGTCGGTGGTGTCGACGACTATTCACCGACGTCCTGTACTCAGCGCGCTTCCGAGCCCCAGCAAGCGAGACAGCTTTCCACATTTGGAGTACAGATCGTCACCTTACCTGCATCTGTCATCTGGTGCCCTGCGCCGGTGCGCACCTTTCTCGTGAGCTGCGCTGCGGGTATGCAGGTCAGCCGGGGCTTACCCTGGGGACCCGAACGCTCCTCCACCATCTCCGAAGTACAAGGGTCCACAAACCGACAACAATTCCTGGACCCCTAAAAACGATCCAGTTCTTTGCGTTGTGCAACATGAAGTCCAAGCCGCCCTGGAGGTATCCAACGTTACCTTTGAAAGATAACGGATGTGGAACGCTGAGGTTGGTGGCCATAGTGTTGAACTAGCGGGTCTCCCGCAAAACTACACAAAGAGCAGCCAAATCCACAGGGCTTGCTTCTTCGCGTCATCATATGCGATTTAAGGCTCTTCCATGTCCACGATTTCGCCTTGCCTCTGTCGCAGTAGAAATACTTCAGATATGATATCAATGATTGGGAGTCGTCTCTCTGCGAGCTGCTCTGTCCGTGTTGAGTAGAAGGCGAGCTGGAGCGTTTATCGGAATAGACTACTGAATAATAACCTGAAATACACACGATGTTGAATGCTGAAAAATCTATTGCCTACAGATCTCTACTTTGTCGGTTGCGATGCGCTTAACGGACTCTTTGTGGCCTCGTCTGTATTTCCCTCAGACTCAGATAATGTCTTAGCAGCCTTGAAGGGCGGAGGCGTCGCGTCCTTAGGAGCCTCTTCAAGCTCCTCTGCACCCTCTTCGATCTTGCTCAGCCTGGCGTCAACCTGCCTCT
The DNA here is from genome assembly GCA_030271015.1 of Didymella glomerata. NCBI lineage: Eukaryota > Fungi > Ascomycota > Dothideomycetes > Pleosporales > Didymellaceae > Didymella > Didymella glomerata. The sequence goes on from JAJOHN010000009.1 coordinate 401,317, forward strand.
CTGGCCTCAGTGTGTCAAGCTCGACTTCTTCAACCTGCACTTGCTTGCCGACTTCGAGGTCAATATCCTTGGTGTAGAGCTGCTCGTTGTGGGGCAGTTGCCTCCCACCTACAACAAGTGCCCAAATGGACAGCCCTGTAACAGCTATGGTGGCAAGAAAGAAAGGAACCAGCATCATCCTGGCAGCAGCCTCGATCTGGCACTGTGCGCTGTAGTCCTTCATCGCATCACCTACGGCAGGTATGTTCATGAGTTCGCAGGTCCACGTCTCGAGATCGAAAATGCCAGCGTCGTAGCGGTAGTAACGGTAGCCTGAAGGAGATAAAGCGTTAGGTTCCTGGGGAATGAGCTTATAGTCGAATGTTGAGGAGTCCTTGTGAGCCACCGACAGGCCAATGAGGGCAGATAGAACAAGGATGGTGTTTACGACGTGCAGAGCCATTGAATTACGACGGAATGAACGTGTCTGAGTCTGATGGTTCGTCAGCTTGATGTCCGTATGTTTAGACTCTTGAAGACCTACGCGTCGACCGGCCCTCCAGTCCCAAGCAACGAAGCCTAAGTGTGCCATGCTGAGAAGAATGTTGAGCATAGCCACGACAAGCACAAGCTTTTCCGGTACACGAAAGAGGTTATGAGGAAGTGCCGCCACCAAGCTGTCACCCATATTGTTGCCCTCGCCCGGACCGGGGGCTTCGTTGTTCACGAGGTAGAAACCCATTTCCCCATTGGTCTCGATGAAGTTGTAACCGTAGATTTTGAGAGCAAGCGCCGGAATGGAAAGCAGGAGAAGGAGCGTGAGTAACACAACCGAGAGGAGCCGCGATACACGATAAGTGTGGTCATGGATGTATGGAGGTGGGTTGACGCTTGGAGTTTTGCTGTCGCGTCCTTTGACTTTGCCTACGACGGCTTGGATCTTCGAGGTGATGTTCATGCTAGGCTAACAGTCCTTTCCAACTCTTCCTGATATCGATGCCTAGCAGAACACGTTATGATTGAACCCGTATTAGATAATTAGGTATATTCAGCCTCCAAGCTTGACCGTCGAGGAGTCAAGTCGGCAAGCTGAAGCTGAAGGTCAAATTAGAAACAAGAAGAGGAAACGGGTGATGAGCGAACGACGGACAACGTGACACGGCAGAGAATACATAAGATTCTCCCTCCCGCTCGAACGTGTGGCATGTATGCTGCAAACCTCGGTCATCGCTGTAACTGTCACGTTTCGCACCTCCACCGCTTGTTCGTAGTCTCGGCTGTCAATGCTGTGCTACCAGCATCTGGCTGCTTGATCGATCTAGACGAGGCTGCGCTTTGCGCGGCCCCATGATGTGCCGCTCCATCCTGCTGTCCTTATAATGCTGACGGCAGCGATCAAACGCGTGATGAGAGGCTGGATTGGTGGTGGTGACGCCGCGAGACAAGTGCCGTCAGAGATTCGCGACATCTCATGGATCTGCCGAGGTGCACGGGCCGGAGAATGTCCGAGCTGCAACGCGTCAAGTAACGTTAAAGTGGAATGCTAAGAACCGAATGGAGGCACGAGTCTGCTCTGAGGCCCTCAGGTTGATACAGGACGCGTAGTCGATCTGACAACATGCAATATAGTCGTTCAAGCAAGGGCAGGTCACGTGCCATCGATGTTTGTGAACGCGCTCGCGGGGGCTAAAGAGGTGGCTAAAGGCGGTACTCGGTGTCTGGAGCTCGGTATAACTTCACTGGTGAGTTCAATTCATCCGCTGAGAAACGAGCGGTGGCTCTGTGGGTTTCAGTGTTTGCGGATGATACCAGGCCCCCCAAATTGTGGACCACTCAGCAATCCCGGTCATCTCTTCTTATCCTTTCGCCTTCGAAAAGCCCTCATATTCTCCAAGATGTTGCGATGTTTGATGGAAACGTCCTGAACTCATGCTGAGAGCTGAGTCATGTGACCCAGCATTCCCGAGATCTGCACACTTGATCCAGCCTACAGAACCAAACAGAAAGGATGATCGCCAGATGGACCTACCACGAGTTCCATGTAGCTTACTCGCATGTATTGACAACCATTTTCAGCACTTGATAATAGCGGGTCGCTGATTTCCTCTCTGCCACAACAGCTTGCGTTTGGATGGCTCGCAATCAGCAGCCCCACACATTTTTGGGCTTTGCATCCATCTTCACTCTTTTCTCCACAGCTCCAGTTCTTCACCAAGGTTCTGTACTCGTCGCATTCCAGATCTCATCGTTCTCAAATCTTTGACGCCAGAACTTTGAGGTCACCATCAAGGTCCATTCCCAAAGAAAGACTGCGGGTCTTACGCGGGGCTGAGCCGGGCTTCAGGCGGAGATTTGGAGTCTTGGAGCTCTTTCAGCCACCGACACATCCACCTGGGCACGCGCAATTGACCGCGTCTTGTCCATCCCTTCTAGGCGGCGTAAGGTTCGTTTTGGCATTGGCGATGCGACAACAACGCGCGATGTCCGGCCCATCACAGACTGTTGGTGTGAGAAGTATGCAGAAGGTGCGAATTCTGGCGAAATGAGACAGAATCTTACCCTTGATCCAAGTAAACCAGTCGCTCAGACAGCCTCAACCGGGCGGCCTCGTTCCATGAATGTTGTGAAAGTCAGTTCCCTTTCAGCTCGATCGTCAATGATACCCAGGTTTCAATTGGTAGTCTCGTACTCGACTGCGTACCTTCCTGGTTCAATGGCTGGGCAGGAATGAACCATCAACGAGGCAGGCGATGCTCTTAAGAATCTGTTGCGCTCACAACTTGCTCAAATCTTCTCGGTTCATTTCGCTGGAAGAAGAATCTACGTTGCGTTCAAGCCTACTTTGACGTCTTTCGAAGTCTTTGGTGGCCAATCAGAACAAGCCAAGATGTATCGTTACGTCGCGCCTGCTCTTCTTACGCTGGCCTCTGCTGCCGTGTATACCGTCCAGGTTGGGCGGGCCGGTCTCGTCTTTGTTCCTGAGACCATCAGCGCTGTTCAGGGTGACACGATTGTCTTCGAACTCTTTCCTGGACACAATGTCGTCGAGGGCGATTTTGAGAGCCCTTGCCAGACGGACGACGATAACTGTACGTCTGCTGCTTACTTTCCTGCTCATCTGACTGATGCTGATATACGCACCTACAGTCTACAGTGGACCGTACTCTGGCACCGACAGCGGCGCCAAGAAGTTTGTAGTGAACGTCACAAGTAACAACCCCGTGTACTACTTCTGCAGCGTGCAGAGGCATTGCCAGTACGTTCATTCCCCCAGGTTTCCGGGTGAGTCATATTAGCAGTTCCGGGTCTGGCATGGTCGGCGGCATCAACATTCCGTATGTACTGTTCTCCATTCCTACCAGATATTGGCTGACTGTTATAAGTTTCTCGGGAAGTGAGATGATCGAGGCGTACAGCTCGGCGGCTGCGAACGTGCAGCAAGCAGAAACTCCCGGACAACTTCGAGGAGGTCAATTGCTTGACGATACACAAATTGCGAGCTTGAGTAGTAGCGCATCGTTAGGTTCAGCATCGGCAACGTGAGAGTTCTGGAGGCGATTCCAAAAGATCCACATACTGACTTCGCGGAAGTGCTTCTGCAGCTTCTGCTTCCTCGGCTTCTTCAGCCTCATCCGCCAGCGCCACAAGTGCCGCAGCCAGCAGCGCTCCAGCGTCTCAATCAGCTTCAGCTGCTACAGCGTCTGCCACCGCAGGAACCGCTAGAGTCTCTTGTAGCCAGGTCAGCAGTATTGCGGCGGTTGTACTGGGCGTCGCGGCTTGGCTTGTTTGAGCTCGCAACGAGGAATGGTCGCGCGCATTGCAAGAGCCTTGGCGGCAACGCAAGGGCTGGTTTGCGTGCGGGGGCACGGCGCTGGTGGTCTCGATGCGCGAGGCTGCTTTCGCGCTCGGTCCGGAGGTCGCGACCATTACAACCGTCCAATTAAATTTGCTCCAGTCATGCACCGAGCCAGTGCCTTGATCTTTGCTTCCAGCTGCCAGCGCTTGCGGTTTTTCTTTGGGTTTCCTGTTGGTGGGTCTCGAATATGCAGACCTCTGGGCTCCGAAGAATTCGGGGTGGGATTCTTGAATCCATCGTACGTGTCCGAGGGGCACTCAATGCCCATGTCGAACGAGTTCGCCTCAGGCCTGCGAGGCAAACATACTATTTCAAGGATACAAGCAGACCAAGCTTTTAAGCCACGTAAGTGCAAAGCTTGGCTCTGTGACGGTAGACCGAGGACGACGACGACTTGGACCGGAAATCTGGGGTTTGGATGAGGCTAGAACACAGACTATCGACCAGGTAGGGAGCTGTTCAATCGGCCCTTTGTGACCTTCAGTGACGTCACGGGCAGCCCTCCCTGGTATCATTCAGGCTGATTCTAACGCACCTTTCTGGTGGAGCTCACCCTGACGGCCAAGCAGACAACATTGCATGTATTCAACAGCACCCGGGTATGGTCGTCGATCGACTGCTCTCTATTCAAATCGGCGTCCGTAAGCACGCCTGCAAACGACTAGCTTACTCTCAAACTGTAATACTAAAAATCGCGCAACTTCGCGTCAAGCGCACCTCGTCACGCCTGGACTGCAATCCAGTATTGGACCAACGCGCACGCTTACCAGCCACAGCGCACCGTCAATCATCGTACCTACACTATGGGCGCAGGTCATGCTCGTTTCAGGACGCGTAATTGGCCAAGACTGCTGTTTCAATGTGTACGATTGCAAACGTCAACTGTGCTACTTGTAGTGGGATCATACAATTGGACGCCAGCATGAGCTGCTAGATCACCACAACATCTGACCAAACTATCACGACAGTAGCCACGTTTGTTTCCAGTATGGCTTCCTTCGGTTTGCGTGATAGGCCATTGGAGGAGGGGGCCATCCTGCATGGAGGCCGCGGACGGAAGCGCACAACCACGGGTGTGACAAGGTAATCCTCCAAATCGGGGCCCGGCCAGAGCGATCAGGAACTCGAGAACTTGTTTGGGGCTTGCGGCCACGGATGTGCTATCGAAGTTGGTGCGTGCACTCGAAGGGCATGATATAAGGTTGCACTGCAGGGTCGAATTGGACCATCCCATCCACTCCATTCAAATCTCAACGCAGTTCCTCGACTATCCCTAATACCCGGTTTCACTACCAACACAACACCAAACAACCATCACAATGCGTTTCTCCGTCATCGCCCTCCCCGTCCTTGCTGTCGGCGCCGCCGCTCAGAGCTCGTAAGTGCACTCATCGCCCATCTTATTGAGCATGCAGCTAATGCCTTTCAGTCTCGCTTCCTCCCTCGCCAGCAAAGCCTCATCTCTTGCCTCTTCCGCCTCTGCCTCTCACTCTGCCTCTGCCTCCGCCTCTGCTTCGCACGCCAGCGCCAGTGCATCCAAGTCTGCTGCTTCCGCTTCCGCCTCTGCCACTAAGAACGCCGCTGTTGGTAACACTGCTGAGCTGAGCGGTTTCGCTGCCGTTGTTATGGGCATTGCTGCTTGGGCTCTGTAGATGCTCGATTCCAGAAGAATAAGGAAGATTAATGGGCGGTTCCCTATTGAGTCGTTTAGGATCGGGGAGTGTAAACAAGCCACACGATGAAGCATGACACATGCATCAAACAAATTCAATTTGTGATACCCTCGAAATGCTTCCTAGTCTCTTTTCAATTCCTGCCTGCCATCGATCGTTGTCCATGCGCGAGATTTCTATCTTTTTTACATGACATCCGACTTCGCATGCCACATACAACCTACTAAACCAAGCTCTCGGATGCAGCGGCACCAACGCCAGTCGGAGAGTGGTCTTACCCCATCTTTTCATGGGTGGCGCCGCCTAGGCCTTGCTTAGTTCGCTTGTACTCGATACCGGTCTTTCCAAGATAGGAAATTTGCACATGCAGACGCGAGCGCTAGGTCGATTTGGGTAAGTGAGAGCGCTGAGTGCTGCAAGGATGGAGTTTCGAGAGCACTCAGGCTTGTTCGAGGACGGGTGGAGCGGATATCGAGTCGATGCAATCGGGAGCTTCCAGGCAGAGACGCGTAGATTCAATAAAACTGAGACCACCTTGCGTCCCTTGTTCCATCCCCAGTTGTCTGTTTAATTAGGTCTGAAACAAAACAATCTTTCTAACAGCGGGCGAGTTCTTCTTGTTGTGTTGATCGAAAGAGACGAGGAAACAACGACGCAGAAGAGGTACACATGTGTGATAGGCTCCCTGACAGTCGCCATTTGGGTTGCAGTGACTGTAGTGACACCCCATACTGCAGTCAAGGGTATCTCGGTGACCCTTCAGTTTGTCACTGAAGCGGATGGTTTCGATGCCTCGTTTCACAGGGTGGCCCGAGTAAGTGCGGTCTGCTCGGTAACATCAGACTTCGGTTGGATGGGCTGGTTGGGAGTCTCCAGGCTTGTTCGAATCGTGGTCACCCGAGTCTCCGAAGACCACTATGACCTTTACCTCGCCACTCCAAAAGAACCTATCTTAGCTCTCGCGAAGGAAGTCGCACTCAGTTTGTCGACCTGAATACATGATGAATTGGTCATCAGCCTTGTCAATGCACTTTTCGACTGCTGTGTTCCAGGACTCCGGTCCCAAGTGTAGCTCGGCTTCTTGAGTTTGCGTTGGTTGAGGAGGCTGAGATGATTGATCCGGCTGTGTCGCTGAGCTTTGCAGGTCGAAAGTATCGTAGACAAAGACTATCTTGTATATCTTGTCTATCTCGTTGGACAAGATTGTATCCCTACGGAAGTCCTTGCAGCCAACATCGCGATCGAGCCAACCAAGGGTTTTGTTGTCGTCTGCGCCTTTGCATTTCCGGACTGGCTCTACCAGTGCCTTATCTGTTTCTTGTCGAAATGCCAACCGGCCTTCTCTGTACTTCTTGGAACAGAATAGTGGGCCTGGCCAAGAGATTCGTAAGTGTCCCACGAAGAACCCCGCATCTCTTTGGAGACCTCATCGTACTTGTCGAGCTCAAGGCGATTCTTTCAGGACGGCTTTTGTTTGTGGCACTTGTGTTGCTTCTCGCAGACCCTACCGTACTTATCGTTGTTGCCGCGCTGACCTGCTTTGGTAGACCGGGCAGTGGAAGCATCCCTCCACCCTTCTGTATCCGGCTCGTCTCAGCGGAGATCCATTGAGGGGCTGACGGGGTCGCAGACACATGCGAAAGTGTTGTGCTCTGCGCTACTCAGACTGGACAGAGCTTTGCCATTTCAGCTAGAGCCAATGGGCATTCGGGGCACACCAGGTACACTGCCGTAGTGTTCGAGTTGTTTGATAAACGCATGACCGGTAGTGGTTAGCGAAGGTTTGGTCAGAGAGTCGAAGGAGGTGTGCATGTCGCGCCGCCTTAGAGCCGATTCATCGGAGAAGGCCTCGCTCCATATTTTGGAAGTGTCAGGCTCGTCTGCCCTTTGGTATTCAGCTCTCCACACCTCGACACCGGAGAGCGAGCCACGCGCAACGTTCTCCACGCTCAGGCCATGAAACGCTCCGGATCCCCGGACAAGGTCGATGCCAAGAGGGATACGAATTCTGAGCTGATATACGTGGTGTGGGCGCTCCTCTAGGCACACCCTGGACTCGAGGGGAATGTTTGTATCTTGCGTACAGTTGAGCGTAAGTGAGGCAATGATCTCGATATTTTCTAGCATCCTTTCCTTCGTAAGCACACGCCTGATACGTAGAAACTCGAGGAGCTTACCAGAGAACTCTTATCGAGGACATGTGTTAGTACTGTTTCATGTGGTTCGTGATGTGCTCATTCAAGATTAGGGTCGGTCGACAATGTCATCTCTCAATGTTGTTAGGTATGCCGTGGATCATAGTTTCCACGTTATCTCGTGATGAGGCCGCTGTGTCGTCCACCATGGCAGCAAGCTGGTGCTTGAAAGCGTCATGGAGCTTATCATACTGCTCCCTAGACGAAATCAGCAACGAGATGTGAGATACTTAAGACAAAACCTCCGTATCCTGCTTTGTGTTGACTTTTACGTGGTCTTCGTAGAGGCCCGTCAGACCGATGAATGAGCTGGTGACGGCGCTGGCTATGCCCTGGCATGCTTTAGTCCCCTTGACAAAGTTGCTCTTCTTCATGCCCTGCTTGGCGAAATTGATAAATTTGCTTGGCCACGAGCCACTGGATTTGCTGAAATAACCAAGCCTTCCGAGTCTGAATACCGCGGCTGTAGGCTTAGCCACCCCTATGAGGGCAGGCACAGGAATAATGGCATGCCAAACAGGCTCCCAACAGTAACCTCCACACTACTAATGATTGCGATGGTCTGTCGTATCTTGGCTTCTCTCTGCTTCGCCCTGTCTTGTCAGTCATCGAAGTACGAGAATGACTGCGTGAAGTTCTTCGTGTCGGCAATGATTGCGATGAAGAGGTTCTGTACGGCCTCGTGCTGTCTCTGGTGGACCAGATTCAGGTTGGCAATATGCTCAAAGAACAGTGCAACCCTTTACTTGTCGTCACGAGGTTTACTTTGGTCTATGTTGCGCAAAGGTCCGATTTAGACAAGAGCGTAATTTTCTTCGACATGGCGTTTACCTGGGACGGACGCTGTGGCTGTGAGAAGATGGCTCGTTGTGACGAGACCGCAGAGGTCACCGACCAGGCCGCAAAATTCCTCATCCAATCCAAACAATTCTTCAAGGGTTCTGTGTGCGACGAACACAATGCCCGCTGCGGTAAGAAGGCCAACAACAATGCCGCAGAACCCACCGACAAGGGCGAAGAATTTGCCCACAAGGTCTTGAGATCCTCCCTCCATGCTCTCTGGAAGTTTGACTAGGTTTGGACTTGACATACCACAGACGTAGCCGATGTCTGATCAGATGGATGCATGTCCCGGCTCCGATAGACACCATAGACAACAATCAATGCAGTCTCTCGCGCTTCTTCCAAGATCCTGAGTTTGTGAAGTGGATGTATGGATGCCTCATCCAAGTGTGGCGTACGCCTATACACCAATGTGCATTACGAGTGACTCTGAACCTGAGCTGTTCACTCTATCGATGACACACCTCGGTCGTGATCGAGGCGATCGCGTGCGCAGCTGATGCACTCCATTTCGTTGCACAGCTGCGTGATGGTATGAGCAAATAATTTCAATGACGATACTGGAGGGCGCGAAGTGACTCGATCAGTTTGAATAGAGTTGCTGGAGAGGTATAGCCTGGCCGTTGGCAGGAGCCTGGAGTTCCGGGAGGTGCGGCGGTGAGGCGCTTACCCGCGAAACTGTCCACGTGGGGAGTGCGCTCGAGCTGGTCAACGCCTGCAAGGTCCGTCTTTTGTAAAACTTCAGGCTGATGCTAGTCAGACGCACAACAAAGAACAATCACTCATACAGTAGAGTCAAGTTGACTTCATATCAGACATTCATTACCGATGTCAAAGCATCGCACCATCTATGCTATGTAATACCAGCCCATGCATAGGCTTGCTTCGCACCCCATTATTATCCGTTTACCGTTCAGTGCCAGCCATCTCAGAAGATAGCGATCCTCCTGACCTGCTGAGCCTGCACTCTCGGCACAGTGATGCTAAGCTTGCCATCCTTGAAGCTGGCGCGAACGCCATCAGCATCGATACGCTCGGGGAACCTGTATGTCCGCTCAAAAGAGCCGTGGGGCTTCTCTTCGACTTCTTGCTGCTCCTCCTGCTGAGCTGCAACCTCGGACTGGGGCTGCTGTACGATTGCGCTCTCTGTGGGAACGGATACTTCAGGGTCTTCAACGGTTTCTGTAGGCTCTACAGCCTTCTCCTTGCCCTTAGGCTCAGAGGGTGTGGCGGGTGCCGAAGGTGTGGAGAAGAGCGTGGAGGCCTCAGGACCAAGGTCCTCGAAGTCGTCTTCAACGGTAGCCTGGTAGGACCTGTGCGAGGAAGTCTCGCTGTCTGGTGTGCCAGGGCGGACTGACTCGGTTTCGGTGGTCTCGGTGGCAATCTCGGCAGAGGGCTCGAGGGTGATGCCCTCAATCTTCTCGTCTGCTGACTCTTCGGTGGTCTGCTCGGTGGGCCGCTCGGCAGGCTCCTCAGCAGCCTGTTCGATGGCACGGGTAGCCTCAGCCTCGGGCTGGGCTTCGACGTGAGGCTGTGCACCCCACTCAGTTGTGCCAGCGATCTTCAGGGTGTTCTCGTCGGTGACCTCGATGCTGATGTTCTCCTGCCGGAACCCGGGAATCTCGGCGTCGACCTGCCATCCCTGCTCGTTCTGGCTGACTGCGAATTGAGCCCTCAGGGCGCGCTTGCGGAGCTGTCGCTGGCGGTGCGCCTCGCGCTGAGCGGCAATGTGTGCCTCGATCTCAGCTTGACGCTGGCGGTAAGCTGCGCGCTGTGCCTCGATGTGCGCCTTGTAAGCTTCTCGCTGAGCCTGGATCTGCGCTACGCGTTGCGCCTCTCGCTGGGCCTCACGCTGGGCTTCGATCTGTGCCTGACGCTGCGACTCGCGGTCGATCTCGCCAACTAGGTCCTCAATTTGGCTGAAGAAGCTGGCGAAGGGCGAGGGCCGGGGCTGGGGCTGAGGGCGTTGAGCGGTACGGTAGCCGTAGACAGGTCGTGAGGATGGAGCGAAGAAGCCGAGTGGGTTGCACTCTGGGGCCTGGTAGGCCTGCGCGAAGGGTGAGGTGAGGATGTAGGCCATTGTTGGCGAGTTTAGTGGGGTTGGTGTGGCTTCGTAGTGCGTAGAAAGTATGGTGGAGGCTCAAAGAGGTTCGGAAGAAGTTGTAGATCTGGTAGATCGAATGTAGTGTTGGAGATCTTTGAATCTGATGATGAGCCCTGGAAGAGCCGCAGACAAGGATTTTATAACCATAGTGGCGGTACTGCAGGCAGCAATCTCATTGCGAATCTTTGCTTAGAAACGTGGCTTCCGTAAGAAGGCAGATGGTGCTGGAAAGCTAGAGGCGGTTCACGATGCTTGGTGATGCTGCGAGACGGTTGGGGAACGCGCTCGAAGCTTCTACGTCAGAATTTGGCGCTAGCGTACACAATGAGCCTAGTGGCCTGAGGCCTGCCATAGCACCCATCAAACCAAGACGCGGAACACCAAATCAACAACCCGCATCCGTATGCGGGACAGCACTCTGATAGATTCCAGTGAGACCCGCCTTCGGTAATCGCTTCGCTGAAACCGAATGGAATCCTCCAATCCTGTAGTTGCTCTCTTAGCGGCCAATCTGACGCGTGCGGCCTGAAACCTTCACTTCTTGAAGCTTCAAGCCCTTGGTCGTGGCGAACAGCTCGTTCGTGATGGGGATAGTCGCTGCGCGAAGCTCGCAAGAATGCAGGCTCGTAAACTGGTTGTAGTTGAAGGACCCTTTACTCTGGCAATACCACATGGGTGAGTGCATCCTTGAGGCTTTGGAACGTAGCGCTCCGAACGCAATGCCAAGATAGGGTGTTGTTGGCCGAGGGGAGAGCAATCGCAGACGCTGGAGTCCTTTGGAAAGACCGCCCAATAGCGTGGAGCCACAGTCGAAGGAAAGATCCTCATTACTCTGACATTTGTATTTGTCACTAAGGTATACATCCAGCAGTTCGTGAAGTCGGTTCACCAAGGTATCGACAGCTCGATAGCGCCCTCCGTCGATCTGATCTGAAACACCTGTCAGTCTGATGTCAACCACTGCTGGAAGAATGTCACCAGCCACGGTCTTGGGGATTGGTAGTCCCAGCATCTCCACTGCTTCGGTAGCCGTGTTGGTTGCTACCAGTGTCGCAATCTCAAATTCTTGGGGCATATCGAAAACGAAAGATACCCATGTCCAAAGTGCAAGCTCTCGGCAGTAGGTTGACGGAATGATAGGCGCTTAAGACTCTGAGTCCAAAGGGTTGTGAACATCTCGATCGCCTCTCCACACTCGTAATAATCAGCGATGACTCCAATCTTGGCCATCTCCTCCAGCGAGACCACTTTGGGTACCTGCCTGTTGCGAAGGTGGACGATGTTGAGCACCGTGAGCAAGGCTGTCTCGTCCCAGTCTTCTGCGACAATGCGGTAGCGTCCATCGACGGCTCTGGACTCGCTCCACCCTCCTTTGCCGAGGACGCGCTTGAACCATGGCGACGACTGGATGAGGTGGCTAAAAGAGACACCATAGTGTATCTCGCAGCTGTTTTGGCCTTTTGACTCAGCGGGTGGCTCCTTCTGTTCTTCGCACGCTGAATCAAGCTCGATAGGCGATGCGTCTGCAGCGTCGGCGACCTCGCCCTCCAACTCCGAAAGCGAAGGCCACTGGGCGAAAGAATTGGACGCGTGCTTCAAGACGATGACTTTATCTGAGTCGGGCGCAATCTCGTGTATCGTAAGAGCCATGATGGTTGCTGTTTCTGCAGGAAGCGTCAGAGCACAAAACTCATATGAAACGCCGACGTTTGTCTGCAATGCTTAGGTCGGTGCGACGAGGTGAAGGCAGGGTCTCTCGATGAGGGAGTGTATAGTTGTGCGGGTCAAAAGCGCTACCTCTGTTTGTATGCTCAGCTTGGCACATCAGGCTGGAGGCCTTCACCTCACCGAAGGCAACTGTAATCACCGATTCAAAGGAAACCAGGGGATGAGCTAGAAGGAAGCTACTGGTCGAATCTGTAGACAGTAGGAACAGAGAGCTGTAAGATCAGTATCAGACCTGCTACATGGACCCCACAGCGATGAGGCGCCACATTGCCTTGCCGAGCTGCTCCTCCTTCACACAATACGCCTCCGGAGCGAACTCTTCGTTCTTCATACTCGGAAACTGCTTCAATAAATTGCGCATAGGCGACTCCTCCGGATAGGGCGGTGCAGGCATCCCTCCACTCGGTGCGATAGCCATGAAGAGCATGTACGGAAAGAGCAGCATGGTTGTCACTCTGGCTTGTGTGGCGGCCGTCGGAGGCTCATGGTCGATGTTGTAAGTCCATTTCCACGCGACAGGTCCCTGCGCGACTGCTTGTGCGATTAAAGATGCAACAGCGAATTTGACGACTGGCTCCATACCTCCGGCCTGGAACTCCACAAGCGTCGAATATAGAACTGTGTGCTTGTTTTCAGGTACGCCTCGAAGGTCCACGAAGACGTTGTTAGGTGCACGAGGCGCATCGATTCCTTTTCGAAGCAAAGGCACGCGAATGACGATGGACTCTGACACAGGCTTCTGCGGTATGATGGGCCTTGCTACCACCTTGAAGTGACTCGCAACGTTGATCGAGAAGTTCCACCCTAGCCAGTTGTTGAACGTGAGTGTCGTCGCCTTGCTGTATTCGTTCAACTGACAATGGTACCAGTGGAAGTTGGGTGCCTTGCCGAGTGTACTTGCGGTGAATCGGTGCGTACTGCTGGGAGCACGCTGAATGCTCGATGAGTTACGGAAGCTTTGAGCGTCGTCGGGTTGGGCTGCCCTTGACCGCGGCGGCTGGTATCCTGGCGCCGGACCATGTGGCTGACGTGTCGTGGTGTTGCGAGCCTTCGTAGTAGGTTGACCTTGCCCAAGACGAACGATTTGGTCGTAGGCTTTGCGTTTTTGAGGATCGGAGAGTACTTCGAAGGCGATGTTCGCGAGCTTGAACAATTGTTCGTGCTGAGCGCGTTCTGCATCAGGTAAATGCACCATCTTGTCAGGGTGACATAGCAATGAGATACTGTGGTACGCTTTCTTGATTGCTACAAGATCTGCAGAGAGGGTCACTTCAAGCGTCTGATAGTGATTAAGCATGCTGAAGTGCAAGAATAGAGTGACTCAGAGCACTAGTCGAGTGTTCGCGCAGGTGTTGGTGTGGTGGATTGCGTGCGTGTCAGGGCATCAGGCTCCAACTTGGGCCTGGATAGTGGCTTAGTAGGTGAAGGCAAGTGAAAGCATAGCTGACTGACGCGGTGAGGATTATTGAGGTCAAGTCCCTGATCCATAGTTCGTCAACACGCGGAGATCTTTACGATGCGCGTCATGAAAAGTGACTCCTGCCTATCGCGACCAAATATCATCAGCATCTGAGCGTTTTGTAAGAGTAAGAGCGATGACACTGCACTAAAGGAACATCATCGTAGCCTAGGTGGTTTTCATTATCGGGCACGACCGGCTTCCAACTGCACCAACGCCGGAAGTGTGCGCAGCTTCCACACCTCGGCAATCGACATAGGCCTATTCTAAAGCGAGAAACGTGCTGCTTGAGATTTTCCAGAGTTGGGGAAGGAGTGCTTCCGCGGAGTGGAACCATTTTGTCAACTCAGTAGAATGCGACTAGTGCATCCTTAGGCTCGGTTTGCTTTCCACGCAGATGTCTTCAAACTCTTCGACAGCAACCATAGGTACTACGCTCGAGCTCTTTAACCCTCAGCAGAAGTACTCCTGCCCATTGAATGGCATCTGGATGCATCAGCGGTTGATCTAAAGACGATTGATCAGCCGAAGCAGTCACATCTTTTGTCTGAGGCTTCGCGTGATTGCAGGAGTACCTCTTCGGACAATCGACAGCAAACATATGGCTATTAATCTATCCTTAAACATCCTCAATCCACCGATGCTCTGGATTGTTCGACAATAGTTGGTCTTGCGATTATGACATAACATTCGCCCGCCGACTGATCCCTCATTGCTCACAGCCCCCTTTGGGACTTGACTATACGGACAATGAGACATGTGCGTGATATAGTGGCTTGCAATCACAAACGTAGGCCAGGCCTTCCTTAAATCTCGTCGGTCTTGGATCCACCTCAAGGTCATGTATGCTAACGACACAAGGAGGTCATGATCTCGAGCAGTCCGATGTCTGCCAGCGGCCCGCACGACAGTCGTAAAGGTTGTAAACCTCGATCATGACAGACTCGCGGGCACTGTAGTGTGACTTCCTTGCATTTATTGCCATCACTTCGCAGTGATCGCTGTGTGTCTGCAGGCGCTACCTTCACTCTTTCGGTCCGTGATTGTGCTGTTGGGTGGAGATCGTCGTGCATGGTCATGATACCGCTCATGAGGCCGCAATCGTTTCCGTGGACCGCGACTGCCGGGGTCTCCGATGGTAAAACCCAGCAATGATAGGCGTCAACTGTGCTGTTGCTTATCGATCATCAAACATCAGGTCGACAGATCGCTGCAAAGCTGCCCATTGACCGAGATGATTCCAACGCGATGGTCACTGTCTCACAGACTCGTCCAGCGACTGCCAGTTGTCATGACATGACTGCAGACTTGCGAGCAGGCCATATAGAACCTTGCTCTGACAGTCATCACGTCTCAGCTGTAGTGCATGTGATGCTTTGAGGGTTGAGAACCCTAAACTTCACCCCCTGACTGCCGACAGCCTAGTTACGTCCGGTGAAAGCCAACCTTGGAACATCATTATCCCTCTAGTTAGGCAAGAGCCCGATGCGTGTACCCAAATACCTTTCAAATCGGTTCGCTCCGCTTCTGAGCGGAGAAACGCCATACAGATCAGCTTGCACAAAGACGCTGTGCAATGCAAACTCATGTACAGACATGACGTCGGCAATTCCTACCCAGTATCATGCGAATTTTCCGAAGCACATGCAATATGCGACTCGATGAATCGGGAAGTAAGTTGGTGGTACACAACGTCTCTTGGCTCCGAGGGACCTCGGGACGTCTGTATGTACCGAGCGCATGACTTGGAACATCTCATTTGAACACGTCAATGCTTTGGCCGCGGATGCAAGCCACAGGAGGCAAACCTTTGAACGGCTCTTCGCATGGTGTGACAGGCGCATGACATCCTCCGACATCTAACGGCTGGGTCCGTGTGCGGGTCCGTGTGAGACTTCCCTATCCTTATCTGCACCTCAGCTATCATCGACAAGTTACCAAGACGAGAGATCACTAGAAAGGGTTTGAATGTTCATTACTTCATCAGTGTAGGAAATCGTAAAGATAACACCCCTACTCTCACTCTCTAGCTGATTGGATCCTTACTCGATCAGATACCCAATGACCTGGTATTGGGCCGAGATCGCCGTAAGCACACACCATCTCACATTCCTCCAGCTCCAACTAGACTTTCTACTGGTCCCCGTAACGTGGGATCCAAATCCCTGTCTCGCTTCTTTTAACGCAGAGCAGTGTAGGAAGTGCATTGCAATGATGCAGCGAAAACCAATGACTACCAAAATGCCGTAATGACCGTTCTCGTGCAAGGAAACTGTGATACTGCAAATGAAACCGCCTGAGAGTGCCGAAATCTCTCTTCCGCGAATTGCCGATAGTAGTACTGCGTCTTGAAATGCTGTCTAGCGTGGTCGTCTTGCTGTAGGGCTCATTCTTGTCTGATGCTGCTCTTGCTTATTCACTCCTGCTCTTGACGTACCCACCTGACAAGCGCGTACGCTCCACTGGCAAGAAAAGCGCCTAACAGCGGTCCCACCCAGTAGATCCAGTGGTAGCTGGTGAAGCCCACACAAACAGCCGGACCGAAACTGCGTGCAGGGTTCAGACTGCCACCAGTGAAGTAAACACTGCAGATCTCCGCGATGAAGAGCGAGAATCCAATGTACATCGGCTTAGCTGATCCGCCCTTGAGCATGAGGATGGTGAGAACGAGCTGAGCAGTGACGAAGGTCTCCAAGAATAAGCCGCGGGTGATCGAGATTGACGGGTCAAGTTTAGTGGCTATGATAAGCGGGCCTGGCAGGAGACCGCTCACGAATCCAGCAGCAGCCATACCAGCAAGCATCTGAGAGATGATGGTCTGAATGGCGCGGTGCCAGGTGATCTTGCCAGTAAGGAAGAGTGCTGTTGTTACCTGAATGACCAAATTAGCGCTAGTCTTACAACGTAGCAACACTCAAAGTTTTTGCCTACAGCTGATGGCGCTGTGACATCGAGTGGGGCAAGTTGGCGCACAAGTGCTCGGGTGCACATACCGCAGGATTGAACTTTCCGCCGCTAATGTCTGCAAAGATTGCGACATTGATGGCGAGAGATACACCGAAAGCGAAAGCGATGTAGATGAGCTTCGAGACATCAGGCGCTGGGTTGTCAGAGCTCGTCAATTGTGTGGATCCAGCAGCGTTGAGCGCAATTTGCGTGCCTGTAAAGGCGAGGAATAAGAACATGAAGGTCCCAATGAATTCTCCAAGAAATGCTGCGGCCTCCCGGCGGAAAGCACTGTGTTTCGGTGCGGCTTCTGATGGAGGTGCCGATGAGGGTTCATGTACAGGTAGGGTCGGATCTCTGCTATTGTATTTTTCGGTTTCTTTCCCTGTCATGAAAGACATAAGACTGTGCTTGCTTCGAACGGTCATGGTGATATGTGAGAGTAAAGATGTCTGACAAGATCAAGAAAAGCTACTGATGAAGATGCCTGGTGTACCCAACGTCAGCTCGGATAAGAGGCAGCATTATATGTGTTCGCGCAAATGTAAGGAGACTGGATTGCTGCGATTCATCAGTGCCTGTGCGACTCAGCCAGGGGATCGCCGTATAGGCCGCAGCAAATCGTGCCTCTGCCCGGAGTCGTGGACGATGTTCGCTGGGACTGCGCGGACCAACCTGCTGACCCAGCTTGTACCAATAGGGAGGACGTTCCCACCGCAGGGCTTCGCAATCTCGTTATAGAACGCAGCAAGTGGAATGTGAAGCAGATGGAGGACGGTGTTACAGAACGTCATTGAACAGACTGCACATAGCGGTCAGCATCTGAGATCGAAGTTTTCTTTGCGCATCATTGCGATCTCGGTTGGAGACGGGCCCTCGTGCGCGTCTTGTGCTGCAACGTGAAGTGTTCTCTTGATTTTGACCACATGATTGCAGATCGTATATGCGGTATTCTTCCATGTTCGTGGCCTCAAAATTTGGAGATTGAGTACAGAAACGCGTACGCTCGTTTCATGCATTGACTTTCGAGGGTCTTCGATGTTGTTTCCAGAATGCCGTTCATGGCCGTTGTTTTGACAGTCGCTTCGAAACATTAGTTGCCACAAGTACCCAGTTTCCACGTTTTCAGCCTCACGAACGCCACATTAGGCCTGCCATCGCAATTTTCTGTTGCGATCGTCGTCGAACGATAAGTGCTGCGATGGCGGAGAGCACGAGCTGGGGCAGAGTAGTACAAGAACTGCGTGTAACCGCGCCCCCGGAGCAAACCAAAATGTACCAGGTAAGAGTAACTTAGGCGGGACGCCCCGCTAGACCCACAACCCGTAAGACGCGCGACAAGATTGTATGTTCGTCAAATACAGTGCCATGAATCTTCGAAGGGACGAGAAAGGGAGCTCCGTCCTGAACTGCGTAATATCGCAGGTTGCCAAGTCACGCGATGCCTCCATTCCTGTACTGCACACGCTCAGCAAAAATTCTGCCTGCCAGTAATGCAGATAAGAGAAACTCGTTCTCATACCGCGTCCAGCTTGGAATGCATTGCAATAGCCGTCGAGTACGGTAGATCAATCAACTGCCCTCTCTTCAGTGCGGACGCGTGTGACGTTCGTAGAAGAACCTACCGGCAGTCCTGCGCAGTGGACACAATCAACAGCGACCCGAGTTAGGGTTGCACGGGTACTGCTGCGCGACCAGAATTGCGGTCAGTAGCCGCCTCCGTGCCTACGCGAGGGGGCGAGTATCTGGAACAGTAACAATGTTTGGAGAGTTTCGACAATGAGCGCGAAAGCGAATCCGGCCTTAAGGCAATCAAGTTTCGCGTACGCTCGGCAGCGCTT
Source organism: Didymella glomerata (assembly GCA_030271015.1). Taxonomy (NCBI): domain Eukaryota; kingdom Fungi; phylum Ascomycota; class Dothideomycetes; order Pleosporales; family Didymellaceae; genus Didymella; species Didymella glomerata. Next base: position 419,941 of record JAJOHN010000009.1, read on the forward strand.
TGAGGCCATGTTGGTAGATGAAAAGGTGTCGCAGGTCTTGCGCAAGCGACTCGTGCAACTGTGCGTAGCGCACGCTCTGGTGCTGCTGTTATGCGTGCCTCGAGAAGCGTGTGCACACTATTCAAAGCTTTCTCTTCAGCTGGACAAATGTGATTTGCAAGGTGCATGGCTGCTTCTTTGGCGGGGGACGCCTGAACCGGGCCGAGAAGTCGAGCGTTGGCCATCGTTTCACGACTGACATTGTTTGGCACCAGCGGTTAAGACGGGAAGCAGCCGAAGACAAAGCTGTACCTGTTTCAGATGTATGGGTCTGTAGACGGCGAAGGCGATGGCGTACCCAGCCTAGATCAATAGACCCTTCTTCTTCCATCTCCACGTCGGCGCGCCCAGTCACGATCGTAGAGAGCTGCGCCTTTCTCGTCGAGCAGAAGGGAGACAGGTAAAATGCCAACCGAAGTATGAGAAAGGAGGCGAGGCCGAGATGACAGTCGATGGTCACGAGTGACAGAGGAGATGCTTGAATAGTCAGAGGTACAGATGCACTTCGGCTCGTGCACGAGCCACGCTTTTCCGGCACAATCATCACGAGATCTTGTCAGTTCGCTCAGACTGCTGCCAAATCTATCTCCGAGCTACTCGGATAACCTCGGGCATCCATGTGCTCTACGTATATGGAGGAATATCACTGCTTGCCGGGTTGTGCACTTATCACGTGATGCTTGACGCGTCGGCGCGTCAAGACGCGCTCGAATTTTCATCTGCTCAACAACATCCACCCTCCTACAACCACATTCATTTTCGTCCTCATAATGCCGACGACCTATTACATCGATTCTGAGGCAGATAAAATTATAACCCTTACTAGTTCCAGTGAGCCCGCCGCTCCAGCAGGTCACGCAGTGAGCACCAGAGCGCAGCGCTCTGATCCACACTGCATGATTGGTGGAGCTGACGTGAATGAGGATCCAACATTGCACGTGAGGATAGACGTTTCGTTGCATGAACACCATGTATCGTCACTGAAGCTCGCCTCACCATGGTTCAAATGTGTCTCGAATAGAGGCGGGTAGGCCTAACCTAGCCGTGACGGAGAAGACGAGAACTTCTACATCAAAGCAGAAGCTTGCGACCCAGACGCTTTTCTCGTCGTCCTCAACGTGTGTCACTTGCGGAATAAGGAAGTACCGAAAGCGCTCTCTCTTGAGACGCTTGCCAACATCGCGTTCATAGCCGACTACTGTGATCTACACGAAGGGTTAGCAGCGTATATTGCCATCTGAATAGAAGGTTCGAACAGCCTACCAGACTGAAGGAAGTCGTGTTATGGGTCTGCATCTCATAGACCTTTACTGGGCAGGACAGTTCGCAGAGAACATGCATCTTGCCATCACGCACGACATACATGCGAACATACCGACCTGCGATTTTCCTATATCAGAAAGAGTTTGTGCTACGTATCGTGTCTATTGCTGACGATCATGACTGAGTATCTCAGCTGGCATCAACACGCGAGAGATTCTGACGATCGATGCAGTGTACCAGGACCTACGAGCGCTACACGAATACTATTAGAGCGAAGATTACGTCTGCCCTATGATGTTGCAGCTTCGGAGCAGTGCGGAGCGATACTTGTCGGTGCTTTACGCAGAGAACTGAGAAATAGATGCTCGGTGTCGCCGCAAGACAAAGCACCGTATTCGGGTGCCAGCTTTACTGCGTTACGCTCCACCCTGCAGAACATCAAGAACCCGACTTGGTATACTTCAAAGCACAGTCATAATCACCCACGTGCGTTGCGCCCAGAGACCAACAAACGTGTTGAGGCAGAATATGAGGTCGTAGTGGGCAGTGGCTCATATCTGACGGACTTCGATCGATTCTTCAGTTCCTAGATGTCTTATGCAGGCTGTACAGTCGGAGGCAATGCCCGCGCGAGGATAATTCGCTAGATCCTTCAGGCGGAAGATACGAGATGTGCAAAGGAAAATGCCGGACGCATAGCCAAGCTACGAGATACAATATGTCAAACTACAAATAGGATGCATCAATCCAAACCTCCTGCTTGAAGTTCCGTCCAAACACGTCCTCGATCGCAATCGGCTTGCTAAGCTGCAAGCTGAAGTTCGCCCTAGGTCCAGCCGCACCAGGGCCATAGTTCTTGTACTCCCGGTACACCACATTGTCCACAGGTTGTACAGCATCCCATCTTGACCAGCCCTCAGGCCGCACGACATCGCCAATGTCGCTCCTTTGGAATATGACTCTACTCCGCTGGCGCCAGGGACGACCTAAGTAGGTCGAATTGGCACCACTTGTGCCTCGGATCTTGGCTTGGTTGAAGACGTAGATACTGGTGTTGTTCGCTGCATCACGACCGTTCGCTGTGATGAAGCCAGATCCAATTGTTTGAATGTCAATTTTGTCGAACCAAGCGGATGCGCGTAGGCCGAAGATGAAGTCGACAGCGCCTAAAAGCAGTGAGCGCAAACTCATACTGGAGATTCTGGAGTGATTGTACCGTTGATGAAGCTCTTAGCATATATTTGTCTACCCTCATTGGCATATATGGTGTCCTGGTAACCCGTGAAGCTACAACCGTAAAAGCCTTGATTGGTGTTCTGGGCACTGAGGGCGAGGGCTTGACCTCCTGTAGCCGCTTCGCCAAAGGTATTTGCGATATTCAGATTGTAGAACTTGGCGTTCGAAGTCCAAAGACGAACTGTCGCTGTCGCATCATTGTTGGCGAGACCAGGTGTTTGACGCGATAGGTTGCCAGTAATGGTCACTTTGTTGTCTTTGTATGAACGGGCATCTTTGGTGTAACCCTGAACTGTGAGTGGGCCAGCAAGGGGTCGAATGTACACTTGCTCGGCGTATGTCCCTGGCGCAATGTAGATGGTTTGTGCCGATGTGGTATTGGTCAGCGCAGTTACGGCGGCGCTGATATTTCGGTAGCTGTTTTGGAGCTTCCCAGATGCATCCACCACGATCGCGCCTCTAGAAGGAGTAACGCGCTCATTCTTGCTATCAGCAAGAGCGAAAGAAGTCAGAAAAGCAATGAAAGACAAGTACAACAACATTCTGACGGGACGAGCTCTCTGTACAGCGAGCGTGACGTTCTACCAAGACCTCTATATGAGTGTCTAGCCACGACTTAGTGCGCCGCGCTCCAATCTCGGAATTTCTCCGTTCTCTGACCACACTCAAGCCACGACATATGGATGCCATGTGTAAATTGCGGTTGATCGTATCCGAGCACATCGACATGATAGACACAGGCATATTAGTCTGGGATAAATGGCGGCCATTGGTGGCCCGCGCGTTTCCACCAATGGCAATTTACCCCGGATCTGCGGAAACCTGGGGTAGAGGAGCCGTTTGCCAACCCTTTCGTCGCTCGATTGCCGGTGATTTCCTTCTTGTGGTTTACGTGTCGCAATGTCCGCCCACTTCCGCAGGGTCAACTACGTGCAGATGGTGGGGCAGGTGCGAGTGGCCCGGGCACAATGGTTGTATATACAATTGCGGACCTCTGCCTCAGACATCATGGGAATCACTGTTGTAAAACATGCAGGCGATGATGCTGCACGTTCGGAGGAAATCGGAGATGAACGGCAAGTGTCCAAGTTGAACAAAATGATGACATTGAGTGCAAGGAAATCGCTAGTCTAGCGGGGTATTACCAAGCCTGGATGCACCCTGGGTTCCATTCAAGGTTGTGTTCGTGCTTCTGTCATGAATTCACGATGAAGAAAAATAAAGTATGCTTGACCCTCAGGATGATTAAAAGCGGAACTTCGCACTACCAGTCCTCGTAGCAGGTGCTTGAGTCGCACCGCCACCGTTCACAGGCCCAACACCGGGCAGCGGCTGGAAGTCTGGGAAGTTCGGCCAGTTGCCCAGACTAGCTGGATCACCGCCGATACGCACCCACGTCGCAACGGAAGGAATCTCGTTGTCAAGAACGAACATGCGGTACCAGCCGGGAGGCGCGACGTAAGGGCCCGGTGGCGCGGTGACTGTACATGCAGGGAAGGAGCCACAATTGATGGTAGGTTCGAGAATTCGCGCTCCCATCGAGTTGCCGTGAGTGCTAGCTTCGGATCCGAGGAGAGACACCCTGATGTTGGCGCTGCCTGCAGTTACGGTGAACTGATACTCTGCGCCGTTCGTCCAGTCGTTGTTCTGAAGGGTGAATGCAGGGCGAGCTGCGCCAGAAGCGAGGTATGGAGGGATGTATACTTCGTAGCGGTATTCCTGAGGATGTAGCTGAACTCCGTTGGCATCAACCCTGTCGTCCTGTGGGTCGGAACCAGTGACAAGGACGCGACCATCGTCCATGAGAACGGCCTCGGAGTGGTACATGCGGGGGATAGTGGTATTGCCCAGGATGCTAACACGATGGTGCTTTGGTTTCCTCGAATCGTAAAGAATAGCGTTGAGGTTCGATACATCGGCAAGACCGAAGCCAGCGACACCCTCCTCTGCACCGTTCAGGATGATGAAAGTACCATCCGGCAGGGTGGCCATGCATGTCATGACACGTCGAGATGGCATGCGCTCAATTGTCCACGCAGGGCTGGCATCATCAGGCTTGGTCGTGACACAATTGTCGAGACCCCAACCTCCTCCGCTGCCTCCACAGATGAGTAGCTCGAGGTTGTCTGTGTACGGGGCCTTCTGTGGTAGTAGGACCATAGTACCTTCCATGGGATAAGTGCGACCGCCGTTGTCAACGTTGACAGCTCCAGGAACCTTCGGGAGGATCTTGATTGTCTCGAGAGACCTCTCGTCAAGGATGCGAGCTTCATTGTAGTACTGAATGAAGATACCCTTAGACGGCAAGACGGCCAAGAAGGGATACAAGTTGTTCGGATCTGAGTCGAGCAAGAACTGCTGAAACTTGAGAGGGCCGACACGGGGAAGAATCTCCATGTTCGGGACAGGGGGACCATTAGAGCCATTCTCGCCGCCAACGATGAGCAGCGATCCGTTGGCCATGGCCATGGCTGTCGGGTACCAACGAGTTGTCTGGAGGCCGACTTCCTGGAAGTTCTCTTGCCACGCACTGGTACTGTTTGTACCCAGCTGACCGTTGGGCGTGTACATTCGGACACCGAACAGAGAGTCTCCAGACCAGCCACCGATGTTGATTACACGACCCGAGCGATCAGGCATCGTGATACTAGCGGCACAGAAAACATCGGTCTTGAGGCCGTAGACTTCGCGGATGGAATGGAAGATATCGTGGCCGCCTGCGATTGAAGGGTCAAGCTCGTAGGAGCCAGTGCCGTTGAGGTTGGTTCCATTCTTCTCCAAGAACGTAACTTTACCGTTAATGAGAGGGATAGAAATGAGGGGGATAACGGGGCCTCCCACGAGGAACTCGTAGTGTCCGGCAGCGCTACCTTGTGGGTAGCTGAAGACGTACAGTGGGTCTCCTTCAGTGTACTTGTACCAGGTAAGTCGGTTGCCTTGGCCGCAAATCGCTTCCTGATCGCCTGGACATGGGGTGTTGCAGTCGGTCTCAGGAGCTGGCACAGATCCCTTCGCGACCATGTGGTCAACATCGCCGCAGTAGCACTCCTCGCCGTATTCCATACCGGCAGCCATGTAACCGTAAGCCTGGCACTTGCTGAGGCACCATTCTGGACTGTTGCCTGTCGAGTTGACCAGCTTCCATGGCAAAGGTTTGTTCCACTGACCGCCAACGCTGGTAGCGCAGCCTTGGTAGGTCCAGTTGCCGACTTTCTCAGTGGGTCCTGGCTTCTTGGTGATCTTGAGAGGATTCTGGCTGGAGTACACAGTCAGGCGATCACCACCGCCACACATCCGAGCTGAGTTGCCGCCACATGGTGTGTTGCACTCGTTGTCGTTGTCGGCCAGGGGTGCACTCATACGCAATTGGTTGTCGCAGAAGCACTGTGTGTGGTACTCCATACCTGAGACGGTATAACCGAGGCTAGCGCATTTGCTAGAGCAAGATGCAATGGTCATCTGCTGGTCATCTGATTGCTGGTTCTGCATCACACGGTAACCAGGGCCATCAACGTAGCATCCCTTGTAGCTCCACCCAGCGGGAAGTCCAGTAGGAACGGGAGCCGCAGTCGAAGACGATGAGACCCTGGTGGTGGACGAGACTGGTGGTTCATTACCCTTGTAGTAACGGAAGAGAGAAAGACGGTTGGGACCACCGCAGATCTCAGTCGTGTTACCGTTACAGGCCATGTTGCACTGAGCTTCACCATCTGGAGCAGGGGCACCAACGCCTTGCAGTGTGTTGCCACAGTAGCACTCACCGGCGTATTCAGTGCCGGCGAGAATAGAACCCAAGCCTTGACAGACATCGCGGCACTTCTGATTCGTCATGCCGCCTTGGACGCCTTGGCCATTGGGAAGCGTGCGTGGACCGGGTCCGTCAACATAGCATCCCTCGTAGAACCAGCCCACCTTCGGCGTTGGGGTGGGTGTTGGCGCTTGTGTACTGCTGGTAATGACATCCTCCGTGAGGGTGGCGGCAGTGGTGAGATTGAGTGAAGCGGTCGAAGAGTTGGTCGGAGAGGCCGTCATCGTGTCATTAAAGACAGTCGATGTAGTGGTTTGCGCAGAAGGCGGAGTTGTGGTGATGTTCAAGGCATCATGCAAGATCGAAGACGAAAGAGATGCAGACGCAGTGATTGTAGCATTGGGCGCATTTGAGTTATGCGACAGAGTCGAGTTCTGAGGGAAAGGCGTGGTGGTCGTGGTGTTGAGATGCTCAGAAATTGTTGAAGAAAGAGACGCAGAAGCAGTGACAACAGCATTCAGCAGCGACGTGATTGACGGATGTGACTCGCTTGTGCTGAATGACAAGTCTGAGGATAATGTCGCAGCCGAGAAGAGGGAATTAGTTGATGTCGATGACAGGTTCAAAGACAGTGCTGTAGTCGAAGAAACGTGTGCTTCCGAAGTCGTAGAGTTCAAATACACTGTAGATGTCGAGCTGACATTGTGGAAGACAGTCGAAGAGTAGTTACTGACTGTGCTGATGTTCAGATACGAAGACACGGATGAAGTCGACGTCACTTCGGGTGTAGTCGCATGCACTGAAGAAGCGGTGCTGGTGACATCCGGAGTTGACGTAACGTCAACGTGATCAGATGAAACCGGAGTAGAAGACGAGACAAGAGTGTCTGGAGAGACCGAGCTGGTCGAAGTGCTGTGGTAGTCTGATGAGGCAGTGCTCGTGGTGTGAAGGTCCGAAGACGGAGGAGAAGAAGAGTCAGAGCTCTCTGGAGATGACACTGAAGACAAGCTCGCTGATAAGATGGTGGAGATGATATGAGTGTCAGATGATGGGAAGCTCGTATCAGTCGAGCTGTGCGGGTCAGACGAGCCGCTGCTGCTAGTTGAGTGATTAACTGACGCAGATGCCGAGCTCGAGGTGATCTGGCTATCTGTAGAAGTGCTGGTGGAGCTGTAGGTGCTGATACTGCTGCTAGAGGTGGGTCCGACTGACGAGCTACTTCCGGGCAAACGGTCACTCGTCGCACCGGATGAGAACGATAACACAGAGCTGGCAGATGATGATTCTGGTGTTGACGTTTGTGTTGGTGTCGATGAAGGTATCGATGAGGCGCTCGAACTCGAGCTTGTCTTAGGCCTCTGGACGTACTCATAGATGTTGATGCGATCAGGGCCACCACAGAACTGCTTGTTGTTGCCCGTACATCTCATAGTACAGCCCTCATCCTTGGGAACGTGGCCATTCTGAAGCGTGTTGCCACAGTAGCCTGCAGAGGAGATTAGTTTTGGGTGCCAGACTCTCGTAGGGGGACTCACATTCTGCAGCATACTCGGTGCCGGCGAACTGGTAGTTCTGGCGTTGGCATTCAGTTGTGCAGCTTTGGGCGCTATTGTTGTTGCCGCCACCCTGCACACTGACGCCGTTTGCTAGGATACGCGCATAGGTCAAGTCGGAGTAACAACCACGGGAAAGCCAAACCCACTCAGCGCCATCATCAATGATAACCGCACTGGATTGAGCTGGTGCTGTGGAAGTGCGCTCGTACAGAGACAAGCGATCAGGTCCACCGCAGGCCTCACCTGGCGCACCTGCGCACGCCATGTTGCAGTCATCGCTGTTTGCAGCAGGGCCACCTGGGGCGCTGATCGAATTGGCGCAGTAGCATTCAGAACTGGAGTCGGTCAGTACAGCCGAGGATCCAGCGTAAGTTTTGAGTATTACCTGTACTCGGTTCCGGCTAGACTGTAGCCTGCGGAGTCGCAGTATTCAATGCACTCTTCCGCACTCTGACTACCACTAGCAAATGTGGAAGCTTGTAGGGATCTTTGCCCGACCGCGTCCCTGTGTTCTGGTCAGTCAAGGATATCAAAGCCACGGTCATGCCTTGCGCGGTAATAAGCGACGGGTAAAGGAGATCGTACGTGTAACATCCTTTGTACAACCAACCATTCGGGAGGGTGGCAAGAGGACTGAGTGCTTGGCGGTTAATCAATTCTGCATTAATCCATGTGAGAAGAAGTGATAGACACAGGGTACTGGCGGTAAACGACTGGAAAAAGGACCCCATGGTCGAGGTAGCGGCCACAGGAGACAGTGGATGAAAGACGAGGAGGCTGTCTTGCACAACTTGAGCTGCTGGACGGAGGGTTTTGAATGCTCACGAATTGCCCCTCTCATCTGATCAGTAGCTGACCACCTTGACAGTCCAAGCTATGGAGGCACGAGTGGCTCCACGAAGGCTGGCTTAATCTGCAAGCCACTGTGCCTGACAGAAGAGAGGTCAAGCTTCGTGGCATAAGCCCTTGAGCTGACAGCATGAGTTATTGGATACGGCTGAGCCCAATGCATCCAATCACTATCTGGACGTATTGATCTCATGCACGCCGCTGCCCCCGCAGAGGGGTGATGAGCTCGCAAGGGGACCCATCTGGACCTTCACCCACACCAGGACTATTTCGCGATGCCTTCCCGGTATCCACTTTGACACGGCCTGAGACGAGGTTTATCTCCCAACTACGCCTTAACTACGCCGTGAAGAAAAAGGGTCCAGGATTCAAGCGAGGCTCGTAACCGGTCAGAGTCATGTAGGTACTAAATGTGTAGTGGCGCGATGCTGTATCAGGTAAGTCAAGGATCTGTAAGGCCCTAGCGGCGGCTCGGCAGATCGTCCGGCGATAACAATACGTGCCCAGGAAGCCCAGTACGAAGAAAATACCAACCCTGGCTGGATCCTTCGACGCCAGGTACGGGCTAGGTGGCCTGAACAGGCAGGCGTGAACGCGGCTCATGTGGAAATTGCGGGTCGCTTTTACGCAAACGGGTAGAGGTCGCATCTATTTTGTGCACGAGCTGCGGGATAGGCAAACAACAGCGGGCGCGAACCTGTAAGTTGTGCGTCAAATGCGAGATTATGCAGCCCGCTTGTCACGACAGCCTTGTCATGTGCCGTATCTATAAACAACGTGTCCTGCATGCTATCAGTGAAACTATCGAGTGCTCGCAAATGCTGGTTGACCTGGTGAACTATCCTTTCAACTTTACTCGAAAACGTCTTTGCGAGTTCAGAATTCAGCCTTATCTTAAGGCTCAAGCTCAATCGTAGCGGGCGGTGAACCCTTGAATCGGATAGTACCCCACACTGGCGACATTCGATAGCCGTATCTAACGGGTGCTGTTCCCTGGTAGCGGGTTCCGAATTCAGCTCAACGTCGCATGTGACACCCACGTTGGGCTGTCAAACCTGGAATCGCTGCAGAACTGATGCAGATGGCAGCCGTAAAAATACAATCGATGAATGTCGCATGCAGCTGATGCTGCATCTCAAGGTCAATGATGCTGAGTGGCGATGATCGCAGTGTGCAGGTGAACGCAGTTGTCAGGATCCTCGCCATTTTTCCACTAGCCACCACAGCCCCGGAAACCCCTCCGTTACCATAACAAGCCCTCAACCCCAGACTCCAACTCTGTTCCCGCTGCCGGTCCCCGATGAATGCATCCACCTCGCTGGCTGGGCTGAACACACGACAGCGAGAGCGAGGCGTAGAATGTGAATATGTGTGTCCTCAATCCTCTTATTCAGCGTCGGCGGAGGGATTTGCAAGATTAGAAAGCCTTGTGGAGATCACGGCCACGCGGAGCTTCGTGGGCCAAGGGGAAAGGCTAGAGGCTTAGGTAGAATCTCCCCAAATACCGAGGAAATCTCGGTCCCGTATTGTATGCTTTTGTGCTTCGAAGTGCTGCAACCGTCTCGAACGAACATGTCCTGGGAACGAGTCGATGGCAAAGGTCCGCGCTGGGTTGGCGATAACCTCCCCAGTCTTCCGAAAGAGCTGCAGTATGCTCAGGATCTCCCTCCGAAGGTCACTGATACGCACGTCTTTTTCTTCGGCTACGACCGTCCCGAACCAGAATGCTGCCTTCAGCAATGGTTTCCCTCGCCATTCTCAGCTGATGGAAAGCAGTTCCATACCGCAGAGCAATACATGATGTATCACAAGGCTCTGCTTATGGGCGACACCGAAGTCGCAAAAAAGATCGCGGGAACTGATACGCCTGCCAAAGCCAAGCAACTGGGCCGTGAGGTCAGGTACTTTCAGCAACAAATCTGGAACGACAACTGTGACAGGGTTGTCGAAGAGGGGAATCACGCCAAGTTCAAGCAGAACGAGGAGCTGAAGGCGGTTCTGTTGGGGACTGGGCAGCGAGCGTTAGTCGAGACGAGCCCGAACGACAGGCTGTGGGGTATCGGCTTCAACTCGAAGGAGGCCGAGGGCAATGAAGAGAAATGGGGACAGAACAAGTTGGGCAAGGCGCTTGAGAGGGTAAGAGAGAGACTGCGGAAGGATGTATCCTAGGTTCGACGACATCCGGTCGGTATTGACGTGTTGCGCGCGTCTTGCTGGAACACAGGGTCATTTGATGGGGGCGGGAAGGACCCGCGATTTTGGTGCCAGCAGCGGAATCTTCGGGACTTGCTACGATCCCCCCTCAGCGGCTCGGAACCATTGGCAGCACCGCGCAACAGCGCAAGATGTCCATCTATCTGCTCTACAGATCTGACAAGTCGTCCCAGGCGGCGTGAGCAGTCTCTGACGAGATCTACAATAGTATCAACCATGATTGATCAACTCTTGACTCGTTTCTCACCCCTTTCCATTGCTGCGGTCACTTTCGTAGCGCTGATCGCTCGGCTGCTGTACAACAGGTACGGGACCGGACTGAATCACATACCAGGACCATTCTTCGCGAGTTTCACGAACTTCTACCGTCTTGCAGTAGCTAGGAGTTACCGGCCAGAGCGTTGGCATATCAAGCTGCGCGAGCAATATGGCGATTTCGTGCGAATTGGACCTCGAACGGTACTCTGTTCGAGCAACAAGGCAGCCAAGAAGATCTATGCGCTCAATGCTGGCTTCGTGAAAGTCAGTATCTGTGAATCAGAGTAGTTGCTGGCTGACCGAACGTACAGTCAGACTTCTATATCGTGCAGCAGACATTGGCGAAAGGAATTCCGCTGAAGACGCTATTCACTTCAACTGACGAGGAGTTCCATTCGAAGCTGCGACGATCTGTCAGCAACGCATATGCAATGACATCCCTGGTCCAGTGTGAACCTTTGGTCGACTCCACAACAGCTGAGTTCCTGAAGCAGCTGAACCAGCGTTACGTCAACAAAGGAGGCGAGTCTGGTGTTGTCGATTTTGGTGCATGGCTCCAGTACTACGCTTTTGATGTCATCTGCGAACTGACTTACTCTAAGCGGATGGGCTTTGTAGATCGCGGACAAGATGTTGAGAACATCATATCGAGTCTCGAATGGCTTTTGAGCTATGCTGCAGTAGTCAGTATGATGCGAACCCATGTATGTGTGTGCTGACAGTCTTGCTAGGTTGGACAGGTCCCACTTCTTGATCGACTGTTCCTGAAGAACCCTATACGTCGCTGGCTGAGTACACATGGCTTCATACCAAGCACACCGGTAGCTGTGTTCGCCAATAGACGAATACAGGAAAGTAAAACCAGAGAGCTCGAGAAGGAGAAACCAGCACAGAGGCAAGCACCCTGCGACTTCCTCTCTAGATTCCAAGAGGCGCACCAGAAAGATCCAGACTTCATGAGTCAAGAGCGTGTCCTCGCACTCACGGTAGCCAACATGTTCGCGGGCTCTGACACGACCGCGATCTCGTATGTACTGCCGTTGATTGACAAAGTTGTTACTGATTTATGGCCAGACTCCGAGCAATCTTTTACAACTTGATCAAGACCCCAGATAAGCTTGCCAAGCTGCGCGCAGAGTTCGAAGAACTTAACTTAACAGGACAAATTGAACGTGGTGACCCACTGATGAAGTGGAGCGACGTGCGAGAGCTGCCGTACCTGAGTGCAGTCATCAATGAGTCGTTGAGAACGCACCCTGCGGCGGGTCTGCCTCTAGAACGGATCACTCCGGCTGAGGGCATTCAGCTTGGGGATGTCTTCGTACCCGGTGGCACTAACATCGGCTGCAGCGCTTGGACTCTGCATCTTGACCGAGATCTCTGGGGTCAGGACGCAAGGGAGTGGAGACCTGAAAGGTGGCTTGAAGCTAGTGAGGGAAAGAAGGCCGAGATGAAGAACAGCATGTTCGCCTTCGGGGCTGGCTCGCGCACCTGCATCGGAAGAAATGTCAGCTACCTGGAGATGTACAAGCTGGTTCCTGCGGTATTGCGCAGCTTTGATGTGGGCGTCTTCTTCTAGTAGATGTAAAACATGCTGACGGCTGCAACAGATCGAACTGGCCTACCCAGACAGAGAATGGACGCTCCATAACGCGTGGTTTGTCAAACAGAGCGACTTCTACGTCAGGCTTCGTTCGAGAAGTCAGATCTGAGTAACGTAAGGTGGAAGCAGGAGGTGTCGAGGAGGTACGCGACGCGTCAACTGGAAGGGATCCACTTCGTCCGCCTTCTCCAGACAGCGCGCTCAATGAGAAGCCCTGCACTCGATCGCAGAATAACGTCAATCGCGCACCCCACAATACCTATATCTGTAGGCAGGTCATACTGCCTTAATTGCTGCAGGAATTTGGACGACAGGTACAGTTGTGACGTCATTTGTGATTGTATCTTAGCCTGCGTCGGGCGGTCCGCTCACCGTGCGCCCATCACGACCATCGTAAGATCAACAGCAATATTTATCGAAGTAGCATGCTGGGATACGAGACACCTATCGCCGGCATGCCGGAAGCGGTATTGCGGCTTCGGTAAGCTACAGCGTTTGTAAGCCGGTGCAGCAGAATTCTACCTCCAACAGCCAACAGCCAACAGACAACGGTGTTGCTTCGGCTGCATGCCCGGTTACATACGCCGTACACCCTAGTGACGTACAAAACCAAAAGCCTCAAGTCATAGGGTATTCGTCACACCGTCAGAAGGCCTCAACCAACTGATTATCATAAAGTACAGATTCACAAACGCCTTGTTCTACCTCATATCCATCATGATCTCAAAAGCACGCGCCCAAGTCCAGCGTGGCGGAAGTGACCCCAGGTTTACTTTCGAGGAAGTCGAAGCTCCCCAACCTGGCGATCATGAGTTGCTGGTCAAAAACTCCTTTGTGGCGCAGAACCCTACGGATGTTCAATCTCTCGACAACAACGCCTTTGGAGACGGTACCGTTCTGGGCTGCGACTTTGTCGGCAAGGTGGAACAAGTTGGCAAGGATGTCTCTCGCCATAAGAAGGGCGACACAATCGCCGCTCTGATCTGGGGTGGTGAGGTCAAAGGTCACGGCGCGTACGCTGACTACACTCTTGCCAACGAGTACATCAGCTTCAAGGTGCCTGAGTCAATCTCGCCAGAAGCAGCTGCTACGGTACCATTGGCTTGTTGCACATCCTGGCTTGCTCTGTTTTCAAAGGACTGTTTGGCCATCGATCGCAAGAGCGGCAAGCAAACCTCAGTCCTGATTTGGGGTGGCAGCTCGAGCGTAGGTCTCTATGCTATCCAAATCGCACGCCTGCACAACTTCAACGTCATCACCGTCTGCTCGCCCAAGAATCATGAGTATGTCAAGTCTCTCGGCGCAGACCATGTCTTCGACTACAAGTCAGATGACGTCGTGGACAAGATCAAGGAAACTGCACCACGTCTCCAGTATATTTTCGACACGATCGGCGACAAGACGTCGTCTGCAACAGCATCGCACGCGCTCGGAGAGGCAGGTGGAACGCTTTGCACAGTGCGACCTGGCAAGGCAAACACAGAGGGTGTTACCAGCCAAGCCAAAGTTACTGATGTACTGGTATGGACGGCGTTTTTGAAGGATCACCGGTACAAAAACTTCAAGTGGCCGGCAAACGAGGACGACCACAAGCTGTCAGCTGAACTATTCGAGAGGCTGCCACAGTGGCTCGAGGACAGGACCATCAAGGCGAACAAGCCCAAGGTATTGAAAGGATTGGAGAAGGTCCCCAAAGGGTTCCAAGAATACAGAGATGGAAAGATTAGCGGATACAAGATTGTGTACGCTCTATAATGCCGCCAAATCGACGGCTCTACCGTACTTGTGTTATGATTGCGTTCGCGAATCAGTAGAATTGTGAAGCTCCCCTAAACCAGAGGAATGCAGCCCGAGGTGCGCTAGGGAGCCGCGCTAACGTCCCAACTAAGATCAGCGCTGTAGTCTATTCATCTACATCCCGAGGTCTTCATTTCATCTTCATCACAGCAGTTGTGCATCTACCACCCTTACGGTACGACCCTCTCGCAGCTGATGTTGCCGTTGCTGCGCTGACGCGCCGTGCTGCTGGCACGACCGAGTCGATGCAATGACTGCTAGGTTTCTTTCTTACTTGGGGCCACACCGTTGAGTTCGGCTCGCGACCGATCAATGTCGGTTATGGCAGTGCAGTGCTTTCAATGAGGCGAAGTGATGCGCTGGGAGGAGGCGCATGTGACTGGCTACTAAAGACGAGGCTGAAGCGCACGGGATCGAGTGAAACACGAGAGCCTTGCAGGCTGCCGACCAGCTCACCGAAGTTGACTTTACACACCGCAGCGCGGTTTCGAGCCTGCCACTCAGCGGAAGTCACGCGAAACGATCGACAGCTTTTGCATTTCTTGTTGCTATCGTCTGGAGTTCGCAGTCGCACCAAGATCGTGGCAGTCGCAGATTGGCGTCAGGCTGCCCAGAGGCGGCGCGGTGCCACTAACGAGGCTCCAGTGTCATCCTTATATATTGTACCTACGACGCTCAAGCTATTCCCTCGAGAGAACATCTGTCCATGCAATGGAAGGCACTACCAACCTCGCAATCACCGGGCCCTGGTATGACTACGCAGCCAAGAGTCAGTCCTTTTATTTGCTTTTGCGGAAGGCCGAGTTGCCTACGACATCAGACTGACAACATCAACAGAAAGCCTCCTATCAGTCACAGATCACTCTGGCTTTGCAATAGTCGCTATTGCTACTGTATGGCTATCATGGTCTGTGAAGTATATCAAGAAGATACTTGGTAATTTATCGTTGCAGTGGATCTGTCGCCCGTCCGCTCAGCGCACAGGGACCAGCAGGCGAGCTGGTACATCTGAGAGAGATCAGTTACTGCCTTCTGTTGAAGCAACGCAGGCGAAAGCGTCGCCGCTGGCGAAGATCTACAAGGACAAGAGCGGAGTGCGAGATCTAGCCTGGGATGTTTTCACGAATGAGAGCGATCTGAGTGCAGGCCATAGGTTCTACCTGTTCATATTTGCAGCAGTGGTCGCGTCGTGCGGCTTGGGTATGATAGTCGGTGGATACTATGCAGCGGGTATCAGAGCGATTGGTCCTGTATTGCTAGGATCAAAGAACTGCGGACTGTGGTATTTCGACGAAGACCAAAGAGCTGATCTGGCAACAAGAGCTGGCCTGAATGACCTAGCCAAGGAAGAGAGGGCTGCAGAATACGCGGAGAATTGTTATCGTCAGGACGGCCAGATTGACAGGAGACGCTGTAGCTTCTTTTATCGCCAGAAGCTTCCCTACGGAAAGGCGAACACACAAGAGCCGTGCCCGTTTGGAAACGACATCTGCCGCTACAACATGACTGTGACCTTCACATCTCCTGCGATAGACTCAAGCCAGCTTGGTATCAACAGTCGGTCAACTCACACCTTCCGCCGGTCAACTGCATGTGCTCCTCTACGCATGGATGACCGTTACATACGAAGTACGAAGGAAAACGGGACCGAGACGTTCTATTACCATTACGGAGCAAGAGCCGGTCCCGAACGTGTAAACTACACATACAGAACCGTGGGACACCCATGGGATCGTTTGGCACCGGTCTACGATGTTGCGTAAGTTTAGAAATGCTAGAAAAGGTCGGGGGCTTACAACAATCAGTGCATACACCTCTGCTTCGAAACCTCAGCACTGGATACCGATTGCCGAACTAACGCCAGATGACTACAGCACGGTCACCCTTTTCTTCGTCTCGTCCTTGCGTATCCTCTACAGCGAACGGAGTGACGACCCTATCTTCCCAGCAGACGAAGAAGAGCCTGCATGGGATGACGGATCGCAATCCTGGTTCAGAAACTCAGACCCACGAGCACGCCCACTTGCATGTCGTCATCAAATTGAAATATGCAAATCAGCTGGCCAACATTGCCAGCCATTCCGCAAACCAGATGACCTCACCGGCTGGGAATGGACGCCGGAGTTCACCCTTCTCTGGATCTCCTTGTATCAGACAGATATTTACGATTCTGTGACAAAACGACAGGGGCGTGCCTTGAAGGCTCAAGATGCAGTCTCAAGCTACTTTTCGACCCCGCTGGGCAGGAATCCGTGGATCAAGGAGGTGGAAAACATGGTAGCAATTGCTTGTGCTCGTACGCAGTTCAATGCATGGAGCGTTAGCAGCGGCGAAGATTCGATACATGCAGATGAGGGCTACAAACTTGCGGACGCGTCGCTTAAGGCTTGCGGCATCTTCAAGTACAACCCACAAGGGTTCGCTAGCCTCAATACCTTGGCTTTGGTTCTTATAGCACTGGCTACTCCATTGCTCTGGGTCCTTAGTCTGGAGTCGCGACCAATCGAGAGACTTCTGGAAAGAAGAGTACATGGGACGAGTAGAGGCTTTTGGACTTTTACGATAGCATCTCGGGGTAGCCAAGAAGGGTCGGACACAAACACAGCAGCACCCGATTCTACACACCCTTCACCTGCAGGAGCGGTATCGCGCCGTTCACCAAGTAGAGGCGGCGGGCGGAGCCCTGGAGTAGGCGATTCCCAAACGGGCGAGGCGGAGCAAACGACGGCATCTGACACGCAACGCGCAGATGTCGAAGATCCGAACTCGGCCGATGAGGCTGAAGTTAAGTGGGAGCCGCTTGTACTGCACAGATTGTCCCAGCTAGTTTGGTTTATTGTTGTGAAGATCTGGATGTTACTGGCTAAGAAGGCTGGAAGGTGGATCTTCGATCACACTTAGTCGTTTCTTTCGTTGCAACGCAGTCTTCTGTGTCTCGACTTGGAGATTTCACGCTTGATAGATGGCAGATGGCCTCCCGAAGGGTGTAACAGAGCCCAAGGGGGATTGTTTGGGCTCATGAGGCTCTATTTCACTACGTCAGTTGCCGTATTTGCGAGCGTGGCTGAATTTGTGGGCCTCGATTGGTGCTTCCAAGTTACGCATGACCTAGGAGGTCGAAGGATGCTGAGGTCGACGCTCGTCATTCGTCAGCCTTGTCTGCAACACACAACATCAGCATATACGAGGCACACCCATCTCATTGCGGAAAGTGCCTGCCGCGCATTCAAATCGCCTTTTCTCCCGCGCTTTTGCCTTGCCGCTCGGTAAAACACGTCTCCACATTAGCGCCGCTCTTGACACCAAAGCTCAGCCTGATCCTCACACAGAAACACAAACCTTACAACTACGCGCTGTCGCTATGTCGCAGAATGGTTGGACATGGAGCGAGGAGCACAGAAGATACTACAGAGTGGTATATGTCAACGGAACATCAGAGTACGAGTGGGGGGAATCAAGTACACCTCAGCGCGAGTTAGCAGTTGGTGCGGGTGCAAATGAGCAGTCGCCTTTGTCTCAACATAGTGCGCGGTAGTACGTGTCGGTTGGTTCAAACAATCTGATGGAGTTCTACTGAGAGGCACAGCTCTAACGGGTCGGGTTATTCGCCGACTCACAGCCGTTCGAACGGTCGGCCGCTCGCGACCAACAACGCAACATACAACTCTACCCCCACAGAGCCGCTTCATCGATACCGATCGCCGTCAGTGCAGCGCAGTGGCTATACGCCGCAGCGGGAGGTGACCAGATCTGCAACAGACCCGACGCACCATCCACCGGGTCATTCCGCATACGTTCACGGTCCCTACCGTTCGCAAGACCCCTACAACTACCACGGGTATGGCTCAAGTCAACAGACTTATGTTCCACCCCAGCAATATCCATATCATGTCCCTCAAGCCACCGTACCGCGTTCGATGTCATACCGCCACGATGAGCAAGAATATATGGACGGGCTAGGTGACGACCAGCGCGACCGTGGCGATCGGAATACGCGCAAGGACATGGAGGATAACGACAAAGTAGGCGGTCATCAAGCAGCTCGTTGATCTTTGCCGAGCCTAGTCAGGCACGTTCTGAGGACGTCACTTCTCGCTTACGGTATTTTACCTCTGCAGAGGCAGAGGCTGTAAACGCTCGCATACTTCTTTTCATTTCTCAACGATACCCATACGGAGTAAGCATGGCAATGGCGTTTGAGTTCCATCATTTGGACTTCGGTTCTGTCTGACGTTCTAGTTCTCGAGGTGAGCGCAACTCGTTGTCGGATAGCGTGCTGGGCATGCAGAAAAGCGTCTTGTGATTGCTTGACATATTCTTCCCAAGATACGAGGGTACAGCTCAGTAGATTGACTGCGTTGGAAAAACAGGATTAGATACATAGCGACTGTGCTGGAGGAGAATGACAATCCATACCCAAGGACAAGACTTATGATGGCTCCACTGCATTTCTTCGGTTGACCGATGGAACACCGTCATCACGGGATGAATGAAAACCTTCCGTTCCGACGATGTTTGTGATACTCCAGGAACACTCGCGTTTCTTCACCGTCCTCCCAATCGCTGTCCCCATCATCCGACACTGCAGTGCCATCCGCATCCTGGTGTCCAAGTTTTGCAAAAGTATTCCCTTCACTCGGACCAGCTTCAGACGTACCCGATTCAGCATCGTGACTCGAACTCGACGGTTGATCAAGACCACTGATACCCAATCCGCCGCTCATCATCACCCTCCTCTGTTCCTCACCGCTACGGACCGGAGGCATCCAGTGGGGCGATGCAAACAGGCCAATACCAGGAGCCCTCAGATCTTTTACTGTGTTACTCGATACGTGCTGGAAGCCGACCGGTCCACCTATAACTATTTCAGGTGCCGACGGCTCGCTTTCGTCCATCACAGGTGGTAGCGCAGCCTGCATAGGTGATCTCCTGTGTCGCTTGAACCTGAACACGGTCTTCACCTTCATGCTCCACCTACCCCATCTACTACCCTTGCCACTCTTTGCACTTTTCGTCGGCGAAGGATGCGGCCTTCTGATCGATCGACTCGGACTTGGTGGGTTGATCGTGACAGCGGGAGGCGCTGATGCTTGGGCAGTGTACTGCAGAGGAAGCTGCGGGACCGGTGGTGCCTCCCGGTCAGGCATAGGAGGGAGAGCAGTGGCATTTAGGTCCGGCACAGAGCGCGAGGAGAAGGTGGTAAGCGATGTCTCTGGGCGGACTTGCGATTCGTGGCCGAAGTCGAAGCCTGCATGGCGGTCCTGTTCGGTCTGGAGCGACTGAGCGGAGGGGTTGCGAGGGAAAAATCCAGATGGTAAGATAGGCAGCATGTAGCGTGAGTCGTTGACCATCAGGGATAGGCTGTTCTGATTGTGCTCAGAGGACAGAGAAGAGGCGCGCTGGCGGTTTGGATGCGAGAAGTTTCTGTTTGGAGTGGGTGGCGGTTCACCAGGGTTGCGCGCGTGCGGATTCGACATGGAGACAAGACTGCGGGGGGTTACGCCCAACTTTGATGTGAGCAGGTTAATACAGATGTCGCAGACGACGTGATGAACCAAAAAGTTATGACGTGCTCGAGAAGAGAAGGACGATCAGGCTGCAGCCAACCTTTTGAGCATCGTGGTACTTTGCCACGGATTGCGCGGGGCAAACGAGTCGAAGTGAAAGCACGCGAAGCAAGCATTGCGCAGCCTAGAACATGATCTCACCCTGATCAGATGGTTTATCAGGAGATCGAACGACAAGAGTCCTCGAGAATCTAGTATGAAGGTTTCACAATAGGCGCAATCGTTTGAGGTAAGCAAGGTTTCGAGATGTAAGATGAAGAAACGATGAATTGTTGTTTCTGTAAATGCTCTATGACGTACATGGTATCTTATGCTTCTGGTCCTCCTCGAAGTCGTTTCACATCTTGTTCAGTCAAAGGTCCTGAACCCGAGCTTATTTCATAAAGCCCTTGGGGCCGCCCCACTGTCCCTTGACCATGTAGTTCTGGTAGACCCAAGGGAAGAAGTCTTTCTTGAGGTAGTAGAAGGCCTTGCGAGGAACGCCCTGGTCAAGGCCGAGGATGCGACCGAATGTCTCTTTGGGCACACCACCGTACTTGAACTCCGCGAGCAGAACTTCCTTCTCACCAGTGGTGAGCGGGCAAGATGTATAACCGTCATAGTCGGCGTTGAGCTCCTGTTGCTTACTCCCGAGCGACTTGAGGATGTTGGAGACGAGGATAGGTGCCTGTGCAGTGACAGCGGCCGCGGTCTTGGAGGTGGGAAGAGAAGAAGCATCACCAGCGGACCAGACGTTGGCGAACTTCTTGTGGCGGAGGGTGGCGTTGTCGACATCGACGTACCCAGCAGCATCAGCCAGTGTAGACTGCTTTACAAACGCATGTGGGCCCATCTTGGGCACAGCGTGCAACAGATTGAACTTCTTCTCGATCTTCTCGCCTGCGCCAGTCTTGAAGGTAGCAGTCTGACCATCGATGGAGACCAAGTCGTGAGCGAAGAGACCCTCAATACCGCGCTCAACACGCAGCTTCTCGAGAGCTGCGGCATACTTAGGCACACCAAACATGGTCGGCAGACCAGTGGCGAAGGAGATGTCAATGGCAGAGCTAGAGTCGTTCTTCTTGTAGAGACCAGCGTTCGACCAGCGGTCCCACGCCAGCCACATAACCTTTTGCGGTGCACCAGCGCACTTGATGACGCCTGCAGGCTGTGTGAAGATTGCTGTTCCCTTCTTGAACGCCTGGATGTCGCGGGCAGCCTTGTCACATGTCTCGTAGGTGTAGACGGTCGAGACGTTTGAGGAGGATTCAGCGAGCGCCTCTGGAAGACCAGCAATGCTGGATGTGTCGACCTTGATACCAGGGACGACGATGAGATGCTCGTAGTTCAGCTTGTCGCCGTTGCTGAGTGTGATGCTGTTATCCTCCGGTGTAAACCCGCCGACGCTGTTGGCGTAGAGCTTCAGTTTGGGGTCAAGGATAGGTGCAAGAGGCTGCTTGAGGTCCTCCTTGTTCTTCAGGCCGCCACCGACGAGCGTCCATCCTGGCTGGTAGTGGTGGTATTCGGCTGGGTCGACGACCGCGATGTCCTCTGCTTGGAACTTGCCGGTGCGCAACAACTGGTGTGATATTGAGGAACCGGCTGCGCCAGCACCCACAACGACGATCTTGTGACTTCTTGATGCGGTGTTGACAGAAGCGAATGTGCGGGCGGATGCCTTCTGCGCCATCTGGCACGTGATGCGACTGCTGAACATGTTGGGCGTTGGTCGTAGCTTCCTTCTTGGATAATTTGCAACTTCGGTGATCTAAATTCCCAAGACAGTTCTTTCTCTGCTCTATCGCTCTGCACCTGCAAACAAGACCTTCGGTATATCTGCTGAGGAATTGTTGCCCCAGGAGCTGTAGATTTTGAGACCCACATGGATCACACCATCGCGCTAACAGCTCTAGCGTCGCCGCAATTGGCTCTGAATTTCGTGGCTTCCGCTCTCCGCAAACATACGACCATCAGTCGTGAGACTGACCCCTGGAAGTTCGGACTGTCGGCATATTTTGTATGACATTATCGGCTCGTCGGTGACATTGGTATCCCAAGGATGGAGTCGCGATGCGTTCCGCGACATTCCGTCCCCGCTAGCGACGTCGCCGAACTCGTATGTAGGCAACGTCGCCGATGCAGCATGCAACGCAAGGACTTTGAGCAATACATGATTCACGTCTTACTGTAAGAAATGCATGTGAGCTGATGGTGTTGCTGCATCCCGTCGCGGATAGCTAAATAATCCTCGCCACCACCGGCGTTCATCTGCGTGTGGGTCGCCGAACAACAAGGGAATGTAGCAACGAGCCCTGCCGCGGCAGACTGCTAGGTCGATTATATCAATTAGAATATTATTGAAGTCACAGAGCTTGACCACGGCTTCGCGTCCTATAAAGTCAAAGATGACTTCTCTACGCTCAGCTACACTCAACAGCTTACGAACGACGACAATCATCAGAGCCAGGCCAGGAACAAAGTGTCCATCGCAGTTGAAGAACCCTTCCTTGAGCAGGCCTCAGACTTACACTTCAAGCCCTGTCCTACTCCGACAAGAAAGACACTCTCCATTACGAAGACCTCAAGGCCACCAGGCGAATCACGTCAGTACCACATTTCACACTAGGTCTTACAGCGCGTCCGGTGTCCCTGGGCGTAGGAGAGCCCCCAGCATGGCTCCCGAACCGATCATCTACCCCGTTTTTGAGACATCCACAGGCACCTTCCAGTACGTTGTCACCGACCCTTCAAGTCTTGCTACCGTCATTATCGATCCGGTGCTAGACTTTGACACCTGCACCTCCAGCATCAGCACCAAATCCGCAGATGCTTTGCTGTCTTTAATCAGGGAGCACGGTCACAAAGTCGAATACATTCTCGAAACCCACGCCCACGCCGACCACCTCAGCGCTGCATCATACCTGCAAGCCCAACTCAGCAAAACCGGCACAAGACCACTGCTTGGCATCGGCAAGCGCATCAACCAGGTGCAGGCGCTCTTTGGTCGTCGCTACAGCGTGCCTCCAAGAGAGTATGAGGTCGTGTTCGACAAATTATTCGAGGACGATGAAGTGATACGCGTTGGTGAGATGGAGATCAAAGCCATGCACCTCCCTGGACACACGCCTGACCATCTGGGTTATCAGATTGGCGCCAACATCTTCTGCGGCGACTCGCTCTTTCATCCTTCTATCGGCACTGCGCGCACCGACTTCCCTGGTGGTAGTGCGGTCGATCTCTGGGCTTCGGCGCAGAAATTGCTCGCTTTGCCTGATAAGACGAAGATCTGGGTAGGTCATGATTATCCGGCTAAGGGAAGGGAGCCGGTACCGTTCATGACGGTAAAGCAGCACGAGGAGGAGAATCGACATGTTGGGATGGGTATGCAGAAGGAGAAGTTTGTACAGATGAGGATGGAGAGGGATGTGGAGTTGGGCGCGCCGAGGCTGCTGCATCAGAGTCTGCAGATCAATGTTAGGGGCGGGAGGCTTCCAGAGACGGATGAGGGAGGACGAAGGATGTTGATTGTGCCGTTGAAAATCGACGGTGTGCAAGGATGGTAGCGACAGTAACAGGGACTAGTTTGAATGAATTCCATACTACACTATGCAGCACTCGAACAAGTGTTCGCGTTTCGTAAACTTTTTTCGAATTCACGTAGAGTCATCGAATAGGTGAGCATGATGTCCCCCAAACTACGATCGGTAGCCCATAAGACGTCGAACCGTTGTTCGAGTATTTTGAGTATGACAGCCAACCTGAGCCTAAGTAACGGAAAAGCCCAATCCGGAATTGTCCCATCTCAGGATCCTCCTTACACAAGGATCACTTCCTCCAGCTTCGGGTTTGCGGACCAGTGACGCCCCATCGTGAACTGAAAACCACTCGCGTCGTGACTGATCACGTCAGAGACGTATGCCATGTCCATCAGTCTCCACAGTATTTGATCTCCTTGCATTTCAAAAGCTCTGAGTAGTACGAGCACATCGAGGCTCTGAAGTACATGCACCACATCCCCGACCTACGTGCACGGAGGACCGCTACCTATGGTACCCTTGAGCCTTCCTGAACAGACTTCGAGGTTCTTTGTTCCAGAGTATCGGTGCATGCCGAAATGTGCTGACCCCCCTACCTATGGCACAGCATTCATGTATACTAGTACTAATAATGTCTATATGCTCTGTGCCTTCTGTAAGTAGTTAGAAAAGTTAGACTAGGGTCTGTAAAGGTATAGATTAGGGTGTCTTACTTGTAGCATAGCCTTATAGCTAACTAGAGGGCATTCGTGCCTAGCTAGGCGATAGTGTGCTATAGGTAGCGGGGGTTAATACATTTCGGCAACGATTATACAGAAAGCATGCATCCAGCGTACCATTACCCGGTTTCTTCGGAGTTGAGAGAGCGTATCAGCGAGGTTGATAGTGTCTTGGACTTCTTGGCCATTAAGTCGGATGGGACCTGTTTGGCGAGCATCACCCCACACGTACGATAGCGCAATGTGGCCTGGATGTACAGATCCTCGCAAGTTGCGCCGGGATCCGCTGTAATTTCGGCCCCATCGTCTAAAGCCAAGAACTTCAAGATCGCATATATACGGTCTTTTGGATCCGTGATCTGCAGGGTGGTGTTGTTGCACGTCAACTCGAGAATATCCCACATGCGCAAACCGCTGTCCGTCGAGGTCCGCGACGATCTCAATACGAGCGCTGTTCAAAGCCGCATATACTAGCATGTCGGGATCGAAAGCGGTAGTAGTAGTAGAAGATATTCGGCCCAAAGGTGCGGTGGGGTGAGACTCAACCACCTGCAGCCCACATGCACCAACGACCAAGCGAGCCGCCGCGGCTTCAGCCCGAATACAAAAGTCGTGCTCAACTCAGCACAATCTCTTGTACATCGGGATACGTTGCCCAAAAACCGTCCATATTGAAGTATCCGTCACCCGCTGTCGACACCATATTGTCCACATACACTGGTGCAACTAGCTTCCAGCTACTATCGGTCTCTTCACCGTCTCTGCGTCGCAGAAGGAAAGGGATCTCGCACTCAGGAAAGGCGCAGAGTACGTCTCCTTCCTTTGTCATGACTGGGCCGCTGCCTATCGATCCATCTTCTGTGACGAAGATGCTGCGAGCGTGACTGTTGTTGTTGAGGAGATTCTGGAACTTGAGCGCGGGTTGACGGTTGGTGGAGCCAACATTCGCTGCTGCTCCCTCTTGTCCTGAGGGCGTGGATCGATCCTGGACGACATTGCCTGGAGACGCTGGCATGATTGATCGTATGAAGTTGGTGAGGGTGCCATTCTCCATATAAACTTCGAACAAGCTGTCCATATCCTGCGCCGAAAGCGATGTTGGGTAGTGACCATGTAACATAGTACGCCAAAGTGTTCTCTTCAACGCAACTTCATCTCTCTCAGGGAGCTGGTGTGCTTGCACCAGTCCTCGAACGCGTTCAAGGAGAGTCGTGACATCGTCTGGAAAGACGAAGAATGGGGCGCACGCAACGAGTTTTGTCCGAACCGCTGCTTTTAAAGCGAGCCGCTCATCGCCCCCAGCTCGTACTTGTGCCAGGAAGGGTTTGTCACGCATCGGATTCCCCAACAAGCCTGTTGCCCTCGCTGTTGTGCAGGACCAGTCTATGGCCCAGCTTGGCAAGACGCCGTGTTCGTGATGTTGATGAGCCAGGCCAGAGTACATCAATACTCTTGCCCCATGTCGACGTAAAAGGAAAAGCGTTGAGCGAGCAAAGACCGTAGGTACAGGGCTTTCATAATCCACGGAGATGCCCTGCTGATCTCCTGCATCGACGAGACCTAGCAAAGCGTAGATGCGATCCCTTGGATTGGAAGCTTTTAGGATGGTATCGTTGCAGACCTCATCCATAAGGTGGAATAGCTGGATGCCGTATTTCCCTTTCGATCGTATCCGTGCGCTTATCCAGACAACTGGTGGGGGCCTCCAGTGCATCCAGCCATATTCTCGTATAATGCGAGACACAAACGCTACAGACACATTGTGACTGTTGGTGTAGTATGACGATGCTCGCAGCCAAGAGAACAATGTCATGGCTTCCAGGAAGTCATCCCATGAGATCTGGCTTCTCCCACACATGATAAGAGCATGTCTGGCCAGACTGACCTCTTGAATCACCCAGATACGTTGCCAATAATCCCTGTTCGCAAGGCTGAGGGCGCGCTCGAGATCACCTTCCTTCAGCCAAGAGTCATGCTCGAGGGATCTGCGTACACACTCCGTAATATGTCTGTGTTGCTCGGGTGAGAGACTGTCAGAATATGGGTCGAGGACGCTTTGCAATTGCAGGGTTCGTGCCGTTGCTGCAACTCGACCCAAGACTTGAACACCCCTCTCGCTATCTTCGTCCTCGGGTCCTATCCAAGACAATACGGTGGCAGCCCTCTGGTATATCGTGCCCATCTTCTGTACTTGGTGCGCCTTCTCTTTATCATTGCTTTGGTCGATGCATACCGCATCGACCCACACTCTTTGCACGCCGTCATCTCGGAGACGATGGAGCGCGTCGGAGAGGTTCTTCGTCACCAGCGCCGAGTGATTGTTTACGACAATGACGCCTCGAGCTATCTTTTCAGCGCCCCAAGTATATGATAACGCCGAATACACGAGTTCATTGTCGAGACAATGAACGTCCATCAGGCAGCAGACACGAGCAGAATCCTCATTGGCCGGAAGGAGCTGGAGAAGTCGAATCTCACTTTTGGTAATGTTCAGAGGTGTATAGGGCAACCGAGTAAGTATTGGCGGGAAGTCGACGAGAATTGGCTCCAAGCAATCCTCTTCTCCAGATGACAGCGGCTCGTACATGTCCATACTGCGATGAGCTTTGAAGACGCGTATGTGTGAAGTGTAACACCTACGATGTTAAGCAATTTGAAGATGAGGAAGCCATCTGAGTGAGGCCCAGCCTTGTTCGACGATCACTATGCGGAGTGTCAGCGGCTAATGTGCATAAGCAGACTGGGCTGCAGCTTGAAGCGCCCATGTCTTAAATAGACCAATGACGAAAAAGTAAGCGTGATCGCGTGTCAAATGTCAACTTCCGCGACAAATCTTGGTGCTGCTTGAAAGGTATAGATCGTCAATTGAGTAGTCGTGGATATTTAACGCCGAGCCCATCCTTTTGAAAATGCCGTAAAAAATATCAAGGTATCATCGAACACATATATACGAGGCGAGGCGAAACGAAAGGCATGGCAGCCGCTTAGTTCTGCAGCCAGTCAAGGAACTCCGGCGTAAAGTAGCTGACAATGATCGTCGCGCCTGCTCTCAGAATGCCCTGTGTAGCCTCCTCAGCCATCGCGCGCAGGTCGAAGACGCCTGCCGCTGCCGCTGCGTGGATCATGGCGTACTCGCCAGACACCTGGTATGCTGCGACGGGCATGTCCTTGCCAATTTCCTTCGCGTCGCTGATGATATCGAGGTATTGGCTTGCGGGCTTGACCATGATAATATCTGCACCCTCGTTGATATCTCGTGCGATCGCGCGGCGGGCAAGACCACGACCGCCCGGTGGCAGCTGGTAGCATCGCCTGTCGCCGAAGGAGGGGCAGGAACCCGCGGCGTCGCGGAAGGGGCCGTATAAGCAGCCGGAGAATTTGGCGGAGTATGACATGAGAACGACCTGGTGAGCGATTCCAGCCTCGATCAGCTTCAGCTTGATTGCGCGGATGCGGCCGTCATTCATATCTGAGGGCGCGACGCAGTGTGCGCCAGCAAGTGCGTAGGAGATAGCGACATCACTAATGCGCTCAACGGACAGCTGGTTGTTCAAGCTGCCGTCGTCTCTCAGAATACCGCAATGGCCGTGTGATGTGTACTCGCAAAGGCAAACGTCGGCGGTGATGAAGAGGTCGGGGAAGCTGCGGCGGAGTAGGCGAATAGCCTTGATGACGGGGCCCTTGGGGTCGTCTGCGTTGCTGCCGAGGGCATCCTTTGCATTTGGTGCAATTGGTACACCGAAAAGAATGACCGATTTCAGACCCTTCTCGACGAGCGGCGTGAGGTAAGGGACGATCTTATTCAGACCTCGGCGGTGCTGGTTCGGCAGTGAAGGAATGAGTGTCTCCTCATCTGGCTGGTCTGAAATGAAGAGGGGGTAGATGAGCATTGACTATATGATGTCAGTGGGTGCGCGACACAAAACGTAACTGTCCTGAGCGCACCTTCGTGAGCTGGCGCTCTGCCTGCCATGCTCGTGCAAGAGGGTGCGAATATCCGCCGTGCAATTGGCTCTTGATGTCGCCGGATATGCTGACGCTGGTGGCAGCTGTGCTGGCATATGAGCGCCCCGCCTCGGAGGCTGCTGAGCGCAGCTCTGGCCTGGTCGGGTTGCGGTAGGCAATGTCTGACACGAGCGACGAGAACGACATGGCGGCGATGTGGGATGTGTGTTGGAAAAGAGATCGTGTGAAGCGGAACGGGACGGCGACAGGTGAAGAAGCGGCGGGAATGCGCGCAGTGTGGAGCTTATAACGTCGGTTATAAAGCGTTCTAGGTGCAGAAGCTGATGGAGGATTAGATGCTCGGGTGGCGGCAGAGATCGGCAACCGAGGCGTCGAGTTTCAGCCAAACCTTGCAGAAATGCAAGCAATTGGTCAGCGAGCGAAAGATGTAGAGTACTTGAGGTTGAGATGTGAGCAGATTTGATTGTTTAAATTGCTCGAGCTGGAAGGAAGGCCCGGAGTGTTGCTCGACGCATCGCTTCTTCCGTCTGACTGCCGAAGCATATCCAGCCAATGAGAACTCGAGGATTACTTACGGCGCTCCGAATCGCCACTCCGAGTTCCGAATCTCCACCTTTGCTCTACATCTTACAATTCGGAATATAGAGATGAACAGATCATGACGCTTTACGATTGAGATGTCGAGGTGTTCGACCCTACGTTGATGAAGTTTAGGCAGTCCGAAGCACAGCAACCTGTGACCATGAAGACAACACAACCGTTTCGCCGATCAGGCAAGTGCGGACATTACAGTAATAAATGGCACCACATGTGAGTGACATTGACTATATGATCGAGTAAGATGCTTTCGTGAAGTGCTTGAGTAAACGGATTAGGACACTCGAGGTGATAGTGATGATGTAATTAGATTCTCCTACCCTACTCAACTGCCCAAAGTGCTGCTATGCCAGGCAGCTTGGGCATGAACAGCAGTGTATACTCCTCAACACCCATGATGCATGTGCATGTCCCGAAGAATTTTTGACAAAGAAGAGGACCCAGGGGTGTCGCCAGCTCATGTTTGTCCGCATCATCTAGCGCACGCCTAATAAAGATATCTTATACAGGAAGTGGTATCGTGGAAATGAGTCTGCGCCAAAACGCCAGTGTAAACGCCGGAGCGCTTATGCAAAGAATCAAAGGAAGAACACGGATAGTGGTGGTGATGCTACTGAGTCGACGCCTCATGAGCAGCGGGTGCCTCCTCGTGAACCTCTGTTGCCTCGCCTGTCTTCATACTGGAAGGGACGTGAGCGTCAGAGACTTGGGGAGCGTGCGTCGATGTGAGACGTGACTCGGATGCGTCGTCTTGAACGTAAGCAATCTTACTCCAGACGCGCCAGTGCAGAATGACGATATGAGAGATGCGGTTTGCAATATCCGAAAGCTTTTGTGTATCCGGGTGCAGAAGAGGAAGTGAGGAAAACGTATCGGTGGTAGCAGATTGAATGTGCTGAGCGGATGAAAGTGATTTGGTCGTTGTTGCGGCAGGAATAAGGGTGTTGAAGAGCTCCATGGGTGATGAGTTGTTGTGCTTCTCGATTGAAGCGAGGACCATAGGAAGTACGGCGGACTCGAGGTTGCGAGCCTGAGTCGTGAAAGTGCTGAAGAATAGGTGTCGCAAATGCTGGTTTGCGCGTGACATGTTGTCGTAGTCGTAGGTTGTAGCTCGACCGGCGAGAGTTGAAGCCTGCCTGAGGATCTCCAAAGACAAGGCTTCAGAGTTGGCCATCCACTGGTGTGGTCCGTAGCCGACACTTGATTCGCCCATGATCGCTGTGAGAGCCGAGACCACCTGCTGACGTGTAGTTGACAGACTAGGTCCTTGATAGCCGAATTGCTTCAGCAAAGTCGCGAACATATCGAGGCATACCTCGAAGAAAATATGATCTTCTATCTCTGCCTTGATGATCTGCAACCTGTCGGTGTCGAGGTACATGGTCTCCGGGAAGTCAGATCGACCATCTTTGCCAAACAGTGTCGCTGTCACGCCGCGCACGAAGATCTCGAGATGCAGGCGCGAAGGATCGCGCTGGTTGTCGCACAGTGAGCCGAACTCTGCAGAAGCAGAGTGATACCACTTCTGTGCAAGGTCAATGTCGACTCGTGCGCGACCGTTAACAAGTCGGTCCAAGTGGTAGTGTATCTCAAAGTTAACGGTATCTTCGATGAGCAATGTCTTGAGGTTGCGAATCTGGTGGTTTGCGACGTCCTTGCAAAGGTCAGTGGTCCGATTTCTTCAAGCTGCAACGAACTTACCAATTTCATGGATTCGAGTATCCCCAACAGCTCGCACAAGCCTTTGACGATGCTGTCTGGCTTGTTTTGCGTCACGCCTGTCCGGGTGCAGGAGACCATCTTGTCTACCCACTCGTCCCTCATGGGCGCGCAATGTTCCTTGAGCAGGCACGACATCCACTCTGACAAACCAACGAGATCACATATGCCCCTCTCGATCTGCTGCATCAGCATTACCTCATCCAGATGTTCGTCTACCCTTGAGTGATCGCGATCTGGTACCAGACTCTTGAGCACCTCGCGGATAGTCCGGAAGATCTTTGGAATGCGGCGCTCGGCGTGACGAATGATGGTCGGCCAATCGTTGGGACCCATCTCCTGCAGTGACGGTGTTCCTCGAAAGAGTCGATTGTACAGCTCCAACTCTGCCACCAACGCCTTCCAGTACCTGTGCGCTGCTTTGACCTTCTCTTGCCCCTTCGCGCCATCGAGGTTTGGTCGAAAGCTTAGATCGCGGTCAAAGTTGACGTCATGCCGTAATCTGATGTTGGCAATGATGTTCTGGATGTCGAGCTCGCTCAGTGATTGTCGTGTGATGGGTGGTAGGTCTGATCCTTCGCGGAATGCCTCAGCTAGCTCCTCTCCTTCTGATCCAGGTATTATAGTCATGAGCAACTCAGCAAGCTGCTCTGGTATGTCTGGAATCCGTGGTGGCGATTGCGATGGTGACCGTGTAGACTGCACAGCGTACTGCTCCCTCCTTCTCTTGTCGTGCCCGGCATGGTGCCTTTCTTCTGATGGTGGTGCTTCGCGGGTGGCAAGTTGTCCATGCCATGACGATACCGACGCAGTCCTCTTCCTCTCCACAGCTGGTCGCACAGCATAGGTATGCTCAGTGACCCTGAGGGTAGAAGGGTTGCTGCCTGCAGCTTTGGGTGTCTGGGTGCCCATATCTTCCTGCTGACGACAGTAATCGCGGTTACTTTGCAGTGAACGGCGTGCTTTCATGCGTCAAGGACCCTGATCTGTTGCGTGATACCGGCAAGAGGGTGTGGAGTGGTGATGATAAGTCTTGAAGAGGCGAACGCCGACAAAGCGCATGTGTTGCTACAAGCGCGAACTGCGACAAGTCAGCGACCAAACCATACAAGACAAGGCGTTTGCAAGACGCAAGCTGAAAACGTGTTCGCGGTATGTTTGACAGAAGCCGCGGGCTCCCGCAAAAACCAGCGAGACAGATCCGAGTCAGGCTTGTAAGGTGCGGCTGTACGCTTGATCAAGGTGTACCTTTTAGCATGTGCCCACGTCGATGGCAGATCTGTAGGATCTTTCGGACGCAAGTCTTAGGGCTTGTGTGATGTTGACATAGTAGAAGGGAGGACAAAGAGGTCAGTTGTGCTAATTGAACACAACGACGTTTGCGGAAGCTTGATGAGACGGCTTCGTAACAGTGCAGCTTTGCAGGAAAAGCAAAGCGAAAACGAAACAGAGCCAAAGAAGACAGAAGCAGAGAGACAGACAGGCGGATACTACTGAGGGTAGCGGGTATGCTGCGGCAAGGTGTGAGACTGCTGCAAGGTGTGTTGCGGAATTCAAACGGCGTCTGACTCGTTCTTGGGGAAAGCGCTGTTTTGCTGGTTGTGAAAGAGGCTGAAGTCAGAAGGTCAGCCCTTGCATTACTTGGAAGAAAGGAGGAAACAAGCAGAACAAAGAGCCGTCGTGCTTATGCCCTGGCCGTATCTTAAAATGTGCAACAGCCAATACAATATCTAATTCGCGGGCTCGGATCGCCACAGCACGACAGACGGCGCTGGGGCGTTCGCGACCCGTTGCTCGGAGCACCCTTGAAGTGTGAAGCTGCGAAACAGGCCTTCCTGACACCACACCGCTGCTTTCCCGCAGCTCAACCACGGTGCGAGTCGCTGCCGTCGTCGCGGAGCCGCAGTAGCGCTTGCCGGCTGCTGTCAGAAGTCATGGTCGCAATGCTGGGCGGAGGGCGGGCTGCAGGCATCTCATTCCGAAGAGCGCATGCGGTTAGCCGTAAAGGAGAGCACAGCCGAGATTGGCTGGCGGCGCCGCAACCGTCACCAGCAGCCTCACTTTTCATAAACCAGGGCGAGCACTTCGGAGCATTTCCTCGCCAACCATTGCGTCTGCGTCTGACGAGAGAAGCAATTCGGTCGATGCGTGCAGCAGCTGACCGGCTGGTGGCCTCGTTCATCGTGATGCGCTTGCGTGACTGCAGCGTCGTGACTGCACGCACTATCGTGACGTTTTGGCGGTTGTTTACGGACATAGGCACGCATCGTACTCGCCTCCAACGCTCCGGCTTGAACACGAGTAGCGACGTCAGAGTCAAACCTTGTGAGGTTGCGGTGAGCGCTCTCTCTCAACGGAGTTTGAAACGTCATGTCGGTCTCCTTGTTAGTGAAATACCGACGAACAGCCGTGGGATGGACATTGCGCTGATCTGGTCGATGTGAGATCTGCCGCGCAGACAGTGCCGTGGTGCTAACCGTGGTGGAGAAGAGTAAGAGTCTGCAGCTGGCAAAGATGGAGCGACCTCTCATGTCTGGTGAGACAGGCGTCGTGTGAATAAGAGAGGCTGCGAGGCTGCATGTGGGATCAACCCGGTACCGAGGACGAGGCGCGCGGGTCTTAGACTGGATGGAGTGGCCGGCGACGGGGCCATCTTTTCCTGAGGCAGTAAGAGTGGTTCCAAGCACGGACGAAGAAGCAAGAAGACAGAAGAGGCCCACAGTTATATGTATATGTAGGGCTGAGGGAGCGTTGTGGGCAGAAGCAGCTGCGGCTGTCGAAAGAGAAGGCAAGCCGGCATCTCTGCTAGCGCTTGCCTTGTGCCTGGCTCGCTGCTAGTGCATCTGATTGGATATGCCGCCAACGTCTGTGAAGGAAATAGCGGTCCTCAGCTGCAAGGCATCGAGCCTTGACCTACTGTCACCGGTGGGCTGGGGTTCACGGTGACACGTGAGCGCAGGCATCGATGGACATCGACAGTCTATGATCATTGCATCCGGTCAGTGCATGGCGGTCTAGTTCGCCAGGAGGATCGATAGCACGGTTCCATATTGAAGCACGTACTGGTCCAGAGCTCTACATAAGAGTCCCACGTTGTCCTCGGCGGAGGCGGTTGTGACCGTTTGAAAGGCAGTTGCGGGTTCTGTGTGCATGGCTGCATTATCTGCAGCCTCACTCCCAGCCGTGCCCGCCCTTCATCATGTACTTTAGGGGAGAGACGATCCAATCCGAGCAAATCGAATATCATGACACATGCTCTGCTTCGAGGCACCGTGTATCAATCCACAAATATCCCCTCACTACATACGCTGAGGCAGTCATGACTGACTGCCCGGCGCTTGCAGGATCAGTCTCGATCGATGCAACTTACTGACACATAACTCGTCGCCTCATTCTCATACCATCAACATCTTCGACCCCCACTCAAGACAGGCCTAGGCCAATGTCCTCACCCACCAACTCTCACTTCGCTCCAGTACTTGAGGCAGACGTTCCAAAGTTGACACTCAGCGTCCGTCTGCGAGCGAGACCATAACGACACATTGACACAGCCAGTGATGTCACCAGCAGCTCACTGCTTTCCCTCATTCGCTGCCTCATCTTCACCACAAATGTCCAAGAGTGACGGTCTATACGCGCAACCCCAGATTCCCGAGAAAAGTACATTATAGTGACTATCTACGTATCAGACGCGCATTCCCCTACTCTATTCCGTCTCAGTCTCAGTCTGCCAATGACGATTCTCTCGAAAGCAAAACCATGACCGCGATTCAACATTGAAGGGAGCCTATGAGACAGGACAAGCGAAGGCGTGTATTTAGTGTTGTCGTGGTATGGATCGACATGCTCCGCTGCGCTGATGTATGCGAGTTTCTTCGACTCGCGAAATCTCAATTTTGCGTCGTGATATTATGGATAATGAAGAGAAGTGCGGTTTGAGAATAATGGATTGTGTATGTCGCACAGCACCGCTGTAGCCCTCCAAAACGAATCCCGTTGCAGCGTCCGATGCAGACCGCCCCATTACATCGCTCCCTCCATGCCATCCACCGCATCGAAAAACACCGCGTTCCCGTCTTCCAGCTCATCGGGTGTAGGAGGAATAACACCCAGCACAAAAGAAGCCATCTAAGCCTCGATGTCAAGATCGTCCTTCTTCCCACTGCGTCCGCGCCTGGGCTCAGCTTGTGGGCTGCGGTCCTCGCGCTCGTCGTCGCTGCTGTTCGAGGGGCTCTGGGGACGGCTGTCGTTGAGGTTGCGGCGGCTTCTAGCCATCTGTTCTGCGTTAGCATCTGCTGCTCGACGAAGGGAGACGAGAAAGCTCGAGAAAGCTTGCTGCGCTCGCTACGCTCGCTACGTACCCATGCGCGCACACCCCCAATCAACCCCAAATTATACCCGGCCGCAAACTCACTACTCCTCTCTCCCGCCCCACTCGCGCGCGGAATATCCAAATGACTCAGCCTACTCAGCGCGCTCGGGCTTCTTGCATCCACGGCCGCATGCTCCATGGCATTTGATTGCTCTCTCGTCGGCGTCCTCGCGGGGCTCGCAGGACGACTCGACTGCCAGAAGTGGCGGAAGTCCTTTGTGAGTTCCTGGCCGGTGGTGGCCCAGTTTGCCTTGATGGAGTCGCGGAACTCGACCATGTTGCGCTTGAGGTCGAGTTCGTTCTTCTTGAGCCACGAGACGTTGAGTTCCTTGCGGCTGGTGCCGCGCTTGAGTTGGCGGTCGACGTATTGGTCGTAGTCACGGACGATCCTAGGTCATATCAGTACTGTTCGCTGTCCATCGAGTGTTGGTGAGAACTTACTTGGTGATGATGCCGGTTGTGGAGAGACCCTCTGTGCGCTGGGTCACGAGGAACATGCCTCTCTCCTTGATGGGCCCGTAGATGTCGTCGCCCTCGTCTGCGCCGTAGGGCAGGTCGTCGTGGGCGACGTAGTCGATCTTGTGCTTCTCGAGGAAGTCGGTTGTGACGATCCAGGGGCAGTCGGGGATGACCTCGTCGACCCACTTGCAGTGCCGCACGCTCTCAGCGCGCTCTCGCGCCGACAGAACGGTCAGACCCTTGCGCTTGTGTGTTTCGGTGTCGCCCGTGACGCCGACTACAAGCTCGACCTGCGGGTTGTTGGGCGCCAGGTGGGCAAAGGCGGTCTTGGCCTGCTGCAGCGCGCGCATGTGGCCAATGTGGAAGAGATCGAAGACGCCGTCGGCGTACACGCGAATCGGGCGGTCCATGGCGGGCGGGTTCGTCTTGAAGCCGCCAGCGGGGTCGGTCAGACCAGCACCAGGAGGCGCCTCCATGCGCATCGTAGCGGCCTCGCCGTTCTCGCCATTCTTGATCCGGTCGGCGGAGGAGCGTCTGCTCTTCTTGCTGATGCGCTCGTCGTCATCCTCGGCGTCGCTGTCCTCATTGGGGTTGCCGGCGCGTCCGCGTTTTGTCGACTCGGCCTGGCGCTCCTTCTTGGATGTGACTTCCTGGAGGACGGCGTCTTCGGCACCCTCGTCCGACGCGTCGCGCGATGATGGCTGCACGACGTCCATTGCGTTCTTCTTGACCGAGTCCACCGTGTTGGATCGCTTGCGCTTAGGAGGCATATGTGTGGAGTTGCGGGGTGCGCGTGACGGCGTTGCTGGTTACTGCTGCGGCGTAGACAGCAATGGCAGCGCGCTGATGTGTTATTGTTGAGAGATGAGGGTCGAGCGCGACTCTGGGGTTGAGTCGTGGAGCTTGGACGCCGGGTGCGCTTGCGGAGCGTAGCGGAGCACAGCGAAGCCACCGGTATGGAAGTGGAGTATCTATTACTAGGAACAAGCTCACCGCTACAATCAGGTAGGATGTAGGACGAGAGAAAGATTCGAACACTATGAATGCTCGAACTGTAGGCTTGTCTAGAGATGTTGACACGCTGCTCAGATTGCATCAGTCCATAATTTTGGCGCCCGTTCCCTGATCGAGTGCAGATCCTCCAAAGGCGGCATGACGTCGCAGCCGCCATCCGGCCTGAGCACTTGCAAGCTCGTTGCACCAGCCCAGCACCAGA
This sequence comes from Didymella glomerata, assembly GCA_030271015.1. NCBI lineage: Eukaryota > Fungi > Ascomycota > Dothideomycetes > Pleosporales > Didymellaceae > Didymella > Didymella glomerata. The sequence continues at coordinate 456,634 of JAJOHN010000009.1, forward strand.
CCGCCCCAAGCAAGCAAAGCCACACACCATAACGGTGGCCAGACCCACGTGCAGCGATTGAATGGACGGGTTTCGTCAGTGTGGCACAAGCTTGCATGTTCGCATGTGAGCGCCGAAATCGTCACTGTTTCACTCGAGATTTCGGTTAACGTTGGATCAAGCGTGTTGGTATTTCGGCAGCAGCCCCTGAAGCCTGAGGCCTGGAGCCTGAAGCATGAAGCATTTGCGAGCCGTGATACAGCAATTTATGCTGTGGCGCCGAAAATGCAAATGAAGGGAGCACTGTGAAGACACTGCGGCTGCTATGTCTTCAAGATCGCCTCGTCCAAGGTCCACACCCTGACTTCACCATCGTCTCCCGTACTGACGATGATCTCCTCGCCATCCCATCTCTTGCCCTTGTCAGCGCGCTTCGCCCAAGTAACGTGGTTGATCTCAAAGACATCGTGCGCAGAGAAGATCTCAGCCACAACGACCCATTCAGTTGGCGACACCTCAGCATGCTGCGCGGCACCATCTGCGCCCTCAACGCCCTCCATTGCTGTGCTCGCTGTGCCGTTGGAGGTCCCGTTCGAGTCCTGCCGCCTCCACTGCTCCTTGTACACCACGATCTTGCCATCGCTGCCGGCGCTGACGAGGAGGCCGGTCGTGCGACTCCAGCTCACAGAGTAGATGGCGCGGTCGTGCGCCTTGGGGAGGATGGCGTCCTGGTACCAGTCCTCGTCGATCGCTGCAGAGCGAATGATGGACGGCATCCCCGAGTTGTGGTGTTGCGCGCCCTCGCGAGGTTTCCGCCGCCAGATGCGCACCGTGCAGTCGTCGGAGCAAGTCGCGAGTCTGGGACCGCTCTGCTCCAGCGCATCGATATGCTGTATCTGCTTCTCCTCCAGCCCATCTCGCTGCCTTCTGAAGTCGTACTTTGAGGCTCCAGAGCCCTCAAACTCCGCCCACCAAACCGTCATCCCATGCCCCTCTGTCATCGCAACCTGCACCCAATCATCCTGATCCTCTCTATAAAACCTAACCGAATCATCATAGCTCGTGCTGACCAGCAGGTCTTCCTCGGGATGCCACGCGACACACTTAACATCGCCATCGTGTTCCTGCAGCACAGCGACCGTCTCGAAGTTATCATCCTCCAGCTCCTCCCAGATCCAGACACTCTTATCGCGGCTACACGTCGCGAGGTACTGGCCGCTCGGGCTCCACGTCAGACACTTGATCTCGCTCTCGTGTCCGTCCAGGATGCAACTGAACTGGTACTCCTCGGCATCCTCGTCCTCCTCATCACCAACCTGTCGGACTTCGTGCGCGAGGTTTTCCGCATCGTCTTTGCGCCATATCCCCGCGCTGCTGTCGAATGACCCCGTAGCGAGTACCGATTGCCCGGATGTGTGAGGCTTCCAGCTGCAGCTGCGTACAGAGCGCTTGTGCCCCCCGGTGATCGAGTGTAGCAGTGTGAACGAGGTCAGGCTGTAGACGCGCACGCTGCGGTCTGAGCACGCGGTTGCGACCATGGGCTGCGAGGGGTGGGGCGCGGTTTGCCATGTGCGTGAGTTGGACGGCGGGGTGAGGGTCGCGAGGTGAGTGAGTGTGGGCGTTGGCGTGGACATTTTGGGATCGAGGCCGCTGTGGCGCGCTTTAGGTGTGGACCGTCGTTCGGGCGTCGGTGGGCTGATGCTGGTCTGTTTGAGATAATTCGAGTGCGACCGAAGCAGTATCGGACGGTAATCAAGCCTCGTGTGGGTTTATAGAGGCAATTCGCGAATGTATGAAGCTCGGTGATGTCGCGGGGCAGATTTTGGAAAGCGCGTCATTTGCTAGCCCCGCGACCGGGGTGGGTGCTATCGGACAAGTTCATATTCATCCATCACTCTACCATGGATCACTTCGTGTTTGCATCTTATGATTCATATATACACATTACGCGGCGAAGAATTATAGTACCTTGTGTAGTACATCAGTCGTACTTCTTGTGTAGCCAGTCCCTCATGTGCGCCGAATTATGCATGGGTATTCCAGGTAAACAAAACGCCGAAAATGCTTGTAAGAAATCACCCCCCTCGTCGTCTTACCTCTTTCCGTAGTACAATTCCTTGGGCAGGGCTCGTTGCGCATGCGGGTCGCGGAACGCTGTCGTGATAGACATCAAGCTATCAGCCAATGTCTGCTGCTCGGTATCAGCGACACCGGCCTCGGACTTGACCCCCATTTCGCGCAACTCCATCGTGGAGCCGTGCCTCTTCGATTCGTCGTGGACAATCTGCTGAGTGGATGTGACCATGATGCCGCCCCAAGGATGGCTGCTGCTGGTGTCGACGCACGGTGATGAGAGGTTCACGAGACCCTTCTCTGAGCAGGAGTCTGGCTGAAGTGTCGTATCAGATGACATCGATCGCTTGGAACGCAGCTTGAAGTTCCATCTGTTGCTGCGCTTCTCAGGCTTTTCGGTGATAGAGGGAGTCCGTGTGAGAGTGGCGAACTCCTTGTGGTTGCGGATTGCTAGGATCTGGTGGTCCGGAGAGCCAGGGTATGACCGAAGGTAGGTCTGGAAGAACGACATGGGGATACATTTCAGAGTCATGCTCTGGAGAGATTGGATGTAGATCTCCTTGATGCCACAGAAGGCGAACACTGTGGCTGGACTGCGCTCCTTTTGGCCAGCACCATGAGCAATGTTTAACTGCTTCGCGGAGAAGATGGCACGATGCAGAGCGGACTCCGGCGCATCGTTGATAAGGTCAAGCATCCCGTTACGGAAGTTCTCGAGGAACGCACATTCTTCCTTACTCTCCAGCCCCGATCTAAGGCCGGTCCTGGCAAGACAGTCGTCGAGGGATAGCCCATTGAAGCTAGCAAGAACCTTCAACTCACCCACATTCAGATCGCCGTTGGCCAGCTTGACCATGGGCAGCCTGTCTGGGTTCGCTCGCGGTACGATGACATCGAGTCCTCGCATGCCCGGCGCAGGCTGCAGAAGGAAGGATGCGAGGTATGTACCACTCGGAGGAATTGATGGTTCCCTTTCGGTGAAAGATTGCCAGCGAGCAACCATGTCGTGTAGATCATCGCGGGTGACCTGGAGACTGCGAGCAAGGTTGTCGCCAACCTGGTCCACATTCGCAAAGTGATAGCCCAGGTTCTGCAGCCGCCTTACTTCGTTTGGATCGGCCTTCTTGGTCAAGACCAGCATCTGCCCGCGGCCGAAAAGGATCGGGTTCGCCATGCCAGTCTCAACGTCTTTGTTTGCCACATCTGCTGCGAGAATCTCTTTCCTATCGTGGGGATCCTTGAACACTGCCCTTGCCATCGACATGGATGTACCTGTGGTCGCGACCTCTTCATACAGAGTACCTAGGTTCTGAAGGCCGGTGTCGAGCGTTTTGGCGATATCGTAGGCGGTAACGCAGAACAGTTCCCGGAAGGTAGCAGAGTAGGTGGAGTCGTCCTCAGAGCTGAAAGAACTTCGACTGTCCGCCGCTGTTGAGGGTGAAGTCGACTGCAAGTATCCGGTGCTGTGCAGATGCTCGCGCATCGATGGTATCAGATCAGCCACACCTCCCCAGTGACGAGATACTCGAAAGATCCACTGGAAGACAGGGTGCCTGGTATTGAACTCGTCTGCGAAAGTCTATTGGGTTCAGCTACAGTGTTGCTTTTGATGGATCGGTGCTCTTACTCTCTGATGAAACTGCCGAGTAATGGTCTGGCAGGGAAGAAGACCACCTTGACTAACTAAGAGCTTACCACTCTCGTCAAATGTAGCACAGGCCAGCACGACTTGCTGAGCGCGGTCTTTGAGTAGTCGGCGATGCCGTTGCTTCAAGAAGCCAAGCAAGAAACATACGAAGCAAGCACTCAGGCACTGTTGACAGTTAGTATGACTTCGGTGACTTCGACACTGAACTTCTTACCAGGCAAAGAGCAATGATGAGCGTGACATTGCGCTCCTGGCCTGATCCATCGTGGTAACCTCGCACTTCATACCATGTACCAGCAGCACCAGTCCAGTGCATGCCGGAAACGGCCAGAGCCAAGAAGCATGCAACGAAACAACGTCGAAAGATGTTGTTCAGCCACGAGTCGCTCCAATGGAAGAAGAGGCCGAAAGAGAGCAGACTCGCGCCCACTGCGATGCTTGCGGCACCGAAGACATGCGGCCAGCTGAGGTGCAGGCGGTAGTTCGTGGTGCCGTTGTTTCCAAGGTAGTGCATTTCGGTAATGGCTGCTCCAGCGCAGACACCGCATACGATGAGAGACACCACTCGAACGGCAGTATGCTTGCTTCGCCTGTAGAAACGGTCGGCAATCATCAATCCAAGGAAGATGACGACGACCGGAATGATGGCGGACAGCGCAGTGAAGGTTGGGCTGTAGTAGAGCTGGATTTCCTCTTCACCATCGCCTAGGACGATTGCTCGATTGCCAACGAAGTGCATGCACCAGATCGCGACCAGGCCGAAGGAGACAGAACATCCTGCGATTTGCACCCTGCCTCTGTCAGCGATCGTTCTTGTACATACAATTACCGACGTACCATGCTCTCCAGCCCGAACCAGACACTCTTCTATGAAGAAGTTCTACTGTCGTAGCGGATCCAATTAAGCTGACCAGGTATGAACAAAAGATCAGATACGGCGTGAATGAGATGTTTGGCCTGCTCCCAATGGGATACTTGGCCTCAAGTTCAGGACTTGGACTCATGGTCGGCAAACGGGGTGCGGGGTGGCAGATGTCGCCAGTATGTTGTATTGCCTTAAGGACCTGTCAATATGAATGCACGGTCAGATCCTCTGCGCCCTTCATCCGAGAACGGTGTGTCCTTTCAGATCTGGACGGTATGGTCGTACGCTTGAGTGGATCGGTATGTGATATGCGACGATGAGGTAAGTTGGAACGATGCTTTTTCAAAAGCCTCAGCAATGCTTCAACAGCAGGCTCAAAGCGAGATGCAGAAGATGGTGGCGCGGGAAGCCTTCCGTCAGGATGCAGGGCGTTTCGTTTTGTATTAACCTGCCAATCGACAGGAACCTGAGTGAGCGTCCGTCACTTGAACTAGGCTGGTGACCTTAGCCTGGAGCAACCACTGTAACAGCGTTGGCCCCGGAGCAGATGAAGAACGTCCAGCTCCGCCAGGCTAGAAAGCCTAAGCTATCGCCACAGCGTATTGGGTCCCCGACTCCGAGCGCCACACCAATTGGAATATCGCTGACATAGGTGGAGCCGCGAGATCACAGTGAGCAAGCGTGATTCGCACGTCAATAAGGTTCGAGTATTCGGCCAAGTCGACAAGCAACCTCGACGGCTCGCAGATTGCTGTGCATGCATGCATGCCATGAGAGCGCTGGTACATAAGGCTATGCCGTGTCTCTGGGACTGCAAGACGCGCATACAGTTCGAAGCCGTGGTTACAATTGATGCATAAAGAACACGGCATGACCAAAGGGTAAAGCCTGTTCCCAACCATGACAGATCCACCTTGGACATGTCAAAATGGGTGGATACACAAGTAGCCCGTGTGTCATCGGACGGCTAGACGCTCAGAGTTGTGGTTCTTCGGCAAAAAGTACCTTGGTACGGCACGCCAAACGTGGTCGGCGAAGATGGCGTGCTGCCGAGGCGTACTCCTCCGCGGGCAATGCCGTGCGCTTGACAAAACAGCAACCCATCGCATGAACCTGCCCGCATGTTTGTGTAGCGCGACCAAGTTTTCGATATGTGAATCCATTTTCAAGACCCTTCGTCTACCCCACGCCAGACTGTGAAAACATTGTTCGTGGATATAAGGCCCAACGCGACTGTTGTCATGACTGTTGAGGTTGGCAGATCCACCTTGATCGATCTCATTGCGGGTAAACGACCAGCAACAATTTGCGCTTTTCGCAATCGTCACTGGCTGTTGGCAAGCCACAAACCTGCCGGCTGCTCCGAATGGCCAGCTGGAAGATAAGTCATCCACATGCGCAATCTGCCAATGCCCAGCGTTTGTAATTGCTGCACTCCGACTTTCCACAACGAGCTGTTTATTCTGCACACATTCAACCGTGCCAGCACCAGTGTATAGAATAGGGGTTCAAACGCAGCAGCTTCGACGACCCTGGCCAAACGGAGCGCGGTCCGCATCACAGTAGACTCGGAGCAATCGACACGTGCTCGCCACTCCAGAAGTGTCTATTGTTTGGTAATTCCTGCGAGAGTCATGGAGCATTTGTCGATGAACCGTAAGAAGAGAAAGACGAAGTCTGGCTGCTGGAGTTGGGGTCGCTTACATTCCTGGTCTGTGCTGAACTGATCTGCGCTAAATAAGGGAGAAGAGACGGGCTTAACGATCCTTCCGAAATTGTTGGTGGGGTACCGCGATAGGATCAACGATAAACGATGCTCAGCTGCTGCAACGTCTCGCATCTTGTAAACGGCCTTGTCGATGGTGGTGACGTGGGGACAGCGCCTCGTATCGTGACCTTTTGCTTGCGTGAGCCAAGTTCGTGCTCGCTTGTTCCTGCGTGATAGTGCAGTAACTTTCGTCGATGTTTAGATGATGAAACAACTCTCTGAGTTGATCCAACCAGAAGAGCTCGGTAGACCCCGGACAGACCAGCCCATTGGATGCCAGCCACGTTATGTGACAGGAGGCTTTCGACGGTTCTCTCGCTTGCAGTAGCGTACCTCAGTTTCTATCCTCCAGGAAAAGTTCGATGACAACCTCGCCGTCGTGAGGATCAGCGTATCGAGACAATCATGTCAACTTTAGCTGTTACAAGGCGGGCAATGATGCACATCTCTCAATGGTCGGTCTGCAAAGCCTTCGGGGCTACATGCGCGATCGTCAAACTCGCATCCTTATTTTGTGAGTGCCTGCTTATGTGCAGTGTGCAGTGCGCCGCAATTGCCGGTGGCATGAATCTCAAGGGATATGATGAGCTCGGAAGCGCGTTGACGGTCCGACGGTCTCGCTACAAGGAACGTGCATCGTGACTTGCAGAGCGCGGATGGTCGAGCTGTTTGTGGGTTAGAGCTATGTTTGTCATTCGAGTCAGTGGTAGCGTCTGTCCGAAAGCTTCTGGAGATGTTCGCTCAGCTTCATGCTCCTTGTAACCAGGCTCCGGGGCCGTGTTGAGTTTTGGCAGTGAGTCTTGTGCGCGTGTGGCTTTCGCCTCGTGTCCGCTCTGTCAATAGCGTCAAGGTGAGTTGAGTGTTCGTAGATGGACTGATTGATGGATGCAGTCGGCCAGTCTTGATCTCTTGACGATCTACGTGAGCGGCTTGATAGAACGGCGGGCTTGCACACGATCCAGGAACGAAAATTGCCATGCTTTCCAGCATGGCAGTTGCTCCTCTTGTGTGAAAATCTCCGCGCAGTATGCTCAAAGGTGCAGACTTCGTCCCTTGGTCCATCCACTACGAGTGTGAGAACGAACTTCGTCCGCCAGTCTCAAAGTCTACCATGACTAGATTTAAGTTTGCCGCGGACTTCGAGGTTCGTCAAGCTGCGTATACACGCCGAAGACCACGCCGTGTGCTTAGCTCGGCCGAGCGCGGAGCAATGCTCCGTAACAATGTCTGTGCAAAAGCGGAGAGATGGTTTGTTCCGTACGCATGTGGTGAAAGATAAACCTTGGGTTCCGGGAGATTGGCGTTACGAAAGACCGGTGCCGCGGAAGGCGAGGAGATTTGCATCCTCGAAACACTCGGCATCGAGGAGTAATTCGTCATCATCAGCCTCCAAGATGGACCCAGGGGTGGCCACTGCCCCGAGAAGGTGCCGTTCTGGTAAAAGTTCATCGCAAGCCGCCGTGGCTGCAGGGCAACATTCGAGATTTTGGCCAACGTTAGATGACCCACCCCTGTCTGAACCCACCGAATTAGGCCTAGATCTGCGATTGTGCCTAGTTGCTTGACATGCCTCTTCCAGTATATCGTCAGATGGAGGCATAGATTGTACTCCTGTCGCAACGAAGGACTGTAGTGGAGTGGCTTGCTTGCAAGGAACATGTTTCTGCATATGTAGCCAGAGGCGAGGGGCGATAGACGACAGCAACAGACTCTTGCGCAAGACACCCGCAGGCCCTTGATCCTGCGTCTGGACCGGAGGCTGGAGAAGCGGCAGTTGAGCTGCCAGCACTGACAATTTCTTCTTCAAGGATATGGACGTAGCCCTTGCAGTAGCTTCAGGCTGGCAAAGGGATCGGCTAATGGTCGGTAGCAGAATCGCTCTCTGTGATAAGGACTATTGGACCGTAAGCATGAAGGTTCCTTCCTAGACTTCCGCTGCTCTCACCAGTAGATAGCCCGGCTTCCATAGTGTAGGTGAAAGATCTGCGAGACCAGGTCCGAAAGTGTTTGCTTTGACCTTAACCCCCGGTAACATCTTGCTGGTGATGCTACTGAGGACGGAAAGTCGCAGTGCTCCGTCGATGAGTGTTTGGACGCTCGTAGGCTCGACGCCTTCGGAAGAAAGCCGTGTCTGTTGGGTCTCATAGACCTCTGAGTTCGACCATGGGCCAAGAAGGGCTTCGTTCGGTGGGGGAGTCGGCGAAACCGCTGTCCGTCCTGCTGGCGAGACCAGAGATCGTGGTCTTTTCAGGGTCGACGTCAACCGCGATGGACACGTAGAATCGGGGTCCAATAGGAGCGTATTCTCAGCTTCGGGATCGGGATCATCGACGTCTTGTCTACCAGTTGACTGTGAGTGTTGGGTGCTGGTCAATGAGGTCTTCAATCGCTTAGCTGTCGAGGTAGTTCTTTTGGGGATGATCTCGAAGATGTCCATATTAAATCCCACCGAATCAAGAAAGAAAACAGACACACCCTCTGGTGGCCGTACATCAGCTGGCGAGACGTTCGAAAAAACGCGATGCCGTTGTTTGACGGCGAGTGTTGCTATTTGGTCTGAACGACTGATCGTGATTCGCAATTTCCCCGGCTCATGAGCTGTGTCGCAAGGTATCGAAGGCTTGAGGTGCAGCTGCACCCATACCTGCATTCATCTTGTAAGTAACAGAAAGCCTGTACGCATCGAACATACTCACCGGCGCTTCTAATATAGCCTGAGAAAGCTGCTGAAGCTGCTTATCAGCAAGAGGCTTACCGCTCAAGGTAATGTCCAGGTCGATGTACAGCCCATTCCCACGACCCACCCACACATCACCAGATGACAAAAAGCTGAGTATCGAGGCTGCATCGCGTTGCTCTAGGTTAGTGCACTGCTGCTGTGGTGAGATGGTGATCAAAGTTTTGAGCCAAAGCTCGAAATTGGCAGTCGACGTTGAGAGCACTGCTCGTCCAAGCTCAATCGACTTGCGCATGCTTATAAGCCATTGAAGTACGACGCTAGTAGCTGCAAGGCACAAATATGTCGCTGTTGGGATGAGGAAGAAGAGCGTTCGTTGTACGACGCTACCCCACGGGCGCACAGACGCTAATTTGGCAGGGGAGCTCAGACGTCGCTTCCTAGAGCTCACCGGTAAGCCAACAAACACCGCGATGTATTCCTCAACAAGGCAGACGTTGCAGCGCGCCGCCCAGAGACTACGCAGTAATTGCGCGCCTCTATATACGTCTCCGGCCCCTGCGACACGTAGAGCCTTCACGAGTGGCTCAATCAGGCGCACTGATGGCGTGTTCCGTGAGCTCACCAGTATGCGAGTGCGCACGCCCTGGGTGGAGGCATTCCGCAAGCAACAGAAGGAAGGCAAGGAGTCTGGTAACCCGTCTGGAAAGTCAGAAGTGCCCAAGGATCGCGACCTGAAGCCGAAGCATATGAGCGACAGCTATCACTCTGTTGTACTGCCTTTGGCTCAAGACCCTTGGTTACTTGATACTTACCTGAACTCGTCAGGGCATATTCGCCTGGGTACCATCTTTATGGATCTTGACGCGCTCTCTGGTGTCATTGCGTAAGCCATTGGCGCTGCGTAAGATTCTCTATACCCTCTAAACGCTGTTCTAGGTACAAGCACACTGGTGAAGACGTAACGACAGTCACCGCCTCCTGCGACCGAATCACGATCCACCACCCACTTGACGAGATATGCGATCTTCAGCTGTCTGGTCGTGTCACATATGCTACTGGTCGAAGCAGTCTGGAGATAACAATGCAGGTCGCAAAGGCCCCCAAGGAAGGTGAAGAGGTGAAAGACACAGATGTCTTGATCAACTGTACTTTCACAATGGTATCTTTGGATCCAGGAACGAAGAAGTACAACAATGACGCCATCCACGAGACCTAAGGCTAATCAACGATTCAGGCCAGTCAACGTCAACGCGCTAGTCGTAGAGACCGAAGAAGAGAAGCGGTTATACGCTCTGGGCGAGCGAAACTCCCAGATCCGCAAGGAGCGAAGAAACACGTCTTTGATCAAGCACACACCGAATGACGCAGAGAGCGACCTTATCCACGCATTCTGGCAGAAGCAACTCCAATACCATGGTCAGTTACCTTTCGCTATGCCGAGCGTCGCTCAAGCTGACCTCTGCAGATCCCCACGACGACTTGCGCAAGCCCGATAACCTTCACTTTATGGACACGACGCGTCTCCAGACGGCTACCATCATGCAGCCGCAATACCGAAATCGACATCACTTCATGATCTTTGGTGGCTTTCTTCTCAAACAAACATTCGAGCTCGCATTCACGACGGCTGCGGCATTCGCCCACGCTCGACCTACTTTCGTATCGCTCGACCCTTCGACCTTCCTTAACCCTGTGCCTGTTGGTAGCATATTATACATGACGGCGCAGGTAGTCTACACAGACCCGCCGCTCATTGGCGCGCCCGAGGAGCAATTCGATGAGAACAGCGAATACACACGAGTGCAGATTCGCGTCGATACAAAGGTCAGGGACGTGGAACACGGCCACTCCAAGCCAACGGGCCAGTTCAACTACACCTTCAATGGTGAGTGATACAGTATGGTTACTATTACGTACACTGACCCTTCGCAGTACCAAAGAATATTAGGGTGATTCCGAGAACATACCAGGAGTTTATGTACTACCTTGAGGCTCGTAGACGAGCTGAGCAGGTCAGACGTACTCTGGAGGAGGGAGTCAGCATCAGTCCCAAGCGAGCAGCAGAATCTCTCACTGAGTAATGGGCTCTCGTTACAATTGAGTTCATGTGTATATTAACGAAATCTAAATGAGCGTCCAAAGGAAGCCTAACGTATGCACAAAATGACCGATCTCCAAAACGATTGTGAAAGCCTCTCAATAACGGAGGCAAGCAAATGAGACGCTTCATACTATGTTAAGCAGTGCAGCGGGCAGGTTTGGCCTCGCCACCGTGGACACTCCTGCGCGCTGTCCTCCACCACGAACATCGACTATTCAGAAACGCCAATGCCATGTGAGCACCAAATTAAACGCCATTCAATCCCTCAACGCCAGAGCATGGAAACGTCGCGGTCACAAAGCAAGGAACGCTCTCATCCTCATTCGAGCTGCATGCCGTGCACAGGATCCAAAAGTGAGGCTGACATGGCGTTGCAGCACAGACGTGATTCGTGCGGGGAACATGCCGTTCAATGCTGTGCACAGGTCAGCTCTCTGCATCTCGGGTATTGCTTCACACGGCGTCACACCGTCTTCTTGATGCTCCCTGCCTCGGAGCATGATCTTGAACTTACCAGCAATGATTATGCTCTTCTCAGGGCAGTGATTCATCGGCTTGTGCAGCTTCGCCGTGCAGCTTCACCACTCGTCCAGCTGCAGTTCCAAATTCACGTCCTCGGAGCACTCGCTGCAGTAGTAGTTGGAAAATCCGCCGCATTTGACTGTTGGGTTTTTGCACATGTCGATGCTCCAGGCATCGTAGGAGTAGCCGGAGAGAAGGCGGGAGGCGCAGATCTCGATTGAGTTGGCCCAGATGTAGTAGTCGTGGTTGCAGTAGTACCAGGAATATGTGTACGAGCACATCTTAGACGTAATTTCGGTCAGAAACGAGGATAGGCTGGATGCGGATGTGATCAGTTGGATAGTAGGTGCTATATATACATGTTAGCTGACCGCTTCTTTACTTTTATGCAGAGTATGCTGTGAGTGTCTATGCGCCTGCATACACACAGGAGGGCATGAAGATAGCTTGGGCAACTTACAGTGCTTTGCTCTGAATACGCCCTTGCTGACAGCTTATAGTACAACGTCGAGGGAATGCAAACAGTAACAAGCTCACAAGGCCCACAACCTGACTTATAGCCCCAGCCATTGAGCCCTTTGACTCACTCAGCCTTGTCGTCGAGGGCTGACCTTGTCTCCCGAGCTCCGAATACAGCCACGCCGAAGAGGCTCCGTTATCTTCCCCGGATTAGTTGCTTCAAGTGCTGATAAGGCACGAGGCGATCGAACGGCTGGACCCTTTGTCCCTGCATGCCTTGTGGATGTTGCGGTGAACGGAAGCCCTTTCCGAACGCTGAACCCCATACCGACCCTGGCAACGTGCGGTCGCCCTCCATCTGAACAAGCATCTCACGCTGCATGCGACGCGAATATCAGCACAAGCTTCATAGCATCGTAAGCATGTCATTGAGAACGGATATGACTTCTTCTTGAACTTCGGTCAGGCACAGCAAGACCCTGCATGAGTAGCGTCGTCCATCATGCAGGGTCCAGTTTAGCGCCCTCCCTCTGTGAAAGGATGCAAAAGCCGAAAGCCGCTCAATCCCAACTTTGGCAACTTTGGCATGCGCTACAGATAAGACATCCACCAAACTTCCCAGTCTTCAGACAGTTCCATTAACTATTTGCACGCTGCACGCGTGTCTCTGCACGTAGCCGAACGCGCAGTAGGGCTGCCCCAGCGCTCGCCCTGCTCGTCCTGTTCGCGTGCCTCGGTAACTTGCACACTCCCCGGTGCCGAACGCACTCCGACATCACACAAGTCGGCCACAGGACGCCGCAATCGCACATACGGCGGCGCAAAGAGTCCGAAAGAATCGGGCAATCCACCCCGCAATGCCGAAGGCTTCCAATGGTTTTGTGCGAGTTTCCTGTTCGGGTAGGTTGGTGTGGAGGCTCGGGAGTGTGGGGCGGACTTTCGGGGGGTGAGAGCCCGATGCTTGGCCGATGGGGTCGGCTTTTTGGGGGATATCGGGGTGAATGGTGAAGGATGCATTTGCGGTGAATGTCTTGCAATCATAGTCGAGAGCACACGGGAGCATATATCTGGCTCACGATGACCTGGATACGCTGTCGACGACTGTGCGAATCATGCTACAACGCTATAGCGCCAGTCAACGGTCTTTGGTATATCCTTCTTCAGGCCAGCAGAGGCTCACAGGTCCCATCAGCCGCTGCACCGTCATCTTCCTTCGGGTTCCGCACAGATGCTACCATGAATGTTGCTAGAACGAAAAGTGCACCCGCAACGAGATACGGCAAACCAATCCAGGCCTCGCCTGTTTGTCTCAGACCGATACTATAGAGCCAAGCGCACATTGGCCCACTGATCGAACCACCAATAGCGCGCAGCATGGTAATAGCTGAGTACGTTGTGCTGATGTCCTCACTGCGAACCATTTCCGTCACCATAGATCGAGTGAGCGAGTCTTGTCCGGACCCAAGAGCCAGGATGACAATGCCGGCAATGGCGAGGCCAACAACAGGGGCAAGACCTAGACAAAGGATGCCAACTGCGAGCAAAGCAAGGCTACAGACAGCGAATGCTTTGTCCTTAGTAAAAGTTGTACGGCTTTGGAAAGACGCAGGTAGTCTTGAGGTCAACGCAGGCAACATGAAGGCAAGTGCGAAGAATTCGACACCCATCTCGAACGAAGTAAGAAAGCTGGCCTGTGCAGAATTAAAAACTCGATCGAGGAAGTATTGGTGGAACCACTTACGTTCGAGAAGCTCCAGCCAAAGCGTTTCGAGACGTAGATAGCTAACATCATGGGGACCGAATCGAAGCCTAGCTGGCATACGAATACAAGCAGCAGCATTGTTAGCACTTGCTTGTTACCCATTAACAGCGAGCTTATGTTCTCCATCGCTCGGAGCGAAGACTGCACACTCCAGCTTCCAGCAGCATTATGATCATCTAAGCTTTTACCCTCCTGGACAGTCGTTTTTGGAATCAACACGGCGGTGGTAGTTCCTAGAATCAATGCTACGAGCCCGATGGCCCATGGAAGAAACGCATTCGTCTTCATCAAGATTCCACCGGCGGCGTAGCCAAGAATGCTCGCACCAACTCCCGCTGCTCTCGCACGGAAGAAGATCCTCGTCCTTTCTTCGGCGCCGACAACATCTGCAATGATAACGTGCAACAACGTTACCACAACGGTGAACCCTCCGCCCACGCAGCTGAGCAAGAAGTGCAGCCAAACCAAACGGATAGGAAACACATCTGGAAACCAGCAGACGATGAACGGCCAACCGTCCTCTAAGAAAACGCCGAAGATGGCAATCGCCAGAATGAGGGAGTGCCCGTAGCGGTCTGCAAGCGCTGCGAACGGGATAGCAAGGATGCTCGGGATGATGATTGAGAGCCGTTCGATTCCGCCTAAGAATGCAAGCTCTTCTTGTATGGGCGCAATCTTGCAGTCGTGTGGACCAGGAGTTCCATAGTGTTGCTGGCAGACGATGGATTCGTAAGTGGCGATGCGGGGTGCAGGTTGCAGAGTTTCGCCGAAGAGGAAAAGGAAGGATGTCAAGTAGACGAGAGGAATTGTGTATTTGCTCATCTTGGTAAGCCAAGAGACCCTGAGAATGAAGATGGTGTTGGTGTTGCCAATCGAGAAAAATCTGATTAGATATGCCGGTTTCGGGAAGAAGGGTCGATCCGGTTAGGCTGTTGCAGATCTTGGAGGACCTTCCCGTGTTATATCCCCTTCTGCACTCAACGTCGCCCACCTTAGGTCAACGAGCTCGACACAGCGCTTCCTCGTCTTGATGCGCTCATGTCGCGTGGTCACGAGACTGTAGCATTCTAAGCCTTTTAGTATGATGCGGCTCCTGTCCCTATGTATCTTGGCTTTGTGGCTGCGTACGTCCTCGCCCTTGCCCTCGCCATGCCCCTCACGTGGCTGTACCGGAGTCCCTCAATCGCAGCTGCCTAACAATCTGCTCGTGACATTGGTCCTTCGTCATGTCATCGTTGTTACTGATTCTGCCTACCAGGCTTCGAAGAATTTCACGAGCCTGAGACACCTGGCATATGCCCTGCCAAAGGCGCCCCCTTGCGGCTCTTGCAGTCGACTTGTGCTTTCAAGGCTCCACCAGCGCTCTGCTCAACCCCATGTGGGTGCTACTGATCCCACGTGGGACGATGCTGCCTAATTGTTCCAGCCAAACAAGTGCGCCGGTACATTGTCTGCACTGCTTGCTGCCTGAAGGCATCAGGAAGAGAGGGATATGGAGTCATCATCGACCTGATAAGTGCCGATTTGGGTTGACGAGACACAGAATGTGCGCCCGTCCACAAGCATATCGCAATAGTGGGTCAAAGGGCACGATCCATGCAACCCACTCAGGCTGATGTTGCCGCTGAAGACCGCGCAAGTTCATGGACCATGGGAAACTGCAAAATGCGCGATATCGATGGCGCCAAATCGGCGGAAATGCAGAGGGCTGCAGGTACGCCTTTCACCGGCCAGTCAGACAAAGTCGAGGCTCACCGGACATCCTCTTCTCAGCCTTTTTGCAGGCATATCACGCACTGGCCCAGCCTGCCGTCACCCTAGCATTGCCGCTGTCACCATGGCGGTGCATTATGGAATGACAACGTTGGTTGGAATATAACGGTAGTACATCTCTGTGATACCCAGCTCTTCGGGAGCAGCAACAGATGACCTTACACAAGGCAATTCGCAGGACTGTGTAGACATCTCACCTCACTATTTGCCCTTCGAATGACTGGCCACCGCTGTTCCCAGGTTGCACCTGGTCCGTTGCTGATCACCTAGACATAAAGGCAGGATGCCACCCACCTACAACCTCGCTCATTTCACATACTCAGCTCCCAAACAACTGTTGTTTCTTTCAACATTCATTTTCTTTACACCAAGATGCATCTACACAGCCGAGTTGCAGCGTCATTTCGGGATCAGAAAAGATCAAATACACTCTTCGACCTCAGCTTAAAAGCCCTCAAGTCTCGCCTTGAGACTGAAATATACCCTTACCTCTCCGAGTCGCCCTTCATTGAGGCCCTGAAAGGCTTTCCAGTTGAAGTAAACGGAGACATGTGCTGGGATGGCCGCACCGACATGCTTGACTACTTGATCAAACTCGGCCCCAAGGACATTACCGACATCGAAATTGCACTTGGCAAATTCAAAGGTACGTACTAATCGCTCACGCAGCTCGAGACATCGCCGCTGATGTGCAAGTAGAGCTAGGACTGGGACCGAACATGTTGGAGCCTGCCACATTCCCATTATCCACCGAGCTGGGACATCGTCTGCGCACAGTCAGCCATAACCTTCACAAAGGCCTAGGTTTTGCTGTGCTTCGCGGTCTAGATCCTGGGAAGTACAGTGATGAAGACAATCTAATCATATACGCTGGTATCGTAAGTTGGATTGGTATCGAGCGCGTGACCAACCCACTTGGCATGTCTGCAGGTGAGTACTCGATGCCATCTGCGAGGTTCATTAACCTGACACTGTCGTCAGAGCATATCCGTAACGCCCTCCTGGACGGAAAGCCAGCGGACGTAGCCGAGAGTGACCTGGAGCCGGCTAAACAGCCACACAAAATGGTAAGACCTCGTTGCGCACTTCTTTCACCACGACTGACCTGTGAAGAACTTCCACGCCGATCGCTTCATGGCAGACATACTTGCTCTTTATGTACGTGAGAAAGCAGCCAGTGGCGGCGAACAATACGTCGCCAGCTTTCAAAGTATCTACAGGGAGCTCTTGGAGAACGATCCGGAGGTACTTGCTATCTTGGCAAAGGAATGGGATTGGCCTGCACCACCAGAGTGAGTTCAAGACAGATGAACGGTTGAAGGAGCGTGTCACTTACTATATCACAGAAACCCTCACGCCGAGCCTGTCAGAGGCCCTGTATTGTTCTCGAATGGCGAGCAGGTCATCGCGCAACTTGTCTGGGCGCCTTTTGTCAAGCACCCTGCTTACATGACACCTGAGCGTGAGCGGGCGCTGACTGCTGTTAACAACCTGGCCAAGAAGATGTGCATCAAGGTCCACTCAGAGGCTGGTGACATTCAACTCTTCAACAATCTTGCCATGGTACACGCTCGTGACGGCTTTGTCGATAGCGCTACGCAACGCCGCCATCTTGTTCGCCTTGGAGTTCGTGATCCTGAGCACCAGTGGACGCGGCCAACGGGATTCGAGGCACAATTCGAAACGGCTTATCTTGTCCCTCTAAGCGAGCAGGTCATGCCTGTGGTGGATTTCGATCCGTGGAACGCAACATCCACGGCTGCAGCTCACCATGGCTGAGCCTTGAATGTCTGCGATGAATATTGAGTAGACTGGTCGGTCGCGACTGGTGTTGATCCGAGGAGCTCCCTCAATGTTGGCGGGTTCGGGTGCATATCGTTGTCACTTTAGATGATACTAATAACGTTACTTCATCAGAAAGTGATTTATTAGTGATGATTTTATGTAAAGTATCTTTCCCGGTCAGTTACGATGCTAGTAATGCTGTCGTAACAATGAGCGCGCCCAGCTATGGTCGATTTCCAATGCTGGATCGCTTTCGTCCTTGAAGCCGTCAAGGAAATCTGTTGCCAACGTGATCAGCAAACTATTACGATTGTGAACAGCTCATCTTACCCATCTCATGAACCAACCGATGGGCGTCTGCAATGAATTCCATGGCTTTATCATCAAGATTATCCCGCTGTCGTAGCAACTCCGGGTTCTTCTTCGCTGAACTGAACGGCGCGTACCCGTTGAGGACACAACGATAGTGATACAGCATATTATATGCAGAGTAGTCCCATCTTTGTATCATCGTCTTCACTACTGAGCTTACCGTAATGCCAGATTGCTAGATGGATTAGCGGATGTCAACGTGACTGGTAGTGTTATACTTACTGTTCGCTCACGGATCTTCATGAAGCCCACAGCCTGGTCATGTATGAATTGCAGATGCGTGAGCATTACGAAGTATGCCAAGAAGACCTCATACCATGGTTTAGGTTTCTTCTGGAATATCTTCTCCTTGAGAAGCTCTACTATCCTGCGCTCCGTTGTATGCATGGCAGTGACGAACACCACGTCGAATTGGTAAGCCAATGGCACAGGAGTTGGGACATCTCCGCAGTATGCCGCATTCGCCCCGTCTACATGTGGTATACCAAGAGTCTCGGTTCCCACAAGAGAACCCCAACCTGCGCTCAATAAAGCTGTCGTGCGCACTTTGAGAGCCAATCTGATGACTTCGCTATCGCTCGCTTCAGTGTACCTGATCGCTTCATGGAATGTCGCCAAGGAAAGTTCATCAGTGATCTGAGCCAACATGAGCCCCTGCATGATAGGTCTGCATTGTTCCACGTAGTTCTCGAGGCTCTCAGTAAGCTCTGCGGTATCAGATGCGGCATATGCAGGGAGCTTGAGCATACGAGCTTCGCCATTGATATTCCATTCTTCGTGAAGAAGGTCGATGCTCTTGCGGGGCCTGAACTCTCGAACAAAAGCGAACCATGTTGGTAGTTTCACGTCATAGCCGAAGGGTAGCTGCCATTGTATCTCCAGAGCTGTTGCTGGTTCTGATGGGTCGATGTATTGGTAGGCCTTGAATTCCACGTGATGTTCATTAGATTTGCCACTGCCTACGTAATATTAGTGGGTATAACAAAGACAGGATCGGTGTATACCACTGACCAGTACGCACTAGCTGCACGTTTGAGAAGTCCTCTCGATAGCAAGGCTCAGTCCATTTTCGTAGGCTTCCTACAGTCTCGAGACACCTTTTGCAAGGATTGCCCGAATCGCACTTGGTACATTAGTACCCTCATAGACTTAGGTAAGACGTACATACTCCTTCTTTGTACATTCTGCAACGGACACAGGGTCCCTCGCGTCGCATTTGTTTCGCTTTTGCTCGCCTTGCGGGACTCAGTTCGCGTTTGCGCTTCAACTTCGACGGTACAGAGGGGGTCATATACGAGGAAGAAGGCTCGATCGATGCGTTGACTGCAGCTTGATTTGAAAGTAAGCAATTAACAGGTCTAAAAGAGTCTCTTGAAACCTGGTCATATGACTCGAGTCTATGATGTCTCTGCTGTTGCAGCCGACCTGTTCTACTACTGGAGATGTTGTGCTGCGCGCCACGTGGTCTAGGAAAAGATTGGCCCATAGTTGCACCGGCTTGTACCACGTTCGGTCTCCGATTAATAGCTTGTGTAAGAAAAATGTCTGACGACATTGGTTGCCTTTGTTCGGTAGCCACAGGGGAGTTACGGGAGGTTTGCGCTGCACAATACCTTGGGAGCGAGCTTGTGTCATCAGACTCCGGAGTCAGTCTAGGTTGGGAGGAGGCCTCCCAAGATCCATCTGAATGACTATAAAGGTATACATCAGAGGAAGGCGTGCTTGCTGCTGCTGTCCACGATAGAGCCGAGGAACTTGACTGCCAGCTCGCCTCCGCTGTCTGCATGGAGCCATAATACCGATAGCTTCCGGTTTCGTTGCATATGGAATCGATGAAACTGTCGGTGCGACAATCAAAAGACACCGGAGCAGAGCTAGGGGCAAACACATGCGCGGCATGTCTGTGCGAGAAGCCGGAAGCTTGCAAATCCAAGAAGTTGTCCTATGATACGTTAGCACGATCGTTTGTCGCTCAGCTTCGGCCGATAGACTTGACCCCATGCCGGCTACTGTAGCCCAGTCGTGGTGCCGGTCGTGGTCTCGCTTACTTCAAGGACGTTGGTAGCCGGTGAGGCAGTTCCAATATTTGGTAAGTCATTCCTGCCCAGGTCTTCGTAGCCCACTAGCTCATACGCATACGCATCCTACCACAGACGAGTCAGCTCCAAGCAAAGTATCCTCCAGAATGAAGGAGGTACGCAGGGTCTGTTGACAGGCAATCCTTAGTTGATTACAAGTATGTTGCTTCGTCGATTGCGAATACTGAAATGGTCTCACCGGGTATCCCTGCCCTGCGTCAAATGTGTAAGCTCCAGAGTGGAGTGGATGTTCCAGTGCTTGCTGTGTAATGATCGCAAGGTCTTCCGGTGAAGAGCACTGTGTTTGCCCCTTGCCGCATCCGAAGTAGGCAAGATCCAACGGCATGCCTTGCTCAACAGACGCGTCAGCCGCGGCCACCTCTGTCGCTAACCACTCGCTCTCGTGAACAGCCGCGTTGAAGGAATTCGAGTCAGTCGCCCTCGCGGTTTGTGGTCGCACCATGGCATCACTGGTAGGGAGCGAGGAAGACCCAGGACCAGGTTTCGCAAGGGCGTGGCACGCGTTCTTGAGAGCATAGCTCGCAGCTTCTGCGTACGTTGTAATTGGTCACTTTCATCTGACCGGTGTAGAGATGTTTCGCGCCGATGCATGAGTGGCGTCGGCGTGCATATGCACCTGCAAGGCTGACCTCTTGTGTTACGTGGAAAGGCGGATACGGTTCATTGTTTTCCACAAAATGGGAGATAGCCAGGTTTTTTTTGACGCATCATTCGCGTGCTGATGAATTGTATGCGACGCGAGCGGCTCACAATGCATGCAAGGCAGGTGGCTTGAAGCTGAATGTGGGGCCAAATCCTGGCTGACCAATTGAAACGCGCTTGGCTCTTCACCGACTACCACTATCCAAATGAGGTCAAAAGTCGCTGTTGAGCCTCATGAACTCTCTTCAATTTAAATGCCTCTAGTGACGACGATGGATTGTGTGACATGTCGTTCGCAGTGCCACCGTATGGTCGCTTACGTCCGGCGAGGCTGGCTGATGTGCCTCGCATTGGGTTCGTGGCAGCAGCCGGCTTCTTCCATTCCACGTTCTTTCCATACGCACGTCCTTTTTATCATAAGTATCCCACTGATACAGTTGCGAGTTATCGTGCTGAGTATCGAGAATGCATCTTAGATCCAACAAAGCTTGTCCTTGTTGCACTCGACGAGTTCAAAGAGACTGAAATCGACTTTGTGTACGATGCACTTAGGCGCATCTATCCAGAGCATTGGGGCAGTCTCGATCCAGATGAGGATGGGAAGGTAATTGTTGGGATTATAAGCATGTCGCTGGAGCTCAATCCAATTCGCCATGGTCAGTTCAATCTGGATGGTACACCTGACACTTCGTCTCTGTTTAGACGCATGCTCATTCTTCAAGGACTCGATGCCCCTAAGTCTTGGAGAGACCCAGAAGATCGCGCAAGAGACACATGTTCAGATGCTTTGAAGATGGTCGATGAGGTGTTAAAAAGGCCAGAGGAGCAGTACGGTATGTACACCGAACCGGAAGTCACTTGCTCACCAACCTCCAGATGGCTCTCAGGGCATATGGAAGTTCTTTCTCTAGGAACGCATCCGGCATACTGGAAGAACTATTGCGGTCATGAGCTTGCAAATTGGTGTGCGGAACTCGCAGATATGGACGGAGTGCCACTGTGTGCCAGTGTTTCACCCATGGGTGCCAAAGTTTGCAAAAGCTTTGGCTTCGTCGAGAAGGAACTAGTGACCATCAAAGGTCACAAATACCATCCCGATGACATTACTATCTCGTTCCAGCAAAGAGCTGTACAAAAGAGAGCGATCAAAGCGAACCAATACCGGAGATGTTGTACGACGAGCCTTGAGCGTGAACGATCCAGACCATCAGTGGCTGAGTCTCTCTCGTTGCAAGGCTCGAAACGAAGATGGGATGCTTCCAACGCGGCAAAGAAGAAAGAGAGACAATTACACTGATGCTTGTGGTTATCTTGGTCAGTAGGTTGTGCGCGATTAGTGTTCTTTCCCTGCTTACCGCACCTTACATCTGTAGATGCCGGATGGGTCACTGAACAGTGACTGCGTCAAAACACTGGAGCAATACAACCTTGCAATTGCAACACTGAGAGCCGCATAAGTCTTGACCGATTTTTGCAAGACCTCCAAGCATAAGAGAAGCCCTTAGGCCCACAAGAATCGGTGCTGCCAAAATTGAAATCCTTCGCACCTGCAGCAGACATGCAGATAACTCAAGGAGGGTGGTCCTTCCATCTCATTGGA
This sequence comes from Didymella glomerata, assembly GCA_030271015.1. NCBI lineage: Eukaryota > Fungi > Ascomycota > Dothideomycetes > Pleosporales > Didymellaceae > Didymella > Didymella glomerata. The sequence continues at coordinate 478,762 of JAJOHN010000009.1, forward strand.
CCTCAGCGGCTAACCGGCGAAGCTCATTTTCTCAACGACAACCCGGGAGGAACTACAACATCAGCGATAGACCGGCAAGAGGGAGGAACAGAGCGGGAAGAAGCAGGTGCATAAGAATGAAGGAAACACTGTGCAAGAAAAAGCAGACTCTGAACCTTCTTTCAGACCAACTAAACCAAACAGCCTATCATAATCCACAAAATGCCTTCTATGCTTCGCTCCACGCAGCCTACCCGTGAGTCTCTTCGTTGAGGGAAGGTACTATTCACTGACCGGTCCAGCTGTACGTGCAAGCGCAACATCTTCCAGTCCGAGAACGGAGGCACCTGCCGAAACGCACTGCCAAACATCGTCTGGGTATGAAGACTCATGTCGTACGGCAAGAACAGTCCACGCTGACAGTAAGCAGTCATACCTTCCATCAAAAGCTCGAGACTATGTCCAAGGAGCCGATGATGGGCCGTTTCTTGTCCGATTTGAACACGTCCGTTCCACGAAGGCTCGGTGGTTACTGAAGGGTTGTTGAAGGCGTACAATGTTTTCAGACTGCGGCTGGTGCAGACGCTGGCTTTTAGATACCCCTATGAATTACATTTCTCATGCGCAATCATGATCTTGTGGTGCGTATAGTGGTGTCCATCGAGCTCCTCATGAGGGAGGTAGATTAATATTGTTGTTGTATTGGGCAAGCGGCCATGAATCTCGAACTGTCGAGGGAGGCTCCTGAGAAAGTTTACGAAAGAAGGAGAGGGGAACAGATCAGGCTGAGGTGGGGTTATATACCTGTAGTAGCTGGCACAGGCTGATGCACTGACCCCTCAGTTCCTCCAGCCTTCCCCTAGTGCGTAACTCAACTGATGCAAGTGACGCAAGCCTTTGCCTGATAGAACTCAACTGGTAGACTAGCGTCGACTAGTAACACTCTCGATAGCCCAGAAGCGGTCGGCGCACACTCGAAGGCAAACGGTGGCTTGCATGGATAACCCACCCAAGAGCCTTGCTTATTACATGTCAATGCAGATCATTGAAGTGATCCCCGAGTCTGCTTTCGAAGGGCTGGTTATCGTCGTGGGAATGCATTGTAGTTAACGTCAACCATTCCGTAGAAGATGTTAACATCAATGCCGCCCCCGACTAAGCTGAGCATGCTATACATACGATCTCGAACATCCGCGCATTTAGCACTCCTACCCAGCCGTATGACCTCTTGCCACGAGAACCGCCCTACTGCACCGTACGTTGGCACATCGTTGCTATCACATGGCCAGTCCCGGTCATAGCCACTAATGATGCTCTTCGATCGCAATTCCATCATTTCCCAGATTTGTGCGATCTCGCTGCAATAGTGGTCGTCCACTAACATCCGCGTGAGATGGCGTACAGTATCGCCGCAGGCCTGCAATGTGCTACTCCTGATGAGGATGGTGCGCGCGAGCACAAACTCCTGTATGATCCATAGGCGCGTCCAGTAGTCATTCTCCAAGACCTCTTGGACAGCCCGTAGGGTGTTCGTCGTCAGCCAGCCCAGATAACTAGTTTGCTTGTATTTCTTCCAAAGCTCTTTCTGTACCGTCTTTGTCATCACCCAGCCATAGGAGTACCTTCCGTGCGCCAGCATAGATAGTATCCATTTGTTTCACCTAATGGTTCTTTTCTTCCGTATTTAACTGATTAATGCATGTTTGGTCAATCCACATCCAAGGTTCTGGGGTCCACCTGGCTCTCCTGCGGACGTCTTTGTTCCAATTAAACGATGAAGTAATACCGTCGGGTTTCTACGGAAATATAAAGCTCTCAACGGTGCAGATCAGTTACGCTGCATCTTGGAGTTCCTCTTAAATATTGAGGAGCCGGATCTTAAAGTCGCCCCATTTGTAGCCATTCAACGCTTTGTGAAGACAGCTTAGGCGTTCCTTATCGCGTGCTGTTGAAGATGTGTGACCACCGTCCGTACTGCTCATTATGCATTTCTCTGTGACTTGAGTAGCGGTGTAAGCCATCGACTGATGTCGCATGTAGAGTGTAACATAGGCACGATTGGTGATGCGGCTGAAAGAGCATGAGGGGTGCCTACGCCAAGAAGGTACGATCAAGCGTTGCTAGTAAGTAGGTGCAATAACTTAGGCTTATTGGAGATTTAGCCACTACCAGCATCCTGCCGGATAGTAAAGTGTTGTACTCTAAATCTTGATATGCATGCCAATCTATATGCACGCTCAACGCCATAAATGCTCATTACCCAATATCTACCCAAAACAGGCTCTTCATTGTGGATCCTTACATCATCAACACACCAACAGCCGCAATAGCAAGCGCCAAGTACGTCGCAGAAGGCGCCAGCACAGTCGCAAGCGATGTAGCCTTACCGCAGCACTCGCGGTTATACGTAACATTATTCGCGCGCGCCGCGACCTCAAAAACGGATCCATTGATAGGACCCTGGTTATAGAAATCGACGAGGAGGAAGTTTGGTGCGCGGCCCCAGTCAGCTGTATATTGTCAGTATTCTTCGTCTTGTCATCTCTCCAAGGATGAAAGTTTGTGGGAACTTACAAGTGCACTGGTTAGCCATCAACCCCAGACTGCCATTGCCCTCAAGTCCATTGGTCTGGTTCGTCGCAGCAACGTTGGGAACCAGCAGACTCAGGCCTGCGATCGCGATCTCGACGTTCAGGTTGTGGTTGGCCATGTACAGCATATCGCGGGCCTTCTCGTTGCTGACGCCCTCGGGGCGGCCGATTGTGCAAGGGAAGTTGTCGTCGGTCGGCGAGTAGGGTGTCTCCCACATGTTGTAGAACTCCCACAACAGGTACGGAACGGCGTCGGTGTCGAAGTTGTAGTCGATGAACGTTACGACGCGCTTTTGCTGGAGCAGCATCTGGCCAAGGGTGGGCCAGTCTGCAAGCTCCATGGCGGTCTTTGGCGGCTGGTAGATGTACTGGTACAATCCGGAGGATCTGATCGGCTCGTCGAAGTTCTTGGATGTAACGAGCGGTTTGCCGTTCGCGTCCTTGTCCTCGTAGTCGTAGTTGCCGAAGATGATCGTGACGACATCGAAGGGGTGTGCTTCGACCCATGCTACGACCTCCTTCAGGTAGTCCTCGACCGTGCCGGCGTTGAGGAGATCGCAAGATGTGTGGCAGTAGTAGAGAGTACCGTTGACGTAGTGGGCCTGGCCCTGCAGCATGCGAATGCCATCGTTCAGCTGCTGAGTCACGCCGTAGTCCTGGTTACGGCCTACGTTGCGCTCCTTAGTGAACGGCGAATTGTGAGCAGCGACCTCGGTGATGTTGGAATATTTGCGGTTGCAGAACTCGAGGTAGTTGTTGCAAGGCTGTGTGTTTTGAGGCAGGGCTGCCGAGCCTGTGGCAGATCCAGTCGGTGTCCTGGTCCTGTTGCTACCGCCGATGTTGATGACGGACTCAGTCGCTGATACAGTCGCGTTTGCGGACGCTGTACTTCCAGACGGCGAGCTGGTCAACGTCGCGAACGTGCTACCTTCGAAGTCTGACGGTACTGTGACGGATCCGCCGAACTCGCCACCAGAAAGCTGTCTCTGTGTGCCTGTCAGGGTAATGACAGACGGCGATGCTGTCGATGCTGTCGATGCCGAGCTACTCTGACCAGCAGCGAGGCCTGCGAGCCATAATAGCGATAGTGTCGTGCCTCTCATGATCGACGCAGGGTCGAATGTAAATATAGCGGTATTATGTAGGCCAATCCCAAGAGATGCGAGAAAACGTTGATGCAGGAACTCCAAGATCGTGAAGATTCGTCAAGGCTAAACAAAAACAACGGTAGCGAGGGAAGTCGTGGGAAGACCCTGACAGAACGTGGCAGGCACAGATCACAATAAAGCGACAGCAGGCGGTTGTTGAGGCCCAAGTCAGAGCGCTGCGGCAGTGTTTTTGAAGACCAGAATTGGCCTGCGTCAACTCCTGGATGTGACGTGTTAGTGCCATTTTCAGGCAGGCTAAGCCCTGGAACGGCATCGAGCCAGCCACTGATTTGCAGAGCCGCACGAGCTTTGCCGGCCGTCCCTTTAGCGCAACACGTAATGAAGTCTGGATCGTCGTGCGTTTTGGGGTTGCTGGGGAGTGGGGATGCGCGTTGGCTGGGTGCGAGCTGCTCCCTGCGTCTAACAGCAGTCGATCAAGATTATGCCAAGTTTTGTCAAAAGTTTGTTCGTTCAATCATTATATGTACAAGAAGACGCCTCTGAGAGCTCAATGTGGCTTCCAGTAGAGCAGAAAGTGAAAGATTCTTCTCATCCCTGAGATTTCTGCTAGTCATGAGGAGCTCGAGAACATCTGTTCAAACGTGCTCTTGCCCTCGAGCTGCTTGATCTCGCGCTTCAGAACGTCCACGCGGTAGTTCTTGAACGCCTTTTCGATGCGCTCCTTCGCCGCGGGGTCGCTTGTGATGGTTCGCGACGCGGATGCTGTGCCAGTAATGAGACCGAGCTCACCGCCGAGGAAAAGACCGGCGACCGAGAAGAAGAAGTAGGTTGCGGCGTCGCCCCATCGCGAGGGTGCGAGCTGTGCAGAGATGTCGGGGATGGGCTCTGTGCGGAAGTCAGTCATTGGTATCGAGTTCTGTTGTCAATCAACCCACCAGTTCGGCCGTCAGCGAATTTAAGCTCAACGGGCTTCTCCATAGCCCTGAAGGCCTTGAAGTATGCCACGCGCATGCTGCGCAATCTAATGGCAGCGAAAACACCCAGACCAAGGCCAGCCAGGGAGGCAACAGTCGCGTGCGTTCCGACCTTCTTGGCCGCGCTCTTCAAGAGGTCCTGGTCCTGCTTGCTCAAGCTGCAGATTGTCAGACACTGCCTTCTTAGCTCGCCGCGATACGTACTCATGGTTGATGTGGTCCTCGGCAAGCTGAGCAAGATCCTTGCTACGTCCGGTACGGAAAGCGGCCAATGATTCAGACATGTTGTTTGACGTGTATAGGGGTGGAATTGATATGTGTTCAGTCAATTGGAGCTTGTAGGGCGAGGTCGGGGCTTGACAGGCGCGTTTTGTAGCTTTGAGCTTTGGTCGGTGTTATGATGTCATCACAACGGCATTCTGCGGCGTCTAGCTTGGTTGGGGAACAGCACGCGAGCTGAACCACCGTTCTGCACGACCATCACCTCGTTCACCTATCATTCCTCGGGTTTGTAACATCTGCGTCAATTTTGACTGTGTCCAGCATCATACCTGATGAGTGACTTGTAGCAGCCAAGCGGGGTACAATTACAATCCTCGGGCGCGGTCTGATGCCTACAGTACGCCTATGTATGGGAGACATGAAAAAACCGCCATGTTAGCAAAGTGCAGACAGAGCTTTCAGACATAGGTTTTCGACGAGTTCTTTTCAAGACCATACCGCCACTTTTGAGCATAAACAGACACAGCAAGCCTTGGACTTCCAGGGCTGCCCATAAGCTCGAACCAAGACGGACTTTCCAAACATGTCTTCTGGGTCATACAACTTTGAGAGCGGAGCACCAGACATGAACAGTCTCTGGTGCGGTTTTGAGTCCAGACAGCAACACAAGCAATGTAATTTTGGAGTTGTAGTTTTGGAAATTGAAGAGCAGAGCATAGTGAAGGAAAGAGAAAGCTTTTATTCCCGTTTCCGAGAGCACAAGATGTAGATTGCGGATGAGTGGGTCCGAAGAAGGGCTTATGTACCCCGTCATGGCGGAAGTCACATGGGCTGCTGACGAAGGAGGACGAAGATGGAGACGTTGCAAACGCGACACGGCTCGTTTGCTTAAAGAGGGATTTCATCTGAAGACTACGATTGCTCAAGTACGTGGCTTGCTCATGATTTGAAGCTAAGATCTGATGATACATACCATGAGGGCGATACGCGCACCTCTTCCTACGCCATGTAAACGCCGTGCTATCTATGCAAGCTCGTGGACGAAATGATACATTTTGCAAGACTACAGCTTGGCTTGTGGTTCAGCGCTGGCCTCCTTGTTCAGAGTGACCTTGCCGTCGGCTACGCCTTCGCCGAAGAAGATGACTTCAACTGTCAAGTCGTCCCTGTTTCGATTAGTACAGTTGTTTCTGCAGTTGCTGGAATAAATAGACATACCTGTAGCGTCTCGAGAAGGGACTCGGCAGAGTGAGCAGAGCACTGAGCTGATCCTGGTCTTTGCCACCAAGAGCATTACGGACGAGATGTGTCGCAACGTTTTTGTCCTCGACAACAAAGCGCTCATTCAAGTTGGTCTTGGTGCCCCACTGCTGCTGGCGAATCGGCGCTCGCTGGCCTGCACCAGCGCCGTTGTTTTTCTGGTCGATAGGAAGCTGCTTCTCAGACGACCACCAGCTCTTGAGCCAGGACTGTGTCTGAGGGTTTCCTCCGTTGAGTTTTCCCTGAGTATCAAGCCACTGGCCCACAAGGCCAACGACTTCCTCGTTGGTGAGCATCTCCCAGAGTCCGTCCGTGGCCATGACCACAAAGTCGCCCTTCTCAGGCTCGACCTTGGTGGTGGTAACAATAGGCTCAGCGGTGACGTAGGGAGGAGTCTTCAGCAGCGATGATGGCGAACGAGCGAAGTACGACTTCTTAAGCTCGGCATTCGTCTCGAGCGACCACTTGTAGGAAGCATCGCCGAAAGCACGGGAGGGCTCCAGACCACCAAGAATGCGACCGTTTCTGACAACGTTGGGCTCGCCAGGGTGCTCCTTGCGCAATCGCTCAGCCTCGCTGGTGGTGCCGCCGGTCTGGTCTTCGGAGAGAGGGGTCGCGGTCCACTTGCCGTTGGCACCTCGTCGTCCAAGCACGGCACGGGAATCACCGGTGCAAGCAACACGGAGGAGCTTCGAACGGCTGTCGTAGAAAGACAGCAGGGCGCAGGAACCGGAGAGAGCGGGAGCCAGCAGTTCAGCAGCAGCGATCTTGGTCTTCGCCTGCTTGACCTTCTTGACGGACTCGTGGACGATTTCGTTGTCGAGAAGCACGAAGCCGCTCTTGATGGCCTTGTCGATGGACTCGGGGGTGGGGACGCGCTGGGCGGGGTCGGCGAGGGCCGTCTTGTAGGTGGTGTTGAGCTCGCGGGCGACGTAGGAGATGAGCGTCTGGCGGAGTTTTGCCGACGTGACCCAGCCACTGGAGAGTGTGTGTTAGCGCTTGATGCAGCCGCGTGGAGGCAGCCAAGTACCTGTGTCCGTCGAAGACGCCCCAGAACATCCAGTCGCTCGCAGCGGCGCCGTTGTCGGTGGCAGCCAGGTTGGAGGGCACCTCGATGATCTTCTCGGCGTGGTCGTCTTCGATGGGGTCGTTGGAGGGCAGCTGCACGACATCGTATCGCACGACGCCGGCGCCGCGTCCCACGAGCCACGACTCCTCGTTCTTGCGCAGCTTCGCCGTGGCCTGCTCCGGGTCCAGCATCTCGACCACGCGCCGCCCGTACTCGTCCGTCTCCTTGGAGATGGGGCCCGACCCGGTGATGGTGCCCGTGTAGAGCTCGCCCTGGCCGACAACAAGCGCCTTGCGCGTCGGCTCACTCCCGGCCTGGCTGCTGAGACTGGCGGCCTGCTGGTTGATGGGCGAAGCGGTTGCGTTGGGTGACTGATTGCCGTTGTAAGCGTAGAACGCACCGGAGGCGACGGCGGCAGCTACCAGCGCGCCCGTGATGGCGCGGAACTGCATCGACGAGGTGAGCACAGTCGGCGATGCTCGCGGGCGCCCGCTGTGGTGGAGGCCGCGGTATGCTAGTCCAGTGCTCGGCGCCGCGAACGCGACGCGGCTGCGGGCGAGCTTGCGCAGACACGGGCGACGGACGGAGCGCGCTGCTTGGAAGGCCGCCCGACGCATTGAGGCAGTGTCTGGGGAGTGAATAGTGCACGAGACCCCGAGTCCTGGAGGTGAGGTTGACAGCCGATGCGATCGCGCCAATCAGACGCTGCCGTACTAAGAGCGGCAGCCAGAGCACCACCGCGAACACGACGTCATCTCAACCGCCACAAATAAATCGACAACTCAACTCGTGGGACAAGCAGCAACAACAATTGATCGCCATGTCGTCTCGCGCACTCAGACGTGCGCAGAAAGAGCAGGAAGAGAAGGAACTGCAGGAAAAGCTTGCCCAATTGGAACAGGAAGATGAAGAGTCAGAAGAGGACGTTGCCCCCAAACCGCAAGCAAAACCGAGCTTGTTTGCTATGTTAGGAGACGCCGGCGACGAAGAAGAAGATGATGATGATGATGATGACGACGATGAGGAGGAGGACGAGCAAGAAGTGCCAGCACCAAAGCCCGTTGCGGAGAGCACAACAGCATCAAATCCCTCCAAGAAGAGCAAGAAAAAGAAAAAGAAGGGCAAGAACAAGAGCAAGACAGCCACGCCACAGAAGGATGCCACAGACTCTGGGCTCGATGAGATAGATCAGGCTCTGCTCGCGCTCAAGGTCACCTCTGGCGGAAAGAAGGGCACTGACGAGTCCCTCACACCCGCCATCAGTGAAGAGTCCCAGCAGCTCTTCTCCGCCCTCAGCATAGACACCACACACCTACACGCCGCCAATGAGATGAAGAAGCTCTTCGGCAGGACGGCACTTCAGCACGCCGACGACGATGAGCCCCGCCAGCGCGGGCCCCAAGGCATCGCCGCCCGCGTGAACGGGCGAAACCAGCCTGGCTCACGTCTGACCGGCCTCAGTCTGCGCCGCAATATCTTCATTCAAGGCAAAGAAGAATGGCCACGCGCGACTTCGGGCGGACTGGGCATGGAAATCGTGTCCAAGCACGACTCCGGCAGCATCGAGTACCGCTTTGTACACAACACCAGCTACCAAGAAACACAACGGCAGTTCCAAGTGGCCGTCGCAAGTTACGATCCCGAACGCATGATCCAACTGCTACATACAAACCCGTACCACATCTCTACTCTCCTCCAAGTCAGCGAAATCGCCAAGCAGCAACGCGACAACGCCTCGGCTTCGGACTTGTTAGAACGCGCCCTCTTCACGTTCGGGCGGAGCGTGCATTCGACCTTCGCCTCGAGTCTAGCAGCAGGCAAAGCACGCCTCTCCTTCTCACGCCCCGAAAACCGAGAATTCTTCCTCGCAATCTGGCGCTACATCGCCACCCTCTGCGTGCGCGCCACCTTCCGCACAGCCCTCGAATGGGCGCGCCTCATGCTCTCCCTCGCACCCGAACAAGACCCATACTGCATCCGCCTGCTGATCGACCAACTCGCGCTCCGCGGCCGCAGCCCCGAATCTCTCCTTGCCCTCCGCGACTCCGACGCCCTCGAACGCTCCTGGAAAGTCCCGCCAAACATCGCCTTCTCCACATCCCTCGCGTACCTGCGCCTCAAAGAACCCGTCAAAGCACGCACCGCGCTGAAAACCGCCGTGCGCGAATACCCCTGGCTCGCCGCACGCCTATGCAAGGAGCTCGACATCTCGCCCATCCCCAAGCCTGTGTGGGGTCGCGAGCCGCACAACGACCACCAAGAGCTGCTGGCGCGCTTGTACGCGCCGCGGGCGAAGGATCTCTGGAACACGACCGAAGGCACCTCTCTGCTGGTGGAGATATGCTACGCGTTCGACGAGCCGCTGGGCGAGGGGTTGGAACCGTACTGGCTGGCACCCATCGACGAGCTGGATCTAGCGCGCCACGTGATCCTGCTGGATGACCAGAGTCTTGTTTCGCTGCTGGACACGCGCGTCAAGGAGAAATACACATCGGTGTCTGACCCGCTGCCGCCGGGGGACAACACGGCCTCGTACGACGTGTCTTCGGTCCCTGGTCCGCGAGGCCAGCGCGGCGCCGGGGATAGAAATGCGCTGCTCGCCGACCTGGAGGATCTGCGGCGGTACTTCCAGTCGATCGATATCGAGGGCCTGGTGGGTGGCGGGCTGACGGAGGAGAATCTCGTGCGGGCGCTGCAGGAGGGCGGGAGCAGTCTGGATGAGTTCCGGCGGAACAGCGAGAGGTTCCAGGATGTTAGGAATAGACTGCAGGATGTGGGTGTGCAGGTTGTGTTCGAGGGGGAGGGGCAGGCGGATGCGGCGCTGGACGAGGAGTCGGATGCGTAGATAGGGGTCGGGAGTGAGAATGATGGAACGGTCTGAGCTGAAGGGAAAAGCGATGGACATGTGTGGATGGTGCGAAGATAACGATTGGAAGAAGACATTACAATGCATAAATCTACTGAACTATATGTTTAAGGGTATCCAAACACCTCCAAAAAAGACTCCCGCCAGGGGCCCACCAACAACCCACGCCATCTCCCCAACTGTGCGAGCAAGACTCACTCCCTGATGACAGGACTAATACTCGCACTCCTCAACCTCGCCACACTCTCCAGCGCCCCCACAGTCCCCGCCCGCTCCTCATACAACTTGCGCAAATCCTCAACGCTCGTCTTCTTCAAGTTGAGTTTGCGCGGCGCCAACCGCTCAGGCTCCGGCTTATTCGTCTGTTCCAGGCTGGGCATGCGCTTCAGCAAACCCGGACTGACGGCGCGGGGACGGGGCGCAGGGACAGGGAGGGAGGTTGACTTTGAAGCTGGGCGGCCGGTGACAGGGTGCATGGTTGAGGCTGATGATGGGGCGGGGAAGACGGGGCGGGCTAGGCCTGTGATCTGGGGTTTATTGAAGGGGACGCTCGGTCTTCTCGCCTCCGTTGCAGAAGCAGGTTTGGGGTCTAATTGCGTAGGCGACAGCATCGTGGAGGGGGACGAGGTTTCGCTCTGCGTGTATGTTGTCGGGCTCATCCAGCGCTTCTTATCGGTCGTTGTGTCGATGCCGGGCAAGTGTGTGAGGCCTGGTAGCGCCTGGCCGTGGGGGAAGAAGCGGTCGAGGCCGTACTCTGAGATCTTGCGCGCTTCGTCCTGCTTGTCGGCGGACTTCTCCACGTTGTCAACCTGCGCGGGGGTCAGGGCTTTCCTCTTAGGGAGAATGATTTGAGGAGCGGGAGCAGGAGCAGGAGCAGCCGATTGAGCGGGCTTCGCGTCCTTTGCAGAGGTCATAGAAGCAAAGATAGGAACTTGAGCTGCCGTACCGGACTTCTTCTCATCAGGGTATGCTGATCTTTGCATCTGATCGAACTCCTGCCGCCGTGGCGAGAAGCCATCCGTAGTTGCTGCATATGTTATGGGTGACTCGGCAACATCATCTGGTGCGTCTGAGATGACCGTAGAGTATCTTGGTGGTACTGCTAAGGGAGGCGCTGGTTTCCTTTGCACAGAGTCGCCAGATGACTTCGCAGATGGTACGCGAGATCGCGGAGGTAGCGGGGGTGGCTTTGTCGCAGACGATGTGGCTGTTGGGTAGTCTTTGTACGGTTCGGGCGCCTTCTCGTTGTCTTGCAACGTGATGCCGCTCATCTGCTCGTCAATTGAGTCCCTGCTGTCTCCTCTCTTGACTTCGACGGGGTCCTCCCACTCGCTCATATCGGTGGGCTGCTTCAACTGCTCCCTGAAAGCACCAGGTTCTTGGCCACACGCTTCTCGCAGACCATGATCCCACATATCGACGGCATGTGTGAAGATCCTTCGAATGATGGAAGACATCTTAGCATCTTCAATCTGATCAGGTCCACACAGCAGCGCCGGCGCAAAGCAAACAGCCAGGTTTTCAGCCGTCATCTTGTTCTGCTCCTCCCGCGAAGCTACCTCGTGCAGAAGCGGCAGCAGATGCCTGACCACAATCTCTCTCGAAATGGCGGGCAAGAACGACCACTCGGAGCTGGGGGAGAACAGGTCTCGCAGCTGCTCGAGCTCAGGGATCTGCTGGGAGTCGCCAAACAGGCGCTTCAAATCGCGATACGATTCCTGGGGAAATATGGGCTGTCGCAGGCCAGCGTACCACGCCTTGATGAGCGCAGCGGCCATGAAGACAGAGTACGCATCCCGGGGATCGACCTCGGCGATGATCTCGTCTTGGTACTCTGCTTCAGGGTATGCAGGTACTGGCAGCGTGGCGCCGTTGTCTTTCCAGACGATGTACTTCTGGCCGCGGTCGTATGCTTCTTTCAGGACCTCTCGCAGCTTGGAGTGGGCGGGGATGCGGAACAAGCCCTCGGACGTGATGTTCTCCTGCAGCAGGATGAAGCTTGTGGTCTCTCGGAGAACTCGGGGGAAGCGCGTCGTGCCCCTGCTGGTGTGCGGGAACGGGTTGCGCGCCGCAAACGCACGGCGGCCGCTGGCATACGGCGCGAAGATGTCGTCTGAGATGCGGCGGTCGGTGAGATATGTCGACGGCGGTATCAGGAGGTTCTCGATCGGGATGTAGAGCGCAAGCTGGGTCAGATTCGAGGCTGCGCGTGTCAGCAGGTGTCTTCGTCGTACAGCACGCACGTCACGCAGGGCACGCAGGGCATACCGTGGTAGATCTTGCGCCTGAACTTGGGGCTGACGATGGTCGAGAAGATCTCCGTCAGGATGCGCACCCAGGCCTTCTCGTGCACAATGTACAGGCGCTGCAGCCGCTTGCGCATCGCCCGCGACAGCACATGGTACGCCTGCAGGAACCAGCCCCAGCCCGGGCGGTGCTTCTTGGACGTGACCGAGCCGTCGCCGTCGCCCGCAAAGAAGACGACCTCGTACTCGTATCCCTTCAGCAGATCGTCCTCCTCGGGCAGGCGGGCGAGCACATAGGGCAGCAGCTGGTCGAAGTCGGTGTCGTGGGTGTCGGGCAGGGCAGCCGCGTTGAGGATGAACACGGGGCGGCCTTCCTTGGACGGGATGGGGCTGCGGTACAGGATGGAAGCAGCGGCCCTGGCCAGGTCGACTGAATAATCTGAGCTCTGGCGGGGTGGAGGGACAGCGGAGAGCGACGAACTGCGAAGACGGCTTGCGAGGTGCGCGCGCATGCCGCTCATGGCGACGGACGAGGAGACAGAGTCGCCAGTAGCGAGACCGCTGTCTAGGAGAGCTCACACGCGAGTAGGTGGAGTCGTAGAGGCTGACACGTGCAAGTGCGGCTGAGGAAGGAGCGGGAGGTGGAGGGGCTGGCCTCGTAAACAAATGACGTTTCTGGGGAACCAAGTTCGAGCAGGAGAAGGGCAAGCCACAGTCCAGTCGTCGGCGCTTTAAACCGAGGGACTGTGCGCGTAATCCTTCTGGCTTTATAACGTGGCTGCGCTTGATTCGACTTCACGCTGCCTGTTTCTCATGGTACGCACAGTCTACGTACCCTCGGTAGTAGTCTGCGCAGCTGATCCAAAATTCAACTCGAGAAACCAGGGTCGCCGGCTGTCAAAAATAGACGGCACCTTTGACAAGCCAACGCTACCTCGTCGGGAATAACGCCATGGCGTCACAGTTCTGCGTCACGGCCACTTTTCTCTACAACGTGTGGAAGAACCTGCATATCAGAACACAACAGACGGATAGTTGCGAATCTGTCCACTCGACCTGCGAGGCCACCAGTCAACATCTGCTGGACCTTGCATTCACATATCTTGAATCCAGTCTGATCAGAACGTGAGCGGGGAGTCGTTGTTGCATAAGTAAACTGAATTACAACAACCGTCGACGCCCAACGCCAGCAATGCGTCTAGCCCGCCATGCCCTGCTAGTCGCCCATCAAATCGTGTACTTAGAACACAACCTTCCGACACAAGAATGAAACCATCCTAGAACAACCACTAAACTACCCCAATATACCGCCGCCATTGAACATACTGTGCGCGCCATCGCCACAGCCTATGCATCACCGTTGCGCCAAGGTGTTGCCGCTAAGAGGGGGGTATCAAACGAATACGAGAAGAGCGCACCGCCAATAGTCTGCAATAGTCTGCACTATCAGGGTCATGCCTTCATCAACCCATCTGATCTGGATTCCCACCTCCGTTCTGCCACCAGGAGGCCTCGTCGTACCCTCCCTGGCTCTGAGGGTGCTGCCCACTGTGGCTTCCACGCTGGTATGATATCGGGTACGATCCTCCGCTCTGGCCAGCCTGCTCGTAACCGCCCGGCGCGCTAGCTCCGAAGCTGTTCACGCCGGTTTGTTGCCAGTCTTCGTTGATCTTGAACCCGTCTCGCCCCATGCGTTCGCCCATGTCTCCCGTGTGAAGGACGCTATCCAGACCCATGGGACTCATCTGGTTGTACGTGACTCGCGGTAGGATGGGAGCCGGCATTCCCGGGATGGGTGTCCAGAACATAGCGTCCGCAGCATCAGCGGTTGCTGTGCTTGTCGTCGGTACGGTCATAGATGCCATCGATTGGGGGTACGTGTACGAGCCCATGGTCATACCTGCGCTGAACGGCGGCTGGGTGGGTGACTGTGATAGTATAGGCGAGCCATGATGCTGGCTCGGTACCACAGAGTTCGACCGTGATGCAGGATGCGTGTTTACTGCCAGGTTACGGTTTGCAAACATCGACAAGCTGCCCCTCCTATGAGGCTCAGGAATCTGAGAATATCCACCTGGTCCCATGCGGCTGGCAAGAGTAGCCGTGTTGGGGGCCACGAGGAGGGGGTCAGGAGGAGGGCTGACCGTCCCTGGGGGTTTGTTTGGATCGTGGCGAGGAACAAGCTTGGAGTTCCGCAGTTCTTCGGGAAATGGCAGATTCCATGTCTTGGCGAGGGTGTGAATGATCCGAAAGCTTCTCGCTCCAAAGTAGTGACACTCGTGCAGGGCCTCGAGGCCTTGCAAACCTTCGACCAGATTACGACGCGATACAGGATTGTCTTTCGAATAGAGAAGGTGTACGATCGAAACGGACAGGAGGATGTGCGGGATTGCAAGATGCGCTGTGCGAAAGTCGTATAGTCGACGGTACATTCGTACAAGTTCAGAGACTTTGTTGGCTGCTTCGATGCATTTGTCTTTGGGATGGACGTCCGAGTGCACGAGGTCAACCTTGAGCATCGGTCGGAAGAGGTGAACGATGACGCACCAGTAGAGCATACTAGAAGAAGTCAGCATTCGCAGATCGTAGACTAGAGTGTGGGTCTTACTGCAGAGTGAGTGTGTGAGGCTCGGGCTGTCTGTTGGCATCAAGTCTCATGATAGCTGGCAACTTTCCGTACCACGCTTGGTACTTGTTGTACTGGTCTAGCAGTCTCGTGCTTGTGAGCCGCTCCTTAGGCGCAAAGAACATGTAGTTGTTGTCGTTGATGAGCTCTGAAAGCGCAGAGAACTCTTGCAAGAACATGCGTGTGGTGATGATCGTGGCCGCCCCATAGTTGGCCGCAAGTGGCCCACTAGACTCTTCGAGGATCGGCTTTTCGAGCGTGATGGCTGCTCGGGGCAATTGGGCGATTCGACCGGCGCAGATGGACCATACTCTATAACGCATCAGCCTTCGGTGTAGAACGTACAGCGGGACACTTACGAATCAACTGTGAAACAGCCCCAGAAGGTGACTTTGCGGACTTCGACTTCGCTCGGGGTTAGACCCAAGGCGGGGCTGGCGCTGTTGTTCAGGTGCAGTCCCAGCTCGACACACATGCGTATGCACCTTCCAATGTACCCAAACCCTGAGCTGTCTCGTCCAGTGCTAGGCTCACGCATGGCCATGAGGCACAGAGCTTGTGTAGTGGTGAGGCTAGGCGACTCGTCTTCATACAACAGCCTCTTGGCTTCTGCGAAGAAGTGGTCGCCCGCAGTACGGAAGTTATTGGGATCTGTTCGTCCAGCAGGGTCGTCTGTGTAGTGGCACGCATACGCGCAGAGGGCGTTGACCAGCAAAGGTGAGCAGTACTTGTTGCGTCCCTCATTGAAGTCTTTGTAGAAGCTCTCGCGACTGAAGATGATGAAGAAGGGGTGACTCCACGTGAAGTACAGGGTGAGCAGTCGGTTGACAAATACTAGGTCGTCTGTCACGGTAGTCCAGGTGGTGCCGCGTCTCTGCACATCAACGGTGTGGAGGCGGCTGAGGCCGCCGCCATAGTCTTCGTCTTCTGTCACCAGCCCTAGGCTGGCTGAGTGGCCGAAGTGTCTGCTCTGGCCCGTTAGGGTGACTGCTGGTTTGCCGAGAAGCACGCTGAGGTCTGACTCGAGGCTCTGCACGTCGAAGGGCGAAGGGGGCTGGGGAAGCGCGACGGGGTTGCGCCATGACTTGACCAGTGCGGACACATCAGCTTTGAGGTCTTTGCGGATCTGCTGGATCAGATCCAATACTTGGTCTTCTGGCAGAGTTCTGATGGAGTTGATGATGGAGTCAGCAGTTAGTGTTTCTCCTGTGTGTGACGCGGTAGCGGCAGAGGCTTCACGCTTGGTGCCAGCAGAGGCCGCGGACGATGACTTGGAACGCCGGCTCTCGCTCTCCGCATCATAGTGGCATGGAGTCTTGTAGACGGCGGTGCATGTCGCGCAGAACGGTGTCGCGCCGTCACACTGTGGACGCGGTCAGCACCTACCCGGCCCGTTGCAATGGACACGAGATCAGAAGGTTGGCCATGTGTATTCGCAGTGATTTGAGCGCAGGAGTAGTCCGCGGAGGCGAGCCTCCAGATCAGCCCACCCCTTAGCCTGGAGGTCTTAACACCAAATACGAATGCTCACTGACCTTGGATTTGCGTTTGCGGCAGGGCACGCATGCGGACTGCACACATCGTCTCTTGGATCCCTTGGTCTCTCCCTGCTGGGCATCCCCATCGTCGGGCTGGGTGGCTGCAGCGCCGCGGGCCATAGCTGCTAGAGTGTGCGACGAAAGGTGGGAAAGGACTCACGCGCGCTCCGGGGTGAGAGATTTCAAGTTCTTGTCATGCTATGTCCGGGGCTGGAGATTTCGCAACCAAGTTAGCCACTGCTCGTCCGTAACGGCAGGTGTACTCGGACTCGGTAGATGTGACGTGCGACTAGCCCTGCTTCGAATCAACGCGCCTGCGTTAGCTCTCCGTTCCGAGAAACCAAGTAACGATCAAGCTCGGCAGCGGTGGCGGCGGAAGGATCCTGGACTGCACGATGGGCAGGGGGGCGCAGTGGGCTCGAGTAGTCTGCGGACGAACTGCTCAGGCTCGATTCCGGATGGTCCTCGGTGAAGAGTGCCGCTGATGGGCAGGGTGCAGGCTCGGGCTGATGGGATTTGCGCGCCGAGGACCCAATTTGTTATGGGAATTCGTATCGAAAACAAAAGAATCCCATGTTTTAACCGAGCAGTACCCTGACCTGCACCCTCCGTTTAGGGCCCAGACAGCTCCTTCCCAGGGCCGAGTGGAGGCTCTGTCGGGAACGCCGAGGCACACGTTAGTCTTTTGCGGTCTGCTGCCATCTGGATGTTTTTCGCAGAGTCCCAGAGCAGTCTGCTTGGCCCTCGCGACAACCTAGGCGAGCACCACAGGGGTGGCGAACGTCCCACACACTGTTTGCTGCGCAACTGCTCTGCCTACCTTACGCAGTAAAGATGTGCTGCATCTCGATGCATCGATGATGGCTATATACGAGATGAGCAGAGATGAGCAGTCATGAGCGCATGGTGGGCTTCGCAGAGTGAACGACCACTGACGATTCCTGTTGCTCACGAACGACGCGTGTGTGTGACAGTCCTGGAGTCCTGGAGGCGGCAGTGATCTCCAGAGTCCCCGGTGGCTCAAGTACGACGGGTGGGGTAGAAGGGCCGATCAGCCTGTAGGCGGGCATTATCATCCAGCACTCTGGTTCTGGAGGCATCGACCATGCTGGACGTTGAAGCCGCTGCGGCTCAGGCTGCCTGTCAACGGCACGCCGGCCGGGAGTCAGTCGGTTGAGTCTCGTTCCTGGTGTCGCAGCCGATTGCCGACAGCCTACGGCGAATCACGGCCTTCAGGACATCTCTTCACTCAAGGCTGTGGTACGGATTTATACTCGGTGACGAATCTTGTAGCTGTCTCGAAGAATCAGGCGGCTACGTCACCTCGGTCTTGAGCTCCGATCCCATCTGATGCCCACCTGGGATCCTGATGTCTGTACGATGGATGTTGAATTTAGCAATCGGAGTTCCTAGACACATCGTGTTCGTAGAAGGGCCGAAGACTGATCCACTGTGTTCTAGCCCGGAGGCACGATCACGAGCATCGTGACACCAAATCCATCGAACATCTAGAATGTCGACACCAAGCGAACATCCACCACACGCCTGTCACGTTGACCTACCTTGCAAGTGTGAACTAACGGAAACAAGGTACAGATACTAAATAGATTTGATGCAGATCAGCTCCACCAGATCAAGGGTCTATGTGTATGTGAATTGAACGGAAGATGCTAGATGTTACACAACCCCTGCAGATCTACCTCTGCACGGGTACGACACCCTTGTGAATCGGCAGCAGACTCCTTGCACCGGCTCTCGCCTGCTGTGCCAAGACCGCATCCATGATAACCAGCGCAGCCATGGTCTCAACAATGGGCACCGCACGAGGCACCACGCACGGGTCGTGACGGCCCTTAGCTTCGAGAACACCCTCCGCTCCATCGTAAGTCGCTGTCGACAGTGCCTGTCCGATGGTGGCCGGGGGCTTGAAAGCTACGTTGAAGTAGACCGGCGCGCCGTTTGTGATACCACCTTGGATACCACCTGAGTTGTTGGTCTTGGTTGTGAGGCTTGGGCGCGGGTATTTTGACGTAGCGCCGTTCACTCCCGCAGGCACAGCAGGCGCCTTGATGAAAACGTCGTTGTGAATGGAGCCGGGTACCTGAGCTCCGCCGAAGCCAGATCCAATCTCGAAACCCTTGGTAGCTGGGATGGAAAGCATAGCGTGTGCCAGCTTAGCCTCAAGCTTGTCGAAGCATGGTTCACCCAGGCCGGTTGGACAATTGCGGATGACACATGTCACTGTGCCACCAATACTGTCCTCCTTCTCCTTGTAGTCCGCAATGAGCTTCTCCATGCGCTCGTTGCTCTCCTCGTGCGGGCATCGCACGGGCAAGAAAGAGTCAACGGTCTTGCGGTCGATTGTGTCGATCATCTTCAAGTACTCAGGGTTGGTGGACGCGGTTGGGTGGGTCGGTGTGGGAGGGAAGAGGAATTCGTTGCCAACGGAGGCTGTGAAGGCAACAATCTCAACGCCGTAGGCTTCGCGCAGGTACTTCTCGGCGATTGCGCCAGCAGCTACTCGACCTTTCAAAAGTCAGATGCTGCATAAGAGCTGAATGTGGAGTGCAACTCACCAATGGTCTCACGTGCGCTACTCCTTCCACCGCCAGAGCTGGCCTTGACACCGTACTTCTCGAGGTAGGTCCAGTCTGCGTGGCTCGGTCTGGGGTACATGTCCATAGTCTTGTTTCCGTAGTCCTTGGGGCGCTGGTTCTCATTCATGACCCTAATGCCGATGGGTGTACCTAATGTGATGCCAAACTCGGTGCCGGACTGGATCTCGACCTTGTCCTTCTCGTTTCGCGGAGTTGTGATCGCGGACTGTCCGGGACGACGGCGCGTCATCTGGGGCTGGATGTCGGCTTCGGTGAGCTGCATACCAGGAGGGCAGCCGTCGATGATGGCGCCAACGCTGAGGCAGTGGGACTCGCCATAGCTGAAGGGATGTCAGAATTGAAACAATATGCCTCAATCTCAATCGCTGCACACGTACGTGGTGACCCTGAAGTGCTGGCCGAAGGTCGACATGTTTGCGGCGCGGTGGGGTTGCTATTCAGCTCGCTTTGACTGCTATTGTACTTTCGCTGGTGGTTCAATTGGTCTCTCCGATGCAGAGAAAAGTTGGAATCCTACGTGAACTTGCAAGCTCAAGTAGTGACGTATGCGACAAAAATCTAGATTGACGTTGCTGTTGTAATCGAAGTTGGAGTCACTTTGTTGAAATTAATTTGACGCGGGGAGGATCTCATCCGCTCTCGGAGCCAGTCCCGCTAGTACGCAAGGCTGAACGCATCATCATCGCCCCATCCGTTGGAAGAAAACATATCCACAACGGACAGTGATGTCTATAGTGGTAGATTCGACTGCACAGCTAATCTCTGGTTATTGGATAGAAGGGTCAGCATGATCACTCCGGCCTCTTCTGAGGACCACAGTAACGCAAGATGGACATCTTGCAACTGATGTTGTAGCAATGAGTGCTATAGCTTCGCAAATTACCCATGGATATCCAGGCTTGTTCTGTGAATCCTCCAAAAGCGATGCAGGTTGCTTGGCATCGGCTTGGACCTGTGTTGAAGACAACATCCTGCGTGCAGGATAGTGCACAGTCGTGTCAAGCCAGAATCGAAACATCGTGGACTGCAGAGGTTCTGCGCAGAGTCGCTACACTTGACATATAATCGCCTTGTCACGAGGCAGGCCCTCGTCGCGAGAGCGCTGGAAGCCTTGAAGTAGTAGTCGAAGAAACATCCAGACTTAGCTCGAATTGACTCAAAGAATACGATTCGAAACAGAGCTAGAGCGCAACGGTGCTCACAGGTGGTTGCTAAAGAAGATACGGTGAGTCGCGTAGCCTTGTTGTAGCAAGGCGTCTGGTCACGCGATGGTCGCCCGGTGTATGAAGTTTGGCGGTCCCATGGGTGTCGACCAGCGGTCCTAGCAATTAAGGGTCAAGGCACCCATGGGTGACAGTGCGTGCTGGCAGATCTGACAAGTGTAGTCGCCTTTGGGCAAATAGCAGGAACACAGAGTGCAGCTTCTGCAACAACGTCAAACAACGACACGGCGAGCGAGGCTATAGCGTCTGGGGATAATGAGGGGATCGTGGTGAGGGCACGTTGTGTCGGCATTGGGCGAGCACACCCGACCTAACCCGTCTAGCGTCGCTGAGCTCAGGGTCCGCAGCGACGTGCGGTGTTTTCTGTCGCAAACTTTCCCTCTCGAACGCTATCACCACATCCTCCCATCTTCTACCACCCCATACACACTCCCACCATCATCCATCATGACTGAATACGTCAAGGTCGAGAAGATCGTCCCCAAGTTCCCGCCCCCGGCGTTCGGCGACATCGCCAAGGCATCGAACGACGTATGTTTGGGCTGCCTATCTCGAGCTCTGGAGTGACGCGATTGCTGACTTGCGCCGGCGTAGCTTATCAACAAGGACTTCTACCACACTGCCGCAGGTCGGAGAAACCAATTGAGCCCCAGCGGCGCGCGCTGACCTTCTCCAGCTGCCCTTGAGGTCAAGCTCAAGGCTCCCAACGGTGTCAACTTCACCGCCAAGGGTGTCTCCCCTCACTCCGGCCCCGTTGCCTCTTCCGTAAGCTCAATCGCATGCATTGGAAGCCCACAGAAAGCTAACAAACACCGCAGCTCGAGGGCAAGAAGGCTCTTTCCAACGGTACAGCACCCACTTCCTTCAAACCCCAGTCACTTTCTCTATTCATACAAGCACACAACACCGAAGACTTGAACGTCAGCATCTTTCACGTTTCTCAACCCCCGGGCGGCAAGAGCGTCGCTACCGGTTATAATATCACCTCGCTGACGACAAAATGCCCAGGCATTAGCATCACCCAGTCCTGGAACACCGCCAATGTCCTCGCTACCAAGGTCGAGCTCAACGACACCTTCGCCTCCGGCCTGAAGACCGAGGTCCTCTCCAACTTCAGCCCCGCTGCCGGCAACAAGGGCCAGAAGGTCAACTTCCACTTCAAGCAGCCCAACTTCCACGGCCGCGTCTTCGCTGACTACTCGGCCACCGGTGCCATCGGTGCCCTTGCCGATGCCGTCGTTTCCCACGAGGGCTTCGTTGTTGGTGGTGAGGTTGGCTACGACGTCCAGAAGGCTACCGTCACCAAGTACAGCGCCGCTGTCGGTTACACCACCCCTCTGTACAACGCTGCCATCACCGCCACCAACTCCCTGAGCGTCTTCTCCGCCGCCTACTACCAGAAGGTCAACCCTGCTGTCGAGGCCGGTGCTAAGGCTACCTGGGACTCCAAGTCCGGCTCCAACGTCGGTCTCGAGCTCGCTGCCAAGTACAAGCTTGACCCCGCGTCTTTCGCTAAGGTGCGTATCAGGAAGGTTTCGCGACAACGACATGCGCTGACAATCTCCAGGCCAAGATCAACAACCTCGGCATTGCTTCCCTCGCCTACAACACCAAGGTCAACAGCGGTCTGACCTTCGGCATTGGTGGCTCTTTCGATACCCAGAAGCTGAACGAGGCCGGCCACAAGCTCGGCACCAGCTTCACCTTTGAGGGTTAAGCGGACGATGTGTGTATAGTAGGGTGGGAAGATCGTGATCGTTTTAGATTCCTTTTGGTTTCGTAGCGAAGCGCCTAGTCTGCAATGCAGTGAGCGACTGTAGTATGGCTTTCTGGCATGTACAACATTGTCTCAATGCGAAATTTCGAAAATCGTCGTCTATTCCAGTGGCTCTGTGACTGGGCCTATGATACAGCTTTGGTTCTTGCGGCTTCTTGCCGATCGTTCGCAACCTTCAAACCCGCACCTATGGCGGCGATGATGCTTGCGACGATCATGAATCTGCTCAAGTGCGATCCTCCTCTAGCATATTCTTCGTCTCTCCGGTATAGCATCGACCGCCGCCGCCTCTTCAGTATGTGCTCAGTGACTTTCTCGTGGGCCTCCTTGTGACGCACATCGTCGAAATGCGGAACTCCTGTTCCCTGACGCTGCTGTCCAGGGCCGTAGCCACCTTCTTCACCATAGCTACTGGGATCTTGCTCCTGACCGTCTGAGTTCGGATCGCGATTCGCGTACTCGGCCCTCTTCGCACCATGTTTCCCATAGCCACCGCTGTTGTAGAAACTCGGCGGCGGCCCGCGAAACGTGCCTCTCTTCTTGTTCAGGCCAGTCGCCGGCCGGGACCCAGCGTAACTCGACGAGCTGTAGCTGCCCGGAGGATGACCGCCTCCTGCGCCCCGTCCCCATCCCGACCTGCGCTCCTGCTGATGCAGTTGCGCATCATACTGCGCTCGCTTCTCGGGTACAGACAGGGTGTGATAGGCCTCACTGATCGCAACGAAACGCGTCGACGCGGTGGGATCGTCCTTGTTGTGATCTGGATGGTTCTTCTTGGACAGCGCATAGAACTGGCGCTTGATCTCCTTTGCGTCCGCGTTGGGTGCGACTTGCAGCGTTTCGTAGTGGTTCAGGGCGCTATCGGTGCGACGAGGCGCTGTCGCGTGGAAGAAACGAGGGCGTTGCGAAACGAAGGGCCGCTGTAAGCACGTTTGGCATGTCCATTGGGGGCGCACGATTGGCCGGGCGGAGAGGGATGGGCGGGGTGGCATTGCCCGTTTCCCAGCAGGAGAGTGTTGGAGGAAAGGTGAATTGCGAGCGCTGATGTCACCACTGGACTGCCGCAACGCAGGGCAGGTCGAGCCGAATGCCGTCGCCGTGGGTCGCGCCGCGGAGTCCGAGGTCAGCTTCAATAAAATCCAGGCCCCGCGCACAACTGCACAACCACACAGCACATCATGGCGGCCCAGGTAGAGAATGGTGTCGCCGACCTGAAGTGTATGCATTTGTGCCTCCAGCAGGAAGAAATCGCTGACCCTCCGCAGTGGACGACAAGCCCACAAACGGCGCCGCACAGAACGGCGAGAAGAAGGCCGAGGGCGCAGACCACGAGGACTCGGATGACGACAACGAGGCCGAGGATGGCGGCGCTGAGGGAGCCGGCGAGGGCGCAGCGAAAAAGAAGAAGAAGAGAAAGCCCAGAAAGAAGAAGAAGGCCGGCGCGGGCGGTGCCAAAACCCAGACCTCACCACCTCGCGTGCCCCTCGACGACCTGTACCCCAACAAGGACTTCCCTGAGGGCGAGATCTGCGAGTACCTCGACGAGAACAGCTACCGTACAACCAGCGAGGAGAAGCGCCATCTCGACCGCCTGAATAACGACTTCCTGACCGAGTACCGCAAGGGCGCAGAAATCCACCGTCAGGTCAGGCAATGGGCGCAGAAGTGGATCAAGCCGGGCATGGGCCTGACTGAGATCGCAGAGGGTATCGAGGACTCGGTGCGCCACCTGACGGGCCACATGGGTCTCGAGATGGGCGACGCGCAAATCGCAGGAATGGGTTTCCCCACCGGTCTCAGCATCAACCACTGCGCAGCCCACTACACGCCCAACGCCGGCAACAAGATGGTCGTCAACTACGAGGACGTCATGAAAGTCGACTTTGGTGTCCACATCAACGGCCGCATCGTCGACAGCGCCTTCACCGTTACCTTTGACCCCGTGTACGACAACCTCGTCGAGGCATGCAAGGCCGCCACAAACGCCGGTGTCAAGGAAGCCGGCATCGACGTGCGCATGAGCGACATCGGCGCCGCCATCCAGGAAGTCATGGAGAGCTACGAGGTCGAGATCAAGGGCCAGATGCTGCCTGTCAAGTGCATCCGCAACCTCAACGGCCACAGCATCGGCCACTACACCATCCACGGCGGCAAGACTGTTCCCATCGTCAAGGGCAGCGATCAGACCAAGATGGAGGAGGGCGAGACTTTTGCTATCGAGACTTTCGGGTCTACGGGCAAGGGCTATGTCAGGGATGATATGGAGACGAGTCATTATGCGCTGAGGCCCGATGCGCCCAAGGTTGCGCTGAGGGTTAGCAGTGCGAAGACGCTGCTCAACTCTATCACAAAGAACTTCGGCACCTTGCCGTGGTGCAGACGTTATCTGGATCGTCTGGGTCATGATAAGTACCTTTTGGGTCTGAACAACTTGGTCTCGGCTGGCATTGTGGAGGCGTACCCACCGCTGTGTGATATCAAGGGCAGCTACACAGCGCAGAGCGAACACGTAAGTTGCGATAACGACTGCAAGCATAGGCAGGTGCTAATAATGTGCAGACACTCATCCTCCGACCAAACGTCAAGGAGGTCATCAGTCGCGGTGACGACTACTAGACTCAAAGAACAGCGTCAGAGCTTTCCAAAATCGACCAGACTGCACAACCGGCCCACATGCGGGAGCAAAAGGTGGCACAATGATATCACGACAAAATCCAATAGAACAAAAATGGAACACACATACGAAGAAAGAAGCCACAGTGCATCATGTTGTACTTGCTTCTACAGTTCTTGACCTTTGATGAAGAAGGCGTGAGGCCGCCAATGGGCTGATGCCAAGCCCACTACGAGAGCGCCTGCCTATAGCCTGGCTGACAGACTGCAGATACAACAACACTTCGCCAACTACGGCAATGCTCTTTCATCAGCTTCGTGCTGATGACATTATCGCTGTTTTCCACGTTCTCCTGCGCTGCTTGATCCATAGCACACCATGACCAGCTCTCAGTCCGAAACCCCGCTCGACAGACTCAGGTCAGCCTTGTCAGTTAATGGCAAACCCAACGAGCCAACACTGCAAGAAAAGATTCGGAGGGAGATCTACGCGCCGTTCCACGCCCAGATTAAGATCCTCGAGATACTTACTGTAGACCCAAAGGAGCCAGATGTTATCAGATGCACACTTCGAAATCGAGAGCCATGGGACAAGCGTCCTTACACTGCTCTCTCGTACGTTTGGGGCGACCCACAGGTCGTCACCCCGATCGTCGTCAACGGACGGCAAGTGCCAACAACGATCAATCTGGCGGAGGCGCTGTGCCATCTCCGCGGCCGACCCGAGCATGCCAAATCCCTTTGGATAGACGCTTTGTGCATAGATCAACAAAATGAGCAAGAGAAGAACCAGCAAGTACAGATGATGGATACGATTTACCGGGAAGCCAACACAGTAGTAGCGTGGCTTGGTGCTGCTGACGACGCAAGTAAGCGCGCGATGGAGACAATGAAGAAATTGTCGAAAATTGCTATAGAGCTGGGCATACAAGACCTTAACCAGCCGGCTATGCATGAGATAGACCTGGAAAGAGGCCGTGAACTGATTGCGAAAGCGGGAATGGCTGTTCTTGGGTCTGCTGCATTTCACAAGGGAGATGTAGGCCATGTAGTCGACTTTCTGCAGAAGCCGTACTGGAATCGACTATGGATCATCCAGGAAGTCAACTTGGCCAGAGACGCCATAATGGTATGTGGCTCGGATGAGATCTCGTGGGGAGATGCTCAGGCGGCCTTTGCCATCATGATGTGGATCTCTAGTTTCCACATTTCGATCAACGCTGATGCTGCTGCTCGCTTGTTTGAGCTGCAACTGCCCCACGGTGGAACCAGTTGGAGTCAACCACCCGTTGTTCGGATGACTAGCACGGCCCTTGCAACAGGAAGTCCTGAGCTGGGCTTCATTAATTTGTTCTTGTATACATGCGACGACACTCACCTAGGAGCCTCGAACCCGAACGATCGCATATATGCTTTACTTGGTTTCATGATGCCAAGTCTACGAAAGGCAATAACAGTCGACTATGAGCGGGATATTGTGGTACTATTTACGGCGATTACGCGATATTCCCTGGAGTGCCACGGTGCATACACTCTGATGTTTTGTGGCCTTGCATACAGAAGCGCATCACAGACAGATCTGCCGAGCTGGGCGTTGGATTGGACGAGCACCAAACCGCGGAGCGAAGATCTTCTGCGAATCCCGCGGGACAAACGCATCCGTGCAAGTTTACGATGTCGGTTCATTCCCATTGGAACACGCAGGATCGCCATACGAGGTGTCAAGGTCAGCCAGGTATTGAAAGTTGTGGGATATTCTGGGGCAAGTGAAGATGCCTTGGAAGCTGTCAATGAGCTTCAGCGCATTGCTCATCCACCGGGCATCGATGCATTTTTATTGCGTACACTAATTGTCTCCATCTTGGAGGGCATTGCTCAGGAACACCCACCCGTCCCGTGCAATATCTATATCACAGAGCAAGGCCACGCTGGAAGCGGACCACGCATAACCCAGATTGGTGACGTGGTTCACATGTTCGAGGGCTGCGAGATCCCCTTTCTACTACGACCTGCATCGAAAGACGAACCGTGCGAGCAATGGCAATTGGTTGGACCAACCTACGTCGAAGAAATCACATCGTTAGGAGGTAACATCAACGCGTTTTGTGACAGCAAACCAGAATTCGATGACATATTCCTTTGCTAGAGGTGGTCCAGTGAGCACTGACAGCTTGCCGTTATCCGGAAGACTATCGGGTTGGCCAGTGCAGATACCAACATCGGGTCCATCACGTTCAATCCCTTCACAATCTTCGTTAGGTTACAGGATCGGGTTGGAGCGAGGTACTACGACAGAATTACGCGGATCGTTCGCTTCTTTGAAGTAGACGGTGATCCAGACTCAGAGAATCCAGATGAGTCCCAGACCGTGACCATACAACGCTCAAAATGGAGCGTGGTACACAGTGCTGTCAAATGTGTTGCTCGTATTCTTCTCAATCTAGATGCAGCTCTCCATTTGGCTCAGCAAAAGGTGAGTACTTCTGCGTCTCCGTCCACAAAGTCTCCTCATCCATTTGGCTTGCGTCTAGACCAGCAATAATGTCCCTGACGTCGTTAGCTTATCGCGCGCTCTCTCTCTGTTAATGATGGACTCACTTGTCCTCGGCCAGCACTTCGAATCCGGGCACGCAGTCGATCAGCGCGTAGAGCGTGTAGCTTCCTATGAACGACCATGTGAAGCCGACGAGCGCTTCCACGATCTGGATCCCCAGCTGCCGCACGTTGCCGTCGAAGAATACGCCGCCGACAATCTCTGTCACCCCATCGTAGCCTGCAACCTCCTTCCTTGCCAGACAGCCTGTACCGATCGTCGCCAAAAAGCCACCGAGACAGTGCGTCGCGAATGTATCGCCGTGATCAACCCATCTCCACCGCCGGGCAAAGTCTGTGAACTTGATCCTCAGCGTTTGTCGGCAGAACAGCGCCCCAACGATGCCAAAAGCCATAGCTGAAGGCATGTCGATGAAGCCAGCAGATGGTGTGATCATAATCAGCCCGGAGATAGCGCCCATGAAGCACGAATCCAGACTCCACCGCCCAACTTCGACATACGTGTACAACATCCATGTCAGTGCTCCACTAGCGGCACACAAATTGGTTACGCACAGCGCCATCACGGACTTGAAGTTGAAGGCCAGCGTCGTGCCTGCATCAAAAGCGAGCCACGAGCCCCAGATGCTGATCATCGCCAACAATTGACACAGCGAGTTGACAGGGCGGTGAATGACCAGGTGGGAGGGCGTCCGCGTTGCAGACTTCTTGCTACGAAAAAGGGGGTATGAGAGGTATACGCTCATCGCTGTACATGTCGCGCCGCTGTTGATGTGCACGGGCGTGCCGCCGGCGAAGTCCAGGACGCCGAGGTTCTGGAGGAAACCGCCGCCCCAGACCATGTGCGCGAAGGGATTATAGACAAATGTAGACCAGAGCTGGATACTGTGTCAACACTCGTTCGCCCCGCAGGACCTGTCTGGTTGGAACGCTTACGAAGATGAACGGAATCAACGGCAGGATCCTTCCGCGCTCGCATGCTCCACCGACCGCGATTGCGCAGACTGTGGCTTGGAATACGAGCTGAAAGAAGCTGAACAAGATTGCTGGAATCGTGCCAACGGGCTCAGAGAGCACATTGCGGTGGAATGAATATGTGAAGTCGCCAAACACGGGCCCGCCTTCGCTGTAGGTCAAGGTGTAGCCGATGAGAAACCATTGTATACTGCAGACGATCACGGCGAGGATAGAAGGAATTACTGCTGCGAGCGAATTCGAACGTGTCGTGTAGCCAGAATAGGCGATGCCGACAGCGGGTATGATGCCCCAGCCTGGCTGTGTTAGTTCAGGTAGCTTGTCAATGATCGTGGGTATGCAAAGGAGAGATGCAGAAAAGACGCGGGATGCGGGACTTTTGTGACATGGTGGAGGCTGTCGTTGGAGTGGCCTCGCTATTGAGATGATCGTGGAGAATGCTGCTATTGACTGAGAACGATGCGGGATTTGTTCAAACGTACAAAAGACGCTGCACACAAGCACAAATAGAGTGTCAGTACGATCGCAAGCCTCCCAGGCCTTCAAAACCTCTGTTGGGAGGCCATGCCGAGTTCTTTGGGCGGTCGTCAGGGTGAATCGAAGTTCCTCAAATGCTCAATGCTGCTTTAGAACTCGCGACGAAGGTTGGGTGAACAGATGTCGTCAAGAAACAACGCAGGACAAGCTGGGTTTATGCACCTCCCAGGCACCCTCGGCTGAGCGCGTCCAGGGTAGCTAATCTCCTCTGCTGGAGCATGCCCAGCATTCTGGCGTCGTGATATCCATTGCAGCTTGATGGGATTGGTGGGAAGCGGTACAAAGGTGGATGAGGCGCGCTGATAAGATAGGGAAGCGTCTCCAATCGCCGTCATGCGATGCGTGTATGGCGACTACCCGAGATGCCTCATCCGTTGCTGAGTTATGTTTACGTCTCTGAGCGTCAAAGCCGGATCACTGAGGAAGAACAAATATGCCCCAATTCTGTGAGATGGAAAGGCGATGGATAGAGCAGGAGCGCTCGAAAAGCAGCCCCACTTGCTCGCGCTAGTCAAGTCGATCTAGGCCCTGACAAAACGTCCCTTCACGCCTTCCAATCACACAAGACAAACTCAAACATGACAGCCTCAGACGACGAAGAAAACGACATTTTCGGGGCTCACCAGCTCGACTTCGTGCCGCCAGCGCCCATGAAAGCTGCTGGTGTAGCGGAGGTAGACTTCGATGGTGTGCTTTCGCCCCCACTAAGGGTCCATGAAGACCTAAAGAATGGATGCGGTGGGCAATTATGGCCGGCAGGCATGGTGCTTGGCAAGTACATGCTGAGAAAGCATAAGGATAATCTTGCTGGGAAAACAATGTTGGTGCAAACGTGGTCATTTCCCATATTCTCCGTACTGATCGCTGCAGTGTTGAATTGGGAGCTGGAGGCGGCCTCGTTGGCCTTGCAGTAGCGGTCGGCTGCAACGTTACCGAAACCCTCCACATCACCGACCAAGACGAGATGTTTGAGCTCATGAAGAAGAACATTGGCCTTAACGACCTCGAATCATGCGTCTCTGCTTCGATCTATGACTGGGGCAAGCCGACACCGTCGAATCTGCCTCAGTACCCCGATGTTGTCCTCGCAGCTGACTGCGTGTACTTCGAACCCGCATTCCCGTTATTGCAACAGACACTCAAGGACATCATCGGCCCTAACACAGTGTGCTACTTCTGTTTCAAGAGGAGGAGAAGGGCGGATCTGACGTTCATGAAGACTGCGGGGAAGATGTTCGATGTGCAAGAGGTGGATGATGACCCAGACAAGCCGGTCTGGTCGAAAGAGAGACTGTTCTTGTAGGTCACACTTCTCGAAACGATCTGTAACAGGACTAACTTTCCGCAGGTACCGGATATCGAAGAAAAAATAGAAAGCTAAACAAAGGATGTTCCAAGTTTAGTTGAGGACAAAAGACTGTAGGATTGCCCATTTGTTGACCAAGATACCCGAAACCACAAGATCAAACAGATTTCTATGTCACACGAGCGGGCTTATAGGAAGCGGGTCCAGTATCATACAGATTGGCGAGATCATCCACGATCCCACCAGTGCTGGCGCTGCATCCGTATTCAGGGTACGTGCTTCTGCACTGTCCGGCCACCATTGTGATTGTTCGGTCCGTCTCTGGCCGATTAAACTACGATCTTTCCGGAGATGAAAACACATGAAGGCTCTTTGATCATTTCAGCGCACGAAACTAACAACAAGCTATATTGGGCGATACACACACTTGATCATACAAACCGGAGGTGCTCGTGTCGGCAAGGAGAGTTCAAGAGTAGAGCCACGACGCACCGCCAAGTAACCCTCTATACGTTACAACAGAACCCCGGCCTGTGCCAAGACATCTCTTCTGCCTGAATCCTACTTGAGCAACAAAAGTGTTTCAGCGGAATTGTAGAGTCGCCATTCGACCGCACTCGCCAGATTCGAGGGTTGGAGGATTCGCGACAGGGGTCCCCTCCAACTGCTACACCGTGCACACCAAGGCGGCTTGTGCGTGCCGATGCCTGTCAGAGTGTAATATGAGAATGTAGTATGAGCACGGGAGAGGGTTCATGAATTGCAGTTACTTTCTTGAATCCATTTGATAGGCCTGTCAGGATGCGAAGAACACAACTGCTATTTGCCGCGGCAAGCGCTGCAAGCGCTGAATATCTGACAATCATATGCAGCACAAAAAATCAGGAAAAATGACAAGACTTTCGAAGAACGAATAAAGTGGTATATGTCAAGAAGCGTATTGTATGTACAAAGAATGAAGTTATCTACAACTCCGCCTTAGCGGTTCGTACCCGTGATCCTCCCAGCCACCACCCCATGAGGGCAATCAGCTTAAATGCGTCCGTAACCAGCGGTGTTGACAAGGTTCTTGGCAGTAGCAGCAGTGGAAGCAGAAGCGACATTCTTGCCCTGGAAGTTGGAGAAGAAGCTGGTGTCAGTTCCGGCAAGGGAGCCGGAGCTGCCGTAGGCGTTCGGCTCGCAGTTGTGGCCGAGGTAGGACTTGCAGGCAGCGAGGTTGGTGGTGGAAGCGAAGACCTTGCCGGGAAGACCGGACTGAGCGGGAGCCACGACGTTCTGGAAGACGTTACCCTCAGCAAGGATCTTGGAACCAGAGTCAGCCTCGAAAGCGTGAGCGATGGCGTAGAAGTAGTTGTTGACGGCGTGGAGGAGGGTGTTGCCGGCAACCTTGGGGGAGCGACCAGAGGTGTGGTGGACGTAGTTGTTCTTGAATGTGACGGTGTCGGAGGAACCGGTGAAGTACAGGCCCCAGTAGTGGCGACCGTCGCAGGTGGCGGACCAGGACGAAGCGCCATTGATCTCGTTGTTGGAGATAGTGACACGGTTGGAGGCAGAGTTGCCGAGGACGATGTGCTGACGGGCAATCAGATCGGTGGTGACGTGGTCAATCCAGACAAGGTCGGCACCGTCGATGGTGATGGCATCACCACCCCAGACGTACTGAGGGTTGATGTCGGTGAAGCGGACGTTCTGGATGATAACGTTCTTAGCATTGGAGACGATACGGACACCCTTGCCCTTGATGACACCCTTGGAGCCCTGGCCGATCAGAGACTTGTTGGATCCAATGGTCATACCAAGGACACCAGCCTTGTCGTACTTGATGTTAGAGACCTTGGGGGCGTTGGGCTGGTAGTTGTCGCACCAGCCATCCTTGTTGATAGCCTTCTGACAGGTGGAGGCAGTTCCCCAGGGAGCGCAACCAGCAGAGGTGACAGTTCCCTCAGTTCCGGTGAAGTCAAAGGTCTTGGTCAGGACAATGACGCGAGGAGAGGAGTCGGACAGGTAGCTAATCAGCTGGGCCGTGGTGGAAGGGTAGACAGGGGCAGCAGAGCCACCACCAGTGACGCCCTTAGCAAAACCCTCAGCAGATCCCTTGACGGCATCGGCACCGAAGGCTGAGCCAGCAAGCGCCGCAACGGCGGCGAAGACAGAGAACTTCATCGTTGTAGTGAAGAGTAGGTGAAGAAATGAATGAACAGCAAACACAGTTTGCTTGGAACGAAAGACTGAGGGTGAATGAATGTCAAGGCGAGGCTTGGAAAGTATAGGAACTGCGGAGCATCCTACCTTTATAACTCGCGATCCTTTGGCTTCAAGTTGAGCGCACAAGCCAGCCCCATTGGCGGACAATTGTTTACGAGCAAGTACCCGGGCCACTCATCACCGAGAAGTCGGTAACTGCATGGTAATCAGACCTGCACCCACAAGTAATGACCCAGGTGGAGGCGTTCTTCCGATGTTTCCAGATTGTTTGGTGGGTTGTGCCGCGTGCTGGCCGCCACACAGGAGAAACTGCCGGTCCGGACGTCGCTTTACTCAGGGCATGGTTGCACTGAGAGCAGAATAGCCTCGGAAGGATTGAGCGCGCTGGGATAGCATCGGAGAAAACCGTCTTAGCATGTTTCAGGCATCCAGGGGAGTTTTGATAAAGCACGTTGCGCAAGGCTGCCGCTAAGACCATCAGCCGCCTTCAGTTTCGGTCCACCATACCTATTTCAGGTTAGTGCACAGCGTGTTTCATGAGCTTATGGTGTTTAAGATTGTAGGGATGCACACAGCAGACCTGGATGCGTCTCATCCCACTTCGGGTATGACGGGAGACGAGCTGTACGGTGTGCATGATGTGATACCTCGCCAAGATGTATAGAGTTCTGACAGCTCTGCACGAGATGACGTTCTCAGATCATTGCCGCAAGCAAACGCGCGCTCAGCTCTAGAAGTTCTTCAGATCTCACAAACTAATCTTCAGTATTTGACACCGAGGATGTGCCGTTGGGCGAAGACTTCATGAGTCGACAACGAAAGCGAGTGCGGCTGCGAGAGATTACACGATAGCGCGTGGAGACCGGAAGCGCTCAGGCATCGGCGTGTCTCGCGATGTTGTTCGAAGATGAGGCGAGAGTTTGGGAGAACGAGTGGGAAAACTTCGGAAGGTTCGGTGACCGCCTATCAGCTGAATGTGGCTAGTGCGGGTTAGGTGGGCAACAGCGGCCTTCGAGGTGCGCGCAGCTCATGCCATTACGATCTTGCAAAGGCAAAGTGAATCTACGATGGGAGGCTCCGTTCATGCTGTTTTGCGTGCCTTCGGGCTGCGTAGTGTTGTCAACAAACCCCGCGCCCCTCACCTCAGGCCTGCGCTACGCACACTCTGATCGAATGCAACGACAACATGGCCTACCAGTATTACCCAAGAGCTACGTACAATCACTCGCAAATACAGTATACAGGATTCGGCGACGTCGTTGAATCTCGACGGCCTCCGTTGCATTTTACTTCGCACCCCGCATCTACAAGCGATGCCCACACGCAATCTGAGTTTGCTATCATGCTCTACATTCGCTGCTGCTATTCCAGCGTATTCGACATGCTCGACTACAGCTGCAACGCCATCTCGATCTGATGCTGCCGTTCGCAGAAATGGCACGGCCTATGGTGGCTCTGGCTACGGCCAACCAAACATCCCGCAACCCGCACCAAGCTTTTCACGGTTGGCACAGCATTCGTCAGTAGCATCTCAGAGCCACCCCACAGGTCTCATCGCACTCTGATCGTGCGTACGACACGTCGAACTACCGGCTCTTGGCGGATCAAGGCCTCACCGGCCCCAGCGGCTTCAAGCATTTCGTGCAGTCTCGCAACCTGGAAATATGGGATGACAACGATATTCAAGAAACAGAGGGTGACTTGGATATGTATCGTCACGTTGACGCGCAGCGTGATGGTTTCCCAATTTGAGCCTCTTCTACGTCGAGGGCTCTGAGTCTGTTGGTCATGTCATTGCTTGTGCTGGGGGCAATTTTATGCTCCGCAGCAACAGGTATGATGATGACCAAGCTCTCAAGTCCACATACTCCAACACCGGGTACAAAAATCATATCTCGAACTATTCCATCCATGGCGACAATGGCAGAGACAGTTCCAGCGGCAATAGCTACTACGCCGGCCATGATGAGAGACTGCACGACCACGGCGCACACCCAGACGGCGAACCTGGCCTGCGTGACGGATGCAATGGAGTTTCTGAGACCCAGTTCATCGGTCATCATATGCACCACCACGTAATCGAGGACCACTGTGGTGGGCCTGGCAATCAAAATGATGACCGCTCAGATCGATACGAGGGCGGTCACGACTACGAGGAATCGCAAGATGACTGCTGGTATGAGCTCAGCGATGATTGTTATTGCGGTTATGACTACTGGTTAAAGTGACATGATACGGGAGGAGACGTGCGAAAGCTGTTGATGAGGGGAGCTTGACTCACCCATCTGCGGATCCAGAACAGGCAACTCCCAAGTTCTTCAGGTGGTTGGAGCATGGAAACGTAGCAGAGTTATCATGTGCTTTCACATTCATGCCTGACATGGTGAGTCCACAGGTTCCAGCTTGTGGACAGTTGATTTTCGCCACTGAAGGTGCATGTTTAGCGCTGGTCATTCCAGAGAAGTTCTCGATGACCACACCAGACATACGACTAGTGCTAGAAGACTTTTGCAGTACGCCGCACCTTTTCCGTAATACGACTCGGCCGCCACCGTATAGTCACTATTCCTGTCAACGATGCTCTGGAATGTCACATTTGTGGTGACGGGCAATCCATGAACGGAGCCACCGGGGTAGAAATTGATGCCAACGGCCTCGGTTGAGTTGATCATGGTTGCACTGTCAACCAACACATTCTGTACTGCGTCTGTACTTCCGGCTCCCCTGCCACTGGCTGCCTTTGCAAGTGATGCCCTTCACTGTTGCATACTGTCGAGGTCAGATTGGTACCACACGACGAGTAAGCTATCGCAGGTGACGTGTCGTGGAGCCAGGCTTGAAGCCTACGCAGTCATCAGTGTTGGTGACATCTGCGTTGGTGATGGTAACGAAAGATGTTTTTCTCAACCGCCCAGCCATCCGTGTTCTTCGGCACGTTGCTGCTCTTACTGACGGCGCTCGGGGTAATCCTATCGTACTTGACATTGGACGAACCACCAGTGACGTCGTGGAAAAGACTAGGCGCTGTCTTGAAACGAAGATTTTGCTGGATGTTGGTGTTATTGTTGATTAGAATAGATTAATCCCTTCAATATGCATCGAACCCATTATCTGATGTCAAGCGACACTCTACTCTGATGCGCCGTGAAAGATGTGTAATGTTTCCGCTCGCTGACAGCTTCTTGAACTCTACGTAGGCTTACCTGTCCACAAGACTGAGTAATCTATGGTGGGCGTAGATGGGACTTGTGGACATGAGATTCAGATAGAGTGTAGATCTCTTTTGCGACATGCCGCATCCATTGTTGTGCTGCCAACGAAGATGGCCAGACGATGTGATTGACAGTAGCTATCCTGGCAAGACCGAAAATCTTATCTGGCTATCATCATCTCGAAGCATAAGGATGTGTCCCGTCATCAATGTAGTCTTCTTCATCGAAGTATCCATCGTCTGACAGTGATGCAACGTCACTCCCACCCGCAGCATCACTTCCCTCGCCCGGATCGCTCGCTCCTTCCACATCGCTGCCCACCACATCACTGCCCTCCCCCTCATCCTCTGACACCGAACGCTTCGACACGCAGTCACTACGACCAGCAATATAGTCATCAAGCGAGATGTAGCCCTCTTCGTCATCGCTCTCGCTGTCAATATCCCTCCTCCTGTCTGGTACATTAGACCGCATACTGGATGATATGGCAGAGTATCGGTCTGATCGTGAACCAGAGCTGGACCTGCTGTGTATGCTTGCGACGTCTGAGTCTCCTTCTTTTCTGTCGACAATGACAATGTCACTTCCCTCTCCGATGTCGGAGTCGTAAGTCTTGGATGTGGTTGCGTGCCGATAGGTGTGTTGGCGATCGGACAGATCCTCCATGTCAGACCCATGGTATGGCTCGTGTGTATCATGATGCTGGTATTGACCTCGCAGATCTGGATCAAGTGGCGAGGTGCGATGTGTCGAACGGCGAGTTTGAGAATGATTGGTGGTGCGCCTGGGGCTGTACTCGAAGTGCTGCTCGCGATCAACTTCCCTGCTTCTGGGCCGAGTAATGTATTCCGTATCTGATGGATCCTCGAGGTCTGGTGATTGAGGTTGAGTGCTGATGTAGGCGTAGGAGGAACAAGAGGGTCGATCTATGTACCCTGCTGCCCAGCGTCTGTGTCTTGGTCGACCTTCTTTCGGAACGGTATACCGTGAGTAGCACTGCTCAACTGACACCATTTGCTCGGTATCTTGGTTTGCATATCTTACTCCACGAGACTGCTCGCGGTCTCTTCGAGTAGCGTATTGCGTGTGCTTGTGGTATGCCATGGCAGCAGTAGATACTCAGCCTTGCAGGCTTGGACGGCTGGTCTTTGGAAGCTGTGTATTGGCTATCGTTCTATGCATCGAGGGTCTCTATCTTGTTCCTACGTTCGATAACGTCTCGTTCGCGGCACCTTGACTGTTGGCGGAAAAGGCAGTAGAGATGCGTGCATGCCGCCTACGTGGCATACTAACCGAATGCGACTGCGTGCATGTGTACGTCTTTGCAAAGAGGTATCAGCGACTGCGTCCCAGTGGAGCAACGAACAATTTAGGAAGGACCCATTCAATCAGATAGGTGCCGTAACGCTGGAAACATTTTAAACGAAGGTCAGGGCGATTTCGACGATGATGGTTCGTGTAAGTAAGACGTATCGGCGGATAATACGCTCGACTGGAGGCTCAAAAACAAACATACCATAAATACGAAATAATCTTACAAGACCAAAAAGTGCGGGTGACACCGCGTTCAGATGTCTTCTGGCAATGTTTAATAACTCGCCTGATAGCTATCACATGTTATACACAGATCTATACAACATCCACCCCGCCCAATGCTTCCTTCGATGCTGTTAGCGCAGCCACATCGTCTGTTACTGACTGCTGTATGGTACAATATCGCCTTCTTGATGTCCTTTCCCTCTCTTCTTATGCTGTCGCAGTGGCAGCCTCGGCGGGCTCAGCAGTCTCAGCAATCGGTGCCAACTCAGCGTTGCTCATAGGGCCTTTCGGCCACGGCTTGCCCAGCGCATCCTGCACCTTCAAAATCTGGTTCTTGGGCCCAGGAACGCAGCCAGTGACCACAATCAACCCATTTGCCTCGTCAACCTGCAAAACCTTCAGGTTCTTGACTGTGACGCTCTCGTTTCCCATGTTTCCAGCCATGCGCTTTCCGGGCAGCACACGCGAACCAGAACCCTGCGATCCTCCCGCGGAACCCATGGCGCGGTGGGTGAGCGAGTTACCGTGGGATGCGGGCTGACCGCTGAAGCCGTGGCGTTTCATACCCTGCGGGATCTGTCAGCATCTTTATCCCAGATTACACTCCTTGTGGACTTCATAGTTGAACGATCCACCTGGGGTCACCTACACCAGCGAATCCCATACCCCTTGAGGTACCTCTAACATCGACCCACTGCCCAGGCGCAAACCAGTTCGCGCCCACAGTCTCGCCCACAGTCAGCGCTAATCCAGCTCCATCTTTGACCTTGAACTCCGCTAGATGCCTCTTGGGGCTCACACCAGCCTGTGCGAAATGCCCTAACAGCGGCCGTGTGACGTTCCTGGGCTCCTTCTGCCCCGCGCCAATCTGCACAGCCCAGTATCCGTGCACGTCTCTTGTCTTGTGCGCCACGACTTCGTTGCGGTCGACCTGCAGGACGGTGCAGGGTGTGCGTTTCCCTGTTTCTGGGTCGTAGAGAGCAGTCATGCCGCGCTTGAGCGCCAGGAGGCCGGTGCGTAGAGGCGTTGAATGCGCTTTTCGTTCTAGTGCTGCCGTCGCTGTGGAGTTGAGAGCTGGTGCATCGTGGCGGTGCGCAAAGCGGTCGCGCTTGGGACCGAATGTAGATTTGATGCCGCGAGTGCTTGTGTAGGAAAGCGCTGGGGTGGCGGCATTGTGTTGTGCGAGAGGGACGAGCGAGCGTGTTGCTGATGGTAGCAGGGGCAATGAGCCCCAATTGAGGGGTGCCCGTGGCGGCATTGTGTGTGGTGGAGCGGCTGGGGATGGGCGGAGTTGCTGGCGGAGGTGTTGGGCGGAGTTTGCAGGAGCACGCTAGAGCACGTGACAGCGCGCTGTTTCTGCTTAAGGTCACGGAACGTGCTATGTACACATCTTGGTAGACCTACGTCACAAGCAATGTATGATACAAGCAATGTAGGTGCAGTTTGGGGTGGTAAAGATCAAATCTTCCAGATTTCCGCCCATATGACAGCTACTGAATCAGCTACCTACAACACAGTCCACTACCTTCTTATCGACATCTGACAATGCCGCCCTGTCCTCTTCCTCACTCGATCGATGGTATCATTCCTTTTCCCGTATCCAGTCCCACTCTCGAATACCACCAGGCCAAGTTGAACCGAAATTAAGTACAAAGTATCAGGGTATCCTCCAAAGGAAATGCTCAAACGCCGCAAAAACGCCGGTCCTACGCAGTAGCGCTCCATGGAAAATGCAAAATGTATGAAAGCGTATGTTCGAAGCTAGTCTGAACAGAATTTGATGTGCTGCTCCGTGGGTGATTATTAGAGCAGGAGCTGATGGTGTTTCGAGTCCACATGGTGCTTAGTCTTTCCAGTTGACCTGTCGTACTTCGGCAGGATTGCCAAGGGCAACGCAGTCTGCTGGAATATCCTATAAGAAGTCAGTCTTGATTCTTCTCGCTTCTAGTGAGTCAGATGAACTTACTCGTACGACAACGGATCCAGCACGCACGATCGCGTTGTTACCAATGCGGACGCCGGCTTCAATGATGCACCCATCACCAATGTAGACATTCTCGCCAATGTAGACCTCACGTGCGATCTCGGTGCCTTTGCTTCCTTTCAGCGTCTTAGTGTCAGAAGGAGCCTTGAGAGTTGAGATGGTGACACGAGCGCCAATCTTTGTGTTCCTCCCAATCGCAATTCTTCCAGAGTCAAGAAGCTGAGAGTTGGGGCCAATGACGACATTGTCTCCAATGGAAATGTTGTAGCCATAATCGCAGTGGAAAGGTATGGCAACATTAATGCCGCCACCCAGATGGCCAGTGACCCGGCGTTCGCCAGGTCGAGAATAGATCCACCTAGCTGCTATAATGTATTCGAACTGTCGCTCACGCTCGCTCGCCGCAATCTGAACCGCAGCATTGCTGAGGCTGTTGAAGCGATACACTGCTCCTGAGCATAGTGTACGCTCATCAACCAGTTGGTCGGTATAAGGTAGAAAGGGTTCTCCGGCAAGCATCTTGTCCTTCTCGCTCTTAGGCGGCAAAGGCGGGTGCGAATAGCGTGACGGTGAGGGAGCCGGTGGCGCGGCTGCCATAGGAGCCATTGGTTGTGGAAGAGGTGGCGGTGGGCGTGCATGAGGATCATGGACTGGTGTTCTCTCATGCGCAGGAGCAGATGGCGGGGGTTGCGCGTACGGCGCAGGCTGTGGCGCTACTGCAGAATGATTGGGCGTTGGTTGACTCATGGTCTGTGGGGTATGATGGTACACACGAGGGTTGTGCTGACGCTGCGGAGGCGGAGGAGGTGGGTGTTCTGACTTGTATCGTGGTGATTCTATCCAGGTCTTGGTCCAACTGTCTGGCGTTCTGGTGGTACACATGTCAGTGATCGTACTGAGTAGCGCATGATCTCAAGCTTACGGTGGTTTGCGTTGCGGTTCATCAACGCTGACAGGTCTGGGTCGCATGCCGTCGCTACTGGTGGACTCCGAGTATGGCTTCTGTGTTGCTTCACAATGAGGAATGTGCACCTGATTGCAGACATTACATCTTGCGTAGTGAGCTGGTATCTCAGCAGAAGCAGAAGACACGCGCTCCTTGGCTTGCAGTGCTGGAGGTGCCTTCGAAGTGCCTTCTTTTGACCATGGAATCTTGTTCGCATACCCTGCACACTCAAAGTTGCCGCGCAAGCAATTGTTGCACTTCGGCTTTGCTTCATCACACTTCTTCTTGCGTTTTCGACAGGTGCCACAGCCTGTCTTGGTTCTGTTGGCAAACTGCCTTTTTCTCCCAGCTTTCTTCTGGTCAGAATGAGGGTCAAGCCTGCTCTGATCTGTGGATCCTTCATCATACTCGTTAGGATCACTCATGTGGGATGGTGGCATGTGGTGCGGAGGGTCCAGGGGTCGAGGGTCGTGATGATGGCGTTCCCGGTATTCGCTGGGATCCGCGGTCCAGCGACGTTCAGGCTGAAGTCGTTCTATTGGAGGTAGTGTGCGCTGATGTGGCTCAAGGCTTGGTCTTTGTTCGGAGTAGGACACCGTGGGCGAAGGTCCAACAGGGGTAGGCCACTCTCGCGACGACCCACGTGGTCGTTGGTCATCTAATGAGGGTGACCTCTTCCTTTTGAAAGGACTGTCCGGAGATCTATCTCCGTTGGTCATAGTGGGTGAGATGGAGTGACTGGCTGGTCGAGAGCTAGGGCCCCGTGAAACAGAACCCCAGGCTGTTATGCCTTGTGGTCCAGTATGCGTGTGTGGCGAAGATGGCGAAGGCCGTCCATTGACTGCAGTGAAGGCAGGCGCAAATGGGTCCCCAAGCTTCTCTTTCAGCATGAACGGAGCAGTGTTGATGGCGGGCATGTGCAGCACAGCAGACATAGTACCTGACTGAAAGCTGCTAAGTGGGGCTGCTCTAAATTGGGTTCGCCAGAAAGCTCGTCAACAAGCCTTTTATGCGATTCAAAGATCGCTTTTGGAGGGATAGGTCGTTTTGTATTGTCGATGGGTTCGGCGTGGTAGTGGTGGACTTGAGTGTTCACTGCCTAGTCACCCAGCACTCCAATGTTGTCTGCGACCAGATGGATGGGACAGTCGGTGACACGATGAGCTGATGTTCTGCGGTTCCACGACACAAAAGGCGGCTTTCGCGCTTACTGCTGGCGTTGAGATGGGTGCTGAACGGCTTACTGAAGCAGATGTCTGACCACGCCCTGCCGTCAAGCTGGTGGCAGCGAGTGCGCGGTGAAGACCGGCAATGCGCAAATTCGTCGTTGCAGGCAGCAGAATTGATTATCTTGAGCAGCGTCCTGGGGCCATGGGTGCTGGAGTCAATGCGGGGTGTGGGTTTGGTAGAGATGCCAATCGGGAGCAGAGCCACCCGCAGCGGCGAGAGCAGTGTATAAGACAATAAGGTCGGAGGAGTTCTGCCCTGGAGAGGGGCGTCCCGACGTAGGCGCAGCTGCCAGCGGATGGGGCAGCAGAGATCACAGAAGGCGGCTGTTCCTCTGGCTTGCTGGAGCACAGATGTCCTACTACCCCGGTCAAACCTTTTGATTGGGTGTGTTGGCCCGTCCCTGCGCGCTTGTCCCACACGAGATCTCCAGCGAACGACCACAGAACGCAACATAGACGAGCTAAAAGCGCGGTTCCTTCGACTACCACATAACCGACCCTGCATTGGAGCTCGAAACCACGTTTTTTCGCGAAAAAATCGCGTCTACAGCCCTAAAGCTCATCGCTGGGTGTACTGGAGGGGTGATACTCCAGCAGCGCGCAAGGATGGCACAGGACAGCCAGCCCTCCAAGCGTCTCCCGGCGTCACGGCATGCGAGGTTGATCGGCCAGACATCGTTAGCCCAGCAGCCGTCGCGGAACGCTTTCACACTGCGCAAGCTGTGAGGCGCACGCGGGCCGTGATTGGGTGTTTCATGCAGGCGACGAACATTGAAAGCCCACCGTGGTGTGCGCTGCAGCAACTCGCAGGAGGGTGCAGCTCAAGGCTGCCTGGTGGGCGCTTTCCTATTTTTGCGTCAGCCGCGCATCGCAGGTAGGCGCGCCCTGCTGCTCCTGCCAGTTCAGAACGCGCACCTGCCCACCGAACCAGGGCCCAAACATCGAAACACGCCGCCATTTAGTGCCAGCGGGCTTCTCCACGCAGATGTCACCACCTCCAACACGGCTGCTGCACACCAGCGACCCGGCGACTCACCATATTGGACGTCATCGCTGTTCCTGCGTATCGCCCGCTTTCTCGCGCGCGTCGGCCAGCAGACTCGGCACTGCCTCATGCTAACCGCCTGTCGAATGCCTGCTCGGGTTTCACCACCATGACCAAACAAGAAGGCACCCATGGGCCTCGCCCGTTTCATTAATCAGTACCACGCCGCACCCCGAGCGCTCTCCCACGGGCTGGTAATTGTCTGGCACGTCGGCCCTTTGACTTGATCCTCACCTCAATACGCCCAGCCAAATGCCGCGCTGCTACTCTACCCGCCATCGACAATTCGGCCTGCATCCTGCCGAGTTTCCCAACCTGCTCCCATCAGATCGCAGCGTTATAGTGGTCTGCAGCGGACAATTCGCTGCTGGCTGCTCGGCCCGCTCTCTCAAGCCGCACCTCTGCGCTCAAAATCCTGCTCCTTTACCAGCGCCCGCCCAAGTGTGCCGCCAGCGAGGCGCAATGACTGCAATAATGTCGGTCGGCTAAAGTGACGACTCCAGCATCCTAGCCGTAGTCATTGAAATCCGGCTTTTGCAAGTGATCAGGCGGTCCCTGATCGGTCACGCCTCTGTGCATTCCTGCGAAAAGACCAATGGAACTTGTGTCCCCTTTCGTCGCCGTGCATCGGCTGACGAACAAACTGATGCCATGATATCCGCGGCTGCATCTCGGCGACATTGCATTGCCAGTGTTAATTCAAGTCATCCCACTGACTTCTAGCACTAACACATGTCGTCGCAGCATAATCCAGCACTATGTTTCCTGAACGTGCGCCCCGTTCCGCTCCCGTTAGCGATCAAACAAACCACTGGTACGCGTTGGCACTGCGCCCCCGCTGTGCCGGTATTCATGGAGTGCGAGAGCAATCCCTTGTTGAAGGAGCAAGAGTCAACCATGCCTCACTGAGCATCGCCCACCCACGGGATTTGTGCGCTTACGCTCGCCTGGAATCCTACCGCTTCCGATTCGGCTAGCGAGATTGAGTGGCTGCCGTTGGCTTATAAACGCGCAGCGTCAGGACCCACGCGTTTATTATTTTCAACGCTCCCTACCGCCTATTGTATCCCAATCGAGCTTGGGACACGTCCCAAAGGATCATTCAGCTATCAGGCGTCCAGCCCAACCTCGGTCTGCAACAACCAGATTCTGAAACCATCAAGATGCTGCCTGGTGTTGTGTGTCCTGCAGCAATTCCATAAAAACATGGCTCACCGCATTCGCAACCTCAACTTCCAATCGCTTTCCCATCTTTGTGCGCATTCGATCGTGCATCTTCTCATTGTTCTACTGTGTCCTCAAAGCTTGATTTTGACACCTGCAAGCGATCAAACCGGGGTGACGGCTTCTTCAAGCTTCATCCCGACATTCAAATCCCGACATCCATCTTCCGAGGAGTTCGCTGCGGCAACAGCGGATAGGCAACGGTCACCCTTTTTGTCGGTGCAATGGTCCCGATCTCCAACGCAAGAGGCACAGCGTGAAGCACGGTTTCCCCGGATGGAGATACTTGCGTAGCGCATCACGATAGACGATTGTGACGTTTGGCTCTGCTATGCAAGGGGCATGTTAGGCCACTTTGGTTTCTCGGAGCGAACCGAGATCTCAACCTCAATGGATCGAAGCGAGCAGCGACGAGCTGACAAACCTTTCCAAATGCTCGATCAGCGACTGTCTGCTTCAATCTACTGCCTGACTGCGTTGTGTCACTTTTCGACATGAATGCATATATGCAAAGCAGCGAATGAAGGCGCCTTTCCTCTTCATTGTTATGACCTCGCCGACCACCCATCTCTTGGCTCAACTATTTTGAGTTTCAAGGTTCATCCAAAGGCATTCCCCTCGCGGTGGCTGTGGCACAGTTTACGATGGCTACGGCACAGTCTCCGGTGTCACCCTCCCGTCATAACGGACCCAGTGTTTGCGGTGATTGCGCTGCCGTAGGCTTTATCATACCGATGGCTCGTCACGGCTTGCCCCATTTCTGATCAGATGTCCTGACATTGTTGAGCTGTGCTAACTTGATCCTGTACAGAGCCGCACGTCTGTTGTTGTCTGAAGTCGAGCAGTAACGTGACAGCTTTGTCTCGAAGAGGAAATCTAAGCGCCCATGGTTGCATGACTATCCACTTATACCTGCACGGGATAGGTGCCCGTGCGTTCGACAGATGCAGCATGCCGATGAATGCGCACATCTCCACGGGTTGTTCGCGCTTCTCCGCGCGTCGCCCGGATTTCCGTTCTGGTTGGACGACCGGGGCCTTACACGACCCTCACCGTCTGCCTGAAAATACGACGACTGTCTCAAGGCTACATACAGTAGCTCGCTAGGCTTTGCGCAAGTTCAAGAAGCGATCTCGTTGCAAGAAGGTGAGCTCTGCAGCGGATCACATTCTATAGGCGCTTCGGTGCCCCTCTCCAACACCAACGGCGTCTAAAGACATCATTCATGAGAAATAAAGCAGCATGCTGACAGCAACATACAGCGTGTATCTGCGATAAGTCAAATCTGTCA
Organism: Didymella glomerata; assembly: GCA_030271015.1. Lineage (NCBI taxonomy): Eukaryota > Fungi > Ascomycota > Dothideomycetes > Pleosporales > Didymellaceae > Didymella > Didymella glomerata. The sequence continues at coordinate 523,519 of JAJOHN010000009.1, forward strand.
CCAACACCAACCGAATGAAGCGCCGACGATCTGGGACCTGCATGACCCGCGCATCTCCCGCTCTACGACAGCTTGCGCAAGACAATTGTCCGCCATCCTCCAATCTGCAAGTACGATTCATGGCTGTCATGATGCTGTCAGCCTTTGGTCCCGAGTTCCAGCACAAAAGGCTAGGGTATTGTCGACGGAGCTGTTTCCGGCCAATCGTCCCGACGCAGTCGTATTGGCCAGCTGCGAGTGCGGTCTTCGCTCCTCTCCTGGCTCGAAGAAAACACAGAAGATCTATCCGGAAAGGACGGACGAAGATTGACAATTGTTTAGGTATATTGAGTGATATTCACGGCACAAGCACTACTTGGCCGGAGGGCGACTGTTTCGCGACTCAAAATGAGCTCCACAATATCCTGATTGAAGTTACCTCATCGAGATCCTCGACCACAACTGCCAAATCCTTCGAAGCGCGCAATCCTCGATGGCAGTCTACAATCTCCAACGTCAAACACGATGTGACATCTGAGACGGCAGAAAACGTTATTGCGCATATGCACGTGGCGCAACTCCACAGCGGCAATGTCGAATAGCGCCGACGTTACGCCTTGCCGTGCGCGCCTTGCCGTCCAGCGGTGAAGCCTCGAACACCTTAGTTTCGCGACAGCCAGCAGAGCGCGCGTCTATCTCCACGTGTGGAGAGCCGTTCTGTGTCAAGATATGCGCCCCCGTTGATGGCACGTTCGTGGTTCGCTCGTCGAAATGCATGTACCATAAGCACACCGATGAGCAGATATGAGGCGAATGGAAGGCGGGCAAGGCTGATGCTGCTTTATGGTAGCGCTTATAGACTGACGCAGCGCCGTGCTCTTCGTTGCGGACGGTAAGCCTTCTCCTGCACAATGAGACGGTTATTGATGACAGTGACGACAACGATGATGAGAGTTCGTGCCGCTTAGGGGAAAAGGCGGTTGTCGTGTCTGCGCCTCAGGCGTGCGTGGCTTTCGATCCCGCGTCCCGTGTTCACGAATGGAGGTCAACGCCTTTGCTTTTTCTTGCAACAGTTGACTTGCTCTTAAGTCGGACCGTCTTCACGGAGAAAGAGGAGAAGAGGAAGGCGAGAGAGTCTCACACCGTTGATCGAACGAAAAAGCAGACTACCACCGTTCGACGCCGCTGGCCTTACCGATCACGTCACATGTAATACCTCAACCGATTCCAAGTGGTCGTGCCACGTATCGGGGTCTATCGACGGATGTTGCTGTTGCCAATGCTGGCAGCAAGTCTGTCGAGTGAGGCGGCAGAATCCAAGCTGCCAGGATCTTCTAGAGTATCGATCATGCAGATAGCATGCTAGCTTCAATGACTTTTAGACGGTTCTGAAAAACATACACCTACCCATGAATTGACTGTACGTACTATCGTGCTCTTGACAACATCGGCTCCAATCACCAGCCAGACATTCAGTCCCTTTGAATACCATTGCGCACATGCCGCTGGCTTCGAGTGATGGAGAATAGGAGAGAACAACCACAGCAAGAGTATGGTTCGGAAAACTTCGAGATCATGCAAGTCATGGCAGTGATTTGAGAAATTTCAAACGTCTGTTGTGAAAGACCTTACTTGACAAAACGTACGCGACCAATGACATATTTGTGAAATAGGAGAGGTACGACAGGGAGCAGACCATAAGCCTGTCTCGAAAGGATTTCTGATCAAACAATCATGATCCAGTGAGCTTTTGGCCTTCTGGAGATTGAAGAAGGGAGTACGCGTCGTACATATCCCAATGTCAGGATTCCAACAAGAAGACGTAGGCGCCGACCGGTCTTGTTTTCGCAAAGAGACAAACATACACACGTTTGTTCATGTTGATGGTGCTCTGGTGCAGAGCAGACATCCACACTCAAGGATTCGGTTTGAAGATTTGGTTCTGATGCTGAACATCTTGGAGTACAGGATGTCTATAGAAGAGAATGGTGTACTGCTTACATAGTGTGACTGTCAATCTTCAGTGCGGAAAGGAGACAGACAACAGACGACAGAACATCAGCCAGACCGAGCGGGGCTTAGAGAGACGACAGGTATGACAGCAAAACGGCACCTTTCCAATCTTGCGAGCTGGAAGCATACATTTGCTACTTACGGTTTCATGGTCTCCGGGAACCAGACATTGGCGTATGGTTTCTGAACTTTGGCTCGAAGAATGGAGGCACACATATTACAGAGCCACGCCGCTTTCGACTCGGAAGATACATCACTGGCTTCTTCGTAGTTTTTTTGGCAGTAGACTTGTCAAGGAGTATGATGAACTGGGAAAGCTACGGGTCTGGTTTACTTAGATGAAGCCTAGGTTCCAAGGCATCCGCGAATGATCACCAAGTCATGCGTGTGAGACGAGAGTCAATGTACATTTCGTATTGGTCCTCCGGAACGAGGTTCCAGAAGACGCACATCAAGTCCACGGTAGATAACGTTCAACAAGAGGCCATTGCTTCGCGCCTGAGCACCCTTTTGCGATGTAGAGATAAGCCTAAATGTGGATAATCTCACCATGGTATTGAGGAATTTTCATCATGTTTGTGCCCTCTCACTGTGATTGAAAGCAGAAGCTCGTAGCATATATGCAGCAAAGGCAGATGAAGATAAGAGCGTCTATCAATCTAGGATGACAGTGGTTCAAATCCAGTTCTGGAGGCCTTCATGGAGCACTAGCGGAATAAGATATGTAATTCCTGTCGTTTCATGGACGTTCCATTAACGAGTTGCTGTAAGGCGTGCGAACATAGAATTACCATACATCTGTAGTCCGCTAGAGTTTTGTCGAGTCTAGGGACTGGACGCTTAATTTTTTGATTTGATTCGATCTCCTTGTGTTTTGACATCTTTTGACATCGTTCAATAATGTAGTTGTCGCTTTCGCCGTCTTCTGCCCTGTTGGTTTTACCATCGTCATCACTCTTCTCTTTATCACAGACCCAACAGCCCATCTGCTCGTCGTATCCCATGTGAAGCTTCGTACAACGTTCCTTCTCTCTGTCTGAGGTATGCTCCGAGTAACAGTGCGTTTCGGACCTTTCATCGTGGTTGCACCAGTCCAGCATGCCTCAGCTCACGCGCAGGTCAAAGTCCATTGGAAGCGTATGTTGCTCAATTACCTTGGAAGGGTGATAGTCTTCTGTGCCACTGTTTCAAATTCATATGTAAGCGCCAACTCAACCCGTAGTCGTCCGCTAGCTGTTGGAGGACTGGGTGTTGTGAAGGCATGCTCTCGTAGACGTAACCACTGGGGTACAAAGTTGGGTAAAAAAACACTGCAAATCAGATAAATCGACACTGCATTTAGGTAAGTAAACACAGAAGAATGGTCTATTTAGGCATAATACACTGCAAATTGTGTAAAGTTTCCTATAAATAATGTAAAATACACTATATACTGTGTAAATTCACCTAGTGCATTGTTAAGAGCACAGAAGGTCATCGCCGGGTAAAAAAACACTACATGCGTACCTCGGTGAACAGAAAATGCCCACAGTTCCGCTTTTCCAGATGACCCAATCATAGAGCACCTCCCAGAATTTCTGATGAGCGGCGTGCTTGAATGTGTGAGCAAGAAAGCGGTCACCAAACGCGATAGCTTTCGAGTATCGCCAGAAACTCTTCGTCGCTACTTTATTGCGTTTTGTATCGGCTTCGAAGGTGGAGTCGACTACGTCGCCTTTGTGGGATATATGTTGCGAATAGATCCACTCGGCAAACAGATCGACTGTCAATGTATGTCAGCATAACGCGAGCGAGTTCAGCGTAGCTAGAGAGAGCTGGCGCCTCACAAGTTTCAATATCGACGTCATCTTCTGCTTCCTTCCAGGAGCCATTCAAGGCATTCTGGAAGTACTCTGAGTGGTGGCTTAGGACAGCCTGATGGAGGCAGTAACGCTTCTTCCCCGTGCCGATTACTACAGCCACTGTTTCACGGGCAAGTGCAGAGCTGGAAAACTTATCAGCATTGAGCTTCCAGAAACTGATGGCTGGAGGCACTCACCATAGCGACAACTTTTCAGGCCTCGCACTTCGTGGTCTGGCCGGCGACATGGTGCTGTAAGGTTCGAAGCCATGCTACCAGGAAGCGGTTCAGCGGTTTTGAGAACAGGCTGGAGTATTTACCCCCAGCGTTCATCAAATGAGTGAAGCGGAGGCTTGACAACGTTGATGCTAGACCGAAGAATGACTTCTGCTACCGAGAGCATCTAAGTCGTACAGCCATGTGCGACCGTCGACATACTTTGTGGGATGTGGAGCGCCATTGCTGAACGTTTGGACCTGTAGGGAAGTTCTATCAGTCGCAGGCGTGCCTGCCGTGAGCGTAAAGGGGCAAAATTGTGACGGGAGGCAAAGGAGGTTCGGTGTAGCAGTTGACAGCTCGCCAGCTGCTACAAGATCTTCGGATTTATAGGGACTGTCGGAGGAGCTAGTCGACTGACCCGCTCGACTCTGGCCGGTATGGGCGTACGACAAGTTCTGGTCTGGTTTCAAACAATAAAAGTACAACAAGTATGGTACAACAGTCAAAACAGTAATGTGTGCCCTTCTTCTGCTCCAGAGAGGGATAGATGACTCGAGAATTTGAGAGGTCCGTGACTCCGAAAGTAAAACGTGGAACAGTTATCAGTAGTCGAAGTCGTCTAGCGACCCAATTCCGGCAGCGGCCAAGGCGCATTCGACCGCTTCGTGTCGATCCCAGAAGAATTCACGCATCCAAGAAGCTATCATGTCGAGGGCAGAAATAGCAGTCGAGCTCGTCCAGAGCTTGTCGTGTCGATTCCAGGCCCTTGTCTGCCACAAAGTCTCCGGATAACGTTGCTGTAAAGCTGGGATCAGGCACCGTGGCGCAGACGCTCGACGCTTCCAGAGCAGTCCAGTCTGGATGAGGTGCAAAATTCCGGAGGAGATACTGAAGATAGCATGAAGATCAGGACTCGAGCACTGTGCCGTCAGGAAAGCAGTTGCCGCTAGTGGCAATTCCTTGGTGGTAAAGCAGCCGGGAATGATAAGGACGTCAAATTGTGGTGCATTCGCAAATGAGTTCTGTCAGGAAGTCAGTCTCTGTGCCAATATGAGTTGGTGACTCGCGGGGGATGATAGGAATGCAGGGCATGTGTTAACCTTTGTCTCCCTGCCAGACTCTCTCAGATGACCAAGGATGGTCAGGTACAGGCGAATCCGGCAAGACCAGGAAGTGGTGCTTTCTGACCAAGGAGTCGGTTTAGGGGTTGGCGGTGATCGTGTTTGCTGCGTAGCAATCCGAAACTAGCTCACCGTCACTGGCATTCGAGCGCCAGAGGTGACTGGAAACGACCCTTCTCCGGTCACGCTGACATATCGAATGTCCACTTCATCAACGGCTTCTTCGAGCGTACTCGCTGGCGCGCTCAGTCTGCCAATTCTGCTCCTGCCCAATGTCGACAGGAGATCAACAGCTGCCAGATCGGAGAGTTGGACCTGGTCCTGGCCAAGGATGATGACACCGACCCGCAAAGACGATTGTGATGGGGGAACGTAGTTGATACCGAGGTCTTCAGCAGAAGCTGACGAGGTACACATATAGAAGAGGTCGGCGTCGCTCGGGAACGTCGTATATCCTCGTGGTGGCGAAGGCATGAGGATCAGAACAAATGTCGATACTGTAATGTAAACAAATTGTATTGATGGCTGGTCCCTTGGGAGGTTGATGATGAAGACAAACTGCTTACCAGCTTGGGCTCAAGCTTTATATCAAGTTGAGGTGAGGGAGTATTCATTGACAGGGCAAATGCAGATGGCCAATTGACCGAAGTCCAGCAAGCTTGACAGCGTCATTGTTAGCGTGGAGTAGACGCTTACCTGGATATCCCACGCAATACGAGGGTTCGCATAGACGAAGTGGCCACTGCTCAGCGTGGTGGAGACTTGTTTGATGTGCTCCCGTCTTTTCGCGAACCCAAGATTCCGGAGCGAACCCGCCATGCAACTCTGAAAGAGTCATCTGGGTCAAGATCTGCAACGCTCGCATTGCCCGCTCGGTAAGCGAGCCGCTGAAATATGTCCGATTCCATGGTTGTATAGAATGGTGAAGTCGATATTGCGTTTCTTGACTGCCTGATGTGGCGTCAATGCTAAAGGTGGTCAACACGCCCCAGGCAGCACAATTCGCACCCGCCTGGTTGGACGCGCACATCAACACCGCTTGGGGATGATGCACAAGCGGCGGGAGCTCCGAGCGCAGGTAAGCACTTGCTGCTTCAAATGACTCCAATCTGATTAGACGGTGGCTGTGACGATGGTTCACGGTTCCTGAGGGACAAGCCGGAAGTGTGGAGTTGAAGCCCGCAGCTCACAGGGCAGGAACGGCCTCGACGCCTAAGGCACGAGAAATTTGACGGTCATCTGCCTCAGGAATTACATCAGCGGGAAATTGCTGGGACAGAGATAGCAACAAAGGCTCGTGCAAAGTGAGTCAAGTGACAGCAGCTGGCTCGTTAAGGGTCAACTGCGAGAATGCACCGGAAGCCTGATGGGGCGGGCGCTGTCGAGGCTGAACACCGAAGGTCCGGCAGGTGCGAAGTGCAGCACGTGGACACCTCGGAAAGCTGCAACCAGCCGTTTTTGACGTCTGCAACATTTCGTAACGCAGCTGCAATGCCCGTCTGTTTGTTTGACCGGTCTCAGTTGACGTTGGCTGCGCTGGAAAGGATTGTCACATTATTCAGCATGGCCGCAGGGTACTTATGGGTATCCGTCGATTCTTGGTGTCAAACACCGTTTCTATTCATTCATTCAACACCGGCTGAAGTGATGTAGCAGGGCCAGAGGCTCAGCTGCTACAAATGTGGTATCCATTGCTTGCCAAAATAACAAAATGCCGTAAGGAGATCGTTCAAGGTAATTCGTCACCCTTAAACATCCCTAGGGGAGCCGTCTGCCTCGCCGGACTTGACGGTCTTGCCGGTCTTCTTGATCTTCTCGAGGACAGTTTCGTAGGAGAGCGAGTCTTCGGTGACAATATCGGCGGTCTGTGTCTCGAGGGAAACGTTGTACGATTTGACGCCTGTGTTGGGGTTAGTTGCCACTGTGAGCACGCAGATGCCGAGCGGAGCACTTACCATCGAGCTTCTTCAGCACGCGCTCAACGGCACCGGAGCAGCCACCGCAGCTCATGGCGATGTTGAACTTGTAGTTGTGCTCAGACATGGTGGTGGGTATGTGTGATGTGCAGGTGGTGAGGTACGAGTGTAGGTACAGAGTGTATGTATATTGGTAGAGGCGGCGATGGTGGGATGTTCTTGAAGTGGAGCTCTAGAAGGGTGCGACCCTGTGGATTATATACGCGGGCTAGACGCACACCTTGGACAAAGACGGATTGCGCGAGTTTCGCGATCGTGTTGCAATCCGCTACTCAGCGTAGATTACTATAGATTGCGGCGACTGTGCTGACAATTCCATCCAAATGGCTGCGCAGCTCGGCTCCCGATGAGACCAGATGCGCTTCAGGGTCCCTCTCTGTTTCAGCACTGACTGCACTGTGGCGCCAAACTTGCTCATTGCAATGTCTTGGGAAACGGTATCGACGGCGATCATACATTGAAGACACAGTATTGTCCTTGAGATGCCCTCTGTGCACATGGACTGAGTGTGCACGAGCGCAACGTGTCTGATGCACGTGAAAGCTGAACACTGCGCACTGGCAACGCTATCTAGATATTGATACGCAATGCGAGAAAAATATACGATCGACATATAGGATACATGGGCAACCTAAGATCTCCATGTGTAACAACAGCCTTGCAGCTGCAAACGTCTGTCACGAGCGCGTGCCTGGATCGACTGCTGCGTGCCTGCCCCACGCTTGGACCCTGGCATCCGCCGCGGGGCAGCTCGGCTTGAATCTGGCCGCGGTGACGTCTTTTCACCTTTGAGCTTGCAGGCCAAATAACACCACAGCCTTTTGTGCCATGACTTCGTGAGTGCGGTAGAGAAAAGCATCTGCACACCTGTACTCACTATGGACAGCAACATCCTATTTCTTCCGTTTAGGAAGTCCCATTCCGTCAACCTCACCGAAGCCATCAAGCAATATATCTCCTCCAAATATGACCAGCATCCAGACATGTTCAAGGCCGACCTTGAGACCATTGAGAAGCTGCGATCGACCGCCGTACACGCGCAAGAACCACATCCGAGCAACATTCCCAAGCTACAACAGTACGCAGCACAGCTGGTGTGGCTTAGTGGAAAGTTTCCTGTCGATATTGGCGTCGAGTTTCCTTGGTACCCAGCTCTGGGGTACAACACGAGCCGCCCAGTGTCGCGCAACAATCTCCGCTATGAGCTCGCAAACATTATGTTCAACCTTGCCGCCATGTACTCGCAGCTGGCTATGTCGTCGAATCGAAGCACACCAGATGGTCTGAAGGTCGCTGCGAACAACTTCTGCCTGGCTGCTGGCACGATATCACATCTGCGAAATACGGTCCTGCCTGAGCTTCGAACAGAGCCTCCAGAGGATATGGATCTCATGACGCTGGACTGTCTGGAGAAGCTTATGCTTGCTCAAGGTCAGGAGTGCTTTTGGCAGAAGGCTGTCAAGGACGGTATGAAAGATGCAACAATCGCGAAGCTCGCTGCGAGGGTGTCTGATCTATACAACGAGGCCTGTGAAGCAGGCATACAGTCTGATTCGGTCAGCAGTGAATGGATACACCACATGACGGCCAAGCATCACCACTTCGCCGCTGCTGCACAGTATCGAGCAGCATGTGATGCCTTAGAGAAACGCAAGTATGGCGAGGAAGTTGCAAGGCTGAAAGACAGCCTCGTATGCGTCAACGAGGCCCTCAAGGAGCAACGCTATATCAACAAGGTGGTACTGGCTGATCTGAACGGGCTCAAGAACAGGGTTACGGAAGACCTGAAGCGAGCGGAGAAGGACAACGACATGATCTACCTCCTACCTGTGCCACCCAAATCCGAGCTGAAGATCCTGGATCGAGCCAACATGGTTGTCTCGAGGGTACCGAAGGAAATCGCCGAGTCGAACGCACTGCTGGGAGATCATGGCGAGCTGGGCCCTGCACTGTTCTCAAAGCTCGTCCCCTACTCTGTGCATCTGGCAGCGAGCATCTACGTCGATCGTCGGGATCGATTAGTCAATACTACTATCGTTGAGGAGCTCGAGAACCTCACCGCCCAGATCCACGAGACGCTTCGCAGCCTCAATCTACCTGGCTCTCTCCAGGCTCTCGAAAAGCCACTCGGTTTGCCACCAGGTCTGATGGCTCACGCAGAAGAGATTCGACAGCAAGATGGAATTCATCGCCTCGAGCGCTCGATGGAGGATACCAAAAAGCTCATGTACAGCGATCTAGCGGTCTACAACGAAGGCGTCGAGATTCTCAAATCTGAAGCGGCAGAGGACGAAAACGCACGTCGACGATACGGGACTGCTCTTTGGACCAGAGCACCCGCCGAACAGGCTGCCCCGAAGCTGTATGCACAGATTAAGGAGATCGACGGCTACTTCAAAGCTGCAACAAACAGCGACAACATTGTCAAGACAAAATTGAGGGAAAACGAGCAATTCATACGACTGCTTAGCGGGCCTGATCATGATCTGGAAAACTACGTGCCCAGTGGCCGCCGACCAGCTATCACAGGTGATGTTGAACGTGAAGCCGGCAAGTTGCGTGGGTGCTTCAATGAGGTCAGCCGCCTTGAGAGCAGAAGACGGCGGAAGATCGAAGCCCTACGAACTAAGGCAAAGCAAGACGACATCAGTAAGTGAGCAAGTCTTGCCCTATGATAGTCTGCTGACAGAATTAGATCCCGATTTGCTGCGCGAAGCCGCTCGCTTAGAGCGGGAGTATCCTATGCAGACCATTGAGGCTGTACAATTTGAAGGCTTGTTCGATAGGCGCCTGCAGATGTACGATGTCGATCAGGACATGGTCCAGCAGGAAGAGCAGGAGCAAGCAGATGCAATTAAGAGGTTGCAAGACGCCAATGCATCCTTCCTGATCGCTCGGCGCGGCGATCAGTCCACAAAGCAACGCGAGCAGGCTTTACAAAACCTGGAGAACGCATACTTCAAGTACAAGGAGATCATCTCAAACTCTGACGTCGGGCGGAAGTTCTACAACGATCTAGCCAAGATTGTCAACCGCTTCCGCGATGATGCACGCAGCTTTGCCTATCAGCGGAAGTCTGAGGCGTCAGCGATTGAGAGGTAAGTCTGCACACATGCGCCCAAATGGGTCTAACTTATGCTGATAATCTCGCAGCGATCTAGCTACCCGAATGAACTCCCTCAACCTACAGCAAGCAACATCTGAATCGTTACAGCAGCAGAAGAAAGTCGATGCACAGAACCCGCAGTACGGCGCGGATGCGCATGCGGAAACACCCTTGACGGCGCCAAAGCCTACCAGGGCGAGCATACCACCGTCAGGTATGTGGACTCCAGAAGTAGGTATCAAGTTTGGTACTGGCGCTGTGCCTACATCATCCGGCAATGCGCGGCCTACAAATGGCCCTGCGCAGGATGGACGCTGGGATCCTACAAAGGGACTAAAGTTTGCTTGAGGAAGCGCATGAACAAGGTACCACTTGCATCATGAATTTACAAGAGCTCCAACTCCACAACTCCAACACGGCAGACAAAAGCGGTCTGCGACGCCACATCATGATGCAACGCACTACGACGCGGCCGCTGTTTGCGCCTCGGGAAGTGGTTGTGGTCGCGGGAATAGTGACAGCAGAGGGAATTCTGCCTTGGTGGACCAATCTGCCTCACAGGGTTGTGGCTGTGCAACATACCAGTTCAAGTGGACCAACGATATGATCTCATTTGCGAGTACACGTTGCTTGCTGGTCTGCACGCCACAGCAACCATCGTTCAGTCGGCCAGAGAGATTGCACTCGGGGTTCAGAGCGTTAGAAGGGTTTGGTGTGGCTAATAAATGGAATGTCACCCGCGGCGAATGTTCACTTACAGCTCGGCAATGCTCGGTGATATATGAGACTCGCTGCTGCATCGAGCTGCTGAAACAACTGGCTGCATAAGTCTCAATTCGCATTACCGTTCGATTGCGTGCTTTCACCAGCTCGCTATCAGACCATCTCTACAGATTCCAAGACCCATAGGGCTGAGGCTGAGCACCTGCGTCGTCACGGCTCCTCTTTCCTAGGCACTCAAGACGCAACCGCCCAGACAAGCTTTCGCGAGAGCTGATCGACCTTTGCGGTAGTCACGACTAACGCCGGTCCACGCGACAACGCTGAACTGCAGTTGAGGTTCTCGCCTGTCCACCCCGGTTCGTCCATCGCTGTCTTGGACCAAAATACTGCCGATAGCCGTGATCAACGTCACCGCGAACACCCCACACCGGCCTCGCGTGTCACGCCCCGTGCCGCACGCTCGTATCCAGGACGGTTTCACGTTTTGGAAGTTCTGAAACCAGGCACGCTCACTGCAGTCGAAAGTTCTGCTGCAGAGTAGGCGCCGGGAGCTCGCTGGCGGGGCACATCAGCCCTGAGAATAGCAGCCCCCTAGCCCGTTCGGGGATCAACCTCACTTGCTGCACAGCCCACCTCACTGTGTTGTGCTCACCGCGAGGACTGCGCACACAGCCTCCTTCACTCTCCAGCCTCAGCCAGTGCCAGCCAGGAACGCGTCGCTTGCGGCCTTCTGACCATTCAGCGAGACCGATCCCGAGCTTAACGTTGCCCGCGCCCCCGCTCGTCGCTAGACAAGGCGATCTCACTGTAGGGGCCCAAGCGCGGCTGTCTACCTCACTCCTCTGCACTCCAGAATAGCAACACGCGCAACCGCAACCATGGACGGCATGCAGCAGCGCGGGCGCTCGCCGTCTGCGGCCCAGCGCGTTCATATAAGGCAAACACCCTCGCCGTCACCCCATGCGCCCTTCCACAATAACGTGTCTGGCCTCAGCTTCGATCAATCGCAGCAGCTCACCCTCGACCCCTCCAGCTTCGCCGTCAGCAACGCGCAGCTCACGAACGCGCAGTACCTGTCCACCCTGCAGTCGCAGCCGTTCCCGCAGCAGCAGGTGCTCTCTGACCAGACATTCCTGCAGTCCAACCCAGCCCTGTCGCAGCACAACACGCCGCACTTCGGGCCGCAAGGCAACAGCCTCACCCCGGACCACCTCGATATCACCAATCCTGGCCCGGCCGACTTCAGCAGCTTTTTCGCCGGCAACGATCTGAACCAGCCTCAGGCGATCAGCCCCTCGCACTTCGGCAACTCCCTCGACCCCCACCTGCTCGAGAGTCAGCCGCAGCAGCAGCAGAACGTCGCAATCAATCCCAACGACTTGATGGCCCAGATGGCGACCACACAACCCCACGCGCCTACACCGCCACACCTGCTGCCAAACACCATGAACAACCAGCGCAGCCCTAGCCCGCATGCATCGCCGCATCAGAATCAGGGCGCGTTCTCCCCGCCCAACCACTCTCGACACGCTTCGTTGGGCCAGTCGACGCTGGATCCTAGCGCAGCGTATGCTCAGGGCACCGAGTGGGCGAACATGGCGAACTTTAGAGAACATAGGCGGACACCCAGCGAGTCTGCGTACTCAGACATCTCCTCAGCACATGCCTCGCCATACCTTGTCACACAAAATAGCTTCGAGGAGGATCAGCCTTCGCCGCACCTAGGCGCGCAGAATGATCCTCAGCTCTTCCAAAATCCAATCTCGAACTTCGACCAATTCAACCTGAGCGACAACGCACACATCAGCCCGGGACACAGCCCTGCCATCTCCCCGCGATTGATTCCACAGCAGCAGTCGCTCCCTCAATTCACGCCTGGCAGCTTTGGCATTGATATGAACATGAACAATCAATTCGGTCAGCAACAAGGAATGGGCGGTTATCCCCAAGGCACGGAGGCATTTCCGTCGCTGAACGACTTTGGACAGGCCGACACCATGTCTCCCCCTGAGATCAACATTGACTTCGCGCCGCCGTCGCGGCAAGCAAGCTTTGAGCCACCGAAGCCCGGGTCTACTGCTGATGCGCTGACCGACACTTTGAGCCCACCCGATCGATGTAAGTGATCAATCGAGAAGCACTGTTGCTCATACTAATACAACCCAGCGAGGAGTCGTAACAGGACTCGCGCCAAGTCTGATCCGTTCAGCAGCGCCAGCTCGCGTGCCTCCACTCCTGGCCTCGATGCGAATCGATCATTGTCTCCCAGCGCCGCGAAGTCGCGCTCGCCTTCGCCATCCGGCAAGTCTTCTCGTCGTTCGTCGACTTCAAGCGTGCCAAATCGCGACTATATTCTAGACCTTGCCGACCCTTCGAGACCTTCACCTGGCGAGGGTGGAGGCCCCAAGCGTACCCAGAAGCATCCAGCCACTTTCCAATGTACTCTGTGCCCGAAGCGATTCACACGTGCCTACAACCTGAGGTCGCATCTTCGAACTCATACAGACGAGCGTCCCTTCGTGTGTAGCGTGTGCGGCAAGGCTTTTGCTCGCCAGCATGACAGGAAACGACACGAAGGTCTTCACTCTGGCGAAAAGAAGTTTGTTTGCCGCGGCAATCTCAAGGACAACGGTCATTGGGGCTGCGGCAGGCGGTTCGCTCGCGCAGATGCTTTAGGCCGTCACTTCAGGTCCGAAGCTGGCCGAGTCTGCATCCGTCCCTTGCTCGAGGAAGAGGCGCAAGAGAAGGGCGGTTGGGACGGGCAGCAACAACAAATGGCCAACGGCAACGGCATGTTCAACCCTATGCCGCAGAACTTTGGTGCCGTAATGCAGACACAGCCGGGCTATGAGAACTTCCCTCAGATGACACAGGCGCCGCAGCCATTCTTGCCCGCCGCTCTCCTTGCCCAGTACCCGGCTCTTGCGACCATGGACTGGAACTCGATGCCACTGAATGGCCCAGACGAGGCTGACGAGATCAGTGGTCGCAGCAGCTTCGATGCTAGCAGCGGTGGAGAGTACTACGACGATGAGAGCGACAATTACCCGCAAGGTCAACAACCCGTCTTTGCTGGTGCCAACAGTGGTTGGGTGAGTGACAGCTACGATGGGCGCAGCTAAGTCCTGTCATCCTGAAAAGCGTTACCCGGTCTTTAAGCGTTTCCTCTATCTCACGGCCTTGCGCATTTGCTTCACGATTGCGAACTTTACCCTTGATACCTTCTTCTTCATTCTGGATACCACTGTCATTGCAGACATGCATGTCACGTTTCGTGTGTTGTTTTAGGGTTCGATATACCCCGGCTTTGGAGACTTGTTTGTTGCGCGGGCTTGCATTTGCGGTCGAAATATTTCGGTGTTACGGCTATAGATGATACCATAGCAAAGAGAATCAAAATAAATCAAAACACCTAGTCACTGTGCAGAAGTCCGGTGAATCAACGTACACAATGTCGGCAATTCACGCTCTCATCTACATTCTCGTACATCACAATGCCCGTCACGCTGCATTGCTCGATACCATGTTGTCCTTTGTCTCGGTTGGCCTTTGATTCGTCTGTTGGCTATACAAGATGAGCCTCGACCCAGTGCAAGTCTCACCTGCAAAGATCCACTACCACAGGCAGCCACTGACTAGATCGCCACGATCAAGATCCCCAGCTAAGTATTCAGAGGACTCGAGACTGACCCAACAAAGATTTTTCGTCGCCATGGTCGAAAACACACATCCCCTCATGATCATCGCCCTAGCGGTCCTCACTACCTTGCTGATCAACAGCCATGCCTTCCAGGCTGCCTTCACCCCTGTCGCCACGGGTCAGTGGCTCTGGTATATCCCGTTCCAGAGTGTACGCTCAGTAGCGGTCTACGTACTTTTTGCGTGCAGCATCGCGGCCGCACTGTTCAAACTGCTTGCCAGCCTTTTTGGTACTGGAGCTGCGTACTTCGTTCTGGGAGCGAAATGGGGAGCGTATGGAGTCGGTGCTGTCGCGCTTGTCGTGGTCGGGGCTCTGGTTGCGGTGGCCTGGTGTACGGCTGTCCATGACATCTCGCGAAAGAGTGTTGCGTGGTGTAAAGCGGTGCTCGACTTTGCGGTGCGAGAGGCGAGGGAACTGGAGAATGGCGAGCAGACTGGTACGACGAAGAGGGTGGATAGTGTCTTCTACACCCCCGAGGACAATACTGTCGAGAAGACAGTGTTGCCAAGAGGGTTTATTGGTGGACGGGAGTATATAGCTCAAACACAAGCGACGCCAGTGAGGGGTGCATTGTGTTGGGTGCGGTATGAGTAAGTGCTATGAGGTGGGTAGTGGGATGTGTCTGCAGCAGGGAGGAACGTACTGGCGGTGGTTTGCTTGAGTGTTTCGAATGTGCGTTTACTTCTATTTCACGAGGAAATGAGATAGTCGACAACGTGATCAGGAAAGAGAAAGGGTGTACCACTACTACCTACAAAAGCTTCTAACGACACCCTCAACATCTCCCAAACACCTCACACTGACACGTCTCCTCGGCCGGACACCACACCCCCTCCCTCCCAAAAGTCACATGCCATAGCCTCTCCACCACCGCCCCGGCACTATCATCATCCATCTTCGTCTTATTAATCCAAGTCCAGAACCGCGTATACTCCGTTACGCTCCTCTTATGCACCTGCTCCCTACTCACCACAAACGCGTTCCCACTCGGACTCGCAAGCTGCTTCGGCACATCGGTATTATTAAACATCTGCTCCCACGCCTTCGCCATCTTGACCTCGAGCGTGCGATACTCGTCCGAAGGCGCTCTGAAGGGCAGTATCGTGTCCTCGCATTCTTGTTTCGTGGGGCAGTGCAGACTCGCATACCCCTCTTTCTGAATGTGAGGGATCTGCAGGTCTTGGATGCTCTGCACCAGCGATTTATACGGCAGTCGCCATTTGCCCTTGTCCTCTTCTTCTTTGGCGAGGTTGGGCGGGATGAAAATGAGTGTTGAGGGGAGGCGGTTGTAATTTGTGATTAGCCACCCGAGATACGCGTCTGCGATGCGGCCTTTGTCGACTCTCTGCCCGCTCTCGTGCAGGGAGGCGAAGGATTTATCGATGGTGACGACTTGGTTTCGCCAGTCTGGGAGTAGCTTGAGCAGCCAGTTTAGGTCCTCGCCTTCGAGCTGTACTTTGACAATGAGTTTCTCCGGGGCTGGTTTCAGGCTGGGCGGTTCTGGTGTTGGCGTGTAGATTTGTGGTGTTGATGGTCGGACATAGGGGTAGTTGCCTGTGACGTGGTTCTTGATGATGGAGCGCGGCGTGAACATGTAGACCAGTGTCACCAGGGTGATGATTCCGCCGAGGATGAGAAAGCGGCCCCGCACGGTGTTGGTAGGTGGCGTTGTCAGGGAGAGAGTGCGGCGATGCATCGTGCCTATGTACCAGCTCTTCCAATTTGAAGATGCCCAATGCCAAATCAATCTCAACTCCCAGCTCTTTCGGTGTCTTCGTATGTTCAAGATTTCATGACTTGTGAAGTTGACGATGATTGCCCCTGTCTCTTCCCGAAGTTGAGGTTGGGTTAGACGCGTACAAGGAGGACCGGACTTTGTCCGTAGTCTGTGCGCTTCCCCTAAATACGAAAGGCGCGCGCGATCACGGTGCTTTTTGCCCAGCTGAGGCATGGTGGTCTAGACGTGATGTGGCTTGCCATGATATCATTCCTGAATTTCTACGCGCCGCTGAAGTGTGTCAAACAATTATCGCCTATTCTGCGGAAGACTGGTCTGATATTGCTCTTGAAATCATCATTTCGTGAAGTCCATCTGACGCTGAACGATCGGTCCTATAATACACTCTACTTCTCACCAATGCCTAGTCCGCTCCCTGATCTTGGTGGTGGGCTCACAGTACTTCCTCTTCTGCTTCCGTCTTTTCCATCTTTGCCCTCTGCAGCCTCCCTCTCCAGGAAGTCCTGCCACAGCTCTGCCAAACTCTCCTTGTTACTCGAACTACTAGCCATCAACATAGGATCGCTCATAGAACCAAGACTCGGCGTGCTGGGTGTTCTGCGGAAGGGGCTGATGGGGACGCCGAGCCGTGAGCTGGTCCCTGGTCGCGCAAGGCCGGCTTGTTCTTTTTGCTCTGTTTTCGTTAGTATTTGCTATGGTGCAGACGAACTGTAAAGGTAAAAGTGGGTGGAGGGGCTGTTGAAAACGTACCATCAGTCCAGCCCAGCAGCATGCTGATAAGCTGCAGCGCCTCAAACTTCTTCGGATCACTCCGATCGAGTGCCAGGAAATGCAGGAAGTAGTTCGTGATGATCTGGCGATCGACATTATCCTCCGGCCGCCCCTTCTTCAATATTCGCAATGCTTTTGTGAGGTGCTCGTTCAGCGTCACTGCTTCGTGGCGCAATTTGCCAATCAAGAGGTTCTTCTCTTTGACTTCTCTCTCGAAGGGTAGTGCGCGTTCGAGCTCTTGCTGTGTTGCAGCAACGGAGGCCAGAGCCGTTTTCGAAGACTCCTCTGCGGCACTGACTTGCTTGCGCAGATCAGCGATTTGGGACTCGTAGGTCTCGACGGACTTCTTGAGCTCAGAGCGGCGCACTGGAGCTTGTCAGCATGTGTGCATTCAAGGAAGCAACACCACTTACAGTTCTGCACTTCCTGAAGTGCTTTCTGTAGTCCCTCAACAGCCTGGTTGTTCTGATCTCGATCTCTCGTAGCTCGCTCGTATTCGTCCTTGAGGCTCTCGAGCTGCTCTTTCAGCTCAGCCTCCTTCTCAGACAAGCTTTCACGTAACGAGCGCTCGTTCATGGCCAGGACCTCCCAGTCTTGCATGGCCTGTTTTGCATTTTCGAACTCTTCTCGCGCATAGGCTTCGCGGGAAATCAGCTCGTCACGCTCCTTCACCCAGTTCTGCTGAGACAGATTCGACCTGCTCCGCAGATTGCTGATTTCGGACGCTTGTGTCTCGTTCTCCTGCCGCAGTTTCGCGAGTTCATCGTCCAGACTGCTGTTCTTCTCCTGCAGCTCGTTGTTTTGGTCTTGTAGTTCGGCGACTTGGGCTTCGTAATCTCCGATCTTGGCCTGCGATCTGTCAGCTTCCTCGTTCTTCCGTTGCAGGACACGCTACATACCGCATCAGCCTTCATACGATTGCCCAGGCTCGTCTTGATGGTGTTCACCCGCCCTAGGAGGTTGTTGTACTGTGTCTCGAAGTGCTCCTTGCCCTCGTTGGCTTCCTCGAGCTCTTCTCGCAGCGCCTGCACTTCCTCTTCGTGCTTCGACTGCGCGCCATCTGTCGTCTGACCCTCGTGCTTGCTTTGTATGCTTTCCAGGCTCTTCCTTAACTCAGTAACCTCTTGCCGCAGCGCATCTCGCTCCTTCGCTATTGCATCCAGTCGTGCAGTTGTCTCAGAATCTGACGGCGGTGACGGGGACATGTGTGGTGAGCGCGAGCGCGAAAAACCCAGGGCGACTGCCGAGGCTATGCTGTGCTGGTGGGTGCCATTGGGAGTGGGCAGTGTGGGAGAAAGTGGTTGTTCTTCGTCGTCGACATCGTCTGCGTCTCGGTCGACAGTTCGCGCGGCGGCTGGCTTCTATGTGCGCTGTCAGCAATGCCCTATGCTGCTGTTTGCGCCTAGGACTCCGTACAGCTTGCTCTTCTTCATCGTCGACATCGTCGTCGTGACCTGCCTCGGTCTTGCTGTGGTTGCCGTTGACTTGCGCGTCCTCCTCAACTTTGTTCTGTGCTTGACTGCCGCCCTTCTTCTTGTTCTTCTTCTTTTTCGATTTGGAAGGCGACCCTGAGAACACCTCGTCAGCACTCTGTACACTTGATCATAGCAATCAAGCCCCGCTAACTCCGTGCGAGTGGTGCAGGTCTGAGGGCTGCAAGCTCACCTACCACTCTGGTTCACAGGGTCTGATGTGGCTTGTGCAGACATGTTGGAAGCTACAATGCGAGCAAAGGAGCGAATGCGCAGGACACGCTATCAGACAATCAGGGCATTGACGGCTGGCAAGGGAGCAATAGTTGAATGTTGACTTGGCGCGTCGTGTCCCCAAGTTTCGGCGCATGCGCAAGCACGTCACTAGCCACGGCACGAGCCACTTGTTCCGTTCCCGAGGCCCGTCTTGAGGCTGCATGTTCATCTCAACACGAACCGAAGTTGTGATTGACGAGTCCAAGACGCTATTTTCGGCATTCACAGCAGTCAAGGCATTGCCTTGTCTGGACTGTTGTTTGGGGGGCTGGCTCCGGGCCGCCTAGTATCATCATGAACGCATGAAAAAGGGCCTCTGCGGGGTACATCAATCGTACCTATGCATTCAATGTCTTGTCTTGTGCTTCTTATTCCAAGTCCCTGTTTGAAGGCTGCTCCGACCGTGTACTCAAGATGAGGTTCTACAAACCCATGTTGTATTCGGCAGTCGCCATCATCTACGCCTCCCTTGGCTTCCGTATCTTCAGGCTATCGTACATCTCACATCAGCTCGGCAAACAGCGCGATATACAGAAGACATGAGGCTGCACGAACGAAGCATTGGCACAATGCTACCTGTGCCCCAAATTGCAGGATCTCATTCTACTTTCCCTTCCAGGCCCTGAATAACTCGTCAAAAGCGCGCGCAGTAATTATGAAGTACGAGAAGCCCATTCAGTATTCAGTAAATGCCGTCCCCTTCACCATCGGATAACGCTATGGTCCCATGAACAGCACACAAAAAGTACAGGCACGGCAAGACGTGAGTGATTTCAAGGCGCTCTTATTGTTGACTCTTCGAGGTTGACGACGTAGTGGAATGACGCTATTATCGTACACGAGTGCGAAGTTGAAAGGGCAATAGCGAAATAGCAGCTCCTCAGTGTTCAAGTTCCAGTATGAGGTACGACAAACTCATCGAGTATTTACCAGAGGCCATCGGCTTCGCCATCGGCTGGCGCCTCAGAGATCACCACCGTGGACAAAGAGTACGGGCACAGCAAGACGTAAGCAAGGTCATCTCATTCTATGCTGTTGAAAGCTCGAGGCTGGTGTAGTACCTTGTAGAGCGATACGGCATGGTCGCACACGAGGGCTAAGACAAGAGAATAGTGGAAGAGTCGCAGCATGCTGGAGCTCAAACACAAATGTTGGATCGGATCATTCTTCATCGATGCTGTCCTTGTCAAGTGAGAGACCGCCTTTGTCGATGTTTCTGTTTACTGTCTTCGCTGTTCATTCGGGTTCGCAGCTGAGATCGGTCCGGTCAAGAGCGCCAACCTCCTCATCAGGAGCGCTTACACTGGAGGTGCAGTAGCCTGCTGTATGTCAGACTGGGTCCTGTGAGGACCATTACAAAAGCGCAGTGAACAGCTTGCAGAGCTGGAATCTTCAATCCAAAATGTACTTTGTAGAACCCACGTCATGTATAGGATACAAAACGGTGATGCTGTACGCAGCGCTCGCCATGTTCCACGCCTGCTTTCTTCGCTGGTGTTACGAACGCGGCAGACGGAAAGCACTGCGAGTGGTGGGTCAAAGTGTCGCCCTCTATTCTGTCGAGACTCAATTGACCTGGTAGTGGGCATCAATGCAGGCCTATTGTGCGCAAGAAAGAGGACCGGGTTAGTGTCAGTACGAGAAGGCCGGAATCGAATGACTATCTGGACGATTGACTCTCATCTCAAGTTTTGGTTGTGTTTCCTCGGTGGGGTTGATGTTGGCGGTTTAGTGTCGGTGTTCCTTCGCCCAGAAGGCCCTCCAGGACGTCCGCCCTTATACAAAAAACCATCCGCTGGTTCAAGTAACCCTTCAATGACTTACTAGGCAAGAACCACGCCTGTCATTCCGAGACGAAGATCCATGTTCCCCGGCCGAGGTCCAAACACTCGGTTCTCGAGTCCTCGAGCCAATCTAGAGGTCGAGACCAGTGGAGACTGCGGAACAACGAGACGGCTCGTGCTCAAGATATCCAATAGAGGTATAATTGTGTATTATCTTCTTTCTTTCATCAAGAACAACCATCGCTCTTTGAGCACATCTTCGATGGTCTAGTGGTCATGATTTCCGCTTGTCAGCCTCTGGTAACAAGCGCGGGAGACCGGGGTTCGATTCCCCGTCGGAGAGTCATCCTTTTTGCGTCAAAAGAGCTGCGGTGGTCTTGGTGAATCTTGCTGGTGCGGCGGAATCACAGGCTAATCACTACCTTTCTGCACACTAGAGCTTCGAAACCAGCACCCTAAATACCTCATTGCAAGGTATATAGGTCTTTGTTGTATCAACTTTTGTTTTTCGCTTTCTAATGGAACTAGAGACGTGTAGTGCCGCATTCGGCTAGTGTCCCACGTGACCCCGCGTGTGTGGGCCCCCACATGGATCGATCCGCTCTACGCGTCGCAGCTCCCACTTAACAACAAGGCTTCCTACACCCGCACATTGACCTTTCTGCCAACGAGGCTATCTGCCAAACGTGCAACCCGTTCGTTCGTCCTCAGTCCTCCATCCTGTTGGTAGGCCTCTGACAGCAAACACTCATCGTCTCTGCCTTGGCAAAGTACAGGCGATGGGCAAGTGGCTCTCAGAGGGGGGGTTCTCAGGCTTGCTCCGGCGCGCAGACCCGGCACGGTAGCTATCACCATTACATCGCCGACACTTTCTCCTTCTTTTACTGCTCCCTCTCTCTTGTGGCGACTCTTTACGAGGCGTTGACGGCGGACTTGTTTCACACCGCCTAGTAGCGCAACTACAAGTACCGCACCCCGCCTGTTGAGCAGCAACGATGCATAGCTGCAAGGACCGCGTCTTGTACTGTCTGCCCATTCTGCTCTTTCCTGGCACAACTGCAAAGGATCTCTGTGGACGATACAAATCAGGCGCAATCCAGCTACTCGCTGCGACGCTTGATAGTAGTTTATTTGAGCAAGGTCCCGGCAATGGACCCTCCTCACGCTCCTGTTCGCAGGTCCATCTATAGATTTGTGCGTTGGGCTGTCTTCTCCTCATTTTTGTTTTGATTTGTCACTTCAAGGTGCAGCTTCTCATTTCAACGTTATAGTCGTTACTCTCAAAATGCTTACAGCCCTCGTACGCAGGCTCCCCTGCTTCCAGTGCCACGCAACTTTCAGCGTAGCTTCATGACTCTCTAGCGACCTTGTCTAGGCTGGCAGGCTTTCTCCCCTCTACCATATCGTTCCAATTCAGATCTTACATTGCAGCTTCGTTCCTCAGCCGTGACATGACCAGTAGCTAGTAGCTGTCTCTGCAATATCTACTCATTATAGAATTCTGCATCTCAGCCCTGACGTGACAGACCGCAAGGTCCTTGGCAACGTCACTGGCAAGCACACTCAGCTCAAGGCCATCGCGACACCACGATCAATCACATGCACATGGCAATTCTCCCTAGTCCAAGATCACGGCAGAACTGTCAAGACGTACAAGATTGCGCTCGACTCAGCCCTGCCTCGCAGCCTGCAGCTGACCAGCTAAGTACAGAGCGGAATGATAGTCCGAAGCTTGTGTGCTCTGGATCAGAACCATGCTAGAACTGACGAGTCGCGTTTCAGGCGACTGGATGATTTTGCATCTGCAGATCTTCAGGTCGTCGGTGGTGATGTAGTCGACCAAGAAGAGCTTCAGCAACAGGGGATCTTGTGTCAGTGACGAGCCCTACCCTCCAGTCTCCGAGTGAACGAATGGCCTGAGAAGCATGGGTTGACAACCATGTGGAGGCTCCGGCGATCACATGCATTCATAGAGATAGCTCTTTTCTTTCAAGTAAAGGCCTTGTGAAGGCTGTCGTTCCAATTCAAGTGCGCCAGTGGTATGCTCGCCGACTATGATACAGTATTCTCCAATCCATCTCGTACTATTTGTATCGTACAGGCCTGTCCCCTCATCCACGCAGACCCAGTGTCCCGCCAAACCATGAATCATCTGTTCATATTTCTTATTCCGCTTATGTCTCTCAAAGTCATTCTCTCCTGTCTGCCTGCTTCTTGAAGGCGGGCTTCTTGAAGGTCCAACCGGTGTGCTTGAGGATCTGTTCCTTCTTCTCTTCCCGGGGGTCCTCTGTCATTGTCCGGTTCTTCTGGGCGTACTGGCGGTTCTCGCGGTGCAGCTGCTTGCTCTGCTTCTCCGTGGGTCGCCTGATGGACCAGTTCAGCTGGCGGAAGATGTTGGTCTTGATGGCTGTATCGAACGTCAGACCCACGACATGCTACAGTCAAACGCCAAACCTACCATCAACACAGTACGGACACAAGATGTGCGCGCGCTTTGTCCGCCCACACGCCGAGCACTTGTTCAGTGATGTAATGTCCTCGATGCCCTTGCCCGCTAGGAAACGTGTGCGCTTCTTCATGTACGATGTCTTCTTCTTCGGCACCGCCTTCAAGACGCCATCCCAGATCTCGCCCAGCGACGGGAACGACGGCAGCGACAGCGACGGTATGGCGAGCGCGGCGAACGGGGTGGTCTGGGCGAGGCGCTGCAGGAAGGGCAGGTTGAGGACGGGGCGGACGGGGCCATTGATGCCGCTCAGGCCGGGCATCAGCGTCTGCCACAGCGGCGGCAGCGGTCGGGCGAGCGCCATGGTGGTGATGTGCGGGTGATTGACGTCTGGCGCGGGACAGGCGCGGACCTCGCAGTTGGTGATGGAGAATAAAACGCACCCCAGTCCAAGCGCCGGACCGCACTTACCACGCCCGTCGCTAGCGCGATTTCGCTTGCCCCTTTCCCTGCGCGACTCCGCGAGAAAGTCGCCAGCGCAACGTCCCTGACTATTTACAACCACCACTCGTCCCGTCGCTGCAGCCCGCCCACCACCTGCACACCACCCTCCGCCAGCTCCCTCGCCCGCCAGACCCGCCACCGAGGCCCACAGCACCCGCAATGGCTGCCGCTCCTCTGCAGTCCATCTTCCCGGACAGCTATGTCGGTTTCGACAGCATCACCAAGCAGATTGAGAAGAAGTCGGTGAAGCGGGGGTTCCAGTTCAACGTTATCTGCGTTGGTGAGCATCACGAGACTCGCGGCACAAGTGCAGTCAACTAACGCAGCTACAGGCCAGACCGGTCTCGGAAAGTCGACGCTCATCAACACCATCTTCGCGTCCCACCTGATTGACAGCAAGGGCCGCCTCTACCCCGACGAGGAGCCCCGCACAACCACGACCATCCACCCCATCTCGCACACGATTGAGGAGAACGGCGTGCGTCTGCGCCTCAACATCGTCGACACCCCCGGCTACGGCGACCTGATCAACAACGAGCGCTGCTGGGACCCCATCGTCAAGTACATCAAGGACCAGCACAGCGCCTACTTGCGCAAGGAGCTCACCGCCCAGCGTGAGAGGTATCTGCAGGACACACGCATCCACTGCTGCCTGTTCTTCATCCAGCCCTCCGGTCACGCCCTGAAGCCCATTGACATCGTCGTCTTGAAGAAGCTTAGCGAGTTCGTCAACGTTGTGCCTGTCATTGCCAAGGCGGACAGCCTGACACTCGAGGAGCGTGCTGCCTTCAAGGAGAGGATAAAGGCCGAGTTCCAGTTCCACAACCTGCGCATGTACCCCTACGACAACGAGGAGGATGACCAGGACGAGGTTGCCCACAAGAGCCAGATCAAGGTACGTCCTCAAAGCGAGACCGACCTGAGAATTTATTGCTGACCCATCACAGGAGCTCATTCCCTTCGCCGTCGTTGGCTCTGAGAAGACAGTTGTCGTCAACGGCCAGAACGTCCGCGGTCGCCAGACCAAGTGGGGTGTCATCAACGGTACGTTCAGGGTCGTCTCGACATGCGCACCCTCCGCTAACGCTTCCTAGTCGAGGACGAGAACCACTGCGAGTTCGTCTACCTCCGCAACTTCCTCCTTCGCACCCACCTCCAGGATCTCATCGAGACCACCGCCCAGATCCACTACGAGTCCTTCCGCGCCAAGCAGCTGCTTGCCCTCAAGGAGAGCTCTGCCGTCGGCGGCCACTCATCCCGCCCCATCTCCCCATCCGCCGACCGCGAGCTCAGCAGGAACAGTCAGCGCATGACCATGAACGGCTACTAGGAGTTGCCGAATCACAGCCGTGTTGACAGCCTTCCTGGAATGAAGGGCGGCCCACCTCCACCTCGCATGGAGCGGCCCGCGCCTATCATCGACGTGTAGGGCGAGTGGAAGGCAGCAGAAGTGCATGTCTAGGAGTTTTCGACATGTTTTGATACCAGTGCACGCTTAGCACCAAACCCGGGGGAGCAGTGAGGGGCATTATGTTCACCAAACTTCACTTTACCACCTTTCTCAATATCCTTTTTAGTTTCGATGAGCTTCTTGGCCTTCTTGATCTCTTTATGTCATAGCACGGTGTAGTGGTGGGCTTGGGCCTGGGTTTAACTGGTTATACCCTGGCTCCCTCGGGATAGTGTAGTGAAGAACGTAATACACCAACGCTTGAACCTCATCATGACCTGTGCGGTGATGCTATCTGCCTCATATCTAGCGCGCCTGCCTTCTGATACTGCTTTTTCCTTCTGGTCAGACCACGCATCGTTCGAGTCACATCGTGATGTTCTCCAAAACGCAGTTGCGATCAAGTCTGCCCATGCCCAATACAGTAATCGTACAGATTCTGGGTCAGGGTGCTTTGCTAGATATTCACAAACTCTAGACCTGACTTTCAATGCATCCGTTCAGCCAATCAACCGCGATCCCATAAAATCCTCCATGTTGTCATCGCCCTTCTTGCCTCCCTTCTTGGTAGCTGGGCCTTCCAATCTCACATTTCTCCCCTTTCCGTTCGCAGGCTCAGGCGATGTTGCATCCTTGTTTGTGGAAGCGGTGGTACTGGGTTCTCCAATGATGCGCTCGATTACTTTTGCCTTTGCCCCTGCGCGCTTCACGCGGTCATCGAAGTCTGCGACGTCGACTTCGGTGTTGGCTGTGCTGAATGTGGGTGGGTCGGTGAGGTGGTAGAGCAGGGATACGTTGGATTGTAATCGAGAACTTGGGTTTTGGATCGCGGGGAGCTGGGTGACGGTGCCGGTAGCAGGCCGCTCCTGAGGGTCTGATGGTGATGTCGATGTCGGTGTTGCCTGGATCGGGTTCTGTGATGCTGTACTGGATGCGGCCGTTGCTGTCTTGGGTGCAGGCAAACGTGATCCCCATACTGCTCCTCGACCGTGCAGCTCGCCTAGCTCGGCGAACTTCTCGAAACCTTTCTCGATCCCGAAGATGCGGCCCTCTATCCTCCCTGCTCGCGCGCCGTCCGCTACTCCCTGGTCATGAGCGGTCGTGTAGAGCGTATCCTCCAGGGTTAGGAGGTCGTCGAATGGGTCGTCATTTGCGTGAGGTTTCATGACGTAGAGTTTGAAGGTATTTTCCAGGTCACAAGTTTAACTTTGATGACTCAAACTGCACCTTCTCCTTCTGTGAGGTCCTATTCTTGACTGGATACTAATACTGATATCTTCTCCGAGTGCTGGCTGGTATGGCGTAGTGTGGTAGAGCGGCCCTGTATCTTTCTTGAAGGTTTTCTTCGTGTGAGCGTTGCCTGTTTCGTCACAATGTTTCTTTAGAGCTTTTGAGATCTCGAGTGTAAGTTCACAAGGTCAAGATTTTCGGGTGAAGGTTCGAGTCAAACTAGCTGACGAATCAAGATATCGAGTACTCCAATTTCAACAAACTACAAGAGGCAGAATGCACTCTTGTCACGACCTAGTCATTGCCTTCATGGGTCGACCTGCAGCTCGTCCAGTGAACCTGTGCGAAGATTGGATTGACGTGAAGTGGCGTTGTGGCTGGTGCACGTTGCGCGAATCGGCAGGCGGGGTTGGAGGGGCAGGGTCTGGCGCGAATGTTTGGAGCTTCTTGAGTCACTTCACAACCACACATTCTCAGTGCTTATAGACTATTGAACTGCAGTACTGGACTGCAGCATAGGGAGAACCCCATAAACCGTAGACACACAGCAGAAGGTAGGTCCACAGTTCACGCGCTGCTTCGTTACCAGATAAGTACAAGAGTTCAGCTGATATCAAACAGAGCTTCATGGGCGAGACAAAGAAGATTGTCCTCCCCGTCGAGGGCGAGCGCAATGTACTCATCACCAGTGCGCTGCCCTACGTCAACAACGTCCCCCACTTGGGCAACATCATTGGCAGCGTTCTGTCCGCCGATGTATTCGCGCGTTTCTCCCGCGCGCGAGGCTACAACACCCTCTACGTCTGCGGCACCGACGAGTACGGCACAGCGACAGAGACTAAGGCGATCGAGGAGAAGGTCACACCGCAGCAGCTCTGCGATAAGTACTTCGCGCTCCACTCGGAAGTTTACGAGTGGTTCAATATCAGCTTCGACAAATTCGGCCGCACGCCCACACAGCAACAGACGGACATTGCGCAAGACATCTTCACAAAACTGCACAAGAACGGATATCTCAAGGAGGAGGAAACAACGCAGCCGTACTGCGAGACACATAACAGCTTCTTGGCAGACCGGTTTGTCGAAGGTACCTGTCCGCTGTGCAACTACGACGATGCGCGAGGTGACCAGTGTGACAAGTGTGGTCACCTGCTCGATCCACTCGAGTTGAAGAACCCGCGCTGCAAACTCGACGGCGCCACTCCAGTCCCCCGCCAAACCAAGCACGTCTATCTGTGCTTGGACAAGCTGCAACCGGCTGAAGAGGAATGGTTCAAGAAGTCGAGCACAGAGGGTAACTGGAGCTCAAACGGTGTGCAGATTACACGCTCATGGCTTAACGAGGGTCTGCGTCCGCGAGGTATCACCCGTGATCTGAAGTGGGGAACTGCCGTGCCTCTGGAGGGCTATGAGGATAAGGTCATGTACGTGTGGTTCGATGCATGCATTGGATACGTCTCCATCACAGCGAACTACACGGACGACTGGGAAAAGTGGTGGAAGAACCCCGAAAACGTCAAGCTGTACCAGTTCATGGGTAAGGACAACGTTCCCTTCCACACCGTTGTGTTCCCCTCATCGCAGCTCGGCACCGGGGATAAGTGGACCATGCTCAACACCATCTCGACAACCGAGTACCTGAACTACGAGAAGGGCAAGTTCTCCAAGTCGAGAAACATCGGTGTCTTCGGCAACAACGCAAAAGAAACTGGCATTTCCGCAGACGTATGGCGCTATTACCTCCTCTCGCATCGACCAGAAACCGGTGACTCGGAATTCGAGTGGGACAGCTTCATTGCGGCAAACAACAACGAGCTATTGAAGAACCTGGGCAACTTTGTGAACCGTGTCATCAAGTTCGTCAACTCCAAGATCTACGATTCGATTGTTCCCGATTACACAAAGTTTGAGGACGACTACTTCGTCGAGCACAAGAAGAAGGTCAACGAGCTGCTTAAGCGCTACATCCAAGAGCTTGAGGACGTCAAGATCCGTCAGGCACTGAGCACAGCATTGCACCTGTCCAGCTTGGGTAATCAGCTGTTGCAAGACAACAGACTCGACAACAACCTTGCCACTACCGAGCCAGATCGCTGCGCTGCCGTTGTCGGGTTGGCACTGAGCCACATCCACCTTCTGGCTAGCTTGATCGAGCCGTACATGTACGTTCTGACATGGCATGCAATCTTTAGTTCACGCATACTGACATAAACCACAGGCCCGGTACGACCAAGAACATCCTCAGCCAGCTTAACGCCGAGTTCCTCATCATTCCCGATAATTGGGAGGCTAAGTCGCTTCCCGTCAACCACAAAATCGGCAAAGCCGCCTACCTGTTCTCTCAGATCAAGCCCGAGAAGGAGCAAGAGTGGCGCGAGCAGTTCGGTGGTGAGGAGGCTCGCAAGGCCAAGGAAGAGAAGGCCAAGAAAGCTGCCGCAAAGAAGGCTGAAAAGGAGAGGAAGAAGGCGAAGAAGGCCGCTGGCAAGGCCGAGGGAGTCGAGGCTGCTGAGAAGGGTAAGGACGGTCCTGCAGACAAGAAGGCCGAGGAGGCCATTTCAAGCGGTGTGGAGCAGGTTACTCTTCAGACATCATAGTGATGGTCGAAGAATCTGCTTAGAGTGCTTTGGATGGCGTAGTACTGGAGACGGTGTTTGAAGGTGTTGAGGCTTTGCTTGGCGAAGCGGCCAGTGTTTGCAAAAGTGACGGCGAACAGCGCAGCGACAAAAGCCCCGCGCGCGCATTGTGTTAGTAGAAATTCAACATGATCCTCCAAGTCCGCGGCGCCCACGATGCTCACTCTGGTGATCCGGACTAGAACAAAATCCTTCTCGCCAAGCATACCTAGGATTTGAGTCAAGCAGCCTTGGTGACCCCAATCATCGTACCAAGACAATGGGTCCGAAAAATTCATCGCCATGAGATGATCTGATAAGCAGGCTTGATGAAAGATGGAGAGCATTCAAAGCTGATCGATTCGGTGTTACCGGTTGGCTGAGGCGGACGGCAGGTACGTTGACTCGAGATGGTGCCGTTGGATTGGGCTATCTGACCTCGAACTCATTGTTGAACACAATCAAACCATTGAACGCCAGTCTAACTACTTATAATCCGAATAGCAACTTCGTCCAGATCACATGTCACAAGCGATACACGACTAGGCAATTTTCACGGAATCACGCACCGCATCTACACGCAAGTAAGCGCGCCAAGCTTGAATGGCAAGGAAGGTAACTTTCGCACGTGGCAATGGCATCTAAGACATCCACCAATACCACCCTAACCTGAGCTGTTCAACGCCAGGTGTGTCTTACCTAGTCGTACGAAACTACCACTGTTTAAAAACCTGCCAAGCAGGAGCAGATATCCTGGCCGGGGAGATATCTTCGGAGCACAGCGCTATATCACCTCATAAGATGAGACCTGAGTCCGTAGATGCACCTGATCATACCTTCCCTCAACTCAAGCCACGAAATCTACCCGCCGCAATTGGACCTTCCCATGGCTACTGCAAATGTGACAGGCATGGAACGGGCTGCTAGCCTTGCGCTATCGTCAAGAGGTTCCAACGAATATTGCGGTGGGATTGCCGTTGCTGAGTATGGTGACGAGTATTGGTGGGAGTGTAGGGCAGACGATCAGTACGGCGCTTTGGACGAATACGGTGGAGAGGAAGACTGTTGGGTATCTGCCGCTGGGGATGAAGCATCAGTCACACGCGATCTACGCGAGTCTTGTCACACAGCTGAGCTTTGAGTGGGATAATCCGCAGAGACAGGCGATTGTGAGGGCATATGGGGAGGCGCAGCGGTTGATGGTCATTGTGGGGACCTGTGCGCTGGTGCCGTGCATCTTGTGGGTTGCGATGTTGAAGGACTATAAGTTGAGCTAGAGAGGTACGAGGAAGGGCTTGATATTATAGGCTCGTCTTGCGGACCTGTGTTGCAGGTATTGGAGGTGTAGTGGTGTTGGTATCATTACGTGTCGCACTCACCGTGCTTCTGTATAGACGCGAAAAACATAACACACTACTCATGCATCAGTACAGTAGTTCCTACCACCCCTCCATCTCCTCGCCCGCACTCCTCAAGCTCGGCGGCATGACTGGCATCCCACTCTTGAGCGCTTTCACCATGGAATCTCTTGCCAGCAGCGATTTTACGTCCTCGTCCGTATCAACGTTACTTCTCACACGCTTGTACGCGGCCCGACTCGGCTTGTCGACCACATCGAAGAACTTCTGTCGTCGGGCTTCGGACCAGGAAGAGAGGAGTGTGGAGGGCGAAGACGGCTTGCCGGTTAGGATGTGCGCGAGGATGGGGGCGAGGGAGTCGGCGTCTGCAATGCCAGATGCTAGACCGAGGCCGGCGTAGGGGTTTGTTACTATGGCGTGAGTTAGTCGTGTGTGACGAGGATATGGCGCAGAGAGGAGACTTACAATGCGCCGCATCCCCAACCAACAGCACTCTGCCTTTTACCAACGTCGGCGCACACCTCTGCTGCGCACGATACGGCGCAACCCTAACAACCTCAAACGCATCCTTCCCCTCTTCATCTCTTCCGCCAGTCGGAAGCATACCCCTCAACTTCTCGTGCACGTTCTTCCTGATCTCTTCCTCACCCTGACTCCCCGGCACACCGTAGCTGACGCGCCACAATCCTTCGTTATCAATGCGGCCAATGAGTCCATAGTTCCAGGAATCAACGATGAAGTTCGCATCGAAGAAGCCGTGCTTCTTGAACGGGAACTTGAGATCCGTAGCTACGAGCTGCGCATCCAGCGTCTCACCTTCCAGCTCAAGGCCCATGGCTTTCCGGACCAGGGAGTGCGCACCGTCCGCACCAATGAGATAGCTTGCATCGATCGTCTCTGTTTCGGTTTCGCTCTCGCCATCAGGCTCGCCGTCAGTCGTGCGGTCAGGCTCCTCGTATGGCAAGGTAGGGGTGGACACAGGAGCAGCCCTTATTTTCACACTGACGCGCTCGTCCATCTGCTCAAAGCCCTCCACGCTCCAGCCTAGCCTTACCTCCGCTTTCCCCTCGCTCTTCGCCAGTCTCCCCATCAGAATCTGTTGGAACTGGCCCTGCGGCAGCAACAATTGTCCCTTCCCTTTCATCCCCTCCCCGCTATTATCAAACTTCTTACTCGCAATCACTTTGCTCCCATTCTGTACGCTCGTCCTAAAGCATAATCCCTCGCTCAAACTACCTGCCTTGATGAGTTCAGGTAACAAGTCCGGTATTTGTGCGAAGAGAGGGAAGGTGGGCGGTTGATGGGCCATTGCGCGGGTTGAAGCCGGATCTGGGTGCTGAGGTTCGATGACGATGATTTGGTTGGGGAGGGAGGAGTGCGTCAGAAGGAGCGCGAGGAAGAGGCCGACGCAGCCACCGCCTGCTATCACTATAGGAAGGTCATCGTTGTTGTTTGGTTCTTTCGAGATCATTGTGTCTTGCTGAGACGGTCGCGATGGGGATGGTTGAGTTGATAGGAGCTACGGTTTGCTGTTGATTTTCGACTGAGTCTTACGGTTGTGAGGAGAACCTGAGTCTCAGGGATCAGTTTATGTAGAATCGTTACCGAGAGCTTGGAACTTTGCGCGGCTGTCGTGCTGTCATGCTGCAGGGCCGGAGCCGGATGTGGGGAACCGAGTCAGCCTTGCTGTGGTGGTTCAGCCTCAAGCGTGAAACTAGCACGACATTACGACTTATCCAGAGAATGCGCAGTCAAAAAGAAGGCAGAAAGGAAGCTTATTCCCGATAGTATCGAGGGTCTTCAATAGGGTCAGCGAAGCCTGTAAAGCCGTAGAGCGTCATTCCTTACCAATCGCTATGCAAATCAGATAGTCGTACACAACCGAGTCGTTCTGCCTTCAGCGGCGGGTGGGGAGGAGATGGTGGGCAGGAACCACCTCCGTCAGGTTGGTGGGGACAGGGCTTTCCCTATGTCAGTATTCTAAGCCTACAGTCTGCGTACGGAATGTTATCGCATTGACCTGGCGTTGCATGGAGCTACTCAATCGGAGACTCTTGCTCAGCTGTTTCACTGGAACGGTGCTCGGTGTCTCGAATATGCTTGCGCAGCGCTTTTGCATAGCAGATATTACTGAGAAGGGGATGCATTACTGGCCAACCAGGCTGCGCCTCACGAGGAGAGCGCTGGGCTCACGCCTGACTTGCGGGTGAGGTACGAGGGCGATCGTAACTGGACGGAGACGGCGGCCAGCGGCAGAAAACGGTGGCGGCAGAGAGGTGGTGGAGGATGGGGAGCTGCAGGCTGCGGAGGAAGGAGCGCATGGTGAATGTGGCTGTGGATGGGGTTGTGGTAGTGGCGGTTGTGGGTCGACGGGATTTTGCGAAAGAGAACGAGGTGGCTGCGAGCTGGAGCAGAACAATTACACGTGAACGCGCCGCCACGATAGAGCAACCAACAGGCATTGTCGTCCATCACGCTCCGCTGCCCTCGTTCGTTGCAAGCAGCCGCTTATTGCAGGCAGCTGTTACATGCAACAACCGAAAGAGCTCTTGTCGCCTTCAGCGTGGACATCTTACGCGCTGCCGAACGTCCACTTGCAGAAAGTTGCAAAAAGAAGACTCGCTAGCTTGGTGGTATCCTGCACTCGTTGTGAGGAGAGATGATGTACTTACAGGGATCTCCGCAGGAAGGGGTGATATCTCCGTGCATCTTCAATCTACGTGCTCGCCGGATGCCAGCCGGACTCTACATAAGTGCAACGCTGGAAATATGTCAGTACCTCCTAGAGCTGCCAAAGGACTAAATCAGGGGTCAGCCTGTAACGCGGTCAGCGAGGTTCGAACCTAGGTAGTTGTAGATACCACCGAGTGAGAACACCACTTTGCTATTGATTCTTGTGTTGATGTTGAGTCGCCGGCAAGCACTCTTTAAATGTCCGAAGTCCTTTCATGTCTCTTCTGTGCACAGCTTTACAGCCGCTGTCACAAGGTAACATCGTGCTTTGTGAAAGGCATTGAAGCTAGTCTAGGTGAAGAGACGCATGCTGTCAGGCAGTATGACTTGACACAGGAGCTGTGTGCTGTGACAGCGCAAAAAATGCAAAAGGAAAGACTCATTGACAGGCGATGGTATTTGCTTGGAGTTGCAGGGGGGGGGGGGCTTACCGGGCGTGGGCGAGGGAGGAAGGAGACCTAGACACCATTAGCGAGACACAAGAGGGGATGGAAGGGAAAGAGAGTGGCCTCTGCTGCGACTGCTACTACTGCTGCTGCTGCTAATGCTTGATGGTGCTTGTGGGCGTCCTGTCGTTGCCGTTAGTGAGATTCGAACCTGGGAGCTGTGGTGTTTAGAGAGAGCGAACAACCACCGCGCCATCGTTGAGTCTTTTTGATTGATGGAAGTCAACTTCTCGATGGGCTTGACATCTTCAGAGTGCAGTTGCTCCCGTTCGGAACTGATGTTCTGCTCTTAGCAAAGGCAGCCTGCGAGCGCAAAGGAATCGAACAGCTGGAAGGTGTTGCAGGTGAAAGAAAGGTGCTGCTCGACTTCTTCAGCAGCCTCCTCGCGCCGGACAAGCCTGGATGAACAAGGCCATGGCGGTGTGTCCATCTTGGGAGTCGAAGAGAGATCTGATGCAAGAGCACCAGGAAGCGCATATGGAGATAAAGGTGTTTGATCCGGGTGAGGAGCTTCTGCAATCGTGTCCGATTCCGGGAGTTGCCTTTAGTGCACGGCTCGCAGGTATGAGATGTCTTCAGAGGCAGGATGGCTCGGCGTAATGAGACGATAGGAACGCTCTGTGATGACCGCTGAAGAGGTATTGAGATCCGGCACTCTGGAAGGGGCCGGGTTGAATAGGAGACCACAGGAGATTGGTGCCGTACCTGGCATTACAGCACTTATCCTTGGTGTGAAATATTGCTGTGCTTATAAAGTAGGAAGATCATCGCTGTAATCTTTGTAGTTATGGCACTCGTCAAGACGGGAAAGATGCATCGCGGGTAAGAATGGACAGCCTGCTCTGCTCCACGGTGTTCGTGTACGTAGGCTGCAGTGTATGCCGTCTTTGCTGTCGACACCAGAGCCAGATGCTAGTTGAAGAGGTATCGAAGACCTAATCAAAGGCTCAAGTAGCTGCTTAGGATAGTGCGTATCGTAACCTGTTGTTGTGATTTGGACTCCTCGGCATTGGTTGCAGCAAGCAGGCGTCACGGCTCCAGCGACAGGCCCGGGTGGAAACGACGCGTCAGACGGTAGAAAGGTGACTCCAGATCGAGGCTGAGTTGGACGTTATGGCGGCAAGATAGTTCCGAAGGACAGAACGCGTCGATAAAGGCTCCTGCGATGTGGGAAGTTGAAGCCTGAGTTTTGACGTTCTGGATGATGCGTGGGGCCGCGACACCGCCTTCCCGGCAATTTGGCGCGTCGGCAGCTCGCAGCAACTGGAGCTTCCAAACTTCAACACCAGCTCTGCCATCGCGCACAATGGCACCCTCGAGGGGTTTGCAGCTGTCATGTACTTTCCGGAGCTTCACGAACTGTCGCAGCGCCTCACACCGCCCGGCACATGCTGCTATAACGCCGACATGGCTCACACAAGCGCGCCGACCATATTCCTTGTTTACTGAGAATCTCTCGAACCCGGCGCACAAGCTGCAGAGCTACGTGTCTCGCAGTAGCGATCCCTACCTGAACCTCAGCATCGAGGATCACATATTGCGCAAGTCACCGCCTCACAGCACAGTCCTTTTCCTCTACGTGAATCGGCCATGCGTAGTCATAGGACGCAACCAGAACCCTTGGAGTGAGGTCAATCTGGGAATCCTCAACGCTGCGATCGGTTCGAAGACGTTGAAAGACACGGGGCCTCCAAATATAGGCTCGGTGGACATAGTGCGGCGACGGTCCGGAGGTGGTACTGTTTTCCACGACGAAGGCAACCTCAATTGGAGCATTACCTGCCCTCGTACAGAGTTCACCAGAGACAAGCATGCTGAGATGGTCGTACGCGCGTTGCGAAAGCAGGGCATCGAACGAGCGAGGGTCAACGAAAGGCACGATATCGTGCTCGACCAGGGACACGAGAAGCGTCCGTCCGACCCAGAAGACACGCACCGCAGCCCGTATACAGTCGATGATGGCATACCGAAGCCACTGAAGGTGTCTGGCTCGGCGTATAAACTCACTCGTCAGAGAGCTCTGCATCACGCAACGACACTCTTGGAGTCGCCGAATCTCCACATAATCTCGCAGTACCTGCGGTCTCCTGCGAAGCACAACATTGAGGCCAAAGGCGTTGAGAGCGTCAGTTCGCCAGTCTCGAACATTGGCCTTGATCTGAAGGCCTACAAAACACGCCTGCAAGAAGTGTTTGCCGAGATGTATGCTAGCGTGGGCAATATCGATGTCGTCGAAACGGTTGGCGACGAGTACCTCAGCATCCCTGATATCAGGAAGGGCTACGATGAGCTACGTGTAAGTGCTTCCCATGTACCCTGGGTGATACCATGCTGACATCCGCAGACGCTCGAATGGATGTGGGCCCAAACACCACAATTTGACGTTACGCTGGATTTCGTTGGTGGGCCCGAGATCACTATGAATGTCCATCATGGAATTATCAAGAGCTTCGATGTCGAGACTCACGCCATCGACGATACCCATGAAGACCTTCGAGTGGCACTTGTTGGTACGAAGTTGCAGGACGTGACCGATTGGTCGATGTTGCTACAAGCCAACGTAGAACCTTTCAACGACCGATGCGCCGCTGTTGCACAGCGCCTAGAAGAGCTTCTGCCTGTGCCTGAGTTTCCGAGACGATGAAATTCATCCAAATAATTCTGACATCGTTTCGAGAGTCCCTCGACACAATGTCTTTTTCTCTGGTCTCGTCCTCAGAGCGTCTCCCAATGCACCTTCGAGTAATTAGTCTGCCAGTGATATCAGGACGCTGATATGTTGGGCTCATCTCACGAGAGCGGTACGGCAATATCTTTTCGGTCTCGATGACTCGGTAATGCCAGGGCATAGCTGCTGGCTCCAGTATCACTGCTCGCAACTGAGCAGGCCAGTCAACATGTGCGGCCTCTCGGCGAATCGATCGCCATTGTCGAAATAGATCGCCGGTCTTTCGACTCGCTCCGTCTGTTGCTACTGGTCGCTCTTGGTCTTCTGGCCCTGACTGCCGTGGATGCTTCAGCCGTTGCACAATGAATGCGAGGGCGAGTTACTTTGTTTCTCGAGATCTTCTCTTCTTTGTTTCGATTTCAAATCCTAATATCGTCTTTGTCGAAGTTCTTCCGTATGTTCTTCCTCGATCGTTTCTTGTCCCTTGCTCGCGGTTGTCAAGTCCTGCCTTTCCTGTCTGCTTACTACTTGCGGTCTGTACAGCAGCGTCCTACCCAGTTGCGAGACTGCATGGGATCTCCGAAAGGCTCCCGTCATGCCGGGCCTTTCACATAGCTGTTTCGGCTCCTACTTGGCTATCACGCCGGGACGGAGCCACTTGCAACGTTCCCGTAACGCTGTGTAGGCTCTCGGTTGACAGTCCGCTGGCCAGTGCGCGGACTGCTATGCTCACAGTCGAAGCCCGATTGCGGTGTCATGCTCGAGCCCATCGCAAATGACCTCTGTAGAAGCTGTCTCGGTGCTGACGTTTGAGTAAGACTCTCCTGGGTTGGCATCGTCATCCCGTTAATATGCTTCGAGGGAGTGCATCACCACCTGAGAGCCCATGGATGTACCGAACTACCGAGAGCAAGGTGGAGCCTCTAATTCTAGAGCTAGAGGATTTCGCGGCTGCGCTCTTTCGACGAGACCGGCGGATGTATAAAGGTAAGGGCGTGTTCCGTTCGATGGCTCGCCAGCTTGCTGGCAGAAGATGCCACCTGCGCGCTGCGGTATATGTTCTTCGGCAGTTGGAGTAATGTACGGCGGTGGCTCGACCTTCAAGCTTGCCTTCGAGGCGGTCGATATCGAAGCCTTTGCGGCTGGGGTCTCGTCAGCATCGGTGCACCGGGGGAATGGCGATGGCCGGGAGAGAAGGGGTGAAGCGTATAGGGCTTGTTCTGTGAAGTCGGCGCCTTCTTGCCACTGGATATTCTGAGCTTCTGAGCTTCTGAACAAGTGAGAGTGTAAGTCAAAGCCCTGATCCTGGTTGTATACTTTGTTGTCCCTGAGACTGCGGGGCGGGCGGCGGCGCGGCGCTCTCAAGGCTGTCTTGCCCTGCTCGTATAATCATAGGCTGCGCTCTGGATTACAGTCTGAGCACGTCCTTCTGTTCCTTCTCAGCAGTTTGCGCCGTCTGTAGGCGTACTGGCAGCAGAAACGATTGCGGTCGAGGCAGGTATTGCTGAGTGGGGTGAAGGCGCTCTGAGGTGAGACCGACAATATGGTGACAAGAGATGGACGAGAGCGGTATCCTGCTGTTATTCAGGCCGAGTGCATGCATTGTAATCTCTGAGCATGGGTCGTTGGTCAGGTCTGTCATGGTGGGTGGTGAGTGTTTGGGGAGCGGCGAAGATGGGAAGGAGCTGTATACTTGCGGAGAGAACACCATCCTGAAAGGAAGCCACGAACCAACTGGCAGCCCGTAAGCTTCCAGACAATCTGGAACTGTAAGAAAGAGGTCAGAACAGGCATTCGGAAGCTGTTCGTGAGAGCAGGCAGATATGTTTTGATACTAAGAAGTCACTCGAAACATTTCACAGGCGCATGGGCCCGCTCTTGAGGCTCCAGAACCTGTGGAGTAAGTCACATCATCTCCACCGCCAGCATTTCGTCCTCGACCGCCCTCGTAAAGCGGACCCGAATTTCGATCGTAGCTGGTCCACATTACCGTGCACCATCCCCGAAGACTCGAAGGCCTCCGCACTTGCCTCTACCATCTGGCTCGACCCTCTCCGCGATACGGTGCCCTGCACAAAGAATTCTCACAATGTCATCCACACCCGGCGCCGCTATGGTACCCTCCGGCACATCCCCGTTCGGCCCTCTCCGCCCTGCGCCCAACCCTGGACAACTCCGCTGTCATATTGGCGACCTACCAATCTGGATCCTCGAGCGCATCCTGATCGACAACCTCCTGGCAGATGGAGGGCTACCCGCGGTCTCTGACTTCGTCGTGGCCGCCCCTGGTCTCGCGGCGAAAGCCATCCGCATTGTGCCCCACCTCTTCACAGTCTGCGGCGTTGACGAGATGGGGTTCAGAAAAGACTTTCGGTTCTGGCGAAAATTCTCGAAGCTGAGGCGTCACCAGTCTAAGAAGGGTCTTTGGAAAGTTGGTGATACCAGTGCTCTGAGGGAGGAAGCACAGCTCCATGGAGAGAAGGCAGCGGAGACTGTAGCTATTGCAGAGCACCAGGAGTCCGGCGGCATAGCGGACTGGAGGAAGGATATCCCTGCTGCCCATGGTATTGACGAGACTTTGTGGAATGGCGACATTGACTTTGAGCGGGAGTTACAGAAGCTCCGCAGTGGTTAAAGATGGCAAGCGCAATGGAAGGCGCTGTAGCCGGCGGAAGCAGTCACGATCTTTCGGCAATGATTAAGGAAGGTACTGTAGCAAACAAGCGAGCACACGCAACACTGTTGAGGTCAATACTGTGATGTTGTCTCTATTTTGCTATATCAACGCTTTGTTTACATGACGTAGCCAAGGCACTGTAGCCAGTCAAAGGCCAGACGCCATCTCGGAAGGATCTGCCAAGTACATTGTAGCCTTCAGTGAATATACATTGATAACACAACCAAGTCTCCACGTGTGGTGATACTCTCGATCTGGTAGACCGGTGTAGGTATATGCGAGGTACATGCAGCTGCAACACATGATCAATATCTTGAAGCCTACAGCTCACCCTATGATACGTCCCGGAGGCAAGTGATTCGATCCGCTTTAAGGCAGAGAGTCGCGCATAGTTTACGCACTAACCTTACTGGGCTTCCCCTCTGCGATCACGCCCCGCTGAACCTGATACCCGTCACTTTCAAGCTCAACATCCTCCACAGTCGACGAATGGCGATAAATGGAACGATCGATCGTCGGCTTTTCTCCCAGATTGGGGCATTCCGTACTTCGACGCTCTGGTGAACAGCGTACATTGACAACGTCGAAGACAAAGAACAGATGTCCGCGCGAAAGGCTATCGATAGTCTTGTGTCCCCTTTCTGCTGTAACGACGAGTGGTGATGCCATTGGTCGTGCATTCCTCCAGATGGTCAAGGCTGCTCAATGACGACGGCTCGCTTGGCGAACGACGCGGTTGCCTCGCGTTTCAGCCTCCTCACCCCTCGATCTCCCTCAACATCTCTCTCCTTTTGCTCGCCCCAACAGGCAAGTGAACGCATGCACAGTGTGTGCAGCCGCACAAAACGCGACTCGCGCCTGTGCAGTCGACGCCAGCCAACCAGGGTCGCTATGGAGGCTCTGTGCTGATGTTTTGACGAAACACTGAAACGTGGTCGCTGAGCGCGCTGACAGCGGGCGCGTTTCAGGTGAGCACCTGCCACCAGCTGTCGACTAAACCGCCGTAACCGCTTCAGGACGCACCTTGTAGCCTCAGGAGCTCGAGCACGATACTAATAAGATCGGTCGCCATGAGGCAAGGAGTGAACAGGTCGTCTAATTCTCCCGTGGTATTCGCGTATCTTCTCTATTTGATCGACGTTTCTATTCCCCGCCCTTAAGTGGCTCCTTCGATGTATTAATACTACAAGCATTATTTATATCCTCCCTAGACATCAGCGCAGGTTCGCACACACTATAGACATTACGAACAAGACACCACGCGGAACATGCATGCGAACATGTACCTGAACATGCACGACACCATATACCCCATTCTGGAGTTTACCGAAGACCAGCAACAGCCTGTGACACAGCAAGACGAAGCCTGGATGTGCGACCCTCTCGTTTCAGGTACTTCAAACCTCGTGGGGAAGTTGATCATGAGATAGCTGACAATGAATGCAGTCTCCCCAAGCCAGGGTCTATATCCATGGACATCAGGCCCAGTACCTCAGCGGCCTCTACAACAGCCTCTACAACAGCCGCCCTTTCAGCTGCCTCGCCTGTCAGTTTCGACACGGTCCTCTTCCTTTTCAGACCCAAGGTTGTCTTTCTCTACTGACTACTCATTCTGGCACCGGTCTTCAATGGCTTCAACAAACTCGTCAATTTCGAACATATCTGAACAGGCATACAATCAGCGCAGACCCAGTCTTGCCAGCATCTGTTCTTCCATAGGCGAAGAATCTCCAATGCCATCGTCGTACGCAGCCAGTCCCGCTGGAGAAAGCGATTCGCCCCTGTCACCCAAGACCAAGCGAAAGGCTAGAAAGCGC
Organism: Didymella glomerata; assembly: GCA_030271015.1. Lineage (NCBI taxonomy): Eukaryota > Fungi > Ascomycota > Dothideomycetes > Pleosporales > Didymellaceae > Didymella > Didymella glomerata. The sequence goes on from JAJOHN010000009.1 coordinate 564,178, forward strand.
CAGGTCTCCTCAGATAGAAACCCCTTCGCAACATGTGTTTCGCGGACTCGACGGAGTCGACGATCTCAGAGAGAGCCACGGTACTGGTGCACCTCTTGTGAGGAGCCCTTCATTGAGAAGTACGATTGGAAGCGGCACGAGGAGACTTATCAGGAACGCCGTTTTGCTCTCAGATGTGGGCTTTGCAGAGCTGTCTACTTCCTCGAGAAGGACTTTCTCCACCACCACGAGACTCGACATCATTGCGAAACATGCTATCGAGACGGACATCTGGAAGCAGGGAAGCACGAGCGGCAAGCCCGGACCGGATGGGGATGCGGCTTCTGCACGCATTTCAGCAACAGCTGGAGAGACCGGTGCAACCATATTGCACAGCATTTTGAAAAAGATTCCATGACGATGAGAAGTTGGCATCAGACCAATGTCATTTTGTCTCTTCTCCAACGGCCAATCATCAAAACAGAATGGGTCAATATCTTGCAATCGCAGCCACAACTCAGGGACAGCTTTGGCTGGAACCAATCCAGCACAGGACGTGTCGAAGGATATCCGGAGAGTGGAAAGGCACCCCACCTACAAGATCTTCTCGAGTACTTCACATCTGGCGATGATCCAGCTGTGCTCGCACAGCTAGCCTTCTCGAAAATTGCGTTTCCTGAGCAACCGCCTCAGGCACCGCACAAAGACACTATGGACCATCAACCCGCTACTCACCAGTCAACACTGTATGAGCAGGTATCCTGGAACCGTTTCGCAACCACAATACCAGAGGATCCGGTTCTGTCCGAGCCCGTGCCCGGTTATGACTTCGGCCTAGATTTTGGCTTCAACACAACTGAATACATCTACGATGATACAGGGTTCCATGTCTAGGCCCTTGTGTCGCGGGATGAGTTGGCCACAATATAAATCAGAATGCGTTCATCAAATGTGAAGGTTCTGCACAGAAGCTGGCAGGCCGAGACTAACCACTTTCGCTATCCCCAAATTTGTCACTGGACTTGTTTGCAGGGAGCCAGGATTATGACGATGGATTTCCTATGTACTACATCAGCTGCGCGCCTCAGGCAGGCTTGGACCAGCAACAGACTTTCAAAACCCCTAATGTTTAATCCCTGTTTGGTACAACTTCCCTGTTTCCCGCTGGTCGACGAACGACATGATGATTCCAAGCATTTTCCGCATGGAGGTAGAGATACGAAGCATAGACTAGGTATAGACTAGAGGGCAGTGCATTCGGCAGTCACCACCCGCAACAGCATTCTACTTGCTATTTCTATCAATGTAATCTTCCTATCCGGCATTCGTTACCCGCAACGGCGCTCAGCTCGCCAGATCCAGCAATGTAATCTTCCGCATACCGAAAATACCACGTCTACCAGAATGCTAGTCGGGGCTTGACTCAGTACCTTAGCCAGCATTCCAGTAACCAGAACCCTGGACCCCTCCCGAACTGCCCTACTCAGTAGGGCCGGGTAATCTGATTGAATTTGATCAGCACACACGGACCATCGCAGGGCTGGTTAGGGGTACACACTGACCACTTTTTGGCACCACGAGCGGCCCCCAACACATCCCGCACACTCGGGTCCAGTCGCCATGTGTTCGCCATGTGTAGGCGCAAGCCACCTGAAACGCGAGGCTGACTGCTTGGACGTTGGAGGAAGTCGACGCGAATTCGAGCTGCTGGGGTATGTGACTATCCGCAGGAATAATCTGTCAATAACTATCATGTCACATGCCCACCATGAGGGTAAGGTATGGACTTGTGCAAATGCTGCTAACCTGAATGAGTGAGCTTGGAACGCCGAATCGAGTTTGCTGCGCTGCTCCACTCTAAAGCTTGTTGCTAGCCCTGCGTGGGGTCAAGATCTGGTGAACTACCATAGTATGGGGCTGACTGCACTGCCGGGGCGGAATCAGGTGAAAAACACATGCTGCGCAGCTTCTACGCAACAAGGATGAATGGGATGGTTGGGTGAAATACAAGTAGCGACGTCCGTCAATTCAATGAAGTAGAGCACGCTCGATTAAACAGATGCGCAGACTCGAACTCGAAGTCGTGGTGCAGCGCTCTTACCACAGGCTTGCGAATCGCTTCCGCAGAGTCTTTCATAGCGCACGACCTCAGAAGCCCGAAGAATTGCCCGATCGGAGCAACATGACTTCTGCAGCCGTGAGTCTCCATCTAGCCCCAAGAGTTCCATTGACATGCGGCAGCATACCGATAGGTCACAGTTGATTGCTGCTCGACTCGACACAACGCCAAGCAGACCATCTGCGAGTCAACAGCAGCATACCAGAACGACTTCGAGTAGTTCACAGGTCGAAGAGCGACAAGGAAGGCTTGAGTCATGGCTGGATGAGAACCCCATGGACTGGCCATGGACGACATTCGGGGCTGGTCTACGTCGAACCTGATGTACTGAAGTGAGGTTTCTAGGGAAGGGATCTCTGGAAAAGCGGAGTATCAAAATGCGGGGTGGATTGAGTGGGCAAAGAGGTGTGGTAAAGGCCCCTCTCACAACGAAGCTGGCGATACAACTAACCCTTCACTGACCTCTATCAGTGTTATCAGTAGCCAGATCAGCGCAGAAGAATCAATCCCTATATTACAAAATTAATTCAACGCTCGACCGCAAAGCTTCCTCTGCCTCAAATCCTTTCACACACAACGATGGCTACGACTTACCTCTCGATCTGGCGCGGGCTGCTTTTCTTGACGATCTTCGCGTCTCTCGCAACGTCCTGCATGTCCGCTTTCAACGACTTCAAGTACAACGACAACGCCACTTTCCTCGAGGAGGCTGTCGCGCAGTGCGAAGCCGACCCTGCTATGGGATGGGCCGACGTTCTAGGCAGCACAAGCCCTCTCCAACCATGGCCTCTGAACAACAGCGGTCTCGTGAACATCCAGTATTGCTGGCCTGATCTTGAGACCAAGTTAAAGCTTGAGAACGCTATTCAGGGCGGTTGGGCAATGTAGCACGTCCGGTTGGGTGATGGCGGTCCTGGAAGCGGTTATCGCATAGGTGGCTTCTCTGAGTACAAGCATAACGGCAACATGGTCTTCTGCCGGCTCGACGAAGAACGAGAGGAGTTCATATACAGGTGATTGCTTCGAAGATAAGAAATCTATTCTGACTACAACAGGGAATCCCAAGGTCCCCGGGGGCCCTTGTCATCACGGTAGACCCACATAAACAGTTTGGAGGCTATGCGACAACTGAATACAACCTAGAGGAAGGGGACAACCGTCCCCACCACAACCAGATGCGCCTGAGCTTGCCCGACTGGCATATGAAAGTGCCGGCATTGCAGCACTGACTTGCCGCACACGAGATAGGTCATGTCCTCGGCCTTACGCGTGAGCACCAGCGCGTTGATCGTAAGTTATTCTATTGTATGCTTCTGAGCCCGCACTCACCGTAGAGCCGGCTTCCATTACGTCCAATTCGATTGCAAGAATCTCGTCACTTATGCCGAAGCCGAGCAACTCTTCCCCTCTCATCCAACAATGACAGCAACAAGCTCTACAACAGTGCCATCTACTCTCAGATGGAGCCCTGGAGAAGCCTTCGTTTCGCACCACATAACTATTCGACTCAAGAGTACTACGATATATGGCACAAGGACGGACACGGCCGTCTTGACGGCGCAGACCACCGCTACACAGTCACTCCTGGTATGAAGTACGACTCGAACTCGATCATGCACTATCCGAGTGTGACGAACGTCGCGGGAGGTCGGGACCAGCACAAGGTACAAGACTTGCCGCTCGTTGCTTGGCAACAGGCAACACCAGCTTCGCCTGCGGAAGTCAACTCTGGGAGAGCGAAGCCGCTGTATATAAATATTGAGCCAACTGACGATGATTGCAGGGGCGTCTCGAACTGGTACCCTTGGTAGGGTAGTCTTGATAAGCAATTCCAACACGCTGTTTACGAGAGTGGTACGACTTAATAGATGAATAAGAATTAATCGTGGGTGGGTTTTGAACACGAGATGACGAACATGGTTGGAGAAGGGAAATGACGCGAATCTGCCACGCTAGGGAGACGCGCTAAATTCAAAGTGGGTCCTTCCAGCCATCTCTTCAATCGCTCTTCACATCTCTCTTCATCATCGCCTAATACCCAAGAATCCCAATGCTAACATCCACGAGGGAGCTTGAGTATACCTGCAAACTTGATGTTGGCTTGCCATTTCACAAATCTCGTAATGTGGCTGCCTAGCCACCGACAACCCTTCCCTGCCCGCCTTAGGGATCTGCATGTCTTCATACTGACCCTCACCGATTAAAGTACGTACGGGCGTAACACTCTCGAGATCTTTGGATCACGAGTGTGGGTTCAGCAGTTGGGTTCGTCCCAGCATCTGTTGATGTATGACTGCTGAACAAAGGCAACGCCCCAGATTAACGGATTCGAGTCACCCACGACAGCGCGCTGCTCTTGTAGCTGGCCTACTGTCAATGATCTCGAATTGGTGAGCCAATCTGGCACCTCTCCCTGCTGTATCATCCTCTTTGTTCCTGTTCCTCGGAGCGGTCGAGCTTCGATGGGTGGTCGGCAATTCATGGGACCGGCGTTTCGTTTCAGCTCACACATTTCGCACGCAGAGGCTTCTACATTGTTGCTGCCTGTTCTTAAAGATCTCCAATCAATTCTCTTCGCACTGTTTGTATTCTCATTCGTTGCAGCCCTGCATGTGTACTGTGCATCTAAAGTACAGTCCGGCTCACGGGAGTGGCTGCCAAGTTTCAGGCAGCCGCCGTGAGATCAGCATAAACACTCTTCACATGCAGGAATCAAGGCAACAACACCAACATGGCCACGATTGAAGCCACACCCCAGAAGATTGAGAAGTCTAAGACGAGATGCATCTCACGTAAAGACTTCGCTAACGAGTGGGACTTTCCTTTGCACCCAATGCACGACTTCGAGCTCGATGGCGAAGTCGCAAAGTATGCACCGGGGCATCCAAGGCAGTGGGGAGACGAGACGCATTGGCTCGACTTCGGCAAGGCGATTAGAGACGGACAACCGGAGAAGGCTTATGAGAGCTTCTATGCTGCTATTAGCCACGATCGTACGCTCCTTGCCATCACGTCCGGCCACGAACGCATCCTCATATACCACATCGAGTCGCAGGAGCTTCGCCAGGTGCTTGATGGTGCCGGCCACTTGATCTTTGCTCCTGTGTCTGTATCAGTCGACAAAGCGGACAATGAAGGGCCGACGCCAGCATACGCTCTTGGCTGCAATGCCACGGATAAAGGCAGTCGAAGCGGGCTCAACAATCAGCTCGTATTCTGGGAGCTGGATGAACAAGGTCGCCTCCTAGATCAAGAAGAGCCCATCGATGCGTCTGCATTTGCAACGCAAGCCATTGGTGCAATCCTTCCCGATCTTGCAAAGAAGCATGAGTGGTCCGAAAACTTCGTCGCAGCATCGCCGTTACATGCAGAGTTCACGAAAGCATTGGCTGCTGTGGCTACAACTCACCGTCGCCGACACAATACCACCTTCGATGATGCCGCATTTGGAGGCTTCGGCTCGACATCATTCAGCAGCAGCGGCAAGATCTTCATCTACCACACCAAGAACGAATCGACACAGTCCGGTAGGCGGCCTCCTGAGGGATTGCCACAGGTCGTCGTAATGGACGTCGTCAACGGAACAGAGCTGCATCGCCTCTCTGGTCATACTGATGCTATCATGTGGTCTGCTATCAGTCCCAACAACGAGCACATAGCTTCAGTAGCTTGGGATGGAACCCTGCGAATGTATTCCGTAGAGACAGGCAAGCTCGCATGGACTACATCCGGAGGCGGGCAGGCCTGGACAGGTGCCTTCTCTGCCGACTCGAAGCACATAGCCTGGAGCACAGCAAACGGGCAAGCCATCGTCGTACATGATGTTCTGGACGGCCGTGGTTGGTCCACCTTTCCGGAGAAGTTCCGCGATTGGTGCCGCAACGTCGCTTGGCATCCAGACGGGAATCAGATTGCACTATGTGCTGGGAAGCATGCTTATGTTTGGCGTCCATTCGATGGTGATCAAGGCAAGATCACGCAGCACTACCAGATGGAAGACGAAAAAGATTGGCGATCGATGGCAAGTGTGCAAGACATCAACTGGCTGGACAATGGTCGTCAGCTACACTTGTACTTCTCTGATGGTACGAATCTGGTCTATGACACCCAGAGCAATACCAAAGAACTGTTCAAGCACCCAAGAGGTGTTGACAACGCGTGGACAGAGAACGGCTTCCATGGAGATATCACACTCACTGGTATCGGAGATGGCTATATCAGTGTTGATGGCGACGCTAAAGTGAGATATTGGTCGTCAGGTGAGCCGACCCCAGCATCTTGGTGGGACAATGCGCCAGCTCAGAAGGCCAAGAAGACCCCGTTCCCAGAGACAGGGAAATATGTTATGGTCAGCAAAAGGCCAGAGAATGGTAAGCTTGAGCAGCGGGATAAGATCATCGGCGGTTCTCCAGCCGGCGAAGGCGCAAAGTTGGCCACAGACTAGTTGCACACCTCCCTTCGTTCTTTCGATACTCGCGTAGGTCATTGATTGACGTTCGTTTGACTACAATTGCACCGCTTCCCAGCACTGCACTTGCCTGCTCACCAATTTCTTCACCTTCTCTGGAACAGATTTCTGCAATCACACCCGTATTTACGTTTCATGTTACATGCCAAGAAGGAAGAACTCCGGTTTACCCCCACGAGTGCAGCGCGCTTGGCTAAAGGCGTCACGGACCGTTTAACCGCCTTAGGATTGCCTCTTTAGGCTGAACCCCACACTACCACACCGATGTTTCGCTTGTCCTTCCTTGTGCTCCTCGTGATGCGGCTTATTGTTTCCCGAGCGTTATAATAGCCCCGGTCCCGCTACCGAGTTCGAGGAATGCTCCTCACTGGACGCTCTCCATCGACCACCTCTCTCCTCGAAATCCTGACGGCAGCTTACTTCCGACTCTTGAAGACGGCGGACGACTCCTCAATCCTACGCTCAGCAAATACCTTTCCGAATCAGAATACTTACGCAGCAGTCGCCATGATTAGCTCAACGCACAATGGCGATCGTTACGAACTTACGGACCCAACGGCAATGCCTAAGGCCGGTGGCTTTCTCTGGAATCAGAAGATGATGATTCAAGTCACATGCCGGGGCTACGCAACTGCACAATTCATGCAGCCTGAGCCAGCAAAGTATGTCCACGCGCCGAACCTGGAAGCCAAAACCTTCATGCAACCAGAGCAGAACTACTATGCGCATCACCCTGGCCGTTTCGTCTACCTCAAAGATGAAGAGACGGGACGGGTTTGGTCAGCGCCTCATGAGCCTGTACGAGCTAAGCCGGATCGTTATGTGTTTTCGGTCGGTAAGAGCGATATCTCCTGGACGGTGGAGAAAGATGGTGTGAGGGTAGAGATGAACCTGTTATTGCCAACAGAAGACGTTGCCGAGCTATGGACCATCAAAGTGACGAACATTTCGAATCGAAAGCGGAAGATCAGTGTGTATCCCTATTTTCCATTTGGATACATGTCCTGGATGAACCAAGAGGCGGAATGGAACGAGAACGTGCGTGGCATTGTGGGAAGCTGCAAAACGCCCTACCAGAAGGCGGAGGACTACCCAAAGACCAAATACTTGAAAGACAGGACATGTTTCATGTGCGATCGCAAACCGACTGCGTGGGAGGCTAGGCAGGAAGCTTTTGAAGGCGAAGGCACCCTGCACGATCCTGACGCGTTGAAGGCGGAGCAGTTGAGAAATAGCGATGCGCGGTACGAGACACCTACAGCTGCGGTTCAGTACCGAGTGGGTCTTGAGGTGAACTCCTCCGAGGAGTACCGATTCCTGTTAGGCCCGGCATTCGATGAGGCGGAGATGCTCTCTCTGCGTAAGAAGTACTTGAGCGAAGATGGCTTTGCACAAGCACGAAAGGGCTACGAAGCCTATATAGCAGCGGGAAGTGGCTGCATCCGGATCGAGACACCGGATAAAGATCTCGACAACTTCATCAACAATTGGTTGCCTCGTCAAGTATACTATCACGGTGATGTGAACAGACTCACAACCGATCCTCAAACGCGCAACTACCTGCAAGACAACATGGGCATGGCCTATGTCAAACCTAGTACCTGTCGCGATGCCATTCTTACTGCGATTGGGCAACAAGAAAAGAGCGGAGCAATGCCTGATGGCATACTGCTGATCGAGGGCGCTGAGTTGAAATACATCAACCAAGTCCCACATACTGACCATTGCGTGTGGCTTCCAGTTGCCCTTGAAATATATCTCAGTGAAACAGGAGACTACTCACTTCTTGACAAGGAGATCAAGGGCATGCATGGCGACACATACACTGTCTTCGAACGTTTCAGCCGTGCAATGGATTGGCTGCTCTCCTCCAAGTCGCGAGACGCTCGTGGCTTGAGCTACATCGCTCAAGGTGATTGGTGCGATCCCATGAACATGGTTGGACCGAAAGGCGTTGGCGTTTCAGGATGGCTTACGGTTGCTACTGCGTACGCAGTCAACATCTGGGCCGATGTCTGCGAACAAGTCGACAGGACCGGTGCCGCGAGCAAGTACCGTGAAGGTGCAGAGGCTGTCAACAAATCAGCCAATGAACATCTGTGGGACGGCGACTGGTTCTCTCGGGGTATCACAGATGATGGTGTCACCTTCGGCACCAAGCACGACAAGGAAGGTCGAATCTGGCTCAACCCGCAGGCATGGAGTATCCTTGGCGGCGCAGCTTCGCCTGATAAGATCGAGAAGATTCTACCACAGATCGACGAGCAACTTTCAACACCATTCGGCGTTCTGATGTTTGCGCCAGCCTTCACTGCGATGCGCGAGGATGTGGGTCGCGTTACCCAGAAATACCCTGGACAGGGCGAAAACGGCAGCGTGTACAATCATGCAGCATCTTTCTATGCTTGGGCGCTGTATACCATCGACGAGGCAGACCGTGCGTATGACTGCATTCGCAAGATGATCGCTGGACCAGGAGGTGAAGACCTGCGAGCCAGAGGTCAGTTGCCTGTATTTATACCGAATTATTACCGTGGCGGCTGGGGTATCGAGAAGCTGCAGCGGACGGCTGGACGCAGTTCGCAACTGTTCAATACCGGCACAGTGAGCTGGGCGTATCGGTGCATTATTGAGGGCTTGTGTGGATTGAGAGGTGTCAAGGACGGATTGAAGATTGACCCGAAACTGCCGAAGGACTGGAGTGGCATCAAGGTGAGGCGGCAGTTTAGGGGAGCAGATTTCGAGGTTGAGATCAAGCGCGGAGATGTAAAGAACGTGAGTGTGAAACTGGACGGAGAAGAGGTAAAGAGGAACATTATCGAGAACGTGCAGGCTGGCAAAACGTACAAGCTTGATGTACAGATTCCGTAGACATAGTACTCGAGACATGATCGGGCTATAGTATCATTGCATGGCTGAACGCCGATTCACACAGCCGCTCATCGTCTTCCCTGAATCGGTGTGAGCACATTGCCTCAGAGTTATATCTTTATGAGTAAAAGCGCTTACCGTAATGCCAAAGTTGCTGTACACAATCCTCCAGCCTTCCTTGGTCTTCTCCCATACATCTTGATGCCTCACATATGCGGTGAAGATACCCGCTGTTGTGTTGGGAAAATGCGTAGCCTGGAAGTATGTCTGGCTGACTGCGTTCTTCGATGCACACACATCGATGATATGATTACCGATCAAATGCTGCGTCTTTGGGTAATCTGCGAGAGAACCCGCCAGGAACGTTTGGATGGCTGGGAGACCTTCAAAGATGCCTGCAAGGCCCGAGTAGTTGGCTGTGGCTTTAGGTATGAAGACACGGTCGAGGAGAAAGAAGGCTTTGCTGTCGAGGACGAGAGCGTAAAAATGGAGGGTTTGACGGATGGTTTCGATGTCATCAAGTTGAGAGTCTTTGATAGGTTTGGGGAGAAAGTAATTGGGAAGCGACATCGCGGCGGGTGCAGGCAAGATCTGTGGACAGGATGCTGGGAGCTCTGGATACCCGTCTGCCGCGCTGGCGAAGCCCGTAAGAAAGACTGCGAAGATCGAGCAAAAGACTATAACGCGCATATTAACTGCTGCAGGGTCACAATTCAATAGTATATCGCTATGCATTTGATGGAGGTCCCTCGGTATTTGTAGCTGGAGACATCTCAGCTCGACCCCAGCTCGAGAGGGAACGTGGCACCCTCATGGCTTCGAGCACGCATCGTTGGTTCACCTTCAGAACGCCATCGATGTTTCGTGAGGCTGAGGAGAGCATGTGGATTTCCAGATCGGCCATAGTTGATGCGCTGCAGAATGGAGGTGGTGTGAAATGGGGCAAGGCGTGAGCGTATAAGGAATGGCGCCATGTAAGGCTGTGCAAGCCTCGATGTAGTGCTGACTGGGGCTGAGGTCTGGTCTCCCTCAAAACCGGCAGTCGCAATTCGTGAGCTGCTCCGACAGCATCGAGCCCTCAAGATATACCTGACAGCTGGGATGAAGATTTCAAGAAGGCATGTGTGTTGACATGGGTCAAGGCGACAGCCTGCATCTCCCCCTTCCCTTTCATAGATTCAGCGCGGTGACGTCATCGAACTCGCTTCTTTCCTGGGCAATTCTGTACGCACATCTCAATCTCGACATCGGCTTACAGGACGCGTCGACGCGTCTTTGACATGATTCTCCTTTCGCTCCAGGCGGACAATACTGATATCCACTCAGCAAGCCGAGGCACTCGTCCGGTGCGGCCTCTGTTCGGCCTCTGTTCGGCCGGTGTCGTGGGGACATCAATCCACAGCAATGGATACGCAGCGAGCGAACCATTGAGGTACTTACGCAAGAGACGGAAAAAAATGTCAGAGATGGATACGAAAATGGGCAGAACGAAACCTGTTGTTCTCGAGCTTACAGACGGCTGCCACAGCAGAAAATGCTGATCTCACCACTGGTTGAGAGCTGCTGTCGGCCTGCATATGAGGTATTGGGGCGAGAGACTACAACCAGACTCTTACAATATCGAAGCTATGCCTCAAACACAGGAGGCGCAGCAAGCGAGGTAGCCTTGAAGTAAGTATACATCAATGGGTGCTCTTCGAGGGAGTAGATCTGGAGGAGCCAGCTTGCAGCGACAGCTGGACAGGCACCGGCGAAGTGTGCATTGGAAACAAGAATCTCCAGTCCTACGGAAGTATCGGCCTCTCATCCGCGACCATGGACGACCGGTGAACTGCATATCCGTTCCTAGCCACAACGAAGATCTCTTAGTCACTCATTGTTCCGCCGCAACGCTACGAGTAGTCTCGGCACATCGGCTTCGGATCTCTCATCGATTTGTCCAATTTCAGCGGCGCTGGGGCTCGTTCGTTCGTTCAACAAAATAATTCAGGAACCCACCTGCCTGGTCCCGCTTCTCTCATACGACCATCGACCATCTGAGCTCGGATCACGTGATTTGCATCATCGTCGAACTGTACTCCACACTTTATTCTGATCGACCAGATTCTGGGGTGACACACTTTAGCGCAGCACGGAAAAGCTTATTCCCTCATCACTCATACGTACCTCGGAGCATCCGGACCTGACGATTTCTAAATTGAGAACATCCCGCCTCGCCCACTTTTGCCACGCGTGCAAAACCCATCCTGTTTGCTGTTGGATCGCTCATACCAAGTATCTACCATCAGTAGTACTGTGTGTTCTGGAATGAAATACGCGCAACTGCTTGCTCATAAGGCGCAGGGCGGAGAGGCACCGTAGTTCACACACTGGCTCCTGGAAGCACAGCCTCAAGACGTACGAATGGCAGCCACACTTTGATGCGCGTCTCCAGAAAACTCGATCGACCGGCCACTATCATCCGAGTTACACTTGTGGTAACGTTCCTGGCCATTCGTCTGCGTCAATTCCAAAGCGAGCGGACGATCCACTAGCTAACGGCTTTGGCGTACAAAACTCTGGGGAAGACTCGCTTGAGTGACCAATGTCAGCGCATGCTGTTACGTGTCTGCGACATTTACCTTCATCGAGAAAGACCCACTTGCCAATACGAGGCGCGGCGTAGCTTGGTCCCAGGTCTGAGCATCGGTCGTTGCCAAGTCTTGAGCTTGCGCTGCTTGATATCGTCATTATCGATAAGTCGGTTGACAACCATGCAGTGGTTCAACACCAGAGCAGTAGTCGTATTGTGGACCATAACGGTGGGTCGTAGTGCTGGATTCGATGTCATCGATCGGAGGGTATACGAGACCTCATCAAGTATAAGAAGTCTCGACCCTTTCGACATTGTCAGCCGTAATCAACCTCCTCTCTCGTCTTTTCAATTGTTCAATCAACTCCAAATCGTCAAAATGAAGTACGCTTTCGCTCAAGTTGCATTCGGCCTCGGCGCCAACGCTCTCGTTGCCCGTGAGGCCTCTCAATGCGTTCAGCTTAAGGCTTCTGGTGGCCAGTCTGGTGTCCTTGGTCAGCTCGGGGACGGTCAGAATCGTGTAGGAGGCGGACACCCAACAGGTTGCTACTGCCTTAGTAACGGCGGCTTCACCGACTCGAATGGTCGTGGCTGCATTCTCACTCCTCCTACAACTCAATTCCAGTGTGATGTCGGTGCCAACCCCACAACTGGCTTTGCCGTTGGATCCGGTGGCTCTGTCACCTACAACGGCAGCTCCAAGTTCTACGCTTGCCCCGCTACCGACACCGAGTACAACGTCTACACTACACCCGTCGCTGGCCAGGACAAGTGCGTTGAGATCACTTTAAGCTCAGCCGGATCCTGCGGTGCTGGCTCTGGACAGTCGGCTGCTCCTAAGCCGCCTCAGCCTGCACAGAGCTACCCTGCTCAAAGCATGCCTGCACCTAAGCCCTCTGCCCCTGCTCCCAGTGCCCCGGCCCCCAAACCTTCCGCGCCTGCTATGAGCCAGCCGGCTATGAGCATGCCTGCACCCAAGCCATCTGCACCTGCTCCCGCCCCTGCACCCAAGCCCTCGGCTCCTGCGCAGAGTGCTCCCCCTCCTGCTCCTTCCGCTCCTGCTCAGTCCGGTGGCATGTGTCCAACTGATTTGAACGGAGACTACCAGTACCCCCACCTCATCGTACCTGTCGACTCGCAGCAGCCCAACAAGGCTTACGGCACCCAGTACAACGGCAAGATCAACAGCCACACCTGCTCGATCTTTAACTTCGACATTCCGTCTTCGTACTCTGGCAAGACCTGCTCCTTTGTTTTCCTGTTCCCCGAGCAGAAGGACCTTGAGACCTCTTCCTTCACCGTCTCCGGCTCCGGCAAGGTCGACTTCACCCAGCTCCAGAGCCCAGCCAACCAGCAGACTACTTACGCCAACCAGCCCGGTAAGAAGTCTGACCTTGCCTCCATGAGTGTCGCCCCCGGCAACTCGTACGCCATCACCTCTGGTGCCTGCGCTGCTGGCCAGACCGTCAGCTACGAGATCTGCGGCGAGGGTGACTTCTCCCTTGAGTACTTCCAGGACTACAACCCAAGCCCCATCGGAGCCTACGTCCGAAGCTGTTAAGCGTGTTTGTTGCAATAGTTGCAGCGGGTGTTGTTGTGCTAAGCGCGCAAGTGCTGGTATGGCATTAGGCCTTGACATAATCGGCTTTCTAGAGCATCATGTGCAAGTGAGCCTTGGTAGACCTCATTGAGGTACGGTTTGAACTTGAAAGATAGTTCGAGTGGATTTTCTGGCCTTCTTTGTATGTATCTTTTTTTTGACACCACACCAAGTGGCATGACTCTCCTTACGGCTTAGATAGAACTCTTCTATAATGAATAATGCATTCCTTGATCAGACTCTTAAAAATGATTTATGCAACAACTTTGCTGAGCATCAAACGATAGTAATGACTCGTCTCCACACTGTCCGAAGCCAGTAGGTCGTGCCGACATGGCTTGGGTAGTAAATGTCCTGCCGAACATAGGCAATCCCATTCCGTTCGTATAAACCACCTGGAAGAGCTATAAGTAATGAGGTGCTTGTCGTAATCAAGCATCACTCGTTCTTATATTGACGCATGATATAACCCGTTGGAAGATGCCGCATGAATCGATGCTCGTTCAGCTTGCACAGATCTCAGCCACAGGAGGTCGTGCAAAGCGGGGCACGACTGCGCCTTGTTGACCACGCCCATGTGGCGCTGAGTGTCCAAGCAGAGATCGCAAGTGGATGAGACAGACCCGGTATCTACGGTTTCACTATGTGATCACGTAGCTTTCAGGGTGATGACAATAAATGGTGGCGAGAGACGACGACCGCACAAAGCTCGTCATAAGCAGAATGCTCTGTGCGATGCGTGTCCATGCAACGGTTCCGCCGTGTCTCTGTAGAGCAGGGTAGAGCCATTGCGAATAGGGCAAGTGTCTGCCCCGGCTAAACTCTTAGCCAGAGAAATTCATGAATATCCACCAGCCACATACCCCTCAGCTCTACCTGACCTTACAGATATTTTATCATTCCATCATCACGTTTCGCTTCGCCGAGCCCTTGTTTGAGACTGACTCTTCCTCTGTTCAAGCCCTGTAGCGCTGCACGACCTTATCGGTGGACGCCCACCCTTTCCTTCGTTCGGCCCGTTTCACCGAATTTGACCATCGCCGTCAACGACTGCACTTTCTTGCCTTTCGTGGTATATTGATGTAAGTTGAATGCTATTCATTTTGATCCTGAAGCCAAAGACAAAGCTCGAAAGAGCCATGTAAATCACGACCTCAGCCTGCGCGCAGGATCCAGGCTGTTGCAAGCTGCACGGTGATTGGCTTTTGCCAAAAAAGCTTATGGAGTCCGCTGCCGAGACTCCTGCAGCGCCTGGGCGTGTCGCGCAAGTTGCCCTTTCTCTACGCGCCGACAATCCTATCACCGCATGCACCCTGACTTCGTAGACTTCTCGTTTTGGCAGTTTGGAGAACGGTGTTGATCGCTGCCGGGAAATCGGCCGACTAGGGAGCGACCGTTGGATAGATTTCGGCCGATTATACCGACAAGCTTCGCTGATCTGTCCGAGAAGAGGGTGTCATGTACATGTCGTGCGCTCGTAGGATTTCGACGAATTATGCTCGTATTCCGTGCTTTCTGACCTTCACACCTTCGGCAGGAAGCATTCGATGTAGTTGCTGACAGGCGGGAAGAATGACTTTATAGTGTGTTGTGAATTATGGTATTGCTAAGAACTCCATCCTGGTTGACTGACTCCCATACGCCAGCTGTGCATGCGTCATACGCAGCGATATGCAACAAACCCAACAGCAAATGATGCATCCGGATCCTATATGTTCAAAGTTCTCAAGGTTCTGTATGCCTCCACTACGCAGCATGCATGCCTCCTTTGGTCACCGGAATTACTAGCGTCTCAGGCTCGCCTTCCTCCGCCTCTACCATCGTCGCATTCGACACCGGGCTGGACGAGCCCGTAGTAGTAGAGCGGTTCTCAGCAACCCAGTTGTCGATCTCAGCAAGAGCTTTGTTAGGGTCACCGCGACATCCCTGCAGAAAGTTCTGGACCTGCGCAGGGGTAAAAGTGTGCGCAGGCACCCTCTCCGTGAATTCAGCCGCGCACTGCTCGATATACGCCATCGAGAAGACAGCGTCGTGTGCGAGCGCCGAACGACCGATGAGGCGCATGAAGATGCTCTTGCCCGCTGACTGGCTCATGTTGCCGAAGTACACCTTCTTGTCGATTCGGCCCGGCCGCGTGAGGGCATCGTCCAGCGCGTCTGGCTTGTTCGATGTAAGGATGAGGAGACGGCCTTCCTGCGAAGCATTCCCGTCGATGGCGTTGAGAAGACCGCTGAGCGTGATGAGGCTACGTCCCTTCTCAGGACCAGCCGGTGCACGCATCTGCATTCCCCTCATTTGCATTCCCCTCATCCTGAACTGAGGAGGTACCATCTGCTCTTGCATATCGACATTTTCCGCTGCCTCTTTCAGTTCCGTCGTGACTTCACGACCAATACCAGCTGAATCGATGTCTTCTATAACGACCACGCACTTCTGCGGAAGACCAAGGAACAAGTTGTGTAGCTTTCCATCGGTGATATCTCCAGATGCCAAGTTGATGTGGTAGATGTCGCAGCCCAAGTGGCCTGCAAGAGCAGCGCTGAAGGACGTCTTTCCAGTACCAGGTGGGCCATAGAAGAGGTAACCTCGGCGGTAGGGTATACCACAGTCCGCGAAGAATTGCTTCGATTGGTCGCTGTAGTAGTATTCAGCATCACGTACGAGATCCATTTTGATGCTTTCGTCCATGTCGATGGTGTCCAGTTTCCTTACTGGTTTGATGATAGATTGCCATGCCCCACCGCCGTAGGCGTCATAGGCGCTGCCTCCAGCAAAGTATACTGTCGTTGTGCCAGTCATGTTGGCTTTCTTCCACTGATGGCAATGCCTCACAAAGTCCTTGAGAGGTCCCAGGTTCCAACCCAGCGTGGTGATGGTAATGGCGTTGGTCATTCTGCCGCTTGCGTCGAGACCGTTGTTACTGTAACCCGGAAGCATTTGGCCCGACGATTGCCCTACACGATCGAAGAGGAACGGCCGGAGCCCGACCCAGAAGATTCGCGATCCGATGGGAGGTGAGCATGACACCTCGTTGTCCACCGATTCCCTGCGTGTCAGCTTCCTGTAACGTCCGCCGCCAGGTCCCATCATAAAGTGGGGTTGGTGCCGGTTCATTGTGTCCTGCTGCGAGCCGTTGTCGGTGACGATCATGGCGCTCCTGCTGTGACGGTTCTGAATGACCTCGACGCTCATCCAAGCTAGGACATCTGCTGCAGCAGGATCGCTGTCCGGTATGGTCACTTGAACAGTGAAGGCCCATCTGACGAAGTCTTTCAGGTACCTGTACGCAGGTACCGCGGCACTGTAGAGCGCTATTGCCGCCAGAACCTGATCTAGGTCGCCGTGGGAGTCTGGTCGTATGCGGTACAGTAATCGGTGTATGATCTCCAGAAAAGGGAGATGTGAGGATGCTGAACGGATGAGATGACGTGGAAGGATGCCGGGTGTATCGACAGGTTCAGGCCAGGCTTGGTTTGAGTCGCCGGCTGGACGCAGCGGTTGTGCGACGACCAAGTCGGTTGACGGCGGTATTGCCGGCTCCATATTAGACAAAAGAATGAAAAGTTGACAGAATGTGAGTGTACAGAGAAGCGTAGAGAGAATATGTCCGCAAGGCTGATCACCTCCAGGCTGCGAGGTGCAAGCTGAGAAGGCACGTGCTATAAGCCCCGAAAAGTTTCGAAGCTTCGAAAGGGCGACCGGTGAAAGCCGCTACAGGAGGAATCCAAGACAAATGCAGGAGCAAAACGAAGGTGGAGAAGGAACTGAAATGCACGATAATATACAATGCCTGATGCGGCCGCCCTTTCGATGTCCACACCGGCACGAGATGTCGAAGTTGTGAAGACGCGTCGCGACTGAGATAATTCTAAGTGGATCCGCGTGTGCTTGGTTCTAACCATCTTGCGGAAGGCGCGAACTACGGGTGACGGTTGACACCTGTAACGCACGCATCGTCGGTACGTCATAACCAAAACATTTCCCCTCTACGCAATCAGCGCGTATAAAGAGTCTTCACAGTAGGAAAGAAGCCTTTTCCATACTGAAAGAAGCTCAAAACACCGGAAGTTCTACGAAAAGATCAACACAATGGCAAGCACACACAACCTCCAAGCTTCAAAGCTGTTCTCGGTCAAGGACTATGTCTGCGTGGTCACTGGTGGTGGCTCAGGCATTGGTCTGATGGCTGCACAAGCTTTGGCCGCCAACGGTAAGACTCAAACACCCTTTCGAACGCGTGTCTCCTAACTAGTGATTCTAGGTGCGCGAGTCTACATCACAAGTCGTCGCCAGGAGGTCCTCGAGAGGGCAGTCAAGAGCCACGACCCCAAGGAAGGAGGTTCGATCATCGCGCTCAGCCCCTGCGATGTCACTAAGAAGGAGGACCTCGAGAAGATGTACGAAGAGCTGTCGAAGAAGGAGAAGTACATCAACCTTCTCGTCGCTGCAGCGGGTATCAGCAGTGCAAAGGCCGAGCCTGATGCGGAAAAGGCCACCGAGATGAAGCAGAAGCTCTGGGATAACGAGACCTTCGAGGACTGGGCCAACACCTACAACACCGACGTCAGTTCGGTATACTTCACCACTATCGTTCTGCTGCCTCTTCTCCAGGCAGGCACTGAGAGCCATGGCCACCTGTCCGCATCAGTCATCGTCATCAGCTCAATGTCTGGTATCATGCGCCACGCCCAAGGCCACTTCAGCTACAACGCTGCAAAGGGTGGTACCGTACACTTGACCAAGCTCATGTCGGCTGAGTTCCAGAAGATCAGGGTCAGGGTCAACTCGATCGCTCCTGGATACTTCCCTTCAGAGATGACAGCCAAGGAGAGCGACGAGAACCAGAAGAGCTACGTGCCGGATGAGAAAATCCAGGACAAGGGCCACGTTCCCCAGGGCCGTGCTGGTCAGGATGAGGAGATGGCACAGGCCGTGCTTTTCCTCACGAAGAACACCTACGTTAACGGCGAGATCATCGCTGTCGACGGCGGTGTCTTGAACGTTGTTGCTGGACGATAAGCGGCGACTCCTCGACTTACGACTGATGGTAATGCACACGGATGGCGCCTGGCGAAAACATAGATAGCTGAGACAAAACGAAAGTAATGATACCCTGATCACCCAGAATCTGCGCAGCCTCCCTCGCATGCTCGGTCCCAAAGTTCGCTTATTCATGTCCGTCATCTGTCTGTCATATCTCCCCTGCAGGTGTAAGTCGTGCCATTCCCCACTTGAAAAACAACGTTTGGCGAAGCTTGACTAAGCCCGAGGGTCTGTTAGTGCAGGGACGAGCTGACAGATGACCCTGAGACCCTGACTTTCTGACTTGTCAGACAAGAAATGTTGTTGGAGAGCTTGATGCACTCACAGAGCCGGTCGTCGAGATGGCCACTGGCATGCAATTCCGAGTCGCTGATGACACTATCTTCTTTGAGGCTAGACATTGATCTGCCCCAGATCTGCGTCCTATCTAATGAACAAGGGGGACGACAAAGACTGTTGCACGTGAGTTCGTGAGAGGCTCGGACCGCCTGCTCATGCAGGCAGCTGATTCATGGCGTGTGTTTTTCTAGACGCGTCGCACTATCGTGAAGCACATAGCTTGCCAATTGTCCGTAGGTGCGTGGTGGTGATGCTGGAGCGATATGCTGTCGAGTCGCGACGACTCCAGCGAAGCCTAGCTGGTTTCGAACATCAAGCATGCAGCTGTCTCACCGCAACTGACTCTCTCCCGCACCCACTCCGTCGTCGTCATACCCCGCATGCCCGAGTGCACGCCGCAGGCCAGGCGTCGCCCGCAGAGCTCTCTATCGCGCACTTCTCTTCGCCGTAGCAGGCTACGTTGAGCGCAATTACATCACAGCGCCCGTCCCCCTTCGCAGCTGGGATCCCCAAACACGCGAGCAGCTTAATCTGCCATATAACGCACCGGGCGTCTGCCACAGACCCCGCCAGCCAGCGCGCCGGCGCTGACAACAACAGCGCGCAGGATCCGACTGCATCCTCTGCCACAGCAATTTGTATGAGGAGGAATGCGCGCCCAAGCCTGCGACCCACCCCCGCAACGACCGCACTCACCGCCTTCGACCGCCGCGAGCAGACGCAGACGCAGACAGCCGCGCGAATAAGGCAGCAGGCCGCCCTCGAGCCACTTTGCCGGCAGCTGGCCGCGGGCCAGACGAAAGCGATACGCGACCGCGACAGCGCCAGCGACAAGCGAGCGCGCGCCCGCCATGGTGTCTCACAACCCCTCGAAGCCACAGCATGGGCAGCATGGGCCGTCCAGCTCGCGCTCCTCGCAGCCGCCCAGCGCCCACCCAGGCACGCCGCGCCACGAGAAAAAGGCCTCGACGTCCTCCAACCACGCCCCGCAGACGCGTGACCGCAATGCCGACCGCGAGCAGCGCGAGCAGCGACCCAGCAGGGACGGCGCAGCGCAGCGGGCCGCCCAAGATGTCGTCGGTCTCAAGGACTACCAGCTGGGCGACTGCCTGGGCAAGGGCGCCTTTGGCAGTGTGTACCGCGCCCTCAATTGGGGCACCGGCGAGACGGTCGCCATCAAGCAGGTGCGCCTGGAGAACCTGGGCGCCGCCGACCTGAAGAACATGGAGATGGAAATCGACCTGCTGAAAAACCTGAACCACTCAAATATCGTCAAGTACCAGGGCTTCGTGCGCAGCCCGGACAGCTTGTACATCATCTTGGAGTACTGCGAGAATGGCTCGTTGCACAGCATCTGCAAGAACTTCGGGAAGTTTCCGGAAAATCTTGTAGCCTTGTACATGTCCCAGGTCCTGAATGGACTGCTCTACCTACACGAGCAGGGTGTCATTCACAGGGACATCAAGGGCGCCAACATCCTGACTACCAAGGAAGGGCTGGTAAAGCTGGCAGATTTCGGTGTAGCCACCAAGCAGTCTGGTTTAGACCAGTCGAGCGTGGTGGGCACGCCGTACTGGATGGCGCCCGAGGTCATCGAGCTGTCCGGCGCTACTACAGCTTCAGACATCTGGAGTGTAGGCTGCACCGTCATTGAGCTGATTGAGGGCAAGCCGCCATACCACAAGCTGCAGCCAATGCAGGCTTTGTTCAGAATCGTCAACGATGAGCACCCACCAATTCCTGGTAGTGCTTCACCTGTAAGTTTTACGTCTCACCAAGGTCTCATGCCGTGCTAACAGACCCAGCTGCTCCGCGAGTTTCTTATGGAATGTTTTCAAAAGAACCCCACCCTTCGTATCTCCGCGAAACGACTACTCAAGCATCCATGGATCATGAGCGTAAAGAAAACCGTCGCCGCCGTACCCGCAAAACCTACCGAATACCAAGAAGCTGTCAAGTCGGTGCAGGAGTGGAACGAGGCTCTGAAGACGCCAAACTCCCTGCGCAAAAGCTCACGGCTGGCGTCTGGCGTGCAAAAACCCTCACAGCATTTCCCGTCTCCAGCACACGCAAACGGTGCTGCATTAGCGGCCCGCAGACCACCCGCGAACGTCGATCAACTCAATGTTTCCAAGTCAAGGCCTACCGCCGAGGCATTCCGCTCACCAGAGCTCGACCAAGACGACAACTGGGACAACGACTTCGCCGAAAGTATCTCGCCGCGCGCCTTGAAGATGCCGTCGCACCGCAAGCCACAAGACAACTTTGGAGGGCTGTTCTCAGGCGACAAATTGAAGGCCTTCGCCAGTTTTGAATCTGTAGTTGACGGCCCGGATGGCGGTGACGGTGAAGCCACAATGAGGACTCCGTTGAATTTGCAGCACCTCCAGGGTACTGCTAGCCCCTTCAGCCCACGACCACATGCCAAAGCCAGGCCGCCTGCCACACCCAAGACAAGATCCTCAACGTCTGCTTCAACATCAACGTCGAACTCTAGGTCGTCTTCGAACGCATCAAATCACGAAGAGCAAACACCACGTCGCAGCTTCGACGCTCAACCTAAGACTGCCTACCTTCGCGGTGTGCCTCAAGTATCTCAAACTCCCCGGCCCAGGCTAGTTGCGCCCAATCGAAACAGCCAAGTCTTTCGTGAGAACTCAGAGGAGGAAGACTACTCAGATCTTATGCCTACAGACGAGGACGCTTTCGAGAAACGTGTCCAGGCAATGCAGCACTCGCAGCCTTTTGTGGTCGTGCCTCAGCACCCTCAGTTTGCTACTGCAACGTCCAGCTCACCTGCGGACACCTTCTCGCCACGGCTGTTTCATCCCAGCGATCTGAAGTCTGCCCCAAAGCAAAGGGACCCTAAAGCCAACGGCACGATAAGGCAGCGGTCAGGAAGTACGATTTCGAACCACAAGCTACAGCGCTCGCAGTCGGAGATTGAGATCCAGAAGTACGCCGAAGACGAGGGCGACGATTTCTCTGAGATTGTTGGTGACATCAAGGGCGGCCCTCACTCTGCGCTGACTACAACGACGGAGAGCGACAGTGGTAGTGAGCATAGCAGTCTTGCCATGATCACCACGAAGATGTCAGGTTCTTTCATGATTGCAGATGAAGACGACATGGATCCCTTTGCGAACCTCGAAGACGGTCTTGACACTATCAATCTTGAGAATAACGTTGCTCGAGATCGCGACGACCGGTTGACGAAATTGACGGAGCATTTGGTCAGTTGCTTGAAGCTTAGTCAGCCCGACGACGTACTCCTCGATATCGCAGATCAGCTCCTACAGGTCTTGTACGAGGCACCAGACAAACGTTCCATCATCCTCAGGAGCCATGGTATGCTACCTGTGTTGGAGATCTTGAGCAACGTCCCACCTCACGACCTCGTATTACCTCTTCTCAAGATCATCAACTTGATCATTTTGGAGGATGCAGAGGCTCAGGAAAGCCTTTCCTTCTTGGGAGGCATACCTACGATCTGTCAATATGCCTATAAGAGGTACCCAAGTGACATCCGCAAGGAAGCTGCAGCCTTCGTGCGCCAGATGTACCAGACTAGCACGCTCACTATGCAGATGTTCATCGGCTGTGGCGGTATCAACGTGCTCGTGGAGTTCCTCGAAGAGGATATTGACGCCGAGCGCGATCTTGTCCTGATTGGCGTCAACGGAGTGTACGGTGTCTTTGAGCTGCAGGGTCCCACGCCGAAGAACGACTTCTGCAGAATCTTCAGCAGGAGCAGTGTCTTGTACCCGCTGTCATTGGTGCTTAACAGGATGGTCGAAGAGGACGGCGAGGTTGCTAGGCTCATCGTCGGCAGGATTGTGCATATCTTCCTCATCTTCAGTCAAGCAGAGAGCCATGTCAAGGATCTCGTCGCCGACCGCATGATCTTGAAGCGTAAGTATGGCGCATCACCACTTTGGACAACTCCACTAACAATTACAGGTGTGCTTAAGGATCTGCGTAAGATGGCGCCGCCGCACCAGATCACGATGCTCAAGTTCATCAAGAACCTCAGCTCGCTGTCCTCAACTCACGAAGCACTGCAGAACTCGAACGCCATCGACATTCTCATCGAGCTTCTCAAGGCCACACGCCAGTCAGGACCAAAGACGAGCAGCAGAACCGGTAACGACTCGAACCGTATGCCGCCGTTCCAACGTGAAATCTCGAACCAGATCCTGAACACGATGTACAATCTCTGCCGTCATAACAAGAGCAGACAGGAAGAGGCAGCATTGTCTGACATCATCCCACTGCTGAAAGATGTCGTCAATGATGGTGGTCCTCTGAAGGAGTTTGCATTGCCTGTCTTGCTGGAGATGGTCAACTCTGGCAAGGTCTCTCGAAAGATGCTTTGGGATGCGAAGGGTCTTGCGTTCTACGTGTCGCTGCTTGGCGATGTCAACTGGGCGGTGACGGCTCTGGACGCCATCTTTGTCTGGTATGTGCTTTCCGTCCGATCAATTACAATTTGGGGCTAACAAGTTCTCAGGCTTCAGGAAGAAACAGCGCGAGTAGAACAGTACCTGCTCTCGGCCCAATCGAACTTCACGTCCGCGATTACCACAGCTTACACGTCGTCCGGACCGTCGCGATCGACGTTTGAAAACATGCTGGAGCCGCTCCAGAAGCTCGTCCGTCTTTCGCCACCGATCGCTGCATCGCTTGCCGTCCCTGAGATCTTCTCACGCACCGAGCAGAAGCTCAACCACAAGGATGCTGTTACACGGTTGAACCTGCTTCGTATTCTGCGGACGATCTGCGATGCAAAGGACGAGGGCTGCTGGCTCATTCGCGCCTTCGGCTGTTACGAGCGCATCACCTGGCTCATGGAGCAGGACCCTGCTGTGCTTGTGCGGCAGATGGCTGAGGAACTTGTTCAAGCCTGCGACGAGGTCGAACTCAACGGGCTCAACACAGCGTCCAGTGGCAAACGTAGTCTTAGTCGGGCTTCGAATATGGGCATGAATCTTCGCCGTCCTGCCTCCTCATCTGGCCGCCGCGATGGCTCTGGTTCGAGCAGTGGTTCTACATTGGCTAGCACGGGGCTCGGCCTCACACCACCCACACCCACGAGCTTGAAGGGCGGCACCTTCCTCGTCCCACCGATGGCGACACC
Organism: Didymella glomerata; assembly: GCA_030271015.1. Lineage (NCBI taxonomy): Eukaryota > Fungi > Ascomycota > Dothideomycetes > Pleosporales > Didymellaceae > Didymella > Didymella glomerata. The sequence continues at coordinate 588,306 of JAJOHN010000009.1, forward strand.
AGGCAGTGGCCGCGATCGCCATATCACTCGCACTCAATCTTCTAGCTCTATGTGGGACCTTGTCGAGGACCCCAACACGACCCCGCAATCCGCCCCTCGTGGTTCTAAGACTCCCGTTCTTGCACGCTCGAGCACTTCCTTCGCCGCCCTCGCCTCACCCACCACCACACCCCGTCCCTCCACCGCACGCCCCGCATCCCGCGACGCTTCGTCCTCGCTGCTACACCTGCAAGCACATTCCCGCTCTGGCGCGCCCGAGCGCTCCCGGCTCCCAAAAGCACGCGCGCAGCACGCTGCTGGACGACTGGGCGACGCGATCAATAAGAGACGGCAGAGCAACTTCAACCTCGAGAACGACGCGCCTGGCAGCCAGAACAGTCATCTTGCGGGCACACCGGGTACGCCGTTGCCGCGACTGCAGATTGTGAGACGCAGACGCGATACAAGTGGAGGCGAGATGCAGATCGGCGCGAATGCGGCTCGTAGGGGCAGCACGGCGGAGTAGGAATCTGCTGGGACAGGTGATGTGAGTGAGAGAAAGAGTGAGTATGGGAGTTTGGTGAGAAGACGCCGGGGCTTGACGAGTCCGAGCATGCGCAACATCATCGCGCAATTCGATCGGCCAAGCAGTGCGTTACAGTAATAGTAAGAAGAGTCGGGAAAGTTCAGGAAAGGCTGGGGAAGGATTGCAAACAGAATTTGCATAGCATGGCGTTTTGGGTTGCAAAAGGGCGAATATCATTAGACGGTTGGGTTGGTGCTTTGCATAGCTTCGGCGTCTTACTTGACACACTTTTCATTTGTAGTTTGCTCTGTTTTCTGGTGTTCTTGCCCCAGGCTGGCATCAGGTACACTGCGTAGGTCACAAGACAAACGCCACGGGTGATAGGATACACGAGACTGTTCAACCTCAAGCGCTCCTGCTCTGCGATTTGTTTGTGTGAACACGTGGATGACTCTCCCACCACTTCTCCGTTACCGCGCGAGATCGAACGAGATGGGCACGCGCTGGAGGCCTTTGATGTACTACATAACACTCACAATCTTGCAATCACTCCAAAACTGGGCTCGCGCTCCCCCACCACCACGCCATCCTCATGCATCAAGAGCGTGACTGCTCCCACCTCCCCGATCCCACTGGTGCTCGGATAAATGACCGCTTGCTGGCAGCTTTCATTTTAGACTATTTACGTGTGCTGCAGGCCTGCTCTTGTTGGGAAGACGATCCATATCCTCGTTGGGCCAGACAAGAAGAAGTACACGATTCACGAAACGGTCCTGATACATCATTCGGAGTACTTCCGTAACGTTTTGCGGGATCCCTCGAAGCAGGCGGGCGAGGGCGTCATTCCACTTGAGGATGTTGAGGTCGAGACATGTACGTCGATGATAAGCTCAGTCGATACAAAGGAAAGTGTCTTTCGCGGTGTCATTGCAACTCCGCAGGCGATCCCCAACTGACCTATGTCCAGTCGAGCTCTTCGCACAAGGGCGTACACACAACAGCTGTTTCACGCGAGCGACGTCGACGTTGAAGCATATCCGGCAATCAAGAATAACACCGAGCGCGATAAGATGGCCGTTAAAAGCTTCTGGCGGTACATGAAGGCCTTCAGCTTTCGCGACCAATGCCTCGTTCACAGATATCGATGTGCTGCGCAAGGCACGTCTAGCAGGACGATGGGGAAGCACACAGACTGGAGTCTTTCTGCTAATGGTATCATCCAATATGCCTTCGATAACACCGCGCTCATCTGGCTTTCTTGCAAGAGCTAGCAGATGAGTACCGCCACGAATGGTGCATATGGTTGGCGGGGCTCAAATATGGGGGCATGAACGAAGATATAGAGCCGTAATATGAGCCATTCCTAGCCTCTCCGTAGCTTGATCTTCCGGCGGAGTTCCTGATTTGTGGGAAGAACGGTCTCCAGAAACAAAGACGAATACTGGTCGCTCTTTGAGCGGGCGGAAAGAAGCTGAGCGCTCGGCCCACTGCTATCACGAGCACTTATCCGGGGAGCACGGCGAATGCAAAATGCTTCACGTCGAACTTGATGAGCGCATGCGCTGGGGCTTCCACGCACGGCAAGGTGGCGATGACGGCAGGATGTAAAGGGACATGACAGATATAGATGCGGCATTTCGCTGACCATAAGAGCTGATCAATTATAAGTTTCGATGGTGCGTCAATGCACAGATACGCCGGGCACTGCCTAGCAAAAGCACCATTCATGTTTTGATATCACAATTGTCATCATTCGGTATCTCCTGATTCACTGCATTTGCATTGTTAATCCTGTCGCCCCGAGTTCAGCTGGCACAACCTTCCGCAACGTCTTCTGTATACAAGCCCTTAGCTCCGGTATCCTAAATGGTTTGGAAATCACATCATCCATTCCAGCCTGCAGCGCGGTCTCAACCTGCTCAGACCTGACGTTCGCCGTCACTGCAATGACAGGCACATGCCCGCTCACTTCTCCCTCATCCTGCATCTTCCTGATATTCGCCACACACTCCAACCCGTTCATGACCGGCATCTCCCAATCCATCAGTATGAGCGTCAACTCCTTCCCTATCCCATCAGCTTTGCAATACCTCGTCGTCCTTAGGTACTCCAACGCCTCTCCGCCGTGATTGGCAACTGCGACATTCATGCCCACATTCCTGAGCTGCTTCGCCAACACCCTCTGGTTCACCAGATTATCTTCTACGATTAGAACATGCAGCTTACTATCCGGTACATCTCTGTCCTGACTGCTCGCCCGGCTCAGTTGTGGCGTCGTCTCGTTGTAGCTCTTACTCCGCATAAGCGTCTTGTGTGCTTGCAGTCCTCGGTCGACCGTCGCTGAGTTATCATCCACACTCTCGCGCCGCCGCACAGATGGGTCGCTCCGCCGAGATTGTATGTAGAAGCTAAACGTGCTGCCCACGCCTTTCTTGGACGTGAACCCAATCGCACCACCGTGCATTTCCGTCAGGCGCCGCGAGATGAAGAGACCGAGGCCTGAGCCGCCGTAGTCGATGTGCGTCCGTGGCGAGGCTTGTGAGAAGCGCGTGAATAAGAGATGGTGCTGAGCATCTGTCATACCGGTCCCTGTATCTTGAACGGAGAAGCGGACGAAGAGGTTTTCGCTGAGCTCCCAGTCTGCGAGCAGGGTTTTGGCTTCGTGGCCTTCGGACCGGGGGATGTATGCTACACGACCGTCGGCGTTGTGTGTTGGTCGCTCGAGCGACACGCTTAGAATCACGACGATTTCTCGCTTGGTCTCCAGGCGTGTGAATTTAATGGCATTGGTAATGAGGTTGATGAGGATTTGCAGGACACGGGTTGGATCGAGTGAGACAGTGTCGATGCCATATTGGTTGCAGGAGTCGTCGATGTGGAATTGCAGATCTACCCCTGCGGCTTTGGCTTCGCCTTCGAACATCTTGACTGCATCGCGGGCAGTCGACTTGACTTCGACGTCGATCGGCGTCATGGCGAAGAGACCTGAGTCCAGTTTGGAGATAGTCAAGACATCTAATGCAGGTCAGAAGCAAGTTTTCAAAGTGGTAGGGTGGCGCTTACCGTCGACGATGGTCTTCATGTGCTTGGAGCACTGCACAATGGTCTCGGCAGACTCGAGCGTAGTAAGCAAGATCTTTTGGTAGTTTGCGTCCCCGCAATCAAACTCCTTCAAGACTTTGTGTGAAGATATGATGCTATCGGCGCACTGTACAATCGCAGATAGTGGGTTGCGCATCTCGTGAGAAGTTGTGTCGATAAAGTTCTCTAGTTGCTTCTTGGACTCCTTTGCTTGCGTGGCTTGGACAGCTTGCAATTGCTCGCCCCATTTCTGTTGAGAGATCTCAGTGATGCAGCCGATGATCTCCAAGATTTCGCCCTCGTCAGATAACTCTGGAAAGATCGAACACAATACCCATTTGGGCTGTATCTCGGGCAGGTCATCATGTATGCTGTTGCTTGCCACACGCCAGGTGTTCTTCAAACGTAGCTCGAAAGATCTGTGGAGAATTAGCGTGGGTCTCGTCTTCAGGCTTCATATATCTCACTGTGGCTCTTTCGTGACTGCAAGTTGCTCGAACATGGCTTGTCCTTGCTCGATGTATTCGTCGTCGACCAAGGCACTCCACGCTTGCTGTAGTTCAATGTCGATCTTTCCGGCATTCGAGCAGAGTATGCTGTACCAAGCCTCATTGCGATAAGAGTAGACGCCATCCATGTTGAGGATGAAGATGCCGATGTTACTCCTCTCGGCAAACCGCTGGAACTTTGTATGACCACGGTCAGCTTCCAACTGAGACTCTGCTAATTGCTGTCTGAGTTCGGTCTTGATTAGCTCGGCAGTAGTGATAGCTTTCTCACGGCGTCCTATGTCCTTCTCGTGCAGTATCAACGATGTCAGTGAAGCGGAGAACAAGCGAGCTGCTTCATGGACGAATTGCGAGTAGGCCTTGTCGTAGGGTCTTCGAGAGCTCAGGCCAAGCACCATGAAGCCAAGTATGGTTTCTTTCGAAGAGGGTGGATGCAGTGGGCATATGACTGCGGTCCTACATTCATCGTTGGAGCCTTGAGGTTGAAGTGCTTTCGCCAAATCTTGGGCATCGGGGTCCGCAAAGAGGTCCACGGTAACGGGCAGATCAGCGACAATAGCCTCCTTGAAGAGCTTGATCGTGCCTTGAGATTCTCGTAGATCCAACCTGTCGATACCGGAGAAAGGGTTCTCAACAGAGCCAATGGATCGCCGGAGCTTGCACTGATACTGACTGTCAGCCGCACTATCTGTAGTGGTCGAGTCCTGGCTACTGGAGTCTGCCTCGGTGGAATAGAACAGTGCAGAGGGCACATCTTTACTGTTACGGGAGATGACTTGCACAGCATGATCCCAGTAGGCGTTGGAGTTGCGGGCTCGAGGCAGTTCCTGGCTTAGTTCCATTAATGTACCCAAGCGTCTCTCCAGAAGAACTTCTTTGGTCTATAAGACGTTAGCTAAGTATCTGCATCCACGGTCCACTCCATTGCAGCTTGGACTCTAACATATCTCCAGGCCGAACGAGTAGGACTCGATGTGTGCTGGGATGAAAATCGCGAGCGGATGTGTCGGAGCACTTACTGTTTCGACGACCGGTTCATAGTGACCAATCGTAGCACCTTGAGAATCGAAGATTGGTATGAAACGAGTAGAGAAGTAAGTCTCTTCCAGATAGCCATTGCGCATCAGTGGTATCTCTGTATGAGAGTTATCGACAGTCTCGCCAGCGAGATTGCGCTCGATGATTGGTTCGAAATATTCGTTCCAGACTTGTGCCAAAACCTCTCGAGCACTACGACCCATGCATGGGTGGAGACCACCAAGGAGTTCGATGTAGGGCTCGTTGTAGATCATGATGAGTTCAGGTCCGTAGAATCCGACGGCCGGTCGTGGATCCATCATGATGAGACTGGCATTGCTGCGAAGCTGGGGAGACCATTCTCGCATAGGACCTAGAGATGTCTTTGCCCAGTCGATGCTTCGTGCCCAGGATACGTGTGGAGATAACTTTGTTGGAGGGGGGTCGTCAGTCCAATCGAATGTCGCAAAATTTGATCGAGAAATCTTCTTCGAAAGTGATCTTTCATGCGCTTGCAGGCCTCCATCTGCCTTCATGGCTTGTCCGCTCACAACCACCCAACGTTGAGCGATCAGGCATCTTGTCCAGCTGTGGCCGCAGAAAGGTAATGATATGTCTGGAGTGGAGGGTCTCTGGTAGGTCCAATTCCGGAAATGCGACACAGATGTATCGTCTTCTCCCAAGCTCCTGTAATTCTCATGACTCCCGGTTATAGCGCCCCACAATGCTCCTGACTTTTCCACCGCAGAATTAGAGAAGATCAGATATAGTCCAAGAACGGAGTTCCGTGCGCTCGTGGTATCCAGAACGAACGTTGGCCGGGGGTCGGTCTCCAGTAGATCCAGTATGCCCAGATCACGCAGAAATCCTGGGTCAGTCGAACTTGAATTATGTGGCAACTGCGGGCGCAAGGGCAGCGCCATATCCGCGGCCAGGAGGAATTGTTCCTGCTCTGCGCAGCTCACTTGTGCAGCTGCATCAACAGTCTATGAGCAGATCCTTCGGCGAAATGCACCGATGTCAGACGCGCCATGTCTCCAGGGATGGGCGGTTTCTGATCGACAAAACGAATGCGATGTTCCTCAAAGCGTAGAAAACAAGATTGCAGGTTGTCGCGGTCTAGACTCTGTGGACCTGTTAGAAATAGCCCTGACGTCAATGTGACTGCCTCCTCGTTTTGGACGGTCAGCACATTCAACAGCCCCTGCTTCTTGTGTATGCGCTCAGACAAACGTCTCATATTTCCTCCATCTTTCGTCGTCCTTTGACAACGAACCGTCTCTTTCGCGTCGCACTGCAAACACGTCGCTAGGGGAGACAATGAGCTCCACCGCTCCGCGGGACGGTTAACCTGCCAATCCCGCCACAGCCGACGCAACCGCGACGCAGCGCCCCAAATGATGCGCTGCTAGGCAAAGTCTGTTAAGCAAGATGCGAGCGCAATTAGGGCGACACTTAGGCCACGATCGTGGAAGGTCAGGTGCTGTCAGCCGAGATGATCATGGGCAGCCTTAATCGAGGATATTGTCTCTCGAAACCGCTGGTATTATTGCATTGAACTGCTGAAACCTCCACATACGACCATAGGACGTTGAAAACAAGGCTTCCCGTTCGCTCAGCCCTATTTAAGCAACGTACCGGCGGATTAGTAGTTAGGTGGGTGACCACTAGCGAATACCCGCTGTTGTATGTTTTTGTCATTTTGTTGTCCTTCTGTTCATCAGTCATTGTCGTGCATGTTTTTCACAATTACCCCAAGCCTGCAGGGTCGAGAGCGCGAGCGACTCTTTGCAAAATTCACTCAATACTGGAACATCCCTCCTAACAGGACTCCAGAACGTGCGCCCGGGTCGAAGATACTTGGAAAGTTCGCGACCGAAGTCTGCACCACTACAAGTTGGAGGCACTCAAATGTTATTCGCGGGATCATTGACTTTGGATAGAGAAACTGGTGGCTATTAAATATCTGTGCAGTGTCATCAGCGCACTCACGATGTCGATCAGCAGTGCAGATTCATTAATGTCAGCTCGCGAGCCGTTTGATGCCGAAAGGATTATTGATCGCTGGACCCAGCTTTTCACACTGCAAATGAACCTTGGCTACTACTCCAGCGAAGATCAAATCTATAAGGCGCCGATCTCGTTCCCCTCCTCAAGAGGGTCGTCCCATAGACGAGGCACTGTGTAAGGAGCTCGGTCGTCACACTTATGAAGCGGTTGCCCTGCCCTCCGGATTCCGATGTGGCTTGGGACATACCAGTCTTCAATGAGTCAATGGCCATCCCCTTCACAGACAGCGAGTCGATCCGAAGATCACGCGATCTGGAGCTTTTTTTGGGGCAGAGTAACCGAGTACAGACGAGACTACAGGAGCCCCGATGATCTGACACTTATAATCGATGAAGACGAGACAAGTTACCACCTGATTCTCGATACTAAAGAGAGCAAGTGTCAAGATCTCCGTTTAAGGCATTATCACTGATCCGAAGCACTCAGACACTGCCCGCTTTTACATGGCTATGTTCCCAGCCTACGACTCGGGAGATGAGGAGGAGTTGAAGGTCGAAAGACCTGACAACAGAACGCACTATCGTAATCACCCAGCTAGGTCTGCAATGGAAGTCCTGGAAGAGCTCATAGCGAAATTCCGTGACTTAGAATGGACGGATGTGAGATACGAGGGCGGATGGCCAGAAATGCTGTCCAACAATCCTGACGATGACGGGTTTATCGAGATGCGGTATGTATGTTGTCTGGTATATATGCTCGCATAGCCTACTGATCTGTTGGAAAGCATAGCAATGCAAAGAGTTTTCTGTGCGACTGTTTTGGTTAGCCAGGCAATTTTGACAAAGAGGGATGGGAAACGGACCGGAGCTACATTTGGGAGCAGATGCGGAAGAATTGCAACAAACCTTTAGCAGGATAACGACTATCGTCCGATGCCAAATCAATAACTCCCGTTTTGCGACAAAGCGACGGCGGCATAATGGGGTTCTTATCGAGTGCTCACCCCACTTTTGTCTACCAGGTTCATGTCGGCTGAACTGTTCCGACGCAGATTGCCGTCGATAACACGGGAGCATGGATGCTCGGTAGTTCTGAATATGGTAGGAGTCTGCATGCTCAATCACTGTAAATACTGTATGCGCCCGCAGAAGGACGTTCAGTCGTTGATCCTCCTCCTTACTGACTGTTACGCTCAGATACAGTCTCACGAGTCATGGCTCTATGCACAGTATCACAGTTCCAGAATCTTACATTGTTCGGCGCATCCGCCCTGAGCTTCAATACCCACAGCCATTCCAACTTGTCCTTCAATGTTGCTGCAGGACAGAATCATTACGCCAAGAATGTGACTAGCCTGGAGGTGTGTGAGGTTGTCATCACGTATACGCATCCCGGCTATAACGACGAGGTCAACACTATTGTATGGTTACCGAGGGCTGAGAGTTGGTCGGGAAGATTCCTAGGTGCAGGTGGTGGCGGATGGGTTACAGGAGCCGAGATCTCAACTCTTGCGTGGGCTGCAAGTGAAGGGTTTGCCGTTGCGACTACAGACGGCGGTCATGCTGCGGACTCTCCGGTCCAAGACTGGGCCCTTCTGAGTCCCGGAAATGTTAATTGGGTAGCCTTGCAGAACTTTGCTTCGACCACCCTGGACGAGGCAGCGACTCTAGGCAAAGCCGTAGTGGAAGCCTACTACGGAACAAAGCCATCCTACAGCTACTGGAATGGGTGTTCAACTGGAGGGCGACAAGGCCACATGATGGCTCAAAGATATCCTGACCAGTATGACGGCATCCTTGCCTCGGCGTCCGCCATGCAATGGGGTCAGATGCTCATGCAAGAGGGTTGGCCGCAAGCCATTATGAACAATCTAAGTGAGTGGTGTCCGACGTCCCGACAACTACCCGCTGACGAGTGATGCAGGATCATATCCAACTAATTGCGAGCTGGAGGCTGTCAGACTTGCTGCAATTGAAGCATGCGATGGACTCGATGGACTTGAAGACGGCATCATCACATTGCCGGGGCAATGCAGCTTTGACCCGAGTACAAAGGTTGGGCAACAATACTACTGCTCTTTGATAGGAGTCAATACCACCATTACAGAGGCGGCTGCAACGATAGCTAAATGGACCTGGAAAGGCGCTACGTCCTCGCGCAATGAGTCCCTGTGGTATGGTCTGGATGTCGGCGCATCATTCTTGGCTGATGCAGCAACAACTTGCAGCGCCAATGGCACATGCACCGGCTCTCCCTTGGGCTTCTTCGACATATGGGTTCGATACTTCCTTACGATGGATCCGGACTTCGACATATCAACAGTCAACGTCTCTGTCTTTAGCAAGCTCTTCCATCAATCAGTCAATCGCTACGACTCAATCATTGGTACTTCGGATATCGATCTCACATACTTCAAAGAAGCCGGTGGCAAGCTGATCACCTGGCATGGTCTGGCTGATTCTCTGATCGCGCCCAACACGACCGTGGATTATGCACAGCGCGTTTACGAACGAGACCCGGAGGCCGAAGATTACTACCGTTTCTTCGAGGCACCCGGAGTCGATCATTGTGGCGGAGGGTCAGGTTGGTTTCCAGGCAGCGGGCTGCAGAGTCTCATTAACTGGGTCGAGAGAGGTGTCGCACCCACAAAGTTGGAAGCTCAGACGCAGAACGGGGCTGTGAAAAGAAGCGCACATCTCTGCTTGTGGCCGAAGAGTCTACACTTTGTCAGTGGCGATGTCAACGAAGCTGGTTCATTCGAATGTCATTGAAGAGGGCGGCTTGGTTTTCCGGGTTGTAGCGTGTAGGCTACTGCATTTCCGGCGCAAGGCACACTTCTGCTTACTGGATAATTCCGAAGCAACGATGCGCCATATTGTTTGGTTGCCATACAAATTAGCGAAGTTTGTAATCGATCTCCTGTGCCACGTCCGAAACAGGAAGTTATCAGCCCTGATCGCCCAGGCCACCAGCATAGTCGCGAAGCCACCACGCCGAAGCCGAGCTGCTTGCTTCAGCCTCATTTCCAATCACGACACCGGAGGATCGCGACGGTACCGATGTTGCTCAGCGGTGTTGCTCAGTGATCTTCGGCTTCGACGTTGGTGGAAACCCTATGCCACCGTAAACCAGGATATAAAGAAGACAAGCAGCGGTACGAACATGTCGCCATCAGAACTCGACTGCCAGCTTTGCAAAGAACTTCCTAAGAGCCATTCTCACGTCGCTACAACTATATCAATCTTACAGCCATGGACCCTCACGCCCTTACTGCTCCGTTTCAATTCACGAAGACGATGAGACGGGAGATCTATCCTGCCATTGACCCCAACAACCCTGAGCTGAGCGCCGCCAACACGACAGTCTTGATCACCGGTGCAACAGGTGGCATTGGAGGAGTAAGCACACGGAATTGACAGATATGCAATGCCTTGCTCACACCAGACAGGAAGTTGCGCGCGCTTGGGCGACTGCAGGTGCCAAAGGCATTGTGCTTGTCGGACGCAACAAGGCGCTGCTTGATGAGCCCGCTTCGGCTATCAAAGCCATCAGTCCTTCAACGAATGTTCTGGCGGTCACCGCAGACTTGACTTCTGAGTCCGATGTTGAGCGTTTGTTCTCAGAGGCTGTCAGCGCTTTGGGCGCAGTCGATGTGCTTGTTCATGCCGCCGGCAGCACGACATCTGGCGTAGTAGGCGACCTCGAGCCAAACGCCTGGTTCAGGGATTATGAGCTTAACGTCAAAGCCAGCTACATCTTAGTGCACCACTACCTCAAAGTCTCCAAAACGGGCACCGTTATTTTCCTTGGCACTCTTGGTGCATCGTTCACATTCCCAGGAATGAGCGCCTACTCTGGCAGCAAGTTGGCATTGATGAAACTGGCAGAGTTCTTGGATACCGAGAAGCCTGATCTCCGAGTGTTCACTGTGCATCCGGGTATCGTGGCTGCGACTGAGACGAACCGTGGCATGGTTGTAGATGCTCTGACACCTTTCGCGAAGGACAAGGGGATACAAACCGGAGGGCTCTCGCTGTACCTCGCTCAGAAGAAAGCTGATTACCTCCGAGGTGGCTTTATCAGCGTCAACTGTAAGTCTCAATACCATCTTGAGCGATTGCAAAGCTAATATGGGTACAGGGGACGTTGCAGAGATGGAAGCTCATGCAGAGAAGATCAGAGAGGAGAAGCTCTTGAAGCTTGCTTTTCTTGGTGCGAAACTCGGTCCAGATGGTCATCCGTGGTCTTCCTGAGGCTGGCATAGAGACGCACGGAGTAGTTTTTCTAGAGGGCGCGATATCGATAGACGCGGTGGCAAGGTAGAGGAATGAAGCTGTTTTGTTGGGTCTGAAGACCGTGCTTTGTGATGCTCCTCAGGCGTGCAGTGAACGGGCGCTCTCGAGTCAAGGAGGCGCAGGTCTTCAACAGCGATCTGCGCACAAGCTTCTACTCGAAACTTTCTCTTATCAAGGTGTCCCTCGCAAATGTACAAGGTCGTTCGCCTCGCTGCTGCTGGCCGAGTTAGCGCGCAAATCACCAGACGCTGGGAGGAACGACTGCGGCGCGCTTCCAACTCGTAGCGTGTCCCGCTCCTCACTTTTCGACGCGTCCAACGCCTGTCGTGCCTTTGCAGCAGTGTGCGTCGGAACAATCGCTTGACAGCGGGTCCAGAGTGTGGCTCGTCCGTGCCGCCCACCGTGCCGCCGGCAGATCTGGGGCTGGTTTCAGAATTGAAACCTTCACAGCCAATGAGTAGGCGACTGCCACATGCCAAGTAAACGAGCCTCAACCATTTGGCCACCGCCAGCCAAACATCCCACGGCCCTTGTCGCCAACTGTGTTCCTCAAGCTCATGGGCCAAGACTTAATGACTGGACCTGCGTCGCCGCCCGCGTTCAGCGTGGGGCTGTTTCACTTGGATCTGGAAAGCCGTGCAAGGTCGTGGCATGCAATTTGGACCACTCAATGGCCACGTCGAACTGATGCCAGCGCGATGCGCCTTAATCCGTGCTAATATGAGGTTCGCGACATTGGGCGACAACGGTTGCACAGGAGACTTTGGTTAGCGTGGGTTTCGTCCTGAGGTTCCCCTTCACCTTGAGTTCTCCCCAATTTTCTCTTCAGTTTTATTGTTCGCCATTGATATCATTGTCGAGCTTGAAGACTCGTTGCCTTGCGGCGTTGGGCTTGTCCCTCTACATTACTTACTTTCTATCTCTCTCTTAGACCCTACTACTAACCGCTTGACGCGTACTTCTCGACTGCTAGTCAGCCCCAAACAACGATAAAATCTACGAAAGTCATACACGAAAATCACATCCCCCCCCGAAAACGAAATGGCACTCCTTTCCGCAGAGCACCTGGCCGGTCCAGGCTTCATCATCCTCAACGTCCAGAGGGGACTGAACATCATTGCACTTGCTTCAGTGGTTGCGAGCAGCATTGTCATGCTTGTCAAGACCTTCATCGTCTCCAAGGTACGGGAAACAAGCCGTTTTCTCAAGAACAGATACTGATCGGGACCAGTTCTTCTTCTTCGATGCCACAAGCCACGTTATTACAGCTGTTGTCGGCATTTTCCTCATTGTATCCGAGTGTTCGCTCTTCCGCAGATTCTTCGCTCGCAACTGGCCACTTTTGAGCCCTGCCCATGGTTTCGTGACTCTGGGCTGCGCCATGATGGTCCTCGGACTGAACATGCTCGGAAACATGAACAAGGAAGCTACTAGCCAAAAGACTCTCAGTCTTCCCTTCTGGAGGCTTCTGGTCGCTTCTGGCATCCTCGCTATCGTGATCGGCTTCTTCAACGTTGTCGCTGTAAGTCTCATCCGCTTCCGTTTCAACGGGCCAAACACTGATGTATCGTAGAGCTACATCTTCTGCGACCGTGCGCGTGGCATCACAGCCCGCAGTGTCCGCTCCCGAGGCGCCATCGCTGTGAGCGAAGCCGACGCTGAATCTCAGCGTTACGACTTCGATCCCAAGCACAAGGCATTCACCATCAGCACACACCACACTGGCAGCGTTTCCTCTCGCTCGCAATTCGGACAATCACCACCTATGCGCACCGTATCCAATGGTACTTCACCTCCCATGCGCATGGGTACACCACCTGCGATGGGCGCGCCTACTCCCCGTGTTGACTGTGGCTCTCCCCAGCTCGGCCCCCAGGAGTCCACCAACCGCCTCTCTACCTTCGCGTTCAGCCCCATCTCGGCCTTCAAGAGCGTCAGGGGATCCTTCTTGCCCTCATATCACAGCACATCACCAGCTAAGCCTGGCTTTTTCGGCCACCGCCCCTCGTCTTCTATCTACTCGCGCACAACCTACGGCGGCGAGCCCGCGAAGAAGAAGTTCTGGCAGCGCATGGCAAGGGAGGAGGAGCCTGAGGTTCCCCGCGTTCCCGCTGAGATCTCAGGACCTCTGAACATCAACCCTCAGTTCGCGCACTTGGTCAAGCCGAACCTTGCCCACCACCCGAGCGTGAGGAGGCCTGAGGCGGACTTTGACAAGATCTAGGAGCGTCGAGGGATCGAGAGGCGGGATGAGAGGAGCTTGCATGACTGTTTATGATACCACTTTCTTTCTGTACAATTTGAGCTCGAACATGGCATAGTGCGGCATGGGCATGGGCGGAGTCACGTGTGAATAATGATTACTTTGACACCTTCAATATCGCTCCCTGGCTTTCCACAGTGACTACGCATGAAGCACACTCGAACTTTGACCAATGCTTGTTCCAGTAACTCCGTCCAGCGATGCTGTGTTGTACATGATAATGCTGTGCTGTACACCTATATTTACATCTGTTACACGACGAAGCGCCCGGTCACCACGTCCAAATTCACCTCCTGACATTCCTTTCGACCCACCCCGAGCCTGCCTCCAGCGCTTAATCTTCATCGACCGGCATCTGGAAAGGATCGATTGCGTCGCCCTGGGGGTCGTACAATTCGAACTTCCGCCCATCCTCCATAGTCAAACTCCACTCTTGTGTGCTGTACAGCCCTCCCCTGCCCTTCCTCTTGCACCTCAGTCTCACGTTGCCCTGCCTCTTTGTTCCCTTCACATTAAAGCTGATATCAATGCGGCCATGCACCTGGTTGATCTCGCCGCTGATCCACGGGTATTTCGATGCAAAGTAGATCTCGTCGCCGAGTTCCTCGCGCACCATCGGGTTTGTGCGGAGCGCGTAGAGTGTGGATGTTACGACGGAGGATTCTTGCTTTTGGTAGTTGAAGAAGACGAGGACTGAGACGGTCATGGCAATGACGAAGATTGGGAGGGTCTTGAGGACTTGGGGAGAGATGAGGGGAGGAATACTGGTGCAACTTGTTAGCATGCAAGCAGAAGCTGTGCGCAGGCTGTTTACGTACGGAGGAAGTGCGCGGTTGGGCTTGCGCTCGAGCAGAACCTCGCCATCCTTAGGAGGTGGGATCAGGTATGCCGGAGGCCATTGTTCGATGCTGTGCGGGGTCTTCCACGGAACCGTTGGCTGGTCAGGTTGTGAAGGCTGTGTAGACTCGAATGAGGCGTATCGCGCAGTGAGCGCTGCCCGTCGGAGACATTGCAATCTTGCTTGCGGTCTTGCGCGCAGTAATGCGGCCGTGAGCCGTGGAGGAGGCATGTTGTGGTGTGACGTGGGATGTGCTGCTGCGTGAATGACGGCTTCTTGATCTCAGACGATGCTCGCGTCGGCGGGCGGAAGTTTGCCCGTTTAGGCCTTAGCTCGGCTGATTCAGCGGGCGTTCCTGAGCTGGGCAGCAAGTAAGTGGTTAGGTGTGGTCTGGATGTATCACGTTTCCCGCTGATTTGTTGTTCAAAGTATCAAAGATTTCATTATTGAAGGTCGTATATATGTATACATTCATGAAGTCGTGCGTGCTCCAGGCACAAAATCATAGCAAACGCCCGCAACCGCTAACAACGCTACGGCCGCCATCCAGCTCCAACAACACACTCTGCAGCCATTACAATAAACACGCTTAACCACTTACGACGGTGCCACCGTTGGGATGCAAAGTTTGACCGGCGATCGAGCTGCTGTCAGGCGCAGCAAGGAAGACGGCGACAGTTGCGATCTCGCTGGGCTGCGAGGGACGGCCGATGGGAGCGGTGAACTGCTTGATGGCCTCCTTGTTCATGGTCGCAGGGATGAGCGGTGTCCAGACGGGACCAGGCGCGATAGCGTTGACGCGGATGCCCTTGGAGACGTACTGGTTGTGGAGAGCGCGAGTGAAGGAGACAATGGCACCCTTGGTCGACGTGTAGTCGAGCAGGTCAGGACGTCCGATGTATGCGTTGATGGAGGCGTTGTTGATGATGACCGAGCCGGGCTTCATGTGGGGAAGCGCATACTTGGAAAGGTAGAAGTAGGGGTGGATGTTGGTATCGAAGGTGTGGACCCACTGGTCCTCATCGAGGTCCTTGATGTCCTCGACCATGTTCTGGTACGCGGCGTTGTTGAAGAGAATATCGATACCACCCATCTGCTTCATGGCCTCATCGACGACCTTCTTGCAGTTTGCGCGGTCCTTCAGGTCGGTCGCGAATGTGTAGCACTTGGCGCCCTTCTCCTCGACCATCTTCTTGGTCTGCTGTGCGTCATCCTCCTCCTCCGGCAGGTATGCAATGAGGCTGTCGGCGCCCTCCATAGCGTAGAGGATGGCAGACGCGCGACCAATACCGGAGTCACCACCGGTGATGATGGCCTTCTTGCCCTTGAGCTTGCCGGCGGCCTTGTAAAGCTCCTTACCGCCATCAGGAGTGGGGAGGTGGTCGTACTCGGGCTGAGGGTCCATCTCAGACTCCTTTCCGGGGATGCTGCTTTGCTGCTGAACCTCGGGCTGGTAGCCTAACATCTGGTTAGTACATGTCGTACCGTTAATGGGCAGCTGGACTTACCCTGCTCGAACTGGCCCTTGCTGGAAGACATTGTGCTGTTGGGTATCTGGTGAACTTTGGGTGTACTTTTGAAAATTGAATGCAATGAACAAAGTCGTGAGTAGTGTGTAGGTGTAGAGGATCTGCCGTTCGCGAGTGCAGCTGTGTTTTTATCGAAGTTGCTATTTTCATTGACATCATAACTTAATCACCCACTGCACACTACGTTGCTAAGGTGGAGCACCTCGCATGGGATTCTGACAGAAGACGATGGTAATTGAACGAACCGTGTCAGTACCCCGCGGTGATCTAGACCGCATCGCAGAGGAAGGCGGCTCACATATGTATAGAATCGATGCAGGTGAATGTCTTTGGAGCTGTAGGAATGTATGTCCTTGTTCGAATGAGGCTACGACTCTGCTAGCAGGAAGAAGCATGAGTCTGCTGACTTCAGTGTCCTTAACGATACTTCAAGGCAAATGCAGCGGGTTGAATGCAAAAGAGGCTGACTTGGAGAGACGATCGAATCACTTCACGTTCTCGCTATCCTGCTCAGAAGCTTTTGTCAACACCCCGCTGTTACCCCTCCTCGACGCGCTCTGCGCGAACCTCAACAGTTGCTACGTCATGCTCGCCAAGCCACATCGATCGATTGGAAGGTCGGACCTCAGAGCCGAGTTCGCGAGAGCGGCACGGAAGCCGTTGTGCTCGTTCAGCCTTGCGAAGCTCTTCCCAGGCTGTGACGTCACCCGCGAGACCCTGATTTTGGTGCTCGTAAGCTGTGACTCGCACCCTCAGCGTTCTCGATCATAACAACCCAGCACACTGATCTCATCATGGCTCCAGCAGAGATCCTACCGAACGTTCCTGGAAAGCAACGAGCCACATCAGCAGGTATAGCACCAATAAGCGCAATGCGCCACGAGTCGTGGAGGCTTGCGTGCGACCCTGCATGACGTTGCTCTACTGGGCACGGTGTTGATCCCACCATGTCTGGGAACCTGGTGAGTCTAAACTTGATTTCTCAGGGTCAAGTTGTGAGATGAGTAGGTCCGAGACAGTGAAGTGTCTCGATATAAAGGTAAGCAGTATCGCCCTTAACAGATCATCATTCAAGCAACCATCACGAAGTATCCAACAGCTACAACGCCCACTCTACACTTTCAGGCATCGACCACCTCTATAATTGCCCAATTTCCATCCAAACAAACGCCATCATGCCTCTCGCATCTTCCCGCCGTACTGCTCCCCGCACTTCCACGAGAACCACTCGTTCTACCGCACACCCAAGCCTTAAGAGCAAGCTTCTAGGCGGCAACAAGCGACACACCGCTACCAAGCGCAACCCCGTCACTGGTACTACTACCACTACCACTACAACGACTAAGACTACGAGGACTACTGGCGGTCACCACGCCGGCGGTCGAACTACGGCTGCTCCCGTCCACCACCACAAGCGCCATGCCACTATGGGCGACAAGGTGTCTGGTGCTCTTACCAAGCTCAAGGGCACATTGACCGGCAGGCCTGGCGTCAAGGCTGCGGGAACTCGCCGCATGCACGGCACCGACGGTCGCAACGCTCGCCGCGTATACTAGGCCCGCACTTATTCATGATGACGATACCCTTTGAGCGTTTCATTTGTTGTACTATACCAGCATGTTGGTGGAGGCCTGTACGATAGCGATGATACCCAATCCTTGGTCTATCAAAGACTCATAATCGAAACCTAACGAAACAACTTCCTTGCTCATACAGTGATACTCCACAACGCAATTGCAAAGCCCCCTCCCATGGTTCAGCCTTTAACGTTGTCCCTCCTACTCCTTGCCCTCTTCACGAGGAAGGCGATTGCACGGGTTTTGAAGTTTCGTGTAAAAAACCCTAGCCAAGTTATATAGCAATTACGTCTCAGTGGAATCATTGCTCCTTAGCATAGATGCTGCTGTCCTTACTTAAATCCCTAGTGATGCATTCGACCTGCAAAGCAAAAGCATCGCTCGATGTTTCTGCGTTTCCCGCTGGCACGCACATGTGTGGTCACTAGGATTGGTCCCGATCATCGGTGAGGAAAGAAGCGAACCCTCATAAGCCAACACAAGCGCATTTGGACACGGCAGAAGGGGTTTGAATGACAACATTCATTAATGGCGCTCATGCTTAAACTTCGTAACGTCATGCACGTACGAGGGGTATCTGAACATGGAACTATCGTGGTACACTATATACAGGTCCGCCTGCGAACTAAACTTGCTTCTCACGCAACTCTTACAAAGTCTGCTTGCCCCTTGTCTCGATAGGCAACAGCAGCATACTGAAGAAAGCGGCGATGAAGAGACCCCCCGACGCGTAAATGGGAGCCTTGGGATTGCCTGCACCAGCTTGGATGGCAACAATAGGCGCGCAGAGACCAGCAAGACGGTTGAGGAAACTGGACATTCCGGTTCCAGTACCACGGATAGGAGCGGGGAAGACTTCCGGAGTGTACGCGTAGAGGACACCATACATGATATTCTGGAAGAAAGCCTCGAGACAGGTGAACGCCAGCTGGAAGTCGGAGTCGGAGGAGATGGTGAACAGGAAGACGAAGACGCCGGTGACAACGGTACCGAAGGCCATGGTGCCCTTGCGGCCAATGTACTTCAGGTCGACAGTGTAGCAAGCAAGCAAAGAACCGGGCACACCGACGATGGCAGTGATAGCGTAGTTGCGGTAGACGGTTGCGACGTCGTTGGTGACATCGCCACCAGAGTTGGCAAGGTACTGAGGCAGGAAGGCGTTGAACAGAGGGTATCCCATGCCGACAGTTGTCCACTGGAACCAGAGGAGGCAGGTAGTGATGCCCAAAGTGCGGTTCTCGAACAGAGCAGCAAATCGCTTCAAAGAGAACTTGCTAAGCGAGCGCTTGACAATCTGCATGACGCTAAGACCAACGTCCTCCTGAGTGACCTCCTGGTCGCCGCCAACGTAGTTTAGGATGTCCTCGGTGAGCCAAGTGGTGGTCTTATTGTAGTGAGCAATACCGTAGACGGTCGCAACAGCCTCAGCCTGACGGCCGCGTGACAGCAGGAACTTGGGCGACTCGTAGAGATGGAAGAGGAAGAAGCGGCAAACGAACATAGCGGCGGTGATGGCACCGAGAGTGAGGATCAGGTACCTCCAGCCCATGTTATCTCCCTTAGCGCATTGGCCAAGGGGGGTGTTCGACGGGCAGCTGAAGTTGGGAATAAAAGCCCAGGCAAGGAGAGAGGCAATGAGGTTGCCCACCGGCCAGAAGACGGAAAGCAAGGTCAGAAGGCTTCCAGATGTTTGCGGCAAGAACTCCAGGAAGAGCGCACCGTCGACGGGAAGGTTACCACCAACACCAAGCCCGATGCAGGCGTACAAGGCGCAGGTGCCAATCCAGTTGGGACCGCCGCCAGCAGCGAGACCGAAAACGCCGGCAAGGAAGAGCGTGAAGTTGAACGCGAGACGGCGACCAATGATATCCGAAGCAGTTCCCCAGAACGAGGCACCGATGCAAAGACCAAGGAAGAGAGCCAAAGTGGTGTAACGGACCTCGGTTTCGCTGACACCGAACTCGACAGAAAGCTGAGGAAGGGTCAGGGCAACACCCTGGAGCCAGAGGTTGTCGGCCATCCATCCGCCTCCACACAAGGCGAAGAGCTCCCATTGATATTTGCCCATGCCCATGTCTTGCAATGCCTTATTGATGACCTTAGACTTGCCTATCACGAGTCAGCAAATTGGAACGGCGCTCAAGTGCAATGAACCTACGGTCATATGGTGTGTCTTGGTCAGCCGCGGCAACATCTGCAATGATCTCCTGCTTTAGCGATTCCTTGGTCATGCCGTGGTTAACAATGCCACTTCCTGCATCACTCGCTGGTCGCATGGGCTCACTGCCTTCCGCCTTGGCCTTGTCAGTCTGGTTAGGTACCGCCGAGGAGATCGAAGCGCGATGGGTGCTCTCATCAAGAGGCACTAACACGCCAGGAAATTCTGACACGTCGTGCCTCTTGAAGGGATTGATGAACATAGTTCGAGGCATGTTGTCGCTAGGGGATGAACGTGTCGCTTGGTTGCGCGGGAAGGTCACTTGGCGCTGTGGTCAAGGGAGTCGCTGTAGGGGGGTTTGTTGCAAAGGGTGGTCGATGTGTTTGTCGCTCGTGAGTATTTGTTGCGAGGCAGTAGTTGCTAGGAGAGTGGTCGTGTAGTCGAAGGGCGTTCGTATTTTCACCTGCCGTCACCAAGCAAAAGTGTGCGAGGAGGCTTGTCGAGCTTGGAGAAGCTTGTATTCAGGACTGTATACACAGCAAGGTTCGTGAGAGACCGGCGAGAGTTGCAGAGAGGGTTGAGGAAAAGCTTCTACAACCGCGTCCGTCGAAGGGTTCATATACTGGGGCAGCCCCAGCCCCACGGCACATAATGTTGAACAGATGGGTGAGAGTGGATCGTTTCCGTGCCATCCACACCATCGCACCAAGCATCACGGGTCTGCTAAGGCGAATGACGTAGTGGTAAGCTTTTCCTGGTCGGTAACTGTTGCCGGACGAGAGCGGTACCAACGTCTTTCACCGTAATGATCATCAAAACGGAGGCTGATAATTCGTTTAAGCCTCAGCGCTAAGCCGAACCACTCCATAGTACGAGTCGGTCCCTGAAAATGAAAATTCTGAATGCACGCACAAGAGGCGGTTTCCGACGGCATCGAGTGTCGTTTGCGAATTGTTATTAGACAGAAGCGAACTGGCCCGCCTTGCTGCTGCCGTTGTCGCGTCCGGTGCGTCGATGATTGCACATCGAGACGATGCCGGGTGCCGAGTTGTGGGAGTTGTTGTGGCCGATCGGAAGCTACGCCGGAGCCGCAACACCATGTGGTAAAAACTTACGTTATAGGCTAATTTTCACGATGCAAGGCCCCTCAACTGCGCATAGATCCATTACCATGCTCCAATGGTACCGTGATCTCGTGCCCTGTTATCCCGTCGAAGCCTTGGCTGAGGTGTTGACTGCAGCTTGCGGTCATTCCGTACGAGATCCTGCATTTCCAAACCTGTCTGGGTGACATTCTCCCGGGCGCGATACAGAACATTAGGGTCAAGAGTAGTACAATGAGCCTCGAGCCATCTTCGAGACGATCAGTTCCCGCAGTGGCTAGACCCTGGAGATGGTAAGAGATCTTGCCGGTACCGGTACCTGACAGGAGACGAATGCCATGTGTCGAGAACAGAGACCCTGTTTCTAGAAAGGCTCCACCAGTATGCTCCACTTGAAGGAGCTTCGCGGGTTGCCAAATGGTCGTGTGAGACACGAACGATGCTTCTCGGCCGGTCAGTAGAGTATAAACAAAACGTTTCGGCAGTGTTCGTGTCGCTCGCATGTTAGACGCAAGAACGTGTGTGTGATTAGAGTATCTGAACTCTGCGGGTGTGTTGTTGGAATTGTAGCGGAGTTGGATTAGCATGCTCGCTAACAGCGTACTATTCGATACCTATGCTGAGAAAGATTCGCTACCTTAGTCGCCAAACAAATCAAACACTCTCCGGTGAAAGACTGGAAGGCTTACAGCTAGAACATTAGTCACGACGATAAAGAAAGCACGGAAAATTGACGAAGCACGAGGAACAGGTCTGCTGCGCCCGACGCCGTCCTCCTTCCAGATCTCGAGTCTAAACTAAAGGTGGCGTACTCGGTTAACACAGGACATCAACCCCGGCGAGCTGCAATCAGAGACTTGATGGACAAACACAACTGCAGAACGCCCGTTCTGATCAGCGACGCTGTGTCTCATGTGCATCGAAGACGTTGTCGCAAGAACCACAATTGCCAAATCGACGCTATTACCTACCGAGGCAGAAAGCCCAGCCAGGCAGGCACGGCCGTTAGAACAATCTATGGTCAAGATATGAAACAGGACAGAAGTCCCATTGGTTAGCTTCTCATGATTTGCTGCAGTGTATTATCGGGGATGGTTGGAGCTACCGAGATATTTCGGACCTGCGGCAGCTTTGTACTTGAGGCACGTTGGTCCTCTGCACTCTTGAAGGTTCTTCTACGAGCAAGGAAGTCATGAATCGGCAGAAGCAACATGAAGTTGAATAAACGAACGACCATAATCTATTGGTAATCATAGTGCAATACATTGTTCAGTGCGCAGCCCTGCCCAGGAACCCACAAGCGACAGAATGCGCTCCAGCCTCGACGACAGAACACGTTCGATCGACGGGTTAAAAAGGAAACTGATCTAGGTTCAGATTTCCCCAATCCCAGATTTGTTCCATACCACCCATGTCCAGACCATCCGCACTACCAAGAGGGTTCTGTGCCAGGAACTGGTCCACATCGAAAGAGTAGTCATTTATCATTGGCATGAAAAGAGCAGACTCCATAGGATTGGACGTCTGTGGCAGGACTGCCGCGACGCCCGGTGGCTGAAACCCAATCGAACTGGTGACGGACTCCCTCGAGGACGAATGATGCACAAGAGGCGGAGGCTCGAGCGTCTGCGTGGAGGTGGACGACAGCTTCCGTGCACGCTTGCTGCTCCCCACGCCGCGTGAGAGCTCAGGATGGGTCTGGACTAACTTGTAGAGAAACGCGTAGGACGAGGCGCCGAGCTTTGTAGACATGCTAAGTTGATGCAGCTTGTCAAGCGATTCGTGGATGGCGTTTGTGACTTCGTCTCTTCGAGGCAATCGGGATTCGCGATCGTGGATAACTGCGGAGCATAAGATGGTCGAGGTATCGAAGATCGAGAACACGACCATGTGGAACTTAGCGTTGATAGGGAATTCGTGATCGAAGAGGCGCCCAGCCACGGTCAGCACATCGAGAGCCAAGTCTATGCCCATCGCGCGAAACTCGTCGTCCCGTTCAGTCTTCTTATCCTCGCAAGCTCGAGTGAGGAACGGTTTCAGGAAGTCGAGCTTTGTCACGTACAACACCGTGTGAAGCTGGTGACGCTGGAATACAAAGTATGGATGCTCCGCATCAAGCGAAGTGTCTGGATCGTGGAGCCGGAAGATCGCAGGCAGTCCATCGACGAACTTGTCGAGCTCAGTTTGTATGGTGATGATCTCGTTGGCAGAGAGAGCATCCACAGACTGCGCATCGCCCATGATTGTGTTCAGACGCCGACCAAGACTTGCCTGCAGGGCCATATGAGCGAATGGTGACAGTAAATTTGGCTCCGAGCTTGACGAGTCCAGTCGTAAGTTCGGCAGTCTGAAGCTGAGGTTCTTCTGGTCGATGAGGTTTGGTCTTCCGAGCCAAGCTCCCATCTGCCTAAACGAATTGTCAGTGAATGACCTTCAGGATTTCGAAACGCAGGCTTACCAGTCCCAGATGTACAATAACGCCCATATTCGCCTCCGGATTTCAATGTCGAATTCGCAAAGGCCTTCAATATTCGCGTCTCTGTCTATTCCCAATTCTTGCGCCTCCCGTATTGTGCAACCCAATGCATGCCACGATTCGACTATCTTCGATTCTGACTTCAGCCAAGCGCCTTTCAGGAACTGTTCCTGCACACGCTCTATACACGTGTTCGAGGCTGTGAAGCTTTGACTCAGCTGCTCTGCAGCTTCAGAGAACCGATCTGTGAGTTGCTGAAGATTACAGGCCAACTCGAATTCGATCATCTTCCGTAGCGACGGTGTGAGGTATTGCACACTGTATGCACATACCCTCAGAAGCAGGCAAGTGAACTCTGGCGATAGCCGCTTGCCGGCAGCTCGATCAGCCCACCATTGAACGTACTGATCCGTGAATGTAGGGGCGTAGATGGCACTGTATCGGTAGTTGACCACACCAAGGAAATGGTTAACAAATGCATCTGTATGAAGTCAGCAGCAGATACCTGAACGCATCTAGGGCTCCTCACCAGTTATCGAACGAGGGGGAACAGCGTGGAGTACACGCTCTACGACATCGACGCCTGCAGGTTCCGAAAAAGACGGTTTTCTCTGTGTATCCTGTTGGCCAGTAAGCTCTGGATCGTTGTATTGACCTCGACATTCACCTACGACATCAATAGCGCCGACTTTCCAATGCACGTGTCCAGGCATATACCCCCATGCGCGCAGGCCGCCTTCGTTCGCTTCAATCTCTTCGTACTGAGGCGCGCCAGCAGACCCCTCGCCGGAATTTGGATGTGCTCTCTTCTGACCCCTGCTTTCGCCAGAATTATCTCTACGCACTAGACGTTACCACGTGCTCTGCGACTATTGCAAGCAGCCTACGTACCTTACAGAGTCGTGCACGAGCTCTTGTTGTGGTTTCTTCACAGCAAACTGGCACAGATGAGCAACCTTTCTTGCTTGACAATGGTTGCATGGCCATTCGCGAGAACACTGTCTGATATATTAGTTAGGTTTCGCATACGGTATGCAGGACTAGTGCTCGCCTTCTGCTTTCGTCGTTGGCACTCGGTGCATGACACAGTGACTTTGCTGTCTTTCTGCGCCTGCATTGCGAAAGAAGGCTGCATGAAGCGCTAAGGTAAGTGTTCAAGTCGATGTACCACAGGTTCCAGCAGTGTGAAGCACGCTCTTAGGGTGTTTTAGCTTCAAGGGTCCGTAAGAAGGCTGAAAACCTCTCCACAGGCTGCGGACGACACGCCCCACTTAGGTCTGGGGAATCCACGTGATGTGGCGAATTGTCGTACGAGCATCTCGGAGACAGGAGTAATCGAGTATTGCTGTTGAACTCTTCAAGCGCAAAGCATCGATCTCTGAGGGATATGTTCGATGGAGGTCACTGCAAATGCCACCTGTGTAAGCATGCTGTCACTGTGAGCTGCATCGGCGATCTGCAGACCGGGTCCGCGCAACTTTGCTTGCGCGCGACGTCATTTACCACAGGTATATCTAGCTTGCAACAACTTCAACGAAGTGAAGTTCCAATTGCAGCCGGACAAGATCCGGATGAACATGCAGTTGGATGGCAAAAGTGAACTGTGTAATTTGTAAAGAGCAATGCCAAGCTCGCAGCCTCGGTCGTCGGTGGCGCCCGAACGCCCGAACGCAAGCCACCCTCGTTTTTGGGGCTGCAGCTGCAAAGAGCCTCAATCCTGCCGCCTGTCATGCCCCTCATTATTTCGCACGCATGGTCCACAAGTCGCAATGAGTACAGATTCGCAAACACGCATTGTGCCTCCCAGTCGTCGACGAGACAAGCCCATCGTTTCCTGTACGCTGTGCAGACGCCGAAAGCTGAAATGTGACCGTCAAAGCCCTTGTAAGACATGCGTCGATCGAGGTCTTGCGATGTCGTGCACATATGTGCGGAACGTTCCAACTGCTCAAGAGCCCAAGGCACCCCACAGCGTGCACGATCGCATTGATCAATTGGAGAAACTCGTGACGTCTCTTATGGGCGGCAAGGAAGTCAACCACGAAACTCCAACAACGCCAGCGGTACCGCACCTCCAGCATCTCAGTGAAGACAATGATGCCGAGTTACCAAACACGCCAGATCGCGTGCGCTTCACAGACGATACAACAAGCTACACCAACAGCGCGCATTGGGCTAGTATCTTGGACGGAGTATGTGACTTGCACCGAGCTGGTGCACCCAACTGACAGTTGCACAGATATCGGAGCTACGAGAACACCTTGATGAGATACCCACTACAGCACATGCACGAGATGACACTTCTACAGAGGTGCCTGGTCCAGACATCTTGTTTGGCCGGCAAAGGCACGCGTCGAAACAGGAGTTACTTGCAGCACTACCTCCCAGAACAGAAGCGGATCAGCTCATCTCGACATATTTCGCGTCTATGGACACATCTCCGAGTAAGACTACGACATTTTGCAAAGAACATCTCATGTAACTGTCGCTGACAGATCTAGACCTGGTGCACAAGCCGACATTCCTGAAAGAGGTAGGGACCCAGCTGTTTCAACTCAACAATAGCTGACCATCAAATTTAGTATGCCAAATTCTGGATTCAGCCGTTCGAAACACCGACCATGTGGCTTGGCTTTTTGTTCTCCATCCTCGCTATGGGGGCGCAGTTCCAGGCTGGGCTTGGAGACCATGGGATCGCCTTGCAGGGAGGTGCCACACCTTCACTGTTCGCTGCGCGCATCGATTTCTACCGCGAGAAGCTTGTGCAGTGCTTAGTTCTTGCGAACTACACGAAGTGCCCCCCATACACCGTGGAAACCCTCATCATGTACTTTGGCACTGAATATCTACGCTCCGCAGACTCTCAATTCAGCATGTCTATCCTTGTGGGCATCATCGTACGCATTGCGTTCCGCATGGGGTATCACAGAGAACCGTCGCGGTTCTCAGACATTTCCCCGTTCCGAGCGGAGATGCGGCGCAGGACTTGGCTGATGGTCATGTCATTGGATCTCGCCACATCATCCCAAGTCGGTCTGCCTAGGCTCATACAGCCATTCATGTGCGACACACAAGAGCCACGCAACCTGCTTGAGGAAGACATACATGAGGACATTCCTGAGTTGCCTCCTTCGCGGCCAGAGACTGAGCTGACGCCGTCCTTGTATACGGTGGTCTTGACGCGTGTAAGGCTCGCACACGCAAGGGTCATGGATCTGATGAACTCTACATCGCAGCCTCCATATCGAGAAGTTATGGAGCTGGATACCATGTTTCGAGAAGTGTACGAACGGTTGCCGGAATGCGCAAAACCAGTGTCCGGGGAAGAATTTAACGATACTCTCACCCCAGCTTCGATGCGGCGTTTCTACCTTGGCTTGTCATTTCTGAAGAGCGAGCTACAGCTGCATCGGCCATACCTGCTACTCGGTCGCACGGATTCCAACTATGAATACTCCAGACGGGTCTGTCTAAACGCTGCGACGGAAATGCTGGGGTTCCAAAGGAAAGTCGACGGTGAGATACGACCAGGTGGCAAGCTATGGTCTCCAGGGATGCAAAGCTTCACTGTCAGCTGGTATATGTCCTCCATTGTTGCACACGATTTCCTCCTCGCTACGACGGTTTTAGTGCTTGACCTAGACGCCGACCTCACCTCACCCATGCAACAATCGCCTCTCACACCCTCCAGCGGTCTTCCACTCGACCATGGTCCACCGACCCGATTCGAGATCGTCGAGGCCCTGCAAAATGCGCATACAATATGGATGAAGGCAAGCAAAAGATCACACGAAGCGCGAAAGGTAGCGGCAGCGGTCAGGCTGGTGCTCAATAAAGCCTATCCGAGTACCGACATTCCACAGAGTCAGTCCTGGAGTAAGTGAACCTATCACCGGCACTGGGCGCTACGCACAGTCTCTAACAGCGACTAATAGGAAATCCGATGGCGGAACAGACCGAGACTATGTCCCCAGCATCGTCTTTCGACCTCAACGACTTCACTGCAGAGGCCACAGACCCTAACTACCAATTCATGGGCACCAGTGGCTACGCCAATCCATTCCTTATGCCAGACGTTCCTATGGACCTAGATACCTTCACACAGAACTTTTGGGTATGACACTAACGCGTGAAGCATGTTGACCAACTGGCTGACATAATCAACAGGGTGGGTTCCCGTCCGATCTCCAACTACCGCAAGGCCAGCAGCCTCCGTTCTAGAAATGACCGCCCACACGACCTAAAGCCGAATTTGGCTGCTTCGCAAAACCTGACATGCCTCCAGTGGAGCGCCGAGGACCAAGTCTCGGTATGGGTGCAGGGAAGCTGCGATCGAGCGCGCAATGGCAGCGTGAGAGGTGCCGATTGAGTCCTTGTGGACTGCTTACCTTCAATCAGGGAGACCACGGATGCCTTGATCTAATACGAATCGACTCGTGCACCAGAACAAGGCTTTGTGTTTTGAAGCAATCATGTTTCCGATCTGCGCAGGCATTACGTCGTCAACTGCACCACGGGATACAACAAGTTGATAGGATCGGAGATCTAGTGATGCCTTCAGCCTAAAGGAGCGAAAACTGCGATCGCACTCTCTTTATGGCATCTTGTCGGCCGCTTTGTCCCGGTTTGAGGGCTTCCGTGGCTCGAGAGATGACTGAAGCTGTACACGTCGCACCATATCCGGCATAGAGGTCCGAGCTTGTATCAACACTTGTCAGTTTCGATCTCAAAAAGAGCATGATGGGATCTCTCAGCGTTTCAACAACGAGCCGTATCGTTGTTGAGTGTCCGCTGTTCGGTGTTCTTGCTTTGACGTAGCTGCATCTTTCGATCCATGCATACAACATCGAAGAAAACCTCGCTCGGAGCTTGCTCAGAGGACGGATTCCACACATGGCACCGTCGATCTACTTGCATGATGTCGGATAGACTTACGCGGACGGCACGGTCCAACCAGGCTGTTTGATGTCGGCGGGTGCTACCGCATTCGAAAGCTAATCATACTCCTTCATGCGATAGCGCACCTACCCCACGCTGTCAACTACGAACAACCATGGGAATTAGAGTTTGCAAAGACAACTTGGTTCTTCTCGGTGTACCAAAACATTGCGTCATGTCTGCTTGAGCCTCCCGACCGTCAACCTGCTGCCCTTAACACAGACGTTAATGCCATTTGGACCGCATTCGCGCTCTGAAGACCAAGCCACCGCCTCAAGCGTCTCGCGACTGTACATGATGACGCCTACCATGGCGGCCACGGTGGAGTCTCCACATGTTCTCTGGGAAGAGAAGATTCCTATCGAACCTGATCTAGGAGACCAACGACAGTCGACGTACAAGGCGCTACCCTCGCCGCCGAAGACGCCAAAGAGAGTCATGATGAAGTATCGGTTCTCTGGTGTATTCCCGCTCATTCTGTCGCTTGCGGTATTCGTGCTCAGTCTGGTTATGGTGCTGGCTGGACAGAACGAGGGCACATTTGGAGGGCAGTATCTTGTCGCGGTAAGTCACACGTTAGCCATCAGCCTTGCTAGGCATCTGACCCGCCCAGTTGAACACGACTCGACTCGGACAAGACATCATCACGTTCGACAAAGCAAGCGCGACTTCGGCGGCACCGTCTGCCTCAGGCTCTGCTTCTACCACAGCGAATCCTCTCGATCTGCTGAATCCACTCTCGACCAACAGTCCTCTTAACCCAGCAAACCCGGACAATGCTTTGAGCAGCCTCAGCGATGCATTGGGTGATTTTGCGAGCAACCTTACTGATGCTGTCAACGATGGGCTCGGTAACGCGGTGAACGGCGTGGTGGCGGGCGTCGTCAATCAAACAGGGGTCAAAGACTTTTATTACGTGTTTGTCCAGAAGATATGTTCTGGGAGCGTTGTCGGTGGAGATGGTATCAATGCAGGCATTGTCAGAATCGACGACTGCCGTAGCTACGAAGAAGCCGGTGACAGTAAGTGATCCTTGGACCACGTCAACACAAAGCTCACAAGTGCAGGCATGAGAGCGCTGGGCAGGAGTGTGCGCTCATCAATTGTCATCGGCGAGACGCGAGTGTCCATCCCGCTGCTTGCCAAGCTCATTGCTTCGCTCGACAGTATCATGCACAACGTCAACGCGCTGCGCAAAGCCGTCTTCGCCTTCCTCATCATCACAATGGTTGGCTCCGTCCTCTCGGCAGTGTCTATCTTGCCGGCGATGTACTTCCCGCAGTCGCGACTGCTGATCTACTTCAACATGTTCTGGGCGGCTCTGGCAACAGGATTCGCCTTGTTAGCAGCAGCCCTGGTCTCGGTGCTGGTTGTGCTTGCCAGCCTCCTCAGCGGGTTCAGCGACACGGTGGGTGTGCAGATCGACCTGGGAGGAATAGCGCTGCTGGTTGTGTGGTTGAGCTTCGTCTTCGCGAGCTTGGTCACTTTCTACTGGACAAGCGTGTGGTTCGTGGAGACGAGAAAATGGAGCTTCATCAAGCGCCGGCGCGACGAGGATGAGATGGGGCATTGGCGAGGGATTGGGAAGGAGGTCTGGCGGGACCTGAAAGGGCGGCGAAGAAAGGCCAGGATGCGCGCAGACATATAAATCAGCGATACCATGAACAAGCAAAAACACGTGCAAGCGAGGGAAGAAACGAGACGGTCTGGCCGGGCGCGCCCCTGATCGGCAGTGGCGGGTGGCGTGTCTCGCAGCCAATCATGTGTCGCAGCCAATGATGGGGCGACGGTGAGCCCACGGCTCGAATCTCCACAGGGTCCCCGCCAAGCCAGGGGAGCTCAGCATTCAGACATTTTGGTTTTGATGCCGCTGCTCGCTCAGTACTGACAGTCACCCACACTCGTTCGATTGGTACTCTCGTAGCTCCCAGACTGCCGTCGTAGCTCCCAGACTGCCGTCGTATCTCACAATGCGGGCCTCGACCACAACGGCGACAATGCCGCCCACAGAGCCGGCCAAGCGCAGCTTCACCGTCACGGCAGAGAAGCAGCAGGCGCAGGCAGCCCACGACCACGACGACTTCTTCTGGACGTACACGGAAGAGCCGCACCGCACCCGTCGCATGGCCATCATCAAGGCGCACCCCGAGGTCCGCCAGCTCGCCCACGCCCCTCGACCCCCATCGCTAACAAGACCAGGTCACCAAGCTCTGCGGCCCCGAGCCCCTCACCAAATACGTCGTGCTGCTCGTCGTGTCGATACAGGTCGCCTGTGCCTTCCTCCTCCGCGACACGCCCTTCCTGTCGTGGCGCTTCTTCCTGACGGCCTACGTCGTCGGCGCCACGGCCAACCAGAACCTCTTCCTGGCCATCCACGAGATCTCGCACAACCTGGCCTTCCGCTCGCCGCTGGCCAACCGCGTCGTCGCCGTCTTCGCCAACCTGCCCATCGGCATCCCGTACAGCGCCTCGTTCCGCCCGTACCATCTCACCCACCACAAGTCGCTCGGCGTCAACGGCCTGGACACGGACCTGCCCACTGCCTTCGAGGCCTGGTTCCTCGACTCGGTCGCCGGCAAGGCCTTCTTCTGCACCTGCCAGATCCTGTTCTACGCCCTGCGGCCCATGTTCGTCTACAACCTGCCGCTCACCAAGATCCACCTGTTCAACATTGTCGTCCAGCTGGCCTTCGACTACGCCCTCGTGCACTTCGCCAGTGGTAAGGCCTTGGCCTACCTGATCTTGAGCAGCTTCCTTGCCGGATCGCTGCACCCCTGCGCCGGCCACTTCATTGCCGAGCACTACGTCTTCGAGAAGCCTGAGAAGGACGCATCGAACCCCGCAAACAAGATCCCCATTCCCGAGACGTACTCGTACTACGGCATCCTCAACTTCTTCACGTACAACGTCGGTCTGCACAACGAGCACCACGACTTCCCCGCCATCCCGTGGACCAGGCTTCCCAAGCTCAACCGCATCGCCCACGAGTTCTACGACGAGCTGCCCGTCCACAAGAGCTGGGTCTACGTCATGTGGCAGTTCGTCATGGACAAGGACATCAGTCTGTGGTGCCGCGTGAAGCGCGAGGAGGGCGGACGCAAGGTCGGTGCCGGCAGCGGCTGGTCCGAGGAGGAGCTGGGCAACAACGAGAAAAAGGGACGCATTCCTGGTGTCTTTTGATCATCTGGATACTTCCGGAGGTAGAGATGACTAGCATAGTTTGGCCTTCTAGCGATAAATGACTTTGTGGGATTCATATTCGAAAATCTCGACACCAAGTGCACCCGCCTCCCACGTAAACACGTCGTGCAGCACACGTGTATGCTCTTTTGCAATTTGCAAGTCTAACTCTCTCATCGGGAACGACATCTTGGTGTTCCTGAGCAAGCATGGCAGCTTTCCGTGCCGCTTGCCGTCGTGCGTTGCGCCTGACGAGGTACGCTCACGATGACGTTCACACGAATCACAGATACGTCAACCATCTGCAGCAACACCTGCAATAACCACTCGATTGACGTACAGTTGTCTTGCAACATTCAGCAAACTCTCAAGGCTGCAACACAACAACGTTCAAAGTCATCATCACATCTTCAAACGTACCACGGAGCATCACAACCACCACAATGGCATCAAGAGTCCTCCAGTCCTTCACGCGCTCAGCGCCCGCAGCTACACGCTCTTTCCAGCGGCGCACAGCCGGTGCGTCTCCCATATCGTCCATACTCTAACCCGTCACTAACTTTCTATCCAGCACTCGCACCAGCGCTCTCCCGCACCTACGCCGTCAACCCGTCCTCCTCGTCCGCCAGCAAGAACAACTCCAACGCCTCGAACCCTCAAGCCTCTTCCGCCGAATCTCAAGATATCAACGCCTCGGCCGCAACAAGGGGGATGAAGGACCAGGACACAGCTTCCGTCGCAAATCCTGTGTCGCATCCCGAGGATGGTGCCATGGGCGCGACTGAGGAGACAACGCAGAGTCAGGATGCCATGAAGCACGACCCCAAGGAGAGCGATGCTAGTAAGCGCGAGAAGACGCTTGGCTATGGCCAGAACAAGCCGCTGGATGCTGCAGACAAGTAGATCTGGGCTTGACGCAATTGTACAATAAATGGATAATGTAAAAGCGTGATATCACAAAGCAGATCGACTTGACTGCATGCATAGTGTTGTCGTCATGAGCTATATTGACGTCCTGACATGTCCTGTAAGTAAATACTCATATCCTGGAAAGTGGATATGCTGATATGTCCCCGATTCGGCCGATGATCCCAACAGGCAACCTGCCAGCTTTTGTAGACCCGCAGAAACCCTGGCGAACCATAACGCTTGCCTCCTGTCCAAGTACGGCAGAAGGTCGAGCCGAGATCAAACCAGCATGTTGACTAACTGTTCCCTGGAGGCAAAATGCCAGAATCGCACGACCTGTCACGCCTCGCTCTGCTCAGTCGTAGTCACCATGGGCGAGCAGTATGCCGTGCTTTGCACACTCGGCCTGAAATGCCTCAAGCCACTCCAGGCCACCCTCTCCATCCTCGCCCGAGCGCGTGTCGGCGACGAACTTCCACGTTGAAAGTCCCCGGTACTTAACCACTGCCTTGACCAGTCGTAGAAGGTTGTTGCCGCAGGCAAGAGCCAGCTTGTCGTAATCAGGCGGGTTGTGCGAGACCGTAGAGTACCTACAAGCCCATATGAACACCTCGAAAGACAGATTGTCAGGAGTCACGTTGAAGGGCACAGTTCGGGTGAAGAGGTTTCCAAGGTCGACTTGGATGGTGCGTAAAGGCATCTCGTCGGGGACGACTGGTTTCCAGCTCTGACAGAGAGAGAAGGCCACTTCTACAAGGGAGGCTAGAGAGCTTGCTGGGTCGTACCTCTGAAAAGCCTTCCTCGAGAGCTGGATCTCGACATGACGGTACTTTCCGACCGCCGCCCACATAGTGGTCTTTCGTTTCGACACATGGCTGCTGGCGTTTCTCGGTCGTTGATTGTTCCATCGGAAAGAGCCAAGGTAGTCTGCGAGGGGCTTGCCGAGCTCCAGGACCAGCAAACCTTGAGTCGTGACCACCCATTGAGCCTCCTCTCTCAAGACCTTAGTGATCTGCAGAATGTTGAATCGACCAGCTTCGGCTGCAACATGAGAACCATGCTTTCGACAAGCTCCTCGCTCCCTAGGTGTTGATAAGAGTCCACAGCAATCCTTGATGGTGACGGAGGTATCAATGCCGAAAGCGAGACCGTAGATTTTCTGCCGGATCTCTCGGGGAAGCACTTCGAGTGTGCCGCAACCACCCTTTCCAGCTACCCAAGGAACCACGACGGGAGTCACCGGGCTCGGCGACGAAGGGACGGCATCCTCGAGGAATCTCCGCGGGCTTCTAGGGGTGCGTGGAATTCGTGGAGATGTTGGGCCCCCCGGGATCAAGGGCTCTTGCGGACGAAGCTTCTTTGAGGCGCTGAAGGATATTAGAAGCAAGTCAGCCAGGGTAATATAGAACATACGAACCTGAATGCGTCAGGAGTTGTCTTTCTTTTTGCGTTGCGAGATGTGAAGCGTCCATTCGAGTCTCTTGATCTACCGGGAGTGCTTGGTGGTGTCAAAGGGGACAGCTGATCGCCTTGACGAAAGGAACGCTGGTGTTCTGGTACTGGACTTGGGGATCTCGAAAGAATCGAAAGCTTGGAGGTGTTGGACGCCGCCGCCGAAAGCGCTGGACTCGTGCGATCAGCTTCGAAGAAGTCGTCGCTGGACATGTTGCTGGTTCACCAACCAATTGCTCTCGCGTTTGCTGGTGCTTGCCTGCTATGGATGAGGTGGTGTTCCTTGAAGACGAAGGGCATAGGTAAGGGAAGGTCTGCCTGGGCCTATGAGACCTTAAGTACCGCAGGAGCCTGCCTTCACCCTAACATCGAGGACTGATGCGCTGGCGAACCACAAGCTGTCGCTCGGGCCCACAGTGCCAAGTGGACTTCACCTCGAGTCCTCACCATAGCCGACAGAAGATGACCTTCACCTTGAAGCTTCTGGGCATGTGCTCGGTAATAGATGCATAAGTCCCTTCTTGACATGGTTGGGGGTACAATTGAGGACATATCGTATTACAGCGGGTAACGTCGACGGTCAGGCGTTGGTGTTGTCGTGTCTGAGAAAAAAGGCGCTGTCTGCGAAAGAAGGCGCAAGTTGTTTGCTTCGCCATTTTCACACGACAGCCTGCGAAGGAGCGGTCGTGATCGCCTCTACGCACCTGCTACGTCCTTGATCGTTGCTTCCTGGCAAAACTCGCACCAGCTTATGTCTCCCAGCGAGCTTGCCCAGGTAGTCAGCCAGACAGTTAGATCATCTTCGTAATAGACTCCATGTGGTAGCGTAAAGTAGGCGAGGCTTGTTGAGGCTAATGTGCACGCCCTTATCGCACAGCTGTATGCGCGCGAGCATTTGGGTTGACCAACGTTGCTTTTGGTCAAAAACATGTGTGCGAAGGTGACAATACTGGTCGTTAGCGTGGACAACGAGGAAGCTGTAAGACGGAACGGATAAAGGTAACCTTTCCAGCTTAGCGTAGGAGGACGTGGGACGTTGCGAACCAGAGGGGCAATAGAGAGCGAACAGCCACCTGTTCATTAAAAAGCATAACTATGTTGCTTTTTATAGAGCCAGACTAGGAGGAAGACAGCTTGTGTAACGCGCTAGAGCTAAGATCTTAAGGCGCAGCTTATATAAGTAATTACAACCTACAGACACTTATCTTCAAGCAGAAATATAATTGTAAAAGAAAGTAGAGAAGGAACTAGACTACTTTTGTCTAATGGTATAATGTGTATATATTAATATAACTTAATAATATTGTTTGTCCCTTCTCACTATGTCTAGCAGGTTTTAAGTTCTCTACTAGTGCGCTAAGCTTAGTAGTCTCTGCTTAATTATATAGATCTAATCTTACTAAAGCTTGTTCTATTCAATACACCCCCTTGGCTTAAAAAACTTCTCTTTTAGCTAGTTAGTATTTATATAATTATAAGGTTATTAAGTTATTCTTGAATTATATTAAGAGGTATAGTATTTGTTAACATATGTATACAATAAGCAGCGTAGTATAACAAGCAGCGTACTTTTGCCAAGACGATACTAAAACTTACGCTTTTATAGCCTAAAATACTATGAAGTAGCGCTGTATAAGGCAAAACAAGCTATAATAGTATTTAAAGACTTCTTCTACTTTATTCTTGCCTATTTAAGCGTTATGCCTACTCTCTCTATACTATCTATAGTGTTATTAGGATAGTTTACCTCTTTTAGCCTATACCTGCTTTTTTACCTTCTTACTATTACTACGCGTGCTAAACTCCTATAGCGCAGTTAAACGCTAGCTTTCTTTAATTATAAGGCTTCCCTTAGCTTAAATATGCTTTCTTTTATATAATTTATATTATATAGCAGCTTTATTAGCTATTTGAAGCTTAGCCATCTCTTATTACGCTAATACTAGCTTATGTAATAGAATTGCTCCTCCCTTTGCGTAGTGCTTAAGCGCGCTTAGCATAGAATTTAGTAAGCTGCCCTGCGACTTCTTATACTTCTCTTAAATTAAAGTCAATTGCAACCTAAATTCTAGGGTATTACTTAGGGTTTGTAACTGCTAGGGCTTGTTGTTTATAGAGAGTAGTAGTAATAAAGTGCGCAGCTTTATATTAAGGGTTAATATAACCTATTCTAGGTTAAAAGGGACTAATCTAGCCCCTTAGAACCCTCCCTAGATGTTACTAAGGGTGATAGCTTTCTTATAAGCTACTTTAAAGTATAGCAGAAACTTATGCTTAGTAATATAGTTAATCTAGTTATGTATAAGCTTATTAACCTTATCCCTATACGCCTTCTTTAGAGGGCCAAAACAACCTATATTAAGTAGCTGCAGGAGGTGCAACAAGTGCGCAGGCATATATAGGGTTACAATCTTCTAATCCTTATAGTATTGCGTAAATTTTGTAGAGTTAGGGCTCCTATAACTATTAATAATTAGCATATAGTAGGTACTAATAGTACGTGTCTTTATATGCCTATTAAAGTGCTTTAACTAGTTAAAACTAAGCTTGTTAGTAATCTAGCTGTTCTTAGAGATAGTAATAGTCTAATCTTAAGGCAGGTTGTTATCCTTATACTAGCTAGACTAGTATTAGCAGGCTTTAAAGATAATGTAGGGTAGAATAGCCTATCCTATAGCATTAATGCCTTTAATAACTATTACCTACTCCTAATTGCCTAGCTAGACCTGCTTTGCTTTTCCTAGCTTCTCTATACCTGTAATCACTTTTCTGCTACTTATCTAGCCTATTATAAAGCCTATCCTGTTAAAGTTATACGTGTTATTGTCTAGGATACTATACTTAGCTTTCATATTAGCTACTAGACTAAACTAGCCTTAGATTACTTTAAGATCCTTATAGAGGGCTTGCTTGTAGTTATACTTATAATTAAAGACTGTTTTAAGCTCCTCCTAACGCAAAACAAACCTGCTAGCCTACCTAGGGCTAACAGGGGCTAAACCGCGCTCTTTTTGCAGAGAATTAGGTATATTAGCTACAACTTTAAGCTAGGGGTGCTCTCCTCGCGTGACTAGGTTAAGTATACGCATAACAATTACCTACTCTTTAGCGCTAGTTAAATTCTGTAAGTTAGCTATAGTATTAATATATAAAGGTTATTCTGCGCGTCTTATATAAAGTATACTTTTAGAGGCGCTGTAGATAGCTATAGCGCGTTATACTAAGAGTTTTGTATCTTATTTAAGAGCTTAAAGCATAAGCTAGATCTAACGCTCTTTTAACACATTAAAATATAGTTGTTGTTAAGGCATTAGTAGAGAAAGGGTGTTTTAGTATAGTTTTAGCAAAAGTGTGCTGCTTGTCATACCATACTGCTTGTTGTATATGTACGTTACCTTTCTAACGTTAATTATAACTAGTCTAAGTTGTTATAAAAAACCTTTCTACTTACTTCCTAGAAGTACCTTTATAAGTCTATAAGCAATTACGCTTTTAGATAGTATATATTCTACCTTGATTCTTCTCTCTAAGACCTCTTATTGGATCTAGTAGTTATAGATGTCTATATATTAGAGGTTTGTATAAACGCAGAAGACCTGTGTTGAAGTCGTACACAGGACAAAGTCCTAAGTATACTAGTTCTATTAGGTCTTGGGGATAAGTGCTAGTTCTAGAACAGTAGGGTAAGTTATTAGACAAGGTCTGATATACAACTTAGAGGTTTAGTAACAGGTAACAGGATTAACTAGCTAGAGTACTAAGGTTAAGATTCTAAAAAGTAACTTAATTAACAAAGTTAAACACAAACTATAAGGGTTATATTCCTATGTGCTATATACTATAAGGATTGTGTTAGCTTACTAGGCTTACTATAAGCTGCATAAGCTATTACGTAGGTCCTACTTATACCTATAGACCTACTAGGCTTACCCGCCAAGGAGTAAGCTAGTCATGTAACTAGTAATTATGCTATGCTATAACTATGCCTCTTGTAGCGCTGTTGTAGAATTATAATACTTACCTGCTGTCTAATGCTAACAGGTGTTAGTAATTAGTTAGATATAAGTAGATTATAATACTAACCCTCCTCTTTCTTAGATTTGTCTTAAATCTTATTAGTAGTTCTTTATAAGCACTTGCCCTGCTTGTTTCTAGTTTCTAAATATTATTATGTCCTCTGCAACCTAAAAGTGTCTGCGTCTTAGCATTAAAATCTATTGCTATAATATTACTGCGCCTTTTCCTTATAATTGCTGCTTTAGCGCTAGTTATAATTGTTTTATTATGCCTAATACTAACTATTTAAAGTGCGCTAAGTGCGTGCGTATAGGATATCTATATATTAACCTGTCTTAGGAGTCCTTAGAAAAGATAAGGGTAGAGTATAAAGAAAAGGTTAAAAAGGATAAATAACTCCTTATAGAGGTAATTGCGCACCTGCTACATAATAAGAAAATCCTAGCCTAAGTAAAAGATAGGGCTGTAAAGAAGGCTAAATGCCTTATAAATAAGTTAGAGGAATTAGGCAAGGATGTTTAGGCTAAGGAGATTAGCTGCCCTGCTGTAGACGCGCTAGTAGGGTACTCTCCTGCTATATAGGCTATGCTTAACTTGCTAGATACTTCTGCAAACTTTAGAACTTCTTTAGCAGTTATTAGTAATTTGTAAGGTTTATAGTTAGTTCCTATATGTTCTTAGAGTCTAGATATTCTAACTATTTAACTAGGTACTTGTTGCTATTGCCTTAGTTGTAATACTATATTATTTTTTTAACTTCCTATTTATCCTAGCTGTCTGCTTAGTAGTAGAAGTCTTGCTAGATTAGCGTTCTTAGGTTAGCTAGTTCTAACAGCAAGATATAGAACATAGGGTAAACTTTTGCATCTTTAGGCAGCGTAAGTTAATAGTTAACTAGGCTAATTTATTAAGAAATAAAAAATAGTCTAACCTTAAACTTATCTAGTTTTTCTATTAGTTATTATGTGCGTAGGTTTTTTATAAGGAGATATACTTTATCCCATTCCTTTAGCAGAGGCGCTGTTTTTTGTTTCTTGTTAACATAAGAAATGCTCCCTAATTAAGCTTTAGCAATGTTATTAAGCAATTTCTAGTGTACTTCCTTTAGTGCCTTAACTAAGGTAATTGCTAATTCTATTTAGATGCTGCTGTCTAATAACCTTATAAAGAGATTTAGCTGTCTGCTGTAGTTTATAAAGAATAGTAAATAGCCTATTGCTTTAGAAAGCTTGTTGTCATATGTAATCTATGCTATAGGCAGTAGTAGAACCTAGTCATCCTACTGCTAGTTGCAGTAGATGCAGAGGTACGTCTCTATTGTCTAGTTTACTTGTTTAGTCTGCCTGTCTGTCTGCAGATAGTAGGCTGTAGAGAGCTTCTTCTTAGTACCTATTACTGCTAGAAGCATAGTCTAATAGTTTAACGTAAAGAGCTTATCTCTATTACTAATAATTAATTCTAGGATGCTATAATAGCAGATAATGCAATCCTTAAAGACGTGCACTAACTGTTTAGCTGTATAGCTATATCTAAAGGGTATTATCTCAGCTTACTTAGTAAACTAGTCTACTACAACAAAGATTAAGTTATAGCTATATCCTATAACTAGATCCTTAGAGATAGGCAGCTATATAACAAAATCTATTGTAATATTTGTCTATAGGGCTGTTAGTAGCTCTATTGCCTATACTTCTCTATACTTAGCGTGTGTGCTGTGTTTGTTTTACTAACAGCTTACGCAATTCTTAATAAACTTGCTAACCTTGTCTTATATATTTAGGAACTTATAGTGTCTCTTAATAAGTTCTATTATTCTTATAATACTAGGGTGTCTATGCAGCAGTTTATTATAATGACTACTGATAACTTCTTCTTCTAATTCCTCTAGTACTTATACAGGGACCTACTTATCCTGCGTAATGCGTATAATCTAGTTAAGCTGCTAGGATAGTCTAAGTAACCTGTCCTTACTAACTCTAAGAATAGCAAACTTATTAATCGTTTTCTTGCCTGCAAGGTTGTGTTAATAGCTAAGGGCGTGTACCCTGCTGTTTTCCTTTCCTAGCGTGTATAGAATCTTAAACTTATACTAGCTAAGCATTTCTAACTAGCAAATTTGTTATTAGTTTAGAACCTTAGTAGTAGTAAACTGTGCTAAGTTCTTATAATCTGTGTAGATAGTAAGCTCTAAGCAGCTTTCTGCGTAGACTCTCTAGTATTGCAACACGTTAACAATAGCTATAAGTTCCTTGTTATGCACATTGTAGCGTTCTTTAGGTAGCGTAAATTTTCTTAGATAATAGGTAATTAGGTGCTATTATCTATCTTGCTCTTGCGTAATACAAGCTCCTAATGCTAGATCCAAGGTATTAGTTTTAAGGCGCGCAGGTTTGCTGCTCTTAAATGCAATTAACATAGGTAGCTCTATGCATGCTTACTTAAGTAATTAAAAAGCATCTTCCTATGCTTATTCCTACTTAAACAGTGTGTCCTTCTGCGTAAGTTGCGTAAGCAGTAAGGCCTTTATAGAGTAGTTTTTAATAAAGCGTTAGTTAAAGTTAACAAACCTAAGAAATCCCTAAATTCCTTTAACTAAAGTAGGTGTTAGCTAATTCTTTATAACCTAAATCTTTTTATTGCTTATTATAACTCTATATCTTCCTATAATATAGCTAAGGAACTCTACTTTGTCCTTGTGCTATTTGCACTTCTCTAGCTTTAGCCTAAGGTCTGCTTTTGCTAAGTACCCTAATACTTATCTTATATAGACCTTGTGTTCTTCTAGCGTTCTGCTATACACTAGGATGTTATTAAGGTATGCTACTATAGTAATGTCTAGGTGCGTTTGCAATACGTTGTTAATAAGCGCCTAGCACACAGCTAGTATATTAGTTAGCCTAAATAGCATAACTGTATACTTAAAATGTCTATAATAGGTTTTAAACGCTGTCTTCTATTCTTTGCCTTCCTTTATATATATAAGGTTGTACGCTCTATATAAGTTAAGTGCAGTAAAGAACATTGCTCCTAAGAGTTAGTCTTATAACTCTAATATGTTAGGTAGCAGGTAACAATTCTTAACTATAATATTGTTTAACTTCTAGTAGTTAACGCAAAGCCTAAGCTTGCCGTCCTTCTTTAGTACAAATAGAATAGGGAATCCTGCTAGGGATTTAGATTTCCTAATAAATCCTTTTATAAGGTTCTCCTTAATATACTCTTACAGTATCTTAAGTTCTTTCTTAGATAGTTAGTATATAGGCCTAAAGGGTAGTTCTTTTCCTTCCTTAAGTTTAATCTTATAATCCTAAGGTTAATACTTAGGTAGCGCTTTTGTAGATAACTCTTCTTTGAACATCTAGGCGTACTAACAATACACATCTAGTATAGTAGGAGGTGCACTCTTAGTCTCCTTAATTGTTGCAGAGGGGCTCTTCTAGTCTACATAATTAACTACTCTAATTTAGCGCATCTAATATATTAAAGAGATGTTGTTAATCTCCTTCTTATCTACTAGCTCTAGCATAGACTGCGTAGGGTAGTGTGTAGCAGTGCTGCATCTATACCTATTAAATTAAAGTGTTCTCCTTGCCTAGTTAACGTGTAGGTTATGCTTCCTTAACTATAGTAGTTCTAATATAATATTATAGGCAGCTGTCCTAAGAACGTCTAGGTCTATTATCTCTTTATAGTGCTATAATTATAAGGGGGCACCTTAAACTTTAAGCATAACTATATCTTCCCCTAGTATTAGTTCTCTGTTAGCTACTTGCAAGGGGTACAGATTCTTCTTATACTATAGTAGGAGTCTAGCTCTCTCTACTGCTGTGCAGGATATATAGTTTGCCTAAGCACCTAAGTCTAATAATACCTTTAACTACACATCTCCTATAGAGACTATAAGTTTAATAAGGTAATTGTTCCTAATACTATTAATAGAGCAATCTCTAGTACTCTTTAGTACTGCTCTAAAAAAGACTTTATGCCCTTAAACCTATAATACTCTTTCTTGATAGCGTGTTGTTTGTATATAGTATTTAGGCATTCTTCCTAATAGTGTCCTATGCAGTATCTATTAAGGACTAACTGTATAACAAGTATCTCTTACAGATCTATAATCTCTAGAAAGTGTTGCTTAGTGCGTTTGTCCTATAAGTACTTAGGGCACTTAACATTTTTGCACGTATACTATGCTTAGGTATATCCTACTAGTCTGCTTATAAACTAGTAGGCTTTAACTTTTGCTATATAGTGTGCCTTATACTATCTATAGTAATAGTAAGTCTAGGGTAATTCCTTATGCCTAGGGTTGCAAATGTCTTGCTAGTGCATTATACTATTATAATAGGTCCTAGTTGCTTCTACGCAGCTAAAGTCAGGTTTGTTATGCTAGAGTTTATAGCAATTATGTAGGTTAAAGTCTGCCTATATTACGTAGTTGTTGTCTTCCTACTTAGCAAACGCAAGATTAGCCTAATCTATATTAGTCTTCTTACTATTAGCTAGTTATTAGTTAAGTCTAGTAAGTCCTTTGCTGTCTTTAGCTAGGTATGCGCGTACACGCGTAACTTTATAGTTCTAGTACTTTTCTACTGCTTTATACTCTTCCTCTTTATTGTTATTAGATAGCTCCTAGTTATATATAGCTAACTGCTTGTTATACTAGTTGCCCTAGTAATAGGGTAAGTAGTTAATGTTTCTAGCTTAGTCTAGTTCCTAACGCGTCTTACGTTGTGGCGTATTAATTATAAAGCTATTACCTATATATATACCCTTTATATTATATACCCTTGTCCTGTCTTCCTTTACTTCAACTAGGATTGTGCTATTACAAGCATTTAGGTGTGTGTTAAGTTTGCGTAGCCCTAGGAGGATTAAAATAGTAGTATAGTTAGTAGACTTAGTATCTGCTAACTAGTTCTGCTATATAGTTTATTGTTTATCTAATCCTAGGATAGCAAGTATCTTATGTTTATTAGAGGCGTAGTATTTGTTATCTTTCTTAAACAGGTTGCTATAGTAGCATGCTCTAGCTACTATAGCGTCTTCCTCTTGCTCCTATTTATAGGCTTAATAGTACTTGCTAGCGCAAATAAGCTTGCTGCTAAGTACCTTATAGATAGAGCGTCTAAGCGCTGTGTCCTTTATAGTAGGTACTTCTATAGGTTCCTTATGTTGTTATTAGCAGTTCTGTTGTACCTTAGTGCACGTAGCTACTAGCTCCTTGTAGTCTTAGTAAGGTGTAGGCATATAGTTATAACAGCTGTTATTGTTAGTATAGTCCTAAGTGTTGTCGCGCTCTAACTTAGTATCTTCTATAAGACAACCTATGTCTTTAGTAAGAACTTCCTATTTGTTACTAGTCCTGTTATTGCTAGTAGTTAGCACGTTAAGCTGTTAAACTACCTTATTCTTTATATAATAATCTTAGGTAAAGTGGCCTTGCTTACTATATCTATAATTAGTTACCTTAGACTTGTCTAGCTTGCTTCCTTTATTCTAACTCTTGTTCTACCTATTAGGTCCTTTGTTAATATTTAATAGGTCTATAGCTGTAGGTCTATAGTATCTACTTTGCGTGTTGTTGTAGATGCGTTAACTGCTATTTAATTAGTAGTGTCTGCTATGCTAGCTGCAGTTAGATAGGTTGTTGCGCTATAGGTTGCGTAGTAGGGGGTGTTTGTTAGCTAAGATAACGCGTAAGCGTAGATCTTCTTAAAGCTCCTATTATAACTTATAGAGCTTAACGTTAATATTAATTGCAGTGTCAATAAGGTTATTAAGGCTGTTAGTGCTAGCGCTAGTGCGTATTAGCTCTGTCTTAACTTAAGGCTTAAGACCTTGCTTAAACATAGTTATTAGGGCAGTGTCGTCCTAGTTAGTATTAGCAGCTAGCTGCTAAAACTCTGCAGTGTAGTTAGCAGCTAACTTAGTCTAATAAACGCGCTAAATCTTACGTTATGCAATTATAGGTTTGTTTAAGACTCTAAAGATAGGCTTAACCCTCTCTTTAAACTTGTTAAAGTCTAATATCTATTTATCTACTTTATTAGGGGCGATGCCTGCCTAGACCTACTAAAC
The DNA here is from genome assembly GCA_030271015.1 of Didymella glomerata. Lineage (NCBI taxonomy): Eukaryota > Fungi > Ascomycota > Dothideomycetes > Pleosporales > Didymellaceae > Didymella > Didymella glomerata. The sequence continues at coordinate 632,244 of JAJOHN010000009.1, forward strand.
AAAGGGTTTAATCTACGTAAAGGCTTTTCTACGCATATAGCTTAATATAAGAAGGACTTACTTATTAACAGGTACTCTTTTACCTTAGAAGGTAAAGAAGAGGTTCTACTACATAAGCTAATTATCTAACTTGCTATAATCTCTACTATAGAGGTTAGGCTTATTAATGTTTATAACATTCTAGGTTATAGTACTAGTGTTAGTTATGTCTGTATTATTTAAGCAAGAGTTGCTAGGGGTAGCATATATTCCTAAAGTAGAACTTATCTTAGGGGTGTTTAAAGTGTTAAAGTTGTACACAGGATAAAGTCCTAAGTATACTAGTTCTATTAGGTCTTAGAGATAAGTGCTAGTTCTAGAACAGTAGGGTAAGTTATTAGACAAGGTCTGATATACAACTTAGAGGTTTAGCAACAGGTAACAGGATTAACTAGCTAGAGTACTAAGGTTAAGATTCTAAAAAGTAACTTAATTAACAAAGTTAAACACAAACTATAAGGGTTATATTCCTATGTGCTATATACTATAAGGATTGTGTTAGCTTACTAGGCTTACTATAAGCTGCATAAGCTATTACGTAGGTCCTACTTATACCTATAGACCTACTAGGCTTACCCGCCAAGGAGTAAGCTAGTTATGTAACTAGTAATTATGCTATGCTATAACTATGCCTCTTGTAGCGCTGTTATAGAATTACAATGCTAACCTGCTGTCTAATGCTAACAGGTGTTAGCAATTAGTTAGATATAAGTAGATTGTAACAGTATGCTATCCTACCCTTTATTATCTATAAAGGCATTGTACATATCTTAGCCTAGTATAAGGAGGAAGATATACTGTATAATTAGAAGCTCTTAGTCTCTACTGATAGCTAGACAACTAACGCACTTAGTCTTAAGTAACGTATATATACAACGAGCAGGACAGTTAACAAACAGGACACCTAGATCTACTAGTAAAATTACGTTTTTTAAAGCTAGATAACTCTTGCTATACTCTATAATAAACTCTAAAACTTTAATAATAGTGCTGCAAGTACTTAAAGAAGCTCTTATCAGAAGTTGAAAGGTCTAGCTAGAATAGAAGATAAGTTATCTAAGATATAGTAGATTGCAGGGATTATTCAGACCCACTTTTTTATACCTTAAGAACTAGTATACATATAACTTATTCCTTATAATATACTAAACTTGATATATATAGAATGTATATGCTTAGTTTTTAGAAGATTCTATCTAATAGTACTAGAGTTATTAAGCTCTAGATTATTGGTTTTCCTTAGTAAATCTAGGTGTCCTGTTTGTTGACTGTCCCGCTTGTTGTACATGTACGTTAGTTAAAGTACTTTAAATAGCATATAAAGGCGCGCTAGAAGGGGTTGTACAGGCTGCTTATCTTAGACAGCTATAAAAGCTACCTTAACTAGGATTTTAAGGACTACTGCCTTATATATAAGATTCTAACCTTTTGTATGCCTGCTTACTTGTTGCACATCCTCTAACTACTTAATATAGTGTGTTTCTTGCTATTAAAACGTAGGTACTCTTAACGTACATAAGCCTTAGCATCTAAATATGTCTTTTATATTACTAAAGAAGGCTTTCTTCCTGCCCTTGGAGACGCGTTTTTTAATATATTTACGTATAAGAACTGCAAGAAGGCCTTTAAGGCTTTAGGGCTAGTGCCTGTTAATTCGCAGCGTGTCTTAGATTACCTTAATATGCAGATTTATATGCCCTTACTAGTACTCTACTTAGAAATACTCTAGGAGTTAAGAACACTAAGTAACATACACAAATTTAGATTATAATTAAGACTAGTAGGCAATACCCTTGTACAAGACCTATAATTAGCTTAGAAAGGATACTTGCAGCTAATTAAAGAAGCTAAGACAATGCTACATAAGAATATGATTATAAAGTTACGCATTTACTAACTTAAAGAGCAGATAGCAGTGCTTACTAAGCGTACAGGTTGTAAACAAAAGTAGATCTAGCATAGTGGTATAATAGAGTATAGCGCAGCAGCATTAATAGTAGCTAAGAGTGCGTCTAGCAGTTATATAGTAGCAAAGAAGGCACGTAGTAGTAGTAGTTAAGAAAGAGCACAACTAGGTTAACAGCACTATAGCAGCTGCAGCAAGACTAGGCACAACGCGCATACGTGCTAAAAAGATATAAAAGAAGATTCTATATTAGATATAAGCGCTTCGTACAAGGAATCTATATATAGTGTTAAGTAAAGTAGATATTTATATATAGTGTTTGCAATGCTAAAGAAAAGTTACTGCTTTAGTAGTGTTACTGCCTGAGTAGTGCTTTACGTTATACAAGTTGTTTATATATAAAGGGAATTTTAGAGGTAATATAATCTTACTTCGTAGAGCTTATAGGTAATAGGTAATAGGTAAAGAGCTTATCATCCTAGGTTAAGACAATTAAGCTCTTAACTAGTGTAGGACCTGCTCAACAAGCAAGCTGTAACCTAATAGCTTGCCTTACAAGCTATCTACACGCTTGACTGCGCGATATACTCTACTATAAAAAAGGCCTAGATTGCTAATTGTTCTAATACCTTCTTAAAGAATAACACGAGTAGATGATATAGACAGGAGACGTGTATATTAGCAGAGAACCTAGGGCCTTCCCTTATGGAGAAGCTATAGAGTACAAGACTGCGAGTATAATAAGCTTGCAGACCTAGATAGAGTAGACTAGTACTCTATAATAGGCTTAATAGAGCAATATAGGTACTTATAGCTACTCTATACTTTGTTTAAACACGCAAACAAATATAGTTTCTAGGAAAATAAGCTGCTTACTATCTACGTAGTAATTATAGGCTTAGCCCTAAGAAATTAGAGACTTATTACTAAATCTAAGCCCTAGAGACACTATAACAAGCTTCCTCTACTTCTACAGAAGTAGAAAGATCTTCTCTACTACCTACTAGGCACTCTATTTTACTAGGCCTGTAATAAGGAAACACTATTAGAGAAGAAAACTTAGAACGAAGTAGATAGATTAAGCGCCTTATTAAGACCTTTACTACTCAAATAGGTCTTTATATATAAACTAGATCAGGATAGGTACTTTATAAAGTGCAAAGCTAGAATCTATGTTAGAGGAGACCTCTAGGCAAAGAACTTAATTATCTTAACCTATGCTATAACCCTTACTGCGCGCTCCTTCTAAACTATAATAGTAATTACTACATAGTTTAACCTAGAGCTTCTGCAGTATAATGTTGCTAGAGCCTTTCTAAATATAAGCTGTTAGCACTAACCTAAAGTGCTCTGCAAGCTCCTAGATAGATTCTCTAACTCTAAGAAGGTAGTACTGCTATTATAAGCTCTATATAGTCTACGTGATTCTCTAGTTTTATAGTATAAGGAGTTGGCTATAACCTTCTAGGAGTTTAGTTTAACTGCCTTAAAATAAGAGCTATGCCTCTTTTATAATATAGGCTAAAAGATAGTACTATTATTCTATATAGGTAATATCCTCCTAGTATTTTACAAGGACAGTTAAGCAGCTATAGAGCAGCTCATAAGCTGAATTAAAGCTAGATACTAAATTAAGAATTATAGAGCAGCTAAGTAGTTTCTAGGAGTTTGAATACTGCAGAATTAAGCTACTTATATAATAATGCTTGCTGATAACGCCTATATTAATAAGCTTGCTACTAAGTCTAATATAGTAAATAAAGGATCTTTCCTACACACGCCTTTACTATAAGAAGAGCTTCTTAAAAATAAGGGAGCAGCTTTAAAATAGAAAGTGAAAGCTTTTTAGAAGTAAGTAGGGTCTATATTATATACTGTAATTATAATCTATCTAGATATACTATATGCTGCCTCCTAGCTCTCTTGTTATTTCACTAATCCTGGAGTAGCTTACTTCTAAGCAGCTAATTGAGTTTTATTATACTTATACTAAATAAAGTAGCTAGGTATATAATATTAAGCTTATAGAGGAAGAGAACTACTTATATATTAAGACGCGTTATCTGCAGGTAATTAGAAATTCTATTAATAATCCTAAGGGTATATTGTACAGCTCTTTAGAGGTCCTATTATATAGAAGGCAGCCTGCTAAGCAATAGTAACAATATTAATAACTAAGGCAGAATTACTAGCTTTAGAGCATGTTGCTAAGGAGAGCGCTGCTCTAAAACAATTCCTCTATAAGCTCCAATTAGACTTAGCTATTCTATAAGAGATTTTCTGCAATAATTAATGAATAATTAGGCTTATAGTAGAAGAGAGCAAGCAGCTTACTACTAAGCTACGCTATATAGATATCTAAAACATATAGTTAAAATAAGAATACGCTAAAGGAAACCTCTAAGTAATATACCTTAGAATTATCAAGATTTAAGACTCTTTCTTATAATCTTTATTCTAGCACATTCCTAAATAGGCTTAGTGTCTAATGCTTATACAATATACCTGTATTGATAAGCAATTCAAGAGCACTAGAACCGTGTGCTTACTAGGCCTATAGCTCTTCTAGTTCTAGGGATATTGCAATCTCTAATTTTCGTAACTAGAGACTGTTCGAGATACTTTGCCTAGAAAAGGCTTGCGTAATCTATTACTATATATATAGTAGATTACCTATAGGCCTATGCAATCTAGCTTATAAATCTAGTATTAATAAGCTAGTATTAGTAATTAGAATACACTAGAACTAGATAGAAGCTTCTGCTTATTAATATGTAGAGAAGAGCAAAAAGCATAAATAGGCCTGCTCTCTCCTCTCTAAGTTCTGTACCTAGCCTCTAGTATAATATCTTCAATATACTATTGTTTTATATCTTTCCTATCCTCTATTAGGCTATACGCTTCTTATTTAGACAAAGCTAGTCTAGATTTGTCTAGGTCTATCTAGACTAGGAAGAAAATAGTCTAGTCCTCCCTCTACTTTCTTTATAAAAATAAGTAAGATACTTGCTAACAGGCTTATAAAAGCGCTCTCTGGATAGAGTTATAAGCGATTTTTAGCATATCTTAATTTATATTATATAGAGAAGGAAGAGATTATAGGAATAGAGTACATAAATAAGAGAAGAGAAGATTATTGAGTATTAGAGAGAATACCCCCTTCACTATAGGGATCCTTCTAACTACTACCAGCAGCTCTTTTAAGCGCTTAGCTAGTAGCTAGAGAGATTAAAAAAGAAACCCAAAACTCTAGCTAACTAGCTATACTAGAGATAATTAGAGATAATACCTATCTAAGATTATCCCCTTTGTAGTATAGATAGCAGCGTGCAGCTCTATTACCTACTATAGGTATAATTAGCCTAAATTCTATTATAAGTAGAAATAACGTACCCCACAGGCGAGCTAATCAACAGGCGAGCTGATTACTTTTGCCAAGCCCCTACCAAACTTTACCCTACCACCCTAATGCATCCCTAACTAGCCTGAAATAACGAGTTAAACAAGGCTTAGATCTAGCTTGCGCTTTAAGCTCTTAAATAAGACGCAAATCTCTCCTAGCAACGCGCTGCAGCTATCTATAAGGTGCCTTAGAGTATACTAAGCACATAACACGCAGAACAACCTTTACAAGCTAATACTATGCCTAACTTATAAGGGTTAGATAATAATAAGGAGCAGGTAATTATTAAGCATATACTTAAGCTTAAGGCGCGAGGATTTAGCCCTTAGCTAGTAGATATAGCTGCTATAGCTAATTCTCTACGCGCTAAGCGCAATCTAGGCTATGTTAGCATAAACTAGCCTAGTATGTTTGTTAAGTGTTAGCTAGAGCTTAAAGTAAAGTTTAATTATAGGTATAACTATAAGCGAGCTCTCTGTAAGGATTCTAGGGTTATATAGGGCTAGTTTAGCCTAGTAGCTAATATTAAAGCTAAGTATAGTATCTAGGATAATAATATGTATAACTTCAACAAGACAGGCTTTATAATAGGCTAGATCTCCTAAGGAGCAGTTGTTATAGCTTTAGAGAGACAAGGAAGGCTAAAGGCAGTCTAGCTAGGCAACTAGGAGTAGATAACAGTTATATAGGGTATTAATGCTACTAGATAGACTATTCTACCTTTTATTATCTTTAAAGCACGTTACTACCTTACTAGCTAGTATAAAGAGGAAGACCTGCCCTAGGATTAAGTTATTAGAGTCTCTGCTAATAGCTAGACTACTATTTAGCTTAGTCTTAAGTAGTTAAAGCACTTTAATGCACATATAAAGGAGCGTACTGTTAGTACCTACTAACTACTAATTATTAATAGCTATAAGAGCTATAACTTGCTCTATTTCTAGCAATACTGTAAGAATAATAAGATTGTTACCCTATACATACCTCCTTACTTATTGCACCTCCTACAGCTACTTAATATAGGCTGTTTTGCCCCTGTAAAGCAGGCGTATAGACGCTAAGCTAAAATGCTTATACGCAACTAGATTAGCTACCTTATAAAGACTAAGTTCCTGCTATGCTTTAAAGCAGCCTATAATACAGTATTTACTCCTAGCAACATCTAAGAAGAGTTTTAAGGTGCTAGATTAGTCCCCTTTAAGCTAGAATAAGTTATAACAGCCCTTAATATAAAGCTTTAGACTCTATTACTACTACTCCCTACTAATAACGTGCCCTAGAAGTCCTAAACCCTAAGCAATACTATAGAATTTAGGTTGCAATCTACTCTAATTTAAGAGAAGTATAAGAAGCAGCAAGGTAGCTTACTAAACTTTATACTTAGCACGCTTAAGCACTACGCAAAGTAGGGAGCTATTTTATCTTATAAGCCAGTTTTAGCTTAATAGGAAATTAAGGAGCTTTAAGCAGCTAATAAGGCTGCTACGCAACAAAAATTACATAAAAGAAAGCAGGTTTAGAAGGAAGGGACCCTAATAGTTAGAGATAGGCAGCAACTAGCAGCTAATGTTAAACTATAGAAAGAGGAGCAAGTATATAAGAGTAAGCTAGTATATAGATAAGGAGGCGCTTAAGGCGCAGTAAAGAAGGCGGAGGTGAAAGTAGCATAGGCAGAGGCAGTAGTAGTAGTAGCAAGGCAGTTATAGCAAGCTTTTGAGGCAGTATTAGTGCGTGCAGCGTATTAGGCTTTAGTTACTCTCTATAAAAAAGTTAGTAAATTGCTAGAAAAAGCTAGAAGGTATAAAGTATTAAGCTTATTAGATATTATCTAATTATAAGTATTAACTAAAGGAAAGAAGAGAGAATAACTATACTTAAAGGAGGTAGTAAAGTAATAAAAAGAAGCTTAGAAAATAATAGGTATACTTAGAGCTATAGTAGAGTTAATAGCTAGAGAAACAGAGGATTTAGCAGGGGTAAGCTGCCTATATACCTAGAGAGCATAGTAAAGGTAAAGGTACGAAGCGCGTTTACGCTGCCTTATACCTAATGCTATAACATTAATATTATAGACCTAAGTAAATAGATAGTAAGCCTTATATCTACTATTACTACTAGAATAAGCTGTTATAGAAGTAAAAAAAACTAAGCAGCTTAGGATATGTCTATATGCTTATTATTAAATCTCTATAAACAAGTGCTTAAACTATATATTAGAAGCGCTGCCTTATAGTAGGAAGCTACTCTAATATTAGATTTAGTTGCTAAATAGACTTAGACAAATTAAGTACTACACCAACTACTGAAGCGCTTATAAATAGGTATTTACTTATAGGAACGCCTAGGGGGTGTGTTGCGCAGTTAAGCTTGTAGATAGCTTATAAGGCAAGCTATTAGGTTACAGCTTACTTATTAAGCAGGTCCTACACTAGTTAGGAGCTTAATTACCTTAACCTAAGATAATAAGCTCTTTACCTGTTACCTATAAGCTCTGCGAAGCAAGATTATGTTCTCTCTAAAATTCCCTTTATATATCAACAACTTTGTATGTAGATTAAGATAATAACTAGTTAATCTATTAATTACCTGAGTACAGTCTCGCAAGCTCGTTATAAGTACGTATTAACAACATATTACAAAAGCACCTAGACATTACTATAGTAGTATACTTTGATAATATTCTAGTGTATAGTTAGACGCTAGAAGAACACAAGGTCTATATAAGATAAGTATTAGGGTACTTAGCAAAAGCAGACCTTAGGCTAAAGCTAGAGAAGTGCAAATAGCACAAGGACAAAGTAGAGTTCCTTAGCTATATTATAGGAAGATATAGAGTTACAATAAGCAATAAAAAGATTTAGGTCATAAAGGATTAGCTAACACCTACTTTAGTTAAAGGAATTTAGGAATTCCTTAGGTTTGTTAACTTTAACTAACGCTTTATTAAAAACTACTCTATAAAGGCCTTACTGCTTACGCAACTTACGCAGGAGGACACACTGTTTAAGTAGGAATAAGCATAGGAAGATGCTTTTTAATTACTTAAGCAAGCATGCATAGAGCTACCTATGTTAATTGCATTTAAGAGCAGCAAACCTGCGCGCCTTAAAACTAATGCCTTAGATCTAGTATTAGGAGCTTGCATTACGCAAAAGCAAGACAGACTATAGCACCTAATTGCCTACTACTTAAGGAAATTTACAGCACCTAAAGAACACTATAATATATATAATAAGGAACTTATAGCTATTATTAATATGTTATAGCACTAGAGAGTCTACGCAGAGAGCTGCTTAGAGCTTACTATCTATATAGATTATAAGAACTTAGTACACTTTACTACTACTAAAGTTCTAAACTAACACTAAGTTTGCTAGTTTGCAATGCTTAGTTAGTATAAGTTTAGAATTCTGTACACGCTAGGAAAAGAAAACAGCAGAGTAGACGCTCTTAGCTAATACTACAACCTTGCAGGCAAAAAGACAATTAACAAGTTTGCTATACTTAGAAAGAATTTAGATAGGTTGTTAGGACTATCCTAGCAGCTTAACCTTATAATAGTAGTTTAGGGCGAACACTACGTACTATTGCAAGTACTAGAGGAACTAGAAGAAGAAGTTATTAGCAATTATTACAACAACCTGCTGTATAGACATCCTAGTATTACATAAACAATAGAACTTATTAAGAGATATTATAAGTTCCTAAATATACAAGATAAGGTTAGCAAGTTCATTAAAAATTATATAAGCTGTTAGCAAAACAAACACAGCACGCACGCTAAGTATAGAGAAGCATAGGGAATAGAGCCCCTAATAGTACTATAGACAAATATTATAATAGATTTTATTACACAGCTGCCTATCTCTAACAATTGTATTATAAGGTATAGCTACAACTTGACTATTGTTATAGTAGACTAATTTACTAAGTACGCTAAGATAATACCCTTTAGACATAGCTATACTGCTAAACAGTTAGTGCACGTCTTTAAGGATTGCATTATCTGCTATTATAGCATCCTAGAATTAATTATTAGTAATAGAGATAAGCTCTTTACGTTAAACTATTAGACTATGCTTCTAGCAGCAATAGGTACTAAGAAGAAGCTCTCTACAGCCTACTATCTGCAGACAGACAGGCAGACTAAACAAGTAAACTAGACAATAGAGACGTACCTCTGCATGTACTGCAACTAGTAGCAGGATAATTAGGTTTTACTACTGCCTATAGCACAGATTATGTATAATTATAAGCTTTTAGAAGCAATAGGCTATTTGCTATTATTTGCAAATTATAGCAGACAGCTAAATCTCTTTATAAGGTTATTAGATAGTAGTATCTAAATAAAATTAGCAATTACCTTAGTTGAAGCACTAAAGGAAGTATACTAGAAATTACTTAATAATATTGCTAAAACTTAGTTAAGGAGCATTTCTTATATTAATAAGAAATAAAAAATAGCGCCTCAGCTAAAAAGAGGGGATGAAGTGTATCTCCTTATAAGAAACCTACGCACACAGCAACTAATAAAATAACTAGACAAGGTTAAGGTTAGACTATTTTCTATTTCCTAACAAGTTAGCCTAGTTAACTATTAACTTGCGCTGCCTAAGGATGCAAAGATCTATCCTGTGTTCTATATCTTGCTATTAGAACTAGCTAACTCTAGAACGCCAATATAGCAAGACTTCTACTACTAGGCAGATAGCTAGGATAAGTAGGAAGTTAAAAAAATAATAATATAATAGAAAAAGGGACAAATTACTACATGTCTAGTTAAAAAGTTAGGATACCCTAACTTAGAAAACATATAGGAACTAGGTACACACCTTACAAACTGCTAGTAGATATTAAAGGAATTCAAGCAGGCTAATTAGGCAGTGCTATATTTAAGTCAAGCTAGTACTCTATTAGCAGGTCCTTATAGGCACTTTAGGTACTAGGCAACAACGTAATACCCTTAGACAGACTATTAAATATTATAGTCCCCTTGTCTGACTCCTATTTTGCTATGCTTTGCTCCTCTATAGATATTGCCTCTTTAGCGCAACAGTCTTATAAGTCTATCTATTAACGCAACTGCTCTTTGCGCGCGCATATAACCTGCAACTCTTTTAATGCCTTCTTAGAGGCCTTAAGCGCTTTATTCTACGCTTTGCAACTTTCTTTTATTTACGCTTGCAACTCCTCTTTCTCTGTAATAAGCTGCGTAAACTCTAATTAAGTTATATGCACATCGCAACGCTAGCTATGCTTTAAGTACTTGCTATACTTCCCTAAATAGATATAGACCTTGTATACGCGCTTGTGCTTCTTACAGGTTGAATATTTTTAAACTATAGCCTCTCTAAACGATTTAACAAATTTGTATAAATAGTAGCAATAGGCTGTACTTAACTTAGATAGTTGTTTAGGTATTAATAATAACTTACTATTAAATAAAGCAGGGCCTAGATAATATAGTTTAGCTTAAGAGACCAAGCTAAGACAAAAGGGGGATAGTGTTATAATCTATAGAACACAAAGGGTTATAGCAAGAATTACACCCTAGTATAGCATAGTAAGAATTACTAGCAAGGGTAATTATATATAGGAAAGAACAGGGCAACGCCTCTCTAGTAACTACGTTACGTAACAACTAATTAGAGGTCTTAGTAATTAGTATAATTAGTGCTTAGTGTAATCAGTAATTAGTACAATTAGTTAATTAGCTCTACTAAGCACTTTGCATATCTCCTTAGTATATAGTATATAGGAACACAACCTTTATAGTTTGTGTTCAACTTTGTTTATTAAGTTACTTCTTAGAATCTTACTTTAACAATAATAAGCTGTATTGCACATTGCTTAGACTTTTGTTACCCTAAGCTGTTATCATAGACTTTGTCTAGACGCAACTTACCCTACTGTTCTAGAGACTAAACTTATCCCTAAGACCTAATAGAACTAGTATAATATTGGACTTTGTCTAGGTACGATTTCAATAGAGAGTAGGCACAATATATGAATATATGAGAATAAAGTAGAAAAGGTCTCTAAATAATATTATAGCTTATTTTGCCTTATATAGTGCTGCTTTATAGTGTTTTAGGCTATAACAGAGTAAGTTTTAGAATAGTCTTAGCATAAGTGCGCTACTTAGTGTACTGCGCTGCTTGTTATATATATACATTAGGCTTTCAACTATTATTATAAAGAACCTATAACTAGATTAGAATACATAAAAGTAAGAAGTAACTAAATTCTACTACTAATTACATTAGTGGATAGACTAGTAAATATGTCTTGCTAGGTCTTCATACTAAGCTTTTCTAGTCCTAGCCTAATCTAGAACGCCTTATATAGTTATAGCAGTTTTCTTATATAACTAGTCTAGGTGCTACCTACTACAAGAATAATAATGTCACTTATCTATTATAGCAATTAAAAGATTTATTACCTAGCTTTAAGGGTCCAAAACTAATGTAACAAGGGAAAGTATTAAAGTGCCTAGGCAAGCCTAAAGTTATTATTGCTTAGCTACTTAGCGGTTGCTTACGCTGCCTAGAAAGTCTCTGCTTGATTGTACAAATCTGTCCTTACTAGCTTGTTCTATCTAGCACTGGTAGTCGGTTTATATAGGTAGGAGAGGAGAAGGTGCGCTTGCGCGTAGTCTTATTGTCGCTCATGAATATAGAATCAGAATTCATGTAGTCGCTAGAGCCGAAAACATTTACGAAACGCCATCCCCAAAGGCTAATCGCTAAATCATAGTAATCGTGAGAAGTGATCTTCCAAGCTGATATCCTCCAAGCTGTGATCCTCCAAATCTATAAAACTTACAGCACAATGTAGGCCGTGATAAGTCAAGTCTCGACTGTCTACAACCCCTTCATTCCTCGACAACGTTATCCTTCGCTTTGAGGTCTGCCAGAGGCCTCCAACCGCTGTGTCCCGGAACTTTCTTGCTCAATGACGTTGAACTTCGCTTCCCCCTAATCTTCATGCTTCTGACGCTCGAAGAAGGACTGGGGACTGGACTTGCTCTTGGACTGATGCGAGGCGATGCGACTTTCGTGGCAGACATCTGTTCGAATCTCCCGGCAAGGTCCTTTACTCGACTGGGCGAGCTGCTGGTATCTCCTAGCAAGAAGTCGTCGCCATCTCTAGAGTTCTCCCGAGGTAGCGAGAGGATACTAGAACCATCAGGATCGGCATTGACAACACGAAGCTTCGACTTGGGCACCGTGAACATGACTTGGACAACGCGACGCTCAACAGCAGCTTCTACATCCCAGTCGCCTTCATCAGCAGGAGTGCAAGGCCGTTGCTCTACGCTCGGTATGCCCAGCTCGTTCGGTGCGATTGGTGTGCGTGGCGTAGGTAGCTCGTCATCCGAGGTGAGATTCACAAGCAAATTGCCTCGCTCTCTCCACTCTTGTCGCTGACGGTCTCTCTCGGCTCGAGCAACGTCTTCTGGTGTGCCCCAATCGTCACCGCTATTGCGTGCCCATTTGCCTTTCGTTTCTTCCTCCCAGTCTTGTTTCCCTCGTCTGCTCTTCCAGAAGGTAGCATCTGAGGCAGCCCGCCTGGGTGGTTGGTTCGAAGAGAAAGACTTTCGGTTATCAACACTCGAAGGCTCTACTGGCGAGCCAGGGTTATCTGTGTAAGGCTCGTGGTACGACACTGCGTTGGTGAGGGATCGAGTCCGATCCGCGCCAGAGGCTGATCGTCGTAACACTCGGCGCACACTGCCTAGCCAGCTCTTCCTAACGTCTCTACTTCCTGGCCTTGACATATCAAGAGCATAGGAAGTCGCTGGTGTGGCAGTCATTGCACGGCTCTGAGTTGCGTCCGCATCTCCAAATGTGTGCGAGTTCGACCCATTTGATGTCGATGAGGTATCAGGGCGTATTTGCTCCGGGTTGCCGCCGAGAAGCATCTCCCCCTCAGCTTGGAGATGTGCAAACGATGAGTGCGCCGTCCTGAATATCTCATGGTCCGGCTGCCCGTTGCTGTGCACACTACTGAATGACTTCGTCCGTGGTTCGGCAGTCGTTTTCCGACTACTTTCACTGTATCTGCGTGGGCGATCGTGGGTAGGGCTAGACTCAGGAGATTGGAAGGGGTTGGCGTGCGCTGTTGTTGTTGTGAGGGTAGTTCTGATGTCAGCGACACGCAGAGATGCGCTTCTGCCAAGACTACCATGGGAAGAACTCCACGACAGGTCGGATCGAGCACTTCTCTCGCTCAGATTCGAGTTTGTGCGCTCATCTGATGATGCTTTGTCAGGAGAAACTCGGCCTGTCGAGATGGTGTTTGAGCGACGGTTCGCCATTGTGTTAGGTCCGGGCCATTCAGTCATTAATTGCTCATGTTCTTGTGTATCTTCTAGGATTGGCGACGAAGACGCAGAGCGGAAAACTGTCTTCTTGACTGCACTGCGGCGTTGACCGTCGAAGAAAGGGTCAAGTTGCGGAGTGTTGTCAAAGACTGATGAGCTCTGTCCAGCCGCGCGTTCAGCGGTTGCGGGTCGTTCGGTCAAAGGAGTCTTGTCGGTAGCTTTCTCGGCTTCATCTTCTTCCTCCTCCAATTCGTGGATCGGGTGGATTTGGCCAGGACCACGGACAGCGCCCAATGCGTATGTGGGTCTTCCACTTAAGCTGCGCCGCAGCCCGCGCGTAGGACTGGGGATTTCGAGGAGAAGGCCTGTTCTTTCGACGTCTTGACCATGAGCGCTCTTCCATCCTTGACCGCCCTGGTTTCCGGGTGGAAAATAGTAAGCCCCATTTGGACCGGTAAGGTACTCCATCGTATCTGCATGTCCACCTCGTCCATCAAATCCAGGTGAGTAATCGTCGATGTTGTACCTGTGGGCTGCGAATGAGAGCTCCTGCAGCTGCTTTTCCCGCAGATCGCGCTGCCGCTTCAGCCTCCTTGTGTACCACATGTAGAAAGCGAAGAGTCCACAAACTGCTGCTAGTCCTATACCTATCCCAGCGCCGAGACCCGCCTTTTGGCTAGGACTTGATAAGGGGCCTGTATCTGCGGAGTCGGAAGTCGAAGGTGGACTTGGGGGCGTGTAATCCGTGACCCAGGTATTGGAGGTGACATTCAAGAAGTAGGTCTCCGTGTTCGCGGTGACAATCGCTCTTCGGTGTCGCGTCCCGACGCTCGTGATCGTATAGCCACCAGTCACCATCATCACACCTCCGGGTAGCATGACCGCGCCGTGGCCGTAGAGGCTAGAGCTGCTTGGAGGACCTTTGCCCGAGGGAGCATCCGGAATGACCCACTTCCATTTGCCACTGCCGCCGTATCCATCTGCGATGTTGAGGATCGCCAATTGCGGCTCGGCTGGAGAGCTGATGTCGCCGACCCAGCCACCGTACACAACGATTTGCTGCCCGTCCGGTGTCAAAATAGCAGTATGGCCAGAGCGAGGGTCGATTGGAGCAACATCGCGTGTTGCCAGATCGGTCCGCGATGGTTCGGGCTGCTGGACGCTAATAAAGGTCCAGCCTTGTTCTGGTAGTGAGAAGAGGGCGATCTGGGACATATTGATGAAAGCAGCGCTAGTATGTCCGCCTACGAGAACAAAGTTCTGCTGCTGTGTCTGCGATCCATCGGTACGATTCGAGTATGTTGGTGACAACCCAGTCATTGTGAACCCTGCTTCTGGTATCGGTGGACCTCGACTCGAGGATACGTCAATCTCATAAGCGATCGCATTGTCTTTAGTGCTGGACGGCGAGAGAGTGACCATAGAGTTCGAGTAGTTCGCAGTCGATTGCCAATCACTGGTGCTCTCGCCAGCGTCTGGACACATACCGCCGAAAATGTAAGCTCCGGTGTTGTCAGCATTTCCGCCGACAATACTAGAGAACGACACGCCGTTGCTCAGATAGTTCGCGCCTAATGTGATGTCACTAGCATCGCTGGCAACTAACACGTCCTGGTGGAGCCAGCTGCCTGCTCCGCTTCCAGAAGCTGGGACGAAGCTCCAAACTTCAGCTCCGATCGCGCCCTGTGAGCAGTTGCCTGTGTATACGGTCAGGTTTCCTCCATCATCAAGTACGGGCGTGAATGCGCGAGAAGCTTTGTCGTTTAGGAATGGCAAAGTCGTGAACAGAGTCGTATACGGTAAGTTGGTAGCACCGATCTTGCTTGAGACATCGAGAGAATCTAGCCGGAACTGGGTGGACGATTGGGACGACGGTTGGAACACGTAAAGTTGGTTGCCATTGTGGAGGAGTCGAGTCGGATTGTAGGGCATCTGAGCAACAGCCGCAGACATCAGAATGGGAATCTGCAGTAGAGTGATCCAGTGGAGCTGGGACACGGACAGCGTCATCATTGCGCGTATGGCGCAGTGTCGACCTGATTGCCTTGCTGAGGACGTTCACCTCGACTGCTGCTTGCGGCGACCCATGGACGATGCTGTGGGGTAAGTCGAGGTAGCGTAGTACAAACTGTCCGACGATAGTGCTGGAACCGTCGTAGCAGGTGGAAGTTGAGGGGTATGCTCAGATCCGCAGTTCATGCACGAAGATGGCTGGTAACATGGGCTGAAAACAAATGGCCAGGTCTCCCAGCCCTGCTTGCGCAACGCGCTACCCTGGCGCCTGATTTCCACTCAACCCGCTCAACGGTCATCAAGCCGTCCAATCAAGGCATGTCATCGTGCCGGAGCAGGAAACTCTTGGAATGCGGGTCGTTCTCGGCGCGGGCAATGCCTTGGAAAACGCCTCGTAACCCCAGCAACCGATTTATGGCTTGCGTGCCTAGCAACATGTGAACGATCGCGGAGGTCAAGTAAACGGTCTAGACACGAGCCCGTTATCTCAGACGTGTATCGCGAAACGCGATGCCAGACTTTGGTGTCTTGCGATATCTTTTGGCGCTCAGAACTCTTGCAAAAGTGAGGAGGCTGGGAGGTGACGAACTTGGGTGGGGCGACAGACAACGCACGTGCGCGCACGTACTACCGAACACTACACCTTCGAAACCACGCGCGATGGTCTCAGTCAAATACCTTGACTGTGCATGATGCACTGGTCGTAGTTTTCTGGAAACCCGTTCAATCTCGCTCATGCTGCAGGAAGGTTGGGACCAACCACTTATAAGCAGGCGCTACAGAGGCTGCGTTCACAGGCTGGTACTCTGCGTTACCGCAGTGTCGAATTGGTGAGTCGAGTAGTGTATCTCGTCTCCTGGCTTGGGTTTGGTGATGTTACTTCCAACAGAAGTTACCGTTCGTGCGCCATGAGAACAGACAATCCGGTAGTCGCTTTCCGGGATACAGTCGTAGAAATCTGGGAAGTCGTCGTACATTTTCGAGCGGGCGCGTATGGCAATGGAGTTGTTCGAGCAAGCTTCAACCCTACATAAGACGATCAAAAAGTGGTTCTTTATAGATGCGTGTGGCCCACTGGCTTCCTACACCAGCAATCTGCCGCCGTCCTGTGGTGATATCGGTGCCTTGACGGAGGCGTAGTTCTTAAGTGCCGCTGTAATTACCCTCGACTACGTCGCCGTCAATGTTGGTGCTATGAGGATGCTTACCGTGGTCCTTCGCGTAACTCATTGTAAGATCCATACGCTTCTCACCTTCATTGTACTCCATCCTGCGGATGCTTTGAAGTACGAGGGAAGCTTGTGGGTCTATGTTATCATGATGCCCTCCATAATCCCGCGCCCAAGGGATAGTCGGCAATAAAGCACAGGCTGAAAGGGTAGCTAGGAGGTATTTAAAGCACTTCCACGTCTTCTCTCTTTACAGAGAGTTGTCTTTCTTTCTCTTTTTTTTTATACGGAAACCCTCCTAGGAATGACACTACAGCGAAACATAGAGCCCAACAGTCAAGGGCCTTAGGGACCTCCAGACACTATTGCTGCGTTTCACATGTGTACAAGAGCCGTAGTCTTTTCTGGAGTACATCGTGAAGCTTATGAATTGCTCAGACGAACATATCACAATTCGCTTTCCACCTGTCGGAGTCGGCCATGTTGTGTATGCTTGTTCGTTCGGCTCCTCAACAATGTTCTGCTTAGCATTTCTGGAAGTCGTGTCCGAGCATGGACACGAGCGCCGCAACATATCGTGACAGCCTATCCAGCCATGCTTGCACACCTCACGATCGAACCCTCCGGTCAAGCGCGATTCAACCCACACACCTTGAAGATGGAGATGGTGCAAGCGAATAGCAACGATAGTGTCATGACCTGGACTGGCTTTTTACAGGCTGCTGTAAGTCTGTAACCACCTGCTTCGCGAACTGTCGACCCCCAAGTTTTTGGCTGCTACTTCGCTGCCCTGCGAGTTCCCAGCAAAAATCTTGTAAGAGGGGACCCGAGCCGCATCTGAGTGCTCAGTGGAGAGCACCTGGGATTGTTAGCGCGCCTTCTTATTCCTGCGCGTTTCTGGTCCTGCCCGCGCCAGCTTTCTCCTCTCCCCATCCCCGCTCCCCGCATTTCTCCACGCACGACGAGGAGCACACGGGTAATTTCATAATTTTACCTAGCTTCGATCCTAGCTACACCAGCACCTGATTCGCGGACATGGCGGTAGTTCTTCTGCTCATTCAGCCGGAATATAGCCACCAGCAGCCCTGGTGACGGCAGGTCGGTTCCTGCGCCGAGATCTGGACAGCTCCCGGCACAACGTGCATGGCGTTTGCTTGACTTGAGAGCTTGTTCAAGCTTGAACAGCGAACCGAATGCTTCGTTTCGTATTCAGTGGAGCTATACCGGCTGAAGCCATTGCCGATACAGGTATGATCGGTGCTCTGGCAGCGTGGTGGCCATGCTAGGGCCGGTGACGGACCATACCACGCAGCCTGCGTGCATCAACGGAGCGCAGGGTTCACGGTTGCTATGGATGGTGCAGAAGAAATCAGGCTTTTGATGAGAGGTTTTCGTCGAATGCCCGAAGGCGAGCGGCAGTATAAGATCTGCTGCTACCGGCCTGTTGGATTCCCCCGAGTCTACTAGAAGATCTGACGGCAGACTCTTGTTACCATGTTCTCCAAGGCCTTGCTCTTTGCTGGCTTTGCTGCTGCTGCTCAGGCAGTCAACTTCACTGTCAAGTCTTCTGGAGGCAATGCTACCAGTCCTTACGCCTATGGGTTGATGTTCGAGGTGAAGCATTGAAGGAACTCATCAGAAGGCAATCCACTAACCTATATAGGACATCAACAACAGCGGTGATGGAGGTGTCTACGCCGAGTTGATTCAAAACCGTGCCTTCCAGGGCAACCCGATCTACCCCAAGTCCACAGTTTACTGGCACCCGATTGGCAGCACCACCCTGTCCCTGTCGAACGACTCCACGCCTCTATCCTCAGCACTCACCAGCTCGCTGCAAGTTACTGGAGGCAATGGCAGTAGTGTGGGCATGTACAATGATGGGTTCTGGGGCTTTCCCGCTGTTGCAGCGTGGGAGTACAAAGGCTCCTTCTGGGTGCAGGGCAAGTTCAATGGCGACTTGAGTGTTACTCTGCAGGGCAACTATTCCAGTAACGTCTATGCTCAGACTTCCGTGAACGTCGCCTCGAAGGCGGGTGCTTGGACCCAATACAACTACACATTCCAGCCAACTCACGATGCTCCTAACGCCAACAACACCCTCCATTTCACCTGGGATGCTGCCTGCGCCAGCGGTCCGCTCAACTTCAACTTGTTGAGCTTGTTCCCACCCACGTACAAGAACCGAGAGAACGGCAACCGTGTTGACCTTATGGAGGCGATGGCCGGCCTCAAGCCTTCCTTCTTCCGCGCACCTGGCGGAAATAACATTGAGGGACTTCAGCCACCGTAAGCACACTTCATATGGGCTAGAACTCATGCTGACTAGATCATGTAGCTACTGGTGGAATTGGACTAACACCCTTGGCCCGCTTGAGGACCGCGCCGGCTTCCCTGGCACCTGGGGTTACGAGAACACCGACGGCCTTGGTCTGATCGAATACATGCTGTGGGCACAAGATCTGGGCATGGAGCCTTTGCTTGCTGTTTGGTCTGGCCTGTGGCTGAACGGCACCTCGCTCACTCTTGAAGAGCTCCAGCCCTACATTCAGTCCGCACTCGACGAGCTCGAGTTCCTGATGGGTGACGCCAGCACCCCCTGGGGAGCTAAGCGCGAGGCCCTCGGCTACGGTCCGTTTGACATCAAGTTCGTCGAAGTTGGTAACGAAGACTCGCTGTCGAAGGGCGGAGCCACCTATCGGGCGTACCGCTTCAAGGCCTTCTACGACGCCATCTCCGCCGCATATCCAGACATCACCATCATCGCTTCCTTTTACGATGTTGACGATACGACCGGCACACCAACCTACAATGCGTCTGGTGACTTTCACGAGTATGCTATCCCGTTACAGATGAGCTCTCAATTCGGCTACTTCGACAATTATACCTCCGAACATCCGATTCTGATTGGCGAGTACGCCGTGATTGAGTACGATACCTTCAACAAGTCCGGTCCGGAGTGGTACTCTGGTGCTCCTCGCGCCCTTTACCCATTCTGGTACGGATCCGTTGCCGAGGCCATCTTCCTCCTCGGTGCTGAGCGCAACTCGGACAAGATCATCGGCTCTTCCTACGCTCCATCATTTCAGAACTACAACCGGTGGGAGTGGATCCCAGATCTCATCGAGTACGATGCATACCCAGGTAATACTGTCCTGAGCACCAGTTACTATATGATTCAGTTGCTCTCCAATACCCGTATCACCGAGAACCTGCCTACCACCGAAGCCACCTTCGGTCCGGCCTACTGGGTCGCTGGCCGTAGCGATGTCACTGGCTCGCATATCCTCAAAGCTGCCGTGTACAACAGCACCGGCAACGTGCCCTTCAATGTCAACTTCGAGGGCGTCGGCGCCTATGCAAATGGCAAGCTCACTTACCTCACCGCTCCCATGAACGCCAGCTCCACCATCGGCAACAACGTGGTCAAGACTACCACCGAGAACGTGCGCGCCAATGGACAAGGCAAGTTCAGCTTCAGCCTGCCGGAGTATAGCGTTGCTGTCTTCGAAGTCACTGCCGAGAACTGTGGCCAGGGCTACCACTATGGTAGCAAGAGTAGCCGTCGTGGCTGGAAGGGCTGGAAGAGCTGGGGAAAGGGACCCAAGCCGAACTGGAACCAGTGGGGCCAGGGCTGGTGGTAGACAGTAGATGGTAGATGGTAAATCGAGGTGGATTGAGACTTGTATCAGCGGGCTCGCCGTTGCTATGTGATGACCGACAGGTACATGAGATAAAGTAGTGTTTGTATACACAAAACCTCTCCACGCTAGGGTCTTGTTCGCGATACCGCAACAATATGCATGCGCTACAAACCCGCTTCGCATATTCGCACGCTAACCGCACCACGCCCGTAGAAGTTCTTCGTCGGTGGAGTAAGCCGACCAAGTAATACTCCTACACCTTGCTTCTCACATGCGAATTCCATCTGCTGCAATCACACGCTAAACTTCATGCCACCGTTCGCGCAAATGACGCTACCAGTGGTCCAGCCAGCTTCAGGCAAACAAAGCATACCCACAATGCCAGCGACTTCCTCACTATATGCCGGTCGTCCTCCAGCGCCCTGTGATGCTTTGTAAATCCTCTCATCATCGATGCCTTCTCTTGGTGCCGCAAGAGGAGTGGTCTCGATGAACGGTCTGTTTGCCTCGATGAACTTCTCGTCGTTGCTCCAGTACATGTCGGTCGCGACAGGTCCAGGGTTGATAGCGTTGACAGTGGCGCGCTCGGCCAGTTCGCGAGCCCATGTCCTTGTCATTGCCTCGAGAGCTGCCTTGGTTCCTCCGTAGATCGATTGGCCCTTGTATCCCAATGAAGCACTAACTGATGACAGACTGACAATGCGTCCGGAGCGATCGTTTGGCAGGTAGGGTATGGCAGCTTGCAAGAGCAGTAGAGGGCCTCGAACGTTGACGTTGAACTGTCGAGCGAAGTCTGCGGCGTCCACATTCTCAACGTAGTTGTTGCCAGCCACGCCGGCGTTGTTGATAATGATATCAAGCTGGAACTTGCCAGTCTTTGGGTGCTTGAAGTTGTTCACTGCTACCTCGACAACGTGTTTAGGTCCAGTCTCTGAGCCCATGTTGGCTTGTACTGTAATGGCTTTAATCCCATACTCGGCTTGCAATTCGCTGGCGAGGTCTTCGGCGGCTTGCGCGGAGGAGTCGGAGGTATAGTTGAGGACGAGGTTGGCACCTTTGCTGGCTAGGTTGCGGGCGACTTCGACACCGATACCTGGACATGTCAGTTGGGTTTCCCAATTGCTCGGCGGCATAGATCTTCTGACCTCTTGAAGCTCCTGTCACAAGCGCGATCTTCCCTTCCAGAACCCGTTGGCTTGAGCCAACCAGGTTTGTAGACGCAGTTCGAGTGTGCTGAGGCCTGGACATGGTTGTGTGTGGTTTTGTATGGTACCAGATTATGGCAATTACTTGACGTTTGGTTGATTCAAGCACCGTTCTACGGTCAGGGCGGGGCTGCTATAGCTCTTATAGCAATGCGGGGAGCTACTGTGGAGCACCGCGAAGCTCTCCGGACGGAATTTTGCCGTTGCATCGTCGCTACCGTCGCCGAGAGTGCGACACGAGACTACAAAATCTGGTCGAGCCAACCTGAAGGAGTAATCCATGAGAGCGACTCGACTGCCAGGCTGGGAAGGTTGGTGTTCAGCCTCACGATGTTCTGCTAGTGCCTTAACGTAGTTCGTCATGATCAACAGGGTCCACTGCGGTGGCGGGAACAATAAGAAGAGAGTCCAGCTGCGCTTGCACCCGCGTTGTGTCAAAGACGAGCACGAGACGAGCCAGTCTAGGGCTGCCTGTGCAAAACAATGAGTAATTGGAGTTAGCTATCTGGCCGAGCGCGTGCAGGGATCTTCAGGATGCATCTGAAGCTCGACGTTGCACAAATAGTTCAATGCGCGGTTCCTCCGGTTTCGGCCAAGTGTGGAGAGCTCATCACTTCGTGGAGTGGCAGAACTTCTGCGTTTGCGTGATGAGAGGGAAGGCAGAACGTCCACGGCAACGTCACGATGCATTCAATTTGTCAAAACTCTCCACAGTGAGTGGACTCAAAATATGAACACGTACAGCAAAAATCGTACGGTCGAAAGAACGCCCAGGAGGATCATCACGTCTTCTATTACTCTAGCGCGTCGTAGGCGGTGAACGAAAGTGACTAGGCCACCCCGCCATGCAAGCAGAAAAGAGTTCTTAAGCACACCATCGCCCTCGTTTCCGTTGTTTCTCACCCCTCTCCTACTCTCTCGCTCTTCCATTGTAGTTTGAGAGTTTCCGTCTTCTTTTCTTAATACTCTTTTGTTCAATCGCCTAAGAGTCACACATCACAATGGTTCACTCATCAGTTCTCGGTTTCCCCCGCATGGGAGCGGACCGTGAGCTCAAGAAGGCCAACGAGGCCTACTGGGCTGGAAAGCTCTCACAGGAGGACCTCGTCAAGGAGGCCAGCCGCCTGAGGCTGGAGCACTGGAAGATCCAGAAGGATGCTGGTGTCGAGATCATCCCCAGCAACGACTTCGCTTTCTACGACCACCTCCTCGACCACATCCAGCTGTTCAATGTACATTGCCTCATTGTTCGTGAAGATGTTCGCTAACAACAGCAGGCTGTTCCTGAGCGTTACTCCAGCGCTAAGCTGTCTTCTCTTGATGAGTACTTTGCCATGGGCCGTGGTCACCAGAAGGATGGTGTCGATGTTCCCAGTCTGGTAAGTCGACTGAAACCTTAACCATCCCAATACTCGGACTAACGCACCATCAGGAAATGGTCAAGTGGTTTGACTCCAACTACCACTACGTCAAGCCCACCTTCCAGGATGGCCAGACCTTCAAGCTCGCTTCCGACCCTAAGCCCGTCCGCGAGTTCAAGGAGGCCAAGGAGGCTGGCATTACCACCCGCCCTGTCCTCGTTGGACCCGTCACCTTCCTTGCTCTTGGTAAGGCCGACCGCAACCAGTCCGTCGACCCTATCTCTCTGCTCGAGAAGCTCCTTCCCGTATACGTCGAGCTCCTTCAGCAGCTGAAGGAGGCTGGTGCCGAGTACGTTCAGATTGATGAGCCTGTCCTCGTTTTTGACCTCGAGCAGAAGGTCAAGGATGCCTTCAAGCCTGCTTACGAGAAGCTTACCGCTAGCGGTCTGCCCAAGCTTGTCCTCGCTACATACTTCGGTGACATCGTCCACAACCTCGATGTCTTCTCCAGCATCCAGAACGTTGCTGCTGTTCACATCGACCTTGTCAGGAACCCTGAGCAACTCGACACTGTCGCCAGCAAGCTCGGCTCCAACCAGGTTCTCTCTGTCGGTGTTGTCGATGGCCGAAACATCTGGAAGACCAACTTCAAGAACGCCATCGAGATTGTCGAGTCGGCCGTCCAGAAGCTCGGCAAGGATCGTGTCATCGTTGCCACATCCAGCTCTCTTCTCCACACACCCCACTCCCTCGACAGCGAGAAGAAGCTTGACGAGGAGGTCCGCGACTGGTTCTCTTTCGCCGTGCAGAAGGTTGCTGAGGTTGTCGTCATCGCCAAGGCCGTCACTGAGGGCCCTGCTTCTGTCCGTGAGGCCCTTGAGGCCAACGCCAAGTCCATGCAGGCTCGCGCCACCTCCAAGCGCACCAACGTCCAGGCTGTCAAGGACCGCCAGGCTAGCGTCACACCCGAGCAGCATGAGCGCAAGTCTGAGTTCCCTTCGCGTTATGCTCAGCAGAAGGAGCACCTTCACCTTCCTCTCTTCCCCACCACCACCATTGGTTCCTTCCCCCAGACCAAGGAGATCCGCATTCAGCGTAACAAGTTCACCAAGGGTGAGATCACACCTGAGGAGTACGAGAGGTTCATCGAGAAGGAGATTGAGGAGACCATCAAGATCCAGGATGAGCTTGACCTCGATGTTTACGTCCACGGTGAGCCCGAGCGTAACGACATGGTTCAGTACTTTGGTGAGCGCCTTGACGGTTATGCCTTCACCACCAAGGGCTGGGTCCAGTCCTACGGATCTCGCTGCGTCCGTCCCCCGATCATCGTCGGTGACATTTCTCGTCCCGCCCCTATGACCGTCAAGGAGTCGAAGTACGCTGCTTCCGTCTCCAAGAAGCCCATGAAGGGTATGCTCACAGGTCCCATCACCTGCCTGCGATGGTCTTTCCCCCGTGACGATGTCCACCAGTCTGTCCAGGCTCAGCAGCTTGCTCTCGCTCTCCGCGATGAGGTTGTTGACCTTGAGGCTGCCGGCATCTACGTCATTCAGGTCGACGAGCCTGCCCTCCGTGAGGGTCTTCCTCTCCGCAAGGGTACTGAGCGCGAGAAGTACCTGTCTTGGGCCGTCGACTCTTTCAAGCTTGCTTGCGCCGGTGTCAAGGACTCCACCCAGATCCACTCCCACTTCTGCTACTCCGAGTTCCAGGACTTCTTCCACGCCATCGCCGCTCTCGATGCTGATGTCCTCTCCATCGAGAACAGCAAGAGCGACGCCAAGCTCCTCAAGGTCTTCGAGGACAAGGAGTACCCCCGCCACATCGGTCCCGGTGTCTACGACATCCACTCTCCTCGTGTTCCCTCCGAGCAAGAGATTAAGGACCGTGTCGCCGACATGCTGAAGTACCTCAAGCCCGAGCAGCTCTGGATCAACCCTGACTGCGGTCTCAAGACCCGTCAGTGGAAGGAGACCAAGGCCGCCTTGATCAACATGGTCAACGCTGCCAAGTACAACCGCGAGAAGTACTCTTCTTAAATTCTGCCATTTGGCAACTTTGGCTGCGTTTCATCAACGTAGTCACTTCTAGTGGCATATCAACATGCCACTGTGTAATGTGTGTAATGACGTTTCTATGATACCCAAAAGTTCAACCTGCGTTCTGGGTCGTTATGGTAGTTTCAACAGGAGTCTCACGGGAGAGATGAACGATCTCAACATCGGCGTTCATCGACAGCAGCAAGCAAGATGCATGCTGAAAGGCGTTTTTGGTTTTACATTAGGAGAGATGCTCGGTCCTCAAGACCGGCGAGGCTTGCAGGTAGATAGACTGCTCATCTTTGAGAGGTGCGAGCACGCGGAGGTTTAAGAATGTAAATCCATTCAGCTTCCAACCTACTCTATTGTTATAACTGATTTGTTCACTGTTGACGGTCACAAAGGCCCTAATGACCATTGATTCTGGTCTTTAAGGCCCTTGATGCGGAGTGCAGGCAGCCACACTTCAAAGGTGGAGCGTGAGCTAGCGCTGCCTCGGCCTCTCGCCCTACACGTAAACCACTTTCCATTATTCGACAACCGCAACAGGGAACACCACTGACGACGCCCATGACAAGTACACGGCCACGATGTTCAACGTGCGCTCGATCATCCTGCTGGTCGTCTCCTACGTCGTAATACCACGCCTTACGTTTCTGCCACAGAATGTGCACTCGCTGCTCATACTATTTGGGCCCTTTGTCCTCCCGCGCATCGTGGACTGGTTCAACGTCGCCCGCGCAACCTCTCGAAGCGTACCCATACGGCCGACTCCACCACGCGTAAAGAGCGCGCTCAATCTCCTCTTCGTCGCCGCCGTTACCTGTCTGGCTCTATCGCTGTCGCGCTTTGCGCCCGAGAACATATTCGTCGCAACACGAAGCCACATCCGCACCGAGACCAGCGTATTGTTCGCTCGACTGCGCCACCTCCGACCGCTGACGGAAGATGACCTCCTATTACGGTCGAAGTTCGAAGTGAACGGGCGCAACAAGCTCTACTACTTGGCGTACAGCCCCAATGCCCTGCTCAACTGCGCGTGGTGCGTTACGACGGACGGAAACGATGCAAACAACTACTTGCTATACAGCTTGCCAAAGATGGTCATGCCACACATCTTTCAGCTCGCTGTACTGTCGCTGGCCACATCTTCTTTGGTAGGCACCGAAGGCTCGAGGTTCCGCACGCACGCGATGATTCTGGGGCTGGCGACACTAATCATAGAGATTTGGTATATGGTGACGTACGACATCACGGCCAACAAGCGCGCAAAGTTTGTACAGGACATTGACTCTCTGCACTGGCGTGCTACCTTCTTGCGGTACAGCTTCTTTGCAGTACAGGACATTGGAATGGCGTTTGTGCTTTGGGCTACGAGCACAAATCGATGGCTGGCGAAACCCGTCTCGATTGCGGAGCGCCTGGAGACGGCAACCCGTCTTTCCGAGGAAACTCTAAACAAGTTGCGCGGTCTTGGGCTGATCACCAACTCAATCAACCGCGATCCAGCGCTTCGAGGTGTAAGGGAGGAATACTGGACGCGAGAAGGCCAATTCATGTCAGATATCGTGCAGGAAGAAGTGGTCATGGAGCAGATCAATGCTGCGATGACCAAAATGGACTTCAATGCGTTACAAGGACGGGTAGGAGAAGTTGCAGATGGCATTCTCAAGGGCATCGACAATCTTCAGCAACCCAGTCATATGGCTGAACTATCGTCATAAGATATTGAGGTCGTACAGGACGTCCGTGAGGCGGATATAGATGGATAGGCTACTGGCGGTATCTGCAGCCTGAAGCTGCGGACGTGTCGGTACTTAGACTTATCTCGAGCTCTGACTTCTCTCTGCAGTCTTACAAGACTGGATCCCCACCTGCCGCTCAAGTTTTCTTACATCCCTGGTCACTTGATCCTTCTGTTGCATTGTGCCGTCGCCTCCACTGGCGGCTTTGTTCTACCGCACCCTTAAGCCGAGCCTTCTGCTCCGTCCAATTTATCGCATCTGCAGCGACAGTATTCGCCTGGAGATGCTCAGCTCCGATGTCGCTGCTTGCTTGTGCAACGATCAGCGCATCAAGTGTCAAACACGCCCTATGCCGCCTATAACTGGTAAGGCTGAGTGTGAGACGTTCGTGCATCAAGCAATCGGAGGAATACCGGGGTTGCGGTACGCGGATACTCCAGGCCTAGCTATGCTGGATACTGCAGGCCTAAGCGTAACCGCACGGCGTACGCCCTACCACAAGACGCCCTGCAGGAACAGTCTTCGAGTTGCTTGGCTTTCGTTTAGAAATTTCGTCATGGCGAAGAGGAAACCGATATGCCACAAGGCCATTTGGAGGCAAATGGTACGTGTGGGAAGTTCAATTGGTCGTCTTGAGCCACCTTGAACGGCACCCTAAAATTCTTAGAGCCGCGGTTGGGGTCCACCGAATTTTGCCAACATCGTTCTTTATCGACCACCGCCATTGATGCAAGGAAGACTAGCCTTCTAGGTCCCGCGGTACTCCGTTTTCCGTCTGTTTTAGTCTGGATCCCTCCGCGTGATAAGAAGGTGTGACTCTAGGGAAAACTTTCTTTGCCTTAAAAGCATCCATCCCCAACTCTTACCTCTGAGTTCAGAGCAAATTCGCACTTGCCTTTGACACCCCACGAGATATTCGATCTGACCTCCGCCATGGCACCCATTGCTGTCACACCTCCCAACGATGGCGAGACTGTCACCGATCTCACCAGCTCTGGCATCCAGCATGCTCTTGAGAAGTCCGCCCCCTCGCAGCTGAAGTCTGCATCTCTCACAAACACCATTACCGCCACACCACCTCCAGAGCGGGAAACACAGGTCCAGATCGATGAGTCACCGCTTGCCGAGCTCGATGCCTCCAAAGTTCAATGCACGTTCACCGAAAGCCCTCGTGCCGTACCTGCCCTGGGCTCAGCTGAGATGGCCTCCCAGAAAGTTTGCACCGACCACATGATTCAAGCTAAGTGGACTGTTGAAGCAGGCTGGGCTGCACCCACCCTCCAGCCCTACGGACCAATTTCCCTGGCACCCACAGCGTCGTGCCTGCACTACGCGACTGAGTGTTTCGAGGGAATGAAGCTCTATCGTGGTCACGATGGCAAGCTTCGCCTGTTCCGCCCGGATTTGAACTGCAACCGCATGCTCATGTCGACAAACCGCATCGCCCTTCCCGCATTCCCGCCCAAGGAGCTCCTCAAGCTGATCGTAAAGCTGTGTGAGACCGATGGTGCTAGGTGGCTGCCCAAGGACCGTCCCGGAAGCTTCCTGTATATTCGTCCCACCATGATTGCCTCAGACCCTGCTCTTGGTGTCGAGCGCCCCAAGGAGGCCCTCCTCTTCGTCATTCTGTGCTGCTTTGCACCCATGGGCGATATGTCCGGAGGAATCAAGCTCCTCGCATCCCAGGACGACATGTGCCGTGCCTGGCCTGGAGGTTTCGGATACGCCAAGGTCGGTGCGAACTACGGACCTTCTCTCGTTGCGCAGGGTGAAGCAAGAGCGAGAGGATACCACCAGATTCTCTGGCTCTTCGGTGAAGATTGCACTGTCACTGAGGCTGGTGCCAGCAATTTCTTCGTTGTCTGGCGGACGAAGGAGGGTAAGCTGCAGCTTGTTACTGCTGATCTGAACGAGCGCATCGTTCTCGATGGCGTGACACGCCGCTCTATTCTCGAGCTTGCTCGCACCAAGCTCACATCTGGGCACGAGGATCTCGAGGCCCTCGAGGTTGTCGAGCGCAAGTTCAATATCTTCGAGCTCCTGGAGGCTGCTAAGGAGGGTCGAGTTGTTGAGGCTTTTGCTGCTGGCACAGCCTGGTTCGTTACTCCCATCAGCCAGATCCACTTCCGCGGCGACGACATCGATATCCCTATGTCGAGGGGACAGGTTGGTGCTTACGCAGATACTGTCAGAACGTGGCTGAAGGGCATCATGTGGGGAAGCGACGGCATGGAGAGCCACAAGTGGGGTCACGTCGTCAACGAGCAGTAGAGGGCTTGTTGGGTAGTTTGCGTTCCCTCGACACACCGCATAGACAAAATGGCGTGGGTTTCTCAAGATATGGGCGGACTAAAAGCCTCGAGTTACGATCTCTTGCATATAGCATGGCGTTCATGTTTCACGTCGTGGATCTCGACAAATGATAACTTTCTTCACATCAAAATTCGCACTTGTGCTCCGATCGTATCATACTGCTAGTTCCATATACGATTGCATTTCCTGAAGCGCTTTCTTCAATACCATGGACACGTCCATAGTTCACAAATGGTGCCCGGGACCAATGGGCGATTCGTGATATAATAACCTAGCTCGGATTACCTCATCCGTGAATTTGCGGCGAACACGCCTCGGAGGTTTCGTCATTCATCACCAAACACTCACAAACCTCACAATGTTCTCGAGACGTGCTATTCCTCAGGTATGTGCCCAATGCATGCCACGCGCATTCCCTTTTCCCCCGCGCACTACAAGCTGATAGTTTGAAGGCCTTCCGTGCCGCCACACGTGCAACCTCCGTTCGCGCCGCCCCAACTGCGCGCTTCCTCACACCCCTCCAAATCCGATGCCTCTCCGATGAAGTTCGCAGCGCCATCGACAAGGCAGTCGCCTCCTCTCCCGTCGTGCTGTTCATGAAGGGAACCCCAGAGACACCACAATGCGGATTCTCGAGGGCGAGCATACAGATTCTGGGCATGCAGGGCGTAGACCCGGACAAGTTCACAGCGTTCAATGTGCTTGAGGACCAGGATCTGAGGGCAGGTAAGTAGTCTGCAATCTCTTGCTGCAAAGCTAAGAACCGAGAGGTGTGGCGTGAGCAATGGCAGCTGACAAATGTGGCAGGAATCAAGGAGTACTCGGAGTGGCCCACGATACCCCAGCTTTACGTCAACAAGGAGTTTATCGGTGGCTGCGACATCCTCATGACTATGCACCAGGACGGATCGTTGGCGAAGATGCTGGAAGAGAAGGGTGTCGTTGTGCCTGCTGAGGGCGAGCAGAAGTAGAGTATGCAGAATGAGTGCAATACGGCAGAGAGGAAAACCACAGCGCAAATAACGGCGTTTTGGATCATACGCTTGCGAGCGCGTTATGCTTTTGCGTAAGCTTGAGCGGTGTATATCGAATGTACAAATACCTTGAACCCAATCCTGAAGGGCACAGTCTGCCTCGATGAACACCGAGGCTACTAACTTCCAGCGTTGCAGAGGGGGCGTTGCAGAGGAGTATGTGCGCTGATGCTCCCCTGTTTGGATCTATCGTGCCTTCCTCGTTTTGTCCACCCTTGTTTACCTGGCTGCCTCGACACTTCACCTCACCATCACTACCCTGCTCTGCTTTTCATGTCTGCAATGGATGGTAAACACGCAATCTCAGCACAAGCACGCAAACGAGATGCATCCAAGACACCGAATCTCACCAAGCCTCCCGCAAAGGCGGTTACGATCTCTGCAGCCGCAGTGTTTAAGAAACAGAAGCCTAACACTCCACAATTGCGGTCCAGCTCTCGCACCCCACTGAGATCTACCGTGAAGAGGACCACTAGGAAAACTGCTGTCGAAGAAGTGCATCCCCTTGCCCTGGCTTTCAAAGGTGAAAAGTCGTCCGCATTTACCGGCACTGCGCTGACGACGTCAAGAAAGCAGTGAAGATTACAGGCGTCATCTCTACTCGAACGCGGTGACGAATATTAACAAGCACCTCGACACATTCCTCGGCAAGTTATATGAGAGCAACCTCCAAGTCGCCTCTTCCGATCCGGCCAACAACGACTCTCAAGCTTCACCTCTCAAGTTCACCGTGCCCGCCAAATACCAGCGTTACGTCGAGAAGCTATGCAACCCTCTCTCTGGTCATCGTTATTCACTCCAACGGACAACCTCTTCAGGCGAGGTCGAGCGTATGCAGATGACAGTACATGACCGCCTCCGGTCCTTCGAGAACAGTATATCAGCCGAGACGGAGGAGATTAAGAACCTGCAGCTCCAATGGGAAGGCGTGGTTGCTGACATCTTTCAATTGGGCATGGCTTGCCTGGGCGAGGAGAACATAGCCTCTCTACTTTCGACTGCCGGACCTGATGGAGGTGAAGCGGAGTCAACACTATTCGTTCCAGAGCAGAGTGACTCGGCACATAAGGCCATGGGCAAGAGAAAGCGTGTGTCATTCGCCGGCCCAGATATGGCAAAGCTGTTCCCAGGCTTTCTGTTCCAGACACCGGCGCATCAAAGGAAGCCAGTCCCGGTATCGCCTCAGCTACCGGCAGACGAGGTGCAGCAACTCGAGCAGGTCATCGCGGATTTGGGAAAGCAGCACGTGGCCGAGTTGCAGCGGTTGGATACGGAGCATCTGGTCTGGTGGAAGAAGAAGCAGAAACAGATTCAACAAGCCTTCGCGCAAGACTAAGCAGCTGGACGCTCTACACTTCCCTGCGTGCTGACATTGCGTAGCATCATAGCGGCGACGGGTGCGGTGGCCTACATGTTCAGAAGCATTTGTCACATGGCGATTTGACACACCATCTTACTCAACATATGATCTGTACTACGAGGATAGACGAGGTAGGCTCGTAGGCACAGCAAATGATGTTCATGTGTAGCATTGATTTTCCTATGTCGTGCTGATGCAGTCTAAATGACTAAAATTCAAACAAGCTTGGTATTATTCTCTACATCTCGCGCAAAACAACGGTCTAGTTGATCTAGTTGGATATCTCAACATGCAATGAAAAGTCCTCCACAACCCATGCTTCAGCCCATGCTCGCACGCACTTAGTCAAACGAGCTCTTAAAGACCCACCTCTGATCCTCAGGGTGCTCGAAGGGCACACCAAGCTCGAACAGAGTCATGACAGACTGAGAGAAGTCCTTGAAGAAAGCATCGTTGTCTTTGGCGTACAGCTCAGCGTACTTCCTGAAGCTCTTGTCCTTGACAATCTCCATATCGGTGGGCAGCATCATCAGGGTCTTGGTCTTGACGTCCTCGAACTGCTTGGGACCGTTCCACTTCTTGTATGCCCACTTCTCTTCCATCAAGAGCTTGAAGTAGTCGTTGGTCAGAGTTGTAGGGCTGAATGTCCAGGGACCGTCGAAGCCGGAGCGGTCAGTGTGGCAGCGCCCCAGGGCGTGGGCGCCGGACAGAGCGACCATGGCGCGATCGTCGAAGCCCATGCGGCCGAAGATGGCGCGGATGTGGCTGCGGTCCTTGGAAGCATCGGGCAGACGGCCGTCAGGTGTGCAGAAGGACAGGTCGCGGTCAGAACGGCCAGCGCGGTACGGGATCTTGGGGCCCTGCATCTCTTGAATGGCGGCAACGCCAGCAAGAATCCACAGGTCGGAGTAGGTGATCCAGGGGAAGGCCTCCTTGACGGGCTCGAGGAAGTCGCGGGCAGCCTTCAGACCAGCGTTGGCGCCGTGGTCGCCCTCAGGAGCGAAACGCATAGTGGCGCCGTTGGAGCCGCCAGTGTTAGTCTCTTTGTCGTAGGTACCGGACGCGTGCCACGCCAGGCGGAGCAGGACGGGGCCGTAGCTGCCGTCGTCGTAGTCATCGTGCTCCTCGAGCAGCTTGGCGATGTGGTTGTAGACGTCCTGGTAGTTCTCGAAGCGGGGGACGAAGGGCGCCTTGGGCTTGCCCTCGAGGCCAAGCAACTCAGGCTTGTAGGTGTAGGCGGCGTAGCCAGCAGCACCGAGGAGCAGAGCACCGGCACCAATGAACATGCCAGTGGGGTTGCCCTCGTACTTGTCCTTGGGCACCTCGTTGTCCGTGGCATAGCCGCGTTGCCACTGCCTGCCGCGGAAAGCGTTCTGAGCCGGCGCAGCGAAGCGGGCAGAGCGTGTGGTGGTGGAGCGGAACGAGGGGGCGGCGGTGCGCAGAGCGCGGGAGAAGGTGCGCGAGGCGGAGGCCATTGTGGTATACGTTCTCAAGAGAAGTGTCGAGGATGCTACTGTGTATATTGTGAAGTAGTGAACAGGCTGCAGTGCTCAATGGCAGCCAGATGGAAAGCTGGGGG
This sequence comes from Didymella glomerata, assembly GCA_030271015.1. Lineage (NCBI taxonomy): Eukaryota > Fungi > Ascomycota > Dothideomycetes > Pleosporales > Didymellaceae > Didymella > Didymella glomerata. The sequence continues at coordinate 665,380 of JAJOHN010000009.1, forward strand.
TATCGAAGAAAGTGAAGGTGAGGACGATGAAGCGGCAAGGGCTCAGCAACTTATAAGTGACAAGTTCTCCGAAGCAGCAAAGATGGCAACATCTTCTAGAAAACGCGATAAAGAAGTGGGGACTATCGTGCCGACAAGCCAATCAGCGGCGCTACGATTGCTCACCGTCTGGACTGCAGTGATTACGGGATCCGAGGCTGTAGCTTCTGTCAGGGAGAAAGATGCCATGTTTGGCCGGTGGACGACGTCTGAATCCATATCGTGCATACGCGTACAAAGGTCATGTCGCGTTGTTTGTGAAGGACGCTGGCAGCTTTGTAGCTCCCAGTTCCCCTCCTGCAAAGCCGCTCTCCACGCCGTCTTATTGGTCGCCGTGTCTGGATCAACGCAGGGCTGGGCCTAAGAAGAGGGGTAAGAGGCTCTGCGGTTACGCCAGTCCTGACGTGCATCCTGCATAAGGGGCGATTTCGTCTCGAGGGTCTCTACGGCTGCGTCTGCTCTTCTTCCGATCCTCTTCTTGTTGTTGCGAACCTGGAGCACAATTGGTATCCACCTTCGGCAGCAAATCGGCTTTAAGTCTTTGTCATCTTGTGCCGCCGAGGCCCTCGCCGTGCCCACATGCCGTCGTCTCCCCGATCGGCAAAGAGTGGGATGACAAGGTTCTCCAGAACTGGTGGCAGACGGCATATCACGAACTGAGAGCAGTCTGTCCCAGCTACGAACTCCACTAGTGTCTGCAGCTGTGTAGGCAGATGAACGGCGACTGGGCCGCCGGCTTGCCGCAGGTCTGAGACATAACGTGTGAGCGCCAGTGTGAGACAACCTTGGAACAATGTTGTGAAGAATAATAATGTATCGATATGGCCTGTCAGCCAGTCTGTATGGGTTACTCCATCTGATTATCAAGGCCAATTAACCCAAACTTCGATGCTTTTGAGCCAGTCGACGCCCTACCCACAGTGCCCAGTCTATGAACGCCGAAGCTATGAACCACCAACTCCATACCTTGTTATGCGGATGAAACCAAGACGACCCAAAAATAAAAAACAATCACAATTCCCAGAATGCAACTCCCAATATTAATGCTGAGGCGGATGATGGTGTGAATGAGGATGTGGCTGAAGATGAGGAAGAGGATGGGCCTGAGGTTGGTATTGAGGATGGAAAGGATGAGGTGGGGGTAGGGCCACAAAAGTCTGGACGGGGAGTGGATGGTGATAGGGCTGCATGCTGTTAGGTGTCGAAGTACCCGAGGCTGATGCAGATGCTGTGCCCAGTCGTGTTTCCGGGGTGGCTCGTCCCAATCTTAGCTCCGCAGCTTCTTTCTCCAGCTTCGGCTTGAGCTGTTGCCAAGAGGTGTTGTTGGGTTCCTTGGGGATGGCCACAGCACGACGGTAAGAAGGACAAGCTTCCATCTCCTTCAAGCTGATCGGGGGGTCGAGCTGTGAGGCTCTGTCTTCAAAGTACGCTTTGCGTGCGGCCTTCTTTGCCTGGTAGTCGCTAGCCTTGTTGGTGCGGGTAGCCTCCTCCCAAAGTTCCATCTTGCGTGCGAAGGCGCGACGCTCCTCGACGAGAGCAGCTTTCTGTTGCATGGGTGCGCGCACGTCGGCGGACCACCCGTCAGGGTTGGCTTCAGTAGCAGCACGAACCTCGCCTTGGAGCTTGTTCACTTGCGAAAGGAGGTAGATGGTCTTGAGCGAGTGCGTACTGGCCGGCCCAACGCCAACGAAGTTTCCCCAAGAATCGAAAACGCCGGACGGAAGGCATTTGCGAAGGAATGTGACATCTTCAATGCCGGCCTCGCGCATGCTGATCAATGCGTCATGCTCCTTAACGGTCTTAGACTGCAGACAAGTCTTGCACCAGCGTCGAAGGAAAGCCCAGTACGTCTTTCGGGTGGATGGTGCGCCACAGCTCATGCAACCATGACCATGTCGAAGATGCGCATATTGAAACTCGTCCAGGTCCGAAGGTGGCTCCGGCATGTCGTCCCCGTAAAGATTGTTTCGGCTGTGAACCCAAAGCATGGGGTTGTCTCTCAAGAACCGGTAGCAAGATGGGATTTTCTGGCGCATCTCCAATAATTGCGCAGGGTCTGAAAATGTGAGAATAGTCCACCAGGTGTCCAGGTCAAACCCCTTCTCCAAAACTTTGCCCTTCCTGAACCGGGTGGGCTTGACCTGCTTGAGCTTCTGCGTGATGAGGGGCTGAGCTGGTTCTCGCAACGCCGCCAGTGCAGCCTGTACATTTGCTGGTGACGACGTGATAAAGCCGATCTGACTTTGGAGTTCCTCGCTCTTGCGGTCATCTCGTTTACGCCTTTTGGTACCAGGAACGTTCGTCAAGGGGACAGAATGCGAGCGCACTTCTTTCAGCTCCTTCAGCGCCCGCTTGCCGCCCGGTTTCCGGCAATTAATAACGGTGCCATAGGCTTGCGGCGGTGTCTGCGAAACTGGCGTTTGCTTGTTGACTTTGAAGGCGACATTTTTGACATTGACCATGGCTGATCAGCCTGCCTGCGACTGAGAACGGGAGAGAGCGTTGACGGCGCACTGTGGTATCCAGATACTGTGCTGTCGTGGCATCAAGGTGTGCGAAACTCCGGAGTTGAGGCTGAAAAGTGAGTGTAGAGAAGGTGACGACAAGTCGGCCGAAAAGTCGACGTGGAGAGGGAAGCAGCGCCCAGGCTCCTGAGTGCAAGCTCGCGCCGGACCAGGGCCACCAGGCCAGACTCGCCGACCGAGGCGGATGCAGCTGTACCGTGGCTACCTCCTCCCTCTACTTCGACCTGACACGCGCGCATCACCATCAGAGAGGCGTTTGGGAGGCGCAAGTCGGCCCTTAGTGAAGCCTGCATAAATTCTTGCAAAACGTATGCGCGCGCATCAACTCACAACTTGCGCCGATGCCGTTCCGAACACAATCGCCTAACCTTCTTTCAATTGGCCTTCAGCGCCACAACCGGGGTCGATCACGGTCAGCAGCATCCGATGGAACGCCAAGTTGCATCCTACCTCGTCATACCGACCACACCGAGCCAGCGCTGATTTTTGGCTGCTGTCTTCGGCGCTTCGGCCTTTGTCCCGGATCAACACATCTGCTTGCGCGCTGGGCGAACGTCAGCACCCACTGCGCTACGCAAAGGTACGGATACACGAGGTCTTTCGCCAGCCACACTGGGGAAGAGCATTGCAGCTGCCTCTTTGGGAACTGTGTGGACACCCTTTGTCCAGTTGTGTAAGCCTCAGACCCACAAAACCGCGGGGTTAGCGAGGTGACCTTGATGGCAATCCAGCGACCTCGGCCATAGTAAGCGAGTAGGATGACTGGTAACTGTTTAAACTTCCTGCGTCTGCGTGTAATGTGATTCCTCTTCTTCTTCTCATCTCATAAGCGCCGTGCAAACGTGGTACAGCAGTGATCGCTGCAACAGCTTAGTGTGACCAGCCGCGTGGTCCGAGAACAGCAAGAGATCAACACCTCGAGTCCACGACCTTTCAGTCTCGCCGACGACATCCGTGCCAACTCAAGATGTTTTCCAAGAAAGAGAGTAAGTCAAGCTCCAGGTCTTTGCAATCACGCATTCTCTATAGGTACAACCAATGCTTGTATGATCTTGTAGTCTGCAAGCGCCGCCCAACCCTATAATAGCGACCACTGGCCCGGAAGCTGCGTTGCTCCAGAGCATCGGCTAATGCTGCACAGAGGACGTCCACACGTCTCCAGATCTGAACGAGCAGAAAGTCTCCCCTCACTACGATGGCAATTACGCTGAAGAGGCCCCGGAGCTTGTTCAGTGCCCTCCGCACACTACCGAGGCCAAGCTACTCAGGCGAATTGACCTCCACGTCATTCCCTTCCTTTGCATCATGTACCTGCTGGCTTTCTTAGATCGGTATGTCTTCGAACATCAATTTGATATGTACAAGCTGACAGATAAAGTGTCAACATCGCCAATGCCAATGTCTTCGGTCTCTCGAAGGAGCTCAAACTCGATGGCAACAAGTACAACGTCGCACTAGTCATCTTCTTCGTCCCGTACATTCTGTTCGAAATTCCGTCGAACGTCATTCTCAAAAAGCTCACGCCGAGTGTTTGGCTTTCTGTGTGCATGTTCGGATTTGGACTTGTCACCATGCTACAGGGTTTTGTCCAGAGCTACCATGGACTGCTGGCAACTCGTTTCTTCCTGGGCGTGTTCGAGACGGGAATGTTTCCGGGTGCTTTCTACCTTATTGGTATGTGGTATCGTCGTCACGAAGCGCAGAAGCGTTACTCATTTTTCTTCTCGTCGACAACCCTTGCAGGCGCCTTCGGTGGTCTGCTTGCTAGTGCCATTGGCAAGATGGATGGTGTGCGAGGCTACCTGGGTTGGCGATGGATCTTCATTCTCGAAGGTCTTCTGACTATCATCGTGTCATTCTTCCTCTTCTTCCTGCTGCCGAACTTTCCGGAGGAATCCAAATGGCTCACCGAAGACGAGAGGGCTTACGTCAAGGCGCGACTGCAGATCGACCAGGGCAAATCTGCCCGCGACCGCAAGATGTCAATTGGCGATGTCGGCCGCGTTTTCAAGGATCCGAAGATCCTCATTGGAGGCTTCATGTACTTCGGTCTCATCGTGCCCGCTTACGGATACGCGTACTTCTCGCCGCAGATCATCCAGGGCTACGGTTACAGCCCTATTCAGACTCAGCTGCACAGCGTGCCTCCATGGGCAGCAGCATTCGGCTTCTCCATGCTGATTGCGTGGTGCTCTGATCGCCTGAGACACCGTTTCGCCTTCACGATCTTCCCTATCTGCGTCTGCATCACCGGCTTCGCAATCCTGATTTCGGTCCATAACAACCGTAATCTTCAATATGCAGCATTGTTCCTGGTTGCCATGGGCGCCTACACTGCCATGCCCGTCATCGTCTGCTGGGTAAGTCTTCAATCAATGACTCCATACTATAACGCCCGTTGCTAACGTCTTGTAGTTCAACATGAATCTGGGAGGTCACCACCGCCGCTCTGTCGGGTCTGCCTGGCAGGTTGGATTCGGAAATATCGGAGGCATAATTGCCACCTTTGCTTTCATGAAGAAAGACGCTCCGAAGTACACACCGGGATATTCCATCTCCATCGCTTTTGTATGCCTGAGCGCGCTAAGCTGCTGCGTATACTTCGTTGCTTGTTCGTGGTCGAACCGTTCGAGAGAGAAGAGCGTTCGCGATGTGGGCTTGACGGAATATGAGAAGACAGAGTTGGGTGACTTGAATCCGGACTACCGCTATCAGTTGTAGATCACGTTGGGAAAGATCGATGGTTGTAGAGGATGTTACAATTTTCAAGAGGATCTGTAATGGTTTCTCTAAATCAAACATTCCAAACGTTCAGCGAACGATGCTGTGCAAGACTCATAACCGACAATGCGACGTGAGCAAACTGTCTGCTAAGACCAACTTTTACATGATGCCCAATTGCTGCACGCATCATTGATAACGTTCACGTCGACGTTGAGTTGAGGAAGTATACATGTGATAGCGCGTTCGCGCGCCCCACTGATCGGCACGTACCTCAAGCTGCACTGACAACCTCCAGCACAATATCTACAACCGACGATGCCAGACCTGTTTAGAGGCTGTCCATACAATCCCATACCCTGAGGGCCACAGTACTCCAAAGACACATCCGAATACAGCCTCCCACCCGCCAACCGCCCGCAATGGCACCCCCGCCTACCTCGCTTTACACGCTTTCCTTCGCGCTCGCCCTACTCGTGACGCTCCTCGTCGGCGCTTCCCTACGCCTCCTCGCAATCCTGCCGACTGCGCGATCGCAAACGTCACAACTACGTGTTCGACCAAACACGGCGCGCATACTAGTCGTTCTGGGGTCTGGAGGACACACGCACGAAATGCTCGCCCTTCTACGAGACCTCGACACACAGAAGTACACCCACAGGACATACACGGTGAGCAGCGGCGACGCATTCAGCGCACAAAGAGCCGCAGCGTTCGAGGCGGCGTTGGCAGACAAAGCAGCAGCGGCGCAACGAGGCGCGCAACAAGCACCCGTAGTCGCCATACCAGCAGCGAAGGAAGTCGTGCCGCAGATCGCACTGAACGGACGGGCGAGAGCGAACACAGCGGGGAGAGAAGAGCGACCCTACTGCGTGGGCCCGGAGCACTACAGCATTGCCACGATACCGAGAGCGAGGAGGATTCATCAGCCGCTTTACACTACCCCGTTCTCTGCGCTGAAGACGCTGGTGGTGGCTTTTAAGTTGCTGCTGTCTACACCTAAGTCTGCCGCCGCGCCTAGCTCTGAGCTGCCGGATCTTATCGTTACGAATGGTCCTGCCACAGCCGTGATCATCGTTCTCGCTGCCTTCGTGCTGCGATTCTTCGACGTTCGTGGCGCGGAGAGTAGGGGGCTGTGTCGTACGGTGTACGTGGAGAGCTTCGCGCGCGTCAAGACGCTGAGCTTGAGCGGGAAGCTGTTGGTCAGGGTCGTGGATCGATTTCTGGTGCAGTGGAGGGAGTTGGAGGGGTACGGGGGGCGGGCTGAGTATGGAGGGATACTGGTTGGATGAGACAAGTGATCGTGGCATGTATAGGAGTGTTCACATATGATACCCAAATGCTGTTTGAGACGCGCTTATGGTGTTCGGTCTTCTTTCATTCTTACAACTCGACGTATGCCACTGCGTACTGTACAAGGAACCCAACTCTTATATCTACAATATGCTACAAGTGATGCCTCACCCATGCAAATGCGAAACAACTCCTGTTCTCACGTACCCCATCTAATCCAGCTCTGCAACCTGGGCGGCTGCCTTCCTCTTGCCGTTCAGCTTGACGCCGTTGGCGGCCATGTGCTGCCCCAGCGCGGCGAGCAATGTATCAGTGTCAACAGCTGGGACCTCCCTTGCAAGCTTCTTCTTCGCCTGTTCCTGCTCCCACCTCAGCTGCATAGGGGTCTTCATGCGCTCTGCAGCCCTCGCCTTCCTCTGCGCGAAGTCCTGTGCAGCCTGCGCCTTTTCGCTCATGTACTTGGCGCGGACTGGCTTGTGTGGCACCTCGGAGTCGTGGCGTGCCTCCTGTCTCAACTCGAAGATGTCGCCGCGGAGCTCTTGACTCAGACTCTCGGGGAAGGGGGGCGCGACCAGTGTGTAGCTCATCGACTCGGAGCCTTCGACGATGTTGCGTGTCGTGTCGACTATGTCGTGAGCGTCCTTGTATTTGGGATCTTCGCTGCGCAAGATGGCGCTGCGCTGCTTCTGTGCCTCCCTGGCTTCGATGGCCTCGACTCTGGTCTCGAGCTTCTCGACGGCAAGAGGGCCCTTGGGCTTCCGCGGCTTGACCCGCTGCTTCTTCGCAGGTTGACTTCGCCAGCTCTGGAGAGTGGTGATGGGGTGGCGGAGTGTGCCCATAGTCTTGGACAGCCATCCCTGTGCGGCCTTCTCGTTGGGCGCTGGGAGGGTGCTGTCCTTCGCCTTGGCCTTCTCCTCCGTCTCCCATGGCCATGCGATCCTGTAGCGTGTGCCGGCAATGTATCGGTGGAAGATGGGCAGACCAGTCTCAGGGTCGTACTGGTGCTCCTTGGGAATCTCAGCGTTGCCGTAGTCGGTGCCGGTGAAGGGGTCGATGCCGGTGGTGTGGCGCTCCATGACAACGTTGTCGACGATGACATCCTCGTAGATGTTCTGGCCGCTGGGGCTGAAGGACGTGGAAGCGTAGGGTACTACGAGGCGAAGGTCGTCCATGGGAAGGGGCATTTCACTCTCGCGGCTGGGCCCAATGTCTTGATCGCCCGCGTTGAAGACTTTGGAATCGTACAATGCCTGTTCAGTCAGTCTGATAGCCCATGATGAGGGAACTGTTTCGTCTACGAACCATGTTGACGCCCTGGACGATGAACTCATGGGTTCTCGGCACGGGAGTCTGGACAATGCCAATCTTGCCCTTCTCCTTGCCACGGATGACGACCACGCGGTCGCCCTTCACCATGGGAAAGTACTTCTTGTCATCGACGACCAACGGATAGTCGGGGACAAGACCCTTCTTCTCCTTCCTCTCGCTGATTCTCTGGTGGACCCAGGCGGGGATCTCGGGCCTCTGGATCTGGCCGGGCTGGACAACGGCGTACTTGCCTTCGGCAACGTCGACAGCGCGGTTCGGCCTGAGGGATCCCAGCTTCCAGTCCTCGGCAGCATTGCGCAAGGCTTGCTTTCTCTTCAAGGTAACGTTCTCGTGTTTCCACCGCTGCTGCATGGTCGCGACGTTCTTCTCGTCGTAGCGGTCCTTCATCAACTTCTTGCGCGCCAATCGCTGCTTCTCGTGCCAGATGATGGCGCCCTTGACGTGTGCGATCTCCTTCGCCTTCTTGGCCTGGCGGGCGGCATTGCGCCCCGGTCGTGCGATCAACTGGACCATTGTGGACGGATGGGCGGTGGACAGATGGGCGGTGGACGGGGTGGGTGTGGTGTAGGCTGCGGACTACCGGCCCATCGAGGCGAGATTGCGAGATCGAACGGCGGCGTTGGCGATGGAAGCCGGGGTGGTGAGCAGCGAACTGGCGTCGGAGGCCTCCAAGTTCGCCAAATTTCGCGGACTCCCGAGCAGAGCTAGACACACGCGGGCGGTGGCATTCTGCCGCCGTGGAGACACGCCAAAACATTGAAGACGATGACGCGCATGCTCGCACACGACACACAGGACGCCTTCCACCATGCCGCTGTTACGGCGGAAGATCCGCTGCCACTTCTGCAACCAGCCGTCGCGGGACGCCGTCTCCCAGACGCCGCGCACCTACTTGTGTCCGCAATGCGACGCGGTGAACTACTTCGACGAGGTACTGAGCCCCAGCCTATGCAGACAGCCGCCCGGTGAAAGCGCTCGACTGACCAGACCTGCAGCGAGGGAACATCACCGACCCGCCCACGGAAGCGATCGCAACCGCACCCTCGGCAGCCTTCCACTACGCCAGCGCAATTCCCCGCTCCTCGTCGCCCGTCATGCCCCTCGACCCAGAGTCGCTCTTCTGCAACACATGCCAGCGCAACCAACTCCTCCTGAACAAGACCCTCGCCGAATACCTCCCCGACGAAGACGATCCCGACTACGACAAGTACGCCTCCTCTCTAGACGCATACCGTGTCGAGCTCGAGGACCGGTACCCGCAAGTCTGCCAGGACTGTCTCCCTCGCGTCCAAGACCAGATCCGCGCAGCAGGGTACGCCGCGAAAGCAGACAACCTACGGCGCATGATCGACCGCAGTCGGGAACACAGCAGAGCAGTACAGACATCACGACAAACATGGACGCTGAGGCTCATTGCGCTGGCGAAATGGGTCTACATCACCAGTGTTCTGGTGGGCATGCTGTGGCATACTATGGGCCTGACCATGGCATCATACGACACGATAGATATTGACGAGGAAATTCCATCGAGTGTTTGTCTGATGCAGGCCTTCTCCGTGCACCGAGCCAGCCAGAACTGCGTCATGTCTCCACACGCCCTGAAGGTCCTCCAAGGCTCACTGATCGCCGACTGGCTGACCATCTGGTGGAATCCCAAGCTGGCGAGCAAGACGAACAGCATCACTGGTCGCATGCGTGGACTCAAAAGCCTGTGGTCCATACGCACCTTGGTGCTCGTGCTGCGGACAGCCACCTTCATTCACTGGAAGATCACTCCAGTCCAGTCTTGGAACCTGCAAGTGTTCCACAACACCAACATCGTTCTGCTGGTCGCCATGACCCTCTCCTTCGCCCTGACCTGGCGGACCGTCCGCATAGTCTATACACCTGTCGCCCTACCCGAAGAGAGCTACGTCCCGAGCGCACCCAACACACCGCAGCGTCCAAAGTCGAGCTACAAGCCTGCCCACCCCCAAATCTCCACCTTCGATACCATGGCACAGGGTTTCACATCTAGCTTTGCCGTCGATTCCGGCAACGCACTCCCTCCCTCACCCACGCTCACCGAAGCATCCACAGCATCCCGCTTGACCGAGTTCACCACCCCCGCAAAGAAATCCGTATACCAGGACGACAGCATGGACTGGACACCCACCGCACGCCGCTTCGCCTCACAAGCACCGGACATCCTACCGCCACAGTTCGGCACTCGCAGCCCCCAGCCAGCCAACCTGCCCGCCCAGGACCGCCGCCAGTCGCCCGTCAGTCTCTTTGCCAAGAAAGACCCCAATCCGTTCCGCCACAAGGTACCTGCCGCCCCCAAAGCACCCGCGCAGGCGCGCGCAGACCCCTGGAAGCGAGCGCCCTGGCAGCCGCCTTTGGCAGAGACAACGCCCAACTTCTTCAAGACGTCGCGGCAGACACGCAGCCAGGCGAAAGCCGAAAGCGTCGCGAGCAGCAGTCGGACCGAAGTCGACGACGAGGGCGGGAAAGGGCTTGAGGGCTTCGGTGTGCCGAAGAATGTACAGAGGGATGCGGAGTTGTTTGCCAGCCCAAAGTTCAAGTATGATTATTATGGCACGATGAAGGATACGGGGCTGGAGGATACGTTCAACGGGCTGTTCTCGAAGTGAGGAGCAGGCTTGAGGAGGGTGTTGAAGAAGAGGAGATTAGCTCTAGGCATGGTTGATAGGCATTGGGTGGTGTTCTGGTTGGATATACCCTGCGATTTGGGGCGTACACACATTACGGCGTTGACTTGTTTGTTTAGATTGGCTCTGCGAAGCGGCGTGCATTGCGTACATAGCATGGCAATCAATTTGATCACTTGCAACCGACAAACTTGTTTTTGGATGTACTTTGTCGATGTTTTAACCTAGACATGTACGCTGCGATGAAGTAGCAATCCCGGTAGGCTATCTGGAAAGCCAGCGGGTCAGAGTGCTTCGTTGGAGTTTGTTCTTGGACCCATGTAATGTGGGATTTGACACATAAGATAGGTGTCCCCCACAGGCATGAATGGTTCCTGGATGTCGCCGCCAGCAGCGATCAAGAGCACACAGGTGCTCAAGGAATCGACGGTATGATCTGTTGATGTTTTCTGTCAATGCACGGCATCACGTCGTGCGAGCAGTGGCGGAAGCCATGGGTGCTCATCAGTCAGATTCTCTAACTAACCGACAAGCCTGTCATGACTTTTCATATGCCTCAGGAAGCACATTGAATATCCCCAATGTAAAGACTCCGGTAACCTTCCCAAATGATCCGCTGGGTTCCATCATTCGTTCATGGCGGGCTTCGCTTGACGTTCGTACTCTCGACTGCAGTAGGCGAGCAGTTTACGACCTGGGCTTCTCCTTCTTCTCCTTCCACAGAGCGGATAGACCGACACCGGAAACCTTGACGACCTTGAAACGAACACCGGGAATATCACCCTTGGCCTTGCCCTTGCGACCGAAACCGGCGAGGAGGACTTCGTCGTTCTCGTCGACGAAGTTCAAGCAACCGTCGTTGGGGACTGTGATCCGTTAGCCTGTGCTCGTCTTTTCCCATGTTGCCACCGCGGCTGAACTTCATTCTCCATCCATCTTCCATCTCTCGGGAGCTTTGCGGGTGTACGTACCGAAAGCGGTGACCTTCTTTCCGTTCTTGATGAGCTGGACACGGACACACTTTCGGATAGCGGAGTTGGGCTGCTTGGCCTCAACACCGACCTTCTCGAGGACGATGCCCTTGGCGTGGGAAGAACCACCGAATGGCGAGGACTTGAAGGCGGTGCCCAAAAGGCGCTTCTTGAAGGACAGATCGGCCCAGCGCTGCTCACGGCGGTGGTTGCGGAGCTTGCGCGCGGCGTTGAGACCTCTTGGCTTTCCTGCAATACATTGTGAGCGTACGTCCAGTATATGGGTTGCGGTGCGCGGGCGAGCGTCGAGAAGATTGTTGTCGTCGAGCGTGCTTCGAGGAATTCGAGAGGGCGAGCTGCGTACCTTTACCCATGTTTGCGGTGTTGCTGGGGACGTTAGTGACGGAGAGAGTGCTGGCGAGGTTCGAAGTTCATCTGTGGGCGTCGCTTCCCAAATTCGCGTGTGCGCCTGCCAAGTACTAACTTCGAAAGGGGAAGGCGCAGCACGGGCCTGAACATCAACATCATCGGTGGCAGGAGCGACGAACAGTGGACATTACGAACATCATTGCATCTTGAAAACATTTAATCTTGTTCCGCATGCACCAATGTGATCGATAATCTACCCGTCTTGTTGCTGAAGTAGCAGCTTGACATTATCACATCCTACAATCACGAGGTCTCCTATCCACCATGGCTACAAGCAGCAACAAGGCCACCAAGGTGCAAGCCAACCGCCTCCCAGCACCCGCCCTCTTCGTCGGACCTCCCTCGCACAATGCCTCCAACACTTCCCTACTTTCCCCTAGCACGGAGACCCGGAGTCCGACCAAACCCTCCCTAGTCCGCCAACGTTCTCTGCTCTCGCCAGATGCAAAGCGACCCCTGCCACCAACAACCGACTCCTACGATGGCGACCATCTGAGTTTGATCAACTCCAACTCGACCAGCACTGCGCCCTTTGTGCGACGCCAGCGCCAGCAGAACCAAGCCGCAGATGCCGAAGCCTCGTCTCGCGCTGAAGCAATATGGGCCGAGATGCAGAACACGCTCGAGGAGGTCGAGCTGAGCGCTATCAAGGGGCCGGGGATGACAGTGTTTGGGTCAGAGCATTCGCATGCGCTGGACGAGTTGCGGAAAGCGCAGATCGAGCTTGCGAAGGCGTGGGCGAGGAGCGAGGACGACGGTGCCAGCGCCGAGCAGCGAAGGAAGGTCTCTGATGCCGCGAGTTTGGCGCCGCCGGGAAAGATGACGAGGCCGAGGGGTGGAAGCAGCCCAGGCAAGGGCGACAAGCTGTTCGATAGGGTCAGGCTGGAGGAGGAGACCGAGAAGGATATCGAACTGAGCAGGAAGAGGAGAGAGGAGAACGACAGGTACTTCGAGAAGGTCAACAAGGGCGTGCAGGAGGTTGTCATCCGACTGGAAGAAGTTGCGAAGGCGATGAGGGGCGTGGAGAATGAAAGTAACGAGATCTGGGGGCGCAGTGAGGACGGCACTGCTGAGACTGCGAGTGTGCGCTCCACACCTAGCCTAACGTAACCTTCAATCGTAACACAGAATGCTAATCGCATGAGCACTTTAAGCAGACATCTGCAAGGAACAACAACTTTGGGTATCTCCTCTCGTCCAACTGCTGGGCGCAGCCAGTGTCTATTATACAATATTAAATGCGTAATACATAAACGCTCAGTCATATATGCCGTTTCATCACACCGACGACGGCATGCCTTGTCGAAGGGCAAGCAGCGCGCGCACATCAGTTACGTACTGCAGACCTTCCAGTAGCGGAATGAGGTGCAGCAGCTCGTAGTCTGTCGGGTCGCTAATCCAGCCTTCGATAGGAATGGCGTTGTCTGTAGATGTTAGCCTGAGAACGTTTAAGTAGTGCACGCATTAGCTCACCTTCGTGAAAGATGTAGCTCATGGGACTGTTGTCCAAGATCATGACTTTGCTGAGGTCAGGCTCAACTTGAGCGAGGTCCTTGATGTATGCGCCATTACGGAAAGTGCAGTGCTGGCGGTAGTAGCGGCCAGCAAAGTACTTGCGCTCGACCTCCAGCCAGTCAATGACAGGATCGGCGTACTCCTGGACCGAGGCCGTGAAGATAATAAGATTGTACCATTTCGAGATCTAACACTTCTGTCAGCACCGCATTTGGATCATCACAAAGTTGCATCTCACCTTCTTCAGAAACTCATCGCAGAACGGTCGCTTGTGAACGTAGTATAGAATAGGTACCTGAGGGCCAATAATTTGCCCTCCTGCACCAACCGAAGCCTGAAGCTTCACCTCCACCATATGACCAGTCTGAAAGCGACCGCCCTTCGCCATACTGTGGATCAAGGTCTCGTCAAGATCCAAGATGAGGGTTTTCTGATGAGGCCCAACTGCAGACGCTCCCTTCGCCGAGTAGGAAGGTTGTCGTCTTGGTACCAAGGGGCGTGGAGGCTGCGGCGCTCGGGGGAATTTGTGCTTCGCCGCTGCAATCATAGGCCCTGTAGGCGACTTCAGCGAATTTGCCGCTTCCGGCGACACCTGACTGCTCGATTGCGCCTTCTTCGCCGCTTTGCGCTGCCTAAGGGCATCCTCATTGTGCAGCTTGATTCGGATGGAGCGCTTTGCCGGAGCGATCTCCTCGCCGGCTGATGAGGCATTTGATTTCGAGCGGGTGTGGCGTGAAGGGAAGTCAACGTCCTCGTTGCGCGTGCGCGGTCGTTCGCCTTCGATTTCGGAATCAGACGTAATGGCTGTCGAGTTCGATGCTATTGATGGGGACCGCCGTGTCAACTTTCTGGTCTGGGACTGTGTAATGCTCAGCCGTCTGCTCCCACGCCTGCCGTTGTCGCTTCTGTTCTGATCAGACGAGCGCATTGCTTTCGAGGTTGTCTTCTTGCGTCGCGGGCCTCTGACAAGTCGAGTCATATGATACAGGGGTGCGGCCAAGGAGAAGCTACCATCCTCTTCGTAATAGAAGCATGCTACCAGGTACTGGCCCGTGTACACAATGGGGCTGAGCAGCACGGCAACACCTCCAACAACACCTTCGTAGACACGTTTGGGAAAGAGCCAGCGTTTGCGGGGCTTTGTTTGTTCGAAGTGGCCATTTGACGGACTGAGCAGCGGCGTCTTTTCGTCGTGTTCGGACGAAGGCGCATTCGTAGCCGCGGTCCCAATCCCGTCCGCTCGTCCTGGAGCCATGGTGCCCTCCAGCTTCTCGTCGAGTGATGCTATATTTGCGCTCGCATTATCGGGGGAGTGCGACAAGCCGGACCGAGGTTGAGCGTGAAGTAGGTTGCTCTCAGAGCCAGATCGCGATCGCGCTGGGGTAGCTGGAGGTGTGCCAATGTTCGCAAGGGCACTCAGAGAGTTCATACTCTGGCCTGAGCCATGCACGAGCCGACTATGTATGACCGAGGCCGTTTGTGTGCGATGTACGAGGGACCCGGAGTGTGGGGTAGCCGGGACGTTTGTTTGCTGGGAGGCTGGTGCTTATGTTGTGGTTGGCAGGAACGCAGCTGCCAGCGCAAACACGCGGGGCACGGAGGGAGGAGGACTACAGGCGGTGCAGGGCAGGTCACGTCAAGGAGAGGAAGACCCCAGGGGCCGGCGACAGGGCAAGGTGTTCGGGGCGATGGGGGAGCTGTGCAGTGGTTCGGACGTGCAATGACGTTCCAGCACGGTCGAGCATCGGTTCCGGCGTTGCGCTAAACTTTTGGATCTGCCCAGCTGAGAGTCATTTCATCGAGGCACACTGACAGCTCCAAATACGCCGCGGCTCGACGCACTTCTCTCAGCCACAAAAGCAATACGCAGGGAGATCTTGAGCTTCTCTCGCGAGACAGAAAATAACATCAGTCTCCAAATATTGCCAAGCACTCCACATCACAATAATTGAGGCTGCCCCTCCACCCCACGCGCCATATAGCCGCAGCATATTAGACTTTCGAAACCAGTCACGCTATACGAGTGCGCCAAACTTCACAACATGGCTCAGTCGACCGTGATACAGGCTCCAGGCCTATCAACATTCCTCAAGTCGCTCAAGACGACCCCAGTAGATCCCTCGGTCGAGCACCTCATCTCGTACAGTCACCAGCAGACAAAAGCGCGCATGTTTATACTGACTTTTATAGATTACTCAAGCGAAGGCAAATTCGAAACTCGAGACCATGCGCCATTGCGACAACCGCGCTTCTCCTGCGCGTGGTGGGCGAGTTTAAAGGCAGGGATGCTGCAAAACTTGTGGAGCGCATCCGCCAGGTCGGCAGGCGTTTGACTTCTGCGCAGCCGCGCGAGGTCGTGGTTGGGAACATTGTCAGGCGTGTGCTAGGTTTGGTGCGCGAGGTCGTCGACGAGAACGCAGACGGACAGACACCTACAGGGAGCGAGGCGCCTACACCAGTGCCCAACGATTCACTCCACCGACCAACTCTTGCCTCGAGCATGTCCACATTCAGCCCTCTGAAGCACGCTGTAGCCGAGCCTATGCATGTAGGCGTATACGATGGGAACATGTCCGACTCTGGCGAGCTCTCGAGACGGCCACCTCTGCTCACTTCACACACTTCGTATGCGCCTCCTTCAGCCGGACCCCTCGTCAACTCTTTGTTTGGCCTCTTTTCGCAACCTGCCGACACACCCTCAGCCACAAACACACCTACAGGTGCTCAGTCGCCGAACGGCAAGACCACTTTTACACAGCAGAACCTGGAACGTCTGGGAGAGATGAGCAGAGGGCAAACTAACATTGACCTGAAGGCGGAAGTTATGGACGGAATAAGAGAGCTGCAAGTCGAGCTGGAGGACTCAGACAAGCAAATCGCCGAAGTCGCCCTCGAGCACATCCACGCAAACGAGATCATCCTTACCCATACAGCCTCGACCACGGTCCAAAAGTTTCTCATGTACGCGGCAAGGAAGAGAAAGTTCACTGTAGTACACGCCGAGACATACCCACACGACAACAGAGATACACATGGTGTGCTTCTTACAGGCAGAAAGCGGGAGTTGCGCCAAGAAGAAGACGATGAGGACGACAAGTGGAAGCCGCTCACAGAAGCTGGCATCCAGGTCTACGTCATTCCCGACTCGCACGTTTTCGCCATCATGTCTCGTGTCAACAAGGTCATTCTTGCTACACACACGGTCCTCGCAAACGGCAGTCTTGTCGCAGCAGCTGGAGCACACATGATTGCAATGGCAGCGAAGGAGCACCAGACACCTGTCGTTGTGCTTAGCGGCGTTTACAAGCTCAGTCCAGTGTACCCATTCGATATCGATGAGCTCATCGAGCACGGTGACGCTGGAGGCGTTGTGCCTTATGAGGATGGCGACTTTGTAGACAAGGTCGATGTTGAGAACCCGCTGTACGACTACGTTCCTGCAGATCTCGTGGATCTCTACATCACTAACCTGTAAGTCTACGCACATAATCGATCACTGATCATATGCTAACGAAAGCAGTGGCGGTCACGCACCATCATATTTGTATCGAATCGTGGCGGACCACTACCGGTCAGAGGACATCAGCTTGTAACGGTATCGGTAGTAGCGACATCTACAAATACAACGTGCTGATAGCACGTAACCATCGTCTAGCTTTCCACATCTTTCGCCGCGCCTTGTCTGCATCACCCCTGCGTTGAAGTCCAAATCAAGCGATAACAACCATGAACCCACAGATCTATCCATGTTTAAATGTTGCCGGTCTTGTCCTCCTACAACACCCTCTGAACAGCGGACGACGATATGCTTAGATTATTACTGTCTACGCTAAGTCAGCTGCAGTACACCTCGTAGGTTAAACCACTAATTTACCACACGAGTTCGTACACTTGCACTACCCTGGCCTGGCGGCGGCGCTTTGTACGTCGAAGTTGTAGGACGGCCACAACTACGGCGCCAGGGCTAGTAGCAGCCCTAACGTACCAAACACGATCGTTCCGTTCGAAGAATCTGGGGCGTCGTACTTGGTGAGGCTGATCGTTGCTGTCGGCGCCGGTATGGATTCAATGGTAGGCAGCGCCCCGCTCAATGTGCTGTCGGTGGATGTGGAGGTATTCATACTGCTGGATGTCGTTTTGGATGGGGCCTTCGAGGTGAACATTTGCTACACGGCCAGTTGGGAGGAAGATAGCCGTTCGGGCTGAGAGACTTTGTTGCTGTTGATGCGGCTGGCAACATGATGCTGGGGCTTCGTGACATTTGTACTCGAGAGAAGCAGATGCGACAATGCGACAGTGAGGACGAATGTACTGAAGTGCGAATGTGCGAGTCTTGATGAAGCTGAGATCTGATGGGCCGTAACCAGGCTGTGCACGACACACGCTGTAATGACGCGACACCAGGAGCAAACAGAGCAGATGCGATGGTGCGATACCCAAGATGGAAATGGCAGTGCGAACATGCGATCTTTTATGGGAAACAGCTCCGGATCTAAGATATAAGGGTACTCGCGCCTCCCAGGCATTCGGGCGAAGCAAGGTTATGGCTTAAAGTGCGAAGATGCGGGGCCTGATCAGTAACACGTCCGAAACTCTGCGCCTCCCGAATCGCCAACAAAGTCAGTACCTTGTAGCATCTAGACTATCTGTCTTCATTTCGAACGTCGGCAAATAAGCACTAGGAAGCTCGAAGTATCTCAGGATCGTTTGGTCGCAGTCTAAAAGTAGCGGGCCCTCCTTCACCGTCAATGTGCTTCAAAGCGTCCTACATTTTTGCATCCGTTGTATCGTCGCAAATACCACTCAAGCTTCATCCTCGTGATGGACTCTATACAGATCGTACAATATAACACCACCAGTAGCGGCTCTAAGACGGTTGGCGTACCAAGACAGCCGCGAGGCAAGCTGTCCACCACCAAATGTGCCCAATGCAGGCATGACAAGGTCAAGGTATGTGGCACGCAGTCACTCTGATAGTACACCCAGAACAACATCTGAAAGTTCGCGGACATTCAGATCGAAGAATAACATAGCTAGTGCTCTCCTACAGGACGAGTCTGGCCGGCCAAGTGCGACAGGTGCATCAGGCTGAAGGAACCTTGCTCAAAGGGCACCCGGGCCATGCGTAAGCGCAAAAATGCTACACTACCGACCTCGCTCCCCTTAGACGACGTGGTTCGCCCAGTCGATCAGACTTCGAACCCTGAAATTACTTTCAAGGACTGGTAAGTGCTGGTTCGTATTCTTGAATCACCGTTGTGGATTGTCGAAAGCGGAGTCTGGGATCCCTTGTGGCTCTTTGAAGCCATCAAAGAACTTCGATACTTGTGTAAAGATCGCCTGCACTTTGTTGTCGTCCGGGTCTCTGATTGCCAGTCTTTCCCAAGACCTACGCGAAAAAGTTACATTACACCAAAGATTCCTTGTAACCGAGTAGCATACTAACTACCCCACTCAGGCAGATTCTTCTGGGCTATTACCAAGATCTGAAACTTGGACTAAATCAGCTCGAGCACCTACAGAAAGACATCGAGAACATATTCTTCTATGATGTGAATGGGCCGATTTACAGATCTGGGCCACGGCTATTCAGGAGGGGCCTGAAACAAGTACATGCAGTCCTGACGAAAAGCGAATCGAGGTTGCACTCGGCTCATCCTCTTGATGCTATCTCCGCGATTATGGGACATGATGAGCTCTATCTTCTCGACGAAAATGAGCAGAAACACGATGCGGGGGACTTCTGCTCTAACCACCAAACCTACGCGCGAGTGCAGGCATGTCGAAGACGATTACAATTTCTCATTGTGGCCTGTCATGAGGGTGCTGCCTCCGATGAAGAAGTTGATGCTGAATCGGACAAGTTCGCCGATCAACTGACAGAACTGGCTTTTGAAACAGAAGAGACATTGGCAAAGTTCCCTGAACTTACTGGACATGGTTTCAGAGGGATCCTACCGATCACGCTACTAGGTCCGTATGACGAGGCGCGCTCTTACTGGACTGAGGCAGGCAGATTCGAGGATTGCTTGAAGCGAACACGACTTCATCGAATGCTGGACCAAGTAACGGAAGGCAACATCTTCTGGGGTGAATTTAACGAGGACCTTGACGACATGATAGAAGGTGGAGACATCGACCACACGGACTATCTCGGTCGTTCTGTGCTTCACCTTGCCTGTCAGAAGGGCTGGAAAATTGGAGTAAAAACACTTCTGGATAATGGCGCTGACCCTAGTGCTGAAACTTCCTATGGAAGTCTGCCCCTCCACTATGCAGCAGCAAAGGGTTTTTTGAAAATCTGCATGCTGCTTCTCGAGCATAAAGACCGGTTCGATGTTGAATGGAAAGATTGCACGTGGTGGACGGCACTAGACTATGCAGCGAATAAGGGCCATGATTCAGTTGCATGCTTGCTTGGATCCGCATCAAGCGCTTCGGAGTTTGTATCTGGTACGCCGAAACAGACTGATGCGGACCAACACCCAGCGACTATTTGTTTGTGGTTCGGCTGCGAAGCTGGCGACTTGAAAAGCACTGCGCAGTTGAAAGCACATGTGTTGAGTAAACACTTAAGCGATCCAATGTAGACTAATATGGGCCATTCATGCAATCATGTAGCTTTGTCGGGAGCGATCGCGGACGTAATCTGTGTATAGTTACTCACCGAGACATGAGTGGAGGCGCTCAAGTGTTTTGTACCTGTTGACTTCCAGTCTCACTGTACTTTGGATCACTCCAGTCACTTGACACAGAAAGCTGACTCCGGAGGACGCCAACGCGATGCCTACATCTACTATGCTTGGAAAGCACTCATGATCATTGCTGCCATAGCTGTCTTTTTGGCTCAGTAAGCTCTGTCACGCTCTAAGACTACTTTCTATGTCCAGAAAAACGGTGAATTGCGTCGTGCACCGGAGCTAGCGGTCGCAGTTGCTCCACCAGCATTCGTGCTTGCCGCAGACCCACCACTCGCAGTGGTCAGAGTACCTCCAGTCGATTCCTCAGCGGCCCAAACATTCATACGCTGTGTGCCTCCGCACTTCACTTTTGCATCGCCCACGCACGGCGTATCGCACTCGCTCTGGTTCTCCGCCAGCGTCGCGTTGTTCCTGTCGCCACACCAGCACTCATTGCCCAGTTTCAGGCCAGCGACATGGTACTGGATGTCCCAGCATTTCTGCTTGCATTTGTCCACTGTTTCTGTTGAATCACGAGGTATGTAGCGGAAATCCAGGTTCCAGGAGACATTGCCACCGTTGTCGAGATCGTCGTTCCAAAGGTCGATGTAACAGCCCATGTCCTTCCAGGCGCTAGGAGATGGTATCGCCGGGATGGTAGTGTAAGGCCGTGTTGTTGCATCGGTTTTCGTGACTGGAATCGTGTAGCCGGCGCTGTTGGTTGTCAAGCTCGCCAAAGGCATGGTATAAGTGTAGTCCTGGTCTGAGATAGTGGTTGTCGTATAGTTCACGGAGTTCTCATAGGTCTCTTGAGTCAGGATGCAGTAACTCGTTTGGCTGAACCAGGGTTTGCAGTCCAGTCCCACGAGGGGGTTCCAGGCGTGGAAGCGCTCGGGTTCAAGGCTCCAGTATCGTAAGGTCTTTTCACATGTGTCCACTGAGGCATCGTCGATATCTGCCCACTCGATGCAGTCTTTGGCGCCACGAGGATCGAATCCATACCTTTGCGAGACAGCATGGCTGGCGAATGCTGCGAAAGGGAAGAGTCTGGAGGCTTTCATTGTGAAGCAGAGTCGTAGCGCGGATATTGAGATCTACTTTGGTAGCTGCAAATAAAGTAGAAGCTTTTGAGGCGCAAAGGGTTGGGCTGCATGGAATGCTCGTTGATTTACACCAAACTTTGTAGTAGATAGGCGCAACGACAGTCAGTTAATATATTTGCGGTAAGGATGCTCTTCGTATCTCAAGGAAAATGCAATTTCGCGTATAATGGTCGAGGGCAGGGCGCCTAACGGCGATGCTCGGTTAGGAAGGTAAACAACGGGGCGCAGCTTGCTCACGACAATGATTCTAACTGCTCGTAGCTATTGTGTAAATGAGCCGCACTGAGGCTACTGGTATAGGCATAGAGGTCGAGCGGTCTTCCTGACATATTAGCCTTTCATCTTCAGTTCTCCATGTCCCGTGATTTGTGACAAAGCTGACACGGGCGAAAACTCGTGCAGCGCAGAAAGAATATGAGAGATGTGTGGAAGAGCTAGCATCGAGGCAAAAGGTTGGACCCGAGCCAGTAAGTTCAAAGAGAACATTGCACAAGTAGGGCGCCTCAAGTGAAGAGAAGTGAGGGCGGGCTACCTTGCGATCGGAGCACATGTGGGCACAGCGATCGATTCCAAGGTTTGTTGTTCAGAACTTGCCCAATGAGGCAGGATGCGGCTGATCGCGCCTTCCGGCTCTGACCTCACATGTCAACAGCTCGGACTCTGCTCACAATATCAGTCTGCACCTCACCTATACAAATTTTTACGGCGGTGTTCCTCTGAGCGGCCCCAATAATTGCAGCGACTGTAGTGCGCCAGCCATTGGGCCCTGTGACTCAATTCGACCGCGCCGAAGGCTCCTTCTCACCTCCTGTTCAGCTCAAGATGGGCATGACAACCGGCTTCGTGAGTGACGCGCTGACGGATGCGAGTGTCGCTTCTAATTCTGTCTCAGCTCGGAGGCTTCACCCTCACCTCCGCCATCCTCTATCTATCCCTTTCGCTACACCAGCAGAACCGCGCGACTCAAGCCGCCCTCCTGCGCCAGCAGCGCAACGTCCTCACGAACTTCTACGAACCTAAGGAGCCCGAGAAGGAGCCTAGAGCGCGTGAAGTGCCCATTGGGCTGGCGGAGATGGCCAAGGATAGGTGGAACAGGGTGTTGGAAGAGTCAGTGCACACGGTGTACAACACAGACTGGAGGAGGGTCAGGGAGAGCGCCGAGGACAGAGTCAGCACAATCGCAAAGAAGATCAGGGAAAGTGGAAAATAAGCAGGGATGGGGACGAAGCCATTGTAGGGGTAAGGTGGACAATTGCGACGATACCCTTCTTGCAGCGACAGTTTTGGGATTACGCAACAGCGTGAGAGGTCATAGAGTAGGTGAAGCGCCTCTAGGTACGGTTTCGTGTCTGCAAGTACACGTTCTTAAAGTTGCAGGCCCTCCGATTCTTATGTCATTTCATCTCCTGCACCTCATGTCTTCACCTCGGCGCTTTCACTGTTTGTCCACACATTCACCAAGAGCCCCACCCTGCCTGCCGCGCCGTTTTCATCCTTCCCCACCAGCTGATCGGTTGTATCTTGCTTGCCCTCCTCTCATTCTGCATCGCCATGGCGTCGCATGGCAAGGTGTTGGATTTGCTCGACGACCGCTACCTTGACCTGCAAGATGTCATCGGCAACGTCGAACCGCTGCCGATGCTCGTCCCGTACGAAAACTACACGCAGAATGCACTTGTGTACCGCATGGATACGAGCCACGAGATTTTCCTAGGTCTGATCCAAGACTTCACCTATCGACGAGCGCACGAAGTACGGAAAGAACTATGGACCTGGTTTGTGCAGTGGGAGGTCGACAACAGTCCTCCCGTACAGCAACCGTCGTCGCCTAAGAAGCTTCGATTGGGGGCGCAGCAAGGCAACGCGCTCTTCAGAGTACCGAAAGCCCCACGCGAATCACCCGCGCTCACCATCTTCGAGCGGCGCACGTTAGATGGGGCCCTGATGCTGGAGGAAGATATGCTGCGGATCTTGATCGACATTGTGCAAGTTGCAAGCTCACTTGTACCCAACTTCATTGAGTTTTTGTACCGCTGGATCGACTATTATGAAGGTGATGGGAAGGCGCTCAAGGCTGCGCTAAGGTGGGAGATCCCAAGCTTGTGGGACTTTGAGTACCATCCTCTTTTGCTACCGCAAGACGAGGATGACAGAACGAGTGCGGGAGTTGGAAGCGCGCAAAGCGGTGGAGAACGAGAGGGACGAGCAAGGTCTTTCAGCGCAGGCGAAGCTGCGGAGCTGGGACAAAGCTCTCCAACGAAGAGCATGCACGCACGACCGAAACCAGACCTTGCCGCAATCGAGCTTCAAACGTTCTACACCGAGGAAAGCGAGCGTCTTCAGTACCGAGAAGTCAAGTTTGGTATCCAGCCACCGAAGCTTGAAGAGCCGCTACCACCGCTCATCAACATCCCTCGCGACGTGCAAAAGCGCGCAAAATATTATGCTGCATGCTTCAGATCGCGACAACGAGCACTATATCTCCTCCAAGAAGCTGGGATCACAATGCGCCAGATCAAGAACTATCGAAAGCTTCAAACGGCGCACCCAAGGGAGACACCCGAGACTGGTGATGAGAATGGTCTTCGTAACTATGACAAGGACGCCAAGTATGCTCAAGCCCAATACAAACTCAAGCAGAAGCAAACAACAAAGCAGCGCGAGATTTCTATCAGCAACAAGCTTGCCATTGAGGCTCAGCTAGCAGCTACACACGCGATTCCGGATGGCGCAGCCGGTCTGCCTCTCATTCCGCCTACGCCATCTTATGCGAGGAAGCCCGACATGGCTGCTGAGATGATGCAGAAGATCAAACAAACAAGGATGCAAAATGATGACGGCAGAATCAACACCGTGCCCCAGCCGCTACTTGGTCTGGTGAAAAGCAAGGTGTTTGTGGGCGCACGGGATGAGCCCAACTTTACCCCGAGTAATGAGCTGAAACCGCTTCGAGATCATCTGGTTGAGCAAGGACGGGCTGCGGCCTGCAGTCATACAACAGACGATCCAGGGCTGAGGAGTGAACACGATGATCAAGATTTCGAGATGGATGACGACCGTGATACTGATGAAGACAACGATGGAAAGAGTAGCGAAGAAAAGAGTAGCGATGGAAACTGTGACAATGGAAGCGACGAAAGCGACGAGGACACGACTGTCGTCCCCGTGCCAGTGATGGCCTCTACGCTACCGCGTCCCACATTGCCCATGTCGCTCTCTCGACAGCCTTCTTCCAGCTCCTCTAGCTCGACCGTCCAACTAGCGTCATTTGTTGACCGGGCTACACCTTTCAACATTGCAACGTACATGCAGAACCTTAACACAGAACAAGCCCAGCGTCTACTACCATTACTGAGTCCTCAAGCACGACAAGCTGCCTCGAGCAGATTCCAGCAGAGTTTGACCATGCAAAATACGACGGGGCCTTCGAGTACCAACCAGCTCGGACCTACGAGGGCATTTATTGATTTGGGGAATCAATCTGCAAACCAACGGACTCCATTTTACTCATTGCCACCTCTTCAACAAGCTAGCCAAGACCACCATCTGACTAGCAGTATTGGCTCAGGTCGAACGATTTCACCTACCCCATCGTCAGTGGTAGGCTCTTTGATGCTCCCAAGACAGCGCTCTTCAAATGCAGCTCAACATGGCTCGCAAGCTCTACACTCTCCGCAGTCTGCTGCTCAGATTCTGCCAGTCTCGTCATCGACTGGTCTACAGTCTTCAACTGCATCTGAAGGAAGTCGAGGTATCCCAGCGTATGCACTGTCCCCGACAACAGCTCAACACCCGACCACACATGTTCATACGCCCGTTCTTATGTCACCCAGCTTCAATCCCGAAGCGTTCATGCGTGTGCGACGTCAACAGGAGGCAATGAATTCAGTCACTTCGACAGGAGGCTCGCCACAGCCCAATGCATCTACGACACCAGTCGAGCAGCTTGTACGAGAACCGTCATGCGGTATGGCTACAGAATTGAGCCAGCAGACACCCGCTCAGCGTCAACGAAAGCTGTCAGAGACCTTTAATGCTAATGCCGCCGTGACCCAAAGTCAAACCCGAGCCGCTTCAGTGACCAAGGTCTTCGCAGATCCCACGTCAATCGCCCCAACCTCAACTGCACCCGCACAGCCACCAATGTTAGGAGCGATGCTCCCACCTTCTCGTCCAGGCATTGCGCGCAAAGTACCTTCCCCGCTTTCCCTCTCTCCACCAAAACCATCGCCATTCAACACCATGGCACCACAAATGCTAGCAACATCACCTTTCCTAGCTGCACCAGTGGATACAGGAGCACCAATCCAGATATATCTTCCTAAGATCATCGTGCCTGGCAACGGCATCGGGCCAGGAGGTACCCAGATGGGCGACAGCGGCTG
Source organism: Didymella glomerata (assembly GCA_030271015.1). Lineage (NCBI taxonomy): Eukaryota > Fungi > Ascomycota > Dothideomycetes > Pleosporales > Didymellaceae > Didymella > Didymella glomerata. The sequence goes on from JAJOHN010000009.1 coordinate 691,021, forward strand.
CATTGAGACCGATGCTCTCATGCTCGGACATGAGGACCCTCGCAACGGAAATCTAGTCCTGACAAAGGCCATCCTACTCCCTGTCGGGGTTTGGGAGAACACGCTGCGCAAGGTTCGCAACGGCCGCTGGAGCGTGCTGGAGACTTATGCGTGTCCTTCCTCACATCCTGCGAAGGGCAAGGGCAAAGGAAAGGTCAGCGATGAGAACCAGGGCTGTCACAAGGCCGTTTATGACAAGCTGGTACAAGCGTGTCATATGATGAACTCAGCGCCGGAGGTCAGGGAGAGTGAACTGACGAAGAGGTGGCGGGCGAGCCGCGGTCCGATGACGAGCTCTGATCGTGGCTCTGTATGGGAGGGATGGGGCGCCTATGTCGATCGGGCGATCGAGATGAGTGCTGAAGAGCGCATAGATGCCTTGAAGAATGAGGCGCAGACAGTACCTAAGGTCGGAGACGGCGGGGACGAGGGATATGGCCCGTACAACGAACCCGAAGAGACCTTGAGGAGGAGGAAAGAGATGGAAGAGCTTATGGACGAGGAAGAGGAAGAGGATGAAGAGATGGATGACTAAGTTCGGTGGGATTTCGAATCTCGCGTCTATTGCATGGCGAGCCCGCCAATTGACATGCTTCTGAGACTCCTAGATGCATCGCCCACCGTCGACCTCCAGGTTGGTGCCTGTGATAAATCTCGCCTCGTCACTCGCCATGAAGACACACGCGTTCACGACATCCTCGACCTCTCCAATTCGACCCATTGGCACGTTTCCAATGAACTTCTTCCTGTTCTCAGGTGTGTCCTCCATCCCCGTGAACGCGGAGAACAGCCCTGTCCCTGTGACAAGCGGGCAGATCGAATTGACGCGTATCTGATGGGCTCCGTACTCCGCCGCAAGGCCTTTGGTCGCCTGTAACATATTAGCATCTTCTCATCGCCATCCCCAATTAAAATCGGACTACTCACATTCCATACTGCGCCCTTACTCGCGTTATACCACACCAGTCCTGGCCTCGGTCTCGTCGCACCCACACTCGCAATGTTGATAATCACGCCCCCCTCTTTGCGGTCGATGGCCTGATTGACCCACGCCTGACACCCCAGATACACACCCTTTACATTAACATCAAACACGCGCTCAAACTCCTCCTCGGTAACCTCTACCGTCGCCTTGTTCACATAGCTCCACCCCGCATTATTGACCAGGATATCGCAGCGCCCAAACTTCTCCTTGACAGCAGCCATGGTTGCCTCCCAGTCCGCGCGCTTTGTGACGTCCATCTTGTGCGCGGCTAGATTGGCGCTGTCTTTTGATGCGGTTGCTTGGGCCGTGGATTCGTTGATGTCGCACACGAGCACCTTGGCGCCTTCTTGCGCGTAGCGGAGCGCGATGCCGGCGCCGAAGCCTGAGCCTGCGCCTGTGGAGTGTCAGTTGGTGCTCTATCTTGGTCGCTGTTGCTAGAGTGGGGGCGTACCGGTTACGATTGCTACTTTGCCGTCGAGTCTGCCCATTGTGTGTGTGATTTGTGTTGGAGCGAAGACTGGAAGGAGATCTGTCTGTGCAATTTTCAAAAGATATTTATTTCGGGGTGCTAGAGTGTTGTGGTGTTGACGTGAGTACCAAAGGGCAGCGACGATCAAGTAACCGAGCTCATCCATTCATCACGGGGTTCTCTCCGCCTTCCTCGCTCCACAACGCTCCCAAATGTGTTCACTGCATTTCACGACCTGCCAATCACAACTACACCGAGCCAAAGCCGCAGACGCCGGGTTGCGGAGAAGCATACACGATGAGGGGTCGCGCCGACGTCTGGCGGGCAGCGGTGGTGGTCGGCCTAGACGCGAGCTGATTGGTGATCGGCGTGTCGGCTATATGGTATCTAGGTGGGGTTCACGCATAGATGTCATTGATCCCTGAAGCCTCAAAGGGTGCGCCTTTTCCGATTGTTATCGTGAAGATTCTGCTTGAGTTGTTTGGTCTGTTGCCTGCTGTATAAACGGTCGAGTCAAATTGCAAGCATAATGGGTTCAGCACAGAAGTACGAGCTTCCGTTCAAGGTAAGAGTAAATTCTGATGTTTGCGAGAGCGCAATACTGACTATGCACAGCTCCAAAACCCCGACCTTCTTCACAGCCAGTCGTGTGTAGGCGGAGAATGGAAGGACGCAAAGTCTGGGAAGACCTTTGAAGTCGTTGGTTGGTGCCATTCTCCACCTCTTCGCTCATAACAACTGACCAAATCTCAGATCCCGGTACCGGGAAGGCATGGATCGAGTGCCCCACGAACGATGCATCGGATGTCGATGCGGCGGTCAAGAACTCCCACGAAGCATTCCTCGAGTACAAGAAGGTCAGCCCACGCCAAAGGGCACAATGGCTGTACAAGTGGGATCAGTTGATCCGCGAGAACAAGGAAGACATCGCGACTATCCTTGTCTACGAGACCGGAAAGCCTCGCTCTGAGGCCTACGGCGAGATTGACTACTCAACTGGCTTCACATGGTGGTTTGCCGGAGAGGCGGAGCGCATTCAGGGCAGCAACTTCATCCCCGCATTACCGAATCGCCGCATCTTCACGATCAAGCAGCCGGCAGGTGTCGCTGCCGCGCTGGTCCCATGGAACTTCCCAATCGCCATGATTCTGCGGAAGGCTGGTGCAGCTCTTGCTGCAGGATGCACAATGATCGTCAAGCCCAGTCCAGAGACCCCTATCACCGTCCTCGCATTGGCCCATCTTGCGCTCAAGGCTGGCTTTCCAAAGGGGTGTCTCAATGTGCTGACCACAGATCTCGATAAGACACCTGAACTCAGTGAAGCGCTCTGTCGCCACCCGCTCATTGCCAAAGTCACTTTCACTGGATCGACCAGAGTCGGAAAGCTGGTCGCAAAGATCTGCGCAGACAATTTGAAGAAGGTAACACTGGAGCTGGGAGGAAACTGCCCAGTTCTGATCTTCGACGATGCGAACATCGAGCAGGCGATGTCCCAGATCTTTGCGCTAAAGTACCGTCATGCAGGTCAAGCCTGTATCACAGCGAACCGCATATACGTTCAGTCGGGCATCTTTGACAAGTTCCTTGAGCGTTGGAATGCTGAGACAGACAAGATCGTCGTTGGCCACGGCTCTGACGAGAAGACGACAATGGGTCCGGTCACAACACCTCGTGGTGCTCAGAAGGCTCTTGAATTGGTCGAGGACGCGAAGAAGAAGGGCGCAAAGATCCACAAGGGTGGTAACAAGATCGACGGCAAGGGAGGATACTTCTTTGAGCCCACTGTGATTACTGGTGTGACTCCAGAGATGGACATTGCAAACGAGGAGGTGTTCTCGCCAATCTGCACATTCATCAAGTTCGAGACAGAAGAGGAAGCGGTCAAGAAGGCAAACGACACCTCTATGGGTCTGGCTTCTTACTTGTTCACTAAGAATGTTGACCGTATGTGGAGACTGTTCGAGAGTCTTGAGGCTGGTATGATTGGGTTGAATACTGGTAAGTCGATTTGTAGCATTGGTAAACGAAGAGTCCAGTCAACTAATGACCACAGGCAACTCTTCAGCTGCGGAGTCGCCATTTGGCGGTATCAAGCAGAGTGGATACGGAAAGGAATCTGGAAAAGACGTGGCTGTGAACGAGTACCTGATTACGAAGACAGGTACCTTCACTCTGGAGGAGAATGCATGAGTGGTGGGACAGGCAGTGGCGAAGCCGTTTGAGCGCAGTAGATAATGCAAACAATATTTGAAGGATGTATTGGTGGTGAGACCGACCAGGCGTTTGACCCTGTATGCAGGTGTGTGGCGCGTGCGTAGAGTGTCGGCAATCAAGCTCCAGGGCTAGACATCACCTCTCCCACCCCGCGACTGCACTTTCCATTGCTACCACACCACACTACATTAGCCCAACATGGATGTCGAAATGGGAGATATGGACATCGACTTGGATGTCGGTGCGCCCCTTCAAACCTCAAGCGCACAGCCACAGCAGGCGTCAGCAGTGAGTCGCGCCAGGCGCGTTGCCCGTCTCATGCTTACAGTGTTGCGCAACAGCCGGAACAACCAACGCAGGGCGATTCGGTACCAGCAGCATACTTCGAAGACCTTCAGCCGCAGAAGCCATGGCCCGAGTACCTCAACCTGCAAGGCGTGAGCGACTTCGACCCGAACGATCCCCTCTATTACGCCATGGAGATACTCGGGACAGAACCGCGCGTCAAGCAGCTGCGCTGGGTCAACGACAACTCGGTCAATCTCGAGTTCTACAGCGCCGAAGACGCCGCACTTGCGCTCACCGCCTTCACACACTCCGACACGAACGCAAACTCAATTGCCGCGCAGACACCGCGACCCGCGAAGCCATATTCGAAGAAGCCAGACAGCGCCCTCATAGTACGGGAGGCAAATGTTAGCGACCAGAAGCCCAAGGGCGCGGCCAACCGCAGCAACTACTACCAGCGCAACCCCGATGTCAGAGACAATAAGCAGAGGGAGCCAAGGCGCAAACAGCCTCCCAAGAGGGACCTCCTGGACTATGGCGACGAAGATCAGGGCTCGAGAAGCCGGAGGAGAAGAAGGTACGCATGTGGCAACCCTGGATTGTACAATGCTAATTCGAAGCAGCCGCAGTGGAGACATCTCAATGGACGAAGATTCTGGGGTAGAGAGGCGGAGGAACAACTACCCACCACGTAACGAGCGAAACGGCCGCGACCGCCGCGACGGGCGAGACGGGCGAGACAGAAGACCAAAGGACTCGGGCAGGCTCAATGCCGACGTCGACTCCTATAGGCCTGGCGACGACTCGTACGTTATATACTGCAACCTTGCAATTGACCATGCTAACACCGTCCAGCGAATCGCGGCATGGCCGTCTGCGAGGTCGCAGCGCTTCCCCAGCCTCCGGCGACGAAGGCGATGGTCGTTACGGTTTCGCAGAAGACAGCACCAATGTGCGCACCCGCTACCGCAGTCGAAGCCGTAGTCGCAATGCCGGTCGCCGCCGCCGCGACCCAAGCGCGGAGCGCTGGACTCACGATCGCGCAAACTACGGAGAGAAAGGCGGAAAGTGGCAGAAAGACATGTTCTACGTCGACACGTCACCCATGGGCAACCACCGCCGTTCAGACGCTGGGTCTGGTGGCTCTCTACTCTCCCGCATGACCAAGGACGGCAGACCTGTCAACTCTTTGGCTAGCCGGATAACTCGCGACGACGACGACGAGCCAAGACCGCGATCATTGGCAAGCCGCATTACGCGCAACGGCGACAGTGAGGGGTACGGACGCTTGAAGGGCGACGACAGCATACCCCGCGACTACGAGTTCGACGAGCCCAAGCCCAGGCGCGGGCTAGCGGATCGCATATCGCGCGAGACCGAGGGCATCAACATCCGCGGGCAGGGCGCGAACGGTGACAGCGGTATCAATATCCGGGGCGCAGCCTCCTAGGTGGAGGAAGACGGTTCGGAGTCTGTAGTGCATATGTTGAAGGACAAAATTATGTACGACTCTGCGACCGAACTTGACATGCTCGACAGTGCATGGGCAAGGTCGTATGACTGAAGGACTCTGGAATAATGTACGAAAAGACTGGAAATTGGGGGATACTACTTTACTCCTGCTTGTTAAAGCAGACATGAACAAATGCACAAGGCTGCACAGACCATCACGAACCAAATGTACAGCGTTTCAGCGCTTGTGACTGCCCCACACTGAGTTTGCTGCTTTTCGACAGAAAGCTGCCGTCTTCTTGGCCGGTGAACGCTAGAGTAACAACGTCGAACGGGTATATCAACGCCGCAATTTAGCATTTACGTCAGAAGTTCATACAATCCTCTTCCGGTCTCCGTGGCGCAATGGTAGCGCGTTGGACTTCTACCACCTTACATCGGTCATCCAAAGGCTGCGGGTTCGAGCCCCGCCGGAGATGCTTTTTGCTCTTTGCTCTTTTTGCTCCCATGGGATAAGCAGGAGCAAACATGCGGGGGGTGAGACGAGCACGAAGCCAAAACAAGCACGTGCTGTGTTTTTGCACGACGGGTTGGATCTTCGGCAGGTCCAGCGAGACCATCGTCGGTGGCTTGCTTCTGACTCTTGTACAACGTCCTCTCACAAAGTTAATGGGCACACGAAACACCGCTTCTTGCGTCCGCAGTCGAATCGCGCTAATGCAGGTACGGTACGCGGCATGTGGCAGGTAAAGCACGCGCGTGCTGATTGCTTTTGGTCTCTCGAGGAGACAAGTCTACAAATATCCTACCATTCCATCTCTTTCCACAGAGGCCGCTTGTGCATCTGTTTGCCTGCCGCCGAAGGCCCCGTTGTCGTCCTGATAATGTCGTGTCTCTTTTTACCATGATTTTCGTGAACGTCCAGCGAAGGCGTCCATGTGCTTCGTTTATTACCCCAACGCCGTAACCCAAACGCTCAAAGATAGTCAAAATGGTCGGTAGAAAGACCAGAGAAATACTGCAACAAGCCGGCCCGCGCACCTGTCACCCGAAACGAAATAGCTATCTTAGCCTAGCCTCCTCCTCCTGCGATCCGACAGCCAGTAGGGATAGAAAGTCAGCAGCGCAACGCCGAGCAGCCACTAGAAGCGCCCTCGCTCCTGGACGCGCTCGATGCCATCGGTGAAACTCCGCGTCAAGCCCACGCTCGCCCAGAAGTCGTCGCCGATATCGCCGCGCCGCGTGAGGCGCTCGAGAAGACTGCGGGCGTCGCGCAGCTCCTGGTCGAGCGGGGAGGCGGGGGTCTCTCCTTGTGCTTCGTCTTCGACAGTCGCGAAGCTGTCTGCTTCCTGTTCGCGCGGCGGGCTGTCAAGTGGCCCGTCGATAAGCCCATCGACTCGGGCGTTGCGCGTTCCAGGATCTTCGTAGTCGCGCTCCCCTAGCAATGGGCGGCTGCTCCAGTCGCCCGAATAGAAGTTGCGCACGTAGCTGCGCGCGCCGTCGCTGGTGTCCCTCATTCTCCTCCCATGCGGTCTTGGAGTCGGCGGTCCGTCAGCAAAGTAGCTAGGGCGCATTCGCCTTCGGGACAGCGGGTTCGCAGTCGGTTCGTCGTCGGTGTCGGAGGCGGTCGAGTCGCCTTCATCTGAAGACTCGCATGCGCGCGCGAAACTCTCCAACGCTTCTTGGCGTCGGCGAGGACCAGAGCTTGCGCGTCTGGACGGGACGGTGAGTTGTGTGCGCTCGCTCGCTGCCGAGTTCGAGTTGCTGCTGCTGGCTCGGCTGCTGGACGCTGCAAAGGAGGCACTGGCGGCGGAGGAGGCAAAGGACGACTCGGCGGTGGGCGCGACTGGGTCTGGGACGACGGTGGTGAGGAAGGTCTGCCACGGCAGGTTCGACGACGTGCTGGACACGCTGTTGCTGCGCTCGCGGTCGCCGAGGCCATCGAGGTTCGAGACGGGCGACCAGGACTCGCGGAGCGAGGAAGAGGGCAGCGGGCCGTCGGCGATCCTGCGGTGGCCTACGCGGCGAAGGGGCGGGTGAGAGACGGCGTTGGTGGTGCTCGGGGTCTCGTCGTCCGAGGCGCCGGGGCTGCTCTCACGACGTCTGGCTGTCCGGGCATACGGCGTGTGGCGGCGCCCAGAGGTCCAGCTCAGGATGCGGCCAGGCTGGGGCGGAGGCGCGCCTTGCTCAAGTTCTTCCGGCTGCGCATAGTAGGTGGCGGCGTGGGCGGGCACGCGTGGTGGAGAGCGGAAGCGTCTGAGCATGCGGAGGTCAGTCAGACCGTCCACAGCAACAGGCTCGGGGGACGCAGGGGCGGCGGGGGTGTCGTGCGTGTCGTGCGTGTCGTGCGTGTCGTTCCTTTGCGGCCTCTCCTCGCGGCGACGGGCGGGCGCGAAGCCGGGGGTCAGCGACGGCAGGGCCCGCTCGTCTCCTGTGCGGTGCGGGCGCGGTCGCAGGTCCTCGCGGTCGAAGGCTGCCTCTCGCAGCTCGGGGACGGGCGGCGCGGGCGGCAGCTGGGTGCGCGTGTACGTCGCCTGCTCGAGGGCGCTGGCGAAGCGGGAGGCATGGCCGTCGCCGCGGGGTCCCACGCCAAAGGCCCAGGTGTTCCTCGAGCGCGCGTGCTGCCGGCGGATGGGCGAGCGGCCGGTCAGGTCTGCACGCAACACGTCTCTCTCCTTGGCCTCGTCGCGCACAATGTTCCAGCCGACCGGGATGCCCATCGCGAACGGTCGCCGCGCAAGAGAGGGTAAAAGTGGGTAGACGGCGGGCGGGCGTGGCGAGCGGGTGCGGTGCGGTGCGGTGAGAGATGCCGTCGTGATGGACACGCGCCTCTAGGGCTGGGAGAGGGCTGAGCGGGTGGGCCAGCGAAGGGGCTCTCGTCGTCGCGCTAGTCCAATGAGGCTGAGCCACCTCGCACCGCGAGCTCCGACCTGGTTGCCTGATTCGGCCTGGACCGTCTTTCTGGCATCTCATGCCTCTGCATCCAATCATCGCGCTACTTGCATCGCATCCTGACTGCAGCGCTCGCCGGGTCCGTTGCTGCCCATGACACCCTGACGACCTTCAATGGCCAAGATCCAGCCGGGACTGGAACGCATTTCAGCCCTCCTCAAAGATGTGACGTATCCATGGAAGTCCATCCATGTAGCAGGCACGAATGGCAAGGGCTCAATTTGCCACTATGCCTCGTCCATGCTGGTCGGCAGAAGCGTCAAGGTCGGAAAGTTCACATCGCCGCATCTGGTAGATAGGTATGTCAGATTCGTGTTTCCGCTTCTTCACTCTGACTAACGGGTCAGGTGGGATTGCATCCAGATCAATGGCGAACCTGTTACGGAGGGCAAGTTCCGCGTAGTTGAGAGACATTATGATCAGCTGAACAAGAAGCTCGACATTGGCGCCTCCCCGTTCGAGATATTGACCGCCGTTGCATTCACCTGCTTTCACGATGCGAAGGTCAAGGTTGGTGTTGTGGAAGTCGGCATGGGCGGCAGGCTCGACTCGACCAACGTACTCAACAACCAAGCAATATCGCTCATTTCCAAGATCGCCCGTGATCACGAAGGTTTCCTTGGAAACACCCTATCCGAGATTGCTGGTCACAAAGCTGGCATCTTGAGGCCATCCGTTCCTTACATCATCAACTCGACGAACGAGGCCAATGTCCAGTCCGTCATAGAAGACTATGCACAGTCTATCGGGGCGGGTCCTCGTTTGCTGTCGACAAGCTGGGAACTCCAGCAGAGGCTGTACGACTCATCGAAATGGAACCGTGCGACCACCAAGTTGCTGCCTTTCCAGCAGGAAAACCTCAAGCTGGCTGTGGTCGCAGTCATGGAGACGCTGGAGAGCATGGACAAGAGCACGAATCCAAGAGAGCTTGCCAAAACTCTATTGACCAACGCAAGTCACCGGCATCCTGGCCGTCAAGAATTCCTTCCCGCAACACCGGTCTTCAGAGAAGCCACTAACAGGGAGAATCAAATCCTAGTTGACGGTGCACACAATCCTGACGCTGCAAGAACTTTGAACGAGTTCGTGCATAACAATCTGAGATTCGGCCAATCACCTCGCGCAGAGAGACCTGAGGGTGGGTGGCCTGTTACATGGGTGCTCGCAATGACCGAAGGCAAAGATGCCCGCGAGTACCTCGCAACGATCCTCAAACCAGGAGACAAGGTGGTCACTACAACCTTTGGACCCGTTGATGGCATGCCATGGGTGAAACCAATGGATCCGCAAAAGCTGCTGGAGATCGCGAGGTCTGTTGAGCCAATGATCACTGGCGTACATGTCACCATCCTCGGCGCATTGAGAGCTTTGTGTACTGCGAAGTATATATCGAATCGAACTGCGCAGTGGGCCCCAATTGCTTTGACTGGCAGCTTGTATCTGGTTGGCGACCTCCATCGCGAGATGCGTACAAGACAAGCCAAAACATGGTGGACAAGTCCGGCCACACAGGCTGACAGGGAGGCATTTCTGAAGATTCATGCCGAAGAACGAGAGCGTGTCAGCGCTGTTCTGGGCCTCAAAGGCGGGAGAGGGAGCCTGCCTGGCGTGCAAACAGACTCCGCTGCCGAGGAGCAGAGCAAGTTGCAAGAAGAGCTTGATGCGCTGACTCGCGAAGCTCAAGAACTCGAGATCGAAGAGGGTCGTTTGGTGAAAGACCAGTCCATGATATTGGGCTCCACCGACGACGACCAGGCTCTGAGCGCAGTCGAACGACTTGAGCTTGAAGACCGACGGTTTGCAGAGCTCCACGCAACTCCAGAGCAGCTTGCCGCTTCTCTTGCAAGGGCCGAGAGGGCTAAAGAAGCTTTGGCTCGCCAGCAGGTTGCGATGGAAGCCGCAGCCGAAGCACGGAAGGAAAAGCAAGAGAAGCGTCTCGCGAAGAAGAAGCGTCTGGAAGAGAGGCGAGAAAAGAGGGCACTGAATAGAAGACATCAACAAGAGGAGGCTGCACGACGGGTATTTGAGAGGATCAAAGCTGGGCAGCAAACCATATTGCCAGACTGGCTAAAGGTGAAGTTGAAAAGGGATCCTAGCTATGCTCAAGGCTCCGCGCAAGCCATCGACACTGCTTCGTCTGAACCGCCGGATGTTCCTTCCTTCATGATTCAAGACACCAAAGTGCTTTCATTTCCGGACGCCAGAGCACGTGCCGGGTTCAAAATAACACGGGCACCCACGCCACGAGACGCGGTGCCAAAAGAAGTAGCCTCCGACTCGATCGATCAAGAGCATCGCAATTCCTCCTCGCGTGGATCCGACTCAAAATCACCACGAACTTCACCCAAGTCAGAACCTGCAAGAACCTCCCCATCCTCAGCCGACTTTGTCAAAATCGTTCCGCCGCGAAGATCGGAGTCGCAAGAGGCCAAGCCCCGGGAATCAGAGCCACACGACGCGCTCTCCGTTCTTGACGAGCCAGGCGCAGCGACAGCTTGCCAGACGGAGCGCCGTCGCCGCGGACAGGGTGCTCGGAGACGCGAGCAGGGTGGGCGCACAGTGGATCGTGAAGAGGACCGCAAGGGCAGGCTCAAGATACACATGCACTACTCTAGCGATACGAATCTGTTGACGAGAGAGCGGGGACTGCCCAGGGAGAAGGATCGGACTGAGGCGTGGCCGCACGATGACAAGACGAAGACGGCCAATCGCACACCGATTAGGTACTATAGGCATGACGACGATGTGCGGGGGAGGGGTGATGGTAGCTAGGTAGGAAGGCATTTGCCTGTGTATATACGATTTGTACGATAATATGTCGAAAGACCTTGCTTGGGCACAGAGTTCGGAACCAGACAGACTACTCTTTTCTCACATGTGCTACTATTGGCACTGAGGTCTATGCGCACACAATAGTGCTGTGCAGCAGTGTCGCCCGAGACGAGGCCTCATGGTGTGGATCATGACCTTGAACGGGTCCCATGGTTCACTCACTGCCATCCACGAGGTTGACATTACTTTCCTCTTTCGAGCATGTGGCAACCATGGATCGCTTACAGTCGTCGACACTCTTCTCTAAGCTTACTCTATACGGAGTCTAGGAGTAGATGTGTGGCGGTGAGACGTGTCAGAGCGCTCTGGAAGGCGTTGACTCGCGGAGCCGTCGCCGTGACGGTCCTTCGTTGTCTTCCTGGGTCTACAACCATGGTACGGCTACTCCCTTTGATGGTATTTGCAGGAGTTTGCCTTTTTTTGGTAACATGTGCAGATTGCCCCTCGAGGGAAAACCGTAGAAGCCGTTCAGTTTTCTGAGGCTTTCTTGTAGTTGCCTTATGAGGGGAAAGTGTGGGTATGGTCGTGAGCAAGTCTATCTTGGGACCGTGGGATTTGAAACGTGATTCTGACAAGGTTTCCATAGAGCGTCTACGTCCCCATAGCTCTTCATCTGGAAATGACACTGTTTTCCACGTTTAAGTGCAAACATGCCTTGTGCAGCCGAATGTGGAGATCCTGCACGGGAGAAGGACCATGGAAGACCTCCAGCTTTTCGATGCTTCCCTTGAGACTTACCCCATGCAGGACGTGTATACGAGTCGGCATGTCAGAGCGCGTTGGCAGACCCTTCCAAAGCCATGGATTAAGATCTGCCATCATACCGAGGTTTTCACGTAGTGGTTTCGACGCCAACACTGGAACCATGGTAGTATTGCTGACTTCAACACTTTTGAGTCAAACATGCCCTATGCGGTTGTGTGTGGAGACGGAGAATGGCAGAAGAACCGTGGGACGCCTGCTGTCATCGACGTTTCTACGCTGACTTGCCTTCTATGGGCACGTCGGTGACTTAGTTGTGTTGGGCGTCATATCCACTTCGTTTACGAAGGCCATGGAACAGAATCTGTCATCGTGGCCAAGCTTTGCATCGTGGTTTTACCTCCAGCGAAAGAACCACGGTAGTAGTGCTGATTTCGACGCTTTTGAAAAGAACATGCCGTATGCGGCTGTATGTGGAGATTGAGAGCGGGTACATAACCGTGGAATGTTAACAGTGATCAACAATTTGCTCTCAAACTGCCTGAAAGCGTAAAGGGGCTGGCGGATAGTCCGCAGATAATTCGCGGTCAGCCGGCGAAGCTTATGCTGTTAGTGGTTGTTTTGGTGGTTGCAGAGATGAAATTTGAAGGCTTGGAGCTGACGTTCCGTGGAAAGGGTCTCGGATTGTGGATGGTCGACCACGTTTTGGATATCCGTGTTTTGACTTCCGCCACGGCAGTAACATACAGATGGACTCTCGCATCCGGAAAGCAAGCAGGGTCACCCTTACGGTGCTACGGCGTAGAACGAGGCGCCTACCACGGATTCGCGTCTACAATCGATGTTTTTGGACCGGAGAAGTCGAGTTGAGCAGGGATGCCATGCGTCCGCTCGCGTGCGCAACCGTGGATGGCTGGCTGTCTTCGATGGCTTTTGCTTTACTTGCCTTTTCCATGCTTGGTGATGGGCGTGAGGGTGGATGTTGGCGTGTATCCAACCAAGGTCTTTGAAGGTGACAGTCGTGCACGAGCCGAAGTATAAATGCCCCTCTCGATGTCGTACCGCAGCTGTCAAAGACCTTTCCTGCGCAGGCACTCGTCCAAACGTATTACCATATTTGGACAATCAGCTAAACATATTCACTTCGAGGCGTGTACGAGCAAATACGCGAAACGCCCATTTGCGGGCGCCTGTGGATTCCGATTTCGTCATAGTTTCAAGCTGGATGGTGAGCCTGATCTAGGAGTGCTTGCGAATGAACGTGCGTGCTATGTTTGACGTCTACAAAACATGTTGAAACCAACGACAGCTGGGCTCTGATCGGAGGGCACGGCCACGTAATACCGCAGGCTTCACTCAGGTTGGCTGTTCTGGTCGTGGCGACCGAGGCGCCTCGTGGCTGGTCCTGGTTCTCTTCACGTGCCATCACTTTGGGCAGTGCAAAGCACGGAGATCGTCCCACGTTCTAAGACGCAACTTGTTCACCTACGCCCTGTCCCCTTCTCCAGCGATGACCCGATGAGTCTGATATCTTCCTTTATTATTGACCCTGTGGTCAGAGCCCGACGCCGCTTCTCCGGTGCTGGCGCTGCGTCTGTGCCGTCAGCCGGTGACGCAGCTGGACTGCCGATTTCACATGCCAATCAGCGTGTCAGCTCAGCAACCACACCACCACGAGATCGCGATAACGATGCAGATGCCGAAGCCCCTGCAGAACGCGACGCACCCCAGACTCCTAGTGCCCGGCCGGTTTCCCTATTGGAAAGAGCCCGCAGATATTCATCCTTCACGCGCCGGCCCTACGATGCGGTTGTCGACGAAGAGGCCGATGACGAAGGCGGGATCAACGCGACGACGGCGCCAATAGATATCCCAGCCGATGCAGCTAGCATGTCCTCAAACCCGTCCCGCGCCCTCGAGAATCGCTTTCGCAACCTCGAACTCGACCCTCCCGTCTCCAGTGCGCCTGCTGCTCCCACCGCAATACAAGGCGCGAGACGGATTACTGCAGGCCAGAATGCGGGAGGCATGTCCGAGTCTCTGCCCGCTGACGATGGCTTCACACATCTGCGCGCACGCATCCATGAAATCAGAGCGCTCAATCTTACCGAAGAGGAGCGTGCCCGAATGGTTCATGGGCTGATGACCGAACGATACCATCACATGCGCCCAACCTCACCGAGCAGCTTTGTCTCGCACGACCGTCCCTACACGCCGAACTCCGGGCATTCCGTCTTCTCGGAGAACCGCGCATCGTCTCCTCTCTCCACGGCGTCTGACGTCGATGCCGATCCCTACAAGCTACGGCCGGGCGACACAAGCCCAACGTACCGTTCAATCGAGCACCGAGACGACGAAGACGATGAAGAGGACCACGAGGAGGAGCTGGTGCTGGGCTGCCAGCATTACAAGCGCAATGTGAAGGTGCAATGCTATGATTGCAAGCACTGGTACACTTGTCGACACTGCCACGACGAAATTGAGGATCACCCCTTGAACCGGAAAGCTACGCAGAACATGCTGTGTATGGCATGTGGAACACCCCAAAAGGCAGCTGATACGTGTATCGAGTGTGGCGTAGAAGCAGCATGCTACTACTGCGACATCTGCAAGCTGTGGGACAACAATGCAAGAAAGAAGATCTACCACTGTCCAGACTGTGGCATCTGCAGACGTGGTGCTGGTCTTGGCAAGGACTACACGCATTGTCCGGTAAGCCTCAATAACTTAGACTCCTCCGACCCTGCTCTAACAGTCTGCAGAGATGCAATGTCTGCATTACCATATCCCACGCGGATTCGCATGTCTGCATACCACGCGCTACCGACTCCGGATGTCCCATCTGTACCGACTACCTCTTCACATCATCTGCAGCCGTCGTCTCGATGCCTTGTGGGCACTACATGCACAAGCAATGCTATACACTGTACATGGAAACCGCATACAAGTGTCCGATTTGCAAGAAGAGTGCTGTGAAGATGGACCTGCAATGGCGCAAATTGACGTCGGCAATCGAAGCGCAGCCCATGCCCGAGCAGTTTGAGAACACTAGAGCGATCATCCAATGCAACGACTGCTCGAGAAAATCTTCGGTCAAGTACCACTGGCTCGGTAACCAATGCGACAACTGCGACTCCTACAACACCAACGAGCTACGAATCTTGAATGGACCCGACAGTGAAGAAGCTGCCAACAATCTTCTGGACGCAGATGCAAATGCGGGCTCCCGGTCACCGGCGAGTGTCAGTTCTCCACAGTCGCAGGCGCTTCGATCACCGCGGTACTACTTCCAGCCTGATGAGCCAGAAGAGACATGGCTTCCAGGTCAGCTACCATCGTTCCCGTTTCAGCTGCCGCAATTTCCCAATAGACCACGCATGCCGGACATGCCACAGATGCCGCGCATGCCTGGCTTCCCGTCGCTGCCACGCTTCCCATCACTGCCTCAGTATCCGCAGTTCCCCAACATGCCCAGGATGCCGCAGATGCCCCAAATGCCTCAGATGCGTCGTGATGCTGAGGAGATGCTCGAACGGTTCCGCCGCTCGATGGACGCATACCTCAATCCTACCGGGGAAGTACGAGATGAGCACGTTCCGTTCATCGATCTGGGAGGTGACGACAGGCGCGAAGCGACACAAGCCTCAGACGGTACGCAGGTCAAGGGCCCATACTTGCCTCAATACTATTTCGAGCGCTTCTCACAAGCTCTGACACGTTTCCGTAATGAACTCAATCCCGGTATGGAGGACATCCCGGATCTGAATCTTTCGGAAGATCAAGATCCTGCGGGATTGCAATTCTGGGGCGAGGATGGCGGACGCATTGAGCGGCGACTCAACGCCGAAGATGATGGCGACGACGAAGGATCCGAAGATGAGAGTAGTAGTGATGAGGAAAGCCACCATGAAGACGAGGAAGAGGATGACGACGATAACGAACACACTGGACAAAAGCGAAAGACGGATTGGGATCTACCTGGACATCTCTGATTGGATCACATGGCGTTTTGGGTCTATTTTTGGAGTCAAGTCCAAAGAAAACGCATACAAGCGGCGTTACTATCATCACGAACATAGCATACCTAGAATCAAACAGGATTATCACGACAATGATGGTCGCATGCACGAGACTGCAGTCTACGGAACGAGTGACTCGCGCTAGTGTTTAGTGCCGCCAAGGGTCGCTTAGCGAGGCCCACGCCGATTTTGCGAGGGATTCTCCAGACGAGATTCTTGAACTTCACGCTTGAACATCACCGTCGCTAACCCACAGCCGATCTCAGTCAGTACGTTCCGCCAGCGATGGTCCTGCAATTGCGGCAGTCGCAACACCCTGTTTGCGCAAATTGCGCGCCGCTTCCTCCGCCGAACCGCTGCTAACGATATCTTCAGAAATGTCCTCCACCAAGAAGGCCTCCGGCAAGACTCAGCGCAGCGCCATCGCTGACGTCGTCGCCCGCGAATACACCATCCACCTCCACAAGCGCGTACGTTGATTCAGTTTGTTGAAGTCCATCAATGGTCTGTCACAGCTGGACGGGCACCTGACCAGACCGATTACGCTGGCTTGGGTGTTTGTTCAACTGTGCGGGCATCGGGCGGAAGACTGAAGAGGAACACAAGGCTGATGGGTACACAGGTTCACGGCGTCTCCTTCAAGAAGAGGGCTCCCCGTGCCATCAAGGAGATCCGCGCTTTCGCTGAGAAGGCTATGGTACGTGAACTCCCAAGGGCATCTCGCAGTGCGCGTACCATGCGCGACTGCTGTGCTCCCATCTGCGCATCGAGAACGCAGGCTAACAATCTCGCAGGGCACCTCCGATGTCCGCCTCGACCCCCAGTTGAACAAGAAGGTCTGGGAGTCTGGCATCAAGGGCGTTCCTTTCCGCCTCCGTGTCCGCATCTCGCGTAAGCGTAACGACGAGGAGGGCGCCAAGGAGAAGCTCTACTCTTACGTCCAGGCCGTCAACGTCAAGGACCCCAAGGGTCTCCACACCCAGGTCGTTGAGGACGCTTAGATGTAGAACATCTTGGGAGGACGAGAAGACAATGATGCATATCAAAAGCATGGCGTTCCGGCGGGGTGCTGAATAGCTGCTTGATTAGACAGCGAAAGGCTTGTGAAATGATACCTAAATGACATTCATGCCCGCCATGTTGCACACTCAACTGCTTGGCCTTCTAATCCTGTGATGTCTCCAATACTGCGGTCGACCTATGCCTGTCTCGAGATCATTGCACTGCCGTAGCCGTTCGGCTATTATCCAAGTCGATCATCGTAAATTCTGTCGCTGTTCGCTGCTTGGTTTCAGGGCAGCTTGCCATATTCGGCAACTCCTCGACAGCTGTTAATCGCTTATTCTTAACCCTAACGCCGACTCCCCGACGCCAGTTTCGAGCGAGGTCCTGTGAGGGGAAGAAGAAGGAACTCTCAGAGCATGGGCTCCTGAGAGTTTGAATGACGATTTTGGCGTCTTGGTCTGCTGGAACCCTGCATTGAGGATCACTGCTGCTATTGCTACATAGAATCTGTTCATGGAGAGAGCATGTGCTGAGGTACATACATTCACCATCACACCCCATTAGACCTGTATTGTGATGTAAGTTTCACTGCTGACGCTGTACCGTACAGAAGTATGCAACAACGCTGGGATCTTCTCCTCCAATTTAAGCATTGGTACGTCAGCTTGTCTTGGCAACAGTGCCCTACTGACACAATGCTGCCGTGAAGCATGGACCGATAGTACGGCACTCGCCAACGTCGATTCAATAGTCGTGTCCGTCTACGAGATAACAAACGTGCGAGCAAGCAAGGGCCGCATACCCTCTTCGACTAGATCTCTTGAGAGTGTCAAGGATATACCAGAGGCTAAGCTGAAGAGAGAGTCGCGCTGGCATCAGGCGATGTACCTTACTGATATACGACATCTTCACCCGTCTCACCGTCGCACAGTTCAACGAGATTGACTGAGCGGAAGAATACATGCGGCGTGACCGTGTACGATTACGTCGACCCTGATCGCAGAACGATAGCTGTTGTCGAGTTTAGATACCGTTTTCTAGGTGCGTATCCCGGCCGGGCGTCTCAGCAGCATAGCATACGTGCTAACGCTCCTTCAGCTGCTCTGAAGTCGCTGAAGATCATCCCCCATTCTCCCAGTCCTGAGCCTATAAAACAATAGTCCACGAGGGACATGAGTCGAGCCGAGCTGCAGAGGTTGGTGCGGCAACTGCAAGTGAGTAGTGTTGAACACCTAGTCAGTCGTGACCGACAAGTCGCAGGACGAACAGTGATCGAACATCTCGATCGAGCAGGAACGACGAGAGGACAGTCCTGTCCTCGAGGATGAGTGACGGACGAAGCTCAGGTGTGTAGGTTGACCATGAGGACGAGGCAATCGATCTTACTGCAGAAGTTTACTGTGCTCACTGTATTGGTTGGAGTCCTCGCAAAGTTCCGGATTTGAGGACTGTCAAGACACCGCCTCTCCAATCCGAGTCGAGACGAGCCTTCGCACATCAACGCCTTACTCACTTCCATTAGCTCCTCGCAGACGATGTTGTGATCCGAAAGACCTAGGAAAGACTGATAATAATCACGCCTTATGCAGACCAATGCAGAAGAAATTACGATGACCGATTTCGTGAGCCGCTGTCGATTTTCTATCGCACCCATGGCTTCAAAGAGGTTCAGTTCACCTCAGAAAGGCCAATCATGTGGCAGACAGTATGCCGCGGTGTACGAGGGAATCTAAGTAAGCTTCTCGCACTTCGTGTCTTGCTATGCAGGACTTCAATAGTATCTGCAGCAACCGCATGGTGAGACGACAGAACCGATCGAGATGTTGACAGTGAATCAGAGACCACCAATGGTCTGACAAGAGCCAGCCTATCAGGTCAAATCCATTACCGAGAGCAAGCAGAATCTGCATGAGGTCTGGGTCAAGCAGATCGACGTGTTGTAACGGTGTGTTTGGACTGAGTGCTTCTACCGCCACCGTTGTCAACCTTATTGCTGACGCCGTTGTAAGGCAACCTGGGACCAAGAGCGCGGTACAAGCTCACGAACGCGGCACTTGACTTCACACCGACGATCATCTCGCTTGTTTTGCAGTCAACCCGAATGTGGTACTCTGAGCGAGATGACCTGCAGTCCGTCGACTACGATCTTGTCACCTACGCCGCACTACAACACCAGATATTGCATCGTGAGCTTCCGAAGTGGAGCTTTGACGATTCTTGCACATGCAGCTGAACGACTCGGCTTTGAAAGGCCTCGGCTTCCATCGAAGTCCGTGGAGCATACGGTATACAGAGAAACTGCTCGCAGTCAGTGACCCATTTCCGGACACAAGCAGCGGTCGCGTACGGAAATACCTATCCAGCGCCCTCCCAGGTGAGCCACCAAGCCTCGTACGCAATGTTTAATTATTATTTTCTACCTGAGTGGCGGAGAGAAGTTCCTTTGCCAAGTGCCTTGACAAAGTACCATCCACCCACAATCCTATATCACAGTCACGAGCAAATGAGCCGCTGTCGTCATCGACAGGCCTCGGTACTCCCACATTGTCATATTGAGTTTGCGCCAGCCAACTGCAACGGTTGAGATTGCGGGGGTGGAATCATACTGCACATAACTTTTGACAAGCTGCATCCCCCCCCCTGCCTTAGCACGCCGGGAGCTTCCAGAACGCCACCTACCACTGCCGACTCCACAACTGCTTGTTTCCTAGACTACTCTAGTCTGTAGACCCTGGTCAGCTGCCGCGGGTGTTCACCCATCGCACCCACTTCTGCATTGGGATAGACTCAATTTATCTCCGCAGAGCCTGTTGAGCATCACTCCAGGAACCTGGTTGACAGTCGTGAAGACAAAGACGAAGATTTGCAAGACTTGCTCGTTACCGCGAAACCGAATGCGAAGGCCATTCACTCGGCACCTTCGCAAGTCATGGTCCCGACTGTGACACACGCACGAGCAAAGATCAGATTTGGCATGCAGCTAGCCCTGTAGCAGCGTAAACAACCATGAGCGAACATGAATCATACCGAGACTTCCCTACTAATTTTACAAGTCAAAGTGAACGGTGAACGGACGCCTACTGCAAGAAAGGTGAATGCGGAAATTCCACCGGAGGCTACCCAGCCAGTGAGAGTTGTGTGCTGGACGCGTGTTGGATGGAAGCACAACTCTGATCGCCGTCTGTCAAAAACTACGTTTGCTCCTACCAGGAAAACAGCCTGGGGATCTCAAATTGATGTGGGTTGGATCAGGGAAGCTACGTCAATCACTGCCCAAAACTGCCATCGAGGTCCTTCTTCGGCGGTGAATTACATCACGCGCCATTGGGCAAGATGTCACCCCGCATTCCGCCATCTCACATTCGCTAGACTGACACCTACTTGGCACCTACCTGCTGTGGAAAAGATCGTCAAGCACCACACTAAATGCAGGAACCTCTCTTGTTTTGGCAGTACCGGTGCATTAGCGTTGGCGGAGCGCAAACCTTCCGCCAGTGCGCCACAGCCTCGGCCACAGAGCACCTACGCACATCTCTGGTTCAACCCTTGCGCTGCTCCACAACTTCCGGTGCACTCCTTCTGCTAGCACACCTGTCGAAGGGACCATTCGTGGGGTGGAAGATCTTCTCCATGGGGTTTGTCGATCACCCGCCGCAGCGTGAGCAAGGGGGCGTCCTCCTTGCGTGTCCTCCAATAATTGAGTGCGGATTTGATAGTAGTCTACCTCAGATGATACTGTATACGGAGATGTGCAAGATCTGCCTCGGTCGTTCCAACGGGGAACCAAGAGCGAAGCAAGATAAACATTTGTATAAGTAGGCCCACGTACACAGCATGAAAGGGATCATCAGCTCCAACAATCTCATCAAAGCAGGATCAGAAGCAACACGACACTCTTCATTGAGCGGCTTCAGCTTTTCGATATGCAGTCTCTTTCACTTCTCCTTCTCTCGGCTTCGGCCGTCTCAGCATACCCCTGGGTCGCCAACCAGCCCGGTGTCGACTCATCTCTGCTCCCTCGCAACCGCAACGTGAAGAGGGACACTGGTTATGACTACGCTCCTGGCACCTGCCCCTTCAACTCTAACCACCAGCCTGCTGCTCCCTTCAACAGCAAATACCCATATACGGGCGCACAAAACGGTGCTCCCGGAACAGGCAAGGGAGGAATTAAGGTTCCTGCCGACGGTGACACTGCACACGCCTTCCAGGCCCCTGGGCCGAACGACATTCGTGGTCCTTGCCCAGGTCTCAACGCTGCTGCCAACCACAACTTCCTTGCTCGCGATGGTATCACAACCTTCGCCGAGCTTGTTGATGCTCAACAAAACTTGTACAACGTCGGTTGGGATCTTGCTACGCTCTTGGCCACTCTCGGTGTCCTCGCTGATGGCGATGTTGTCACCGGCAAGCTCAGTATTGGATGTGATGCCACATCCCGTACTGCTACCCTTGGAGGTGTTCTCGGCGCGCAGCCCGGATTGAACGGACACAACAAGTTCGAGGGCGACTCCTCGCTTACCCGCAATGACTACTTCACCCACAACGGTAACGACTACTCGTTCAACGGCACGTTGTTCGGTAGGATGAAGGACACCGCCGACCGTGTATCAGGTGGCAACTTTGACCGCAACACTCTCGCCGCGTACCGCAGCCAGCGCTACGACGAGTCTGTACAGGAGAATCCCAACTTCTTCTTTGGTCCCCTCGCTCTTCTGCTTTACGGAGCCTCTTCCTTCCTGTACGAGCTGTTCCCCAGCTTCGGCAATGAGGGCGTTCCCGACCTCAAGACCATGGCCTCCTTCTTCGGTACCTCCCAAGACTCCAACGGCAACTGGGTCTCAGGCCCTGAGCGTATTCCAGACAACTGGTACAACCGCCGCTCTCCCTACACCAACAACGATGTCACCAACGAGATCTTGGCCCAGTATGTCCAGTACCCCAAGCTCTTCGGTGGCAACGTTGGCACCAACAACTTCGATGCACTGTCTACTCCCTTCGGCATCATCACCGATGGCAAGCTCCCCAACGCTGCTACCGCTGGCGACGTTCTTTGCCTGCTCTACCAGCTTGGTACCCAGCCTGTGCCCTCCAGCCTGTCGATCATTACAGACATTCCTCTCTCCATTCTCAACTGGTCTATTGGCAAGCTCAACCCTGTTTTCAAGAACGCTGGATGTGAGCTCCGTCCTGATCAGACTGCTCCCACTGCTTCGTAGATGCGCTGGTGCTTGAGTGGGTTGAAGAGCTTATGCGCTCTCCCCGTTCGCATATAGGAGCACGGAAAGGAGGGTTGTCACATCAATTGCATGAAGGACAAGAGCGATATGACGATGAAATGAAAGATATTCTATTAGCTAGTGTATATATCTGAGACCATTACAAATTACTCTTACTCGCATTCTCCGACATTCCATTCACCATATTTCTCGAACATGCTTCCTTCCGCATCTCATCCTGTTCATCAGCGGCTTGTCCAGGAAAACGTCCAGTCTGACTTATCCAGCTGTGTGAGACTTGTCACTTCGAGCACATCGACAGCTTGCTCAGGTGGTTGCGTTAGATTACCCGTTGGCAACGGTAACCCTATGCAAATGCCCAGTGTGTTCTAGGCATCTCCACGTTATGTGATATCCCACTTCATCCTTCCCGGCTGCTGCCAGCACGTCAAGATTACGTATCGATCCGGCTTTTGTATTCTGAAGTTGCGTTCAGCCCAAACGGCACGCCGTTTCGTTGCGTAGATGATAGATCAAAAGCGTCGGGACCCGTGCCCTGTGGACCTCGAATCTCTTCATTGATTTCCGTATCGCCTGGTTGATTCAAACACTAAGGCAGGCGTACACCCGTCGGCCAGACAGCAGGCGAATCATACGCTGGCGGCGCATCGTTCTGCGGTGGCGGAGGTGGGTGTACCAACTCTCGACGCCCTGCGAGATGCTGCCTCCTCCACTCTGGATTCGAGTAGTAAGCTGGAGCAGGACGTTGATACTTAGGCAGTGTATCTTCCTCCTGTGGCCCCCCGCTTTCTATCCTGACTTCTCTCTCGATTTCATTCTGCGCATTTCTGTTGGCTCTCACTTGGATGTTTCGACGCCTTCGCTCCGCGGCAGTTTCGACTCGAGTTGGCTCTGCGCCCCACCAGCCATTATTCTCGCGACGCTGTTGTTGTGCACGAGCAAGGTCGGATACGCGGTTGGAGGACGTGGATCTGTCGCGCATGCTGCAGCGGTGAAGGGTAAACACGAGGACGCCGAAGAAGACGACGAGAATGACGATGCCGATAATGATTGGGGTTTTCTTCGAGTCGTACGTAGGGTTACTGCCGTAGTAGGCTCGTGCAAGGAGGCGTGTGCATGGCATGGTGATGGTTGTCGTTGGATGTGGTGATTGGAATTGCTTTGCGGATGTGTGCAAGAGGTCGTCGAAGGTCCAGTTATGGAGGACGTGTTTGATGTCGTGATATAAGCCGTAGATGGAATCTGAGTTGATCCATGAAATCTGCGTTATGCTGCGTCTGCCAAAGCGCACAAGCACTGCCTTTATACATCGTTCGAACCAGCCTCGATACCAGACCCCGGTGTATCGGTGGCCCCATTGTACCGAAAGTGGCATGTATACGGTCGCTGTTATGAACGTGTGAGTGAACTTTGTGGCTTATACATGCTCAGGTGTCTGGTTATTGGCTTAGATGGTGCTCACGTGCGGCTATGTCGGGCTGAGGCAACGGCTATACGGCTCTACTGTTGGGGGCCTGATGGTTGGTAGACTGGGATGTCCGTAAGGCTAACTGACGAGTCATGTGCATTACAGGGAGGAAGTTCGGTGATCCTCTGTATCTTATCAAAAAGTTGTCGTTGATGCACCTTCGCAGCAATGTCTCCGAGGGTATGTGCTCGTCCAAGATGAGCGCAGGTATGTGACGGTCAGCGGTGTGCGAGCTGAGATGCAGCAGCATCGTGTACCAGCTACCATGATTGAGCCAAGACTTAGTACGAGAGTCTGACCAGCAATACCTCCAGCTGCGTCATGCCAATAGCGCACGGCCTTTCGAGAGCATGGGTCGGAGATGTGCTTTCTGTACGTGGTCTTGCTTCGCCGCCCTTTGCCGGTACTCTTGTGTGACACTCAATGCGGTGCCGGTGAGGATACGTGATTGAACAAGTGCCTCGACGACATCAGCTCTCATCTCTTGAGACAGTTATCGAAGGACATGACATAGCCGAGTACGTTGAAGATGCATAAGGCAGATGATGTATGGAATTCCGCAGGCAAGCTTTATACATGTCTAGTGGTTGTCAAAGTCAGTCCAGTACCCATGCTGCGGGTGAAGTTGTTGTTGACGAAGACAAATGCGGAATCGGCGTTTGTTTGAGGATGGGTACCTGCCAAGCTTGGAAGACTCCCGAGTGACCGCATAGCTTCCCCAAGCTTCAGCCTCCCTCTCCACTTGTAACCCCGCCATCTTGCGTTCGAGGTACTCACTGTAATCTCTGTCTACCGATCTTGAGTCGCCTGGATTGTCGCTACCGTACCGCACCAAAAGACAGCCTCAGCCGGACTCAAGGCAGCCACAATGGCTTCGCGACTCGTGCTTGTCCTGGGTGACCTGTTCATCCCGGATCGCGCTGCAGTATGTCCACATGCCAATGGTATACAATGCTAGACCTCACAAACTTACAGGCTACTTAGGACATTCCCGCCAAGGTACGAGCTATGCCAGATCTCTTTTGTTGCCTACAAACCCACCCCATCTTCTCCTTCCGAATGCGCCGCGGCTTACACAACCTCTAGTTCAAGAAGCTCCTGGCGCCTGGCAAGATCGGACAGATCCTTTGCCTTGGCAACATCACAGACCGAGAGACATACGAGTTTCTGCGCGGCATTGCGCCTGATCTGCAGATCGTCAAGGGCGATTTCGACGTCGAAGCACCCAACCTCGCTCTCTCCAAGGTCGTCACCCACGGGTCGCTGCGCATAGGCTTCACACATGGTCACACTATCATACCGCCAGGTGATGGCGACAGCTTGCTTATCGCAGCGCGGCAAATGGACGTCGATATCCTGCTATGGGGCGGCACACACAAGTTCGAGGCATACGAGATGGAGGGCAAGTTCTTCGTAAATCCAGGAAGTGCGACAGGCGCTATGACGACAGGGTGGTGGACAGAAGATGAAGATCCCACACCGAGCTTCGTGCTTATGGACGTCAGTTTACCCCCTATCGGAGGCGATCAATGAGCCATGGTGCAACAGTCGGCTAACAGCGGTATAGGTCCAAGGTGACGTCCTTGTATTATACGTCTATCAGCTACGTACAGACGCGGAAGGAAACGAGAACGTTGCAGTTGAGAAAGTTTCGTTCAGGAAAAACGGCGGTGGTGCAGCATAGACACGATTCTGCTGGCTAGACGGTGATGGAGCGGTAATTGAGCGCATACACCATGCAGCAATGCATTTCGAATAGCACGACAGCCTCGGTACCCTTTCGACGAATCAGTGACGATCTCATTGCATGCATAACGCAGATGCGCACCTCAGGAGGACACGGCAGTTGCGGTGATCAGCTTGCGAATCAACGAGCAAGTCCGCACAAGGCGTCTCGAATCCTTTCTGTTGCGTTACGGAAGCTGCGCAGCAGATTGTTCACGGTTAGCTGCAGCATCTCCCTGCACCTCGGACCTAAGGTTAGACACGTAGCCACTGCATACTGGCGCATATTTGTGTATTCTACAGTTGTCATGCCCCTGAAACAGACCTTGTAGCTCAGCTGAGGCTCATGCGAGCGACCATTTCAGATCTACCCCACATTCTGTCACTTCTTGCACTACTGCGGTGTTCCCAAAACCAAGCTATCAACAGCGGTGGTCTGACCGTCCGGTGAGGCTCTGTGAAACCAGGCAGCCCTGTTTGCACGGCTGTACAACTCGGCTCGAGCAACGCCTTGCACCGCGTGGGAATCCTCCCGATCTGCATTCCATTCCGCTTCACTGTTGTCTCCGAGCGAGTACATCCTTCACGGCCCGTTCCACCTTCTCGAATACGGACGGTAGCGCGGCTATCATGCCATAGTTGCGCTCTCCTGCGATGTGCCGGCCCTGTGCGAAGTCCACGTCTCCACCGTTGAAGTCTTTGATCAGTCCACCGGCTTCGGTGTACAGAAGGTGCCCGCCGGCGTGATCCCATACGCAGGTGAACCTGTCAACGGTCTTGGGAATGCGGACCATCACGTCTGTCGACCCGAGTGCGAGTGCAACATGCTTGACCTGCTGTGCCCAGATGACAGTGCCCGGCCATCTTGCACCAAGCTGCTCGCAGACGGCCTTGTGCTCCTCCTGGGAGAGACTGGTCTTGCCTATCGTGCTCTCGACGAAGTTCAGGTCTTCGAGATTCTTCTCTGGCAGCTCACTCAAGTCGATCTTCCGCGCCTCTCCCCATGCACGCTCTGACATCCTCCTAATGAACGTACCCTGACCCTTGGTCGCGGACAAAAGAACGCCAAAATCGTCCTCGTCAACAAGATCTTCATGCACTCTGCTCTGCCCCAGCGGACCCTCAACGTCGAAGGCCAAATTTGGACATCCAATGACCCCCACAGCCTGCTTACCATCAACTAGCAAGCACAAACACACGGCATACTGCTGCCCCTGCATGAACGTCGCCGTCCCATCAACAGGATCCATAACCCACACCCGGCCCGTAGCAGTCTGCTCTCCCTTCCCGCCACGATCAATGAGCTCAAACATCTCCTCTTTGCTCGCCGGGAAGGCAAGCGTCTGTGCGCCCTGTAGCGCCTCGTTTTGGGTTCTCTCTGCATGCAGACTCTGTGCGCGTTGCACAAGCTCCCAAACACGGTCTGCTAGCGGCGCATTGGAGCGCAGTGCGTCTGCGCTCTCCTCGCCGAGGAATTGGTCATTCGGGTAGACTGCGTGGATTGCGCTGATGAGCAGGGCCTGTGCCGCGAAGTCGGCTATGGTCACTGGAGAGTCGTCGGCTTTGGTCTCTGCGGAGACGTGGTTCTTCAGAGAGCGGAGCACCGATTTGGTTAGGATCGAGGCATTGTGGACGGCGGCAAGGGCGAGGCTGAGCTCGGCGGCGTAGGGCTGAGATGCCATTGTTTGTTCAAGTGTCAATTGCGGATTGTGAGGATTATTTGCGATTGCAGTTGCGTAAGTTTTGTTGATGAGGTGAGGTGGACCTATGTGCTCGGCAAAAACCCGCAATTGCCCGATCTATCCATGATGTGCGCTTTCTTCGAAGGAAGTGCTTCACTGAGCGGTGTTCGTAAGGCCAGTGCTGGGACTGCGCAGTTGGCTTGTGCCCGTTAATCTGGGGCAGGCACAGTCAGCAGCAAGTACCTCGAGGTCGCACTTCAGCCTCGGACAACAATAAACAAATAAACATGCAGCCAAGGGCCGATCGCCAAAGGATGACTTTTGTTTTGGCATTGGCTGAGGTCGCAAGGTTTGCGCTCAGACACGCTCCTGCCTTGCACCGTAAGGGTGCCCTTACTACGGGAACGGGGACGGGAGCGATGAAGGAAGCTCGGCCCGAGTCCGAGTCGGGAGATTCACGCTGTAGGCGAGGCTGCGAGGCTGGTTATTGATTTCTCAAACAGGACGAACATGATCTGTGCTTCGATATCCGGTGACACAGCGTTGGAAAGCATTCAAATGTTTGTGCTATGGATGTGCAGAAGAGACCTTCTGCTAGGCTGAGCTCGCCGTCCTTCATATTGTGCTCGCTATGTAGCTGTACCTTAATATTGCTTGCATAGAGTGCTTTCGAGAAGTATCTAGCTACTTGATACCCGCCTGGCTGACTTGCGTCGTCCTGCATAGTCCTGCATAGTCCTGCAACTGCGGATTGGACAATGCCGAGCTTATCTGCGAGACTGACGTCCAAAGAGGTCCTTCAACGTTTCAAGACACTGTTGGTGGTTGATTGCATGGTTCTCCACAGTATGTCGCAAGCTGTGTCCCAACGCATTTTGTGGGGTAAATGCGTGATGCGCACATCCGTGCAGACCCAAGGCTTTTCTTTTGGCAACCGCGGCCGACATGCACAGCGCCTGCATGCGTGCCACGCGGTCTTTACTGAGTCGTGTCACAGACAGCATCGCAGATGATAGCGTTCACTCGAGAGTGAGGGGTCCGCGACTCGTGAAGCTCGTTAACCGCGATCAATTTGATATCAAGATAAGGGCGGACTGCGCTTACCGTTCCTGCAGCCTGTCGACATCACGATGCCTCCCGTAGTGGTTGCGTGCTGAACCTTAAGTGGGCCGTGGGGGTCGTCTGGGCAGTCGCCTGCAATGTCCTCGTATCTTACGGACGAATGAGCGTTCCAAGGTCATCTGCAAGTCACTCTTTAGACGTTCCTGTGGGAACTAAACTTTGCAAGCATTTGACAGCCTGCAGGGACAGCCAGAGCTGTAGCCTTCACTCCTTTGGTCAGATGGCAGGCAACGAGCATGATCCTTATCTCGCTTCCTGAAGCGAAAGGTGCTCGAGGCGCGCTGAGAGACGAGCATCCTGACCATGTCGCTAGCCGTGAACAGGAGCGAGGCCTACCAAACAGGCGTTCCTCGTTAAGCAATGCTCCTTTCTGACCACCGATCAATACTGCTTCGCCCTCGCCGTGTGCCTGAAGCGGACGACGAGGGTCTTAGCGAGTCTAAGTCCGTGACCATGGCCGACGCTGAGGGCAATACGATAGTCAGCAAGAGCCAGAACCTCTCTTTATGCCTGAGGCGTTACAAGTTTTTCTATGAGGCAGCAGACATGCTGATCTCCACGGAAATGGTGGTGCACCCTGAACGCTGAAGGACTGTTGAGGGTCTTTGGAACGGCAACGGGACATGGCCTGTTCAAAGCTGATCGTCTTGCAGTATGCGGCGCAGGCTAGACTCACCCATATCAGGTGCTTCAAAATAACCACGGAACGATTCTGGTGCCGAAGCGAGCGTTGCCGCGATGGCGACAGATAACGTCTCCGGATGTCGCCATGAATGATGGCTCGACAGGCTGCACGAGGCTGAAATAGTTCTGCGCACATTCCAGCAAGAATTTTTGTAGCTTACGAGAGACGAAGCATGGGAATTTGTGAGATGTGGACCTTTGGCTCAGCTGCAGGGCTGAGACAGTCAGA
This sequence comes from Didymella glomerata, assembly GCA_030271015.1. Lineage (NCBI taxonomy): Eukaryota > Fungi > Ascomycota > Dothideomycetes > Pleosporales > Didymellaceae > Didymella > Didymella glomerata. The sequence goes on from JAJOHN010000009.1 coordinate 720,128, forward strand.
CGGAGTCCCTGCGTTGCTCGCCAGAAGCCCCAAAATGGCGAAGACCGGAGCTCAGTCGACTGAGTCGGCTTATTCATGCAAAACGTCCCTCACGAGGTCGAGAGTATGAATGTTTCACAGGCACGCAATCCATTGCGCCAACTGCTCGATTGACGCCGCGAGGGGCGAAGCGCGCCGTCACCCCACGACGACTTACGATTGCAGCGTGATCGCTGAAACTCGATAGTTGCTCCTCTTTTGGCTCAAGCTGGGAATGGCAGTGTCCGAACCCAAGTTTGCACGTCATCCGCCATGTCCGCAAGAGCAGATGACTAGCGAGTAGGGACTGGATCTCCGTCATTTTGGGAGGCTGGTCGTGCTGCTATCACGCTTTCTGGCAGTGGTGTCACAAGAGAAAAGCTGCGCAGAGTGTCTGCCCATCATTGTGCTCCGTGTGCAAATGCCGGGGCAAAATTTGACGCTGCGCAGCAGCACATGCGTGAAATACCGCGAAACGCAGCGCTCGACGGGCTGCGGGTGCGCGATAATCCCTTCGTTGAGCGAATCGTTCTCGCGCAGGCAGAGCGTGCTGGGCCAACTGGCAGCACCACAGTGGCCAAATCTGCGCCAGAGCGAATCGCAGAAGGATGCGCTGCACCTGTTCGACAGAAACGCAGCCTAGCTTGTTGAGGCCTAAGGCGCAAGAGAGGGGTGCATGAGCAAGCGGACCTGCAAAGACAGCTTACGGCGGCTCCTTGAGAAATAATTCTTGGGTGCATGGATTATGTGATTATGTGGGCCCGAGCTCAAGCCTGCATCCTCTCCGCACAGGCGTGGGACTACCCTGTTGACTAGCAGCCTGCATGACTAGGGTCTGATAGGTTCAGCCGTGTGTGTGAGGTGCCTGAGCGCTGGTTAAGACCATCCTCTGCGCCTGCTCCCGCAGCACCCGTCTCCATCAAAGCTCCGCTGAAGACTCTAACCCACCGTGACTCCTATCTGAGGACTCGCTGCTTCAAAAGGAATACTTCCCCCTTCCCTTCTGAGCATTCTACCACCACATACCCCACCCAGCTGTCGACTACCTCAGCTTACTCTACTACCACACCAACACCCACACAACCTCATCCACAATGACTTCCCAGATGGAGTGGTCCCACGACTTCTGCCTCTCCTGCGACCGCCAGATGGAGGGCGGCACCTACTGCTCGCAAGCCTGCAGGTTAGCAGACCTCGAGAAGGCTGGCCAACAGCAGTCCACCCAGCTCTCGTCGTCTGCTTCCTCCACATCCTCATCGAACCACGGCTTCTACCTTCCTCCGGCTGTCAACTTCTCTCAGTACCAAGCATCGTCGACATCACGCGGATTTGACATGGGCCCGTCAAGTCCGTACCACTACTACACGACCACGAATGGCTCGTACTTTGCTCCACCAACTGCGGGGCAGCGTAGCCTTACACCATCGTCATCACGCTCGTCGCTGTCATCTAACTCGTCGACGACATCATCAGGCATCACCGCACAGGCTGCATCGCAACTGAACAACTACATGCGATCATTCGACCAGACACGAGAACAGAAGAGGAGGTGCACCCAATACTAGGCGTCCCCCCTCTTTCCTGCTCTCTTTCCTGCAATACGTTCTCATCATTTCTGGAGTTTGACATTACGAGAACCACGCAACGCCGGATGACTACGACGCTCGGCGTACATACCCTTTGCTTCTGGATTGCATTTCGGTCTCGGTCTCGGAGTTGTAACCATCGGACCCGGCGAGGTCCTCGGAGTTTACTCATCATATCGATCGCTGCTCTGCGTTACTATTGTACCATCTCCTATCCGCGCATGGCGGAGCGGTGTACGATCAAAAGCACATATATCCACCTCAATGGCCACGCAAAGCGTGGAGTTGAGGACCTTGTTTGTTTACGAGCATTACCAGCCTGATGTCTGGCATGGCATGGCTGTGGAGTGCTTGACATGCCGCATAGCGTGTTTGTTGGCGAATATCCCCTCACTCATACGGGCGTTCATGACGCACCGGTTTTCCTACTCTAGCATACTATGTAGTCACTGCCTCGGCATTCCAATGGAAGGCGCAGCCAGATCCCACTCTGGCGCGGTTTGAACATCAAGATTGCTCTTTGCAAGTTTGTGACGTCCTACTGACAGCCTTACACAACCGCCTGTCCGGCATCAAATTATGTTGCGGTCATCGCTCATCCGGGTGACACTCCGCACGTGACATGGTGACTGATCCCACGGAGACTGGCCCTCTGGGGCGCCCTTCAGAACAGCGGCCAGGCCTTTGGTGCCGTTGCCCTCTCCGCCCCCAGCTCATCCAATTCCCTGTGTCCGCCGCAATGGGCAAAGTGGTGGCTGCCCTCAAGATCTCCTGTCTGTGAGCTGTCTCACACAGACCAGGAAGATTTTTCGCGACGATCCAGACGTCCAGCGCCGCTCAACGCTTCACTGCGCTGGGAGGCAAACCGGTACACACCCTCAACGACCCAACACGGGAGGCAGCCGTGGCAGCCAACAGCAGGCGCCGTATCTGCTCCGGCTCGCTGGGCCCCAAGTGCTGCAGTCCCTTGACGTCTGGCGCAGCATCCAACTGCTCAGTGGCTACAGCTGCGGCGCTATTTGAGGGGAACCGTGCGCTTCAAACGCGGGGTCGCGATGGGCCGCCAAATAGCGTCACAGGAAGCAAGTAGCCGCAGCAAGCTGCGTGGGATGATTGCAGCAGTCATTCGGACAAGTTCTGCGATCGGCGGACAGTCGTTATGGCGCAACACGAGACATCACCGTGCAGTGTCTGCTTCTCCAACTGCCTCAGCACCAGCACCGGGCATCAATTGATCAACAGTGACAACGTGTAGCCTCGCAGAGTTTTCGTTGACTTCTTGGTTGACTCCTTGAATCTTGCTTGGCTATTTCCGACCTGCCAGCTCACCCGGGGTCCCACTTCGTCTCCCAGAAAGCGCAACGGAGCCCGGACTTTGCCCACTCTCCTTGCTCCCCGACGGATCCCGAGCAATCACGACACCCAAGCTCCACTCCTAGCAATCCCGATGCATTATGTCATCGTTTGTCGCAGTCGTGACGCTTGGCGAGTGGTGATTTGTGCGACTCTGGCAAATCCTGTTCTGGCTCTGACCACGTCGGCGTGATTCCAGGACTCGCTTATGCAGCTCGCGCAAGCAGCGATGCAAGCAGGAAAAAACGAGGAACAGGGGCTCGGCGGCTGCTACCGAGCCCGACGAGCGATCACGATCCACGGTGTTTCGACAGTTTGAACTTTATCACGCTCACAGGGTCCACCATCGCACCGACTCGGTGGACGGACACGGAACCATGCAGGCACCGCACAACGCACCGCACAACAACAAAGAACAAATTTTGCCCACGTTGCACGCAACCTATGGTCCGATTGCGCAGGATTGCGACGGCTCTAGATTCTGAACCGCGCCGCAACAACGTATCGGAGAGCACTGGTCCCTCCCCGACGGGATCATGAAAATTCAACATGGCGTGCTAATGAGGCTCAAAGGCGATCAGCTGAGTCAACAGTGTGTAAGCTTTGACTGTGACACAACGCCATCATGTCTCAGAAAGTTTTTGTTGACAACATTTACTGAATCGCAGGTTGCGAATCCAGTGTTTGTGGCCCACAAGCTACTTCAGCCTCGTGCACGTGCGGTGCATATTCGCTTTTGAGCGGCTTTGGGCAACGGGCGTCGCGGCATTGCCTGAATTGCTGTCAGACGTCCTCTTGCTACGGCAGAAGCTGAGTCAGGCTTCTTTCGAGTTCCAGGAACGCACTCTCGAACTGCCACCTCAATCCTACGCAGCCTGCTTGCCCTGCTTACCCTGCTATTCCCGCGCGTCGACAGCAGGTCAGCGCACTCAGGCACCACAACGTGCCGTGCCTGCATAGCATGAACCTCCCCGGCAAGGCCGCCCCAGCCAATCTGCTGTTATTTCGCTCCACACACGCATCTCTGTTTCGATCGCAAATCTTTGAGATCGTGGCTGACGCAGTGACGCCAATTGCCCAAGAAGGCATCTAGGCACACGGAACGAATCCTTCCAAAATCATGATGTATTGCGCTCCCCACCACCAACGCCTGTTAGGCTATCAGATTTCCCCGGGTATCTCCTTCGATCTGGAATCCTATGCCCGGATCGACAGGAGACTAGCTCTTAGCTGTCACACACCCGCGCGATCGAATTGTTGCAGCATCGTCGACCGGCTGGCCATGCCGCGGTCGGGGTCTCCGCGGACCTCAGAGGTTCGCTTGTTGTGCAGCAGCGTTCGCACTGACGTGGTCGAGAACGCCAGCTGAAGGACACGTCAGGAATGTTGAGCTTTAATAAAGCACTCTGAGGTCGAATCAAGAGTGTGCAGCAGCATCCACCGACTATCGAAAGCTGCACGCACATTGTGAACTGATGCTCCAGACCACGTAGAAATTCTCTCGAGCATTCCCAGGATACAGGTATCACCGTGGAGACCGTTCGCCCGAGCCGCTGGACGTAGAAGCTGTGGAGTCCACGTTCTCCGCGGCCAGGGAAAGAATGCCGCCAACAAGACAGCGCATTGTCTGTCTTGGGAACCCATCGTGGAAGAGCTGGGAGCATCTCGAAGCATGAGCTGTCACACAGACGCGTGCCTGACATAGTTGACAATGGACGATGCCTATGGAGCTCGCACCCAGCAATTGACATGACGGCATGAATACAGGACGTGACACCAAACAGTCTCTGTCTGGGCAAGGCCACAACGCGATCACACCTCCAGTCGCCAGTTTCGTGACCGCTGGACTGTAGGTCCAGATGCATGGTAACTAGTCACGTTTGGACCACAATGTCAGGCATACAAGCAATCGACGGCTATAACAGTACATCATGGTTACTGAGTCCAATTTGAAGAGGATGACGTGACGGCGAACTATGAGTGTCGCTACGATCAGCTAGGACGTTGAAGGGGCAAAGACCATCGACTCCATGCCTCGCGGCAATGGCCTTCATGCAGGCCAGTTACCAGAAACGACATATGTATATCCGGTGCGGTCAATCAGCCTATGCGTATAGCCGGCTACGCTGGACGTCTGACGAGGATGCCATCTAGCGAACCATTGCGCCATCGTGACTCCTGTGTTGGAGACTCGCTTGGAGGGGCGACTTATTACCTGCATGCGGACGCAAGGCAGGCTTGGTGCTCGCCTGTGGAGTGCGATACATCAAGTAGACGGACATTTGACGAACATCAAGTTTCCATCCACGGACCGAAGCTGCAATGCCGACGTAACAACACAACCTCTGATCGCGGTCTAGATCAACTCGCATCCAACACGACGATGACACACGACCTCAAGGTCTCAGCACTCGGTAGATGCAGTCCAACGATGAGATTGGGAATACGCATTCGTACCACTACAATCGTCAGTCTTGTGTCAATGCCTACAGATACCAGACAGGTAGCTTTGAGATCCACAGTCCAAGTCCACGGTTTTCGACCACTCCCCAGCCGACTCGCATATGGCTCATCTACGCTGATCACTGGCTGTTGCTCAGTTCAAGGGTGCATTGAACTTCCGTGGCTGGATATGTTCCCAATTGAACTTCTGTAGTTGGATATGTTCCCCACGAGCAGGACGTGTACATCCTAAACGATGCGATACATGATGATCATCCCAGGTCTCACGAACACATTGCTGCCACTACTATTCAGATATCAAGCAGTCTCCACTTCGACACAAAACCGAGTGCACGCAATGTCACCTCCACACTGACCGTCAACACTTGGAATGCGCAACGGCAAAATCAAGACTGTTATCAGCCGTAGACATGAGGTCACTTGCCTGGCATTAATGTTGATGTTCCACCACCAGCCTCGGTTGTTCAATTGAGTCCCCACCAACTTCAACACACCTCACCCCACAGATCTCGCTACTGGCAGCAAAAATCATCGTCGACACCAGCGTGAGAACCTCACGACGACAAAATGCATCGGCCGGGAATCGAACCCGGGGCTAGCCGAAACTTTGTGATGTGAAGGTCACATGGCAACGGCTAATTTTACCACTAAACCACCGATGCAGTGATTTGATTGATGAAAGCATGATCGACCATGATCATCATATCTGTATTATTCTTTACAAACTCGGGTGGTGGCTACCTTGTACTCTGACGGGAGAGGGCGCGATCGGATTACAGAATAGCATGCGCTATATCTACCGCGTTACGCAACGGGACAAACCCTGCACGCTCAGCTCTCCCCGCACATGGTGACATTCGTTGATCATTGTGGAGCCATTTGCATTGACTTGAAGGCGACAGTATTTAAAGCGGAACCACATGTCCTATCCGCAGGACGCCTATTCTCAAGACATGGATATACCCAAACCAGAACACCATATCAAAAACAGAAAGTCACTATTTTGCCGACCGAGCGCTTATTGACCCATCAGCTTCTTCCTCTGTCTCTCAGCCCACTCTCTCGACGCGATTCTGCCCCGCTCTGCAGCCTCAGCTCGTGCTCTCTTCGCCGCTTCTTCTTTCTCTCTCCTCTCGCGCTCCATGGCCTCCTTCTCCATTCTATCGCGGTTGAAGACTTGTTTGTTTTTGACCTTGAGCGCTGCAGCATCGACCGGGATGACCGTCGACTTGCCGCCCTCCGCAAGAACGACACTGCTGCGGTTCGCCGACGAAGTGGATACTGAGCGCGATGCCGGAGCACCGCCAATACTGCTGCGCTTGCTCGCGATCGATGTTGACCGCTGTGGCGCATCATTCTGCGGTGGAGGGGGGATGCTGACGCCCGGTGTGTCCCTGACGAGTAGCGATTCTCGTGGGCGATGAGCGATGGGCTTTCGAAGCGGAGCTGATGCAGCAGCTTTCTTCGCAGCTTCAGCTTCTTCCATGCGCTTCAAACGTGCTTCTTTCTGTGCCTTGAGGCGCGCAGCTGCAGCTTCGCCTGGTAGCTGAAAGCTGGGTTTGGTGAGTGGCTTCGTTGATTTGGGCGGCGGAGGCATGCTGATAGGTCTTGAAATAGGCTTTCCTGCGCCTCCCGCCTCCTCCATACGCTTGAGGCGCTCTTCCTTCTGAGCTTTCAACTTCGCTGCCGCCACTTCGCCTGGAAGCTGGAAGCTCGGTACTGTAGGCGGCTTTGTCGATTTGGGTGGTGGTGGCATACTGATGGGTCGCTGCTTTGGCGCTGCTACGCCTTCTGCTTCGCGCTTCAAACGTTCTTCTTTCTGCGCCTTCAACTTCGCCGCCACACCGTCGCTGGATAACTGGAAAGCGGGCTTTGTTGGTGCCCTGCCTTTAGGCGGTGGGGGAGGTGTCGGGAAGGACAAACTAATAGGGCGGCGCTTAGACGCCAAGTAGTCAGCTGTTTCTGTCGAGGGCTTCCTGACGTCTTTGCTCGGTGCGGTGCGGACACTAGAATTACGTGCGAGCGAGGTGGTTGTAGGCTTCACGCTCTTAGGGGCCGCACTTGGTACTCTAGAAATTCTACTTGGAAGAGCTGACTTCGCTGGGACTGGAGGCTTAGGAGCAATGGAAGCTCTGGCTGCGATCGGCGCCCTTACAGGAACCGGTGCTTTGGCTGGTGTCCTGCCGGAAGTCTTAGTCTCGACCTTCACCGGGGTTCGAGCGGAGGCTTTAGCTGGCGTCTTCGCAGGTGTCTTGCTTGGCGTCTTTCCTCTGACAGTTGATGCTACAGAAGCTTTCGGCGACTGTGTATGGTTGAGAGGCCTTTCATCATCAGAGTCCTCAAGGTCCGGGATGGCCTTGCCGATTGATTCGAGATCCTCTTCGAGCTTATCAATGGCTGAGATCGACTCCTCGAGACGCATTGGAGACCTCGATGGGCTCCGCGAAGTACGCCGGATTGATCCTTGGTTCTTTGCTGGAGTTGTAACGGTCCCGTCGAACGGCTTCTCGGCGTGCAGCATCTTGGGCTCTGCTTCAGAGGTGATCTCGACAGACGGCGCGGCCTCATCAGCAACAGCATCATCGACCTGCATATTGAAGTCTGCCTCAAATTCTGCTTCTGTGGGTGTCGCTGGCCTTTCTTCGATCACCTCAGGTGGGACATCTTCCGCTGCGGCTGTCTCCTGAACCTGGGACTGGAAAGATTCCACCTTCATCGAAACTTCTCGCTTGACGGCCTCCGCTTCCGTTTGGGCTGACTCATCTTGTAGTTCAGCATTCAAATCTTCTTCATGTGCATTTGAAGGCTCTTTCGTAGCCACAGGTGCGTTAACTTCCGTATTGTTTGTCGCTTTGCGGACAGGTTTGTCAGACACGCCATTCTCTTCCTGCGGGGTTGCCTCGAGTTCAGTCTCAGCCTCAGCCTGCGCTTCTACTACTATTCCCTCAAGCACCTCTTCTTCGGTCGGCTCGAGTTGTCGTGTTTCCAGTCCAGCTTGCGCCTGCTTCTGTTCCTCCTCAAGTTTCGCTTGCTGACGTCGCGTCAGCCGGACAGGCTTTGTAGGTGGTTCAGGCTTAGTCTCCGTGGCCTCTTCGACTTCAGCTGGTGTCTCGACCTCCACAGCGTCATTCTCGACAGCAGACTGTTCGGCGACGGCTTTCCTAGCACCTTGAGCAGCATGTTCCTCTGACTGCTCTTCTTCGTGCTTTGTCTGTTGACGCCGTGTTCGTCGCATAGGCTTTCGAGCGGTTTGTGATTCGATGACGGTTTCCGGGTGTGCTACCGGTGTGACACTGTCCTTAGCCTCAGCATCAACGTCGGCCTCGAGAGTAGCTTCGATCTGTTCTACAGCCTCTTCAGCGACAACTTCCATCTCCTGTTCTTCTGCTGCTGGAGGCGAAGGTGCGCGTTGCGATTTGCTGAGTGTCTCTTCCTCCTCGAGCTTCGCTAGCTGGCGGCGCGTGAGTCTGGCTGCCGGGGTCTGGGGGACGGTCGTTTTTTTATCATCGTTGGTAGTTGGGGCGGCAACTGGGCGGACGATTAGTAACTGACCGCTGCTTCCAGTATAACAGTAGCATCCTGGTCATTTACCGTCTGTGGGTTCCTGGGCCGGCTCTTCTTCCGCAGCTTCGTTCGCTGGACTTGCAGCCGCTTGTCGTTCTGCTTCTTCAACAACTTGTGCCAATTCCTGCTCCTCTGTTGTCGCCTTCTTGCCCCTGGCTCCCTTCTTTCCCTTGCCCTTGCCCTTCTTCGCTGGTGTCTTCGCGGGCGTCTTTGCAGGCTGTGCCTCTTCGACAGGCGCTGAGGGTGTTGTGTTCGGCTCGATGTCCTTCAGGGCGCGTTCGCTGACCTCAGGTGCCTCAACGTGGTCCTCCTCTTGGGCGCGTTGCGCAGCGCGAGTGACGCGCATGTTGTCTGTTTATATTCAAAAACTTGTGTGTGCTGGTAGGTTGTTATCGAATCGACTATGTATTGGAAAGAAACATATGTGCATTGGTAAACTGGCAGGGGTTGTCGATATGGATGGCGATAATGGTGATCCTCGAGGCGATCGTTTGCGTCGCAGCAGTGTTTCCAAAACACGCTGCCCCTTTCGGACTAGCTCCCCGCAAAGTCCGCGAACTTCGGAAAGAGCATCACGTGGTCACAGCGCCCGAGTGCAAGGGTGCTTCCAAAGCCGTCTGCCGGCGCGCTGAGGACTCCCATTTCTGCAGTCGGAGCCGCTCCCGTGCACGTCGTCTCTTACTACTTCTGCTGTGATCCCAAATTTTCTCTTGTAGACGAGCTGTCCGAAATTCTTGCGCTCGTTTGACAAATCTTTCGAAGTCGTCACGATTGCCGTCCAATCAGCACGCCTCTAATAATCTTCCTCGAAGGCGAACTGGCCCTTTGAGGATCTTAATTGCCTCCATTGCTTCGAATTTCAGGGGATTGTTCGTGTGTTCGTATATCTGCGCGAGGCTGACAATCGGCACCTCTCCCGGCAACCTTCACATCCAGTGATATCTCCGAGACCGGCAAGCTGGCTTACCCCGCGAGGCAGTTGTTGCGTCCCTTCAGTAGCCGGAGCTACCCCACCCTATCTAGAATGACCTCACGGGCGACGGCGAACTCCCGCCTCAATCTTTTCTCCAAGCATCTCGACTCCAAGCCATACCTTGAGTTGAACACCCCATTCTCCACCGAACGCGACGGACATCTCGAAGACGCCCAAGGCAACCGCATCCAGCGCCACAAACCCCAGGAAATCAAGAAACCTGAACCAGAACAACTACCGAAGAAAGAAGAACCACGCAAGATGGCTTCCTCCCAGGCTCCCCACCCAGCTCTTATGATTCCCGGGCCCATTGAGTTCGACGATGCTGTCCTCAATGCTATGAGCTTTTACAGGTAGCTTTCACATGCCAATGGCGTCATAAGCCTACTAACATAGTCTCAGTGAATCGCACGTTGGCCAGCCGTTCGTCAACTGCTTCAGCGAAGTCCTCCAGAACCTGCGCAAGCTCTTCCAGACCACAGACCCTGCCTCGCAACCCTTCGTTATCTCCGGATCTGGCACACTTGGATGGGACCAGGTCGCTGCCAACCTAGCTGAGCCTGGCGACGAGGTCCTTGTCCTCCACACTGGCTACTTCGCCGACTCGTTCGCAGACTGCTTTGAGACATACGGTGTCAAGGTCACACAACTGAAGGCGCCAATTGGCGACCGACCACAACTTGACGAGATCGAGAAGGCTCTCAAGGAGAAGAAGTACAAGATCCTCACAGTCACGCACGTCGATACATCGACCGGTGTGCTTAGCGAGCTTAAGGCACTGAGCGACCTGGTTGAGAAGGTCAGCCCTGAGACCCTGCTCGTTGTCGACGGTGTTTGCAGTGTTGGATCTGAAGAGATTCGCTTTGACGACTGGAAGCTTGATGTCGTCCTCACAGCATCGCAGAAGGCCATTGGGTGCCCTGCTGGTCTCAGCATTCTGATGGCATCTGGTAAGGCGATCGAGGTTTTCAAGAACAGGAAGACAAGACCCACCTCCTACTTCGGCTCGTGGAAGAACTGGCTACCGAGTAAGTTGCTGCTACAGGTCATTTAGGTGATACGATTCTAACAATGTGGCAGTCATGCAAAACTACGAAGCTAAGAAGGCATCCTACTTCGCCACACCTTCGCCCCAGCTCATCCACGCTCTCGACGTAGCATTGAAGCAAATCCTCTCACGACCTCTGGAGCAGCGCTTTGCCGACCACAAGGCTGCTTCGCAGAAGATCAAGAAGGCTGTCGCTGACTTCGGCCTGAAGCAGCTTGCCTCGAAGCCCGAGAACCAGGCGAACGGCATGACCGCCATCTATCTGCCTGAGGGTGTGACACCCCCTGATGTCCTTCCCAACCTGTTGAAGAAGGGCGTCATCTTCGCTGGTGGTCTGCACAAGGAGATTGCGACCAAGTACGTCCGGTGCGGACACATGGGAGTCAGTGTGACAGACCCCAACCGTACAGATATCACAAAGGCCATTGAGAGCTTGAAGGAGGCTTTGACAGAAGTCGGCCACAAGGCATAGATGTCAGAACCATTTCAGATGTTATACTATACGTCACACGGCTAGACAAAAGGTGTAGACGATGTACCGAATACCATGCCAAAAATAGTATCATGTTCGACTCCAATTCTCAAGCCTTGCAGCGATGATGAATCGCGTGGCTATGCAACTCAGGCACGTTGCTCAATAAGCAACAAGAACGACTATCAAGTCTCCACTATCGCTTCAATCATTCGCCTTAGGTAGCGCAGCCAAGATGCCTAGCACAAGCTCGCGGCTTGGTGTAGGTAAAATAGTGGGTTTTATTCCCGCTCGGCCTATGATACCACCACCTCGCGACATCATTATCCGTACAACACCAACCGGTTCATTACGGCGAGGCTGTGTATGCTTGGTACAGGAACATGTACATCACCCTGGAAATTCCTGCCAGGACGGCGATGTTTGCTTTTGTATCTTCTCGTATTTTCTCGTATTGAGCGCGATCGCTGTCTGCACTGATCACTCGTTTGTCCGCAACACTCGTTCTGAATACGCTGTACGTAAAACAAGCGAAAAGAGAGCATTCCAAGAATGTCAGCGACACGCCCAAACCAGCAGCCCTGGGTCACTGCGTTCGAAGCCGCACCGCCGACGGCATGCGCCACCCTCCGCGCCCTTAGCAATACAGTCGAGTATGGCCTCCAATGCGTCTTTGGAGAAGAAGACGGTGATGCGCTGCCAAACTCGGTCAACACAGCGTGTATACCCTGGGCCACAGCCGGGATCCCTTCGAGTGCCGCTTTCTACTCGCCCGCCACCGCATGCCCAACGTCTTGGACGGCTGTCGCAACACGGACAGCAGCAGATGGCGCCACGGACTGGATCAATGGCGAGACGGCGCTCGAGTGTTGTCCGCCTGGTTTCGTGGGTGGAAGTGGAGGGCTCTGCAGTCCGGGAGTGAGTGGAACGACTCCGGTTGTGAGGTGCGGTGAAGCTGATGCAGAAGAGAACGACAACCTGGTCTATACAGCGGGGCAGTGGCCAGCGACCGCGAGTGCCAGGGTTACAGCATTGCAGTTGCGGTATCAGGCAAGTGATACTGGGGGCTCTGCAAGTGTGACGGGGAGCGCAACATCCAGTACAGGATCCAGTACAACGTCAAATTCGAACAGTGCGGGGCCAGGAGATGGGAGTGGTAGAGGGCTCTCGACGGGCGCGAAGGCTGCCATTGGTACTGTGATTCCTCTTGTGTTCCTCCTAGGAGCCCTAGCAGCATTCATGTTATGGCGGAGAAGAAAGCAGAAGAAGGCTGCTGCTACAGCGACGTCGAAGGACTTTGCAGAGGGACACGAGACGAAGCGGAGCTACGAGAAAGTGCCCCAAGGACCGTTCTCTAATTCGAACATTGGGATTAAGAGCGCATCTGGTACGGCTGTTGGAGCCACAGCTGTGGCAGCAGCAGCTAGTACCGGACGAACTGGCACGCACGAGACGCCTGAGTGGAATGCAGAGCTCGATGCGACAGAGGCTGAAAGAAGGAGGTACTTAGCAGTGCAGGGAAGCCTGTTTCTGTCTGCAAATGGTCCTCCAGTCAACGTATCGAGTCCGGGCGGAGCGAGCGAGGCCAGTGAGCTAGGAGGGATGATGCGAGTGAACAGGAAGCCCGTTGTGCCTGTAGAACTCGACTCAACGCCAGTAACGAGTGAACTAGATAGCGATGGGAGTGCGGCGCTAAGATAGGAATAGCCGTAAGGCGCAGAATGATACCGGTGCTTGAAAGAATGTGATAGGACAGGATAAGTTAGCTAGGCACGTATGCCCTCTAATAGGCTGGAAGGTGCTAGTACAAGTGACAGACCCTAATCTGTAAAGGAATTTGCAAAAGGAGTTACGCACATTTCTGCAACGATTATACCCACCCTTATTTTTACGCTCCGATCTTCACATCGATCATTTCCACTATTATCTCGATCCATTCTGCTGTCCACTTAATCATCCGCAGCTCTACTGCTGATATCCGATACGCCATGTTGGCAGATCTTGTTGATACTGAAAGTGTTCTTTCCTAGGCCCCACATCAGTGCTGCCAAGTCGGGCGCGTGTGAAGTTGCTCCTTTGATATTTTGCAATAGACGTGACGCCACACCTGCGTCCTCTAACAGTAGCAGATCCATTCTCCCTTGCAGACGGATCAATTCTGCTAAACTGCACGTAGCTACAAGCCTCACTCATTCGAAAGTGGCCACGTTCTCAGCTCACTGGACGCAACCCATTCGACGCTGGTCCCAACTCAGCATACCGGCAAGCGGTACGTGTCATCACGACCATCTGCATCTTCTCTTTCTATCCATCGCCAAGTGGACTTGTGACTCCTCGGCGCTGCTGTCAACCAATCAGGGTTCCTGCTTTCAAGGTTGATGTTGTTCATGCAAACGCCAACGCTCTGCTCTGTCATCTCGTGCTTCAGCAGCGCGACAAGTTTGCCACAACAGGCGCACACCAACAATACCCGGATACTCAATTCAGGCTTCCGATGCATTCGATTATGCGAATCCCTTGCATCTTCAGAAGAGCTAACCGTGAAAGAGCTGAATTGTCTCGTTCGACATTGTCCGACCTGAGTGGCCACCTCTGGATCTGTCAAACATACCAGAATTTGAGGTAGTTGCACAGGTCGTACGAGTGGTCAGGATCAGGTTGGTCACGGCCCGCTCACAGGTGGACCGACTCCGCTTCAAGCACCTATGGCATGTACGATGTTCGATGTCTCATAACCCCACAAACGGCGTGAAAGTATATGTACTAAGCGAGAGGGATGTGCCTATCATGGTAGAGGAGACTGCAGTAAGGATTCTGCGTCACACATATCTGTATCCTCTGGAAGGAGAGCGAGATGCTGCTCAAGCAGCTAGTCACCCCCGTCACAAAGAGGAGTAGTTTTGCAAGTGCCATCCGCGCCTCTTCTGGATCTGTACATTGTTCAACGATGGTATTGGACGTTACAGCCTGCTGGGTCGCCGCCTCACACAGGTCATGCAGGGCCCTGAACAGGCTAATCGCAATGAGTGAAACGCACATTGACCAGCGGAATGTTTTGGGGAAGCGGTGTGAACCTTGTTGCGGATGCGGAAAGTTTCGCGCCGAAACTTACGCACAAATAATTGAGGGGTATAGTGGCCCTTTATGGACCTCGTGCTGGCCATCTGGACGACTGACTGTTTGAGATGGCACGCAATGCGGGCCTGATGGCATCGACCTATTCGATACAACTGCAATCGTTCCCCATGAGAGGGCACAAGATCGATAGATCGAAGGTGAAGGTCGTTTCTACATGACGTGAGCCTCGCAAACAGCATCGAGCGAAAGCCCGCGATAAGATCTGTAACTTGAAAGACAGTTACCGCACAATGCACCAAGTTTGGCCTGTGAGAACGAATAAATGCTCATGTCCTCGCCAGCAAAAGAAACGATCGAGAAAGTGTGGGAGAAAGTATACAGGATACACATACAGGACATTTAAACATAGCCAGATTTTTAAAAAAAAACTGCCTGCTGGCTCTCTTACCCATTCTGCAATAGGAAGGGCAGTCTCGAGATCGTGAAGTCATTAACGTAACCATGTAATATTGCCTCTACCGCCGTGTCTTTGTCCCAGGCACAAGCATGCCATAATGCTCTGCGTCCCTCTTTCCGAGCACTGCATCGTAGGGGACATTCTGGGACGACATAACGATAAATCGAGTGTTGTGTAATCGTTTGCTATTGTTTTCGAAGCACCAGTATAGATCAACGTATCCATTGACCTCTTGAGTGTTTATTCGCTCCTCTCCGTCCGGTATGCTCTCTTTGTCGAGTGGGAGTATATGCGCCCTCAGCACATTTGTAACGAGACTCTGGGATATGCGGTTCGTGTTGGATCGAGGATCGCTAGATAGCATGGCCATCCGCCATATGTCTGCATGGTTGGGTCCTTTGGTACGAATCTCTATCGGAACTGGCCCTTGGGGCTGGCGCCTCTACTGTCTGTCAGTACCGCCCAACTTGGTCAGAAAACACAGCGCACTTTTCGTTTTATAGATCGTAGACGCAAAGGAAGACATCCTGTCATCTTATAGGATGCACATGGGTCAGAAGTCTGCTTGACTTGGTGTGCGGATGTGAAGAGGAAGGCTGTGCAAAACGCACAACTCAGGTACAGAGGGACCCGACCTTCTTATGGACGAATGGCGGATTGCGGGACGAACCAAGTTTAGTCCCATTCCCTTGTCGATTGAGCATTGAAACAATTTCTTGTTTAGCCATATTAAAGCAAGTCTATGTGCCAAAACATCTTTCCTGGACTCGCGCAAAGATTGCGGTCGAAAATGAAGAATGTCTGACATTTCTGTGCCCACAAATCGCCGATGGGAGTTCCGCACTTCGAGAGGTCCTTCAAACCAGCAAAGCTCGCCTGAGGCACAGAGTCCTTCAACACGACGCAGGACGTGCGCGGCTGACGCTGCCCACTGGTCATTCCTGCAGCTCGTGGCGCCGATTGCGCGCCTTTCATTGAATGAACATACAGAGCACTCGTCGATCATTGGACAAAGGCTTCGTTCTTGGTCCGAGCTCCGCCCCCCTAATGCAAGTTGAGTGCTCCCATCCCTGTGCCCAGTGCCCACCATCCCGCGACAAAAGAACCGTAAGCAAGATCCTCCGCAGGCCCGGTTGCACAGGCCTCACGCCTTCGTCTGCTTTCGTTGCTTCTCCTCGATCTGCCGGGCTCGAGTTTCGTCTTAGTTTTGAAGCGGCCCGGACTGTGCCGGGTCCAGTTGGTGCTCCGGAGCAGATCTCTCCTCAATTATCTAGGTATAGATAAGTTTGATCTGAATGAATTCTTCAGGGCAGAGAAGCCTGTATCTTTCAATGGTGCTGGCGAAGCTGGACACGTCAATGTTTGCCTTCTTGGCGCCGCAACGGGATTGCGACCACCCTAGTAGGAAGGTGGGTGACCACTAGCGACTACTAGCTAGGTTGCTTCCTCTCGAACGGCCGGCTGCGTGTGTATCGCGGTAGTATACACCTTTTGCCTTGGACTATCACAAACACTGACCTTGCCGTTCCAGACATATTATGCGATATCCGCATTTCTAGCTTTCAAGCTTTGTGAGGCATTGTGTAAAAGTGCAGCGAGGCAGAGTCCAATTTGCGAACTGCAGGCTGCTGGCATGCATATGCATCCATAGGTACATGCTGGCATGCCAGTGTAGACTCAGCCTGATGCATGATATCCTGCCACATCATTTGACCACTGCCTGAGAAAGTGATAGTAGCGATGTAGGTCTGACTGGGCTCAGCCCACTACAGCTGCAGGCGTACTTCGAGCAACAAGCCATACATGTATATGGGCCTGGTCGGCCTCCATTGTGAGTTCTACGAGGCTACTCGAACTCCCACTTCCGATTATGACGGCTTTCGATCCGTTCCCAGACATCGTGATAGGGTACCCGAAGTTGGCTGCAAAGATTGAGATCCTGCCAGAGGCCGCCATCTACCGCAGATTCGGTGCACTCAACGCCCAAAACCTTCTGTATTATCAGGCGGAGCTCACGTACCTTGAACGAGAGCTCCGCAAACAACAAAGACTGGACAACGATGATCAGAAGGGCCACGGGAAGTCATATGCAACTAACTGGTTTTGGTTGAAGAACTCGAAAGCGGATGGGAACGAACGCCAGCTGAATCTCATACTTGAGATTCGAGAGAGACTGGCGAAGTACAGTGAGTTTAAGATGCTCAGGTGAAGACCAAGGCTAATCTGGGCAACCGCGCAAAGACAAGGCAGTGATCCAGCAGGCGAAAATGCTGAAGTATTCCGAACCTACATCTTGGGACATCCAGCACCTCCAAGACTACTTAGGTAGTAAGGACATGGGGGAGCGTGCGATGGTGGGTGCGGATTCGTTAATTTGGGGCTTGAAGAGTCAGAACATCCCCCACAAACCAGACCTCATTGCTTTGCGTCCGCGTGCGAAGAAAGATGCGTTCTCCAAGTGGGCAGCTGAGAGTACCATCTTCAACATCTTCAAGTGTGGCTGCCACAGGTTCATGAAGCCCTCCCAAGTTCATGGTGCTATTGGCTACGAGGACACTACGATCTATCGAATCACGTACTGGTTCACCAGCATTCTGGCCTCTCTGATCCCGATTGCTTCGATTGTTGTACTTTATCGCGTTCAGTCAATGCCCGCAAGACTTGGCATCATCGCTGCCTTTAACGTCTTACTTTCGGTGTGCTTGATGGGATTCGCCAGCGCGAAGCGCTCCGAAGTATTCGCAATAACTGCTGCGTAAGTCAGGCTCTGTCCACGATGTTCACTGCATGAGTTGACACCCACTAGCTTTGCTGCAGTTCAAGTAGTGTTTGTGAGCGCGGACAAGAGCACAGCGACATGCACGCCTTTCCAACCCCCAAGCGCCTCAGGGTGATACACTGCGTTCAGAGAGATCGTACTCGAAGTACCTAAGAAGCTACGCATAGTCCGTCAGTCGTCCATTAAATCAACGTTATCAACATGTTGACAGAACTACCCACTTGAATTACAGGCTAGACGAAGGCTATAGTAACGGCAGTGGCATCGGGAGGTAACAAGTGACGTCCATGTATATATCAGTGGATAAAAGACAATCAGGACAGCAATCGACCCTGTCATAAGAATACATTCAAGAAGTGAGTATAAACAATAGCTTGTGCCGAAGAACTCGTCCGCCCTGCGCAACGCTGGTATAGTAACAATAAAGGGTGCAACCAGGCCGAGGCCATTCACAATGCTAATGTGACACCAACATGTACGATAGTACAGAGTATTAACATGTGTTGGACAGAACAGAAGAGAAGGATCCATGTCGTCCAGACAAATCGCAATGGAAAGTAAAAGAAAAGAAATGCACCAAAGCGCCCTGCTAATGCTATCCGAGCAAGCCATGAGTATCCAACGGGAGAATAGTAGAAGGTATCAACATCTAGAAACGAGCAAGGCTTCATCGCTCCAGGCGTCATGCCCTTGCTAGATCGTAGCAACGGAACACGCAACGGAGAGCTGACATTGAGAGATGTACTTCATGCTGGAAGGCTACGTGAAAGCCATTAGTGGTTTTGTCTATCCGTCGAGAGGTCGTACAAAGGGAATGCGTTGTGAGGTGAATGTCGTAGAGTATGTGGATCGTATGGCCGGATATCGTAAATCAATGTGAATAATATGCTGGGGCGGGCCTGACCTTCTGCTGTCTTGGAACTTTGCAGAAGCCAGTGGCCTACGCCCCTCCTTTGGTCGTATCATTCGCGGTGGAGTGCAAGCTGTCCCTAATTCTTGGGACTACCTTGAGCCTAGCTTTTGTTAGCCATTCCGTGATATACTAAGGGGGTGGTAGAACGGACCTGTTGTTGCTTGAATTGTTCCTCACGCTTACGCTCTTCCTCCAACCGTTGAAGATAATCCCGGTCTTGCGCAGGTGTCGCGGGAGCGGGCGGAGAAGAGCGAAAGGGATTAAGCAACTTGGGTTTATCTCCATAGAGATTGTGTCTCTCCAGTGATGGGTGACCAATGTAGACATCGAAGTGATCGGCCTTGATAACATCAAAGACGACAGAGTGGGTTTTGGCGTAGACCGTTAATTTCTCGCCTGACGGCGAAGACAACGACGTGTCCTGTTCGGGGGCCCACCTGGCGGGTACCTTTCCGATACTGTAGACAATCTCACCAGTGATCGTTTGTCCCACCTCCTCGCGAGTAGCGTTGTCGAATCGAAGACCAAGGCGGTTTGCGGCATAGGTGCTTGACATGAGATCAAGCGGAGACTGCGAGTCGAACCTGCCGATGGCAGAGTACCTGTGGTCCGATGCTTTCTCAGACAGGCTGTGGAATATGTGGATAGGCACATTCCAAGTACTGCGCGGGAGGGTATTGTAGCGGGCGATCTCATTCTCAACTTCGTGGTCATGAACGGCATCGCAGTGCCCCCGAGGTACACGAGCAATCGTCTCGCCGTTCGTGGTATCCAACGCAGCCTGGTTGAGGGTTACTGTGTTTGACGTGGACGAGTCGATGGTAGCCGCAACTTCCGACTTTCTGTCTAGACAAAATTGGCCTTTGAAGATGCCAACCCACTTGCGTGCAAGCCCCTTGCCGTGTGTCTTCAGTGTAGTGAAGAAGGAAGGAGCCTTGGCAACGTCGTTCGAGTCGGCATGCGATACGTGATTGGGAAATATCGGAATAGCAGCTGCAGATTTGTTGTGCGGATCTACAGTACATTAGTTTTGGAAAGGAAGATGAATTGAGGCGGTCTTACCTCCAGCTTCGCGGGACTTGCCGGCTGCAGCCAATCGGGGTTGTTGAAACATCAGCGGCAGTGGTGCAAGTAAAGTTTCTTGAGATTTGGGCGTCGTATTGCCAACAACTTAGGCGATAGGCAGGGCAGGTAACACGCTCGCCAACTGTGACAGTCTTGCTAATTGTGGAGGTCGAGGGCAGGGTCGAGGGAAGGTGCCACGGCGGTTGTTGGCCGGCAGACGGGTTCGTCTCGCAGGTCGTAGCACGATCGCTAGAGCGTGGAAGCTATCACAGCTTGGAAGACTGTGCCTGGGCGAGTCGTCGGTATCGTGTGCTGCATTGAGGGTGATGACTGTGTGTCGTCTTGCGCGTGGAAGATGGAGAGGGGGAGGAGTAGAAAGAGCGACACAGAAAGAAGGAATTGGAAGTGACGCAGGCGGGAACTGCAGGGTATAGCCAGGAACGCGGCGGCGGTGAGTGGAGCGCGGGGAGGGCGCGCCAGAAATTCCCAACGCGACGGCTGGACTGCTGTGGCGGACGTCGTAACGCTGGAACACGCAACACAAGTATCGGACACTTGCCCGCGCAGCAAATCGAGTCAGAGCGGGAACAGGAGACCGCGCAAGGACAGATTGGGCGCGGTGCACGACTGCATATGCCAAACGCACTGTCGTGAGGGTCTGGCAAGGCTGTGTTGAGCGATTGGTAAGGCCAAACGACGTTGAGGGCGGTTCACACCAGCGCACGTTGTTTGGTTCACCTGATCCGCGAGTCAAGAAAGCAAGTCCACCGCAGGGCTACGTTGAGATTGGCCGCGAGGTGACGCTCAGTTCATCGGAGCTCTTGCGCCATAGACACACGATCCACCTCTTGTGAGGATCTTATCGTTGCGGGGACGCGTATAATCTGCCGGCGCCGCCAAAGTATACGAGTGCCCCGGGCAGGCCAGCCCAAGCCTGCCGAGCGTCAGGCTGTCATCCCCCAATCAAGAATGTTCTTGGTAATGTTACACTTGATGCAGATTCTGCATGCTCAGTGTAGATCGTGCAGTCGACCGCATGCTCCTTTTCGACGGGAGACCTGGTAGGATCGTCCGCAGCTTCGCTATTGCTCGACGCCTTGAAAGATGCCTATGTTGACCAGCACGAAACGCAGGTTTGTTCGTGTGGACGCACACAAGTAGGACTGCTCGGCCCTGAGAACGGGTCTGCGATGTTTTGCAGCTCGGCAGGCATTCGCTATCTGGGAGACCTGGCTTGCAATCAGTCGATCAGCCGTGCATGGGGTGCGATTCGCGATTCTGTTGCTTACTCCATGTCTCGGCACGCTTGTCCAAGCCTGGCGGATCTGAAACGCATCCTCGAAAGCCACAGCCGGCACTGGATGCTTAGTAGTAACATTTCCGTCGTGACCGTGATCGGACCTGCAGGATATCTACAGGTCAGGACAAACAAGTGAAGTTGACTTTGAGTTTTGTGTGAAGACCCTGAGTGCGGTGTAGCTTTCCGACAGTGGATCCTTTGATGCACGAACCGTTGCACACAACGGGCACGAGCCGGCGACAGGCAAAGGAAAAGCATCTAGCCGTTACTTGCTCGAACTCCACTGTTCGATAATCTTGGTCACCATCCACGACTGGCCCAGCAGACATGCACGCGAAGCTCCTCCCCGTGTGTTTGAATCACTTCCTGTTTTTATTTCATTTTTAATTTATTTTTCAACTGTTGTCATTCGTGATATGGAACGATACCTAAATAGGAAGCCTTGCGACAGTCATTACATTCACGAGTCTCATGGCTACATGGATTTTACTAAGGATTCCTAGCCCTGACACGAAAGCCCCGCAACGAGCCCCACTCGCTTCTTCTACCACATGTACAGCGTCATGATCTCACCTCCTAAATAACCAACATAATATTTTGTCATCGTGAAACATGCGCATTACCTTCAGTGAGCTGAAGGAACCTTACTTCGAGCTCGTTACCGCAATTGTCCCCGGGCCAGCAAGTTGGAGCTATCTTGTACCCATCGTGCTTCTGCCGTTGGGACTGCTTGTACCGCCTTCGGTGTTGAGCCATCGACAACTGTGTGCAGCGATCCTGCCCATCAGTCTCGCGGCTACGATTCATGCATGGCAAGTCCTCGGAGGAAACGATGTCATCTCGACAGACTCTGTATACTTGACGCTATTCCTGTACTTCTTCAAAGATCCACGACAAGATTTCAGGCGCGTTCTCAGAACTGACCGAGATGAGGGTCCCATGGGCCGAAGTTCGTCATTGACAAATGATGACAAGAAAGACGAAGATTCCTTGCAATCGAAGTCGGTCGCGTTGGAAGCCTACCCGGAAACATTTACAGGCCGCCTCGCATGGGCAATGATACTCCCGCAAAGCCGGCCATTGCATGACTGGATCATCGGCGAAGCTGGACATGACAGACGAGTTCTCAAACATTTTCTACACCCTAGTCGATTAGCATTCACGATGGACATTCTATCTCGACTCTTGCCTGTGCTGTTGGTTTTCCTGCCACTGTCGAGGCAACTTGCGGCGCACGATCCATACTTCACCAACCCAACATTATCGATCTTCGTCTCATACCGAGTTGATCAGAGCCGCGAAGGCCGAACCGCGACTGCCTTGAGAGAGCATGTGCCAGCGGTCGTCCTCAGACCAATGACCATGGCCATGTACGCCTACTCCCTCCTGCTCGGTCTCTTCCTGCCACCGATGCTTTTTGTGCTGCTGCTCAACGCACTGCGCTTAGTCCCGGACAAGTGGTCTCCACATACTTGGCGTCCCCATTTCGGGCCCTTCTCAGCTATTGCCAGATATGGAGTGCGAGGTTTCTGGGGTCGCTGGTGGCATCAGCAGATGCGGCACATCGTCGCTGAGCCAGGGCGGTGGTTTGCAGCGAAAATTGGACTCAAAAATGAAGGATGGCAGAAGACAGTCAAATACATGTTGATCTGTGTGTCCGCATTCGCCCTTAGTGGGATCACGCACTCAGGGATGGTGCCTCCGAAGCCCCGATGGTCCACAGTGAGTGCAAGTGAGCTGCGATTGAGCCTGGCAGGCTTCTTCTGGGTACAGCCTGTTGGTATCGCTATCGAATTGTTCTTGCTGGAGCCGACTCTGTGGAGGCTTCCTGCATCGATGCGCAGTCTGCAGGTGCTGCTGAGGGTTATGTGGACCGTGGCGTTCATGTGCTTTTCGTGCACTTTCTTGGTTCTGCCATTTGGGCAGTTGGGATACTGGAACATCGTCCCTTCTCCATACGTACCGCACCTGTTCGATGTTGCGCCATTGAAGAGGCCTAGTTTCAACTGATGTTACTGTTAGCAAATTGGAAGCCACCCCGCCAATGCTGCTGTTCACGTTCCTCCAGTCTTACTCCTCCAGGGCTGCCAGTTTTTGGGCGGGCTGCACCCCACACGTCTCAATCTCGGCAGCAAAAACATCAGCACCACCGTCCAGTGCTTCATGATGGCAAAATGCATCGGCCGGGAATCGAACCCGGGGCTAGCCGAAACTGTGTGCTATGGATCACATGGCAACGGCTAATTTTACCACTAAACCACCGATGCAGTGATTGATTTGATGAGACTCCAACAAAATTATCAATCTATATTCTACATAATTCGACGGATCTAACGTTTACGAGCTCTCTAGGTCCTTACGGGACGGTCTTTGGTGACGTCACACGTCTGTCAATGCCATGGTGGCTGATATACGCTAGCGCCTAGCAGTGTACATCCGACCATGGGTCCCCAAAGCTGCCATCGTCTTCCTTGCCCTTCTACCACTGGTCACGAAACAAGTGGTTGCCTCAACTTTCCAGGAAGAGACGAGAGGATCTCTGACAAGATTCGTCATGTAACGATGTATGTCAATTATCTATCGGTTTGCCCATTGAGAACACCCTTGCTAAAGATTGGTCATCCAAGGAGATCCTCAGCAAGTACAAAGTCGAAGCCATCCCTCCGTCATCAAGGAGAGCAGACCTGAGACATAGGGTTCTGGGATCAGTCTCGAACCTCCAGCCCTTGTTCATATCCACAATGTCTCCAGGGATGATTATTAACACTTAGGGTATACGAAGACGAATGCCAAGACAAAGGCCTGAAAGAAAGCACCGGATAGTACAATATTGCGAACAGAAATCGGGTACTCCGCGCATCTGGCCCGTGGAGAGACACAAACTAGGGTATATGGAAAAGAAAAGAAGGTAAGTTTGGGCAAACGGCCGATGCGGACATAAGAAGCTCTTACTCCGTAGGTCGTTGAATCCTCACCATACCGCCGAAGCTGGAGTCAGAATCGGTATCGGACAGGTCCAGGGGAGCTGACAGAGGACTGGCACCATTCGGGTGGTTCTGCCCAGATGTTACTTCAACTGGTGGCTGTAGGCCAGTGTCAATGGGCTTCAGTTCCTTGACCAGACATTCGGCTGTGAGACGGCGTTTTGGATCGATCTCGAGGAGTCGTGGGATGACGTTGGCAATATTTCGGAGTGTACCTTCACAGCGCTTCGTTACGCTCTCGATTTTCTCTACGACCAGATCTCGGAGCCTGAATCGATCGCTGCCTTTCGGCATGTAGTAGAAACCTTCGTCTTCGCGGCCGCCAGGGGTCACTTGGCACTCTCGTTTATCACGAAACTCCTTCAAGGCCGCGTAACCATCAAGATACCACACGAGAACCTCGAGGAAGACGCAACCAAGAGACCATAAGTCATATGGGCGTGAGGTCTTTCCTGTTGCAGTAGCTTCAGGCGCTCGGTAATTAGGCGTCCCCGACTTACTGACCGTTTGATGGCTGTGTCTCTTCTTTCCACTGACCGAGGTGAGGACATCAACCACCTTGGCGCATGAAAAATCTGACAACCTGAACCAGTATGTCTTCTTGCCATCGTGAGCGTAGACGAACATAAGGATGTTCTCGGGCTTGATGTCGTGAATGTAGCCTGTCTTTTGTTGCGTCTCTCCTGGAGTGAGCAAGTCGGTCTTGCTTCCAGAACCCGATTGACCCTGGTTGTGAATGAGGGAGAGCGCATCCGCTAAACCGAATAGTTGTTGCGCCAGATCTGCGGGCCACATGTTGTCAAGCGAGCGGGGATCGCTGTTCTTGGCCATGAATTTTTCAACATCGCTCTCTGCCTTCTCATAGATCATGTTGTATTGTGCGCTGAATGTGAAGCTAGCAAGGCACTTCAACAGATGATGGTGGGACAAGTTCTGCATCTCTCGATGGAAAGACACCTCGCGAGTCCCTTCGTATTGCGTGACCTTCATCGCGAACAGGCCGTCCCTGTTCGCACCCTGGTGTAACCATTAGCTTTATCATATCTGTTCTGTGCGTTTTCACGTACGCTGGAGAAAGATCGCTGGTCTGGGTGTATCCAAATCTTGTAGACATCGCCAAAAGCGCCCTGGCCAAGCAGCGAGCGCTGTCCCTCGTCCAACAGAATAGGCTTAGCTGTGAGGTTACTCCACTTCTGAGTCGAGTTCAGTCGCAAATATGCGGGGTTGAATCGTTTCTGGTTTCCGAGAAAGTTCAATCTGAACTTGCGCTTATTCTTGTGCGCTGGGCAGTCCTCCTCTATGAACGGGAACTTGGTGTCGTTGAGTCCAAAATCGAACAGCGCTTTGACGCAGCTCAAAGGCAGATCGGCGTAGATGCAGGTTGCGAATATCTTGCGACCCTCGGCAAGGACCTGCCGTATGAAACTCTCTTCGTCTTCCCCAAGATAGAGTTCGTCATCTTTCGACACCAAGGCCCTGATGACAGTCTTGGTGGTAACCGCATCGAAGTGCGGTGTTGGTAGAAACTCTTGCTCCTCGCCTCTGAAGATGGTCTTCGCCATGTGTCTGTCCATATACTCCACCACCTGCTCAGCGTCTTCAAACATGGCAGTCATTTTCCCGAGGGCGCTCGAGCGATTGAGACGGTAGTGTGTGGAGACAGAAGAAAAGACAGAGCATAAAGAGGTTGAGCCAGGTACGTTTGGGGGCCGGAAGCCTCGAGGTATGATCAAGTGAGCCTGTCCCGTAAGCCGAGCAGGTGTGCGCCTACCCTGCCTTTATCTTTGATCGACAAAGCAGGCAACAAGGCAAATAAGCCACATTGATAGAGGTTGATATATGCCTTCCAGGCTGCGCAATCGTTCCCTGCCGTTCGGCGTTGTTAGCCACGGCTCTGAAGCCCGTTTGCGCCTGTCAGGATGAATACAAGGGGAACCCGTGGGGCGCCAGCCGATGATCGATAGCAGTGTAGCTGGAGTCGAGATGGACATCATTGGCTGTCTTACGGTGGAAAATAGAGTGCAGGAAACCGGTCAAGCCTTTTCGAACACAGGCGGCTGTGCTTGCAATGACATGCCGAGAGAGCTGCGTGCGGGGGTGCATACCAGGTCCAGAGTAAGCCAATCCGGGACGTGATCGCTACAACCGACAAGGTGTGAATGACGGAAGCGAGCTCAGTTGGAGAGCCTGATGGCGTGGAACAAGCCGACACCTGAGAGCTCGGCCAACCGAGTAGGCGCGCTTCTGTGGCAGATGCACGAACTGCGCATGCTCATCGGTCTCGACGGGCGCAGGTAGATTGAGATGCCATGCACGAGCATTGGGTGCAGTGTTACGTAGTGTGCTGCAGCCACAAGGCAGTTGTGGTTTCTGATAGGCTGGAATTGTTCTGCGCCGCATGAGTTCGAGCCCTATGCAAGATAGCCACATCTTATGCAAGTCATACTTGCGACTCAGCCTGCTTCTCCGCAGACAATCGGACTGCCCTTTGTTTACGCATGTCTCCAACTCGAACCCAGCTGTACCAAACGAGAAACGTGAAGATGGTCAGAGGAATCGAGATTGCAAAGAAAACCCAAGCGTTTTGCGCATAGCCCATTTTGGAGGAGCCATCGTTAGCTACAATCTGATCGACGAATTGCGTGGAGTAGAAATTGGAGACGATGGTGCAGGGCAGGTAGACCATTGTTATGATCGTGAGAACGCGCATGCTAGACGAGTCTCTCCGATTCTTCTCAGCGATACCCTGCATGATCGTATTCCCATCTCGTAGTGCACCAATCTGATAGTTGATGTTAAACCCACTCTGCCGCTCAAGCAGCGAGGATGTCTAGACAGAATGAGTCAGCTAAACAGAGACCAAAGTTTGTAGGCAACTACTTGACTTACCAGAGTTCTGGTGCTCTGAATTTTCGAAAGCAGAGCTTCCACCTTGCGCCTTGTGTACTGCGTCTCCTTGACTTTGTCTCTAAGAGCTGTGGCTACTGCATCGAGCGTACGTGTCGACCTGACGTCGTCTCGGCGTTGGCAAAACTGATCATACAACTCTTGAAAACTCGTCAGGGTATCGTATGTCGAGTCGAGGCAAAGGATGAGGTCAGTCGTCCGATCTTCGATATCTTTCAGCTCTAGGTGATCGTCTGGCGTGATCTTGACGAAATTGTCGGGATCATCCTCAGTACTGACGCTTACACCGTTGGCCTTGTCGGACTGTGCATACTCAGTAACATCCTCATCAGCAACCGGCTCTACTTACGAGCTTTGAAACTTCCTTTGTCATGTCGACTAGGTAGGGCCTCCAACTATTGATGACGGTATCTAGAAAGATAACGTGGAGCTCGAACGGGTTTGCTGTGATCACATCGTCGACGCTTCGGGTGTACTGATCCAAACGCCTTTCAGTTCGCTGTGATGCACCGACAAGGATCCACGTGGAACACCGCTCAACCCCTGACTTGAAGCGGTGGTACACGCCAAATTGTCGCAGCGACCACGGATCCTTGAAGCCACCTCGATTGGTAAACTCGATGTATCGTAAGATGTAAGTACATTCTGCAATTCGCAAGCATGAGCACTCGGATTTGCTGGAGGTCGGCTGAGCAAACTTACCGAAACCACGATAGGTGTTCTCATGGGTCGTGAACAAGTCTCGGCACTTGAGTGGAGGCGGCCCGACTTCCGTCTCATTACTCTTTCTGCCAAAACCGGTCACATACTCATGGAAACGAGGAAAGGCATGGCAAGAACGAAGTAGTCGCTCGAAGTCTGCTTTCGTCACTTGCAGCTGGCTCATGGAGTGCCTTTGTCGAAGGTAGAAAACTCGGAAGTCGTGTTTCGTTCGGTCCACAAAGCTCTCGATCTCGCCTGACCTTAGTTCACAAGACGATAGCTTCGGAACACCAGGGTACACGGGTGGACCGGAGTCCGCCTGACGGTGGTCCATCGCCATGGGCAAGGCAGTGCTCGAGGCTACACTTATGATCGAGGCTTTGTCATTATCGTCACTGGAGTCTTCTAACTCTTTGTTAATCGATGTCTCTTCGCGGTCCTTGCGAGCATCGTTGTTGCCTTTGTTCGTGTGTGCTTTCGCTGAATCCTTGACCTCTCCATAACTGGGGCCTGTCCTGCGAGTCTGGAAACACACTTCTATTCGGGTTGCCGAGGGGTCAGATTGAAACACCCCATCTGCACATCTCTCGTAGTGTTCACTTGCTGCAGGACTGCGGTCGTAAAAAAGGGTTCGTTCGAAGAAAGGAGTGGCCTTCATTGCGTGGAAGAAGTCTTCGCTAGGGGGGTGCGTGCATTACGCTGAGCGCGTGGGTATATGTCCTCGAAAGGAACCAGGCTTTTGCTAGCAGTCCTCTCCATAACCTGCTGCAGAGAGGTAATGAACTCGACGCTGCAGAGGCATGTGTCGTGGGCGGAGAAGGCTGACACCCACGACAGGGAGGTGCAGATGGTGCTAACCAATCTGGTTCACTAGCGTGCCCGTCAACATCGCCATCGCAGCAGCTGCGAGTGATCGCAATCTTATCACTGAAAACATTCTTATGGATCGATTCACCAGCTCATCCAGCACTATACATTGGCAAAGTACAAACCGGCTTCTAAGCTTGCGGTGCTTCAACCCCGAAAGCCATGCACAGCGTGCTGCAAGTCTGCAAGCTAGCGGCATCTTCATGCATCGCCAACACATCATCACTGCTCGACAATGCTCGACTGATCCAATCCACGTTATCAAAACACAGCTAAGCTGGTCCAGGGCTATGTTGCTGTCCTCCTACCAGGTCACTTGGGTCGGTCCTGCGACACTAAGCAGCCCCGCCAGCAAACGTAAGTAACGAGATTGGGCAGGACATCTTCCAGGTATCCTCTATTCGCTCATGTTTTGCAAATGCCCCGCCTCACTTCCTAAAGCGTAGAGGCACCGCCTTTGCCTGCGTCGAGGCAGACGCCAAGTCAGTAGAGGCAAGAGGTGGAGCTCCCCCGCTACCAGCCAGACGGACTGGCTACCTGGTACAGCAAGGCCAGACCACCACATTTGAGAGCCCAGTGCGCCTTGCAGGCTTTCTTCCAGGCTGTCTTTACACAGCCATCGGGCAGTGCTTGTCGAGAGTGGACCTCTCGCGTGATTGAGTGCACTCGTTCGACCCGCAGCCTGCCCGGACATCACCCCTCACTTTCTGGTCGAGTCACCGATCACTTCACCAAACCACACTGAACTACCGCAAACCGCTCTGAAAGACACTGATATACTCATTGCTACCTCTCAGCGGGCTGCCGTGGTCATGGCGCCCAAAATCCTGCTTCCACCCTCTATGCTCCCGCTAGCAGCACCGGTGCATTGCTCCCCGCAGATCATTCCGAATCGCTATCTCGACGACGAAAAGCTCATAGATATCCTCAAGGAGAGATTCGGAGATAACTACAGACTGCGAGTGAGTATGACCTCGCAAACCCGCAACGGCTGTGCTGACAGCTTGTAGTACAAATGCCGCAACTGGTACCTCTCAGCGCCCACCTGGCTCGACGACGAGACATTGCAGTCGTGCGAGATGAAGTACCTATAAGTCGCCACCTCGACCCTGCGAGACGAGTTCCGATGTATCAAGACTTGCACTTACGATAATAGGCTTTCACGTGGCCAAAGACTGGGTATCAGGAGTATTGGGAGGTAGTCAGTGGGTGTTCATGAAGCATGAAGAGTTGCATAGACCCTCTGTTGGCTAGCATGTTCCTGCTATTGTACGTTACCTCATCTGCGAGACAAGAGGATTGCGCACTCGCTAGCAATGATGCAATGGGATCGAGCGTCGATGGTAAAGAAGAAGTTTCGGCTATGAGGGGAAAATCCGGGCAGCGTTCAGAACTGGCTAGATCCTGAGTTGGCTACAACAAAGTCCTGCTGTTATATCCGGGGGTTTCTGCAACATGAAACACCCAGGCCGTGATATATTCGTGTCCCAATTATACTACTGAATGATAATGAATACGACCAGCCACCATGACCAGTGTATACTGCTACCACAAAAAGCAACCCTACCAACGCCATGCAAAACCAGAACGGGTATGAATGTAGAATAAGCCGGAAAGAGAACGTACTGCGTACAGAGAAGTAAAACGAATTTATCGTCAATGCAAATTTGAGCCCACAAGATCTGAGCCAGGGGATACTCAGCGAATGGTCATCTAAGCAGATGACCCAGAAGCACCAGACCCACCGCTCTCACTCCTCGTCAACTCATCACCCTCGAGTGGCTCATTCTCCATCTGCTCAGCGATCTCCTCATACCATTTGCCGTGTGCCCTGCGGTCCACCTCACCGACCTTACTGAGCTGCTCACAGATATCCGCAACCTGAGGCACAAACTCTGCAAGACCAGTAGTAGCAAGACCCTCTGTGGCTGTACTAGCAGCCTTCACACGCTCGCCAGAGCTGCTGGCTGAAACACGGCTAAAGATATGGGTCTTGAGTCGCTGGAAGAGGACCTTTGTGACGGGATCCGAGAGCTTGCCGGACTCGGCCTGGGCCAAGAGACGCGTAACTGTGGAAGACAGCTGCGCCCGTGTAGCAGGCGGCATGTTGTGCGAAGACTCTAGGAGGGAAGAGATTTTGGCAGGGGTCGTTGGATCCTTCATGTAGCCGTCTTTGAGCACGTCCCACATGCGGTTCGCCTGAGGTTTCCATTGCGAACGAACATCTCTTTTCAAAAGATTCTTTGCAGTAAGCAAGATGCCGCCAATGGTGGTGAT
Organism: Didymella glomerata; assembly: GCA_030271015.1. Lineage (NCBI taxonomy): Eukaryota > Fungi > Ascomycota > Dothideomycetes > Pleosporales > Didymellaceae > Didymella > Didymella glomerata. The sequence goes on from JAJOHN010000009.1 coordinate 750,934, forward strand.
GCGCAGGGCGTCTTCGCGGATGCGCGAGATGCGAGCACAGTCCAACGCAAGAGTCTCTGGAAGCTCAGAGTCTCGTAGCGGAGGAACAGATATTGCAAGATCGATCAGACCACGAGCGTAGATCTTGTGTGCTGTAGGACGGTTCATGGGGTTCGGCTGCGCCCATGGGTCGCGGCGGTCTGCTTCGGTGTGCATGTTGATAGCAGCACTACGCCACCAGCGCCTCGTACGGTCCAAGGTGATGTTGCCCTCCTCCAAGTCCTGCGCAAACATACGTTGCTCGTACCCAGTGGCTTCTTTGATCAGTGTCGGCGCAGCGTTCATCAAGAGGAAGTTTGAGTAGTCCAGTGACAAGAGGTCGATGACGTGTAGGAGCTTGAACAGCTTCTCCACCATCTCAGGAAGCTCACCCTCTTCCTTCAACTCATCCGCCAGCTCCTTTACCTGCACATCCCGGAAGGGAGCGCATAGTTTGGGCAAGATGTTAGCAATGAAACCGAAGAACTTCTCATACGAAAACAAGCCTTGGCTGCACTGCTTGTTGACATGGTCGGGATCCAGAGTCTCGGAGATGAGGGTGTGCATTGAGTTGCCCGCCTTCAGCAGGCGCAACAACTTTGCGCGAATGTTCTCTGCCATGGCAGCTGTCCATTGAGCGCTATCACCATCTTCGAAGCCCTTGCGCATCGCATCACACAGCTCACGGTTCAAGGCATCTCTGAGATCGGCTGTCGGCGATGCGTCGATGCGGTACTCCTTGTCGATGGACAGTTCGTGTACGAGCACGCGGTTGTCCGGTACAACAGTGAACACCTTTGACAGCGATTGAGCTTGATGACCTTGTGTTGCGGGATCGAGAGCCGCTGCTTGGCCAGATGCTGCAAGCTCGGAAGCAGCCTCAGCTTGCATGGCGGCGCTCTCGCCTTCGACTGGTGACCTGGAAACGTCTACGGCAACACGTGGTCGAACAGTCTCTCCAGCAGGCCGCTTCTTAGGCCTCGACCTGCGGCCTTCGCGGATGGCCTTGCGGATCAAGGTCAATGCCTTATCTGGTCCCGCAAGCTTCTTGATCCTGCTGAGCAAGATGGCCTGGTTGTCTCGAATGCCAGTCCTGTATTCGTTTGCGACTTCCTCGACAGTCGCATCCTTGACGCTCTGCCAGATCTCGTCAAGGCTGACAAAAGAGGCCACCATCGTCTCTACAAGAGCAGAGGAATCGCGAGCCTTCCAGTCGTTGAACGCAGCGACGAATGCGCTGTGTGCCAACAGAACTGTCTCGGTCCTGGTGGGCGACGGTGTATAATAGTTGAAGGTTGTCAGCTTTCCTAGGGCCGACTCGAAAGAAAGGACCAAGTCCTTGGCCTTGGTAATGAGGTCCTGCTCCTGGTCGCCATCTCGACTCAGAACGTTTGTTGGATGTCCCAGGATAAGATACGAGGAGAGGAATGTGCGGACGGCCGTGCTGCGGGCGACTGGATCAGGATCTGGGAGTAGGACAAACAGCTCCATGACCTTCTCTGTCATTTTCAGGAGCTTGTCGTCCGCAAGCATGGCAGTGATGTCCTCGAAGCTTGTGCTGCTGATCTTCTCGATTGACAGTCCAGTCTCCAGCCATTCATCGACGACATTCTTCCTAGCTCTCGCCCTCCATGCAGACTGGATGCGCTTAGCAGCGTCCTCAGAGGTTGGAACAGGCGGTTGCTGGGCTGCCTTCTTCGCGTCGGCAGGAGGCGAGCTTGCAGTTCGCGGCCTGCGAGGGCTGCGCTTGTATTCCAGCCGCCTCCTCTCTGCCTCTGCATGCTTCTCCTCCATCTCCAAGCGGTATCTGCGCTCCTCAGCGGCCTTGCGCTCCTTCATGTCTTCTGCAATCTTCTTCGCCCTGCGCACCTCCTCAGCGCACGACGCTGCTACTTGTGCAAGATGTCGTTCGCGGGCTTCCTTGGCTGCCAACGCCTTCTCTTCACTGTTCGACACACGTGGTGTGGCCTTCGCCGCTGCGGCGCGCAAACGGACCTGCTCGGCATGGGCAGCCCGGTCGGCCAATCGAGCTTTACGAGTCTCAAGAATCGATACACGACGGAGGTGCTGAGCGATGTGGTGGCTCTGGCAGCTATTACGGATGGTGGAGCGGCTTGAGGTGTGGGAGTGGGTCGAAGAGAGCGAGTTGCGGCGGGATGACGTTGCGGACGACTTTCGGCGATTGTTCGAGTGTCTGTAGAAGCGTGCGGCGATTCGTGGTGGAGGAGCGAATGTCTGGCCGTCGCCAGCGTCGTCTGAGAGCAGCATGTCGGGCTCCTCAGGGATGTCGTCGTTGCCCAACTCCAGCTGCGAGCTCACCAGCTCGATCTCCGAATCGCTAAAAGACATGGTGATATGTAAAGTTGCCCCTAATTAAGGAGACGCGGAATGTGTCGAGTCAGTACGGCGACGCAGGGCGAAGCTGGCGTTGACCGAGATATGAAACAGAGCACGTCCTTGTGGTGATGCCGATGTCTGTGTGTAGCAGGCCGCAAGCGGTCAAGGGAGGCTGCAGCGAGAAGGGGAACGCATGCAGCAAGAATACAGCGATATACACAGTCGAAGCGAAGGGACCCGGTGCCTTGGTCAGCCGGCCGTGTTGTGATGGCTGCACGCACGATCGAGATTGATAAGCGGTTACGGTGGGGTAAAGCCGGTGCCCGTTGCTCTCGAAGTGTGAACGAGCCTTGCGCAAGGACCAGGTAAAGGAAGGAGCGCTCGAGCTGAACACAGCAGCCGTCAAGCAAGGTAACGAAGGAGGCTGGGATGGCGTGCCTTCCAACATGGCGGAAGTGCCTTCCAGCCGCCTTGCGCTAGCGCGAACCAAACTTGAGATGACATGCCTTGGAGAACACCGTCGAACGTGATCGACAATCACCCTAACCTCCACTCATCAGCCTTACCAACCGCGTAGTCACATGTACCGGACGCTAGTGACAACGTCTCGCGTCGTCGGCCTTGCTTGTGGGATTCTCTCGTCATAGCTCATTTCCAGACGGGTGTGCTGTCAGTTGACGTACGGTCTGACAGCTCCTTGCCATGGAACGGCGCCTCAAAGAGACCACAGGTCTCCAATGAGACTGCCACCAGGATCTGAGTTGATGTGCTGCGCTGCAAACGCTACAAACACTGTTGCAAGAGTCACATCGACCCAATGTCGAAGCACATCAATTGCGTAAGTCGCCATGGCGGAACTTGACAAATATTTATTGCGAAAATTTTCACCAAGGGCAGCTGCGAGGCAACACCAAGTTTCATTAATGCAATCGAAGAATTGTCTTTGGAGTCTGCGACAATCCTACTGCTATACAGTTCAATGCTTTACGATAACTCTATGCGCTTGCCAGATATCTATAAAGGCGCCTTGAGCGACCCGGTCGAGGTCGCGCTGAAGTTTGTTCGCCTGGATGAGACGGTGCCAGCCTACGAGACAGTATCCTACGTATGAAGCTGAAGTGCTCGAGTATCCCAGACCATTCATCAAGCAACTCAAACGGCGATCTCCACCAGCAGGAACCTTTATGACGCCCTCAAAGGGATGCGAGCAGCCGACAATGATTGTGTGATCTGGGTCGACGCATTGTGCATCAATCAGGAAGACGGGAAAGAGAAGGGCATTCAAGTCCACAAGACGAAGCCGATCTACGCCCGTGCGTCACGTGTGATTGTCTGGCTCGGTGCCGACAAGAGAGGCGATGCAGATGGTGCCTTCGGTGCTCTCTGTGCGCTTGCGAACACCAAAGGCGCATCACCAGGCACCAATAGTCTCTGACAGTTATGTGCCTACAAAAGAGAATTTCCACCCTTGCAGGAAAGTATGAGCTTCTTCTGTCAAACCCGGTACACTCAACTTCGCGTCCTGCAAGCGATCGTTCTTGCCCACGGTGCTGTCTTCATTCCGGGCAGTTGCTCCATCTCCTGGTCCTACTTGGGTCTAGCCATCGAGTTCAATCCTGATAACCAAACTTCTGGAAAGCCTATTCGGGACAAGAACTTTACAGAACACATACAATGTGGCGCTTGAGTACCGTATACGAAAGCCGAGAAGAGCACTGCAATCCCAGCAAGCGCAGCCCTGCGTTTGCTGAGGATGGTGTGTCTCCCTTCCTCCATCTCCTGGATATGGCACGTAGTTTCGAAGTCACGGATTCGCGCGACAAGATCTACGGCCTGCTTGGGTTTCCGATCAAGGGAAGAGAGCGCGAACGTCAGTATCATCACACCAGACTATACTCTCAGCGCCCGCGAAGTCTCCATTCAAGTAACACGCGACTTTCTCAATAGACAGCGAAACCTTGATGCTCTAGCTCTCGCCCTCCATACCCCTTCAAACGCTCTCAAATCGTCACGCACTATTGCAGGCTCACCATCCTGGGTACTAGACTTCTTCTCGCCAGAAACCGCGTTCCCGTTCTCCGATTTACATGTCGGACATCAGTATACAGCCAATTTTTCCCGCGCCATCGACATTCTACCCTGTGTTATGCCAGGAACACTGCAACTCAAGAGCATAAAAGTGGACGTTGTGCAGGTGGTAGAGCCCTCTTGCATTACGTCAACCTGCACAAGTTCGTACCAAACTTCCACTTACTCGTCAAGTGGCCCACAGATGTTGGAATCTATACGACCAAGCTAGTTTCCACTTTGACCGCTTGTAGGAACATGCATGGGAAGCTGCTGTCACAGCAGGAGAAAGCCGACCGCGTTGCGGTTATAACAGCATCGCTAGAAGACTCCGAAGCACCTCACACGAATGACGAGAGCCTTCGAGCTGACGAGGATCACAAGCGGAAGGAAGAATTATGGGGCTTCGTCACATATCGACAGTCGTTTGTCACGAAGTCAGGGAAGCTTGGACTTGAGCCTCGTGGGATGGATGTTTACGACGACATTGTCGTGCTGTGGGGTGAGCAGTGTCTAATCGTTGCCCGGAAGGCAGAGCATGGGCAGTGGACAATGAAAGGCGAATGCTTTGTGGAAGAGTGGGTGCAAGGAGGTGTAGTAAATGTACTGGTACAAGAAGAAGAGAAGAGGAATGTTATATTTGAGTTCGTTTGAGACTGCGCCGCTCAAGAGCTCGAGGGCATTGCTTGCTCTCGTATGTTTCTCGCTACTTAGACTTCCAAGTGCAAGCTACGCAAGAAATGTAGGTGCAGGGGTTAATCAAAACATTGCTCGGATTGGTCAAATGACAAATCCTTAAGCGCGCGCAAACTCGTGGCGTGTCGATGAAAACGTTGCAACTCCCATCCCATCGTTCACGATACTAAGGCAAGCCCATCAACGCCATGAACGATCGTAGTTCCATTCACTGTAAGTCGAATGGTCTCATTTGGAGCTCAAGTCTAATATTCGAAAGCTTACGAAGGCCTCCACATACCTTCTGGAGTGCCCTTCAGGCTCGCAGCTTCACCGGGACGAGGCTGGGGCGCATTCGCAACACGCAAGATCGCCGCTGGATCAGTCATCGCCCGAGAAGCTGCACTGTTCACCATCTCCAAGCCTCATGCCCTCATCGAAGACCGCGACATCAGAGCCGCCCTTAGTACTCTTCCACCCGGCTCTCGGCAACAGTTCTACTCTCTCCGCGATAATGGCGACGCAAAGTTCCACTACCTCATTGACGCTTTCTGCGAGAACTGTTTCAGAGTGCCAAGCTCTAGCTCAGTGACATACGACTCTGCTCACGGATTCGGCTGCTACATCTTGCTGTCCCGGATTAACCACTCTTGCATCCCGAATGCGAAGATTCCAGACAGTAACATCGAAGGCACATCCATCGCCTGCTTCGCGACTCGAGATATTGAGGAAGGCGAGGAGATTACGTTCTGCTACAACACGGACTTCATGTGCAGAACTAGCCGCGACCGGCATCGTGAATTGAGGTTCGTGTGTGAGTGTAAGGCGTGTAGGTCTGGCACGACGTTCCACCGACTGAGCGAGATGAGGAGGACCATGATCAGGGGACTGCAGTACTTGTTGCATGGGAAGGACTTTGACGGGAAGCGTGGACCACAAGTTGTCTTCGAAGTGGGCTTGCGCAGGAAGGCCGAGAAGTTCGATATTGGGGCCGCAGACAGACTGGTATATATAATTCTTACCATGGTGCTATTGGAGCAAGAAGGTTTGTTGGACAGATTCATGTTGGAGAGGATGCAGTGCAGCATCTGTCACCTGATCATGGCGTTTAAAACGCCAGACAACATAACAATCGTCGAGGAGATTATGACTAAGAAAGCATGGGATGAGCGCCTTGGTGCGTGCCTGAGGCTATGGGGAAGAGTTGATGCTGGTGACGAAGCATTGAGATCACAGTTGAAAAGGATTGACAGCATGCGCCGCTAGAATACTCCACGGAATACGTGTGACAATTCGCATGCAGGATCATAAAGAAGACTGAGGGCTCACCAGCTCCAAAAGATGGCTATAACGGAAGCTTGGAACATACTGTCGCCTCGATAGTGATATCAAATTCTCATACTGAGGCATTGACAAATCTTGAGCTTCGACTCGCTAGTGACTGTATGACTTTCATGTGCTCACATCGTCGATGTATGATTCCATCGGCACGAGCCGATCGGGCGGCATCGTATGCCGATTGTTGAGGGCGTGAGTAAGCGTCTGTCAACGGCGAGCAAGTCAGGATTTCAGGTGGCCCGTTTGATCTTTTCCCCGATGGCCCCTGGACATGTAATCACGTCTTCTAAATGGAGTGCTTGATAAATAGGTAGTAGAGACCGGTGACCCGAAGCACAGTTTGGTATGATCCTTGTTATACTTTCACGGTCAATAAGATGTTGTAAGATGAAGGACAAAGAGATTGGGTAGGTCTGGACTAGTCTTCTTTGATTCTTGTGGTTTGCTATTTCCGACAGTACAGTACCCATGGGAGATAATTCCAAGATGAACGGTCAAGGGCCAGCTGGCCCAGCCGCGCCGACAACTGAAACACATGCCCGACAGGAGTGAAGTCCGCTCTGCCACAGCCCTATCGGGCTGCCCGAGCATGCGAGTCATTTTGGACATTGATCTCGATAGCTGCCGTCGATCTTTGGGGGCCAAGTTGTGTGGAAAGCTACTGTAGAGTCTGACAGACGACTCATTTCAACACCGGCCTGTCATGAACCCCAGGCTGCTCGCCATCATGTCTCCGACGCTCTCGCGGAGGGCGACAGTCGGCTTAAGTCAGAGGTTGCCCGAGTAAGTACGATCACAAGTTCTCTCGTCCCGCGTTCTGACTCGGAAGAGGGCCTCCTGGGGCTCCTGGTGGACGGCGAATGCCACTGACTCCACCTTTCCGTGCTTCGTCTATTCGTCCCTTAGCAAGACTGATACCTGGCACCATCCAGTCTCCGCAGCTGCACTGCATGCCCTGCCAGGCATACTTTCCTACATTGGACCGGCAGTTCGGGCATTCGATCCGACCTTCCAACTTGCCCTGCTCCAGCTCCGGGCGCATCCATGACAGAGGATCAACGAAATAGTGCGCACACTTGGTCTTTGATGGGTCTTGGCTGTGCGACGTGAGATATTGAGATGTTGCGAGCTGTCGTCTGCTAGTGTGTCAGCACTGAATAAGACATACATTTGTCAAATAATGCAGGTTAGTATGGACGAGTCGAGGGGATCCACTCACCTGCATTTACGACACCTCATCTCGAATCCTGACGTCTGCTCTGTGACGTGCTCGTCCTCGAATCGGATCTTGTCAGCCTCAGGGGCCTGCGCACATGCACGACTCAGCTCGAGCTCGCGTTGGTAGACCCAGCGTTGATAGGCCGGGGTCTCTTCCACATTGTCAGGCATCTGCATCTCGCCGTATAGCTCGAGCTGTCTCCAGAATCCTTCGTTTGGTTCGACGATTGATCGGGCTTGCCGAACATGAATCAATGCTTCCGAGGGAGAGATGTTGTGCTTCTGCATCAAATAGGCTATGACAACCGTGGCGGATCGCGATTTCCCCATTGCGCAACTAGATGAAGGAATGTGGTTGGCATATCGAAACGAGTGGCTGAGGATAGAAGTGGCAAACGAGCGGTGTGCATGACTTTGCAAAAACGGCAAGGCAAGAGAAAATAGAAAACTCTATGAAAGATGATGTGCAGGACGCGCGGAAGGCAGGAAATGGATATGTGCGATGCAGCGAACGAATCGTTGAAGCCCCTGCGTGGTGAAGATGGCAAAATTGCCAAGACAGGCAGTCTGCAGTGAAGATTGAAAGTTGTTCATGCAGGCTTTCAGCTGAGCTGGGATTCTGACTTACTGTACCAAAACTCCGCCACCACCATCGAGCCCTTCCTGGATGAATTGATTGGTGGCTGGGAAATGTTCTAGCAGGTTTTCGTCTTCGACGTCGTCAACTTCCACGACATGGTGCTTGAACGGCGAAAAGAGCTCCTGATCTAGTGGCGATCGCAACACAGAGAGGACATGTGTGATCTTTGCTTGCTGCAATGCTTCACGTCGTCGAAGAGTGAACATGCTACATTGCGCTAATCAGCCTCCAAACGATTGTTGCACGATAGTTGCAGAGTGGACGGAACAAGCATCCCAACACGAGGGGGCCGTTACGTACCCACCGATGTAGAGATCCAAGTCCCCGGGAACTCTGTCGATGAGAGCCATAGCGCTCAGGAGACAACTGCAGGGCTAACTGAGAAAGTTCGGCAGTCGGAGATGATGTCGTGGATTTGAAACCGAGGACTGCGCACAGCGTGGTGGTGCTTGTCTGGTTGAGGCTTCGAATTTTGACCGAGGCTTGTGGTGTACCCCAAAACGGCCAATTGTAAATCGGTTAGTCAGCGGCGATGTGCCCGTTTGAAGGACAGCGCGACCCAACACACAGGACTCCGTCAATATTTGCAATTTGCAATAGGGCTGACGGAGACCGACAGAGCGTTCACAAGATTCAAGGCTATTGTCTGGGGCTGCGCCACGCAGCCTTGCGCAAGCGAGAGGGGGACGGCGATCTGCAGCAGACACGGCAAAACTTGCACCTTGCAGCGGCTACGGACAGAAGGGTGTGCCAAAGCGCTGGTCCAACCTTGTACGATACGCACTGGCTATTAGATAATGAAGGTAGTAAATAGCGCAGATGATCGATCTCGAGTATGCATCACGTTGGACTGGAATTGGAATTGGTGCTGTAAGGCTAAAACATATGCCCACGGGTCCCCTGCAACTGCGTCCGCGGCTCCACGGCAGGTACCGTGCGCAAACCGCCCGCATAGAACGCCAGAAGTAAACGGAGCCGGTCATGGGGGCTTTCTCATCGATTCAGTCCAGGTCTGAGGCTGTGGGACCTGGTTATGCGGCTATCGTCATCGTCACGTTGATATGTCCTGACAACAAAGGGGTCCATCAAGGGTCTACCAACTCCATCATCACGCATGCCGTCTGACCAGGCGCATTGATGTACGACGAGCCAGAAGAGGAAGTCAATCGATGTCGAGACTCAAGCTGGAGACCCTTGCTGCAATACAATAAAGACCCATAGGGCTGTTGCACTGCGACCGCGCCTTTCTAGCTTGGGACGCGTACCTAGTGGACAGCGCTGCCCCAAAGGCTCTAACTCCTGTTGTGTCGTATTCAGTGATCGGAGATGCTGCACAGCACGTACACGAGCACAGCAGCGCATGCCTGATCGCTGTGAACAGGCCTGGTATTCTCCGAAAGCGAGATACCCAGGCCTCGGTTGCGATCAGGCTCGCCTATTCCATTTCAGATCAACAGATCAACGCTCACCCAAATTACAGCATGTCTCGAGAGCACGGGGATGAGTAAACATTGGTCACTACTAAGCTGCAAGCAAAGCGTGGGGACGGCGAGGTGCCGGCCAAGACTTGTCAGGGGAGCTGGCACGACTGGTAAGGCTGAGGGGCTGGCGTCTCCCGCTACACTCGTGGACCTTACCCGTCTTCGTGTCGAACCTTACACGGCTCTATCTGACGCATGCATCGTGTGCGGAGCTGCAGCACAGCATGCAGGATGGCTCGTCAGATCCCAGACGGGCGGCCACACAGCGAGCTCGCACGCAGCCCGTCCACCTGGCCAAACTCACCGTTGAGTAGTCCGATGTCGATCGCTGGTGTGCATACAGGATTGTCAACAACGGGCGGAAGAGCGGGCAGCGACCTGCCAGCCATTGATCATTGCGGCCAAGCCTCTCGTCTGAGTGAGCTCCATCCCACGCCGCTGGGAACGCCAACGGCAGCTGTCACTTTGCGTATCTTCTTGCGCCATGTTCGGCCTCGATAATAAAGCAGCATGGCAGCGGCAGACAGAGCCCCGGAGCCAGTCTGCACGAGGCGTATCGAAGTGGACCGGCCTCGGACTTGCCAGCGCTGAGGCCCTTCGGCAGACTTCTCGAAAAGCCCCAAAGACATGGTGTCGAGTAAGGGCTGCAGATGGACAGTATCCCCTGTGGGTCCACAGCGCCATGTCCGTGCTAGTCGCAGCCAATGAGCGCTCCGGGCACTGACAGAAAGCACTGGTTAATGCTGAGGCAGTCCCCAGTGTTCTGCTCCTCTGTTCGCTGCGGTTACTGTTGCTGTTGTTCTGACAAAACGGCCTTGGCCTTCTTCCAGCATCTGTTTTCTTGCTCGCATCGCCGATGTCCTGCGCAGGGACCTCTCTCTCCCTTTCGACTCCTCACTCGCCCTCCGCTCCTTCTGCGCGACGCTGAGCTGGAGCATTTTGCGTAAGGGCTGCGGTGGTACCATGATCACGACCTGAGGCCGCGAGCAGTATTGATCATATGACCAGCACCCTGCCTCGACCTACTTGAGCAGGAAAAGCATTGAGTGGCGGTGCCGGCCACACGTTCAGCTAACTCGGAGAGCCTCACCGTTCGTCTGAAGAGGGTCTCAGCCCTACAGCTGCGTGCAAGGAAACGAGCGCTAGCCCGAACGCTCCTCGCCCTGCCAGCCTCGCCGTCCGGTCACGCTGCTGTTACCTGTGCAACGCCACGACGCGTACGTCCCTAAGGTGAGCCGCACTTTACTACGCACATTGCAATGACTTTTCAGCTGCTGCTGCACGCTGTGCCGGCGACGTCCCTGCCTGTTTCGGCCATCCCGTGGGCTGCCATTTCCCGGCTAACGCTCGCCTGCAGTCCGTGCGCCTTCCGCGTCCACTATCCAGTAACGAGCATCATCCTCACTCTGCACGCGGCGCTCGCCACAGTTGCGGCGCGTCTGCTGCGAGGGCACGCTTCAGCTGCCCTTCAGTGGCGGCCCGTAGCGACATCATCGTCCGCTAGGAGAAGTAGTGCACACGACGATGTCTTCGACCCCAAGTATCCGGGTATATGAATCATCACGCTACCAGCGACTCTCCTATCCAAGCCCTGCGGTCGCCATGGCCATTCCAAACGCACGCGAAGCCGTGCCTCCGCCCTTGCCTCCTCCGCGTCACATTGAGGACCTCAGAGCCGGGCACTCTGATCCGGGATGGCAATGGGGTAACACAAACAATCCCAAAGAAAACGGCTTTGGCGGAAATCGGCTCGCGACAGTCAGACCTGGCTCGAGCTTATACGGTGGATCTGGCAGCGGCCAGGTGCATCATCCGCGGGACCTGTCGGCCGACCATCTTTTCAATGGTCGCGAGTCCTCCATTTCACAGTCTCACGACGACATGAGCTCTGAGGGCAGCAGGGACCACAACAGTGACGAGGATCGCAGCGGCAAGACTCGGCCGTCGCTCGGCAACCACAGGTAAGAAATCCTAACCCCCATACGTTCCGTTCCCTGTATCCTTCTCTTCTTTATTCCCTGCTTGCCAATCGAAATAGGCAGTTGCCTCGCTGGCAGTTGATGGGTGGCATGGGCCATATTATTTTTCTACTACCTCTATGCCTAGTCCCACCCATGTGCATGTGGACAATGTGTACACCAAGCTATACGTTGACTGACCACAACAATGAACCACAGGTTTACAAGTGAACGACAGCTCGGCCAGAAGGCGCTCGACCACTCCTCACAGGCCTACGACAAGCAGCTCCTCTCCAAAATCGGTGGCCCCAATACTCCAACGAGAACAAACGCACCGCCACTCTCGAGCAGCGCGCAAGACTCGTCTACCGACTCACGCACCCACAAACTGAACGGACAGCAGCTGAAGCCTCTGTCTGTGCCCGATCGCCTGCGTCCGGACTCGCCTGCGACGAAGTGGCCCCAATCCGGCGCAATCTCGCCAGGCTATACAGGTTTTCGCAGTCCTGTGTTCGACGGACCGGACAGAGGACGGTACGGCAGCATCTCCACACCAGGACCTCTAGACGAAGCGCCTGTTCATCGCGGCAGCTACGACCACAGCATATTCTCGGATCACGAGTTCAGTGGAATGGAGGAAAATGGCATGCGCAACCTCCACATCGAAGACCGCAGCCCCGCAGGGTCTGATGAGTACCACATGTGCCAGAAGGGAGCCCTGAAACGGCGCGCCTCGTCGCCACCTCCAGAGGCTGTGCGTGACGACCGGCCTACTGCAAGCGGAGAACGTGATTTGTACCATCGGCGCTCACAGCAGATGCTCGTTAACCGCACTCCAGCTTCACGCTTTCAGATGAATCATGGATCACTATCTTCGGTGTCATCCTCAGGCCCTCGTACTGGGTCAGTCGGCTCCTCTCTCGGTTTTTCAACGGCGGCAAGCAGCATGACAAGTTATGGTGGAGACCAACGCTTGTCACCCAGTGCGTTGTCGCCCTCGGGGCCCACGGAACTAGGCCCTGTCTCTCCGTATGCAGCTAGCAGGTCGCTAAATCCTAGCCCCCGCGGCTCTTTATCAAGACCGCAGCACCAACGAGGCTACTCGGGGTCCGAGCATCCTTCTCAGATCCGGAAGCTGTCTACCGAAAGCATCCTCCATTCGAGACAAAACTCGATGGCTACCCGTATTCCTGGGGCGTACATATGCGAGTGCTGCCCAAAGAAGCCCAAAAAATTTGACAGCGAAGATGAGCTGCGGTAAGTAACATCCGTGCTTCCCCACCGCTATTTTGCCCGCCGTCTGCAAACATGCGCTGACTTGCAAGCACAGATCACACGAGCTAGAAAAGCAGTACATTTGCCAATATTGCCCGAATCGGTTCAAGAACAAGAACGAGGCTGAACGCCACCAAAATTCTCTGCATTTGCGGCGACACTCCTGGTCGTGTGCTGCGCTCGCTGGCGTACAAGCTGCATTTCACCCTTCCCCTGCTCGTCCAGCCGCCTCCGACATATGCGGATTCTGTGGCGAGGAGTTCCCTAATCCCGCCAACTGGGACATCCGAGCAGAGCATCTGAACCATGCGCACAAGTTCGGCGAGTGCAACCAAGCCAAGAAGTTCTTCCGCGCAGATCACTTCCGACAGCATCTGAAGCACAGCCATGCCGGTACGAGTGGAAAATGGACCAACATGCTTGAGAACGCGTGTATGAGGGATGAGCCTCCACCGCAGGAGCGTGTCGGCTCTGTAAGCTCCATCTCCGGCCCCTCACTCTCTCCTCTGTCAGCGAAACCCGGAATCATTAACGAAGCACACGACGAGTCTTGAGGACCAGTTCCACGATTCTCCAGCGAAACATCATATCATTGCAGTTCAGCGGTCAGCATAGACGCTCATGCATCTTTACGGTTGAGCAGTATACCACACTCACGGCGACGGTCTTTCTGCGATTGGCATGTCTGCCAATGCACTTGCAAGGGCCAATCTATTCATACATTCTCGCATCTGGGCCAGCATCTAGATGCGTATTCACAGGGGCGTTTTAATCGGCGACTGCAACTGTCATCTTGTTCCACGATACACATGATGGCATCATGTTGCGTAAAAGCCAAGCTTTGTCTTGAGGCATTCCTGAGGCGTTTTCTGCGTCAACAATCTGGGTTATCATAAAATTGGAGGTTAGTACATGTGTGTATACAGGGCCCAGGACTTCTGCACATCCTCCAGTCAGCATTAGACATCAATACGACCGCCTTCGAATCTGAAAGATTGCTGACTCTGCCTCAATGTCAACATGAGACCGGTGTTAACCACACATCACATTTGCCGCTAAGGAGACAGTCTTGCCTTTCGATGCACCGATCACAGAGCTCCTTGTCTATGATGACACAACAGGGTGTGCTTGTTGTGCGGGCCAGCGGAACATTCTCCGTGAGGAGTGTTTTCTCGGTCCGTCTAGTGAGTGGAAACACAATCAGAGTTGCTTCGAGTCAGCATCAGCAACATCGTGGGAGGTTGCGCAACGCGAGGGCACGACAGCACCGGTGAGGGTGTTGCTTGTGTAATATCGTATCATCGCTTGACCTATATATAGCAAAGAGACGGGTGAGCCCATAACGAGCACACAACAGCGAAGACTATCGCGGTGTTGCGAACGTTGTGGTGCTACCATGCACAGATACCTGATCAGACCTATAGATCACAGCAATGCTTAGTACGTATAAGGGGGTATCGAACATATGGATAGCAATGGACCGTGTCTCGTATCTGAACCTGCTTTGTTTACTAACTGTCTAGTACCATATGCCACTCTGAATGAGTACAGTTAATGCTTCGAAGCACCCGCAGGCAGATCGCGACATCGGCATCACTCTGCATATGCACGACATACTACATCATTGCAAGAACGTCAAGACTCGTTAACACCAAGCCTCACACCCTTCGCAGCATCCCAAGATCTCGAAACAGCAAATGCCCAGCTGCAACATGCAGCCTTCACATGTGCATTACGTTCCACGGCCGGCAACAGCCGTCGAGAGCGACATTCATGGATGCCAGCATATATATATATGCGCCAAGGACATCACCACCATCACCACCCTTCTCCAGGCACCATCATCCAAATCAAGATCCTGTATTACATTGCCCCTCTGAGGGGCAACAGTAGTGGGATGACTTGGTGAGATCGGAATCCGGCAGGTGGGGGCTGACAACACGAGCATAAGCATGGCATGACGACGTATGACTACACTATAGCAGCCATGATGCACACTTGTACTTGTACGTGCCCGAATCCTGAAGTCCGGGACGGTGGAGCGCGGAGACTGTGTGCACCGGTGAGGCGAGTCGGCGGAGCGCGAGCGTGAGTCGGAGCAAGGCGTGCGTTACTGTGGCAATGACTCGAGAGCCTGGATGCCTAAGATGCCTGAGGGACCCTTCAGGACTAGACACGGGAAGCTGCGTCCAAAAGCTGCGTCCAAGACCCCACAAGGCAATACCAACCGGACATAATTTACGATCAGATCTCCATTGGTTGGCAACTGCGGCAGGATATCCGTCAATGCTATCCAATATCTTGGAGGAATAATGTCCCCATTAGTGTATAGTACTGTATCGTCTGTGTATTGCCGCGATGTCTCCCTTATGCGGAGTACATGAGTGAATGTACGATTCGAAACACCGACTTCCCCTCGCTGACTGCATCTGTCCAAACAAGACTCTCGCATGATCTGCACCTGTACCACCTGATACACACACAAACACCTTCCTGTTACCGTAGCCAGTCGCACGGCCACTAATTGCTGACTGCGTGTCCAGCGAAGAGTAAGAAGCTAAAGCTGACTGCAGCATCTTGAACCACGATTGTGACCTTGATAAGCCAGATCTTAAAAGGCTGAAAGGCAAGCTGAGAACGATGATGAAGCGTCGGAAAGGGGGCCGCATGGTAGATGAAGGCTGATCTGCATGCGAGGTACGTTGACGCGCATACTCTATGGGAGGTTCTTCGGAACAGATGGAAAGTTTGCGGGGTTCTGCAGGCGCTCTCTATTCCGCTTTGCAACTTCGGCGTTGCGGAGTTTATCGAGACGCATCTGATAGAAAGACCTATTCCGTGTTGTGAGCCTGTGGTACTCCATCTGACTTTCAGACGATGGAGGTAGAATACATACTTGGAGAGATGGTAGATCCGAGCAGTAGGCTCGGCCGCAGCAACGTCGCTCGACTTTGAGAGCTCTTTGATCTATGTCGCTGTTAGCATCATCCACGGTGCACGCATGATTCGTGAGAGCAGACTTTGTCGTCCTTGGCTTTCTCATCCTTCTTGTCTTCTTCCTCTTCGTTGCTTTTCGTCTCCTTATCCTTATCCTTTGCTTTGCGCTTCTCTTTCTTGAGTCTCTGCTTCTCTTCATACTCCTTCTTGACTTTCTCAATCTCGCGATCCATCTCTTCCTTCTTCTTGCGCTCGGTCAACTCCTTGGCTTCATCTGCATCCGGCTGGCAAAAGCCACGATCTGAAAGATGGCCAATGCATACATAGAAAAAGTCCTGCGCTTGGATGAACAGCACGTCAAAGCAGACATTTGGCTCCTCATACCTTGTTATTCGGTGTGATCAGGACGCTCGAAGTAGGCTTGAAGCAGATGTTGCACGGCTTAGACGCATTTTCGGCAACCTTCCTGTGGTACCATGTGTTCTCAAAAGGCGCTTTCGACATGTTGAGTGCCAAAGCGCAGTCTCAGGGTCACCGACTGATGCTATCTCCGCCCAAACCCGTGTCAGCACTACGTAGCAAACGCGGACGTGCTAATAGTGTAATCTTAGCGGGAGTGACAGATTAACAGTACGTGGCGCGCAACGCTTGATTAAGACAGAGTACTGTGTGTCGAAATGCGGATCATGGTAAGGTGGATGGAGGCTGAGCTCGTGGGCAGGAGAGGCTGAAACTAGTCTCGACTGAGTAAGCCTAGTTTTGGTCGCCTTCCACTTCGACATGACGCAGTACCAACGAATCTTCAATCAACACATATGTTCTCAAGAGCTCTGCGCGCGCAAAGGGTCAGTCATTCCGCCACTAGACAGTCAAATTGCTCATTGTTGCCTGCAATACGATCGACGTCAGCAAGCTTGAGTCACAATTTTTCAAGTACATCTTGCCGTCCTTGAGGCATTCTGATGGATCGTCACTAACAAATACGAAGGCTCTTCCTCTTCCGACAAAGTCAAAACCGTCAAACACCCCACAATGGCCGAAGGAAACAGTAGTTTGCGATACATAGATATCGGTATCAACTTCACCGACCCCATCTTCCGGGGCATCTACCACGACAAGCAGCGCCACGACGACGACTTCGAAGATATCATCCAGCGCGCGCTAGACGCCGGCTGCAAGAAATTCATGGTAACCGGCTCCGATCTCTCAGAATCCAGACACGCGCTCGAGATCTCCAAAGCCCATGCAGGACTCTGCTACGCCACAATCGGCGTGCACCCCTGCTCAGCAAAGCAATTCGACGAATTCCCTGGCGGTCCAGAGAAACTGCTAAGTGAGTTGAAAGAGCTGGCTATTAAGGCGAAAGAAGAGGGCCTTGCGGTTGCGTATGGCGAGTTCGGGCTCGATTATGATCGTCTGTTCTTGACGCCCAAGGAGCAGCAGCTCAAGTACTTTGAAAAGCAGCTTGAGATTGCGGTGGAGGTGCAATTGCCGCTTTTTCTGCACTCGAGGGCCGCGAGCGAGGACTTTGAGAGGTTGTTGCAAGCGAAGTTGGAGCAGTTGCCGAAGAGGGGGCTGGTGCACAGCTTCACGGGGAGCGTGGAAGAGATGCAGAGACTGGTGGAGTTGGGGTTTGATATCGGTGTCAATGGGTGTAGCATGAAGAGTGAGTCGCGGTGCACTTGATGCGGGAATGTGTCATTGACGTGTTGTAGCGGACGAGAACATCGATGTTGTAAGGCAAATACCGCTTGAGCGGTTACAGATTGAGACGGATGGGCCATGGGTATGTATATGCCCAAGAATTAACTCCGTCGTTACTCACGATGACGCAGTGCGAAATGCGGCCCAGCCATGCATCGGCCAAATTCCTCAAGGACGCCCCGCCTCTCCCTAAAGCCGTCAAGAAGGAGAAGTTCGTGAAGGGTTCGATGGTCAAGGGGCGGAACGAGCCTGCCACTATCCCGCACGTTGCGTATGCCATTGCACAGATCAAGGGTATCACCGTGGAAGAGGTGTGCGATGCAGCGTGGAACAACTCCATCAAGATGTTTGGCCTCGGAGAGTCTGCATAGGTTGGTTACTTTTGCGTCCAATAGAGCATCTAGACGACTAGACATAGCATTCGGTGGCGCCGGCAGGCAAGGTGCAATGTGTTGTACTGAATTTGATTTGTACAGACAAAAGAAAATATGGCTTAGGCCCGCATGCAAAATGACTCCACTGTTCCTATATCAGGTCCGTATCCACTCTACTTCCTGTACCACATCCTTGTAATCTTGGTATGCCTCATCTTCTTTTGGAGCTGGAAGATGCCGTACATCAGCGCCTCGGCGGTGGGCGGGCATCCAGGAACGTAGATGTCAACGGGCACAATCCTGTCGCATCCCCTTGTGACCGAGTAGCTGTAGTGGTAGTAACCTCCTCCGTTCGCACAGCTGCCCATGGAGATGACCCAGCGAGGGTCGGGCATCTGGTCGTACACCTGTCGCAGCGCCGGAGCCATCTTGTTTGTGAGGGTTCCGGCAACGATCATGACATCGGACTGACGAGGGGAGGCACGGAAAATGATACCGAGGCGATCCTGATCGTATCGTGGGGTGGACAAGTGCATCATCTCGACGGCGCAGCAGGCGAGACCGAACGTCATGGGCCAGAGCGAGCTCTGACGGGCCCAGTTGGCGACTTGGTCGAGGGTTGTCAGCGCATACTGCATGGCGCCCTTCTTTCCCTCCTGGCTGGGCAGTGGCACTTCGCGGCGCGCCTGCTTCATCGGGGGCGGTGCTCCGGGAGCGCCCTTGATCGTGGCGGGGCCGCTCATTTGCGACGCATTGTTGTTGGAGGAGCTCGAGGACAGGAAGGCGGCGCTGCCAGCGCGGAAGGGCAGCAGAGCTGTCGCGGGCTTGGCTGGCCAGAGATTAGCTCCGGGGTGACGGCAGCGTTCGAGCGGGCAGCGACTCACCTCGCAGAGCCATTGAGGCTCCGTACCGTGTTGTCGACAGCATATTGGCGACGGGTATCAAGGAGCGTGTCCGGTGTAGGAGTGGAGAGGCGGGCGTGGGGTGGCGTCTGGGAGGACGATGAAGTCAATGATCGTTATTCCGCGTTCGCCAAGCGTCGATTAGCTAGCCGCTTTTAGGAGCCATCTGATAGGCCGGTATGCGCGTCGACCTCACCATCGCCTTTTCGGCCTACCCCGGCGAGACCGCATCATCAAACCCGTGATATTTCCAGGGTCCAGTAGCAGTGGACAGAATATACAGAAAGAGTTGGAGTAAAGCAGAAATGGCAGCCAAAGTACCTTCGATCTGCTGTATTGGCTACATTGGCAAGCATGTACGTGTTGTGCCCAGGGGTCATGGGCCTGCATCTTGGAGCACAGAACGCGAATAAACGTAGCCCGACGAGCTGACTGGGATCTCAGAACAACCCATTGCATATCTCGCTCTTCCCCGCAGAAGAAAGAGCGCCTCTGGAGTTTCAGTTTCTTCTCTCGTCATGCCTGGACATCTTCGAAGCTCGACTACCCTTCAAGACGGCAGACCAGGACTTTGGGCTTCTGCAAGCAGTAGATGAAAGACTAGCTATGTACGGCTGGCTGACCAACACTGGCGTCAAGATTGTGATCGTGGTCGACATGGAGGGCAGACCAGCAACGGCACTGGACAGCAAGGCAGCAACAGCAGTAGGATTGCGAGACGCAGACCTTAAGCCAGTAAGTCTGTCTGACAATCACAACCTTACCACGCTCACTCTATCCAGGCTTTTCGAGCATTGCAAACGGCATACATCAAGCTGCTGAGGAATCCGTTCTACAATCCAGACGAGCACTCGCCAGTCACAGCGAACGCCGAGCAAAAGATCGGCTCAACGCAAATCACCAGCAGGAGTTTCACCCAAGAAGTAAAGCGAATAGCAGAAGCATGGGTCCCCGGCATCACCAACATGTGAACTCACTTACCACCATTACGATACCAGGAAGTCAGGATATCACAGCATGAAGCGGCGTTGGGCGTACAGGAAGACTGCTATAGAAGCATCAGCAAATGAATTTAACACACCATTTCGACTCTCGACGGCTTTGACAACGACCCCAGTCGTTCTCGATTATCAGATCGAACGCGCTAACGTCCAAATCAGGCTAGCCTTGTCCATTCGCATTCGCACCTCGCAGACACAGAGTTGCAGCATCGACCATTCCCTTCCTTATGTCGACCAAATGCCTCCCAATGGAACAAGTGTTGCGATTACGAATCCTCTGGTCCTGTACAGAAGTCTCATAGCAACACAACAGATTCGACCCGACCCCGGGCAACATCGCTTGGCCTGTATGACGTCTACCATTCAGCATGCGCCAAGCCAAAGTACACGGACTGACCAAACCAACAGTACATCTCCAGAAACTCTACGACCAACTCATAGACTATGAACCAAGCGTAGAATACTCCAAGCGGCTCGGTCAACTGACCCGCGCCGTCAATGCTGGTCAAGACGTCCCATCACCACCGTCCACAGCGTCTGGCGACCTCGGCAGCTTCGACCGCAGCTGGATATGGAAGACGCTCGTGAACCAGAAAGAAGCCCGCGATTCGCGGGCGCTGACCCGAGTGCTGACTGACCATGATCAAGCCATGGCTCTCCAGAGCCCCAAGGGCCTGATGCTGCACGGCGAAGTCGGCACGGGGAAGTCGATGCTCATCGACCTCTTCCAGGAATGTCTACCCAACCGCAAGAAGAAACGCTGGCACTTTGACACGTTCATGCTGCACACTATCTCGCGGCTCGAGCAGCTTAGAAAAGAGAGGGCGCTGTCGCGGTCCGCAGATGGCCAGGATGAGTATAGTCTGTTGCTTGTCGCGAGGGATTTGATTGAGACGAGCCCGATTTTGTTTCTGGATGAGTTTCAGTTTCCGGACCGCGTGGCGAGTAAGATTCTGTCAAATCTTATGACGAGCTTTTTTCAGCTAGGAGGTGTCCTGATTGCGACGAGTAATCGCATGCCTGATGAGCTGGCGAAGGCTGCGGGAGTAGAGTTCGCAAGACCTGCGCCAGGAGGCGCATTTAGCAAGCTCGGTTGGGCGAGTCGCATGCCTGGGTTTAGGGTGAAGGACTCAGGGGCCGGGCAGAAGGGCGAGTTTTTCCAATTCCTGGAGGTGCTGAAAGCGAGGTGTGAGATCTGGGAGATGGAGGGTAGGAAGGACTATCGGAAGCTCGAAATTGAAGAGGATGGCGGTAACAAAACGCCAACTTCTGCATCCGACGCTGTCTCGGTCGCAACCGCAGGACTTCCTGCCACGGGCCAGTCCGAGATCTCAGAGACCACGGGAGCGGAAGCCGTGCTTCCAAAGAACTACCTCATCCAGCCCACCACCGTCGACGACATGATCGCCTTTGGCGAATCCTTCAACTCTCTCATCGAGCGCGCAGCTTCGCACGCCTACCCCATTCCATGGGAGCCGGCAACCCTGACCGTCTACGGCCGCACAGTCTCCATACCCGCGCAGCACAACGGCGTAGCATTCTTCACCTTCGACGAGCTATGCGGCGCCGTCCTAGGGCCCGCAGACTACGTGTCCCTCGCCTCATCGTACCACACATTCGTCCTAACCGACGTTCCCGTGCTCACCTTCCTGCGCAAACACGAGGCCCGACGGATGATCACGCTCCTCGACGCGCTGTACGAAGCGCGGTGTCGGCTGCTCATCACCGCCGCCGCGGGGCCGGAGGATACATTCTTTCCTGCTCCGAAAGGAGCAACAGAAGGCGAGGAGTTGGTTGATGATGCAGTCTACCCCGAAACCTACTCCGAGATCCACCAAGACCTCACGTCTCCCTTCCGGCCCAACGTCTCGTCGTACAACACGAACACGCGCGCCATGCCCGACGACGCGCTCGAAGACGACCCGCCGAACCGCGCACGCCGCCAGGCTGGGCTCTCTGAATCGGACTACGGCGACGAGGAGGCGCGGACGCGGGCGAGCATGCAGAGCGACGGCAAGAAACCCGATTTCGCGAATCTGCGCGGTCTGACGGGCGAGGATGAGGTTTTCGCAGTCAAGCGCGCGCAGAGTCGTATCTGGGAGATGTGCTCGGCGCGGTGGTGGAGCAAGAGCGCCGCGTCGTCGTCGTCTGAAGGCGACATGGCAAGCCAGGGGTGGTGGCGGCCGCTGCCGAAAGAGAGTAGGCACTGGGAACGTCCTGCTACGACACCGCAGCTGGCGTCTACACCTGCTTCGCCCTCACCCTTGGAAAGGAGCAATGCGAAAGTACCCCCCAACACGGCCATCTTGCCCGACCGCTCCGCCACGGAGATCAAGCTCGAGGTAGGCCGTGTCGAAGTCGAGCGCGAGAAGCCCACGCGCCCCAAGGAAGAGTGGAAGACGACGCCCGGCGTGCCCAAAGACAACGACGTCTTCAGCGACGAGGAGATGGAGAAGATGTTCCGCCACGGCGCGAGCCCGTTCAGGACGACGGCTGACCCGCCGCCCAAGTTCAGTGAGGCGCATGCTTGGGGCGTGACGACGTGGGGGAAGAAGGCCGGGGCGTGGGGGAAGGGGGTCGAGGGGTTGAAGGAGAGAAGGAAGGATGTTGGTGTGGATGAGGAGAGCAAGTTGGAGGACGAGTTGAAGGATGATGAGAAGGAGGAGGAAGGGAAGGGAGCGAGTGGAGCGTCAGCGAGCGCAAAGACCAGCACGGGTGAGAAAGTGCCATGGACGCCATCATAGATGTGGTAGATGTTGTAAATTCTGATGTGCTTATTGAAAGATGCATTTTCGCTCAACGCGCTATGATAGCAGTGCTACTCGAACCACGGATCCAGTCACTGGATCTTCCCCTTGTTCACAACAAACGCTTCCAGCACCGACAGCGCAGACCACAGCCTGTTCTCCGCCTCGCGGAACACGACAGACCGCGGCCCGTAGAAGACCTCGTCGCTGACTTCCTCCGGGTGCCGCGGCAAGCAGTGCATAAACTCCCACTTGTCTTTCGCGCCCGCGCGCTTCGCCAGGTCCGAGGTGATCTGGAAGCCCTCGAACGCCTTGAGGCGCTTGGCGGACTCCTCCTCCTGGCCCATGGACACCCATGTGTCTGTGACCAGGATGTCGGCGTTCTTGGCTGCCTCCTCGGGAACGGTGGTCTCGATGAGCTTGCCGGCGCGCGGGCTCGTCTCAGCGGCGTGGTTGATGACGTCGCGGAACGCGGCCGGGATCTCGTAGCCCTTGGGTGTCGCGACGCTGATGTCGATGCCCAGCTTGACGCAGCCGATGGCCAGGTCGAACAGCACGTTGTTGGCGTCGCCGATCCATGCGACCTTGAGCCCCTCGAGGCCCAGCGACGTGGACGATGTGCTCGGGTGCGACTCGGTCATGGTCAGCAGGTCGGCGATGATCTGCATGGGGTGGTAGGCGTCGGACAGGGCGTTGATGACGGGCACGGCCGAGTGTTTGGCGAGGGTCGCGACGTCGCTGTGCGGGCCGACGCGGGCGACGATGGCGGCGGTCATGGAGGAGAGGACGAGGGAGGTGTCGTAGAGGGACTCGTTGACCTGGCCATGGTTAGACAGCGGCGTGTGAACAGGGACGGGAGCCGTACGCCCAGCTGGATGTCGTCCTTGCCCAGGAACATGGGCGCCGCGCCCAGGGCTGCAATGGCGCCCTCGGTCGAGACGCGGGTGCGGGTGCTGCGCTTGCTGAAGGTCATGGCGACGGTGCGGCCGGCGAGCGACTGGCGCAGGCTGAGGGGCACCTCGCCCGTCGACTTGATGCTCTGCTTGTGCGCGTCGGCATTGCGGACGAGCGTCGTCAGCTCGGCGGGCGTGAGGTCGGCAATGGACAGCAGATGGCGCGGCGCAAAGGGCGACGTCTGCGTGCTGCTCGAGGGAATGTAGCTGGAGAGGCTGTAGCTGCGGGATCGGAGCTGGTGCTGGACCAGTTTCGCAGGACGGAGGGCGTACATGGCGGGCCAATGGGTATGCCACAGCTTCGGAGGAGCAATCGGGGCTTTATGGACAGGGCTGCAGCGTCGCAACAGTCATAGCCAGGCGCCCTGTCTGTGACACTTCGCTGTAGTTTTTTGGGTGGAGTCGTCCGTTCGCGCTACCCCGGACTGCTCTGCGTCAGCGATAAGCCTATCACTGATTGGCAGCTCCCGCGTGGCTGAGACCGGCAGACAGACGTCAAGACTACGACCCGAGGACATCCTTCCTCGCCCCGGCCATGTGTGCCTAGAGTGCCCTCCTCTCTCTCTCGCTCCGCTCCTCCTCGCATCGCTCTCCACGCTGTACCAGTACTGTCACCATGGACACGCCCGACGGCCCGTGGGGCTCGACCCGCACGCCTAGCTCGCGCCCGACGTCCCAGAAGTCGACCCGCTCCTCGCGCTCGCGACAGAGCCAGACCTCGAGCCGCACCACCGAGCAGACGCCGCTGCTGGCCAACGACGACCGCGACGACCGCAGCGACCATGGCGACGCCCCCGACCGCTCGCCCGCCCAGGCCCGCCTGCTGCGCTCGCTCAGCGCATCATCGGCCAGTGGCAACGCAAAGACGCCCGTGTGGAAGCGCAGGTGGCCCAGCATCCTGGCCCTGGTGCTGCTGTGTCTGGTCGCCATAGCCATCATGCTCGGCTTCCTGGCCAGCGCGGGCATCGAGGAGTACGCCATGCAGGCCGCCGACTTCAAGCCCACCAAGCTGGCCCTCGGCGGCCTGACCGACCACGGCGCCCGCGTGCAGGTCGAGGGCGACTTCAAGATGGACGCCGCCAAGGTGAAGAAGCAGAGCGTGCGCAACATCGGCCGCTTCGGTACCTGGTTCGCCAGGGAGGCCGAGACAGGCCCAATGGACGCCGAGGTCTACCTGCCCGAGTACGGTGATGTGCTGGTCGGCACAGCGAGGATCCCTGGCATCAAGGTCAACATCAGGAATGGCCACACCACGCATGTGTCGTTCGTAGCCGTCGTGGAGCCCGGCTCGACCGAGGGCATCCGCAGTGTTGCCCACGACTACCTCGATGGACAGCTGAAGCAGATCCGCCTCCGCGGCAAGGCTGAAGTCCCCGTCCGCTCTGGCATCATCAAGCTCGGCAAGCAGACTGTCGAGCAGTCCATGGTCTTCCACAGCGGCGACGTCCCTGCGCTGCCCAAGTACAATATCACGAAGCTGAATCTCAGGGAAGCCGACCATGGACAGAAAGGTCTGGGTGCCGACGCTTCGATCCTGGTCAAGAACACCTTTCCTCCTGTCTCGCTTGACGTCCCTCCTGTCGCTGTAGACGTCCTGATCGACGGTTGCTCACCCTCTGACAAGCATCTCAAGGTTGGCACTGCCGAGACGCCTGAGCTGCACGTCAGGCCCAAGACGGACATCAAGGTCAACGTCACCGGCAATGTGGAGAAGCTCGCAGACCCACTGACCCAAGTCTGCCCCAACTCAGCAAAGTCGCCTCTCGACGCCTTCATTGGCGATTACATGAAGGGTGAGGATGCCACCATCTACATCAACTGCTGCAGATTCCCTGACCCAGCCACTCCTGACTGGGCCCGCGATCTCCTCAAGGACATCACGGTCCCTGTGCCGTTTGCTGGCAAGGAGATGGGCAACATGATCAAGAACTTCTCCATGGCCAACATGCACTTCTCTCTGCCGAGTCCCTGGGCTGAGCCGGGCACTCCCGAGTCCAATCCTTCCATCTCCGCAACCGTCAAAGTAGACATTGGACTGCCAAATGAGATGAACTTTCCCTTGGATGTCAATCAGATAAAAGCTGATGCTGACATTTTCTACAAGAAGAAGTTGCTCGGCAAGATGAAGCTCGACAAGTGGCAACACGCCAACTCGACCAGGATTGAGAGTCATGGTCAGGAAGGTCCTTCCCTGCTTGTTCAGTCTGAGATCGAAAAGGCACCCATCGAGATTCAGGACGATGACTTGTTCAGCGAGGTCGTTCAAGCCCTTATCTTCGGGGGAAAGCCAATCAACATGGACATGAAGGCCACTGTTGGCGTCGGCGTCGACACGCCCATGGGCAAGCTTGCGATCCGAGGCATCCCCGCCGAGGGTACCGTGCCTGTCAAACGTTAGTCACCTAGTTCGTGATCCTTACGTTTCCTGTCAGGCAATTGCTAACGTCTTTGGTTCAGCTATTGGCGGCGGCAAAGACCACGACGGCACCGGCGATGGCAAGACGCCCTCCATGATGGAGCGCCTGAACCTGCAGGTCGGAGACATGGCGATTGTCGACACATCGCCGACCTCCATCACCCTCCAGATGAAGTCCAACTTTACCAACCCTACGAACTACACCGCGACTATTCCGTACTTCAACATCAACGTTCTTGTAAACGGCACACTCATCGGCTCAGCGACAGTCGAGAACAGCACCGTCCACCCCGGCAATAACTCCGGCACCGTCGTCACTGTGCTCTGGGACCCCTACAACTTCGGCGGCGCCAAGGGCAAAGTCGTCGGCGCAGAATGGCTGTCGCAGTTCATCTCAGGTACATTCCATACTCCCGTGCTCTTCCCATACACATACTAACGCAAGCAGGCTTCAACGTCTCCCTGACAATGCAAGCCCACAACGGCACCATCCCCAGCCAACCCGCGCTCGGCAATCTGCTCAGCCAATTCCCCATCACCGTCCCCGCACCACACATGTCCACCGACGAACCGGACGACGACCCCGACGCCCCGCCGAGCGATGGCAAACAGCACTTCATCCGCTCCACGACCATGCACATCCTCTCCTCCACAGCCCTGTTCACGCTCTTCTCGCCGTTCAAAAGCACGACTATGTACCTCACGTCTCTCAACGCAACGGCGTTCTACGAGGGGCATGAGGCGGGCAAGATTCTGTACGACTTGCCGTTCGCGGTGCCCCCGGGCTTGAGCGAGAGCCCGAGGTTGCCGGTGGATTGGAGTTTTGGAAGTTTGGGGTACGAGGCTATCAAGAAAGCGCTTGGTGGGCAGCTTAAGCTCAATGCTTTTGCGATTGTGGGGGTGAGGATAGGAGAGTGGCGGGAGACGATTTGGTACAAGGGTGGGAAGATTGGTGCGAATGTACGGCTGTGAGTTGTAGCTAGAAATTACG
Organism: Didymella glomerata; assembly: GCA_030271015.1. Lineage (NCBI taxonomy): Eukaryota > Fungi > Ascomycota > Dothideomycetes > Pleosporales > Didymellaceae > Didymella > Didymella glomerata. The sequence goes on from JAJOHN010000009.1 coordinate 777,966, forward strand.
ATGGGGGAAGTGTATATATGATCATCGGCGTCAGGCGTTCAGAAAGGGTGGAGGTTTCTATCAGTACAGTATTGCTAAATGCAACACATACGCCACAGCACCTAGTTTCTGCAAGGCAAAGGCCGCTAACAGGTGAAATTTCTCACAAGATCAGCAAGATGAAGATCTGGCGTGGACCAACGACAGTGCTAGTCAATTGCCTTTTGTGCACCATGGGCGCTGTTCAGGTGGACGTCACAGGCTTGCATCTGCGCAGCACACCATACTGGGTGGTATCCGTTACCAGTGACCCAATTAGAGCCCTGAACAGACAAGCGCAGTATCAACCAGACCTTCGTCGCACAGTTCGGACACGCAGCATCAGAACTCAGTCTTCCGTCATTTTCCCAACCTACAATAAAAAGAGCGTTGTTTGAACTCAACTGAACCCCGTGACTCCGACGTATCATCGGCATCAATTTCCACTTCACTCCGTCGTGCAACGTCACAACCACTACTTCCTACACATTCTTGTGCATTGAATATCGATCTCCAGCGCGATGGATACTGGTGGGTCTCTTGAACTCCAATTCCAGATCTGCTTCGGCATCTTCGGCATCCTGGCACCGTTGCGTCTCTAGCCAGCCTTCGTTATCGCGGCCCTCTAGGCTGTCTTCTCTTCAGTCGGCCTCGTAGCCCCCCAGAGAGCGAGGGTGGGTATCTATCTTTCCCTTGGAGAATCAGTCTGTCTATGAGGCAGACTGCCGAGTATCGCAAGAGCAGGATACTAGCACCTCCTCGCTCGCAACGCATCTGGGGGGGACAGGCCTCACGAGTCACTCGCGATGCTGATTGAGGCCGGGTAGCTCGTGGAATTTGAACTGCGTCGCCTCTCCTAGCTTTCAGAGTTGCCCTAAGACATTCCTCTGCGCATCGTTGATCATGCGTGAGTGTTAACATTCCTAGGCATTCGCTTCTGGGTACGTCCAAATGCGTCACCTGTCACACGCTAGCTAAAAAGGACAGCAAGAAACAAGAATGAGACTCGTGTTGCGCTGCTGAACCGTATCTCAGGTCAGACCGAGGAACGTACTCAAACCTCATCGTGATGCAATGGGTGGAAAGGTTGCAAACTCAGCTGAGGCGAGGGCGGCGTGCAAAGAAAGCTGATGTTGCGAGGGTCGTCGGCTTGCCACTCAGGCATCTAGGGAGAGGAGGAGCGAGTGTCAGGGTGTCACGCAAGAGCGCGTCCAAGAAAAGAACAGTGCACCTATGTATGACGCCAAATTACAGTACTGCTCATCGATTCCAGGATATAATGTTGCCCAGAGTACGTCGGCTGATATGTGTAGCTAGGCTAGCCATGCAGAGAGAGCGCTGCTAGCTAGATTTGCAAGATTTGTTAACCCCTTTCGACATGACATTGAGTTAAGTTGTCTTGGCATTGAGCGCTGTGAGACGTACTGTTGAAGTCATTCGTTCATGCAAAGCTCCTACACGAGATGACACGTTCGTGGCGTATCAAGATGGTCAAACACCAAGTATGATCTTCCATTGCACCCTGCCGACCGCCCTGGCTCGAAGACACGCGCCCACAGCCGGCATCCACACAACTGTTTGCCGCTCAGGTCTCTCAGCAGTAGGCCTTGCCCGGAACGATGGATTTGATAACACCCTGATTGATCAGATCGACATAGCTCCAGTACTCCCTCTGAGTACCTTCACCATCGACAGGAGTCGTCGCGTACGAAACCGCAGTCCAAAAAGCTATCATCTGTTAGCATTGCGTCCAAGCAAAGTGGCGTGAGCACCAACTTCCGCCGCTCAGATACTCGTTCCACGCATATCGCTCCGTATTGAAGATCTCTTCACGTCCAGCAAAGGTATTGTTGTACCTGGTCTGCAAGCTCCACTCGCCAACAAAATTGGGGAACTTGGTCTGCTCGGCTATGAACTGCGCCTGACCACAAACAGCAGGGTTGACATAGTTCGCATACACACCGGCGGCAGCGAAGTAATAAACGTGAGGACTGATGACGACGGTATCCGTGGCATTGAAATACGGGGCCCAGAACTCAGTACCCTGGAAGTTATCCTGGACAATCAGAGGAATCCGGGAGTCGACCTTCTGGATCCGTGTCAAGACGCCTTGCAGATACTGGTTAATCCATTGAGCACCCTTGTCAGTGAGGCCGGCCGAGGTACCAAAACCCACGAGGTTGGTGTCCGAGGCTTCATTCAGAGGCGAGATGGAAAACTTGTTAAGTCCGAGGGGCGAGGCCTTGATATAGTCCAACACACGGTCCACTGCCATCCAGGAGTAATCCAAGTTGGTCTGGTTGAAGAACCAAGCATCGTGTCCAAATGCCTCTCCAATGTCCAGGGAGTTCACACCACCGGGGAGGGAGTGTAGACCAATGATAATATGCATGTTGTAGCGCTGAACGGCATACGTGACAATCCGGTCGAGGAACTGGACCTGGTGGCCAGAGTACAGCTCAGATCCAGGGACCTTAATCCATGCTGCATACGTGAGAGGGATACGTAGCGTGTTGACGCCAACACTGGCAAGGGTGTCAATGGTGGTGAAGTTGAGGAAGCTGGCATACCGAGCCTCGAAGATGGGTCCGCAGCGCTCGCCCAACAGCTGGCAAAGAGACTTCCCTGTATTAGGCCTGTTATCGCACTGCGTTGAGTTCGAGTACTTGCCCACTCATCGATAACACTCTCGCCTCCCACGCCAACCCACCAGATTGGATCGTGTGTGCGTTCCTTCTCGAGCCAGCTACCGAGGTTGACACCGTTGGCCTTATATGTTCGCCAGTCAATGAAGGCACCGTCGATGTTGTAAGGGTTTGGTGGTGGCTGGTAGTCCGACAAGGGATCAACAAATGGGTAGCCTTGGGTGTTTCCCTCTTGTGTCCTTTGTTGTGGCGTGGCTGAGACAATCCCAGCCAGAAGAGCAGCTGCAAAGGAAGTGCGGACCATGGTGAGGGAGGAAAGATGACAGTGCTGATGGGACAGGTACCTCAACCGAGCAGGTTCGGGCTGCAACTCATTACTTAAGTACCGCAGCAGATCGATGGCTACAACCAGACAGTGCAACATACTTACCAACCGATTCCCAACGAGAAAAGCTAATGATGACCTGGGTCTAGGTTGGCGTCTTTCTGTATGTCTTGCGTTCCTTAATCTCTGGAATGCTGGAGATGCACGGCTAGTGATTGGCCAAACGATGTTGGACCGCTCTCGCACTTGCATTTTGGTTTGCGTTTTGATCATCAGACGTATACTATTACAGGTCGACGCATTGTCAACCATACCTTTCATCAAGTTGTTTGCGTTGTCGACATAAGATGTATTCGGTGGATACACTTACAAAGGACTGCGCGAGCCAACCTTCACCCCAACTAAGAACTTGCCGCACAACATATGTCTTTGTCCTGAGCCTGACCTTGCGATTCCCTGCTTTTGATCCTCCTCTCGTCAGACCCACAATGAATGCATCGCGATGATAAGAAAGGGCCGTGGGTACAGGGATTGGCTACGGACTTGCCTCCGACAGTCCAACCTCCTCAACCTGGGTCATCACCCAGGTTACCTACCGAACCAAGCCAGGGAGGTTACATACAGAGCATGTAGTAATCTCGTACATATTCCGTACATCTCTGGGAATGCTTGTTGTCGAAATGGGACCAATAGAGCTTTTTCTGTACAAATGCGTCCGAGCAGCTCTCCAACTCTGCAGTGACTGAAGACTCGTGTCGAGTCTACCTTCACGAGAATTGCAGGAATGCTGGCATGATATGGATATCCTTCGCGGAGCTTCCGTCGCATAATTGGTGGGTTCTAACAACAATTGCGAATGAAAGAAGGGCACGACAGATGCAGCAGGATATGGTGTCGAGAGGGCCTCCGACTTAGTCGAAAGGTACGCTGCAGTATCGAGATGAACATATATGTCAAGCGAACGAGGAACGGAGACGCATGCAGTACCTCAGCAAGTGAGACAAAAATATGTGGCTGTTAAACCCCAGCTGCACCTGACGGTATCGACGACGCATGCGAAACGAGATTTTCATACTCAGCCTTCGATGGTCAGCAATACGACGCTCAGGAACTGACGATCGTAGCGAGAGCGACCATAGGTCTCGCGTAATCTCCACAGTCGCATGTGCTGGCGTGAGTGTTGGCTGCAGTGTTTCGGGCGTTGAGGTGGTTGGTCGTGTTTCTGGTAGCCGAGTCTTGTCGATACTGCTGATGTTGCTCCACCACACCTGATGTTTAGGTCCCGTAGTATTCAATCTTGTGCAACCTTTCTGAAAGTATTGAATGCAAGACAGATCTCCGAGGTAGATTGCGGTATTGTGTGCGTAGATGATTCAGAGTCAGTCGCTTGAGACCGTGATCTGGCTTCGATCGACAGAGGAGCCACATGCCGGTGGCAGATCCAATCTACGTCAACCTCACATGGCTTCATAGTTGCGGTGTGCCACAAGCCAGGTGTGACGGTACATGCACTTACGAGTGACTTAGGTGAGGTGACGATTACTAGAGGCACAACGTGTCGTGGTCGAGCTTTCGGCCACCCCACGAGCCGAAACGTGAATGGCTAGGCATGGCATTTGACAGATGTCTCGCTCGTGTATGCAAGAACCGACAATTCTTGTCGGCGGACTCGGCAGGTGTCGGAGAGGTTGGGAGTGGAATGTAAGATGACTGGCAGAACGGTCTGTCGCTGGCAGTGCCGAACCATGGGACAGAATGAGCCCAGCGTTAGAACAGCGACTGAACATCTAGAATGTGTTCCACGACCTTGCCCTTTCTCGCCGGCGACAAGCGCCCGCACAAGTCGTCTCCATGATTGCTTTTACCCCGCCGAACGGACTGCTTGCTGCCGTACAGTCGTTGACGTGCTCTAGTCAGCAGCACAATCTTCTAGCTCCGCAGTGAGGGAGTGCGCGGCCTCCAAGCGGGTGAACACACCAGAGCTGCACAACGACGCAACCAAAAAATCTCTTTCACTGCCCAGAACAGCGGCAGGATACCATTCTGCCGCCACGATAGGTCCAACGTGCCGGGTGTGGAGATGGGTAGCTATCGGTATCGATAGGTGGATAAGCCCATGAGCGCAAAATCTGAGCATGCCCTGCCGCGCGGAACCAGTAGGAAAACGCCCATCTTGCATGAGGCCCACAAGTAATCTCCTGCGCATGGTGAGCGCTTTTGGTGATGCGATGAAGAGAGTCCAGAAGGTCGTGGGGATGCGGAACAGTGGGTTGACACGAGAAGCGAGCGAGTCGCAGTGAGACGGCCGGTCACAGTTACCTCACCTTGACGCTGGACTTGATGCCCTACAGGCGCTACGTCGCAAAGCGGCGCACAGCAGGTTTTGGCAGTCGCTGGCAGCAGTGGAGCGACGACACGGCCAATTGGGCGCCTGTCGCAGCAGATTCTGAGTGCCCGCGGCTCCACGCCGTGTGAGTGGCGAACCGGCCTTCATCCTGCACTGCTCTGGGCCTGCAACATCACTCATCCATCGAGTCTGCCAATTCCACGTGTTTCGCGGTTGACATGTGGTGACACTTTTGGCCTGCACCTGAGCTGATGGAGAGGCGGCGCAGACATCCTGTTTTTGGCCTGTTTCGTTGTGCGTTTCGCTCAGCTTGCAGCCATCCCCTGGCAAGGCCGCGCGCAAAAAACGAGCGTTCCTGACGATCAGTGCAGCGCCGCGCAGCGATTCGTCAGATTCGGCTCTCGGCCGGCGCCCCTTGCGGAAACGTGAGACACATCAGCTTGTGCGGTGCCTGATGCTTGACCACATCGAGGCAGAGGCTTGAACGCCTATTTGCAGCACAGTGAGAAAGCAAAAAGCCTGGTTCCGATGCGCTCTGGCTGTCGCACGCAACAATGAGTGAATAATTCGGGTTGACACTGCCCCCAGGGCCCTTTGACATGTGCCATCTGCCGTAAAGCAGCATGGGCGCGCAGGCAGTCTCGAGCGCGACGGTGGATGACGGCGCCAGTCCGTTGTTGAGTCTGACCAAGGCAGCGCCGTTCCCTCAAAGGCAGCCGGGCCGAAGGCGTGGACGTGCAGCGCGGCCACGTTGGACGGGGCGCCCAGCGCACTGCTAGGCCACATGGATGCAAGCGCAGTGGGCGTGAAAGCGAGTGGAGGATGCGAGGTTGCTAGGGGGCCGCCGGAGACACTAGGCGCACAAGTCCAACTTTGCGCTCCACTGCGTAGCTGCTCTCTTTCTCCACCACCCAACACATTCACTCGTCTTTATAACCCGCTGCTTCCTGCTCTGTCCACTCTCTACAGGCTTGAGGTCTAGCATTTGTTCACTTTCATTTTCACCCACACTCCCTTTGAGATCCAGTATCTCTAGCAGTCATTACGACAAACACCACCAACAGTCTCTATCCACGCAACTGCTAGCCAGTTCACCACCAGACTCACTCTCTACCAACATCCGCCAACTAGCAAATCCAGCTTAACCAGCAAATCCACCACCGACAACATGAAGTACTCTCAGGTTCTCATTTCTGCCCTTTTCGGCTCCATGGCCGCTGCGGCCCCCTTCAGGCGCGACCTCGTCACCAAGACTGAGATCGCCTACGAGACCGTAGTCGTCTACACCACCGTCTGGGACGACGAGCCCGTCGCTGAGGCCACCACCACTGCCGGTGGCTACTTCTACGAGCAGCCCACCGAGGCCGCCGCTACCACCACCCCTGCTGCTGTCTCTACACCCGCCTACACTCCTGCCCCGGAGCCCTCCAGCGTCTACACTCCTCCCGTTGTTGAGACTCCTGCTCCTGCCCCTACCTCATCTGCTGTCGTTGTCTCCTCCGCCGCGCCTGCTCCCAAGCCTGTCGAGACCTCGTCTGCTGCTCCTGCCCCAGCTGCGCCAACCACCACTGAGGCTGCCTACACTCCCGCTCCTGTCACCTCTGCTGCCCCTGCCACCACTACCACCGCCGCCGCTGCTCCAGCCACCCAGGAGGCATCCAGCTCTTCCGAGTCTACCGGCGAGAGCTTCACTGGCGTCGACCTGACTATCAACCCCCTCAACGGCGCTCTTGGTGCGTGCGGTGAGCCCATGCAGGCCACCGACCTGTACGTCGCTCTTGCTGCCCCTGCCTGGGGTGCTTCCACCTACGACACCATGACCGGCAAGGCCACCAACAAGTGGTGCGGACAGAAGATCCGCATCGAGTACGGCGGCAAGTCTGTCGATGCTAAGATCATGGACATGTGCCCTGGCTGCGCTGGCCACGACATCGACCTCTCTGACGCTGCCTGGGCTGCCATCGGCATGACCGAGTGGACCCGCGTCCAGGGTAGCTGGTCGATGATCAACTAAGCACCCAACCGCTACCTCTCCTCCTTTGCCAGCCTTTAGCACAGCTAGCTCGGTGTCGCTAGACGACACCCTGAATATACCCAAGATTTCGCTAGCGCAGGCTGGTCAGCGCTTTGCACGACACGTTACGATATGCCTTCCCATGTTTTGCATCAAGCGGATCAAGCATCCGGAGTCAAGGAAAATAACCACTGAGGTTTTGGTTTGGTTCGCTCAGAACGTCGCTTCTACCATCTAGGTCTCATGTTGTATATGGGGTTTAGACGGTCGTTAGGAGTCGGCGCTTCTTTCACACTTTCTTGTCTCTCCTTGACAAACATTTCTATCTTCTTCGTGTACACACATTTATCTAGGGTTGGTGTATGGACTGGATACCCATATACTTTGGACATTGAGATCCTGAGACTCAATAGCAATCGTTTGAACAAAAATCACTCAAATCATACAAACAATCTTCTCGCCCTGATCGTGTTCGATATTGGAAAGCCTGGTGTTACAACGAGTCCTATTGCCCGAAACGGCTCGCGACTGCTATTTCCGCACACAGAGGATTGCGATCGTCGACCTTCATTCGAATTGTGGCAGTGCGCGCACGTTCTCAGGACTCCACATTCCTGAAGAGGTTCAGCCGCAACACGGTGCCACCGTCGCTCCATGCACTCGACCTCATCGTCAAAGCGCGTTGACGGGGCACCCATCGATTCCCGGCCGTAAGCTGAGAGTTCAACCCTGAACATCACGTCATTCACTCCACTGTGCTACGCAGGTTCAATGAGCTGAGAGATCTCGTTGAATCAGCGATTCGCAGGTCAAATCTCTCTTTCGGCGCAGTGCCGAGTAATTTCCACGCATCGTGAGTTTTGTTCGGGCTTTTGTTGTTGGTCTCACTGGTAAGACGTGTTGACAAAGACGTCGTGGTGCGGGTTTCATGTTCGCGCCAACACGCAGGGGCCCATGAGCCCAGTCTTGAAATCGATTCTTTGTTTGTCAGGGTGTCACTCCACGATCGTTTCGAAATCGCAATCCTGTAATAGTTTGGCTTTGCAAGGCCCAGATGGCAGTCTCTGTGGCGCAGGACAAGGCTGTGCTGGTGGTGAATGTGGCGTGTGCGGTACCTGTGGTACGAGGGACGTGCGATGGCACGTCACAGGGCCAGGGCCGTGTTGAATGATGCTGGCAGTACGTGCTGGAAGCACATGCTGAGTCTCAGTGGACAAGGAAGTCGTTTTGAGCAGGGCTAGTGTGATCAGTCTGATCTCAAGGCAGCAACCCTGTAGAGCTGCACACCTTCCTTCTTCAACGCCTCCAAGCTTACTGCCATGCTTGACTTCCTCGGAAACAAGCTGCGCATCTCAAGGCACCAAGGAGAGTCTTTGTGTCTTTGCGTTCGCCCAAGCGAAAGTCGTCGTGCTTTCTGGGCTGTACAGACTCTATGTAAGCGCGTAGAGGAACTGGGTGAGATACTATGCTCGCGCCTGCCGCTCAAATTATTCTGATGCCTGTCTCCAGATCTGGCATGACAGTCCAAGCTGCAGACCGGTGTGCTTGGTCTGTCATGCCAGATCTGGAGAGAGGCATCAGATAATTCTCAAAACACCACCGTGAGCCGAGTGATCTTCTCTTCGATGAGAAAGTGTAAGTAGGCTGCTGTGCTTCGGTGGCATCGTGGCCGGTGGAGTTCTACTCATATCGTCTCGCATACCTAAGCTACTCTACGAAGATGAAGCTCTTCATTGTTCTACTACCGATTCTGAGCGCTGCTGTGCTCGCAGCACCAGTACCTGTATCCGATATAAGCTCTGTAAACACTTTTTATGATCCAGCTCTGACGTTGTGTAGTCGAAGAAGCGTGTGGTGATTGCGAAGCGTAACGATCCGTCTGAGCAATCTGTTCGTCAGATCGCTTCTTGTCGATGTAGGGATGGGGGCCTTCACCTAAAGGAAGAAGGTTTGAGTCGATGTGCTCAGCGGGCATATGATAAGCTATAAGACTGTAGTAGCAAAAGAGCATACATGAATGAAGTGCGTGCTTCAGAGATGCCATATTACACGCAGCAGTGTCATCGTGGGAGCTCTTGTTGTCCTAATACAGCTTCAGCCTGTCAAAAGACGTCCAGTGTTTGGTGGATCAGGTGCTGTGGGACAGTGTTAACCTTGACTCTTGCCTCCTTGGTCTCTAAGGTGCGAGGCTTAATTTCGTCGTTCCGTTTGATCGGCATGTTGCATTCGGAACAAGCAACGTGACCGCGTTGCAAAGCTGGCCGTTGGAGCGGTGTCTTTGATTTTACCCGAGTCTTCTGAAGACTTTACATACATGTCTAGATCCTGTAGATGGTCAGAGAATTGAACTCCGGGCAAGATGCTTCTTCAAGGAGAAAGCTAATCAAGACTGACCTGCAGACATCTTGCACCATCGAAAATCTTTCGCTGACTGTACAGTTTCTTTTTTTTTTTTTAGCTCACTCAAGAGGGTAACAGCCTCGTCGATATCACGGCTCAAAAGTGCGCCATTACAAGCGCTTGACGTGCATTCGAATTAGCCCGGTCAGGATGGATGCCCACAAGCTGGGTGCACTGGTGCAACGAGTGCTTCGTCAGGGACCGCAGTCGTTTCTGGCGTGTTGTCTTGGGCGTGGAAAGCAACCGCATCGTCGTCGTGCGGTAGCATGGTGCTCATCTCGTTCCAACACAGTGCACGATCATTGTGCAAAGGGTCCGTTCGGCGATCGAGAGAGTTGTAGGCGGAAGATGTCAATACGAATTCACAGGTGACGTATCATTGATTTGGGATAAGCGAATACATCTACAATTTATTCGGCGAGAGCTTCTATTGTTAGTATCTTTACTAGCTGGTATGTTGGTGCACCGTCTGGCCGCGAGGGAAGCAGCCTGAGGGTGTCTACATACCAGAACATGTCTCTGATCTTCGAGTGGCAAATATTGTAGGTCTTAGTCGAGCAGTGCTGAGGTGTCGCTTCATGGGATGTTGTCTCTAAAACACCTGTCATCCTCTCTGGTGTTGAACAGCTGCCATCATTCAACACTGAAGGAGGCTCACAGGCCTGCAGATGCAACAGAGCCCGCATGAATGAATGACACGAGAGCACCGTCGACACAAGAGCATCGAATAGTACGAGAGCATATTGCTGCCGAAGTGGATCACGGCGAAGTCGAAGACGGAAATGAACATTGGACGTTGGAACGACGCAATATATAACATCGATGACTGAATTGAGACTAGGAAACGTACAGTTCTGGGATCAAAGAGTTCGTTCAATGTGGGTCAGCAAATGGCACACAACTAATTTGAGAAGGAAGAGACGAAGACGCACAGTATGAGAGCTGAAGAATAGTGATCTTGCAACAAGATCACCTAGCATGCACCACCTTCACATCAGCCTTGCACCCACAAAAGCAGCACCGTAAAGCACCGTACCGGCGATGCTCCTGAGCGACCTGACTCAAATGCCACCCCACAGCATCGGCAACACGTTCAGTATTGATCCACATCGTTCGTCTGCACCGAGTATTCTCGAACAGTGCGTTGGATTCAACAACGGTTCGCCAGAACACACTCCACTTCTTCCCTTCTTCAACCGCTCACTTCACCTTCCTGATGCGGTAACTTTCCCACTTGGTTCACTCCACTCACAAGCGCAAGCGCAAGCGCAGGATTAATCTTCTCGCCTCCCATGTTACAAAACAATTCGGATATAAGAGCAATTCTTTCTGTAGCCAACAGAGCGCTAATCTGTTCGCAATGGATAAACAGATACACACTGACGACCTGTTTTGCGGGAATATGGAGCGCATCCGGCTTTTGTCTGCAACATGAAAGCTCGTGTGCACTCCCGTGCAAGATGCCTAACTGTGGATGTCGAAATGCAGAGGTAGCGCTGTGGGCGTGCTAACACGGCCGAGGTACGCCTGTGAGATCGTGGTGACTGATGGTGTGGCGTCATATGCCCGCGGAGCACCTGGGGTGGAGTCGGCGCCTCGCCGGGTAAGTGGGCAAGAGACGGAGGACTGGAGATGGACGCGCCCGTCCGAATTCGCTTCTGACCGCCGATGTCGTTCGAGTGTCATTGCATCTGACGTGATCGATTGTTGTTGTGGTGTTGCATTTGGTGTAGCCGTCAATCCCGCGGGAGTGCGGGAGCTGCGGAGTACACGGATGACGCTCACTTTGCATGTGCAGCTCGCAAACATAGGCGCGATACCGAGATACGTGTCCGTGTAGCAGCATGTGAAGCAGGCTCGGAACAAATGCGTTTGTATCTTTGTATTGACGTTGGAGTTTATATCTCATAGACAATATTGAGTGTGGCAGTCCATTTCGCCAAAGGATTCTCAAATCCTGTTCTAAAGCTTGTCCTAACAGTTCCTCATCGCAGATGTCGGTCTTGAAGGGTATAATACGCAAGCAGTGCAATCCATCTCGCTTTTGTGTTCAAGTCGTTCGCCCCAGTGCCCACCGCGCCAAAGCGCTGGTCTTCTCGTCCTCTCTCGTGATCAATCGTCCATGTCCTGACGCGTGAAATGTATGTACAGAGCAGACACGCCCTGGCGTGCCGTGCTCATTGCTCATGGTGCTGCTTCATCTATGCGAACATGCTGGCACCACCAGACTCGATGGCATCGATCTCGGCCTGAGAGTAGGTCATGCGCTGGAAGCGTGCGGGAAGCTCGGAGCGGTCGAAGTAGAAGCCCTTGCCCGCCTCAACGGGGCCAAGGGAAGAACCGGGTGTGCTGCCAACACCGCTGGAGAAGTCGCGAGACTGGTTCAGAGGGCCGTGCTGCTGTGCCTTCTGGCGGTAGCTGGCGAAAGACTCGGGAAGCGAGTGGGTGGGGGAGGCTGGGTGGGCCTGAGGAGTGTGGTCGACGTCTACGTGTCTGTTAGCTGCTGGCTCACATGCATGGAATGATGGCCACCTACGGCTGGGAGTGGTGCGCTTGCCCAGGAAGCGGATCATGGGCTGGCGACCAGCCTGGAGGATCTTGGTCGGGTTCATTGTGGGATGGATGAGGTGAGGTTCGTGAGGTCGGCAATTGCAGTAGCTTGTAGATTGAAGGGTGGTGATTACAAGATAATAGTCTCAGTTGGACACACGCAGATCGATGGCAACAGGTTGATTGAGAGAGTGAAGGGAGCGTAGGCAGTGGTGGTAACGGAGGGGAGCCGGGTGTGACGATGAAGCATAAATATTATCCACGTTCGCGGCGCGAGCTGCGATGCGCTAAACGCCAAAGACGCCATTTCTCCCACTTTCCGGGCCTCTCCACACACGCCTGCGCCCGGAGAAGGATCGTCTCACAATCGAACGACACACGCTGTCGTGCTCGCACACATTTCTAAGCGATTTTGCGCGGCATTGCGCGAAAGAGACATCCCGTTGTGCGGAGGGCTCCACCTCTTGTGCAACATGCGCGTTGCCTTGCCATTTGGAGCCATCCAGGCCATAGCTCCATGCAGCCGCCGGACGCCATTTTCACTGATCTCTGCAAGCTCACCCCTCCCCGCCAATTACGTGCCGCCGTTCCTTATCAACCCCACGATTTCTCACGGGAATTGCATATCGATTGTCGTGTGCCCGAGTGCAGCTTTTCCTTACTCCTCCAAAACACTCGATGCACGAGTTGCTTCTCTACGGCCAGGTGTCGGCCGCCCGCCATGATCAGGTTCTGAAGATTCTTGCGGGGCTTGCTGCTATGCAGCCCCGCCGCATACTCCAGCGGCGCATCATCTACAAGCCTGAGCGTGAGCCTGAGGAACCTGGCTCCCATCTGCGCCGCGGCGGCACTCAGATTGTTGCTGTGAAGCAGAAGCTACAGAACACTACGCCTACGCAGCTCTACTATACACATCTGGTGCAGAAGCTCTCAGACGAGGACTTTGGGAAAGGTGACAGTAAAGCGAGTGACACACTGTGTGCCGATGTAGACTTCGAGGGCGGCGAAGAGCCACGATGGTCGACTTCGTTCGAGGACATACCAGATACTGGTGACAGAGGAGTCTCCATTCGCTTCACCAACAGCACTGATCTTATTGGAGGAGATCCTCATACCTTCATGACTACCTCAGGACCGAATCGGTAACTTTATCTCTCGCGCCTCATTTACATGTCTGACTGCGTTGTAGCTTCGTCACTGAGTACTATGTCGAAGGGCACCGCTTTGTCCACGGTAACGTCGTCGTCTTCCTGCACCGCATACTTCACGAGCCCGCCGTTCGAAACCTGCAGACGGGACCAAAGGTGAACCCGCCAGCGTTCGACAGTCTGCAGCTACTGGATCAGAGCGGCACCTATATACTTGAGGCGAAACTACGTGTCCAGGACTTCAAGGAGGCGTCTGTACTGGAGGCGGGTGTCGGTGAGCTCAAGGCTTTCCAGACGTCAATGAAAGGTTGCGTCGAACTGTCGTTACCTGATCGTCTCACTATGGACACAAGGGTGAAGTACAAGCTGGCACCGGGAGTTGTTACGAAGGCACAGGCACAACAAGCACAGGCAGCGCAGAGCCGTTGAGCAGCCTCTCTGAGTCACCGCCATGTAACTGGCCGACTTTGAAAGTTTGTGCACAGAGATCCTTGCATATGTAAGCCCATGTGGAAAGACAATTGGTGCGCAGAGGTACCCTCGACTGCAGACTCAGCAGTCAAACCGACTGCGAAAGCGGGTCCAGCACAGAATACCGCATGTATGCAGGGCAACTCACAAAGTAAGGATGTGACAATGCAAAGCTTCCATCAGGATCGACGTTTGCAAGGGAGGAAAGTTCGAAGTCTATGCGGACCACAGCCCCAGAGCTGCGCATCCAAGATAGAGTTCACTAGGAGATATCTCAAAGCTTAAACATTACAGGCTATACCTGGCTGACATCCTGAGCGATATCGCTCCAGCGCTGTCGATCCAGGCTATTGCATCCATGTATAGCATACCTTCTTGTCAGATACACCTGTCATCCGCTGATGCATCATGAATACTTCAGTTTTGTGGCTGTGGTATGACCTGCTAATATTGTGCAGCCGACCGATATTCGAGATTAATGACTCTGACCATTGTATGAGGGCTCAGGCCGGAGGCAAAAACTCAATCAGAGATGCCCAAAGTACTTGCTCGTGCCATTGCTAATACCACCTTGCGTGAAGTGGAACACGTGCTAGCGCGAAAGCGTGTCTCGCGTTTGCCTTGCACTTGCCGAACGGCAACCCTGCTAGTCAACGAACGACAACAACACAACACCGCAGCCTTGGCTTGTGCATCACCTTCTTGGACGTTCAACGCAGTCCGAGGTGTGCAAATATGCCCGAGAGACTGGGCGTGAGGAAACGACCGAGCGTCGGCGAAAAAGAGGTTTCTCCTCCTCCAGCGAAGAGGCGACAGCAGTCGCACACCACAAGTGCGCAGCAACTGACCAGACGACTGCGTTAGCTGACACGTGTTGCAGACAAAGCAGTCGCTAGCTTCTTTACACCCGCGTCGAAGAAAGAACCCGAGAAAATGATCTGGCGAATTGTGAAAGACAGCCTTCTTGTTGGGCGTTACAACATTTCAGCTACTGTTCAGTCCGCCAGTAAAGTCAAGCGGAGGATAGCAGCGTTTGACTTCGTATGTGTGTCTGTTGCTACCGTGACATGCCTCTGATACATGCATTCAACGCAATGCTAACGTTAGCAATACAGGACTCAACTTTAGTAACACCTGCGTCTGGAAAGAAATTTGGCCGTGATGCCAGCGACTGGAAGTGGTGGCACAGTAGCGTTCCCGGCAAACTCAAACAACTCTACGAGGAAGGGTGAGACAATATGAGCATATGCACGTCAGGACATCCGTACTGACTTAGTCGTGTCGAACAGATACCTGCTTGCTGTAATTAGCAATCAAGGCGGCATCAGCCTCAAGTCAGACCCAAAGACTGTCAAGTCTGATCAGAAACGATTGGCGGATTTCAAAGGCAAAGTTTCAACAGTCGTCAGCCAGCTGGACCTACCTGTCACCGTATACGCAGCTACCGGCCGCGATGAGTACCGCAAGCCACGAGTCGGAATGTGGCGGGAGCTACTAGAAGACCACGATCTCGACATCATGGAGACTGTTGACCTCGGAAACTCATTCTTCGTTGGCGACGCCGGTGGTCGAGAGGCAGTGGCTGGCATAACGGTGAAAGACCACTCATGTGTCGACAGGTATGCTGCAGTCTCCAAAGCATGCAGCCAGGAAGTACATCGTGCTAAAGATACACTAGGGACTTCGCTGCCAACGTTGGTCTCCCATTCCACACGCCAGAAGAGTACTTCCTGGAACAGCCGGTTCAGCCGTTCGTGAGGGGCTTTGATCCAACCACCTACGTGAACAAGGTGGCTGAGAGCTCAACATCTGCAAGTACGTTGAGTGATCAGCAGCCACACGGAACATAGCGTTGTGAACTGAAGGTCCAGGCACTGACTACGATGTAGATCCTGTCATTACGAAGACTGACGTTTTGGACATTGTTTTGCTGGTTGGCAGCCCAGGTGCTGGCAAGTCTTCGTTCTATTGGAAGCGTTTGCAGCCGCTTGGATATGGTCGTGTAAACCAAGACATTCTTAAAACTGTAAGTGCTTACGCAACATTCACTAACATGGCAGCGCGCGCTGTACTTCGTCTCGGCATTTTGAGTAACATCATAAAATAGCGCGAGAAATGCGTGAAAGCCGCCACGGCGCTCATCGAAGAGGGAACAAGCGTAGTGGTTGGTACGTTCTATCGGCACCCCGCCTTGTCGACATGACTTCGCATATCAACGCATCTGCTAAAAGCTTCTAGACAACACGAATGCCGATCAAGATGTACGCGCCGTATGGGTAAATCTAGCGAAGAAACACTCGATACCTATTCGCTGCGTACACTTTACAGCATCGGCTAAGCTATGCGAACACAACGACACCGTTCGCGCGTTGAATCTTGGTCAAGAAGTAGGTTTCTCAACACTAGCTGCTAGCCCAGGTACCGGCTCACTGCGCCTGCCCGATGCAGTTACTCCAGCACGCGACAGGCTTGCCCGTTAGCGTCAACGGCATTGCGGTGGCATTGCGGAGAATCGTCCCCGGGCTTCCATCGGTGTTCGTCTGCGAACTATTGGCATGTTTACTAACTGTCTTCAGACCAATCCCGAAAAGAGGACGATGCTGCCGAAGCTTGCTTTTACGAGCTTCGCGTCAAGATTCCGTCCACCAAAGCTTGAGGAGGGGTTCAAAGAGATCGTCACAGTAGACTTCGAGGTAAGTGTTGTGCGACCGCAAACTAGATAATTATCGCGTTGGTTGGTGTATAGATTTTGTTGCTAACCGAACCAAGTTGAACGGCTCTGATGCCCAAAAGGAGCTGTGGAGCAAATATTGGACTTGAGTGGATCATGGATGAGCTCCACGATATCGAAACCAGGATGATCCTGAGGTCAGAATAATTCATGGCGCGAACGCTTACGACGACTCGCTGCGCCCAGTATGATTGCAGCAGTTGGATTTTGCCAATTGGCCGCCATTTTCTGCAGGGCAGTACGGGCTGCAGAGTAACTGAAGGCTTACTCGAAGCGAGCTCATGCTCGTAGTTTTTAGCATCCCCGAGGTATCAAGTAGTCTCCGGCTATGTCAGCATCTCTACTATCCACCATATGGCGTCTCGTAAGCTCAAGTTCCGCGGTACATGCAATGCAGTGAAGCTGCGGCCAAAGCTGAGGTACATGTACATTGCAGACGATCAAACACAAGTAGATTGCGTAAGCCGGCAATCGCATGGGGAGATCCATGATTTCCACGCGACAACTCACCGTGCCGAGCAGCTGTAACCAAGATTGTGTGTCACAAGCGCGCGATTACTCGGATTGCAATTGTCCCGCCGTAGTCGTGCCATCGACAGCGAAGCGGTTCTTCACAAATGTGCCTTTCTCGGACAGACAGCTTCGCAGAAAGATCGGCGAAAGACTAAGTCACAGAGGCCCACGTTGCATGTTCGAGACCACCTTGCGCAACGAGCCGTCTGTTCCACCGTCGGAAGCGCTCAAACGTCACTGTCATCACCCAGCGAGCGCATTGATGTTCACCGGTGGGCAATCGCACGATGGCAAGTGTTCGTGAAGTCACAAAGTACCTTGGTATCCATACTGGCTCGCTGAGTGAAAAATTTGCTGCCAACGAGCGGTGCGGGCGAGCACATGCTCACCGGCTGATTTTCATGCAAGCTGAGCGTTGCGGAACTGGGCAAACGGCGTTCTCCCGTCCGTCTCTGCATGTTGGTGCAGGCAGTTGCCGTGCCGCGGTCGCTTGGTTTAGGGCAGCGAGGAAGAAAGTCCGCCCGCTGGAGTGCTGTGAAAGCGCCGGACGATGGCCGACTCGAGACCGGTCCGACACGGCGACCTTCTGTCGTCATGATCTGAGACGTAAGCATGGTACGGGCGTTCAGCCCACTATTCCCAAGCACCTGTTACCGAGTTCGAGATCGCACACTAGTGGTCTGATGCAGTTGGGCGGCACCTGGCATCAGGAACTTTTGTCGGACTGCGATCCCAGCATGGCACGGCCTTGAGCACCACGCGAATCAGCGGACTTGCCCACTGTGGTTTTGAGTTGTAACCTCTGGCAATCCTTACAACGAGGTGTGAGCACTATCGCAGGAACCCGCTTGTAAAGAGAGAAAAAGGAATGGTTTGAACGTTTTCGCAAGGGATGCGTTGGCCGCTGAGGTCAGTGAGGCTTGCAGCATGGATGAATCAGAGGTTGCCAAAGACGACCCCAAGCCACAGTCAGTAAGCGCAGCAAGGCACCTTGCCAATCAGGTACCGTTCAACGATTAGCGTTCCAACAAATCCTTCCGATTTGTCTGGACACTGCTGGCTTTTCGCTGGGCTGAAGGTTCTTCCCAGCCTCCCCAGGCACACCCGCTCGATGTCACAGGCTTTCTCGTGAGACTCGCCAGTGTTACGAGAGTCAGGTGCCAGAGAATTTGAGAACGGGATTCAATTGTGCAAAACGGGACAAATGAGAGCGTCCAGTGTTTGACTGTTCTACAGCTCTGACAGCGGGATGTTTTGTTTGTTTTCAAAGTTCTGGCGTCCGCGGCCCATCCGCCAGTTTGTCTCGACCAAGCGGGAGAACGGCGGGAGGAAAACCGACTGTCCACAACCACCCACAGCCAAACTGTGCCTGTCGATGTCATCGCGAGCAACGGACAAGGGCGAGCAGAAAGCGCCCCAGTCAAGAAGAGGAATGCAGCCGCCGGCACAGCACCAGATGAACTAATCTTTATCCTTGCGCTGCCCCGTAGTCTGTCAACTGAGCCACGGTTGCACGCACATGGGAGAACTGTCAGACACCACAGCGCTGGTAACACAGTCACCTCAGGTCGGCAAAGCAGTGAGAAAGTGAGAAAGCGCAGACTCAACACCTGCAAATAAACGGCAAAGTTCGTGAGGACAGAAATTGCGTTGACTCTGTGAACGGAACCGTTGTTCCTGCGCGACTGCTCCACCCGCAAAAGCTTTTTCGTGGACTCGTCAACAGCAGACGATAGAGTTCGCATGGGACCGGGGTATTTTCAACGCCTCCACCAACGACAGGCCTCGCATTTAGCATCGGGAGGATGAAAACTCAGAATGTCCAGACCAGAAGATGTGCGGAGCAGGTGGACGTCAAGTGTCTGCTGCTGCAGCAACAAGCTCGCGGGTGCACGGCGATCCATGTTGACGCCCAAAACAGCGGCGCGAATGCTGCGATCAAGCACAAAGCAGCGGGCGTCGATGCGTGAACTTTGCGAGGGAGCCCTGGAGCTGCTCGCACAGGGTGGTGACAGGGTATCACCGGTGCTGTGTACCGGCGAGACGACTCATGACGGCCCGCACGAAACCGGGGAGGCAGAGTGAATGTGCCGCCAGTTGGCTAGACAAAGACGGGAATAGCTGCGGTCGAGGGAGTTGCTTTCTGGTGAGGGCTTGGCGTGCAGTACCAGTGGGAAGGAGCTACCGCCGTGCGCCGCTGCCCACACACAAATCATGCCCCATCCCCCGACTTTGGTCGCTGTCCTGCTTGCCCACGTCAGTCGTCGCTCTTTGCCAACTTGCACCTGCTTTGTCGCTGCGCTGTCCCTCCCTCGAATCAACTGTGCGCTGGACTCTTGGATCACGAGCATACGAAACGCCGACCGTGAGTGGCCTATCCCAGCAGACCACTGCTCTCACGTGCTGTCCACATTGGGTGCGCCAGCCGACGGGCGCTGACTTCACTAGGTCTTTTTCGCAGCATAAACAGGCCAAAGGTACATACGTGGTCCTGCTTCGTGGCACCCTCCAAGGCTTCCTTCCAAACAATCCGCGACCGCCATTTCCTGGGAGATCAGCAATCGGCCACCAGCCATACGGCACGAGGTTGACTCTTAAGCTGGTGATGGGATCCCAGTACCCGTCGTCAAACCTCACGTCACGCTTCGGCACCCAAACATCAACATGCACGATCTCAAACCACTGATGCTCCCCAAACTCGTTGCTGCGCGCAAATCATCTAAGAGCTCACTCGACATGTCCGCCGAGCCTACATCCTCGGTCTACTCGTGCGCTGACTCCGGTTTCTACTCGGCTTCTGAATGCTCCACACCACCCACGCCAAGTAATTATGCTCGAGGCCACTTCCGCTTCCCCAGCTCTGCATCTTCGCTGTCGTCAAGTCCGCCAACTCACGAGATCCTTGAGGCGCCCAATGCCTCAGGCAAGCTCCCCAAGCTGACCGAGGAGCCGGTTGAGCAAGAATACCACTACGGACTCGAAGACCCCCACCGTTGCTCATGTAGGTCTAAGCTATGCTCTAACCTGGTCGCAACAAGTGCTCATGCATCCTTAGGCGACAATGAAACCGGCCATGAGACCAATTGTGAGATTGCGAGGGCCTACGAATTCCAGGACGAGTACTTCCGCTCTGTCGATGCGGAGATCCGCATGGCCAAGCGTCGACGCTCCTTGGAGTCCTCAGCCAACAGCATCACCAACAAGATCGAACGCCGCTTCCCCTCTTTGTCGCGCAAGGTCAAGGAGCGCAAGAGGGCCTCTTCAAGCTTCACCAGGGTATCGCGCAGTGAGACACCGTCCCGCGTCCCATCCACGCGGTCGTCGTCCATCACCAGCTCCATTCGCCATGTGCAATCTTTCGACGTCTCTCAACAGTACTCCCAGGTCCCTACCCCTGCGCAAAGTTTGGAGCAGCTTAGCGAAAGCCCTCCGCCAATGGAGATCGACGTTGCCAAAGCCAATGACACCGTCATCGACATCAATCCTGAGCAGGTCGATGCTGAACGTTATGCGTCTACCCCTCTGCTGCCACCTCTCCTCATGTGCCGGGATGATCTGCCAACTTCGTCGCCACTCCAGTCGCCCACCATCGCCAATGCCTCGCAGTCCTGTGTCCCGACTCCCACGGGTACCCCTCCAGTCCGCGCTTACCCTACGCCTACGTTGTCCGCCAGACCTTCAATGGCCTCCATCAAGACATCTCGCCCCGGATACACCGTATCCTCTGCTGAGATTCCGCCCATGATGTTGGCAGACCCTGATGACAAATGGACCAACCTTCTGGGTCACGCGAACTTTACCATCCTGCCGGAACCCTACGTCCCTGCGCGCTGCGACGCCGAATCCGTCCGTCAGCTTTTTGCCGACTGGGAGACCGCGCGCTGCAATTACGCAAAGCACCAAGTTCGCACCGCAGAGCATTACGGCGTCACCTCCAAGCACTACACGCTCACCGAGCAGAAGTGGGCTGAGATTGATACCAAGTGGAAGAAGAACCACGAAGTGGCCACCAATCAACACGCTGGGGCTATCGGCCATCTCTCGCCTGTTGCGCCATTGTCGCCTGTAGAGCCAGCTCCCCTCAGCAAGATGCCAACCCTCAACGACCCCAAGAGCGAGGGCAAGTTCCCCAAGCTTGGCGACGAGGATGTTGTTGGTCCCATGGTCCAGGCTGCATCTCCACTGATGCTAAAGACTCCTTCGCGCAAGCGCGCGTTTTTCAAATTCCTCAGCGACCTGCTCCCTGGGTCCCTCCTCGGTCGTTCTTCGGCCGGTGTTCGAGGCCACTAGACTCCGCGGTCGCTACCATTCGATTTTATTTTATTTATCTTTGTGCGATTACAGCCCATTGCGCGGCGTTTGCAGCATCAACTGCTGCCAGGGGTTCAACGATGTACGACTTGTATGACCATGTTACGGCCGAGCCATTCGCGCCACGACCGATCCTTATCACGAATTTCCTTTGTCACCTTACGAATATAGAGAGGCGAACTCCCTCACAGTACAATGGTCGGTATCTGTGTATCCCTTCAGTGGGATTTGTGGAGTTACAAGCGGGTTGGGGGCAACCAGTCCTAGCAAAAAGCGTATCACGACATGTCACACGCAGCGAGGCTCTTCAGCCATTTGTTTTGCTTTCTTTTTCCTTCAGTCAATTTCAAGAGACAGCTCTCTTGTCGACGGCTATACCTCATCGTCCTTGTCTGGGACTGATGGTGGCAAGCGCAGTCGTGGGTCATACGGCGGTTGTGCCAGTACCCAAACGAGCATTATGCTTCGTTCAAATGTTTCAATGTATAACTCTAATGGGTGGACATGGGCCGGGTTCTGGCCATGAGACCTAATGAGTGGAGGTGGGACGGCTGCCTTGTGTAGCTCGAGTATACAGGTGCAACGCACCTGATCAATTCGTTCAAGAAGCGACAAGCGCAGTCGTCACGAACCCTCAATTGAATCGTTTACTACCATCACCATCCGTTTCTGTCCCATCTTTGATCTCTTGACATCGCAAGCCTGCCTTGCTTTCGACAGCGACCGCCAAGAGGACAGCCGAGACCATAAGGTACTTGCATCACGTGATGCACCTGTCTGTCACCCTCACACTACACATGTACAGCCTGTGCTCACCGCTTGTACGCCGTCATCCGGTATGCCAACCTCGACGCCTCAACACTCTACCCGCAACATCGTCTCCGCGGCAATGACATGTACTCACACCACCACAGGCTGCTTGACAGGCTCTAGAAGCTTGCCTGAGGGTGCTGCCATGTCTCTCCACATTTGCATTTCCAATCCCCACCCATACATCTCACACTCGGAAATCTTCCCTGACAACCCCATATCGTGTATCAGAATGTACAAGGCTGGTCTGCGCAAAGCGGGGGTTGGCGACATGGCACAAGGGCCTCGCTTGGCCGGCGACCGGCTTCTGGTACAACGATGCTGTACTGTATTGGGTTGATCGCAGACAAGCGTCACGCAGGTATCGCCTTGCTGTGCACTTAGCGAACCGCTGTGGGACAATCGAAAGCGGGAAGATCGTCAGAACAGGTTGTCCGCAGATGGGCTTCGCCAGGGCTGTGTGGAGTGTGACTTCCAAGGTGTAATGTCGCTAGGCATGTGGCTAGAGATGTGTGTCGAGATGCTAAACTTGGAGTTGAGGGAAGAGGGCCCTTTGCTTGATGAGATTGCATTCACTCAGCTCCTTCCAATACTTCGTTGCAGCCCTTGCGCACCTCGAACTCGAGCGTGGGAAGAGCAAGGCCAGTCATCGTATCTTACGGTGTATCGATCTCGGGAACATCGTGCATACTGCTGCGCCGAGGTGTGCGACATGCTATTCCCATCGCGAAATCCAGATAGTGTGGAGCAGTGGGGTCTGCAAACTGCCCGTAGTTGTCAGAAGTCTTTGGCAATGCTGTCTCAGGTGATGCAGCTATGTCGTCTTCTAGCTCGTGCTGCGCTCCTATCAGCCTTCTACGTTTTTCACCGAAGCCACACTATGGCTGCTGCAGAACACACTTGTATATGTGTATACATATTCTAGCCGCATGCGTGGTTGGCACTTTTGACACCTGTCCAGTCGCTGTTGACATCCGCCTGCCCCACCCATCCACTTCGGTTCTATCTTGTGCTCTACCAGACATCCGGTTAAGACTTCGCCATGGATATCTCTAACTCATCCATGGGCTTTCTTTTGCACCCGCCGTCCCACAACATCGCCCTACACATTCTTACGCGATCACTGCAGCAGTCTAGCCCTCGACCAGCTGCGCGCCTAGATCCCCTCTCGGAATAACGAAATGCAGTGCCTACCTTCGGCTCCGCTGACCTGGATCATGGTCAGCAGCGGGTGTAGACGAAGGCTGCTCACCCCGCCCACTACTCGGCAGACTGCATGATGCCGTGTAACCCCCTGAAACACTGGAGCTGTAGGTAATCTGGGGGGCGGCAAGCGAGACAGATGCATGTGATTTTCGTGGAATTTTGCTTTTTGAACGTTCGGAGACGTTTGGAGGTGCCGAGCAGATGGGTGACGTGGGTCATGGGTTCGAGAGTGGCTGACGCGTACGGAGAGAATAAAAAAAGAAACGTGTATACAGATTCTTTGCAGCGTGGCTTGCATATGATGTTGCGGTATGGCGTGAGATGACACTATATGAGTTCTGTTGGGTAAGTGGCAGGTCGCTGCGGCAGATAGTCGATGGGGGCCCCAATACGCAAATTATCTTGTTCACCAGAGAGACCTACGAACACATGTGGAGCCTGACCTTACGATCTTTGTCGGCAATCGACCATATCCGGATGCTTGACATCCATCATGAAGTATAATGTCCCGTCCCGTAGGTTCAGCGATTACGTAGCGTATGAAACTCGAGGTATGCGCACCCTCGCTCCATCAGGATGCTATGGTACTTCCGAACCGACGTTTCGAGAATCTCAACGGTTGTAAGAAGCGATCATGTCGTCACATGATTTTGCTTATTCTGTCGTTCGGTCCCCCTCTGGTAAAGGTGGTCGGTAAACATTCCATCATCCCTCCGACCTGTTGAGGACCCGCTAAGTGCGTCGGTGAGTCGGCAGTGAAATGTATGTTAAGAACGGTGTCTTATCAAATTTGCTTGGTGCCATTAAAGCGACTCGAGCATACAAGTGCTGGATGGAGTCATTGGAGTCGACATTTTGGTGACGTCATAACTCTATTTCATTGAACGCAGTCTTCGACGTGCAAGACAGGTTCTCGCCACGGTTCGGCGATAGTAGATAGCCAGAGGTCTCTTTCTGTGTTTCCTCCGTCGTGATGTTTCGCTGTGCTTTCCAAGTCAGTACCTTCTTACCCCGCTCGACGCATCACCGTGATGGTCGCCGCCTTCCCCAAGCCGGTAACCCGGCCATCGCTGTATCCGCCCTGCAGCCTCACCAACATTCTTGGTTATCATTATCCTCGTTCCGTGCAACGTGATCGCTTAGGCAACCCTTTCCAGAGCTCATGATGCGGATCGCAAAGGGCTTGGCTGCTCGTCAGACGAATGACGGCACTTGATGTGGGTCGAAAGGCACGATAAGACCTGGGGTATGGGGGATGTGACTCGAAATCTGGGGAAACATGCGCCCTCGAGACGACAGAGCTTCAAACCATCGGCTATTTTGCCGGTAGACAGACAACATGATCATGCAGACCCCTCATCGTGGACCGTACAAAAGGTACTGGTTCCGCTGTGCTTGTTGCTAACGTATAGAAGTCTGCGCTCGCTACCAGCGACCTACAAAGTGAGAAAACTGAACCCGTCACTTTGCAAAATCCGAGCTTTGTGAGCGCAGCCGCACTCGAGTTCAACAACCATGCCCCGCAAGTACCTTGGAGGGTCTGGCGAAAGGCTTACAGTATGGATCTCAATCGCGGCGTCAACTGTCTTGATCTTCTACGGTTATGATCAAGGCGTGTTTGGCAATGTGATAATAGACGAGAACTTTCTTCGCACGTTTGGCTATCCGTCTGCAAACATGCAAGGTATGTCTACCATGAAGCGGTCGCATACACGATCTGACAGCGATACAGGCGTCATGACCTCGATCTACAATATTGGCTGCTTCATAGGTGCTATGAGCACAATATGGACTGGCGATATACTTGGACGTCCGCGCCAGATCATACTTGGTTCTACTATCATCGGCATTGGTGCTATCATTCAGACATGCAGTTGGACTGTAGCGAGCATGATGGTTGGGCGAATTGTAGCTGGACTCGGCACAGGTATGAACACAGCCACGGCCGGAGTCTGGCAGGCCGAAACGAGCAAGATGAATAGCAGAGGAAAGCTTGTAATCATTCAGATGGGTAAGCCCAAATGCTCTTTTTTTGGAGCACGACTGACAGAAGTCATCAGCCAACTGCATCACCGGCTTCAGCATTTCCAATTGGCTCACCCTCGGCTTCTCTTTCGCACCCCGCGACGTCGCATGGCGCTTTCCGCTCGCGTTCCAACTATTCTTCACTTTTTGCATCTACGCTCTCTGCCCCTTCCTGCCCGATTCCCCTCGCCTCCTGATCCGCAAAGGCAAGCATGAAGAAGCGCTCGAGGTCATTGCTGCCTTGGAGGGCCACGGCGCCACTCCTGAGTCTCCGGCAGTCATCACGCAGTACAACATCATCAAGGATATTCTCGACCGCGAACACATGAACACATACACTTGGTGGCAGTTACTCAGTGGAAAGGGGCCGAGTGGAGTACTGAGACGCATGTGTCTCGGTGCTTGGATGCAGGCTATGAATCAGATCAGTGGAATCAACGTAAAAATCTCCGATTTCGAGGCTCAGTGCATTGGCTAAACTATGGCTACAGGTCACTAGCTATTACATGAGCTACATCTTCATCAACTCGCTGGGCATATCGGAGCTCCTAGCCCGCATCCTAGCGGCCGCTGGGTCACTCGACTACCTCCTCTTCGCCTGTTTAGCCTACTTCGTTATTGAGCGCTATGGACGGCGCAAAGTCATGATGTGCTCCGCAGCAGCTTGCTCAATCTGCTGGATTGTTATCGCCGCAGCTCAAGGGCAGACCGAGGCAGGGGGAGACTCCTACAAGCTAGGCATCGTAGCCGTATCCTTCTTCTTCATCTTCTTCGCAAGCTTTGGCATGGGCGTACTCGGCGTGCCGTGGCTTTATCCCACTGGTAAGTGCAGAATGCGCGTTGCTGCACTCATTGGCTGACAAAGTCACAGAAATCAACGCTCTCGAAATGAGAACCAAGGGCGCTTCTCTCGCCATGTCGACGAACTGGATCTGCAACTACGCCGTCGTGCAGGCTACACTGCCCGGTATTCAGAATCTTGGTTACAAGTTCTGGATCATCTGGGCTGTCATCTGTTTCTCATTCATCCCCATTACGTACTTCTTGTACCCTGAGACAGCGAATCGGACACTCGAGGACATTGACCGCTTCTTCGAGACGAAGCCCGGAATTCTGATTCATGAGAATAAATTGGCGGTGCAACTGCACCGGCCGGTGGAATTCATCGAGGCGGATGCACGCATTGCAGCTGGGCAGGCAAGCGATTTGAACGAGGAGAAGAGGCGTAGTGTGAGCACTGAACACATTGAGACGAAGGAAGCTGTGTGAGCGGCGACGATTGAAGACACCCGAGACTGAAAGACTCTTTAGGATATTCAGGTTTCATCGGGATGTGTCCAAAGAGTATATTTACATCTACAACACGTTCAATAAGCCGTACAGCCAGCCCTATATCTTTGGGCTCTAAATCTGCGCGCAATCATCTGTATCCAGAATTTAAACTCTTAGCCCATCCTGTCGTCCCAGACACATTCAATATCACACTTTTCATCCCCACGCCACACTTGGCTGGGCACATTTCTAGCTGCAACAGCAGCCCTAATCTGCGTTCCCAGGCCCGGTGGCCCGGACCCAATGACCTGTGTCCTACCCTGCTCCATTGTCTCATCCATGAAAGTGTCTACCAACGACTTAACGTCCAGCCGTGTGTTGTCCAAATACGTAATGCTAAAGCCCGGACAATCACCGACCAAATCCTCAAGCTCTTCCGAGTAAAAGCTCGACGTCGATGAGATAGTAGATAGATTGTCTTCGAAGTCGTACTTCTTGACCTTCTCGTCTGACCGCAGGGGTCGGGGAGGTGGAGGTCGGCGCGCGAGCATGCGGGCTTCAGGTCTGGTGACGAAGACACGGATACGGAAGCGTTTGCTCGCCTCGACGCTTACTATCGGCACTTTCTCGAGTTGGCCGTCATCGTGGCTGCAGTTCGTGCGTGCGTGCATTTGACCGAGTTGGGACTTGAGGTGTGCGAGTTCGGGGCCGATCCATGCTAGGTTTTCGAGGTGGCGGATGGTCCAGTTCAGCTCGACGTTGCGCACATGCGATGTTGGGGCTAGCGCTGCCTTGATGACGGGAAGCGTGTACGTGATACCTGTGCCGCCAGAGACTGCGAGAACGTTGGAAGTTTCTTGGTTGACAATCGACCCGCCGTATGGACCTTGCAGGATGACTGTTGTTGTGTCATCGCCGACAGGGTAGCGGTGCATAGCTGCCTTGGCGAGCTCGGCCAGCTTTCTGGTCTCACCGTTGCAGGCACGGATGGTGTAGGTGTGGGTCTGCACTGGCGAGGTAGTAGTGGGATTCGATGCTGGTGTGAACGGGTGCGATTGCCATATGCTGAGCACCGGGAAGGTGAGGTAGAAGTGCTGGCCAAGTTCCCATGGCCGCATTTCGTAAGCGAAGGTCATGCGGATGATCGTGCCTGTAGGGTCCTCGAGGACTTCCAGCCTAGCAGGAATGGACCTAAAGCCAAAGCCGCTGCTTCCGCTCTTGTAGCCGATGTGGATGAGGCAGGTGCGGACAGTGCGAGCGACAAGGTCGAAGCCCATGATGGCGAAAGAAGCGATCATCCAGCAGGAGAGCTGCTTCCAGTGGCCCCAGCAAGCTATGATATTGTCAGCTGAGTGGTAGGTAATGCGGACAGGCTGCACAATACTTACCACCAATGTACAAGATCGCCACAACAAAGTGAGACTTGCGGAAGAACTCGTACCCTGTCCACCTGATAACTGGCCTCAGACTGAAAACGAATAGGAAGAAGATGAAGCTTTGTGCAACAACGCCCCAGATCATGTACTCTTGTTTGATCCAGGTAACATAGACCTTAGGTTGGGGCTGGTATAAGTAACCCTCGACTATGGTCCAGATGATGCAATGGATGAATGACTGAACGAGAATGATCCTGCCCGTCCAGCGGTGCAGGAAGTTGAAACTCTGGTAGGGTATGCTAGTGAGGATGCTTAGCACAGAGTCTCGAGCGCATAGCGCGATCGTCAAGGGTGTAAGGGCGAATGCAAAAGCACCAATGCGGTCGGCAAAGCCGCCAATACCGCTGCGGGTGTTGAATAGATTGGAGTCTTTAATCGGCGTTCTCCACGTCTTGTACGTG
Organism: Didymella glomerata; assembly: GCA_030271015.1. NCBI lineage: Eukaryota > Fungi > Ascomycota > Dothideomycetes > Pleosporales > Didymellaceae > Didymella > Didymella glomerata. The sequence continues at coordinate 806,589 of JAJOHN010000009.1, forward strand.
ATTCCTATAAGCCTATATAGGCATGAGCGCTTAGACTGAGGCAAGCTGAAGTGATTCGAACTTACGAGAAGGCAACGAGGTATGTGCAGAGGATAGCAAGGATGAGGACTTGCAGCCTGGTAGTGTGCTTAAAAACCCTCAAGCATTCAGGGGCGAGGTACCGCCTGATAACTGCAGACACAGATCGAACAAGACGGTAGTAAAAGCTCTGCCTGGCATCATCTCCATGTCTCTTATTCGGCCTTAACAGCCGTGCGAAGACCATTGCGAGCAATATAATTCCAAAGACTGCCCACATGACGAAAGTGTAGATCATCGACTTCTCATGATTCCCATATACAGCGTCGAGATATTCGCAGGTCCCGGGATCGCTGGTGCATGGTAGGTATCGGGTCGCAAAGCCCCAGTAATGGATTGCAGTGCCAGTGCCATCCTGAATGTGCCTTGCGGCTAGCGCATGGACAGAGGAATTGAAAGTCATCGTAAGGAAAGGACGCAGCACAGCTGCAAGCAAAGACAAAAATGGTCAGAAGAAGGTAAGAAGCTGTCAAAATTCTTCAACAACCGCGACTGCCAGCTCGACCTTAAGAGCAGGCACAGCAAGGCCGAGAACCACTGGTTCCACAGGGCAGATTGGCCAAGTCCTGGCGAAGACTGACAACTTGTCAACTCCGCAGTTCTGATCCTTCCTGGCCAGCATCCAGTCGCATTGGTCCCTGCCCAGATATCTGAGACATTGTGGGCTCCACTTCGATGACGCCGGGTCAGTGGGAGCGCAGGGATCGACGGCAGAGCTACCCGGGACGAGCATGTCGAACAACCATCTAAACGGCGGTGCAATTGCATGAACGCCTTCAGATGCTGTAGTGACAGGACTTTGTCAAGAATCGAAGGTAAGATGTGACCATTATCAGAATACCTTCTCCATCAGGACCTGGTGGTTGCACTTATCTAGCCCGGGCAGAAACGATTCGAAATGGTGTGTCGCGATCCACTTTCCCAAAAAGAAAATAGCAAGAAGACATCTGTGCCGAGCCACCAAAGTGCACCTTGAGAGAAATTCTAGAATGTAGCCACGTGCATGTCGTCACCTGTCAAGGCCAACTGCTGTACGGTCATCGCCTCCACTTGGTCGTATAGCCTTGGCTTAGGTAATGGCAATTTGGGTGCGGCATTGCGGCATTCGTGTTTTCGTGTCGTTGATGAGGTCAGGAGTATGGTGGAGGCGTGGAGATGCGGACGGGAAACATGAAACGTGTTGAAGGCGTCTGTGCGCCGGCACGCAGCCGAATGGCAGCAGCAACTGGTTCCTGTGACATATTGACAAGTTTGCAAACTTTCACGAGCATAAAGACTAATTGTGATGGGATCGTTGATCGAAACGAAATGTCAAAGTGTGTATCTGGTGTTATACCTACAATGCAGGGTTATCTCAGAGCCCCAGAAATGCTATCATATGTCATAGTCAACATGAATACTCCAAACCATGTTTGTGTGATGAATCAAACGCTGTTTCAATAGAGCCAAATGCTCATGAACGCCGTACCCAATGCTCAAGAACAGACTTCGTAGCCATCTACGGGTGCTCGTGCTCTGCTGCGCCCGTTGCTTCCTCGACTCGCTCCTGAATCAGATCGACCTGCTTGACCGGGTGCAACAGAACTCCAGGCAGACACATCCGGCCTTCGCCAGCCATCTCTTCCTCTTCGCCACCATCGTTGTCGACTTTGTAGCCCATCCATCTCTTCCAGAGATTCGGCGCGAAGCCAGCGTGGTAGTACCAAGTGGTACCAAGGAAGTTGTGCTGTCGCTCATCGGAGAACACTGACAACCTGGCACCACCAGATGCGCCGTTTCGACCGTTGTTGTAGATAGCTGCAAGGTACTGTGTGGGCCACTTGCGGTCAATGAAGACAGGGTGTGGCGCATAAACAGCCTTGAGGCCATGATGCAGGGCGCAAGAGCCTGGCCACATTTCACTGAACATAGTATGGCGGAAGTGTGACTGCTCGCGGTGCATGGTCTCAAGCAGGCGACGCGACAGGCGACCGGACGTGTTGATTGCAGTACGGCGTGGTGGCTGACCGTTCTTCTTGTTGTAGCCGGTGGTATCCTCATTCAATATCCAATTCGTGCGATCTGGGTCAAAGAGCGGATTAAAGACGATAAGATCGGCTGGCTCGCCTACGCCCCACTCATGCTTGTCTTCCATCAAGGTATGCGGTGGGATGACGTCCTCATCGATCTCGATATCAGGGTAGTCCTGGGGCTTTTCTGGACCCCAGACGTGCTTCTCTGGTTTCTGTAGTTCAGGCTGAGCAACGTGTGGGTTCGGTGGAAGGTGCGAGGACCAGGTGTTAGCTTTGCTGTTGGTGCCGTGCTCGGTTTGTACGCGCACCATGTGAGTGAAGTCCTCCCAGGAGCCATGCACTGATGGAACGTAAAAGCGAGCGTTGCGCTCCCAGAGACCCTTACGAGGCTGTGCCGCCGTCCACTTGGAGACTTGTTCGAATAAATGGTACCAGTGGCCTGTGTATCGAACGTCCATCTCCCAATGCCAGAAGTACTCGAACTCAGGGTGCTGATGTGCAAAGTAGGTGACGGGCATGAAGGTCGAACGGTAAGCACCGTGGACTGGTAGGCCGCGGTACATCGACTCTTCCACGCCCCCATATATGAGACCCATCTGACGTTCAGACCAGAGAGTACCCATGCCGGCAAACTCTGCTGGTAGAGAATTACGTAGCACCTCTTCGTACACATTCTCGTCTGCCCAGATTTGCTTGTTATCATCCTTGACGTGGATGAGGAAGTGCACCTGATACTCGCCGCCAGACGCAAGACTAAGCTCAGATATCATGGATCGCAGGTACATCAGATCTTCATCGTCGTAGTTGTAATCCCACCATGTGCGAATGAGTACAGCAGTTCGTGGGAGTACTTTATTGTAGGAAGATTTGGTCTGTTGGCGAACGGTCTCGATAAGGGGCTGCCTGGTCTCGGTCTGGTTGTCGGTCGGTAGGGTGAGATCAAGCTGTCGCTTCTGCATGGCCATCGCCTGGAAGCCATTGCCACGGTTCTTGGGCACCGCCTTAAAACGCGCCTTGTTTTTCTCCAAGCAACGGCTCACAGCATTGCCCCATTTAACGTTCCGGTAATCAACTTCTGGAATGGCCTCCCACACGCTTTCGATGCCCTCGCGATCGCCTTCCATGCCAGCTCCGGTGCCTCCCCTCTTCTTGCTATAGCCCATGCCATATGGTCCCAAGCGTCCAAAACGCTCAAAGCACACGTCGTCACGCAGGCCAAGCAAATCGTAGCTTCCGATGACGTTGTCAGGCATGCCCTTTGTCACGCCGTTGTAGGCTCGCAGTCCTGGCACAGCGATTGTGTCCTTCGCATCCAGATAGCAGGTCTCCACTGGACCATACTCTTCCACATACTTGAAGCTGTTGTAGTCTGGGTATGGACTGAACGGTATCGAGTCTGGAATCTTCGCGCCATCTGCCCTCTTGTCCTTCGGCGCATGCTGCTTAGTATCCGCCGGTGGGAGCTCAGGGTCGATGTCCTCTCTCGTGGGGTATTCTGGTACGTTCTCTTTGCGACTGACCAACGTCCGTATACCTCCGTGGTAGCGCTTCAGGAAGGGAAAGCTCTCCCATACTGGCGGCGGAGGAGGCGACTTGTATAACTTGAGCTCCGCATTCCGTATCGAGTCCCAGCTACTGTGCAGCAAGAACCATATGAACAAGACCAATGTGCTTGCGATCGCCAGTCCAAAGTATCTCGTGAATGCGCGAGGGTTTTTGTAGCTATAAGCGCTAACGGACGGCTTCGATGGCGTTTTTCGATGTGTACGCGACGTTTTGCGATTCGGCGCGAGAGGCCTGGCTTCGAGTGCGTTGTTCGGATTCACTTCGTATGCGCCGGAAGATGCTCGAGACGAGTACGCACTCGATGCGTCAGAGGATTCGCAGCTATCGTCATCGTCGCTTTCGTAGCGTTTGTCGTTGCTGTATTCGCCATCCTCGAGGTCGCGCACGACTTGGTTGTAGGATTGTGGTTTCCGCTTCGCTACTGTGAGCTGAGGCCTGAAGCCCAGCATGATGTATGACTACACGCGATACGCCCACTATCGCATTCAAGGGTGCCTTGTCTGGGTGGAGACGGCGCGAGTGTCGCCTGGAATGCGAAGCGTGGAGAATGACGTCTGTGTCGACAGAATCAACGGGCACGGGTCCAAAAGCAAGTCTCGTTACCAGAAACTATGCACGATCGTAACAATGCGTAGAAGACAGGTCGTTACGTCGTGAGATTGTACATAATCGCCGTCAAAATGTGGTTGAGTTGAGCCTCAGTGGCCAAGGATCCAAACAAATGGCGTTGCTGGGGCCAACACGGCAAGTGCGGCTCCTGTCCGTGCGTCCCTCTACACCCACAAGCACGACACTCACCAACACGTATAACAAGATGTAGCCAGCAGGCCCTCGATTTGGTTCAATCCGCTTTGCTCTGTTGCTCCAGCTCCAGTCTAAAGATGGTGAAGGATGGCATCTCCTCCAGATTGTGGAGGACACCACAGTACTCATCTGAGCATTTCTTCTCACTACATCCTTCCCCTATTTGCTTGACAGCCTCGCCCGCACGTGTCCGTAGCTGAAGCGGGAGCTTTGTGCGGATCTCAAAGCAGCCGGCGACAACTCCGCTTTGCGGGGCATTTGTCAAACCGGAGTAAGACGCCGCAACTTTCTCAACTTCGATCAGGAGATTCTTGAGAAGAGACGAAGGACAAACATAACATCAACGCAGAGAGCGGATTATCCACAACAATGACACACTCTCCTCTACTCCTGAAGCTTTTGTTCTTGCTACGTTCGAGCGAAAGACGTAGGACGAGTGCTGACAAACTTCACCAACACCACATTAGCACGACCAAAGCCGAGTAGGCATTGACAACGAAATGCCTCTTTATGATGCACGCTGACCAGTGGAATCGCAGACTAACATCTCTTTCTTCGGATCTTGATCGATCCAGCCTTGCTCTAATACATAAACATCGATTAGTGTAGAGGATCTACCGCCGCTAGTGTACCATTGGTCTGGAAACAGCCATGGAATCCCCCGTTTGGCGTGGTCGGGGCTTTTCCATAGCATCGGATCGACACAAGGCTGAGTCTACGCGGAAACTACCACCTACATCATGCCGGATCTTATAATCAGATGGCTGCTGGCGCGCAGCGTTCACTGCTCTGGTCATTCGCTCCTCATCGGAGTATCAGTATCACATTGTGTAAGAATACGACATGCTGCGATCGACTTGCAAACACCTGTTGCTCTTGGGGAGCCCAGTAGTGGGCCAGATCAACTTTGGTACACCTGGCAGCCAGGGGAACCGCAACTACTCCGGATCCAAGATTTGCAATAAAACATTCGCGGCAGCCAACAGTGCACGTATTTTCTAATCTGGCCATACTATAACAGTGACTGACGTCTCCAGACTGGGCAGGTATCTGTCGAACCATACGTTGGCGTAGACGACATGATCTCTTGGGCAACGACCGCGTACCAAAATCAGAACACTACCGAGCTATCACTTTGGTTCTCGCCATCCCGCAACTACACCGATGATTTCGATCTCGGCTACGATGTATGCTACCTCTGGATTGACGGCTTGACAATCAGCTCAATCGAGCGTGGCCAATCTGACAGTGGTCGTTGCCTGCAAACACTCGATCAAGCATGCTCAAGCGACCTGACATACTTGACGATACAGGTGGCCTCGAAGCTTGACCTGGGACCAATCAATACACCCACCGGAGATACCAGCGCGCTGCCAAATCGATGCACCCAGATAGCCAGCCAACTTACATCCAACTTTCCAGCCTCGTGCGAGCCTTTCTTCGACAAGTCGAAAGCCACGGGCAGAGTGACAGGCAGCCCGCCATCGATTGGCGGACCGTTAACAGGGTCAGATTCGCTGCTCGACAGTGCCATTTGTCGGCTTAACGATACCTACAGTCTCCTCTGGACTCAATTCGGAGAACCCAACACTGCAACCTGGTACATTGCCAACTGGTGGGTCACGCCGTTGATCACCGCATGGATACCTATCGTAGCTTCTGATCGACCCATCACGCTCGCTGCCCCTAAAGCCGCCCTCACCTGTCTACGCTCGAGCAATGTGAGCGAGGGGAGTGTTGTAGTCCCGCCCCTAAACGATACATCTGGAATGATAATCAGCACAGCGAATGAGACGAGGAATGGCACGACAAACACTATGCCAGAACCGACATCGGCTACGTCCTTGACCTCCACAGCAAAAACCTTGAGCGCAGGAGCCATCGCAGGTATCGTCGTAGGAGTCGTCCTGGGACTAGCATTGCTAGCCGCTCTGATCAACTCAATGATGAACAGAAGACGAGATCGACACCAACAGACGCCCACCACAATGTCAGCGCACTTCCCGGAAATGGGTGACACCGCAATGATCGGGGAGCTCGGGGCTTCAGCAGGGCATAAAGGCAGCGTCGTGTCTGAAATGGATAGCCCTAAAGAGCGAACAGAGCTATCGACGTTCAAAGACCCATTGGAGTTGCCAGCACACCCATGTCGGTGATGCTGAGACAAGAACACCTGCCTCACAGATGGGCCCTGGTCATGAGACGGCGTATGTGCTATGAGAAGGGCACACCACTGTAGCTCCCTTGATCCCCAACAACAATGAGCTCGCAGTTACCTTGACTACCTGTGCCCAGTCACCCTCGCTTCCCTCGTACTTTCCGGCGTGACCCCGTCCCACGGGCTCGCAAACACAACGCGATCGCTCTGCTTTCCCTCCCACGGCTGCCGTCCATGCTGCGCCGCAACGTTATCATAGACCAGCACATCCCCCTTCTGCCACCTATGCAGCACGCGAATCTCATCAGTAATATCCGCCAACCTCTTCAGGCATCCCTCAGGAATCGGCGTCCCACCGCCATACAGCTGCTGCGTGGCCTTCTTCCGCCGCTAGTCCGGCGTCCCTAGCGCAACGTAGCTCTTATAGTACGCCGTAAACCACGTAAACAGCACGGGCTGCTTGGTGATAGGGTGCACATGAATGAGTGGAAGGTGATGCGACACAACAAGCGTCTCATCGTTATCGATCCACTTCCAGGTCGTGTGGCCGTCGCGATTGTACCGCCGGATTTGCGCTTCGATTTTGGCTTTGCGTGTCACGGCATCCTTGCCTGTAAATATCTATTTGCCGAATGCTTGTCCGAATAGCGTGCAGCCGCCGGCGAACTGCGCAGTGTTTTGTACGTGACGCGGTTCAGGATGCCTTCGGAGGCAAGTGCAGCGATGAAGCCTGGGATCTCGTCTTTGGGCGCTGGAAGAGCTCGATGGAAGAAGATATCGGTGTCTCACCGCCTATACTACATGCGCGGTGGCTGTAGAGGAAGATGTATCCAGGGGCGTGGGGTGTCCGTGGTGACTCGTTGTGATTGTATGTGAGTACCTCCTTAGAAGCTTCGTTGGCTGGCACGACGTTGGGTGCAACCTCAGGTCGATCGATCACGGTGCCAATGACTTCGTACGGATTGAAGCCAAACGCGTGACCAAATTTGCCGAAGTCTTCTGCACTATGGATTGGGAGATCGCGAAAGAGAAGTGTGCCATTCTGAGCAAGCTTTCGAGTTAATGTGCTGTTACTTTACAGCGACTGAACGGCAGAGATCGCATGGCCTAGATGTAGTGCCGTAGTGCCATGGTACGATGCACGAAGCGCGAAAGGCGAAGTGGCATTCTGCGGATGTGGTGATCCTAGGTCTTGTTGATTCGAGGTTGATAAGGAGAAAACTTCGAAGACAACAGGGGGTAGGGCAGCAGATTGGAGGCCGATATCTCTAAACATGTGCTCGATTGTCGGAGTTGCCATTGCGAATGTTCTACGTTCACGAAGCTGTAGGTTGCACTGGGTACAAATACCGGAGCTTACATGTCAACAATACGGCACGCTCTTTCAGTGGTCCACGGCTGACATGCCCCGCACATGCCATTGACATGCTGTGTTGCATGCGTGCTCGATAGTGGGCGTCTTGCTACATTGATTCATACCTCGTCAGAATGAGTTTTATGGTAGTTGGATTGGCTTGTACCTGTAGCCGCAGCCCATTGCGGACCTTCAACTTCAGATCTGATTTCCATTTACATCTTTGAGATATTAGGAACGAGCCATAACAATAAGACAGCCATGTCCATCAAAGACGAAGAGAGCACTCACAGCTACATTGAAAGCCTGAGAGGTTGCCAATACAACCCATCAGGACACCCTCTCGATGAAGCACAACCTTCGGGAGTATTATTATGGACATGTACATATTTTTCACACTAGACAGACGAAGTGCCATGAACGGACTAGAGATTGACAACTCGCAAGCGCAGCGACTGCGCTCCTAAGCGCCTTCGTGACGGTCAAGTGTTTCCTTGGATCACGGCGCACCAACACCATTGGTTTGAGAACACACCCCCGAGCCTGAACCTACTCTCTGTATGCAGCTGGCCTGTACGTCAACAATCGATGCGGCCGTATGTACGTACGGTGGCATGTGGCATCAACGCGGCCTTCTTTTGGAGCGTCGAGGACGCCATCGCAACAAATATTGGATCGGTCTCATCGGACAACGCTATCCATGCCGGAGCTACCAGTCTCCTCTGGTGGTTTGCTACAACTCCCTCCTGCGAGATAACGAGACGGTGAGTGTCGCGGTCATACTCGACGTCCAAGCCGCACCCACCCCACTGATTGCGACAGCCAGCATCAACTGTGACCCATGGTCCTTCGCGTTGCCTCTTTGACTATCACGGGACGAGGCAAGTGGTGATAAGATTTGATGGGATCAAACGGAAGGGAGTAAAACAGCCTTGCGTGGAAGGAACAAACGGCTACTCATGATGAGTCGAACGCTAGTCAGTGGGGCTGCAGGAGTCGCGCAGATCATGGCTGTGTACCTCCCAACTCTTTTGGGCTCGTTGAGCTTGCGATCTAGTTCTTTCATGATCATTGAGTCATCATCACCTTCCGCACGAAGTACAGCCGCACTTGATTTGTCGACAAAGGGAGTATGCATCGATGCACACCACCAGTGTGTGTGGGGAAGGTGCGTTTGCTGTAGCGTTCGAATCAGCCTGTGTTCCGAGCCGAGGCGCTAGGGACAACCAGCCGCAAGTCAGCGTTTGTGTCTCCACCACGATCTACTAGAATTAGTATACAGCTCGCTGACCTCTTCATAAGAAGCTACAGCTACCTTCAATTTACACCAACGCCCTAATTTCGACAGAGCTGCTCACAATGACGGACTCAAAACCCCACATCTTCTACGACATCAGCTCTCCCATTCAGCCACGCTCTTATGCGCCCAATCCTTCGAAAGGCCGCATAGCGTTATCACTCAAGGGCGTACCGTTCAAGACAAACTTTGTCGAGATCCCTGACATTAGCAAAGTCCGCAAGGATCTTGACTGCGCCGCCACTCGCAAGTTTGGTGATGGTATGGGAAAACCTGTCTTTGACAGGAGGACGTTCAATGCTAAGCTATGGACGCAGGCACCGACTATTACACACTTCCAATGCTCCAAACCCCATCTGGCGAGGTGATTGGCGATTCCTTTGACATCGCCAACTACCTGGAGGACAACTTCCCAGACTCAGGCGGCCACCTCTTCCCCAAGGAGTCCACACGCACTGGTCTCGACTTCGAAAGCCCTCAGAAAGACACCACCATCTTGATACCCATCACAACCAACGAGGGCAAGAAGAATCAGGACTATGCCCGCTTCAACTGGCACGTTGACGCGACCTTTACCCACCACGTGATCCTAGTTGCATACTACATGCCCTTCAACCCTGCGACGAAGGAAGCTACACAACAAGTCTTCCTGGACCGTGCCAAGATGGACTCCTGGGAGCGGTTCAAGGTTGAGGGTGATGTGAGGGAAGGTCTCAAGGTGTCCTTCAAGCAGTCACTTGCCTCCCTGGCCCAGTACTACAGGATCAACGAGGGACCGTATCTTGAGGGCAAGGAAGCAAACTATGCAGATATCATTGTAGGAGGGTGGTTGAATATGTTAGCGGAGTGTATGCCAGCGGAGGAGTGGAAGGACTTCAGGACATGGCATGGCGGGGTTTTTGCCCGACTGCATGATGCGCTGCATGAGAACTACTACGTGTGCAAGTAGTGTGACAAGTAGTGTAATTACGAAACGAACCTGCTAGGTCTACGGGGCCATCGAATCCATAGCCTTAGCCTTAGCGGACACAATTGTCAGGTTTAGTTCACCAACTTAGTTGTACCACAGTCTGCCAATGTGAACGACATCATTCCAAGAACCATAGTTCCATGGCGCGAGCATCACATATTCTTACACACTCGCCAAGGTAAGTTGTATGCAGGTACAAATTGAACGCAACCCGATCTCAGGGTGCGGCTCGAGAGCTGGTGACGCTAGAACATGCGTCGAATGCGATGTATATTACCCTGCAGTAGGCCATCATCGATGCCTGTTGTACTCCTCACTGCGGTCATCATGTGCTTGCAGGGATTACCGCAATAAGCGAAAGGATTGCTTGGTACTTTCGAGTACTTCCCTCTCGAGCTCCGTACCCGACCCCAACACCCAAACCGGAGGATCTCATGGCATTCCCACATGAGAATGTCAATCCGGGGCCTGAAACGATAGTCCCTACATGTACCTCCACGTACCCACCCGTTCCGAAGCGGAGTTGAGGCTCAAGATCCCGGGGTTGAAGGCGGCTAAATGGCTGCTACATATTAACGTAAGCCTTACATTTCAAGTAACCCGGTAGACGAGGCTTGGCCTAATCTAATCACAAACGACTATGCAAGGAGCGTGCAGCGGAAGGATCGTCCCTTCCCTCCTGCAAGGAAACAATTTGCGTCCTTCGAGAAGGATCTTGGGCGTGTAGAAACCTCTGGCCAGATGTATTATCGTGAGGGCGCCGTGATCCCGAAGTCGATACAGCATCGCGGAAAAGCAAATGCATGCGGAAGACAAACAAGAGAAGGCGAGCATCTCTGGGAAAGGAAGGAGATAGGATAAGGAAAATAGTCCCATTGGCTGCGCCCACCTCAACTTCCCCACATCCTGGTCCGATGCTGCGCCTATGCTGAGCCTCATCTCGACACGTTGGTCTTGGTGTTATCCCGCACTCTGCAACGGGCCGCCAGCACCGTGAAATGGACCCCAACTTCGTGAAATGTGCTCGAATGGGTAAGCCCTGGGTGGCGGCCATATACACCAACACGAAGGGTACGTCCTCGGTTGAGAGGTGTATATAAGTCAAGAGACCTCGATGGTATCCTCACCAGCCTTCAGCTCCAAGTCACTAGAGTCAAGTCTTCACAGTCAAGGTCAAGCAATATGGTCCATCTCACCTCCCTTCTCCTGGCTACCGCCGCTGTCGTTGGCAGCGTGTCTGCCGCGCCTAAGCCCCCCATCGCTGAGCCCAACCCTTGGGAGGGCAAGGACCGCCATGTTGTCGAGAGCTACGGCAAGAAGCTCGACCAGACGATCGCCGCCTTCGAGGCCAAGAACGACACCCTCAACGCGGCCCGCACCCGCACCGTGCAGCAGAAGATCTCCACCTTCACATGGGTCACATCTCGCGCGCACTTGTCCAACATCACCACTACCATCGCCGAGGCCCGCAAGCAGAAGAAGAAGGGCAAGGAGATGATCGTAGGTCTCGTACTGTACAACCTTCCCGACCGCGACTGCAGCGCCGGCGAGTCAGCCGGCGAACTCTCCCTCTCTAACGACGGCTTCCGCATCTACAAGTCCCAGTTCGTAGACAAGTACGCCAAGCTCGTCAAAGAGGCAAAGGACCTCACCTTCGCCATCGTGCTCGAGCCCGACTCCCTGGGCAACGCAGTCACTAACCAAGGCGTCGAGGCATGCGCAAAAGCAACCCCGTTCTACGAGCAGGGCATCGCATACGCGATCTCGAAGCTGCAGGCGCCAAATTTGCACCTTTACATCGACGCGGCGCACGGCGGCTGGCTGGGGTGGGCAGACAACCTCGCACCCACCGCCGCGGTCTTCGCCAAGGTGCTCGGGCTGGCGAAGGAGCGCGAGCCCAAATCCAAAATCCGCGGCTTCGTCACCAACGTGTCCAACTACAACTCCTTCAATGCCAAGGTGCGCGAGAACTACACCGAGTACTCGCCCTCGTGGGACGAGTCGCACTACGCATCTGCGCTTGCGCCGTACCTCGAGGAGCAAGGGCTGCCGAGCAAGTTCATCGTTGATCAGGGCCGTGTTGCGCTGCCTGGTGCGAGGGCGGAGTGGGGTGAGTGGTGTAATGTCGAGCCCAGTGGGTTTGGACCGATTCCGTCGATCAAGACGAACAACACGCATGTCGATAGTTTGGTGTGGGTTAAGCCGGGTGGTGAGAGCGACGGAAGGTGTGGGCTAGAGGGTGCGCCGGTGGCTGGTGCGTGGTTCGATGAGTATGTCCAGATGCTGGTCAAGAATGCGGATGCGTCGTTGGTGCCGACGTACAAGTCTTAGATGGTGTATGTCGAGACTCTCGTGCGGTGGTCGATAGAAGAACCATAGATTTCTCGATCTTGGTCAATAAAAAGATTCCACATCCCAGTCTACTTTACTTGAGATATTCGGCGTGCAGCCTGGTAGTCTCTTAGACAGCTCAGCCCTCGCAAGCATAGTATCCTACCTTCTTTATAATTCTGTTCTCGTTCTGTCATGAACTGGGTGCCCTGAAGATTTTCAAAACAAACCTCCGCAGGACCAGCAAAAAGGTAGAATACATACAACAGCGGGTATTCGCTAGTGGTCACCCACCTAACTACTAATCCGCCGGTACGTTGCTTAAATAGGGCTGAGCGAACGGGAAGCCTTGTTCTCAACGTCCTATGGTCGTATGTGAAACAAAAGGTGGTTATTGCACAATATAATGTCAACGATATATGCCTGATTCAAGTGCCGCAGTCCAGATAGTCCAGCTATTGATGCACCAGTAAGGACCACCACCCCTCGGCCGACCTGTCTGCCGGAAACTTTCACAGGAGTGGCGCCCCTCGTTGTGCGTTTCGCAATAACTGCACACCACCATACCTTTGCTGTTGAGCCTTTCAGGTAACCCTGAGTGTGTACACTTCTTCTCTGAGATGGAAGTAGATTTTGTGGTGCTGTTAAGAGTCCATGTGCTTCGTGAAGACGTCGACAATACTTCCCAGAGGTAGTGAGTCGCGCAGGAGAGCTCCCACGAAGGCTGGATGGATACTGGAGATGCAAATGCTTCGGCTCAGAGGCTGTACGGTGCATGTGCTCGTAGGGCGGAGTGACACTGTTGTCTAGCTAAGCTGTGTCAGTATATGATGAAACATACGAAGGGATGCCAGATAGTAGCATCGACTGTCTGCTCTCTCTCTCCCCCCCTCCCTCGCAGCAGCAGCAGCAGAATAAATCGCCTGAAATAGCGAAATAATCATAGTCGCCAGGATGATTGATCATCAGGCTACGAGAGTCTTCTAGAGACCCATTGACTGCCTCCCACGATTGCCGGTATGTATGACTTGCAGGCGACTTTTACTGTAACCCAGGACGCTCTTTGGACGGCTGAGAGCAGTGTCGAAATGCCATTGCCTTCAGGAGCAAACGATCGATGCAAGGCTGCATTCTTCCACTGATGCGGTCGCCGACCTAGATGCGCCATAAGTTGCAGTAGTATGCAGCGCGGAAACCGATACGATCTTAACTGCTGCGCTATTGCCGACGCTGTATTCACACGTGCGGCATGCAGACCACGTTCTGATCAAATCCAGGGGCGATTTATGACAAGGGTATAGCTAGTTCGCATATGCACTGTGGATCATGCTATGCGGTATGATGTGTGAGCCTTACAGTGAGCTTCGATTCGATGTCGTGGGTGTAATCGATTTCGGTGGATCTGAACATGTCCAGGTGTCGAGGTGAACGTGCAAGAAGCTTGGGATATGAGTGGTACAGCCTTACAATCAGGGCCGCGCTGAACTGGAATATCTTCCGTGGCCCGCGGACGCGGTATGCCCTGATCTTCAACAACCTTTCGAAAAGCAAATCCTCACGTCTTCGCTGGCGATGACCCGAGACTCTGGCGTTCGAGAAGGTGAAATTAGTGGGACCTTTCTAGGGTCTGGGCTGGCGTCAACATCAGTCGCGAGATCGAGTCCCCTGCTTGGATCAACCCGCGGAAGACCTGCAGGCGGGCCTTCGCGCCAAGCTAGCTTACCATGTTAGTCGCGCCACTCTGCTGGAGCTCCAAACAGGACGCATGCCCATGGTCCAGACAGCTGCATTCATCAGGCGCGCTTGAATCTTGGTGTCCTTCATTTCAGGCGTGCTGCTTGGTGACTGCAGTGCTGGGTTCTTTGAAGATTGCAATAAGTTTCATCCTTCAAGTGGATACAGAAGGAGATGAGAAGCTCCCAAACTGAGCCCAATAACCGTAGCCGGGTGAAGCAAAATCCCACGCTGTAGGTAGACGAAGTGGAGTGTACTATGACCGTTGGGTCTTGAGCGCCGGGTACGAGGGTATGAATTCTCATCCGCGCGGCTTGATTCGCGGCCAATCCTCGAATAGCAGCGCGCTGGCAAGTCACTGGCTTCTCCGAGGCTGTTCTCATCCAAGCAGACAGTGGTCCGAGAGCGTCCAGGGTCCATCAAGAACCTGTGTATCAGATCAGCAAAGGCAGGAACCTCATCGACGACTCCAACCAGGACCAATATTGATAGTGTGAGATGAGACCCACGATGTACACGCCACGCGGTCACGGTGATGCCGCGCTCTGGCAAGCAACCACAAGCATCGCTGGAGGATCGGGAAAAGCTTCGCGCCGTATCAGCAGAGACGTTCGATGTTGCCAAGCCCCACGTTTCTCCACGCGGGGTGCTCATTGGCCAGACGCGCGCTCCGGGTCGGTGCTGCACACGGACACTCTTACTCCACGCTTGACCAACATCGTTCTTTGGGAAGCGCGAGGTTGACAGCTGCCGGGGCTAATAAGCATTGTGGCGTCCCTGGGCTTGCAACAGAAGGTGATCGTTTGCAAAGCAGGCCCCCAAGGGCCCGGCCAGCCCGTCTCGGGCATTGCAAGTCTGACTGCGTGCTTGTGTGACGAGCTCTGATTGGTCGTAGATACTCACTCCTTCACCAGCCAAGCAACACACCATGCCACCGCAGAAGCTTGCGTTCTCGGTATATAGCTTGTGCTTATGCCCAGCTTCAGACTCCAACCCAGGTTCAACAGCCGCTTCCGCAGTCAAGCCTCGTCTAATCCCTTGATACTCTTGGTACAGGCTCGGCGAAGCTTCACTCCTTCACAATGGCCATCAAGACAGCAGGAGGGAACAGCGCGTTCCACAATACCGTCAATGACTTCGCTCACATCGAAGACGTACGCAAGCCCCTACTCACAATGTAGTGTTCCACGCTAATAGCCTCAGCCCAACGAGCGTCGTCGTCTCGCGCTCGCTGAAATCGACAAGGCGCCTTTCGGCTGGTACCATGTTCGCGCCATTCTCGTCGCTGGTACTGGTTTCTTCACAGACAGCTACGACATCTTCTGTGTCTCCCTCTTGACGATCATGCTTGGTATTGTCTACAAGCAGGACAATAAGGGTGTTCTCCTCACTCCTCAGGATACCGCCATCAAGCTCTCGACATCCGCCGGTACCGTTATTGGTCAGGTCGGTTTCGGTGCCCTCGCTGATATCGTCGGTCGCAAGAAGATGTACGGTCTCGAGCTGATTCTGATCATTGTTGCAACTCTTGCTCAGTCTCTCGTTGGTGGCGGTCCCGGTGTTTCTGTCATCGGACTCATTATCTTCTGGCGTGTCCTCATGGGTATTGGTAAGTCGAGCCACTCTACATCGATAGGACCACAGTTGACCAAGCTTAGGAATCGGTGGTGACTATCCTCTTTCTTCCATCATCACATCTGAGTTCGCTACTACCAAATGGCGTGGCGCAATGATGGGTGCTGTCTTCGCGATGCAGGGTTTTGGTCAGCTTGGTGGTGCCATCGTCATGGTCTGCTTGACCACTGGTTTCAAGTCCAAGCTTAACACCGCTTCCGGCTACGGCACTTGCACAGGTGAGTGCCGTCACGCTGTCGACCAGATGTGGCGCGCTCTCATTGGCATCGGTATCGTCCCTGCCGTCTGCGCTCTCTACTTCCGTCTCACTATCCCCGAGACTCCCCGCTACACCTTCGATGTCGCTCGCGATATCGAGAAGGCCAACGCTGATGTCGCTCACTACGTGTCCGGCAAGAAGGGTGAAGGTCAAGTCGACGAGATCCAGGCCGCCACCACCCGCCAGGCTTCCGTCGCCCAGCTCGAGGTCCCCAAGGCCTCGATGGGTGACTTCTTCCGCTTCTACGGCAAGCTCAGGAACGGCAAGATTCTCTTCGGTACCGCCATGTCGTGGTTGCTTCTCGATGTTGCTTTCTACGGTCTCGGTTTGAACTCTTCGACTGTCCTCCAGGCTATCGGTTACGGTGGTGGTGCGACCGTGTACCACAAGCTCTACAACTTGGCCGCTGGTAACTGCATTCTCATTTGCGCTGGTGCCATTCCTGGGTACTGGTTGGCTGTTGCGACTATCGACACTGTCGGTCGCAAGATTCTCCAGCTCGTCGGTTTCGTCATGCTTACCATCCTCTTCATCATCTGGGGGTTCGCCTACCACCATCTCAGCGGACACGCCATGTTGGCCATCTATGTTCTCATCCAGCTGTTCTTCAACTGGGGTCCGAACACCACCACCTTCATCGTTCCTGGCGAGTGCTTCCCGACTCGGTACAGATCCACATCGCACGGTATCTCCGCTGGATCCGGAAAGATTGGTTCTATCATCGCCCAGGGTGCCATCTCCCCTCTGCGCACTCGTGGCGCCACCAAGAATAACGCGAACCCATGGCTCAACCACGTCATGCAGATCTTCTCTGCTTTCATGTTCGCTGGTATCTTCACCACACTTCTCATTCCTGAGACTAAGAGGAGGACCCTTGAGGACCTCGCACAAGATTGGGACATGGGTAATGAGAGCATCACCGGCGCGCCGGCTGCTCACCACAAGACCAGCGAGCGCGGCAGCGACGAGGAGCCCAAGGTTTAGGGGCGTTCTGAAAAGCTTTAGCATTCGTTTCGATAGATATCCCTCCATTCCGCGCGGTCGTGTATAACAAATTGCATCTTAATAATACATCATGATCAACATCACCTTAAAAGCCATATGCTCGTTCTTTTCGTGATGAAAACCGTGTCTTCTGATCTTTATCGTCCATGCATGGTCGTGATCAGAGTTCTGTACAGGCACCGTGAACCTCGGGAGTCACAAGAGAATTGCTAGTTCGGCGCTAGCTCGGCGCTAGCCATACTTCGTATTCGTCGCCAATTCAGGCCTCCCACCTTTTCCACATCACATCACTCTTTCAACACAGCATCTGAGCATGTCGAGCTTTCGGTGCATGATTTCGTTTACCGCATAAGCTGATGCGCCAGATGGATCCATCATGGGCCTAGTCGCCGGCGCTGGCATACATCTTACATGTCAAACAAGGCTGTTCATCCTGAAGCAAGGTTATTTGTAACATCGTCAGTCCACCTACCTGTATGAGCAGGAGGGACATAAGTGCCAAGGAGTCGCACACGTGGATATGGCCAATGATCACTGTACCAAGCAGGGTCTGGGGTGGACTTTACGGTCTTGGAATGTTCCGAAGATCAAGTTGCTTACATTAATAAAAACGAGGCTGACGCTCACTCAATGTCGCAATAGCACTTGCCCTGACGAGCTTACAAATTCATTTGTTTACCAAGCAACGTTGCACTGTTCGCCATACAAGAAGTGACGACTGACGACTCGACGACATCTTCAACAGGACAAGCCTGCGGACATGATGATCTCCAAACCTTAACCGTTGCGTACTGCGCTCATCGGCCTCTCTTCATCGGCTGCAACGTCGTGGGCTTCAGCAGCTCACCTCCCAGCTCTGCTCTCAGAGACCGGACGGTCCACGTTCGCCATCAGAGCACTCCTGAACAGCAGCGTGGAGGCAGCCAAGTCCGCTGTCGAGCACTACAAGCTACCGGCGGATACTAAGACGTATGGATCGCCAGAAGACCTTGCAGCCGACCCAGACATCGATCTCGTCATCTGCAACACCAGAGTCGACAAGCACTACGAGGTCATCATCCCGAGCATCCGGGCTGGCAAGGATGTGTTCGTAGAGTGGCCTATCGCAGGCAAGAAATCGCACATTGAGGAAATAGTCAACACAGCCCAGCAAAGCGGGTCCAGAGTCGCAGTGGGCCTACAGAGACGCTGGAACCCAATCGTCTCGAAAGCGAGGCAGCTCGTGAAGGACGAGAAACTAGGCAAGCTGCTCAACGCCGAAGCGCGCCAGTTCGGCGCAACCAACGATCGCGAGATCCTGCCTGCCAGCCTCAAGTACTTCTTGCAAAAAGAGATCGGTGGGAACGTCATCACAATTGGCGTGGCACACAGTCAGTGCGAAGATGACGCGAATACCTCGTGTGCACTAACACATCACAGCGCTCGACACTCTACTCTCCGTCACCGGCGACGTAGACCCAGCAACACTGCAAGCCAAGACGCAAATCCAGCGTCCAGAGATCCGCATCCGAGACCCTTCGACCAACGACATCACCGAGACAGCCAGGTCAGATGTGCCGGATTACCTCTCCTTGCACGCACGTCTAGCGCCATCCGCCCACGCCGTATCCGACGCAACACTATCCTTTATTTTCCGGCGAGGCCAGCCATTCCCCGGTGTACCAGCGGTGACGTGGACGCTCAACTTTCAGCACGGCGAGATCAGGGTGCAGTCGCCAACGAGCGGGTTCTTCGACGCGGATCCTTCGGACGAGAAGAAGGTTGCGTTCCAGGTGCACTACTATGAGGATGGTAAGGTAGAGGATGTGGAGTGGGGCTGGAGCAGTGAGCAGGCGGCGTTGCCTCTCATGGCCCGTCCGGTTTCGTCGACTCTGTACGCGTTTGCTGATGGCCGCGACGCGGGTGATGGCTGGGTTAGCGTCGAGGATGCAGCAAAGCGTGCGGTGTTGATCGAGAGGCTTCTCAACGCGTGAGAGGGGCTGTTGTTCCGCAGTACACTCCGATGTTGCTCTTTGTGTCCAGTTTTTCCTGCAACACGAGAAGTGCCTGGCGTTGTTTCTTGGGTCCTGGACGCTTCGTACGCCGAGTTGTAATTTGTAGAGGGCGCTTTGGAGACTTAGCAGCTACGTAGTCTGAGTTGCGGATGTGGCGTATGTCTCTCTTGATAATTGCATTCTTTCCAGTGGGTGTTCGTATAGTACTCCCAAGACCTGCCTATATATACACTATCATACACTATCGTCTCACCCTCACGTTCTTGCTAAAAAACCCAGGCTTCACATCGATCCTCCTAAGCTCCTGCATGACATTCTCCAACTCCCGCTCGTTCGGCTGCCAGCTCGGTCTTATCTCTTCCCACGCGCTAATCGTGCGATCGTGATCTGTGCAGCGCTTGAACGCCTTCAGCGCCGAAATAACAGCCAGAGCAGAAAGCCATGTGCGATCCGTGTTGTTTGCAAGGGCCTGCAGGAATTGAGACCACAATCGCTCCAGCTTGTCGGCTGTCCAGGACGAGTACCGTATGCCGCCGAAAGAGGCGAAGCCGTGGAACATGACGATGAAGGTTGTGCCTTCGATGGGAACGGAGTAGCTGCGGGCTTCCTGGAGCAACGCGTTCACGCGGTCGATGTCGCCAGATACTGTGGAGTGGTGTCGTATGAGCAGAGCGTAGGTTCGTGAGTTTGGAGCAATGGGCGCGTAGTCTTGTAGCTCTTTGAGCTGCTCTTGATCTTCGGCTTTCTTCAGCGATCGAGCGGTGTGCGTGAAGTGCAGGCCCACTGCTCGCCGGTCGCGCCAGTTGTTCATGAAGAATCTATGGCCTGGCGCCGGGAGGTCCTTGGCAGCGTGAAGTTTCTTCATCCGTTCAAAGACGTGCTCTGCGGCTGCGGGCTCACCGGCGCGGAAGAGGGCAGCTACCACAGCGTTCATGACTGCGGTGTCTACGATGTCGCCAGCCTCAACGAGATCCTGGTACGCTTTTCTCACAGCAGAGCCGTTTCGCAGCACGCCGTAGTAGTATAGCAGCGACACGCGGAAGTGACGATGCAGCTTAAGCTTGCGTGCCTGCAGCTCCTTCAGGAAGGTGTCGGCGAGCGTGTATTTTCCAGCCTTGACTGCGACGTCGAAGAGGACGTTCAGTGTCACGAAACCGGCCTTGACACCAGCTCGATGCTCCATGTCGCGCCATATGTTGAAAGCTGATGCGAGTTCCTCGCCCGACACTGGGCCCATGCAGCGACCGGCGAAGTAGATGGCAGTGGTCCACTCGGACTGATTGATGTGTATGTGGGCACTCTTCATGTCGTCGAGGACAGACATGAAGCGCTGCATGGCTTCGGGAGTTGGGCGCTCGACGACGGACAGGTGATGCAGCAGGCTCCGGATCGTGTCTGTATCGAGGTACACAACGCCGGGCGATGGCAGTTTCTTGTATGTGTCGAAGACTTGTCCGTGGGGCGATTCGTCGTCTTCCAGCAGCTTCTTTAGCCGCCGTATGTGGAAGAAGTCGGTGGCCTCTCGCAGCGGCCAAGGCTCGTGGTTGTCGCCCACATTCCAGACCAACGGCCCTTCATCTTCTACCAGGTTGTCATCTTCAGGGCGCGTGTCCAGCTCAATGCCGTAGTAGTCCACCATGGCCTTCAGTTCTTTCTTCGCAAACTGGCCTGCCTTGTTCAAGGGCCCTTTGCGCTCCGCCTTCGTCTTGAAACCCCGCCGATCATGTTGTTGCCCGTGCTCTGAGAGGCTTTTGCGACGTGCCTTGTCTTGTGGCTTTGGCGGGACAGCATTGTGCAGCGTGTGCATTCGTCTGGCGTGCTTTGAGCAGGAGCCGGCGCGCACCAGGGCGCGAATGAACATGGCTTCCATTGGGTCGCCGGTGGGAGCCTTTGTGGGCGAGACATGCTTTATTGCCGAGGAGCTGAAATTGCGTCGGGGCTGCTTCGTCTGCTGCAGGACGGGACATAGGAAGGACAGGAAGGGAGCTTGGTGCTGTGAGACTGCGGAGGTCCGGTCGAGGGTGCGGAGGAGGGACATGAGATTTCGAGCATCGTGTTCAGGGGCAGCGGCGTCGGGCAGGTTCCATGGGCTCAATTGACTAATGTGACTCCATGGAGCACTCCGCAGGGAAAGAACGAGTGAGACGGCGGGGATGGTTCGCGTCGAGGTGGACGCGTTGCGGCCGAAAGATTTCAAGAGTCTTGGCAACCTCGATTCGCGGTCGGCGCTTTTCGAGATGATCGCGAGCGTCGACGGAACCCAACCCAGGGCTGCATCCCTACTCACCACTCGTCAATTGCGCCTTCGCCCGGCCCGTCGCTCCCTCATCGCCTCCCGCAGCCACTGTTTGACTACAGCAGGCCCGCCCAGCGCATCGACAGTCGCAGTCACGCCCCTCCCTCGCCCGCCATGGGCCGCTACAACTTCGCTCCCCTGCGCGTGCGCTCGACCGCAAAGGCCCTCTTCGACGCGAAGCGCACCACCACACTGCCGCAGTGGTACGACATCGTCGGCGACGTCCCCACCAGCGAGACATTGGCCCGGCCCGTCCTGCAGGCGCCGAAAGTGAAGGGCGCGAAGAAGGCCAGCAAGCTGTTCAAGCCGCTGCCCATTGTATACCCGGAAGACAAGCTGCGATCAGACTTCTTCGGCGACCACCCGTGGGAGCTGGCGCGGCCGAGATTAGTCGTCGAGGACTCGGGAAACGATGCCAAGGGCTACGACTGGTCCAAGATCCAGCAGCGGGGGAAACAGCTGGACGGCGAGAGGTAGGACCACGTACCGACTGCCACAGTCTGCGGCTACTGACACACCACAGCGTCGTCCAGCGCCAGATGTGGCTCATGCGGAACAAGCGCATCTCCAAGGCCGAGGCATACGACCAGGCCCGCCGCGAATTCTACAAGCACCGCCACCTGGACGAGATCCGCAACCGCATCGCAAAGGAGGAAGCCATGCACGTCGGCGCCTACTTCGCCAAGGGCCCGCTCGAGGTCGGTGTCGAGCTCGAGGACAAGGCCTGGGAGAGCTGGAAGGCCTGGGCCAACCAGCAGATCGAGGAGGAGGCGAGCATGCGCGCCCAGATGTTCTCTGGGCCGCAGAACGAGGACGCCGGAGTCAGCGATCTGAGCGCTGCCGAGTACGAGAATGCCATATTAGAGTCCGATGCGCAGCCCGCCATCGCGCCAGGGCAAGCGGCGCAGAGGCAGGCTGTTCCTGCGCATGCATGAGGTGCTGAAGAGTCGAATACATGTACTGATATTGTATGTTCGTGTAGATATATCCATCATCGGCCACAAACCGGCCCAACACTAATCTTCACATCTTGCTTCTTACATTGAGACACAGCGCAGGAGAGTACACCGCACCCAAGAGTCTCCGGCAGCCATTCGGCAAAGTGCACGACAACACAAGAGCTTTTGTCAACCCTCATGATACCAGTAAGCAGAGCTCTTAACTGTACAAGCAAGCAGCTCTTTAATTGTACAAGCAAGCAGCTCTTTAATTGTACAAGCAAGCAGCTCTTTAGCAAGCAGAGAGAACGGGCTGATCCAGAATCTTCCGAGGTAGCTTGAGGAACTGAAGAGGCGCCTTGTCACCTGAGAAAACTTCTGTTGGCTACAAGAATTCACGGCCAAGACTCAGATCCGCGCCTTCAGCTGCGATGTCTGCTTGTGCAACTTCAACGCCTCTCGCACGCCCAAATCGATCAGCACATCTTCGCTCCCGCCCGGGACTGTGTAGCTCGGCACCGCACGGTAGAATGCCTCGATCCGCGCGCCCTGCCCTGTCTTCGTCAGGCCGAGACCGCCCATGATCTTCCTACGTCTTATCAGCATCTTCTTCGAGACAAGCCGGGGCATTGTGGAAGGCAGTCAGTGGCTCTGCGCGAGGCTCCTGCAACTTCACAAGAGTCCTGGCGGCTACAATCATTCGACTGTTGCAGACCCTTTCGCTCAAAGGTAAGGAATGAAAGGGGCACTCACAGACACTCCTCCGCAACATACTTACACACCATCCCACTTTCGACCTTCAGCAGCGCCGTCGTGCCCCCCAGCAGTCTCGCTCCATCCGCGTCAGACAGGTTCTCGAGCTCGTACACAATCTGCTCTGTCCATGCCTGCAGCGACTCGATCATGCGTCCGCAGTTGCCGAACTTGTTCCGCACAACTGGCTGCTCGATGAGCGTCTTGTCAAACGCCTCTCTCTTCAGTGCCCAAGAGAATGCGTCGTGCAGTGCGATGCGGCAGCCTCGAATGGCTTGGAACGCGATCCAGAGACGCTCGTGGTTGAAATTTACCATTGTTTGCTTGAAGCCTTGGCCTTCGGCGCCGATGAGATATTCCGCAGGCACCTTTACATCCTCGAATGTGACATACGTGGTTGCGGAAAGCGGGCCGGCAACGACGTCCAGTTTCCTCGTCTTGAGGCCCTCGGAGCGGGGAATCAGGAGCATGCTCAGCCCAGAAGCCCCAGGACCCCCGGTTCGAACAAGCGTCATGAAGTAGTCGCTGAACATGCCGTTGGTGATCCACTTCTTGCTGCCGTTGACAACATAATGCTTCCCATCAGCGGTTTTCTCAGCCGTCGTCTTGATGTTGCGCACATCGCTGCCGGCATCGGGTTCGGTAACTGCGAGACAGATTCTCTTCTCGCCTGATAGGATTTCTGGGAATATTTTCGCACCGAGTTCTGGAGAGGCGAATTTCTGAAGAGGAGGGGCGCCGACTACAAGACCGATGAAGATGGAGGCGATGGGGCCCGCGCGGATCAGCTCGTCCCAGAGAATGAAGTCGTGGAAGCCGTCCCAGTCTTGGGGCTTGATGCCGCCGGCGATGGGGTAGTTGGAGTACTGCGGTGGAATCGTTTTGCCGAAGGCGATTGGGACCAAGAGGCCTGCTGAGGCGCATTTGGCGTATATGGATGGGTCGACGGCGCCGGATTGTACCCAGTCTTCGCTGTAGGGGGCGATGTTCTGGGGGAGTCAGTGAGGTGGTCGTCAGGATTGTATGATTGGAGCCGTGAGGTCTGATTTAGCGGTACTACAGCAATTGTATGTGTGTGTGATCTTGATTTGGGGGGCTTTTGGTATCTCTGGGAGAGATGGACGCAAGGAATATCTTTTAGTGGTCTCATCGACGCATGATGAGCGTTCGAGCAGACGCTGAAGACCTTCTTTCTTCGACACGAAAGCTTTTGTCCGACATTCAGAAGGCACGAGAAGCTCGGTTCCCAGGTAACTGTGAAGGGGGAGGTACCTCATCACACCATGCTCGGACGTAGTCGCGCAGCTTTCGGTGGCTTTCTTTGTAATATGGTGACGGGCGACCAGTGTACCTGCTAGATTCAATACACGGCTCCTGTCGTTGTATGTGCTCTTACCAGCTTGGTTCAGCCCACGGCAAGCTGCTTCCGAATGCCTCTGAAAGCTGGCTGGCTGGCTTGTCGTCCACAATCCTGGTCGTGCTGTGCGCCATGTTGTTCGTCAAATTCACAGTCGATATATACAGAGGATCGCAAGCAAGGCTGGGGATGATGTTTGATATATTTGGAGGCTATATGCTTGGTCTATGAGTTGCCGAAGCTGCTGTTCGAGTCGGTTGGTAGTTGGACACGCAGCTGACGGACCGAGGCTGCCCCGCAAGCGCGTCTTCCTACTTTCGCGTCTCCAGACGGCAACTCTCGGTAACATCACTCTACCTTAGCATTTGAGAGCTCGCAGGCTGAGTACGACGTGGAAGACATCGAGATATATAGGTGTGTGGCTATTGCTTGACGCACCGCACTGGGGGCTTCCAAGCAGTCACTTGGCAAAATCCAGAAGTGCCAGGGGCGGGCTGAAGAGCTCAATCCTCAATCCTCCAGTGCGCGTAGAATTCGGGAGTCACTTAGTGTTTACGAGGCGGTATATTCCAACCTTATGATCTCTCTGTTGCCTACAAAGCCTTTGCAGATGACATGCTGTGCCTCCAAGAGCATGCCCGATCAATGAAACCCATGTTCATGCGACTGTGGCACAGTCGCACGAGCCAAAAACCTACACAACGCAGGAGGGACAATCACACCTCGCTTCTCCTCTCTCATCGCGATGCCACTCACGAGAGCGTCCACCAGAGCTTTGCAGCCGCGGCTTCGACTAACCGCAGGCATAGCTTCGATACCGCTCATTCCCTCGACCACGCTCACGTGCTCTAGCAACCGTCAACCACACACAAAGAACTCACCTTACCAAGTGATTTGAAATGCCCACGCTTCGCGACACGATCAAGTACATCATCTTGGGAAGCTACTGCAGTCGGGTTTCAAATTGCCATATTTGGGTCCGCACTTCCCCTTATGCTGCGGATTATATCAAGGCGGCCGTTGGAAGGTATTTACCCCCAACCTGTAAGGGATCTTTCTTGACGGAACACTGACTGGTTTCTAGTCCTGTCACTTCAATTGTTCCCAATGCAAATCACTATCGTATGGCGGAAGAAGCAATGAGGGGACACCTATTCAACCCTACCAGCAGGGAGAAGGACGCAATCAGCGCAGCGAGCATCATGATGAGGGCAGTAGCAACGACCCAGAGCTGGAAACTATGGGATGGCAGCAGCAAACACAGTCCTTCTCTTCGCAATCTACATGCCATGGAGGACGCGAACTATGCGCTGCGTTACTTCAAGGCTAGCTACAAGGGTGCCTCACCTTACAGTATCCTTGAGGACGGCCTTGACTGTCTTTGGGGGCTGCCCCGCGGCTTTCTCCCGCAGTGCACAGGAACTGACCGAGATGGGCGGTGAACTTGTCGACGACCTGAGGCTGGTCGCTGGAAAGCAGTTCGATCATGTTGAGCAAAACACGAAAAGCACTCGTGCTAAAGTATTCGTCCAGAACGTTGGAATCCCTCTCGCACAACGCCTGTTCTCAAGCAAGAGATTGCTTAAGCGTGCCTGCTCCTCTAAGCCTCTCGCTGAACAACTCTCAGGCGAGCTGGAGCCCCTTACCGTGTTGGAGGCCAAACAGATAGAGACCTACCTACCCAAGATCAAGTGTGATTTGAAGAAGACGCTGACGACAAATCTTCTTTTTGAGACAGAAGAACCCATCTCCACTTGACAGATCTCCCTCTTCAGGGAGCTTGAGAATCGCTACGCCAATGTCGTCTCGAGGGTAGAGCGGCTACCAGACCAGGAGTCCAAGGAGACGATACTTGCCATGTGCGAGGCAAAGCGTGCTAGCTGGGCGGTATTGGTTGCCAAAACTAAAACAGACGGTTGGATACTCAAGTATCGTACAAGGAAGTAGTCTCGCGCATCGCAGGAGAAGGCAGATACAACAGCTTGTAGCCAACACAGGATCTATTGGTAGTTGAACTATGTTCGGATAGGTTCTGACTACCTCCCATTTTTCTGGAACACAAAACTTGTATGCAACTTTTTCTCGACACCTGAGCCAGTTACAACACGCCTCGAGGCGATGTGGACTCTTCGACCATCGAAGTGCAATCGCGTGTACGAAGAGCTGCCTGGACTGCCTTTTCTGGCACCCTCGAAGCCGAACAGTTGTGACCATTCTTACATCGCAGCAATCGGACACAGTGGAAATTGTAGCCAGCAGAGAGATTGTTCGCATCTGAGAGAATTAGTACTTTAAAGTGACTCTGCAACGCAAGAGCCTATGCTGGGTAGCCAATTGTCCAACTTTCTCGGTTCCACACGAGACCACATACGCGTGGATATCTATGCGCATTGCCCTCGAGTTCTCGGACTAGCCCACAGCACTCCCTGACGGAGCGTATTGCGATGTGGGCAGATGCTCATCGACATTTGATCGCATTGCCTTCCGTGGCGAACCGTGGCACGGAAGAGAGCGGTCCGCTCGTTATAGCCTTCAGAACAGTCGAAAAGATGCAGATGGGTCGTCAATTGAGATCCACTGCCTATGATCTCTCCAGCAGGCGAATGCCGCAAGACCTACCCTGCGGACAGCCCTACGATCTCTTCTTAAGGTAAAAGATTGACTGCAATCATGTCGAGCGTGAAGCCGGTTCCCTCGAGTGTAAAGACGGCGTGTGATATAGGACCTAAGAGTGTCGGGACACCTGCTCTTCCAGTTTGACACTCTTAGGCGTCCCCCGCTACGGCAAAAGCTGAATCAGGCTTCCTTCGACAATCCCCAAAACTTCACATCGTCACAACGACATCTCGCTCTAACACGATTTGTTGTTTTGTCTGCGCATCTAAATCAAGCCAGGAACATACGTCTTGGATCGGCGTCGGTGACATACAAATGTCAGGCGCACGGTGATTTGAGGCTCTGAGGGTCACCGAAGATCCTCAAGTCGCTGGGAATCGTAGCGTGAAGCTGAGATGTGCTTATTGCGGGCTAACGCTTGCAGTCTGCCGAAGTTCCAGGCGGCAGTTGGGATCTGAAACGATCCTTCCAAATCGCAACAGTGGGTAGATTGTCAACTCGATCCTGCGCAAGGGTTGCATAAGTCGAAAAATGGGGGTGAGCGACATTGTTTAACATGGTGGCAGCACTTTCAGATCTTGAAGGATTTCTCGATAAACCCCGGAGCGGGCGTCCGCCAATCCAGACCCTGACATGACTCCTGCGCCTTGATACTTTGACCCTTGGCCCAACCAGGTATCGTTTTGGGGATTTCCCACGGACGCGGAAATGATGATTGGATGGCCGTCATTATAGTTCCGCACCGAACTGCCGTAGAGCTTTCGAAGGATTTCTTTC
Source organism: Didymella glomerata (assembly GCA_030271015.1). Classification (NCBI taxonomy): domain Eukaryota; kingdom Fungi; phylum Ascomycota; class Dothideomycetes; order Pleosporales; family Didymellaceae; genus Didymella; species Didymella glomerata. The sequence continues at coordinate 834,523 of JAJOHN010000009.1, forward strand.
ACAACACCAATGGCCAAATGATGAAACCACCGCGCCCTCCGGAGGATTACCATCAGAATCAGGCGATACAGCGCTTCGGCTGCGACGATCCGACCTCTAGCACCAGTCAAGCTGAGACTTTCGATGTACCAATATCGTGATGGTACCCGGGAATACAGCTAGCATGCAGAGGTTTATGCAAATCCGCATACACGATTAATGATGCCAGCCGTTTCCCGTAGGAGATGAGCCACAACGCCTACCGATATGCACGGGCATACATCATGAGTTCGCAACGGAAAGGTGCACGAGCGTCTCCGCCCCACGGTGGTTCTCACAGCCGCTGCGGCATGAACCAACATCTTTCATGGACAAGCATAATCGGAAATACGATGGCAGATTCAGATCCACATTAAGCACGATTTCCAGAGTCGCAGTCTGCGCTAACACAGTACAAGGGATTCTCCGCTATCGCCAACTTCGCTAATCTCTAGTCAACATGGATGCGCATATTCGGTACAGTTGCCCGTGCCTCGTTCCTGGTAGTCGTGCGGGACGAAGTCACGGTGATCAAACTATGGGCCCAGCACGAATCGTGACCAACAGTCTGGAAGTAGGATTCCCCTGCCAGCCTTAAGAAGCGTGCTTCGAAGCTGCAGCAGCCACAGTGGGCCAAACAGCTGGCTCTTTCGCACCGTCCAGACGACTGCGGTCGTTACTCCGCACTCGCAGCCTTACAACTTTGTTTGCGCAAGGCTTCTGGAAGCTGTTTTGCATACGAAGATGTCCGCAACACCAGCCTCAAATACTTGGGGTGCGTTGCTGGCCGAAGCCTTTGCGAAGGCTCCTGACCCAGATGAGCGCCTTCCAATCTCCAATCGCCCGGAGACTGTGTATGGCTCAACGATCCCTTTCCTGGTAGGTTCCACAACTCAACGCAGCCGAAACCTGTATGCTGATTGATGTAACAGATCGTGAGCTGGATCGCGGTCTTCTTTCGACTGTGGGTGCGATTTAGGATTGTGCGAGAGCCAGGCTGGGATGACCTGCTCGTGGTAATAGCAGCAGTATGACCATCCCCATACAATGCTCAGCAGCGACTGACGCATCCTTTCAGCTCTTCAACACAGGAGCTACGGTTACCGTCTGTCTATGTAAGTCCCATCTGCTTCGACCGTAATGTGTATTGTTGGCTAAGCGTATTCACAGCTATTCAATATGGCTTTGGTCAACACATGTTGTATCTTGGCATGGAAAAGATTGAAACGTACCTCATGGTTGGTGTTCTTGTCGACGTCTGCCCCAGCACAACACTGACAGGAGTAGATGTTCTACATCGCACACAACCTCTATCTTACCGAGACCGCCATCATCAAAGTATCGCTACTGGTACAATATCTCCGCATCTTCAAGGCCGGCCGCATGAGGTGGGTCTGCTTGACGCTTCTGGTCACAATCACCCTCTGGGGTTTGGCCTTCACTGTGATGGGATGGTTTTCCTGCGCTCCGGTCAGAGGCTACTGGGATCGTAACGTCGGGGCCAAGTGCTATGGATTTGGCTTCAGTGAGCGTGACAGCTTCATTGCTATGTTCCAGGCCCATTCATCGTCGAACATGTTCTTCGACTTTGCTGTCTTTGCAACACCCCTGATTCTGTTCCGCACGCCACACTTGCAGGTCAAGAACGTATTGGCTATGGGTGGCGTATTTACATTCGGCGCAGTGTAAGTTCGGTATCTTTTGGCGAAAGGTACGAATACTGACCTAGATAGGGTCGTCATGATATCTGTATGGCGCTTGTACTCGATCGTAGACCACAAGGCCGGTCTGTCACCCTATCCCGACTTTACCTGGTGGACGCCAATCAGCATCATCCTATCCTGCCTTGAGGTCGACCTGGCCATCATATGCGCATCGATGCCTATCTTCTGGCCCGTCATTGAAAAGCAGTTCACCGCTATTTTTGTCAGCCACGAGATCCGAGTGGTCGAAACCCGTGAGGAACACGGCTTGGCATATGAGCTGGAGCACACAAAGTCAAGATGTGGGAATCGAAGCCTGAGGAGCAATAGTGGAACATCCACCCAAGAGCTGACGAACGATGCGGAAGACCTTCTCTATAAGGAACCCATTTCCGTCGGGGTTGATCCACTTAGTGAGGAAGCACAGGCTCAAGGTCCGGAAACCAAAATCGAACCTGGGCCGAAGAGGAAGTGGGAAATCTAGTGTTTCTCATCATAAAAAATGGATTCTGTGCGACACTCACATTTGTTCGCGGCTCAAAGGTGTTTCATGTGACATGGGCTGTCTGGTTGCCAGACCTTAGGAGGCAGTCGCGGCCCCAAGCACCGTATACAACCCCGAACTACCTCGCACTACCTCACCCAGCGCCACAACAGGATCGGACTTCGGAACCTACTCTTTGTTTCATGCTTACCTCATCCCAGTGTATCAGACTCATGTGTGCAATACCGTTGCAGGATACTGGTTCCGGACTACGCCTGCCGATAGACCACCATGCAGGCAAGGAAGCAAGACCGCACAGCGCATTGCTTCCGCGCTTTGTATGGATCACAGTCGTGTTTCAAACTGATCGTTTCTCACTCGAAGAGAAGCTTGAGCATGGCTGAGCCCACTGCATGTCCGCCGTGAAGTCGGCCTTTTCGACAAGCAAAACTAGCGCTGTGCCGCTCGCAATTGCACACAGACTAACGTGCGACTCCCACATCTTGCTCCTCCCAGCTTGAAATTTGCAACATGCCACAACTAATACCTGAAGGCCTTCAGATCCCACCTGGTGTCGATGCCAGGCAGTTCTTGCTCTCTATGCCTGCCATGAGCCCAGATCAGATACCACGAGGAGCAGACATGACGATGACGCCCGACGGTCCTGACCAGATCTGGTTCCTTGTCGTCGCGATTATCTGCATTGCAGTCCCGGGACTATTCCTGATACTGCGAGTTTACACGAGACTTGCGATCATGCGGTGCTTGGAGCCTGCGGACTGTGAGTAGAACTACGAGATGCATCGGATTGGCGCTGACTGTGATGAGACTTTTTGTTTCTGGCGTTTGTACGAGAGATTCATCGATCCTTGGGAATTCTGGGCTAACTATTGACAGCCCCTGATCATAGCCGAGATTGCAATGGGATATCAGATGGTGAAATGGGGTGCTGGAGTGCACCAGTGGCAGATCACTCTGGGTCAGCTGTTCAATCAGCTCTATGTAAGTTTTGCAATCTGTGTGCACTTCACATTACTGACGTCGCCGCAGTGGGCAAATGTCGCCCAGATTATTTACTGTCCACTCAGCTTCGTCGTCAAGATGGCCATTCTCATGCAGTACCTCCGACTCTTCGCACCCTCACGCAGCGGCAACAAGTTCATGTGGTACGGAGCATGGGGTACGATCATAGCAACCTTCATTGTCTACACCTTCTTCACGTTCTGGACGATGTTTTATTGCAGGCCTCGGAGGATGATCTGGGACAAGCTCACGCCAGACGGTAAGTGCTATGACGTGAACGATATCATCTTAAGTCAAGGTGCCTTCAATATGGCTTCTGATGTTGTCATCTTATTCCTGCCAACTTTATCGCTATGGCAGTTGAACGTGCCGCTGGCGCGCAAGATGTTCATTACGCTGCTATTCGCAACTGGACTGATGTAAGTTGAATGTGAGGTTGAAGACGGACCGAGAGCTGACAACGGACACAGAGCATGTATTGCTTCAGCCATGCGCATTTGGTTCACCTTGGCCATATCTGCGCCTATTGCCGAGGCTGACGTGTCTTGGAACGGCCTGTTCATCGGAATCTGGACAACGCTCGAGGTCTCGCTTGTCTTTGTGGTGGCGTGCACCCTTTGCTTGCCTAAGCTGATCCAGGCGAAAGGCAGGAAGTTCAGAGTGGCTTTGTCGTGTGCCTCCGCTCCCTTCTCCGCCATACCGAATATCGTCCGAAGGAAGACAGGACAGTCAGAGATGGAGCCAACTGCCTCTCAGAGTAGCAACAAGCATGTACGAAACTCTTCCTGGGAAGACATAGAGCTTGATGACAAGGGTCCAAAATATTTCGAGAGCCGTGAGCATAGGCGCTGGCAGGAGGAGGCAGACGGTCGTTCGAGTCGGCCCTCAGGGGTGCTGAACCGAACGTCCAGTGCTGCTGGTGGTAGCAGCTACTCGCACCGACATGTCTCGCGACATTCCAATCCATTCGAGGACGGATTTCAGCAGCAGCCGCTCCACACTCCAGAGCTCTCGAAGCAGCAGCAACAGTGGAGATCTGCCTTCAGTCCCTGAGCGCCCACCGCCGATGAAAAGGGGCACAATCGATGAAGACCTCAACAGCGCCTTACTCCTGCTTCACCCGAGGTCCTTTCACTAAGGCCAGCACTTCGCCAAGTCTAGGGAAAAGGTGACCGCTCGGCCCATGCCGAACCTTCTTGTTCTGGCACAGCGCGATCAGAGCGTCCATCTTCTCGACCCACAGCAAGACTTCACCTTTGAATTGGATGAGGAGCAAGTTGTTTCACTCACTGGCAGTCGACGTTGCCAGTATTGTTGACACGAAGTCCTCTACGCAGTCGTCTGTGGACGGAGAAGATACATGTTGCAGTCAATCCCAGACTGACGTTCATTAATGATAGTGGCCTCTGCGATCTTCCGCAACATTTCCAAAGCACTGCACTTCGACAAGAAGTTGGTTTGCGCTCAACTGCTTTCGCTGTGAGCTTGGTAAACGTGGTGTTGCCCATCGTTGCATGATAGACGGCTTCGCGCAGGGCTTGAGGGAAGGTTGTCGTTACGATGCAAAGAGTGTAGTCGGAGCGCTCCCCAATAGTCTCAACGACCTCAACGATCTCATCATATTTGCGCTTGTTATTCCTGAGTGCCATCTTCAGTCCAAGTTATTGCTGTGCAGAGGTTGCTGAATGGGTTGAGTCCGAAATAGTAGTGAAGGGAACAAGGTCTGATGCGTCGCGAACACGTCGAAGCGCGCTTTCGGAATCTTTGGAATGGCTCGGCGGGCAGGTGAGAGAAGCACACCGTCGCTGCACTTTGCTCGGTTTAAGGTCGCCACCACTCCCGTGCTGCTACACGTACGAATGATGAAAGACAGTATAATGCAGTACAACGTATCAGAGATGCACAACGACGCAAATCAGGCTTGGTTGAACACAATGTGTTCCCTGAAGTTCGGTATTCTTCGCTACGAATTTTAGGTGTCGCCACTTTGGTCGGCGCTGGAAGCAAACAGGAGGCGCAAGCACAGGTACGCGAACTCTGCCCACACAACACCAAAATTACAACATCACTTACATTATACACAACGTGAGTGTGCAACAGAGTGAGTTCTCACGGCCTTGCGGATGGAGAGATGACTGTTCTCTTCTTCAAGCACCAGCACAAGGCCGATATCTCAATGAAAAGAGGGTTCGCGTACACCGGAGGTAGTGTGATACCGGCGACACTGTGCCAACGAATATGAGCAAGCCCAGGGAGTCATCGACTGAGTACAAAAATAAGGATAATCGTGAATGACCTCGTAAGGTCGTTTTAGCGATTAAACTAAAAAGAACAGATACTACACTTGATCTAAGCCAAAAGGCAAAGAGAGCTAAAGAGAAAAGCAGGAGGACGAGGGGCGGCGGCTTTTTATATGTGGTGGGAAGCGCTAGCGCTAGCGCAGCGGTTGCTGGGTGAACGAGGAAAGTAGGTAAGTGGAACACACGTGAGGGCTGCTGCCTTCGAGCACCTCTGGGTGACTGCGATTTTGAGTGAAAGAAGGACGCACACGTCATTATTGAGTCGAGGCAGCAGCAGTAGCACGTGACTTGCCGCTGAGAGGACTTTCGAAGGAATCTCAATCGAAGATTCCTCTTGAGGGGTGTCAAATGCGAGATTCGGATGCTGTGTTCACAATTGCTCGCGAACTGCGGGTAGCAACGTCATGGCAAAGAAAGTTTAGTCACCAGCATAAGCTTATCAGTCTGCATTCGGCTTTCATCGGAGATGTTTGTTGACTGAATGTAAGTGACACACGTGGATGCTGTTGCCTTCAATAATCCTGGGGTGAGCGCGACTTCAAGTGAGAGAAGGTACAACGACAACGTCACATACGAGGCGACGACCGTAAATAACTCGGCACAGGCTCCTTTATCAATGAGCAATTCGACACAGATCCTGTTGTGTTGTAGGAAAGAGGAAGGTACTCAGTGCCTATGAGTTGACTGGTTACAGATGACGCTCTGCTGACTACGATGATTCCACTGTTACGCTCGACTTTCTCTGCGACGTCGAACGACTCTGAGCATTCTGAATCAGTCGCTAGAACCCATTGACACAGTGCAAGCCAGCACGTCGCTCTGCTAGAAGAGTGTCCTTTCCACAGCCTGTCCAGCTGAATGTACTATAATCTTCTCTGCGGGCTGGTAGCCAGTCTACGCACCTGACTACTTTGTGATAACAATCCCTCTGGCGACTACACCCATTCCTTATTGCGGTTTCTTCGGTCTGCCACTCTAAGACTATCCTCTGCCTCAGATCTTAGCCTTCGTCCCCGCCCCCAGACGATCGAACAGGGGCGCTGATCGTCCTCCCCTGAACAGTGCCAACATCTCTTTACCCATCCACTGGTCTCTGCTCTTCGCCAGTCCTCGTTCCAGGTCCGCAAACTTGCCACCTTGTATAAGCAAACCCGCTCCATTCGCCTTACTGCGCTCATTGAGCAGCCAACACACGGCTAGCGCAATGTCCTCGGGCTGATTGATAGGCACACCCTTAGCAGCCATCTCCTTCGCATAGACATCTGGTGGCGCGCTCATACGCCTGTTGTTAGCCGTCAAGATAGGCGTGACGGTGATACCGGGGGCAATGACAGATATCGAAATGCCCACCTTAGCACACTCCTGCTTAAGCGCACGCATAAGCCCCACAACACCTACATCAAATCAGCTCAACGTTCCTGCCATCCAAACTCCACAAATAACTCACCATGTTTAGCAGCACTGTACAAGCTCGCTCCCGCACTCGCCAAATACCCTGCCAAACTCGCTGTAAGCACGATCTCGCCGCCCTCCGGATTCTTCCTCAAGTAGTGGATCGCAAGCTTCGTCGTGTCCGCCGCAGCATCCATGTCGATGTTCAACACCCTGCGATCCGGCTCTTTCAGCTTCCCATCGCCATCGAGCTCGTCAGTGAAGAACTGCTCGCCGTGCTCGGCGATCCCAGCGTTCACGAACACGCAGTCGATGCGACCAAAGCGCGAGTAGGCGGTTTCGAAGCCGGCGCGTTGCGAGGGCCAGGAGGTGATGTTGCAGGTATGGACAAGCAGGTGGGAGGAGGAGTGCTTGAAGCTTGGTGGTGGGGGTTTGAGATCAAGTAAGACGAGGTTGTGTTGGGGGTTGAGGGTGGAGAGAAGTTGGGCTGTTGCGAGACCAATGCCGGAGGAGCCGCCGGTGATGACGATGGTTTTGGGTGTTGACTTCAAGACTGTAAGATCAACGGCTTTGGGCTCGAAAAGCGTCATCTTGGCTCGTGAGATCTTTGGTCTGCTGAATAGATGTGGAACGGGAGCAAGGCTGGATGTGGTGATGAACCGAGGTCTGGAGCAACACTCAATCAATTCCTATGTGGAGAGGCTTATATGTGACGAGCTCAAAGGAGGTGTTTAGTATACGCGAGGATTACGAGATGCAACAACGAGCATGTGGAAGACGTGAGAGTCCTGTTGGGGCTGATACACTTCTACCTAGGTAAAGAGCCAAGCTTACCGACATGCGGGGTCGGTCTCGGAGGAGATGCAAATAGGAAGTTGGAGACTGACTCGACCCTGGTTGTGTCGAGGTCTAGTTCCTAGAGGTCTGGAGACCCTCACCTTGTAGGAGGGGATAGCGTACGAAGTATCATGTCATGTCGCCGAGGTGGTCGATGGTGACTCTCAAAACCTCCCAGAAATCGTTCAAGAAGGCCTGCAGGCGACATACGGCGCTTTCAACATGCCATCTTATTTTTTTTGTAGATAACTCATAGAGCCCTATCAATGGCAACGAGTCAAATTCATATACTCGCGATGCTTAATGTTGAAGAGCAGGCGGCCCCTTGCATACTGCATGTTCACCATGCGTTCTCAGGGATGTGGATGCCGCACAGACCACAAGTTAATCGACCACCTGGCGACACGGCGGCCTCAAGATTCACGAGCGCTCAGCAAACAAGCAGACCGACTCTGCGTACACCAATTTCTCGCGGAGCAAAGCAGACGTCATGTGGAAACTTACCGTACTGCTCGCCGCTGCGCTCGCAGTGCCAGCCCAGGCGCTGCACTTCTTCATTGACGGCGCAGTCCAGAAGTGCTTCTTCGAGGAACTCCCCAAGGACACCTTGGTCGTCGGTATGGCGGCCCAGTAGCTTGCAGCATCAGTCTGCGAGGGTTTCTGGGTTACGCTGACAACATGCAGGACACTACCACGCCGAAGTATGGAGCGATGCGACCAAGAGGTTCGAGTCGAACCCAGACACCGGCGTCTTCATCACCGTGGAGGAGACCTTCGACAACAACCACCGCATCGTCGCCCAGCGCGGTTCCCGCGAGGGCAAATTCACCTTCTCCGCGGCCGACTCCGGCCAGCACCGCATTTGCGTTACCCCCCAAAACGTACAGAGCGGAGGGTGGCTGGGCAGCGGCATCCACGGCTCCGTCAAGTTCACACTGGACATGGCTATTGGCGAGACTAGCAGGATCGAGAGCACCGATAAGGCACATGTCCAGACGCTGGTCGAGAAGGTTCAGGACTTGAACTCGAGGTTGCAGGACGTCAGGCGCGAGCAGATCTTCCAGAGGGTAAGCTATGCTACAACAGCCTGGAGCTGAGAGACATGCTAACAACAGTCCAGGAGCGCGAGGCCGAGTTCCGTGACCAGTCCGAGAGCACAAACGCCCGCGTCGTCCGATGGAGTCTGATCCAGCTTGCTGTCCTCGGTGTCACTTGCGCGTGGCAGCTGACACATCTGCGCGCTTTCTTCGTCAAGCAGAAGCTTGTTTAAGTTTGGGTTTGGTGACGATTGTTTGTGGCAATACCATACAGGGACGGAAAAGAAGCATGCTGGATCACATGCAGTAATGCATTGTACTGTAGGCTCTGGCGTTGGAAGGCATCACGTTTAGCGTTTGACATGGAATCAATCGACGCATCTTAGCTCGCACATACTCCTCCTAAGACGTCTTGGCCGCCCCTCGAAGAGCGTCGAAGGGAACGGCAGCCCATGAGCTCGACAGCTGAGTTGAAACCCATTGAACGGCTAGGTCCTTGGGCTCAACGTCGCTCAAATGTACGCAGCGTCGGCGCACCTGGATAGCTTCAGTATCGACAGACGAGCAGACACAAGGTAGAAAGGCAGAATTGACGCAACAGAAGCCGCTTTCGGGCGGTATGTTCCTTAATCAGTGCAGCTGATCCCAATTACACAACAAAGATCAACATTGTGGCGAGGTGATCCGTTGGCTTTCTGTCAAAAGTATTGAGTGAGAGGTTTTAGGTCCCCTTGAGACTCGAGTGTAGTAACGAGGTGTTCGTTGCATCTGGAACAATACTGTGACAACTGAATGAGCTGTACGGGTGCCTGCAGTTGCGTGACAGAACCAAAGACTCGAGACCATGCGGTGTACTGACGATGCCATTCCAAGACCCGTTTATGGAAAGTGGATATCTCCAGGCTGCACGATGCATCAATGTCGAAACTGTCTTTGCAAACCAAAAAGTTGAAGGAAGTGAAGGAGCGCGATCTTAACTCCGCAGATTCGCGTCTTGGCGCGTGCGCGCCTGCCATCCCTGTCAGTGAGCTCGAAAACATGAGGTACACATGAGCTGTCGACTGCCTCACCGTCGCGCAACCACCACCATCGTCGGCGCGCCCTTCGCGTCTCATAACTTCGAATACTCCACAATCCATCATGTTTTCGCCAGAAGCGTCGCTTCAAAGCGCGCGCAGCTCGTTGCGCGGCAATCGACGACGCCAGCGCGACTCCAACGGGCACGACCAACCTCGACGGAAGCGCAGTAAGATTGCGGAAGATGGCGCCTCGCAGATTACTGCTGGTTCGGATTTGAAGTTGGTGAACGGGCATACAGCGCTGAATGGCTCCACGGGCCACGACAGTACGGAGAATTCCCTTGTGATGGTCGACATGCCCGTTCGCGAAAGGAAGTCTGCGCCTCCCAAACGGGTTCTGAAAGAAGAAAGTGTCCAATACTTGGTGGGTGTCATGTACCGGCCTGGAGGAGTCGTCAGCTAACCAGTCCGCGACGCAGACTAAGAACGCAAACTACAGCGTGAAGAAGCTACCCAGCTTTCCATCCGCGCTCACACGCACCCCATATACAGCCTCCGCAGTGTCGTCTGCAGGGCTTGCGCTAGCATTCACCACAGATTGCGCTCTCGTCTGGGACTACAGTAACGCAGGAGGCCCTACAAAGGTTGTAACCCTACCACTACCCTTCAACCTACGACCAACAGACCCGCTTCCCATCGGCGCAATCGTAAAGAACGGCCCCACGAACGATTACGGCGTTGTCGCAGTTGCGCCATCGAACGGCCGCATCCACTTTTGGGAGAACATCGACAATGCAGAGGCCAGGAGCTTATACCCAGAGCGACAGCAAGGGGTGGAGGGATCAGTCAAGCTATACTCTGGCGAGATCATCACGGACTTGGTCGATATCGAACACGCGGGCTTCATCTTGAAATTCAGCAGTGGCAGACTTGCGCAATTGACTCTGCGCGACTCGCAAGGACGACCCAGCGTAAGCACTGCAGTGCTGAATGGGCCCAATGGTTCGAGTAGCAGTTTGTTCAGTCTGCGAGGACTGCTGGGCGGCGCGATTCGCAAGACCATTGCATCTGTCAAGTCGCGCGCATCAGACACGAAGGGCCAGATGGAGGTGATTACATCGACCAAGAACGGAGTGTTCCAGTTGTGGGACTTGAGCTGGTCAGGGCAACAGGTCTTCAAGCATGAGGTCGACGTTCATGATGAGATGCTTGCGGCTGTACAGGTCGGGCTCTCGGGCGAGTTGCGCACTCAAAGTGACGTACAAGTCCTGGACTTCGCAATCACAGAACAGGCGCGAACACCCGGATCGGTCACCGTTCTAGTGCTCGTGGCTTTGTTCGGACGCCATACGCTGGACTACTCCCTGCTAGAAGTAGGCCTCTCGACTTCCGGAGGCGTGGTCACCAGAACGATTCCTATTAAGTGCTTTGTTCAGGAACATCTCCCTGCTGAACCGACAGGAACACTTTTGGTTCCTCAGCCCGGACATACTGCCTTCGCACTGTTCCCTGGCGCTGTTGTGACTGCATCCCTAGCTCAGCCAGAAGAGAGCCCCGACACACAGCTTCTGGCAGATTCAGGGAGATCGAATTTACCCTTCCAGGATGCTGTCTACTTCCGAGAGGAGGTCAACGTCACGGTTTGCGGAGTTGCAACGGCAGCAACTACTCGGAAGGAGAGGAAGAGCACTGCGTTGATCTTCGTACAGGGCTCTGGGATCCTGCAGTTCAGCGCGCAGCCGCCAGTGACAGATGACACGCACGCGGAAAGGGTCAAGGTCACGGCTAGGAGTAAGCTGGAACAGGCCACATTCTTCAGCTCGAAGCCGGGCAACGTCATCGATTTCTCTGTCAAAACGCGTTTCTCATTCTCCGAAGAAGAAACTGCACAGGCAGCGCTCGACGTCAGCTTGGGGATCATTGGCTCTTCTTACGATTACCTCGACAAGGTCACGTCGTCAATGGACGAGCAGTTCAAGATACGTGCTGCTGCGCTGCGAACCTTGGTATCCAACCTGCGATCTGATTACCCTGCATTACCGTTCTCGACGAAGTGGCGATTGTTATGGCACGCTGAAAAGCTTGCTGCGGCACACAACCTTTGGAACTGGTACGAATCGAAGCTGCAGGATCAGCAAGCGCATCCAGACGCATACCCAGAGAAAGTGCTCATGAGTGATATCGTCAAAGCGATGCATGAGCGGTACAAGACCCCCATCGATCCTGATCTTGGCGAAACGGACCCAGTAAGGCAATACTTCTTGCGAGACATCGACTCCATTGGTGTCTTGATTCCCTGGGGCTGGAACTTTCTACGCACCTTCTACATGAAGGAGAGCGGCAAAGAACAGCCGTCGATTATGCAGCGGCTCAGCGAAGGGTCTGACGTTATGCTCGTGACTTTGGAGACGGCCTTTCATTTCCGACAAGAGAACGTTGAAGTCTACGGTCTTGATTCCACTTCCCTCGAAGATGGCGTCCTAAAGCCAGGTCAGGGTAACGAGGACCTTCCGCCATTCTGGACATCCACACACAACATTGTCAGCTCCGTACGCAGTCTTGTAGACGTCGGACGCAATCTGGCAGTCGAGAACTTCGAGGAGGGCCTTCAGGAGACACTGTCTCAGAAGATCGCCAAGGATAACCCTCGCATGGTACGGATTGGCTGCCAGACTCATATCGAGCGCTTCCAATGGATGCTTGAGCAGGCTGATGAGAAGACACGTGATGGTGGACAGATCATTTTGAATGAATGGAACAACAAGGTCCGCCCGGAGCACATCAAGGGTCTCATGGACCTTGGTCTGGCTACAGATGGCATGAACCTTGCCGAACACTACAAGGACATGACTACTCTGGTAGATCTCATCTGGGACGAAACCCAATGGCTGGAGAAGGAGAAGGCAGAGACCCGAAGCAAAATGGAGATCGCCGAGAGTACCGTCAAGCTAAAGAAGATCAAAGAGCGCATCAGCCGTTACTTTGAGACATACGGAGACGAATGGGCGGAGGCTTTTTACCTGAAGCACATCACGGAAGGCAAAGCCGCTAAGATGTTCGAGCCGGAGCATCTGAACCAGCGGGCTTTAAGCAAGTTCCTCCGAGCTGACCCATCTCGCGCGCGACTCAGGTGGATCAACGAGGTGTCTGGCGAGAACGACTACGAAGCTGCTGCTGAAGCTCTCTTCGACACGGCCAAGGAAGAGACAAACGTGTGGTGCAACAAGATCGAGTTGTCGATGTGCAAGCTTTCAATGCTCTGCCAGAAAGAAGAGAAGCCCGGCCAGGCGAAACGATCCAGCGGTCGATCTGAGGAGCCGAGCAAAGCAGAAAAGATCCGGGAGAAGAACTACAAGATCATCCTTGATCAGTTGGAGTACGCTTCCATGCAAAGTTTGCTGTTCGACTATCTCGAACCCAAATTCCACGACGCACTTGATGACGAGGCTGCTGTGAACCAGCTTATGGAGGCATATGCCACGGGCCCTATCGAGGCGCGACCAGCGCTCTGGCAACTACTCAAGCAGGGCTTCGATCAGCTTATCCACAATAAATTGATCGGTCCTGAGCTGATGATCGACATTCTCACTCTCATGAACGACACGGGCGGCGAGAAGGTTGAATCGATCATACAATCCAACGAATTCACTTTCGCCTTGAGGTCTCTGGCCGCCAACTGGCACAAGATCCACCGGACCACACGAGAGGGCCTCCTGAAGCTTATCTGGAAGCGGCTGTGCAACAAAGACAATTGGGCCGAGATCAACAACACCAAAGACATGTCTGATGCTGAACTTCAAGGATACTTGGAGCAGACCTACGTTGGTTGGACCTTTAGGGGCCTTATGAGGCTGATCGGTAAGTCTGCCTTTATCACACAAGTGAATTTTTCGACTGACGCATTTGTAGACAACGATCCGCACAACCGCGTTGTATGGCCCAAGCAGCTAACAGCCTTGATCGGTGCTGGCGGCACCCACGGAGAGCTCTGTGTGCGCTTCCCTGACGAAGAGATTCGTGGACCAATCATTCAGGACAACCTGCTTGACGACGAGATCTTGCAGGAGAACCTGGAGAAGAACAGGCTTGATGAATGGTTCAAAGCAGCTTGTCGAGCAGGCAAGGCTGCATACCTGAGGGAGAAGAACGAAGATGCCGATGCTCAGGCAGAATCTGGCGATGAGGAGGTGTCTCCTGAGGCTGAAGCTTCGGCCGCGGAGGGTGACACAGTCAACGGCCTCGATCAGGGTCAGGACGTGGAGATGCAGGAGTGATAGGAATCAATCAGCCATTGATGTTGGGGAAGCGAGGTTTTACGTTTCAATTGGGCGAACGGCATGGGAAAGCATTGGGCATGGCGTTTCCAAAAGAGCACCGCAGCCTGCGTCGGCGCTTCTTGTTTGTTCTTTTTTTCTTGTAGCTATAGCGATTGGGCGGCAGGCGTCCAGCAGCTTGTAAATTCTGCCAGAACAAGCTCGGATCCAGATCTCTTTGCTTTCTTGAAGGCAGTCAGTGCGGACGCGTGTTGCTCTAGTGATCTGAAGAGAAGCTTGGAGACGACAGGTGTTTCTCGCCGTTGCCGTTGGACATGAGAGCGGCTTTACAGGCCTCCCAGGCCCTGTGATTTACGCGCAAGCGCACTTGCCTGGCTACAATTCACGTCTCGAGTCGTGACCACGGTTGGGCGCGCACGTTATCAAGTAGCGGACAAAGTACGGTAGCGGGCACATTCCTTGGAGGTCTAAAGACAGTGAGGGCTTATCTACGACTGTACCATGAGCCGGGTAAGCATCCGGAGGGTTCAATATTAATGCTGATGTTGTACCCGACATATGGAGCTGCTCAACATGCAGGATGCGCTGCACGTCCACCTGAAACGCTAGGTTGCTGGCCTCGCGGAACGGCCACCTCTTCCGAAGCTGACAGCTAGAGAGACAGATCCTACGTCACCCTCTGAAGGTTTTCATTCCCAAGTTGCAGGGAGCAATCTCGTGCGACAGTTGACAATTTGCTGGGACTGCCTATCCCCATCTCGATGCAGCGAGATGTGAAGATACACAAAAGGCATCGGCACGCTTGCACAGACTGCACAACGGTTCCAGACCCTTAATGGATGCGAACCAGTTCATTTCTCGAGTGGAGCTTGCCCCGTTCAGGGCAGGGTGTGGCTTGAGCCAGCCGCGCCAATGAAGGCCGCTGACCGTTTTTTCGTTGCAACGAGTCCACTTGCCCAGGTTCCGGCATGGCAGCGGAATTGCATCACGCAAAGAAGGAGAGCGTCGCACCACGGCCAAGGCGAGCGTGTGCAGCGCGGCGATAGCTTGCAGAGAGGCGGTGGCAGACAAAGCCGGCTGTCCACGTCAATGCTGCGGCGGTGTTGAAGCCAGCGGTACAAGCCTCACGGTACGAGCTCCCCAGCGCTCGATGCACCGCGATTCGTAGGACGTTCCTTCCTAAACGAGCTCGCGGCCGAGGGACTGGCCAGAGAACGCAGGTACGACGGGGTCTCCATCATAAACAACAACAACAGCCGCGGCGACACGCATGCTGGCATCCACAGCCGCAAGAGCGGATGCAGCTCCCTGTGAGCTAGCTGTCGGGCTGTCGTCGCGGAGTGCATGAGAAAAGGCGCACGCTTGAATGGCAAGGCCTGCCGCAGTGAATGCTAGCATGCAAGTGCACTGCCAAAGCGCGCACTGACCGCTTCGCCCATGGATCAAGCCGGCCTAGCGCGAGTCCGTCCAGCCGCTCTGTATTCTCTCCCCAGGTGCGAGGTCTCTTCCATCGCGAGTCGATCTCTCTCCTGTCCGCACCTCCGCCCATTGTTTTCCCTGCGCAGCGATACTCTGCATTGTTTGCCCAGCTGCAGCCTGCAGCAGTTCCGCCGTCGTCGCCCGCCCGTGGATTGCATAGACGCCCTCGAGCCGACCCAGGAGACGACACACCGGCCTGCATAGCCCCAGCCGACCTCCGGAGACGCCCATCAACCCCCATCGCTCACCGCACCGCGACTTCTCTGCCTCGTCCGCCCGCACCTCCAGCTGCTGCACCCGCACTCTCCCATTCCATCCACCATGGCGAGCGGCAGCACCTCCTCCAACGTCGTCGGCGTCCACTACCGCGTCGGCAAGAAGATTGGCGAGGGCTCCTTTGGCGTCATCTTCGAGGGCACCAACCTGCTCAACCAGCAACAGGTCGCCATCAAGTTCGAGCCGCGCAAGAGCGACGCTCCCCAACTGCGCGATGAGTACCGCACGTACAAGATCCTCGTGGGCTGCCGTAAGTTCTCTCGCTGCCCCTATTATTCACCCCGATGCCGCCCGTTCGAGCGAGGGAAGGCACGGTCTGTACGCTGGACACTGCCTTGGCACGCATCCACACGTACACGCCATAACGTGCGATGGGCGTGTGTGGCACGCAGTGTGCTTGACGTTGCTGCCGGCTGCTCAATGGCGGTGTTGCTGCCGGCCCAAACTCGGCTGCCTACCAGTGCTCCGGCCCCCAACATTCGAACCACTCAACTGACACCATGCAGCTGGGATCCCTAATGTTTACTACTTCGGCCAGGAGGGCCTGCACAACATCCTGGTCATCGACCTGCTCGGTCCCAGTTTGGAGGACCTGTTCGACCACTGCAACAGGAAGTTTTCGATCAAGACTGTAGTCATGGTCGCCAAGCAGATGGTGCGTAATCCGAAGCTCACGACCCTTCATTGTCTAACGTGCGTGTAGCTGTCGAGAGTTCAGACCATCCACGAGAAGAACCTCATCTACCGCGACATCAAGCCTGACAACTTCCTCATTGGCCGACCAGGTTCCAAGAGCGCTAATGTAATTCACGTTGTGGACTTCGGTATGGCTAAGCAGTATCGTGACCCGAAGACGAAGCAGCACATCCCGTACAGGGAGCGCAAATCTCTCTCCGGTACAGCCCGTTACATGAGTATCAACACCCACCTGGGACGCGAGCAGTCTCGCCGAGACGACCTGGAAGCTCTGGGTCACGTTTTCATGTACTTCCTCCGTGGTGGTCTCCCATGGCAGGGCCTCAAGGCTGCTACCAACAAGCAGAAATACGAGAAGATCGGAGAGAAGAAGCAGACAACTCCCATCAAGGACCTCTGCGACAGCTTCCCTGGTATGCATATTCCTCTCCGCCTTCACCGAATACGGCTAACAAACAACAGAGGAGTTCAACAAGTACCTCAGCTACGTCCGCAACCTCGGCTTTGAGGACACACCCGACTATGACTACCTGCGCGAACTCTTCACCCAGGCGCTCAAGAGCACTGGCGAGATCGAGGACGGCGAGTACGACTGGATGAAGCTGAACAATGGAAAGGGCTGGGAGGTAATGAAGTCCCACCCCTCGGCAGTCCAACAGATGCACCATTCCAACATCCACCAGAACTCCTCTACCGCCGTCAACGTCCACGGCCAGCCTCACAGGCAGCAGAAGACGCATCTGCCCGTCGATCACCACCGTTTAAACGAGCCTCTCCCAAAGCCCGGAGCGACACGAGCCCAGCCCGGAAGAAGCCCAAGGGATCAGCAAGCGCGCGGAGCGGAAGTCAAGAGGAAGAGCGAGCTAGCACCACCCGATGCGGCCTCGAACCAGGCTCAATTCCAGCACAGCCAGCCCAACCTGAACCAGACTCAGAACCGCGCGACACCCGCACAGAGTCCGAACGCTCAGCAGCCGAGGCGGCAGGAGCCTGAGAAGGAGGGCTTCATGCAGAAGCTGTCTAAGATACTCTGCTGCGGCGGGAGCAGCAACTAGCGGAGCTGCTGTCTAGTCTTCTGCCAGACTGCTACCCGGGCGACAGGCGGCTGTACCTGCTGTCTCATCTGATTTCCTGCGTATTGCGTTGCATCACGGAGTTCGTTCATTGAGCGGACTTATCGACCACGTCTTTCCTGTATAGGTATTTTTGTAATGATTGATAGACGGGATCGAAATCTCCTTCCGGTATCTTAGGTAATACTCTCACGACGACCGAACCACCTCGACGCCAGCCTGGATCTCTTCTTTTCGTCATCATCTTCTTCACACCCGGCTTTCGCCTGTGCGAGCTGCACCCGCACAGCAGCTTGCTTTCCGGAAGCCATTCACACTGGCGTACGCGGCGTTGCGTCTTTTGGCGGCACGAAAGTTGGCATCTCATTTATCATCATTATCATTTTATGTTTGTTTGGCAGGAGAAAAACATAGCATGTAAAGGAGTCTCTTTCGCCGGGGCCTGTCTGTATTGTGGAAGAGCGATGGGTTCCGGCTTGTTTTAGTTAGATGACAGAGGAGCAATTAGAGACGACATCTTCAAGTTGAGCTGCCCAATGTTGCGTGATGTGCACATCAACATGTCACCAGACTCCCTTTAGTACCTCCGCCACTTCGTCGAAGCTGACCAACGCATCCATTGCCTCTCATATGCTGATGACATGGCTGCAAGCACCGTATCTCTGCAGGCGGAGTTTCCCTATGAGCACGGCATTACACTCATTATCACTGTTCACCTCAGAATCTCCAGGCCTCCCGCCCCTTCCGTACCATCCCGTGGCCCAAGATACATAATATCATGCAGACACTGTCTCCAAACCTTGCCATCCTCCTCATCTCCCTCGGCTTCCAAGCGCCACCAATACTGCACCTTGACCAGCAACCCCTCCTCGACCCCCTCGTCCCACAGATCAACGCGCATGCCGATCCACCCTTCGGCTTCGGCTTTTGCCTGCAAGTTTGCTGGCGTGAGTCCGATGGCTGCTGTCGCCGCACCGTCGCCAAAAGTGTGTTCAGATGCGACCAGTGACCGGATAGTGTAGCGCGCTGTGTCTCCAGCGACGGGGTTCTCTTTCCGTGGACGGGGTTGGTTGTCAGAGTCGGCGTTTTGCTTGAGTGGCACTTTACCGCGTTCAGCGTCTTGGAGGTACTGCACGATCTGGGCGCGGGTTGTTGCTGCGTATGAAGGGTTGGGACGACAGATTTGGAGGCAGGTTGGAGAGAAGAAGTGGCCTTTTGAGGAGGGGGATGTGGTGTGCCGGTAGGTGTTGTAGAGGGTCTTGATGTGCTGTTCGATGTCTTGAGGTGGTTCCATTGGGTGTTATTGAGCGGCTACTGGTCTGAGGGAATGTGAGGGAGTTGGGGATTATCGGTGTGATTTCTATGAATAGACGGTGTTTTTGCGGGACACAGTCGTCGCGGTGATGGGAGTGGTGAAGTCGGGGTAGCTGCGTGTTGGCTTGTCTTATACTACTGGTACAGTGAGAGCAAGTCAGCATTGGCTGGAGTGAGATGTGTCCTACACAGCAGAACAGCCTGGCATAGCACCACATAGGAGCCTAGCTCTACACATCATGTACCTTGTGTCTGTAAGCCTGTGTTCGTACATACTAGATCGCAGCCCGCGCTGAGGGCAAGTCACTTCATGTTCAGATCCTGTTACCAGATTGGCAGATCCTACATCTACGGTACGAGAAAGCTTGTGTCTATTAGAGTTCTCATTGGAGTATGCTGAGCCCGCAAACTAGTACTGAGTACCTCCACAACTGGACCCTGGCGGGGTGTTTGAGGTAAAAGCCGAAGCCGCAGCTGCCGTGAAAGTGACATGAGCTTGGCAACTGCCGCCATCCCGCAATCTGTCGCGCGCAACTTCGCGATTCCAACATTTCAACACGCTCACAACACCCCTGCAAAACCATCGACCACGTTCCCTTCCAACACTTCTGCGCCGCCAGATCGAACCAGATTACAGTCGCGATGGCGTCAAATCGCGATGTGCGCGATATGCTGGGACTGCCCATCGGCGAGGTCGCACCGCCGCTGGCGAGCAAGAAGTCGAAGAAGGGCGGACAGACAAAAAGAATACGTACGTCTTGACGGCATGCGCGAGTTCCGCGGGGCTGAGGAGTGTGCAGCTGACTTGTGTGGGTAGAGGGCGTTGCGCGCGAAGTTGCGGCGTTGTATGGTGAGCGACCACCACCAGTCGCAGTCTACGAAGAGAAGAAGGCGTACCGTGCGAAGAGGCAGAGCACCGGGCCTGCGAAGAAATGGTAATACCAATGCATGGCGTTGCGCGGAATTGCCCCTGACAGCGCACCTTAGGATCCAGCAGCCGTTCACAAACCCAGCGCGCCCCGACGGCCTCGTGCTGAAGCATTGGCGGCGCAAACCCACAGCAGCACCGCCCGTACAAGAAGGCGACGATGCGGCGATGCCGGACAGCGAATCCACCGACTACCTTGAGAACTGCGCCGACTACCTCAAGTACAACATCACAGTGGACATGCCAGACTTCACAGACGAGGAGTACGATGCACACCTGAGGAGCGACGATTGGAGCCGAGAGGAGACGGACTATCTGTTTGGGATAGTGAAGGACTACTCATACCGGTGGGCTGTGATCTGGGATCGCTACGAGTGGCAGGCGCTGAAGAGGCGAGAACGAGAACTGGCACAAGCTACGAAGCAGGAGAACGGGGAGGATGAGTCGAATGCCCTAGCGACCATGCCGTTTGCGCCACCACGGGACAAGGAACGATCGCTCGAGGAAATGAAGGCGCGCTTCTACGACATCTCGGCAAAGCTCATGAAGCTTCGCATACCCGAAGTCCAGATGGACGCCGACCAGTACGGCCTTTACGAGACACTATCCAAGTTCGACCCTGTCATGGAACGCAACCGCAAGATGCTCGCCACAGCGCTGATGAACCGCAACATGGACGAAGTCAAAGAAGAGGAGTTCCTCCTCACAGAACTCCAACGCATCAACATGGCCGCCGTGCGCCTCGATGCCGAACGCGACGAACTCCGCGCTCGCCTCGACGCACCGCAAGCCAACACCTCCACCGCCGCCGGTCTCCAATCCTTCACATCCAGCACCGCGTTGCAGGCCTTGTTCCAGCAGCTCTTCCAGCAGGACCGCAGTAAGAAGCGCTCCTCTGGCGGCTCCAACGCGCCCGGCCGTCTCAGTCTGAGCGCAAACGACATGATCAACACGCCCTCCGCCTCGAACTCGGCCAACCGACGCACATCCATGGCGCTCCCCCCGGCCGCCCCAAGCCAAACCCCCGTCAAGACACTAAGCCCGCACCAAGAACACCGCTTCAACGTCAGCACGCACGACCGCCTCACCTCGGGCGTGACCTTCGGCTCCGACAAACTGCTGAAAATGCGCCAAGCAAAGTCCAACGTGCAGACGCAGAAAATCGCCAGCGCGCTAATGGAACTCGGCGTCCCGGACATCATACCGATCCCGACGAGTAAGGTCGCGGATGTCTTTGAGCAGCTCGTTGCCAAAGTCGGCCGCCTGCTCGACGTGCGCAAGGTCAAGGAGAAGGAGATGGGCGAGTGCCGCGTGCTGGCGCGCATGAAGGCCGCCCGCGACGGCACGGGTCCCCCCACGACTAATGGCGGTGTGAAGCAGGAAGGCGATAATGCGGAGACCGATCAACAGGGTGGTGCAGAGGATACGCCCTTGGACGACGATATGCAGGATCAAGACGACGACGACGACGCGGAAGGCGAGGACGACGCGGGCGCGCAGAATACACCTGCGAACGCTGATCGCGACGACAACGACGACGACGACGATGACGACGATGCGGAGGGTGAGGATGACACAGGGGCTCAGAATAGTCCGACCGCCGATGTTGACGCTGAGGGTGAGGATGAGAGCGCGGCGCAGACGAGTCGCGCGACGAGCCTGGGACACGGGCATAAGAGGAGTGCCAGTGAGCTTAGTGAGGGGAGTGCGCCGAGTGAGAAGAGAGCGAGGAAGTAGCGAGGTCGTTGTCGACATGGATTTTGTAGCATAGCGAGGCGTTCTGAGTTGGGTCACAATTCAACTGTTACTTAAAGGTATGGGAGGTCTAAGCATCGATTCGTTGCGCTGAAGCACGTTCGAGGAAAGTTCCGGAGACTACGATCGTGTTCATGGTGAGTAGCAACACTGTAAAGCACCTAACTCCCTACTCGCCGCGCTATGAAAGAGGTAAGTGCACGGTGTTAGGTAAGTATGTTGATACATTTATATTTCGTTTCTCATGTTACAAATTGCCGCAAATGCGTCGAACGTTGTACACACCATACGCCAGCCAGCGATGGAACCATGGCCAGCAATGACTTCCCACACACCAGCCAGCCGACTGATGGCAGCCATGCGGCCCTATCATACCGTAGAGCATCCAAAGGCTTCCCTGCGGGATTGAGCCGTGAAGCCTAGGTCGCCGCTTATCTTACAACTTCCTGTCATGGTCCTCTTCGTCGATGCTCTTGTTGGAGCTGGAGGTGGTGCTCTGCTTCTCGAGCTCCTCGCCAATGGCGCCGTGCAGCTCCTCTTCGAAGACGGGCTCGGTCTCGATGGTCTCGAACTTGGTCTTGAAGTCCTTGAGCTGGTTGGTCGAGGAGTTGCTGCGGCGGCGGGCGTTGTTCATGTTGTAGGGCATGTCTTCGACTTCGTCGCCGTCACGGCCCCTGATCGATGTTAGTGCTGATTACTTGAGCGAAGAATCTGGTCGTGTTTCGCGGTGTGGATGGGCCGGGAATGGTGTGAAGGTCGTCAATTGAAAGTAGGAAATACTAGGACGTACCAATTGCCCTTTCCACTGCCATCCTTCTTGGTCTTGGTAGGGTCAGTGTCGGCATGGCCTGACTTGGCGAAGTAGCGGGGAAGCCTCGACTCACGCTCAGCGCTGCCATCGGCAATGCCGGCGTGGTCACGGTCAGTCCATTTGTGAGAGCGAGTCACTGTAAAGTGTAAGCACAACTCATCACTCTCTGTAAAGATTTGAGTGTCTAAATGGTAAGACAGGAGCTCAATGGATCAGGATATGGCGGATGGCCAGCAGGAAGGTGATCACTTACTGTTCGGTGGGTGTTGAGATGGATGAGCACGAGTTGTGTGAAGTTGAAGTCAAAGGCGGGCAGCGTGAGGTTGAAGTAGTCAGGCACGGGGAGCCCGGAGCTTGAAGCTTTCAGTGGGTCTGTATGGTCACGTAAGAATGGTCTCGTGATGCCTATGGCGTAGCTGCGTGGAGCCGTTACGATCAGCACACGCAGGGAAGCACGTACCTCACGATGCAAGAGTCAAAGACGAAGCGGGATTGAACGGCCAGATCAATTGCTGGAGATTGCGTGCTGAGCAGGTTTAAAGTGAGGTGAGATCAAAGGAAGATGCAGGAGCACGCGAGCTTGAGCGAGCGGGGTCAGGCGTAACTTCCCTTTATAACACCGTTAGCAGTCGGACCCTGTAAACAGCCATGGAAGCACTTGGAACCTAGCCCTGGCGAATGGCCAGCATTCCAGCCCGCTCTGTAGTCGTTCGTACAGTACTGCAGATACAGTCGGTTCCTGAGTCTGGCGTGACTTTCGACAGGGTTCTACGTCATGCTCTTCTCGACGCAACACAACACAGATGCAGGGAGGCAGTCAGTGTACCAAGATACCACCAGGGAACACGCTCAGTACCGGTCAACGCTGCGGATGCCTTCAGAAGCAGCAACGTTCGATACTCAACTCTTCACCAGGGCTGAGCACAAAAGGAACTCGCCCTGTGCCTCACCGGCTGTCTCCTGAGGTCCTTCTGCGGCGCTTCCCCAGGTTTTACTACTGCAACAGGGTGGGCCTAGCGGAGTGCTGCCGACGCTTTGCCAGGTGAGCCGAGTGCGGCGTGACCATCAGCCTGATGACTGTCCACCAGCCTGATAGCCAATCGCATTGCAAACCCAACTGATGACTGGGAACGCGCCACTGAAGTGCTTTCTCCGGCCGCCGGCAGTAAATCGCGAACTTTAGTCAAATGCGGCAATATCGCGAAAGTTGATTGCTCAGCGACCAAGATATCCTCTTGGTTTCCACTCTCCCTTTCCACTCAACTTGCAATTAAAGTTCTTCACGACCTCTGAGCGCCGCATTCGATTTTCGCCCACCCCGCTACCCCGCCATGACTGCACGAACACTCATCATTGCGCCGCCTTCAGTTGCGGCGCATCCCGAGAAGCTGAACAGCATTTACGAGATCCATGACCGCTCCTCGACAGACCTGCAGATGCTGGACCGCATTGCGGCGGGCCTGGCAAACCTCCCTGCCTCCACCTATGACGTTGTACTTCTCCTCACCGACGCCGCTGGCACGTCGCGCGAAAGCCACGCCCTCCTCGTCCGCGATGTCATGCACAAGATCGTTAGTGCCCTGAAGACTGG
Organism: Didymella glomerata; assembly: GCA_030271015.1. Taxonomy (NCBI): domain Eukaryota; kingdom Fungi; phylum Ascomycota; class Dothideomycetes; order Pleosporales; family Didymellaceae; genus Didymella; species Didymella glomerata. The sequence continues at coordinate 858,533 of JAJOHN010000009.1, forward strand.
CGGTGTGTTCAAGAGCCAGGATGGTACTCTGCAGGGCTCAGAGAAGACCGAGGCTATCCTTGCTGGTCTGGTCGAGGGCACAGAGGGCATGACCAAGCCCGCACAGGAGGAGCCTGTGTCAATACCCTTGAAATTTGGCAGGAAGAAAGCAACAAACGGAGCGAGTGGTACAAACGGCGTGAACGGCAGCACAAATGGCGCCGTGCAAGAGGTCAACGCAGACGGCTCTGTGCCTCTGAACCTGAACCGCATCAATCTGAACGGCAAGCGACCCTCACCCGAGCCTGCGCCTGCAAAGCCCTCTGGCGTCGGCTTTGTCGACTTCAGCGACGACCTTGATGATCCTATCATCACTGGCGAGGACGACGACCTGATCGACGAAGACGAGTTCATCACAGAAGAAGACATGGCCCGTCCTGTCGTCCAGCGTACGTACTTTTTACAACTCTCGTCCACCACTCACTAATAAGCTTTAGCCGCCGAATGCCGCCCCAAGCCTGGCAAGCGCCGCCGCGCCTGCAAGGACTGCACCTGTGGCATGAAGGAGAGGCTTGAAGCCGAAGACGCCGCAAAGCGCGCCGACGCCGACAAGAAGCTTAACACAATGAAGTTTGGAGCCGACGATCTTCTCGACGAGGTAGACTTCACAGTTCAGGGCAAGGTCGGCAGCTGCGGAAACTGCGCACTTGGCGATGCGTTTAGATGCGATGGCTGCCCGTACATTGGTCTGCCGGCGTTCAAGCCGGGTGAGGAGGTCAGGCTGCTAAACAACGACATTCAACTGTAGACGAGATCGGAGATGTGCATGAGCGGCGTTTGGGATATACCACGGAGGTACGATGGGGTCTCAGTCATGATATGACCTTTGGGCGGGCGTAGGCGTCTTGGCATTTAGACAAAATAGACAGAACGAAACGAATTAGATCACCAGCTTGGCAGTATATTCAAGCATATGACCGTGTTCACTCGAATGTTATGGAGTCTGTCAACCTGGCTTCGGTGTGAGCTTATACCTCGAAAAAGCGTCAAAAGCCTCCAAATATCCCAGTTCTGAGCATACATCATATATTGATCTACCTAGTAGCTACATGATCTACCTAGAAGGAGGGATATAGTGAGAACAATCCACCAACACCAGACCCAGCCCACAATCCAAAATAGCCGCCCTTACACAAACACCTTCACATCATCCTTCTCCTTGTCCAATCCCCACACACTGGCCCTACCCATCACGCTCTTCAATCCCTCACCCCACGTCCTCTTTCCCTTCCCCGGCGTCTCTGCCCTCTCAGCATCAACACTTGCATCAACCACACTCAAAGGATTGCGTGTCCTCTCGCCGTTCAACTCAGCCGCGCTCGATCCAGACGGATACAGACCCAAGCCCACACTCTGTCTACCAGGAACGCCCGACGGTACATTCGAAGCGCGGTGACCTGGTCGAGGCGGGGGATTAAAGACCATACTGCTACTTCCCAACGTGTCGTCGCCGTGATAGATCAAGTTGCCCGACAGGTCACGGGTGACCTCGGAGGCCTTGACCCTGTTTGCTTTCCTTGCAGCGGGCGTGGGTGTGGTGATGGCTTCGCCAATGCTGGCGGTGTCTTCGGTAACGCTGGGGTCGAAGAAAGGGAATGCAGAGGATTGGGGGCGCGAGTGTCCGCGAGGCGTGCGTCTGGTGCCTGATACACGGGATTGGTTGCGGGAGTGCAGCGAGCGGCGCGAGTGACGCTCGTTAGTCGAGCCGGTATTTGATCCTGCCCGGGATACTGGGCGCGCTTGTGTCTCGCGCAGAATGGACTTGCGCGGTATGGCCGTTGCTTGTGAGTTGCGAGCTAAGTTGGGGGGCATGGGCTGGACTGGTGATAGGGCGGCACGAGAGATGACCTTCGATTCTGGGATGGGAGTAATCTTGCCGAGCGTGTAACAGGATGACATGTTCTCTTTGCCGCCGTGCTCCTTGGCTAGATAATGTGGTGTTGGCTCGCGTTCACTTGTGCGCTTCAGTTCACGGTCCTTGTTCTTGAGCGGACTGTTGCGCTTGCTGCTTCTCTTCTCACGTAAAGCACTTCTTCTTGAATCGAGATTCAGTGGAGGTAGCGTGTATTGGCCAGGCTTGACGGTTGTTCTCTTCTCGTAGTCTTCAATGTCATCCTCTTCGTCTGTGTAGACACTCTCGCTCAGATCTGCGTTGTCGTAGATCTCGGAACCCGTAAGGTCATTCAAGCTAGCTTTCAGCTCCGATACAAGGAGACTCTTGCGGGTACTCGCTCGTCGGAGCATTGCAGCACTTGCAGTAGGCATGGTCGTTGCTGGGCGCGGCGGTGTCTCGGCCCTCTTCCCATCTTTCGCCAGAGACTTTGTTGACCGGTGCTTACGCAGACTGCCCGGAAACCTTTGCTCTGATTTCTCCTGTGAAGGCGTGCTTGGTACTTCTTTCTCTTTGCCCTCTTCAACGTCGTCATTCGGCTTGACGATAGTGTTGGTTCTTGTCGGCGAGAGGAATTTCCGTGATCTCTTCTGCTTCTCTGTGAGGAACGCAGGCGGAGATCTGTAGCTTGATGATGAGGCGCGGTAGCCGGCGCTGAAGAATGGTGACTGAGCAGAAGCTCGTTTCCGTATATATGAGCTACGCTTATCCTCCATTGTACGACGATCACCCAGGCTACTGCGGGTGGAGGATCGCACGACACGAATACTGTGTCGCTCTTCTGTCGGTGTTGTGACTTTGGGTCGGCGGGAACGAGTAGTGGGTGCTTGAGGACAGGCTGTAGGCACAGTGGACAGACTGCTTGTACGTCTAGAAAACGAGCTCGAGCTCATGGCTCGGCGTAGCGACCCGAAGTTATTGTTATTCCTTGATGGGGAGTAAGTGTGGCGCCCGTGTCCCTGCAGTCGTATCCGTCAGCACAGACGCTTCAAGCAGAGGTATATCATCGGTGAGATGTGTGGCGTGTGAAGGATGTTGAAAGGGACGGAATGTGCTCACTATCAAGACGTTAGCAATCGGTCTTGATAGAGGTGCTTAACACGTACCCATGCCTGTTATACGTCGGTTGACAGGAAGTCCTGAGCTGCGATGTATTTGATCTCGGTACACAGTCGTAGTTCGGCGCTTGTGTTTTCGAAAGGAGCTTGTAGAATTGTGCGAGGTGCGTTTCGCCAGTTCAACAGCGATCTTCATCGAGTCGGCGGGGCGGTCTGAAGGCGCAGAGTTGTCGTTAATGTATCCATATGGAGAATCATCGAAGTCATCAAGTATGCGAGTGTCGCCGTCATTCATGGAATCTGTTGCTGAAATGCTGTGTCTGTGATCATAGGGGAGATTGACATCGATCTTTGGTGGGTGTTCGGGGGTTCGCTCCAGATAGGCATCATCGTGATCTTTACCCTTCTCAAGATCTTCTTCTTCGTTGTCTGGCCAGCCGATAGGAATGAACGTTGGCCGTGAGATCTCGGACTTCCTTGGGCTTCTTGGGCTTCCGGTCTTGGGACTGAGGTAGCTCTTTACCTGCTTCCTTCTTCGGCAGATACAAAAAATGCACACAGCGAGCAGTGCTGTGCCGCAGATGGAAGCAAGGACAATGCCAACAATGACGCCCGTGCGTTGACCGCTTGTGTCCGTTTTGGTGGTGTCAAATGTGTCACCATGACCAGACACTGTGGAATCGTTTTTGGCAGTAGAATCCATCGCCGCCAAAAGTGTGATGTTGAATGCCTGAGATTCTCTGAGGCTACCATCCTTGGATGTAGCCGCCATGGTGCATGATACAATCTGCGACGGTACATCTTTAGGCACTGTGCCAAAGATTGTGAACGTGTTTGGATTGAAGTGCATGTACTCTGAGAGCGTTGCAAAATCGACTGTTACGATTTCGTCATCTTTAGCCAGTATTGATCGTGATAACGGGGCCTTGAAGAGCTCTCCCAGAGTGACGTTAAGGGTGGCAACAGTGCCGGAGAAGAGCTCTGAGACTACGTTCAAGCGTATAGTATACTGAGCCAAATCACCATATATGTCATTCGCAGATACCGTAAGATCTTGTGACAAAAGCTCGTTGGGTGCCGTTCCGGAGACGGCGAATGACTTGTCGTCGAAGCTCAGCCAGTCTGGTAGTTCAGCAGACGGGGATTGTATGTCCCTGTCGCTGATAACCGACTGATCGAGATAGAGCTTACTTTTGAGGCCGATGATGTGAACCTCATCGCCCTTGGTGACGTTCAGGGTCTGTATAGCTGGCTGGAAATACAGCTCATGAACGCTTGTCGAGAGCGCGAACTGAATAGTGGCGGAAGCGTATCCTGGCGCATCCGATGCGATCAAGAGGATGCCGAATGATTGTGGTATACTTGTCGGTGGAGTCGTTCCAGCGAGACGCAATGTCGAGGCATCAAAGCTGATCCATGCAGGGAGTGGAGTATGATCGGAGAGGGTCGCAAAGTACGAAAATTTGCTGTCTGAGTCGAAAAGATCCGAGGGGAAGGTTATTTCGAAGTTCTGAGAAGACTTGATTGCGAGAGTGGTAGGGCCGGACAAGGGACCAGCTGCTGATAGAGCTTGCGAAACGTTTGCAACCAAACTTGGTCCGTCGCCTTTGGCTACAAGCAAGGTCGAATCCATGTTCACAACAGCCCCAGCTGCCCCCGCTGCGGAGATCGTGAAGGATGCTGTCCCGGCATCGCGCGCTCCAGGTATTCCAGAAAGCTTCCCTGTCTTCTCGTCGATCGATAACCAGGAGGGGCTGTTGTCTAGCGAATATGAAAGGCTGCCTGCGTCTGACTTGAAAGTTGTTGGCGCAAACTGGAACAAGTATGATTCGCCGACATATGCGATCGGCGGGAATTGAGAGTTCAACGGATAGCTGACTTGTGGTACAGCACGAACAATGGCGAGCAAAGCAGCAAAAGCTGCGATGCGCATCGCCATAGCACTGGTAGTATGTTAGCGAGCTCAAGTTTGAATCACGAATCTCTTACAAGAGTGATGCTGCCATAGCAACAGGTCACAAGTGTCGGTCGTCGCAGAAGTGAGTGTAGATCTTAGGAGCGGACATGCTGAAAGCCTTTCGTCACTGACAGCCATCTCTTTCCGAGCCGTGGAATTCGTCGTCGCGCTCGGACGCGTGGTCGCGTTGCTGTGCCGTCCGCCTTACGTGCTGTCGGAGAGATGGCAGAGGAATGCAAAGGTCGCGAAGGAGCATAGGGGTGGCGACTGCAAGGGAGGACCATCCTGCCACCTCAGCATACTTGAGACCAGCCATGGACTGCCCAAGATCAAGGCCTCCAGGCTCATTCTACGATAGCCAGCTCCATTTTGAGTGCTGTTCGCCCCGGACCATAGTAGTCTGGTAGTCGTTCGACTTGCTGGAACCCGCAAGACGCGTACAGACTTCTGGCTGGGCTGCGAGCCTCATCAACCCACAGAACGATTGTTCGACAGCCCCCTTTGTTCATTTGCTGGGCAAGGGAATGTACGAGACATCTGGCGATACCTTTACCCCTCTCTTGCTCGATGGTTGCCAACTTGTGTAGCCAGGCCAGGCTCTTCTGTCTTTGAAACACGAGATAGCCAACAACCTCCTGGCTTCCTTCCCTTGAGGCCAAGATGAGGCCAATATTCTTCTTCTTTAGCTCGACACTATAATCAAAGGCCTCGCTTGAAGGGAAGATCTTTTTTTCGAGCTTTGCGACCTTCGCCGCTAAAGTCTCGCGGTCTTTGGGTGGACACGCCGTGATTACTCGCAAGACTATGCCGGGAGGGACGGCGACCGCATGATTCGTCGTCGTCATCGCCTGTCACTGGACTGAAATGAGCCCACGCTGTGTGGCAACTAGCTGTTTCGTGCAGGTCGTGCGGTGAAAGCGTTCAGCGGGAGACCGCGTTTGTGTACCACACAGGATGATTTGACAATGTATACAAGCCTCGCCTTGGTGGCGAAAGGCAGTCCTAGACGTATACAATGCCTTGTGTGCGTCGTGGTGTAGAATTGACAAGGAAGTGGGTGCAGAAAAGCTTGATTGGTCGGCGCCTTGCTCGTGACTGCGCGCCGAAAGATTCGCGCTTGCTGCCACGACGCGCCTGTCGCTCCTGCATGACACTGTAACTGCGGCCTAGCAAAAGCTCGGTAAACAACGATGAACGTGCGAACGTCTGGATGGTCATTCACAATAACTCGCCCACAGCGATAGCATTCACGTCTGGTGCTATCATCAGAGGCGGAGTGAAGCGCGCTGGGCTCTCAAGATGCCCGGAAAGAGGAAGAGGCCGTATTCGAATGTCGACTTCACGCTGAAGCGGGTGTTCAAGAAGCCATGTTTTCGGTAAGTCAGAAGCTCGCAGGCTCGAACAATTGTTCTTAAGATTCCAGGCCTCTGCAACGCGAAGTCATCATGGCGACTTTGGAGGGTGAGGACGTCTTTCTCCAGGCAGCTACATCATTTGGCAAGAGTCTGTGCTACCAACTGCCAGCTGTGGTCGATCTCGGCAGTATGTTAACTTACCAAACGAATTCAACCAATTACTGACTGTGTAGTCACTATTGTCGTTTCTCCACTTTTGGCACTCATGGTAAGCCAACATGCGCAATGAAGGAATGTAGAATTGACATCTTCAGAACAACCAAGTCGCCTCTATGCGAAACTCAAACATCAAAGTCGAGACAGTCAACAGCACAACACAACGGCATGACCGGGAACGCATCCTTGCAGACCTCCAATGTGGCCACCCTCTAACGCGGTTGCTCTACGTAACTCCAGAGTACTGTGCAACAGATCACTTTCGCAAGACCCTACGCGTCATACATTCGCAGAAAGAGCTTGCACGTATAGCCGTTGATGAGGCCCATTGTGTCAGCGAATGGGGCCACGACTTCAGACCATCGTTCCAACAGCTCTCTTTTTTCAAGACAGAGTTTCCAGACGTCCCAATCATATGTCTCACCGCCACTGCAACCTCCCGTGTACGCGACGACATCATCAAAACTATGGCTCTTGATCCTTCGAAGTTGCGCCTCTTTCGCATGACAACCAGCCGTCCTAATCTGCATTACGAAGTTCGTTTCAAATGCGACGAAGACGATCATTACACCGACTTTCTCTCCTGGCTCAAGAAGATCCACGACCGCCGCGCCAACTCAGAGCGAGCCAGCCAGCTAGCAACCCAGCAACAGCGCACTGACAACGTCTCCGGGATCATATACACCCTTTTCCGCAAAGATTGCGAGTCTCTCGCCGCGCGCCTGCGCAGCGACGGCATTGGCGCAAAACCCTACCACGCCGGCCTCCCCCACACCGAGCGCACCGACACGCTGCACGGTTGGGTCGCCAACAAGGAAGGCTACGACGTCGTCGTCGCCACAACAGCGTTTGGCATGGGCATCGACAAGGAAGACGTCCGCTTCGTGGTGCACTGGCAAATCCCCAAGTCGTTCGAGGGCTTCTACCAGGAAGCTGGGCGCGCGGGCCGCGACGGCAAGGCAGGCGTGTGTATACTTTATTACGGCCGCGAGGACCGCGATCGCGCTGCTTCGCTCATGGCGCGGGATCAGGCGCGGCAGCCGACAAAGGGTGATGGGAGGGCTGCGCAGCAGCAGCAGATTCTCAACCGTGCAAAGAGCTTGCAGGCCCTTGTCGATTACTGCGAGGCAACGAATAGGTGCCGGCATAAAACCATCGCGAGGTATTTTGATGACGAGGAAGTCCCGCCGTGTGACTTTGCGTGTGACTGGTGCAAGGACGCGGAAGCGCTGGTCAGGAGAAAAGAGAAGGGCCTGGCGAGTGAGGAGTGGTGCAGCACGCAGCGTGAGATGGGGAGGTATGATGGAGGCTACGACGAATATGACTGAGTAAAGGGAGCATGGCCAAGTGGGCGTGGTTGCATCAAATACCGTACAGCGAACAGGACTCATAGCACAAAAGCACCTGCATTTTACATGTTCGATGGCACGTTATGGCCATCAGATCTTGGTCTCTACATATCAATGTCTCCTTGTCCCACCTGAACGCCCACAATGCATCTTTTCGTGACAGTCGTATAGAGGAGAGCAGTCTTTAAGCGCCCCGCAGCTTTGGTGTATAGGTTCAACCGATGATCAAGGCAGCGCTAGGCACCAGACCAGCCTCCTTCAATGTCATTCCAAAGTCGCTCTTGTCGTACGTCTTCTTGGGGAAGCTGGTGGTGAACGTGTTCACCGTTGTGCCATCCTGCTCCAGCGCATGGGCAACCTCGAACAGCGTGGTTTCGACAGGGAAGGTCTTGATGACACGTCCTCCAGATGTCTGCAGCGCAAGACGTGCCTCTGTGTACGCGCTCGCAGGCTTGCTTGTGGTGGGACCGGAAGCAATAGGGCCCTTCTGCTCCTGGACCGGAGGAGGAGCCTGGCCAGCACGCACCGCCTTCTCAGCCTCAGCCTTCCTCTTGCGTTCCTGCTTGTCTGCTTCGAGCTTAGCGAGCACGCGCTTCTTCGCTTCCTGGTCTGCGAGCTTCTCTGCACGCTTGGCCTGGGCTTCCTTGATACGCTCCTTCTTCTCCAGCTCCTCCTTGATATCTTGTGATTCCTTTGTCGACTTCATGCGGATCTGCTCGTTCCTCTTGCGGTCCTCCTTGTCCTGCTCGGCCTGCGTGGCGCGCTTGAGTGCCAGCTTCTCCTTCAGCTCTTGGAGACGCTGCGCCTTCTCCTCCTCGGTGAGCGGCGCGATCTCTTCGGTTGACTCGGCGAAGTTCTCGTGCCCGGTCTTGCTGCCGTGAAATTCGGCCTGTGCGACGGAGCGGAACTTCTTGCCGCAGTCTTCGCAGACGAGCGACTTGGCTTCTTCGCCAGGCTTCAGTTCGGGTGGCTCCTCAGCGGCGGAGGCTTGCTCGGCTTTGATCTCGTCGAGAGGGCGGTCTTGGTTCTTCTCGATCCAGTCCAGAGCGCCTTGCAGGTTACCGCTGGCCTTGAGGGCGAGAGCGGCGCGCTCGGGGTCAAAGCCCATGGCAACGAGCTGTTCTTGATCGGACATGGTTGTGTGGCGATGTGGTCTGTGTGTGGTACAGTGCTGGAGCTTCGTAACTGTTCGTGGAGAAATGCAAGCTATTTGGAGCCTGGCAAATACTTCTGGTAACGCGGTGAAATGTGTACGTCGACTATTGAAAGTGGTGTAGGTAACTCGGAGCTTATGTGGAGTGGGAGCTGCTGTAGTAGTGGGGTCCAGGCGGGTGATCTGTGGAGTTACTCGCACCTTCCACGGTAATAGATCTGTGATCGAGCGCGTGGCACGATGAACCAGAGATGTGTTTATTTGTTTGCTACTTTCACTTGCAGAAGCCTAGACGCGTGACATCAGCCAGAACATTTCCAGGTAAGCTGGGATGCCGCAATTCCGGAGTGCGGTGATGACGAGTTCGCACTCTTAGACAGGGACTAAACACTCCAGGCTGTGACGTCGGGGTTGGCTAGATCCATCACGGCAAGCGAGACAACAACCCTCCCCTTCACACCCCCTCTGCTGCCTCCACCACCAGCACCACGCTTGAGTACCCTCAACCCCTACACAGCATTCTAATCTGCCCCCGCGGACCAAACACGTGCCCATCGCCCTGAACACGCCCTTGTCGCATGCGCCGTACAACGTAGCCGCGGTACTGCAACAGCCACGATTACCAATACCACCCGCCGTCTTCCCCTCGCACCACCGCCATGTCCGTCGAGCTCGACCCCGTAGAGCTTGGGTTCAAGCGTAAGCATTGATCGCGTCTGCTTGCAAACTCACATACTAAGGGCGACAGGCCCCTTCCAGCAAGAGGTGTCGCAGACCCTCCGTCTCAAGAACCCTCACTCGGACCCCGTCGCGTTCAAGGTGAGCACACATTAGGGCGCTACTATGTTGCGCACTGCATTGCATTTGAACTTGTCGCTAACAATCGCAGGTCAAAACCACCGCTCCCAAGCAGTACGACTACAACTACCACGCTTTGATGCGGAATCCTAGGCTGACCAAGGTCTTTTAGATACTGCGTACGACCGAACAGCGGACGCATTGAGCCCGGGCGAGATGTCGAAGTTCAGAGTACGGCTACCACACAAAGCGCACATCCATCTGATTGGGATATCAGAAGCTAACACGTGCGCGTAGTCCTCCTGCAGGCAATGAAGGAAGACCCACCGCCAGACGCCAAGTGCCGTGACAAGTTCCTCGTCCAGTCCGTCCTCGTCACCGCAGACAAGGAGTTCACCAATGTCGGATCTCTGGTGAGCGTTTCTTTTTGAGCTCACGCGACTAAAGCTAACAACTTTTTCAGTGGGCGCACATCGAACAGACTGCGAAGTCGACCATTCAAGAGAAGAAGATTAGAGTTCTCTTCTTGCCCTCCGATGCCGACTCATCCTCCACACCCGCAAGGACCAACGGTGTTAGCCGCGACTCCATGCTCTCCTCGCCTCAGTCGGAGGCTGCCGTCACTCCCGTACGCGGAGCTTCAGACCAGGCTCAGGGCCCTGTTTCGCGCATTGAGGATCGTCCTGCCGGTAGCAAGAACCTCGGCGAGATCGAGCGTGAGACCTACAACCCTGCCACCGGTTCTGGTGCTGTGGCTGGTGTTCAGCAGACTGTGGCTGCAGCTGCAGCAAGCGTATCGAACGCCATTCCCACATCGCAGGCCGAGCTGCAGACTCAGCTCGACGCAGCCAAGCAGCAAATCGCACGATTGACACAGCAGGCTAGTGAGGGTCTTCGCCAGCGCAAGCCTGACTCCACCAGCGGCGCAAAGGGCCAGCTTGCCTCCGCCACCCAGCAACAGACCGCCCCAGCTGGCGGAGTCTCCGTTCAGATCACGGCTCTGCTCTGCCTGGTGAGCTTCCTGCTCGCCTACTTCTTGTTCTGAGCGTTTCTGCAATACCCGGAGTGGAAGACAAAAGCCATGCGCCTTGCGCCAACGACGACCCCGGATTCTTGACGAAGTATAGATTGTGGGGCATCGAAATGACGTATACACGAGCACAGTGAGCGTTCAGGCGACGTAGACAAGCAATGCATGGATGTTGGTTGGTTTCTTATTTCTTGTGTTTGACTTCTGCTACGCTGGAGGACTTGGGAGCGTAATTGAGTACAGTATGAGTACGGTCAGGAGCGGCATGGTAATGCGTATAGTGGCGCACGAGCGTTGGATGTATCAATACAGAGTCGTTTACACCAGTGCCAAATCTCGAAGAACGGCAGGTAGCCAGTACTTGTTCACGCGTGTCTTGCACTCTGGTAGAAGTCCTGGAGACAACAGGTGTCTGACCACTGTTCGCAATCCATTGCAGCAGAGCGTTGATGTAGCACCACCTGAACAATGTTTCGCTTAATTCTACGATATCTGGATGCCACATCCCAAAATTAGTCAAAAGTGACTAAAGCTCGCCGCAATCGTGGCCGGCCAAGCCGTCAAGCTCCAGGAGCAACGTGAAGACAGATTTGACAGCCGACGGGAAGCACGCCGAGGGTCAGCAGCAATGTTTTACAGCGTCTTTATGATCGTCAGTGGATATCAGATGTACTCGCGTGTGAGCCTCCGCCAATGGCATCACACATGAATTCTCACACGCGTCCGCAGTCGCTCTCAGTGCTCGGAATGGCTCCCCCGCGCGCGTCATCGGCATTCCTCCCCTGGTTCGAGCGATAACGGGCTCCACTAGAATCGCTCGACGCTCTCTGCGGCTCTAGGGCGCGTTCTGAACGTGGGCTAGTGGGGCATGCCCGTCTGGTCGCCGCTTGCCGTCGCCGGAGGCAAGACAGTCACTGTGAAGTGACTCAAACTTTAGATTGCTCGGCATTGAAAAAACATCCACGTCCCCGAGTGACGTTCCTTCTTGCCTCTCAATCCCCTCCCCTCATACAGCCAAAATGTGTGGTATTTTCGCGTGCTACAGGTACGATACAGCCCTGCAATGACTGCGATTGCCCCTCCAAAACTTTCTTGCTCTGCGTTGAACGAAGACTAATTGGCGCGCAGACATCCCGATGTCCAGAAGTTCAAGCCAACCGCCCTGAAAATGGGCAAGCAGTAAGTCTACCTCTCTCACGATGGTGTGGTGAGCTCAAATGGCTGACATTGAATAGAATCCGACATCGGGGCCCGGATTGGAGTGAGCAACAGGAACATGACATGCGCCGGCGAGCACGATAGCTGACAATTCGCAGGTGGCAACCACATCGCCAACGACACAAGTAAGCGCGCAGAGATCCTCCAACTGCAACTGTATATTGACAGCCTGCAGTCCTTGTCCACGAGCGTCTCTCCATCGTCGGTGTTGGTATGCGGTCACACGACAACTTTTCGAAAGCCGGGTAAATGCTTACACTGGGCAGATTCTGGCGCTCAGCCGCTCGTCAACAAGGCAGGAACCGTCTCTCTGGCTGTCAACGGCGAGATCTACAACCACCGCATCCTCCGCAAGAGCCTCAAGAACCCCTACGAATTCAAGACGCACTCCGACTGCGAGGTCATCATTCCTCTCTACCTTGAGCATGGCATCGACGCGCCCCGACACCTCGACGGCATGTTCTCGTGGGTTCTCCACGACAAGGAGAACGATCGACTGCTCGCTGCCCGCGATCCCATCGGTGTCACCACATTCTACATGGGCAGGTCGAGCGAGACCCCTGGCGCCGTATACTTTGCTTCTGAGCTGAAGTGCCTGCACCCCGTCTGCGACGACATCCAGGCGTTCCCTCCCGGCCATGTCTACGACTCCAAGACAGATTCGCTCACCCGCTACTACGACCCCAAGTGGCTTGTTGAGCCCTCCAACATCCCCACCAACCCGCTTGACTTGAAGGAGCTGAGAAGCGCATTCGAGAAGTCGGTGCGCAAGCGTATGATGGCTGAGGTACCCTTCGGTGTCCTTCTGTCCGGTGGTCTCGATTCAAGTTTGGTTGCTTCGATCGCTCAGCGTGAGACTCTGCGCTTGAACGAGGAGACAAGAAGAAAGGCTGCTGAGCACAAGGCCAACGCCAACGGCACAACAACAGATCCCACCGAGCTTGTTGGTATTGACGCAGACGGTCAGCTCCAGACTGACTTGATCCTCGGTCAACTCAACTCCTTCTCCATCGGTCTCCCCAACGCCCCTGACGCTATTGCTGCACGCGAAGTCGCTGACTTCCTCGGCACAAAGCACCACACATTCACCTTCACCATCGAGGAGGGTCTTGATGCTCTTTCCGATGTCATCTTCCATCTCGAGACCTTCGACGTCACCACCATCCGTGCCTCCACACCCATGTTCCTGCTCTCCCGCAAGATCAAGGCTATGGGCATCAAGATGGTCCTCTCTGGCGAGGGATCCGACGAGATCTTCGGTGGTTACCTCTACTTCCACAACGCGCCCGACAAGGCCGCATTCCACGAGGAGTGCGTCCGTCGCGTCAAGAACCTGCACTTGGCCGACTGCCTGCGCGCCAACAAGTCCACATCCGCCTGGGGCGTGGAGGCCCGTGTTCCCTTCTTGGACCGCGAATTCCTCAACCTCTCCATGAACATCGACCCCAAGGAGAAGATGATCACAAAAGAGCGCATCGAGAAGTACATTCTGCGCAAGGCGTTCGACACCTCGGACGAGCCAGACACACCCGCCTACCTCCCCGAGAAGATCCTGTGGCGCCAGAAGGAGCAGTTCTCCGACGGTGTGGGATACGGATGGATCGACGCGCTCAAGGATACTGCCGAGGCGCAGGTCACGGATGAGCAGCTCAAGAACCCCAAGCCTGAGTGGGGCAACGATATTCCGGATACAAAGGAGGCGTACTGGTACCGCTGCATGTTCGATGAGCACTTCCCTCCCAGCTGCGCGAGCACTGTCATGAGGTGGACTCCTACATGGAGCAAGCAGACGGATCCGTCTGGCCGGTAAGTCCAAATCTTTCGAATGGTGTGATGTGCAATGCTAATGAATGTCTAGTGCCATTGGTGTCCACGAGCAGAAGTACAAGCACGCCGAGTAAGCGTATCTTCGAACAGGCATATACCCATCGCCTTCTCCTTCGACCTCTTCTACGAACACTATAGGGGGTTTCCTAGCTCAGACGGCGGCACTCATAGACCGCTAGGTGTACTCGAGGGAGGTATGATATCATATAGAACGAATGCCATGACTAGACCAACGACACGATATCTCGTCTCTGTGCTCTTTGCACACTTCTCCTGCAACCATGCCAAGATCAATCTACTTCAGATAACGCAATGGACCTGACGTGTTAGGCAACCAGCCTTACGACTGCACATCCACGGTAAGGATCGCAGTGCATCGCCACATGCAGGTCCCTAGCTTAGGCTAGCCCGTCATGTCCCTCTCTTTCACGCCAAAGATTGCAGTGCACTCCTGCATGGATCCCGCAAGCCGTTGAATCGTTCGCTTGCACTGCAATCATTAGCGCGGAAGAGCAGCCACGGTACCCCAAGCTTCAGCCTCCCGGTCTGTTCAAGGGTCGTTTCCATCCTGCAGCAGGACTTGCTTCTCACGTAACAAACGAAGCCAATGGTATGCAACACTTACTCAAACGCACGGAAGTGTTCAGAGGTCACATGCGTGCGCTTCGTTTACTACTCGATAGAGCGTATAAGCCTGCAAAATGCGCTCCTCTTTTGTGACGCAAGGGTCAGCTCTTCCGCGCTAGAGATTGCAGTGCAACTGCCAAACTAACCACCCGTCTGTCGGTTGTGTGCTGCTGTGGCTGGTTTTCCAGAAACGTCGGACTCGGGTCAGCCTTAGGACTGCCCTTCCACGCTAAGGATTGCAGTGCAAGCGGGTTTGTGCTCCCGAACAAATTTGCCAAACGAGCCAAGAAGACGCATTTTCGGGCGCCTGTGTCGTCTATGCTTGTGCGCTGTGCATGGAGGAATGTGGACCAAGCCATTGAGCGCTGAGCTTCTGTCGTCGGTTTGTGAGGGCGGTATCAATCCCGATTCTTCGTACATACATGTCATTACTCGTCTTGCGTATATACAGTACAGCTAAACATGACCCTCGTAGTCCGCCTGACTGGGTATCTATCGATTGCAACATTGTTCAAAACCATACCCGTACTTTTGCCGGCCATGCCCATGGCCCCTCGGAACGCCGTATCAATACAACAGAACAGTACGAGATCTATGCGTCAACCGAGGACAAAGCCTCGCCAGTGCCAAACGCGCGGAACTGCATGAAAATGATAGCGTCCTCGACCATGGTGCCAAGCGAGCCGATCAGCCAGGGGAGGTTGGTGAGGAAGTACTCCTTCTCAGTAGAGTGGAACAAGATGCCCGCGCCATACGTCGCATTGCCAAGCAGACTGAGCATGAAGAACAGCAGACTCAAGCCCTCGCAAGACCTCTCGCGCTGATTCTTGATGATCTGCGGAATGCGCGCACCCAAGTAGCAGATGGCGCTCGCATATCCCAAAATCTCAGCACCGAGCGCAATCGGCTCTTCGTCGCCGTCGGCCACGGGCTGCGGAAGCCACACCCCGCTCTTCCACGCGATCGCCCAGCCTGCGGCGCCGACGGCCAGGACGCCGAAGACGCTCAGCGTGTTCTTCATCCACTCGCTGGGCGCCTCGTCGACGTCGAGAATCGTAGGGAGCGAGGATGCGCGGCGGCGTCGCGAGGCCTGGCTATCGCGCCTGTGGCTGCCGGGTAGGCCGACGTTGGAGCTGTCGCGGCGGCCGAGTAGTGGGGCTTCGACGGAGGTTGTGGACTGCACCGAGGTTTTGCGGGCGCGGCGGGCGTTGATGGTGTTGTAGTAGACGCATTGGGTTATGAGGATCTTGGTACGTTAGTGTACAGAGAAGCGAGTCTGACTGGGAGGTGCGGTACCAGGTCTGCGACGCAGAAGTACATGGCCAGCGCGATGACGGTGGGCACGAGACCGGCCCACAGAGCGCCCGCGAGGTTGGTGACATCGCCGATGAACCAGATGGCCAGGAAGATGAGGGAGATGCCGTCTGCGGAGCCGGACTTGTAGTTCTCGATCAATTGGGGGACCTGCGGGTGTTAGCTATCGGTTGGCTGTGAGTCGCGTGAGGCGCGAGATAAGCTTCTCGCAGGCGTCGCCGCGGTCGTACAGAGCAGGTGCGGACTGCTGCAGGTACATGTGCCTCCAGGATTTGAAGCAGACGTGGAGAGCAGCAGTACACACACTCCTCTGCTTGGCCATGGCTGCACTGCACTGCACAACCAGAAGGACCGAGCTGTGGGTCAGACGGGGCAGGCTCACCAGTAGGAATATCCAGGCGCAGAGGCTGATGGAGCCCCAGATACCGCTGAGGGCCTCGCGCGTCGTCAGGTGGTGGGCGGCAGCGGTGGCCGCAGCAGAGAGCATCTTGTCGGCGTGGTCGTGGTGTTTACTGGGAGTCCTCGTACGACGAGAACTGTGGAGAACTTTGGAGGTTCTCTGCAGCTTGCAGCTTGCGCGAGGCTTGGAAAATTGGTTGAACCCCAGCCGTTATGACGCAAGGTAGCCGGAAAGGGTGCCAGACTGAGGGCTGATCCGCGCCGACAGAATAACAGGGTCGTGATTGGCTGCTGGATTCGCGGATACGCTGCGCTCAGAGGCTCGATTGGCTGTGCTAGCAAATTTGAGGGTTAGCAGTCGGTCACGCTGGAGACGATGCACCGTGGAGGCACTCAGTGAGCCCGCGGCGAGACATGGCGGCGGCGGGCGTTTTCATCTTCACTTCACTTCACGCACACGCGCTTCACGCTTTGCTATCAGTCCCGCGGGCGAACGAGTGTGTTGGGGGGAGAATTTTCGCAGACAATGGCTGGAACGCGGATTCCGTCCCAATTCATGCAGGGCGCTGCTGCGGCTTGCGCCGTCGACCCTTGGTGAGTCCTGTGCCTGTGCGTGCCTGGTCTGCTATTTTGAGCCCGCTCATGTCGTGTTCATGTGGGCCACCCACCGGCCGCGACGAGTCGAAGACCTCTGTCATCTCCCGCACCGGCTCATCCGCCATCACCGTCGTGTGACGCTCTTCATTTTCCTCTCCTTTGTCACTTGCTCTTCTTCACGCCCTCGTTAGCCTCACGTTCCCCGTCACGGCTCCGCCTCTGCCAAAGCAAACATCCGCCAGCCCCTGCAATCAACGCATCGACGTCGCTGTGAAACGCGTCAGCCGCCAGTAAATACGATCCACACCCATCCACCGCTCCATCGCCGCAGATCAGCACACTCGTTTCCTCTCCCCGACATCTCAACTACACCATGTTGCGCCAGGCGTGGCTGTTCGTGACGCTCTTCGCCTTCGTTGCGATGGCGTCGGCCTTCAACTTCGAGGGCCTGCACATTGACGGCATCAACGAGTACCTGCACCACAACGAGAAGCGCCAGGCCTCGGGCACCGGTGGCAACACGCCCGCCTCCACACCAGCACCCGCAACCTCGTCCGCACCACCGGCCTCGTCCGCACCACCAGCATCCAGCGCACCCCCCGCCTCCTCTGCTGCTCCCGTCACTTCCCAGGAGCCCGACTCGACGACCGACGCCGCGACATCCGAGGCGCCCGCCCAGACCTCGCAGGCTCCTCAGACCAGCAACAACAACAACAACAATAACAACGGCAACGGCAACTCGGCCGCGCCCACATCGACCGGCCGTGTCCCCTCCAGCGAGACACAGGCCGCCGGCTCGACAGCACGCACAACAGCAGCAGCCTCCTCGTCTCGTCGCACCACCGCCATCGTCCGCACCACTCCGCTCGTCTCCACCTCTGTCCAGATCTACACCACCGTCTACAGCACTGTCATCAACGGCCAGGCTTCCGAGGTCACTAGCACGGGCTCCAGCACTCATATCGCCACAACCGGCCAGGCAACCGTGACCGACCCCCCTGAGGCCCAGGGCGGCAGCGGCGGCGACAGCGGCGGCCTGAGCGAGAGCAACAAGAAGGTCATCGGCGGTGTCGTCGGTGGCGTGGGTGGTGCTCTCCTCCTTGGCGGTATCGCCCTCGTCTTCTGGCGCATGAAGAAGCGCCAGAGCCGAGTCACCGAGGACGACGACGACCTCATGGCCGGCACCGGTGCTGCCCTCGGCGACAAGCCCGCCAACACCGGCGCCTCGCCCTTCCAGTCAAACCTCGAGCAGTACCACAACCCCGGCGGACGTCCGAACGCAGCAGCCAACTTCTAAGCCCTCCGCTCAGAAGCCCACCACCCACGTACACAGGCAGCGCCGCTGCGTTCACGACGACCACGATACCCTTCTCCCTTTGCGAGATCACAAGCGAACGGGATCCCGGAGATGCATATCGGAGATGCATATCGGAGATGCATATACGAGCCACCTGCGCCTCGATACTCTTCGACACTTGTGTAGGATACCCTGGATAGCAACGGTGCATTACAGGCGTGCTTCTTTTCATTCCGCCAAAATTGGATGGTCATAGATGTTTTCCATCGGTATAAGAAAACCATGTAATAGGGTCGCTTGACCGCATCACTTTACCACATCACTTTCCTTGTCAGTCACATATGGCATTGTAATAGCATACCAATAAATATCATCAGCATTGCAAAACTATTCTACTCCGCAGACGTGTTCAGTGCTTGCAGGGCAGTTGCTGATCTCTACTGATTACCTCCCATGTTTATCTGCAAATCAGGCATGCGTCAATCATCCACATCATGCCTCATCAAACATCCTTCCAGGCATAAACTATATTGGCATGGGTTCCAGCTCAACCCTGTTCGAAGGATCTGTCAACGTCATTCGTTTCGAACCTTCCTTCCGAGTAACCTTGTTGTCGCTCCTCGGGCATGGCGCGATTTCGAGGGGTCCGCGTTTCAGCACTGTCGCAGCAGCACCACCACGTTTCCATACCGGGAAACGCAGAGCTTCGCTTCGGAATCTTCTGACAGAACAGTGACAGAACATGTCGGTGCTTGCGAGGCCAGGATGACCGCCGGGGAGCCCGCCACCCGCCTTCTCCATGGCGCTACAAATGTACCCCGGCCTGCTCGCTGCCGCATTGCAATCGACATACGTACGTCTAATACACCACCACCACCACCACCAACATCCATCGAACGTCCTGGTGACGGCCACGTAATCAGCAGACGAGACGACCCGAGACGAGAATACAACGAAGCCACCCACACATACCAACAATGTACCTCCTCCCACCCACCCTCCTAGCCCTCCTCTTCTCTCTCACATCAGCCTCGGCCTCACCCTCCCCTCCTCTGCTCGACTCGGACTACGCCATCTCCCTGTGGCCGCGCGACCTGCTCTTCTACCGCCAAGTAAAAGACCTGCAGACCTTTGACAGCGCCTTGGGCGGCGTGCGCGCCTCGTCCATTATGAACAGCGGGATCCCGGATCGACCCTTCGACGTGGACGGGTCGTCGTTTCCGGACTTTAAAACAGCGGCGCAGAGGAGTTGTGATGAGCAGTTCCAGGGGTGTCAGAAGATGGCTAATGGCGCTGGGGGAGGGGGAGGGGGAGGGGGAGGGGGAGGAAATAACAATGGAGGAAATGACAATGGAGGGAATAACAATGGAGGGAATAACAATGGAGATGGGAAGAGAGACGGGAAGGGTGGGAAAGATGGAGGGAAAGATGGCGGGAAAGGAGGAAAGAAGAGGGCTAATGGGGATGGGGGCAAGTTGACGGTGAACATGTGCGATGATCAGAGAGGTATGTGGCTCTCCAGCGACCCCCGCTGAACGACTCCGATTGAAGTGTGGTTACTGATCTGATGCAGACAAGTGCAATCAAGCCCAGCAGACAGCAAAAGTCCAGGACTTCAAGTCGCCAGTCGCGAGCACGAATATCGGGCCGGATCCGCAGTTCCCAGACTTCGATTTGATATGCGAAGGATAAAGGAAACGTAGTTCGGGGTCCAGGTGTCCGCTCCCTGATGTTGGTGGTTGCGGTGGTAATGTGTGGATGGGTCCAGATACAGCGAGTACAATGTCCAATCTCAGTGCAAGCGACTTAATGTAGTATATCCTCATCTCTTGTCGTCGTCCAATACATGCCTCTGTGACGTTGTGTCTCCTTACAGCGTGAGCGACGAGCCTACACGCCGCCGATCTCCTCGATCATCCTCAATATTTCAGCTTCGTCTATTAGGAACGGAGACTTTGTCCCGTCGCTGCCAAGGACAGCCAGCAGCTGAAATTTATTCAAGTCCCACGCCACCCACGCCGCAGCCTGAAAGAAGCAGTCAGTAATGTCATCCAGCTTCTTGATCTCCGCTGCGGGGAGCTCCTCTGCCAACTCTACGTCTGCACCGGTCGCTCGTGAAGATTTCGAACTTTCCTTCTTCCGCAATGCCTTGGCTTTCGGCAACAGCGCCTGGCGCGTTGGTTCTGCATTGAAGTCGACACTGAATTCGATGCGCGGCATGCGGGTTGGCGTAGATGGGATAGTAGACATTGCGTGCTCCGCCAGCCACGAGCGGAGAATAGCAATCTTCGCGCTCTTCTCTGCCTTGCTGCGACTTGGCTTCTTCGTCGCTTTCAAGTCCGCCTCTCCGACATCGTCGGACTCATCATCCTCCACTGAAAGCGCAGACATGTCGTGAGCAAGCGCCTCTTCATCTCTCTCCGACAAAGCCCTCGCGTGCTGACCGAGCCAGTACTGCCCAACGCGCTTTGGATCCACAGCGCGGACGTCAAGTGCTTTCCCTCCCCCAAGTCGAGGTTGTTGCGTCCTCTTCACCGTCTCGAGAATAGCCCAAAGCATCGCCTCAAGCGTATTGACACGCACAGTCCATTGCTGGACCGCGCTGCCGCCGCCGGAGCGCCAGCGCTGCTTCTCGATGAGTACAACGTCTGGGTTCGCGCTCAAGACTTCTTCGGTGATGAACTTGTATGCCGTTCTTGAGAGGACAGAGGGCGAGAATTGATTGTCGTCTTCTTCGGCGGCTGTCCCGTCTTCTTTGCTGTCTTGCAGTGCAGCGCCCCCATCAAGGACGCGCGTGGTTGGCTTTGGGCCTCCTACAAGGTCTAGTTTCTTCCAGCGCAGGATCTTCATGGTGGCATCGAGGCTGTGCCTTGCTGTGGAAGTGGAAGATGGGTACGCGACTTCGGCGTCGCAGAATGCTAGATTCTTGATGCCCATATCGATGCTGACGACACGTATCTTGCGACCGCATTCTGCTAGCTGTGTTGCAGCTTTTGGTGGTCGCGGGTGGGGATTGTAGATTCTACGCAGATCGCGTTGAAATCGCTCGGCGAGCGTGCTTTTGGTCCCTGATGATGCCGAACCGATGCGTGTCAACAAAGCCTGTAAGCCTTTGGAGGTCAACTTGGACCTTTTGGCCATGATGCACGAGGGCGAAGCGACAAGGCTGGAGATCTGATCCGCCAGATGGTTGTAGAGGTGACGTTAGGTGAGTGTTCCGAGCCCAAAATTGTATGAAATGCATGTAAGGTTCAAAGCTCTTTCTGCAGACTTGATCATCGTGATGATATTTTGAATGCCCGACGTGAGTCTCATTCGGTATCAACAGGGCTCTGCGTGGCTCTTAAAGCGTAGCATTGGGATCGCGTTTTTGATGTTGTTGATGAGAATATGAAGCTTAAGGTCTGCGCGTCGAGGTGGAAGGAACACTAGCGTGTCGCGTAACCACGTCTTCTCATAGCAGAGAAGCAGCGTCCGCCGTGACACTTACTCGTAAACAAAAGATTCGTCGATCACTCTGGGTTTGTGCTCAGTCTCCAAGTAACTAGTCAAGTCAATCTGACGTTGTACTGGTATCTGTTTTCTCACATGATTTAACTAGAAAGTTACAGTCTTTAGGACAAAACATTTCTGGAACTTCGATATTGATGTCCTCTAGGCTACGGAAGATCTCTTCGTTATGGTAGGTCACCACATCCGCTCCCAGCACCTCTTCCAAAACGGCATCTCAGCAAGTCTGGCCTTCACGTTCTCCTCGATACCACCCTCTTCCCACTCCTTGCATTCCTCATCAATCGCGGCCTTGCCGCTCACAAAGTCAGCCTCCGCCGGGTTGACGAACTTGGTCTTCTTGAACACTTTCCAGAAGACGAAAACAAATATACTAAACCATGCTCCGAAGTAGCTCGTGATGAAGCCCTGCACGCCGAACGGCACAAGCGTATCGTACCCAATGAAGATGATCATCAGGACACCGATTACAAGAGCGAAGTACGCGGTGTACGGTGTGAATGGTGCAGTGTACGGCAGCAGACTCTCATCGAAGTTCTGCGCAACCTTGGCTCGATGCCAGCCAATATACGTCCACAGCATGCCAACATAAGTAGCCACGAGCGCGCACGTTGTCAAGCCAACGAACCAGTAGAACACCTGGACCGCATTGTTCGAACTGACAAGGAACGTAAGGCAGGTGATCAGCGTCACGGCACCGACTGCGTAGATCGGTACACCGGCCTTTGTGCACTTGAGGAAAAACTTGGGCGCCTGCCCGTCGCGCGCAAGGCCGTACAGAGTACGCGAGGATGCGTAGAGGTACGCATTTCCGCAGGACCAGCCGGAGAGCAAGATCAGGAAGTTGATCAGGCCCGGCAGGCCCTTGATACCGAGGTTCGTGATGCCGACCACCCAGGGCGACGCTGCGGCGCCTGGCTCGCCTGCGTCGATGGCGCCGAGAAGATGAGGGTCGCGCGACGAGCAGATGATGCCCACAGCGAGCACACCGAAGACGTAGAAGCCAACGAGGCGGTAGAAGATGAGCTTCGCGACGCGCGGGATTGTGCGGCGGGGGTTCTGGATCTCACCGGCGGCGAGACAGATCATATCGGGTCCGGCGATGGTGAAGGCCGCGTAGATACATACGCTCCAGAAGCCACAGAAGCGTCCTGTTGCGCCCTCGGCGTAGTAGGCGTGAATTGCGCCTCCACCCTCGCTAGTCCAGTAGCGGAAGCCGTAGCGGTCGTTCTGAGGGTTGCCGCCGAGCATAGTGATGAACGTGAGTAGGACGAGACCGATGAGCAACAGGACCTTGGTGCTCGCCATGACAAACTCACTCTCGCCGTACCACTTGACCGCCACCACGTTGAGGAAAACGCAAACCACCATGGTCATAGCGATCCAGACCGCAGGGTTGATGTCTGTGTTCCAGTACTGCATGACCGTGGCAACAGCGCTGTACTCCGTGCAGACCAGCATCACGCCAGCGAAGAAGTAGGTCCATCCCATAGCAAATCCAAGCGCAGGATCGACGAAGCGGGCTGCGAGTTCGAAGATGGCACCGCGCAGAGGCAGATAGGCGCACATTTCCGCCACGCAGAGGTAGGCGGGCCAGACGAAGAGAGCGCCCCAGAAGATGTATCCGAGGACGAGCGAAAGAGGGCCGGCTTTGGAGAGCGAGCCGCCGATTCCTACGAAGAGACCTGTGCCGATAGATCCTATTCGTGTTGTCAGTGCTTGCACGTATGCTTGGGTGAGATGAAATATCTTACCTCCAATGGCCATGAGTTGGACATGGCGAGGCGAAAGACCGCGCTTCGTCTGTCCATACTTCGCGAGTTCGGCAGCGGTGAAGTGCCCGTTGTTCTCGACGAGTCCTTCCTTCAGATCGCCATCATGTTGGGAGAAAACCTCAGCGGTCTTCGACGCGCTCGTAGTTGGCGCGATTTCAGGATCGACACCCATGGTTGCACTTCCAGAGGAGTCTGGAGTATATCGCTGTCAAGTCAGTCGAGATAGACCTGAGGCAGTGGCAGATTCACGTCGATCTCCTCAGTCTTTATACAAAACCCATCACAGGCAAGGTTGCAGCAAGGTTGCGCCACGGGCAGTCAGCGCGTTGCATCTCCATGACTTGTAATCTCTGGCTAGGGAAATTATCGGCGCCCGCGACGTCGATGGAGGCCTGCCAAGTGATACCACAGTAATAGTTATACACGCATCCGATAAGATGGCTTGACGTCTCGCTAGCATGCACGCATCTTCCGGGGTCCGCAGTGCCGTTACGTTACCTTTCGGATGATAGCAGCACAGCGATCGGACCACTTGCCTCAGGCTCGTGGTCGGCATCGGGGCGAGACCGTGAACAGGTAGAGAGTAGCGAACCAGTCTCGCCACGAGGGCTTCCACGAGAGTTCCACGCGGATGTTATCTTTGAGTTGGGATTAGCTTATCGTTAAGACTGTGGGGAAAGAGGAGAGAGGTGCAGGGGTTTTGATAGCAGAAGCCCTACACGCCCATCCAATCACCCGGGGCTTACGTTCGCTTATTGCAAGACTAACTCTCAGCGCTACATGGTATGCCTTCATCGCCGTGCAAGTAGTTCTTTGTGGGTTCCCGCTGTACGCTTTCCCTCTCTCCAGCTTACAAGGAAGTGTTGAATAAGGATATATACAAATACTGATTTTGCGGACATCCAACCGCGACGCACGCTGTGGGATGATAGGTATCTTAGCAACTACCACTCCACCAAACAAACGCGCCGATTATGCAACAATATACAAGATGCTCAAACCAGATCTACAAAACCAAGCACAACCGCATCCACTCGCTTATTTGTTGGCAGGCGAGTCGCGGCCGACGACCGGGTTGTGCCCCTTTGCGTACTTGGAGTCGCTCTCGAGCAGCTCCTCAGGCTTGTCTGCAAATCCACGATTTAGCGCAATTCCCATCTCAAACAAATCAGCACAATGCTGGGGGTCGGGAGACTCACCATGGCGTGCGTAGAGCTGGTACTCCTCATCGGTGTACTTGCCTACTTTCCCGCTCTCGACGTCCTTGCGTGTCAGGCTGAGCTTGTTCTTGGGCAAGCCCATGGAGCCGAGAAACTGGACGCCGTTCTTGAACTCGAGGTCCTTGCGCTTGTTGTCCCACTTCAGCTCCTCGGCCATGATGTCGATGACCTTAGGAAGAGCTTCGAGCGAAGCTTGGGCGTTCAAGAATGCAAGACGCATGCGGCGAGCGATAACGTCGGTGGCGGTCTGAGCGTACTCGTGGCGGACGGCATAGCGGACCTCACCGTCGACGTAGGGGTACAGCTCGGAGATCTTCTTGCCGCGGACGGGGAAGCGGGTCTCTGTAGGTGCGCAGAGCGCTGCGACAGTCCAGGCACGGTCACCGTAGGCCTGGCAAAGGTACTTGGCAACGTCGGTGTCGATGCCGTAGTGCTGGACCAAGTTGATAAAGAGGGTCTTGGAGAAGCCGTGGGCACCAACGAGGCGGACACGGTGAGTCTGGCAGGTGCCATCGAGAGGTGCCTCATCCTTAACCTGAGTTCCGCTGACCAAAGGTGCGTCTGTGAGTGCGCGAGGCTCCAGGTTGTACTCCTTGATAGCCTCGTCAACAGTCTCCTCAGCCATCTGGCGGTAAGTTGTCCACTTTCCTCCGGAGCAAGTGAGCAGACCCGATTCGGACATGGTGACCAAATGGTTGCGGACGAGACCTTCCGACTTGTCCTTGGTGGGGTCGCGGACAAGAGGACGGATACCAGACCACGCGGCCAGGACGTCACCGCGCCTGACGTTGATCTCAGGCTGCAGGTAGCGCTTGACTTCCTTAAGGATCCAGTCGATCTCATCCTCGCCAGCCACAGGGTTCTGCTTGACGTCGCAAGCAGTGTCGGTGGTACCGGCAATTGTGTTGCCCTGCCACGGCAGGAAGAAGATGACACGACCATCAGAAGTGTTGGGGTCAATGAGACCCATGTTGGCGGGACTGAAGTAGCCCGGGAGGATAACGTGGACACCAGAGCTAGGAGCAACGATCTCAGGGACCGTCTGGTCGTCCATCTTGCGGATGGAGTCGGTGAAGGGACCAGTAGCGTTGATGATACCCTTGGCCTTGATGGTGAACTGCTCAGCCTTCTTGCCGTCCAGCTCCTGAACGAGGTCCTTCGCGATCGCGCCGTTGAGCTTGCCATTGGCGTCCTTTGTCAGACCTGTAACCTCAACGTGAGGGACGATAGTCGCGCCGTACAGGGCTGCTGTCATAGCCAGCGAGACGTTCATGCGAGAATCGTTGTGTGCACCGTCGTAGTAGACAAGAGCTCCGAAAAGACCCTCCTTCTTCAGCATGGGGAAAGCATCCAGAGCCTTGCTCTTTGTCATGTAGTATGAGCTCTCGATGTTCTCAGAACCGGCCAAAAAGTCGTAGAACTTGGTACCAGCCCAGAAGTAGGGAGCCTGCCACCACTTCTGGATAGGAATCATGATGGGGAGCCATTGTGACAGATGCGGCGCGGTGTCCAAGAAGTAACGGCGTTCGCGAAGAGCTTCGACAACGAGGGCATATCTAGATTTTCGACATCAGCCATTGCGTAGGCGGAGGTCGCTTTTTCTGCTTACTGGTTGTAGTCGAGGTTCCAGACAGCCTTCTCGAGGTATCTGACACCACCGTGCACCAGCTTCGTACTCTTACTGCTGGTACCACTCGAGAAGTCGTCACGCTCCACCATGGCGACCTTCAGACCTCGAGTGACGGCATCGAGCGCAATACCAGCACCAGTGGCGCCACCACCGATGACCAGCAGATCGTACTCCTCCTGCTCGGGCTTCTGCTCAGGCGGTGTTGCGCTCCCTGTGAGAAGGCGCTTGGCCTTGTCTGCAACCTGCGCGACAATGCCTCCGCTCGCCTTCAGCTTCGCAATCTGTTCCTCTCTCGAGGGAACGTTGGGGAACTTGGGAGGGTTGAAGACACCGCCCTCGCCGTATGTCGGTGGCGGGACCGCGGCAGCTTCTGTTCCAGGAATGTCTCGCGGTCGGATGACTGTGTACAGAGCAGCGCTACCAATGGCACCAGCTCCCGCCGCATAAGCAAGCGGCTTCAAGAAGCGACTCGAGCGTCGTGCAGCCATGATGCGCTATCGATTGGCTTGCTGTGCTGTGAGATCGAGGAGATGTGTGCGGGACTACAACTATAGTACCGCAACGTCGTAGGAGTAATGGTACAAAGGATCTTAGCTATACAAATAAATGTGACAAGATCCAGAAGCTTGACCTGCACGTATGATGGTTAGCCGGCCGCGCAGCATGTAACGAATCAGATGGCTGCAAACTCCCCGGTGTCGCAAAGTTGTGCTGCGATAGTCCAGCAATTCACGTGCCAGGCCGGAATCCACCAGCGAGCAAGAAGATCAGAGAACGTACCTCGGATATTCTCTAACAACACATTAACACCCCAACGCTGAAGTCACGAATTTTTCCGGGGAAGGGCGGCGTGGAGGAGGAGGGTGATATGGAGAGATGGAGAATGAAAGCTTTGAAGGACAACCTGCCCGATGACGCGCCTGTTGGCGCGGGTTGCTGTTTCTAATGGGGTGCAGGCCCACTTCGGTCCATGCTAAACCGCTGTCCGCCGCCAAGTCCTACCGCGTGGGTACCAGGAGCGCGCTCAAGCCGCGGTTGTCGTTGGATGCTAACGCTTGTTGAACTCGGCGAGTCTTGACGATCACCAAAGACACTTTCGAGATGGCAAACGATCTGTCATCCAAGGCGACTGGCGTGCGGCTCTGCTGTGAGGCTCAACCATGAATCAAGACACAGTTGGACAGACCCACAGATCGGCAGCCCCCACGCCGGCATACCGCATACCGGCAAGCCAGCAGCAGAGCCTCCTGTTCGCCTCCTGGCCTTGATGCAAGGTGGAGAATTGGTGGAGAATTACATCTCAACGCCGTCATGGA
This sequence comes from Didymella glomerata, assembly GCA_030271015.1. Classification (NCBI taxonomy): domain Eukaryota; kingdom Fungi; phylum Ascomycota; class Dothideomycetes; order Pleosporales; family Didymellaceae; genus Didymella; species Didymella glomerata. The sequence continues at coordinate 886,109 of JAJOHN010000009.1, forward strand.
GAAAAGATGGAGAAGCCAGACATCGTGTCATGTTTGATGCTGACCATCTGACACTGGAATGCGCGTCTGCGATGGTGTTGTCGCTGTACGTGATGGATGAGCCCCCGATGAGGATGGCGAAGCCTACTTTTCGCCAGGCCTCCACAGCAACTTCAATGTCGATGCTGTGCACGTCCTTTCGACACCACGATCGTGTCTCCACTGTTCATCAGCTTGGGATGCTCACTTGTGGCACGGCAAACACCGTCTCCAAACTTCCCCTTTCTGGTACTCATCCTAATCTTCTCATCCTCGTGAAATGTCTCTCACGTGCCCATGTGCAGCCGCGGCCGTATACACTCTGACAGAGCTCGCAACGGGTCGATGCTTTCCTCCGTGTGACCTAGTCGAGCTTTCGAGGGACGTTTTCTCAGCCGTTCACAGTACACGTAGATTCGGGCTCCGGTGCCATCCAGATCATACCGCGGCATTCGCACCAGACCATAGATTATACGCACCAATCGTAACGAGGCCCAGTCTTTCATCCTTTAGACTGTTTCTGTATATAAGGTGTTTGTATGTATATTAACAGTACGCGCAGAGGCCATCTCGCTGATGCCTACACCGCAACTGGCGTCAACCCCAGCTTGATCCAAACCTAAACCCAGAATTCAAGGATATCCAACTCAACTCAAAACAATCGCTCCAGAGCGCCAGACATGCTGTAAGACTAGACGAAGCAATACCCGCGCCATCTCCCTCTCTCATAATCATGCACGCCCCCTTCTGTCCGTAAGTGCGTCATTCCTCGGCCAAACATTACTATCCTTCTCTTCAGATCCTCAGAACCCATAGCAGCAACAGAACATCCAACCCAAGCAGCCCAAGCACAATGCTGAGGACAACACCCTGATGTACCCAGCCAAGGCGCTCCCTCCGTGTCTTCATACTGATGACAGCAACGATGCACAAGACCAGCGTACACACCCCGCCGAAAATGACACCGACATCCACGGCACCTCTCTCCTTCTTGCGACTGGTCATTGTCATCAGGCCGAGAATGAAGTCCATCGCGAACGCAGCAGCCAGGCATGTGGAGTAAAAGCGGAACTTGGTCCTCTCCCGCTCGCGGTCGCGAGCCTGCAGCTCGCTAAGCAGGGATCTACGCTCTGCAAGGGCCTCAGCGTCCTGGTAAGGATTGACCCTACCCCGGAAGATGGTGCTAAAGTAGCCTTCATGAGTACTGCCGTTCTGCGAGATGGTGCCGTAATTCGACCGAGGATTCCAACCCAACGCGCTCTCACTTCCGGAGTCTTCGTCATCTGTTGTACCATCTTCTACGGCGGACAAGAGGGAGCGCTCTTCTGCTTGTAAGCGCATACCGAACATCTTCCTGGTCTTCTTGGTCCAGGCTTCGAGAGTTTCTTGTCCAGGAAACTTGACGGAAGCGTTCGGATCGACGTAGATGTAGTACCCCTGATCCTCGTCTTCAGGATGGTCGTACTCGTTCCAATAGCGCTGCGTCTCCGGCTCTTCGTGAAGGACCGGCGGTGGGTAATCCGCATAAGACTTTCGGTGCTTCTTCCTGAAAGCTTGTAGCGACGGAGGATCTACGAAATCTTGCGCCGAGGTCGCGGAAGACTCGCCGTTGCGAAGTGTTGAAGGGCTTAGCTGTCCGTCGAACGAGGTGTTGGACGTCGAGGTCATTGGCGGCGGGGACTGTGTGTTCGAGCCACTCATGCTACCCCTGTTCTTGCGACTCCGTCTCTTGACCGGCTCGGGCAGTTTGCGGATGTCTTTGTCAAGCAGCGAGATCCAGTGAGGCGCAGACATAGAAGTGGGCTTGCAGCAAGTCCACACGGCATGTGCCTCGATAGAGAAACCACGTACACGCTCAACCAAATGGCTCCGGTCGAGCGTCTGAATTAGAGTCGCAGCATGGTTGCCCTCACGACGGACTTCGAGAATGGCGTGCGGAAACTTGGTAGATCCTTGGCTCGCCGTCTGCGCCCAATCATCACTGACCAAGTCCTTGATCAGTGACTCTTTCATGAAGACCTCGCGGTCCAGAGTGGCCCAAATGCCACCCAAGGCGGTGTTGTGCAGTCCAGCAAACCGGGTACGCAGAGCACCTACACCAGCGATTGGTGCGATCTCCTTGTGCTCGGTGAGCCATTGTCGAATGGTCTGAGTCTCCTTCTCTCCATCGTCAAATGAGCCCGTACGATCGACAAAGCGGATATTTTGCTTGTCTGGCAATGGTTTCGAAGTGTCCAAGAAAGCCTCTGTGAACTTGCGCTTCAGCTTTGCGATTCTGATGTCACCAGGCGATTGCGTGCGAGCATCAGTTGCCGTACAAACAACAATAGCAGCTTCGGCAGCCGCAGAGAAGCGTACATTCGCAGCAGCCTTGATACCGACGTTGCCCTTGTCCTCCTCACTGGAGCCGATTGTACTGGCGTTCTGTTTGATAGCAAATGCTTCGGCGTAGTCCAGAACCTGAAGACCAACATGGTCCTCGTTACCAAAGTAACGATCGGTAAGGGCGCCTGAAGACTTGCGGCGGAGAGGTGTCGCGTTGGCGGAAGTATTCCGTGATGTCGACTTGGTGCTCTTGGTATGAAGTCGCATATGCTGGAGTAACAAAACCTGAGTCTCTACTATGTGATCTGGGTGAATCCAGTATGTAGCCTTGTGGCCGTTGTTGCCCAGTGGTACGGTTGACAATGCAAGATCGAAATCCAGCTGGTCATCGTGCTCAAGGGCTTTAGATATACGTGCAGCCGGTAGCTGAGCGTCAGTATCCTTAATGTGAGTCGTGGTCGCGTTGTCGCCGTCAAACACTGAGCGGAGCGCGCCGAGAACATCAATGTATTGGTCGAGAAGGTAGCCTAGATCCAGCTGGAAAAGGCTGTCTGAGCGGCTGGTGACCTCATCTTTGAAAGTACGAGGAAGCTCTCTGTCCTTCGTCCAACGTTTGTACTTCTTAAGAATCTTAGCGAAACCCGTTCGCTGAACGACTACGAAGCGCGAAAGCGAGCGGATCTCCTCGGCAGTCCTGCAATATATTAGCCTCTGATTTTATTGCCCTCTAATGCATGATGCGTACCGGGCAACATCTGCATCTATCTTTGCATATCTCTCGACTGTCCTGGCTGGCAGACGACCCTCAGGAGGCTGCTTGGAGCGCAATTGCTCTAAGCTCTTGCTGATATGATCCAATCGCCGTTCGATCTCCCCACTCTTGCTCCGGACGAACAGATTTATGCGGTCATGCTGGGCTTGCAGGACTTTGAGGAACGTCTCGCTGAAGGCTTTCTCGGTGCTGCCAGTGCCTTGGCCAGGGATCGAAACGGCTTTGTTGGTGCCCGACGTCGTCTGATGCTTGATCAAGTCTTTGAGGTAGTCATAGTCGATATTAACTGCGCAATGCTGTTAGTTGCTGTAGCCGAGGTGTCAGGGTAACGACGTCACTTACAATGGCCCCATTCAGGAATGCTCCTCTGGCGCAATGTGTCGCCGTATTTCATATCCTAGGCTAAGGATGTAGCAATGCACCCTGTGTGTCGAGACTGCGACTGAAGGGGTCTGCGGGTCTTTGTGCTATGTGACACGAGTAGGGAACGGAGAGCAATCTGTGGCGCCAACGTCAGATAACGGTGTCCGGCCGTAGAGATATGAATTGGCTGGCTCAATCGCATTCGGTCCCATTGCTGCAGGCGATATATCACCGCAATGAGCCGGTCGATGCAGTTCAATGGTTGAGAGAAAACGGAATGTTGCGGCGGAGTACTCACCGGACGGCACGACTGGAAGATTGATATCGGTGAAGCCAAGGTGCGGTTGCGGTGGTATTGCGGAGGTCCGAAAACGCGTGATGTAATCGCGAACGGCTATCGTGGAATACTGGCCCAGTCTTGCAGACAACGCAGGAGGAAGACGGGGTTGAACGAGCGGCACAGCGCAGGAACGCCTTGTTATGAGCATCGCAGCGAATGGACGATTTGTGACGAGGGTGACGCCTGCCCAGCCATCAAGGCTAGCTCCTGCGGCGCCGTGGAGCCAAGTTGTCCGTTTCAAGGTCAACGCTCGCGGACGATCCCTGCTAGGCGTTCAGGCTCAATTGCAGGTTTCCGTCGCTAACCTCCAGCACTAGCACCGAGGGCATCGTGAAGCACGTTTCGAAGTTCAGAAATGGTCAAGATTGATGCTAGACGCAGCCACCGGCAAATTTGATCAGGGTCTGCAGCTGCAGGATTACGCTGCAGAATCCAGAGTGAAAGAAAAACTTTACAAGCTCCGTCGTTCTACAGCCGCGTGGCACAGTCAGAGTCAGAGCGCGATACGAATCAGTACTTGGGATCCACTTCAGCAATCCAAACACTCAACGACTAAGGCTAGAGGCTTGTTCGGTAAACATCCGCGCCTGCGGGCCCCTGCCGACATGTGAAGAACTGTACAACCCTGCAACCGCGCTGAGGGTCGTCGACAGATTCTAGATTTGGCAAGAGCAGGCGAAGAGTGGGCTGTCGTAGAGCCGCAGCCGGCAGCATCCTGCGCTGTGATCTGAGTGGTTTATTTGGAGGAAGTTTTGTATGCGCCGACTACGTACCGAGCGCCCACGATGGGCAAGACGCATGAACAACCCCCAAAACCTTAGGGTCGCGGATGGGGACCGGGGCCGGCCAGCCAGTGGGCCCTTTTGTACCATGACCCACTGGCTATGAGGAGGCATGTGGTGGCGATTGAGCGTGGTATCATGCTAGGTTCTGAAATGTTACATGGCTGAAGAGGATTGGTTCTGGACGCATTGCTTGGGGTATTTTCCGCGACCTCGTGCAGAAACTTTGCGTTGCCCCATTAGATGCTGCAGCCAGGAAAGTACAGTGACAGACTCCCGTTAGTCACTTGCTGTGTAGTAGACCCTGCGGCTGGAGACATCCGGCGCTGCTTTCTTGTGCAATGTGCTGCAAGAGATAGTCGAGATGGTGTCTTGCTGTGACCAGTGAATGCATCTGCTTGGTGCGCAGATCGCCAGATAAAGGTCAATCTGTGATACCTTGATAAGCTGGTGTACTGTAGCCAAGGCCCTGAAGCTCTTGCTTGCACTGTCGACAACCGCTGATCGTGCTTGATTTCAGGTTTCCGCCCGCGGACAGCAGATGCGGCAACATGTCGTGTGAGCTCTTTCCGGTTTCTTGCATGACATTGCAGATAGGATGCAGTCCCTGGAATGCGCTCGAGATCGAAGGATTCAGAGGCACGCTGTCACTAAGCGTTTGTGATTGGCTGAGGTACGCCTGAAACTATCGACACCCATTTCGGTATTTTTACCTACGCAACTCGTCTAAAGGCAAGCCCAGCTGTTACTTGCAAGCAACGGTCGACTTCTGGTATCTTGAAGATAGCTGTGGAGAACGTCTTCTGGGCTTCGTGTCGTGAGTCCGGCAAGCTCGAGCATCGTCAGTCAGTCCTTACAGAGCAGCATATGGACCAGGAAGCCAGATCTATCTCCGACTTTGCACTATTGACGTGAAAGCGACATGTCGTCCAGCCGTTGTGGAGACGAACTCGACAGCCTGACTAGTCGCCAATCGACTCCAGGTGGAGTGCGAATGAATCGGTGAGGGGATCAGCACTGGAGCAGTGTTGCATTCCATATACGTACCAGATTCGCGGCGGCAAGGTGATGGGACATCGACATGGATACATACCGAGGTACTTGACAAATATCGCATCATATTATTGACCCGCTTGTCATCTTGTAACCGCAGAAGGCCCAATCTACGATGCCACATTACCAACGGTAAACGCCAGACCTGACTAGATTACACGCAAACATCATGACATACCCACCACGGCAATTGTCTACATCCACTTCTACTCTTCTACCTAAAGGCATTTAACCGGGAGGCAACAGACTTGTGTCCACGATATCTTCTGCCTCCTTTGTTTCAACCTCCTCGGAGCCGTGGATAGGAGAGCGAGGAAGAGCCATGAGCCCTGTTTGACGTCAGTTCAGATTTCTTGTGGGTGAGTATACTATTTGACTTACCGGTCCGTGCAGACTCCAGGATACCGAATGGAGCAATGAGCTTCATGAAAGAGTCGATCCTGTCAGACTTCGCAGAGAGCTCGACAATACAGTTGTTGGTGCTGATGTCCAGAACCTTGCCCTTGAACTGGTGGGTCATGAAGGTGATAGCCCTCAAATGCTCGTGCTTGTGACGGAGAGCCTGAGACACAGCGAGGTTGCTGGGGTGGTAGTCTTTCCTAAGAGAATCACGAGCAGCCTCCTCGGCATATGCCTGGCGCTCCTCGTCAGTCAACTCCTCGGGGTTGAAGTCCATCTCTGGATTGTGGGCCATGTCGCGGTGGTGAGCGAGGAGCTCCTCAAAGTACTCAGGGCCGAGAATGGAGACCTTGGCCAGGAGCAGCTCGCGCTGAACAAGGGGAGACTCTGTGTAGTCAAGGACAGCCCAGACAGGGACGAGATCCTCGAGCTGGCGGCGGGCCTGCTCTATGACGCCCTCCTGTCCCTGCAGGACAATAGTCATGCGCGAGAGGTCATCGACTTCGGTGTTGCAGACAACAAGACTGTCAATGTTGAAGCCACGAGCAGCCAGAATACCAGAGACACGAGAGAGCACACCGGGCTCGTTCTGGACCAGGCAGTTGAGGATGTGCTTCTTGTGTGGCTTCGCAGAAGGCGTAGGAGTCTCGTAGAGAATGTTGCTGACGGCGGCCGGGGCAGACCAAGCCGGACGGCGGTCTTCGGTAGGGAGAGGCGCGATACGGCGGTGGATAGCCTTGTAGGCCAGAGCTTGCGTCGATGATGACTGAGAGCTCGAAGCCCTTGTTTGCTGGCGCACAGCTCCGGCGCATTGACGGCCGAGCAAGCTGCGCAGAGGCAGCAGAGCCCGCTGTGATGCCATCAGAAGTCAATTAACCCGAGTGAGAGTAACTGAGAGACGGCGTTCGTTTGCGAGTGTGAAGCGGGTGTTTGGCGTTGGTGAGTGTGAGCTTCCCCAGAGTGCCCGGAATTTCTGATTCACACTCCGACCTCGGCCGTCATGATTCGCCCGTGCGGCGGCGTGAAAGGGAACCACGGCAGGCGCTAGCGAGCAAACTACTGGCGGCTCTTTTGACCAGGCCACTCCACGGCTATCACTTCACTGTGACACCAAATCTCATCCTACAACCACGCGCAGCCATGTCCGACGAACGACGCCCGCGATCGCGCTTCGACAGCGACGAGCCTGAACGCCCCACACGCTCGCGTTTCGATACAGACCGTCGCTCGAGATCGCCCTCGCGGAGAGAATCCGAGTCGCTTCGTGAGCGCAGCCCGGTGACTCGTGAGGCCACAGATAGCCCATCGAACGCAGGCACCAAGAACAAGGCAGCTGCAGCGGCGGCGGCAGCGGCTGCGAGGATCAACGCGCAGATCCAAGCGAAGAAGGGCATTCAACATGTCGACGTGCCGCCTATTCGCGCTGTACGTTCCTCTGTCGCAAAGGTGCTAGAGTCCTCACTAACACCTTTTCATAGGCGCCCACTCCTCCAGTCGTCAAGTCGCCGTCTGCCAACGCCAGCCAGCCCGTTACCAGCGAAATATACCAACAAGATGGTGACTTCATCAAAGACATTGAAATCAACGATCTTAGAAATCGCTATACTCTGACTAAAGGAGCTGTACAAAAAAGGGTAAATTACTTCTGTCTATCACTGATTGTTTAGGATCATGTCTGCTCGAAGCTACTGTGGTGCTGCTGTATGATGACAGCGCCGCAGAGCTCGAGTTGTGCACGCTGTTTGCGCATTTCTCCTTACGGAGATTTGGAGCTTACCTGATCTTCTAGCTGCCCCAAAACACATTCATCAAATGCTGACCTCGATGTGACATCTAGATCAAAGACGATACTGGCGCCGGTACGCATACTCGAAAATGCTCTGACTACGTTGGAATGCTCTGCTTATACATACGCAAGATGTTACTACTCGAGGAGAATACTATCCAGACAAGAGCATGGCAACCGCAGCTGTAAGTATCTCAAACGCACTGTTACCGATTCGACTAACGGTTGCCAGAACCCGCCTTTGTATCTCCGCGTTACTAGCACGTCCAAGGAAGGACTCGACCAAGCTGTCAAGATGATCGAAGAGATGCTGACACAGGAACTGCCCAACTTGGTTGACGAGCGCCGTTTCCGTCGTCGCGAACCCGAAAACTTTGAACGTGACGAGTTTGGTCGTGTGAGTTCCACGGTGCTGCTCTCGACGGATATACGCTAACATTCTGCAGCGCAAATGGCCCGAGGAGAAGCTCTCTGTTGGTCTTGAACCCATCAGTGGCTTCAATCTTCGTGCGCAAGTCGTGGGTCGTGGTGGCGACAATGTCAAGTATATTCAACAGGAGACCAGCTGCAAGGTCCAGATCAAGGGCCGCGGATCTGGTTTCATGGAGCCTCAATCTGGCCAAGAAAGTGATGAGCCCATGTACCTTCACATCGCGTACGTTTCACATCGTCCGGAGAGCGTACATTTCAGACTGACAATCAGCAGGGGACCCCGACCAGAAGGCGTAGCTAAAGCCAAGGAGCTTTGCACTGAGCTGCTTGAGAAGGTGAAGGCTGATTACCAGGCGTTTAAGGAGCGTCCACCACCAAACCGCTACGGTGATCGAGATAGCTACGGCGGCGGACGCGGTTATGGCGACCGTGGCGACCGTGGCGACCGCGGTGACCGCGGCGACCGTGGTGGCGATCGCGACCGAAGCCAAAGTTACGGCTACGGAGGTGCAGGTGGCTATGGTGGTGGATATGGTGCACAGAGTGGCGCCCCTGAGACTCCAGCTACTTCAGCTGCCGCTGACCCTAACGCTCAAGCTGCTGATTACAACGCCCAGTACGCGCAGTGGGCCGCTTACTACGCTCAGAACCCATCCGAAGATCCATACGCTGCCTACGGCGGCTTCGCAGCAGTCATGGCCCAGTACTCTCAAGGCTACGGACAGTACTATGGTCAAGCTTACCCAACCGGACAGACACAGTCTCCTGCGACGGGAGCTGCCGCACCGCCGCCACCACCTGCAGAGCCTGCTGGCTATGGAGCTCCTCCACCGCCTCCGCCGCCGCCCGCCGCTTCGCCAGGAGCTGGCTACGGTGCAGTTCCTCCTCCACCTGGCTTGTAAGTGTTTTGCGACTTCAAGCATCTCACCAAAATGTATAGAACACAGAGTATTCCACTTGCAGTTAGTCAGGCGCTCACAGCGCAACGCATGCATTCTTGGTTTCGACGTTGGCGATGGCATCACTCAGCAAATCCCTGAGACTGACGGTCCTTCGGTGTTTGCTCGTTCTTAATAGCAAATATAAAAGTTCGAAATCTGCACATGAAACTACAGAGTTCAAAAGTGACCAATAAACAGCCAACATCACCCGGTACTGGCAATGCACGCGGAGAGATCTAACGCGGCGGTCTGACAGCCGGCAGACTTGCCGTGCGCTGACTTCCAAACGCTGCGTGGTTGGCTCACAGTGACAGGGATTCTCCAGAGCGACACCGGCCCGAGGCCGCGGAGCATTGGATTGCTTGGTCCACATTTTTGTTGCCAATGTTCTGACTCTGGCACCGCACCAACGCCACAGACAAGCACGACAAGATGCGGTCGCAAGTACTGAGAGCCGGGCAGGCTGCTAACTGCAGAGTGAGTGCCATCCTTGTGCAATTGGTCGCGCCAGCAGGTCAGACTTCTTGTGGCACGCGACCGAGTGCCACCATCAAACATCTGTAGACATAGCATTGAAGACTGATTCGAACAGCCTCACCTCCTCACCTCCCGCTTCCCTACACAGGCACGATGCCTCGCAACTTCCACATCGATTCCTAACGCCCGCAACGTCGATATCGCCTCGCGAACACCACCGTACAAGAAGCTGCTTGGCCGTCTCAGCGAAGTCCGCCGCGTCCTCGGTTCCTCGCGCCAGCTTACCCTCGCCGAGAAGATCCTGTACTCGCATCTGGACTCCCCCGAGGAGTCGTTGCTCAGCAACACCAACAATGGCCGTGACATCCGCGGACAGGCCAATCTGAAGCTCAAGCCCGATCGCGTGGCTATGCAGGATGCTAGTGCGCAGATGGCGCTGTTGCAGTTCATGAGCTGCGGTCTGCCGACTACAGCGGTCCCTGCCAGCATTCACTGCGATCACTTGATTGTCGGTGAGACCGGTGCGGATGCCGATTTGCCCAAATCGATTGCGAACAACTCGGAGATTTTCGATTTCTTGGAGAGCGCTGCGAAGAAGTATGGTATTGAGTTCTGGCCTCCTGGTGCGGGTATCATCCATCAGTCGGTTTTGGAGAACTACTCCGCTCCTGGACTCATGATGCTTGGTACCGACAGTCACTCCGTCAACGCTGGTGGACTCGGCGCTATTGTCATTGGTGTTGGTGGCGCTGATGCTGTTGACGCACTTGTTGATGCACCCTGGGAGCTGAAGGGACCGAAGATCCTCGGTGTCAAGCTCACAGGTGAGCTGAGCGGCTGGGCTTCTCCTAAGGATGTTATCCTGAACTTGGCTGGCCAGCTTACAGTCCGCGGCGGAACTGGCTACATCATCGAGTACTTCGGAGAGGGCATCAAGTCTCTGTCCGCGACCGGTATGGCCACTATCTGCAACATGGGGTGAGTTTTCTCCGCACTAGCCTGGATCACAGTATTTGATTACTAACATCGATTTCAGTGCTGAAGTCGGCGCCACAACATCGCTGTTCCCCTTCTCGCAGGCTCACATTCCCTACCTTCAGGCAACAAACCGTGGACCTATCGCTGAGGCCGCGCTGAAGATCGCTCAGTCGCCAATGGAACGCAACCTACTGCAAGCTGACCCTGAAGCCGCCTACGACAAGGTCATCGAGATCAACCTCTCCACGCTCGAGCCTCACATCAACGGACCGTTCACCCCCGATCTCTCCACCCCCCTGTCCAAGTTCAAGTCGGTCGTTGAGGAGAAGGGTTGGCCGCAGACCTTCGGTGCTGGTCTCATTGGTAGCTGCACAAACAGCTCCTACCAGGACATGCAGCGTTCAGAGGATATTGTCAAGCAGGCAGCTGCAGCTGGCTTGAAGCCCAAGGCTAACTTCTTCATCACACCAGGCAGTGAACAGATCAGGGCTACTCTCGAGAGGGATGACACCATCAAGACTTTCGAGACTGCTGGCGGAACTGTTCTCGCGAACGCCTGTGGTCCTTGTATTGGTCGGCTCTCCCTATCACCTTGTATTCTCCAATTTATGCTTATACGTTTACAGGTCAATGGACAAGAACCGACGAAGTCAAGAAGGGCGAATCGAACGCCATTTTCACATCGTACAACCGTAACTTCCCCGGCCGTAATGATGGCAACCGCGCTACCATGAACTTCCTCGCCTCCCCTGAGCTCATCACCGCCATGGCCTACTCCGGATCCACCACGTTCAACCCCATGACTGACAGCATCAAGACCCCATCTGGCAAGGATTTCAAGTTCCAGCCGCCCAAGGGTATCGATCTGCCCGATGCCGGTTTCGAGGAGGGCAGGACCGAGTTCCTCCCAACCCCTGGCGTACCCGATCCCAGCATTGAGGTCCAGGTTAACCCTACATCATCGCGCCTGGCTCTTCTCGATCCCTTCTCCCCCTTCCCCTCATCCGAGTTGAAGGGGCTCAAGGTGCTCTACAAGGTTAAGGGCCAGTGCACAACAGACACCATCTCCGCAGCTGGACCTTGGCTCAAGTACAAGGGCCATCTGCCCAACATCTCCGAGAACACCCTGATCGGCGCTGTCAACGCTGAGACCGACGAGGTCAACGTTGCCTATGACACCGACGGCTCCAAGACCTCGATCCCTGAACTTGCCAAGCGCTGGAAGGAGCAGGGTACCGAGTGGCTTGTCGTCGCCGAGCACAACTACGGCGAGGGCTCTGCCCGTGAGCACGCTGCTCTGCAACCCCGCTACCTCGGCGGACGCATCATTCTTACCAAGTCGTTCGCACGCATCCACGAGACCAACCTGAAGAAGCAGGGCATGGTTCCTCTGACATTCGCCAACGAGTCTGACTACGACTTGATCGACTCCTGTGACGAGGTTTCGACAATAGGCCTGTTGGAGACCCTGCAGAACGGTGGCAAGGGTGAGATCGAGCTTGTTGTCAAGAAGAAGGACGGCAAGGAGGTCGTCGTCAAGACCAAGCACACTCTTACCAAGGACCAGAGTGCGTTCGTGCTTGCAGGCAGCGCTCTGAACTTGCTTGCTGCGCAGGCGGCTGAGTCGAGGGAGGAGGTCACTCGCGCCAGCGAGCTTTCTGATTAAGCTGTTTCGTTGTGTACACGTTAGACAAAAGCTTGGTGCAGGTGGTGTTTGTACATACATGTAGCGATATCCAAGTCCGAATTTGATCGTCGAATATTGTAGGGGTATGCTCAACCTTGACGTGTGCCTCTGGCTTGATTCTATGCATGCGGGACAGTCCGGCCTGTGGTCTGAACGGCAGTGCATGTCTCCTGTACGCAGCCTCGGCTTGTCGCACTCACCTCTCTGCTGCACATGAGGACCAGTGAAGGAGAAAGCCAAACATTTGAAACAGGGCATTCGATAGATACATTATGTGGAAAGGGGCTCGGGCTATTCTAAGTAAGCCTTAGGTTGGGCAGTCAGCCTCACTTGTCTTTTGTCGAGTTGGAAAGTAGCCAATCCTACCTCATTGCTGCTGCGGTCTGGCGCTTTTGCATGGTAGGCATAACCGCACCGCACAGATGGTCAGTCACAATTAGCTTATCTGCCGGTTTGCTGCAACGAAGATATCAGAGGTTCATTGATATAACGGTATGCAGATGTACCCGACAAGTCTGGGGCTGCGTTATCATAACGCGCAACCGGTGGCATCCATTGAGGAATAGCATGTGAGTAGCTCCCAGGTGATGCAAAAGTGAAAAAGACTATGTCAACTCTAGTGACGAACACGCCTTCGTCTTGCGTTCTACTATCTCGACCACTGCGGAGCAGTCACGTCTCAATGCGCAGAGCCCACCGTGGGATTTGGTCATTCAAGTGATGGCGGTGTTTAATTCATTTCTCAAGGCTCTTGAAGTCCGATTGTACAGGTGTCCGGAGGGGGGGCTATCACAATTAAGAGGGAGAGGAGTATACCGGCTTGATCCAGCACATCAAAGGAGTCTTTCCAGCGATGTTTCTTGTGAGGTCTCGAGTCTCCTAACTCTTCTAGATTAAGCAATGCTCGCTCTTCTCCTACTCCACGACTCCATTACTTCGCGATCCTGCCATCCTTGACCATTTCCCTGATCGTATCGATACTCTTCTCCACTGCCATCTTGGCCATGCCCTTCAGTCTCTTCGTCTCCTTCTCTTGCTCCTCGCGACCTTTCACATGAGGCAGATCAAACTCAAACATGTACGTCATATGCAAGTCCTCCGGCTCACCCGACGGTCCATCACTCACAACGTTTCGGATATGCGTTCCATCCTCCTGCTCGAAATCAACCTATCCACTCGTCAGCTCAATCTTCCACGACCTCATGTCCCACAGCAGCTCTCAGTGCATCACAGTCGAAACCTCTCACCAAGGCAATGATGAAAACACACTCAGACTTACCCACGACGGATAGTACTCCCTAACCGTCTCCCTCGCCTGCGGCTTCGGCCCCGCGCCCTCCTTGAACTTGACATCTCTTACCACCGTGCCGTCATCCTTCTCTTCCAGCACCGTGCACGATTCGATTACGGGAACGAACTCCTGTGCGAAGCGCACTTTGCGCTGCAGGCCCGCCCAAATCTGCGGCACCGTGAGCACGGGCGTGTCGCCGGGCTTGTTGATCGCGGATGTGTAGGAGAGGTGGATTGCCGGCATCTTGACCGGGTGGATTGATTTGTGGTTTGGTGTGTCGAGGTTGAGATTGAGAATAAGGTTGATGTTGTATGATGCTGTTGTGTGGATGGTGGGGTTTAAGAAGTGGTCGTCTTGGAATTGACGTCAGGATGCAAGTGTGGAAGGTGCGTTATTCTCGTTTGAATTACTGTGTGCTATGCGGGGGCATTATCTTATATACGGGTGCTTTTGGACGTTGCAGCTGTAGCGCATTGCCCGCTCGCCGAGTTGCCGTGGTCATTACTAACCGTTGTGGTTCGTCCGTTGGTCTTCGGGCTTTGAGGAGCCGAGCTAGAAGAGCCGAGCTAGAAGAGCCACTGCCGCTTACACGACTACCGCAAAGGGAAGTTCAGCGGCTAGTCGTAGGCGCGAAGCTGCTGCTTACATGCACAGACGAAAGGTAAGCGCGAAGCACCTAGAGAGTGTGACGAGTATCAGAGACGTGCACTCCTTCCTTACGGAATTTGAGGATGATGTCAGAGATATCGTTAACAGAAGCCCAATTGCATAGATAGCCATTTCAAGAAGCTTTGAAGCGCGTGGTGAGCTTCAAAGTAAGATATCTCCCTGTTCAGTGACTTGAACATCAATCTCTCCGTGTTCTCGCATAGAAATAACAATTGTACAAGCTCCACCTGATCCAGATAACGAACCCTGTCTCAATCTTGTCTGCCATACGTCAAAACGAAACAACCACAACTCGAAAGCCAAGAAGACCAAGGTCCGTTCCCTGTCCCGCCTACTCTCAGTACGGGCGGTAGCCAGAACCACCACGGCCACCACGGTATCCGCCACGGTAGCCTCCACCACGGGGAGCGTAACCGCCGCCACCGTAGCCACCACCGCGGCCACCATAAGGTCCACCGCGACCGCCGAATCCGCCACGACCTCCCCTAGGGCCGCCGCGTCCGCCTCTCGTCATGCCGGGCATGTTGGTTCGCTTGGGTACGACCTGTGCTCGTCAGCGAGCTCACTCTCAGGATATCTAGCCGTGAAGACTTGCCTTCAGATTCCGGTTGCGGAACTGGCTGTTGTCGAGGACCAGGGCCTCATTGACCAGACTGGGTTCTGTGAACTCTACATACGCATACCTGCATACGCCCATTAGCGTTCCAATCTTTCTGCCAAACTCTTGCCAGGTCGCGAAAGATGTATGTCTCAGGAGCTGCATGCAACAGACGCGCGCTGAGGCAGCGGCGCATAGGTAGGCGCGTAGCATAATAACTTCGAAGGGGAAACAGGTCACTCTCAACCAAGTGCGCAAAGAAAACCTCCTCTTGGTACTGACCCTTTGGGATGCCCTGTGAACTTGTCGAGCAAGATGGTGACGCGGTTGATGCTGCCGACGCTCTGGAAGTGTGCCTGGATCTCCTCTGGGCTGGCCCCGTAATCGACGTTGCCGACGAAGACACTCCGCGCGTCCACGTCTTCTTTGCTTTCGCGCATCTCGTGGCGCTCGTGCTCAATCTCTCCCTGCATCTCACGCAGCTTCTGGGCTTCTTCTTCCATCTCCTGCACGCGGCGCTTCATGGCTGAGATCTCCTCCTGTTGTCCATTGTCAGTCTTTCTCTCTCATTGGGATCAGATCGCGTTTGATCGTGTTGTGCGAGCGTCGCGCGGTGTGGAGAAATCGAAGGTCCGTGATGGCTGAAATGCGCGCCGTACCTCTTCGGTGCCATCATCCGGGCGGCGCTCATCCTCCGCGGTATCGAGACGCTCGTCTTCTTCACGGCGCTGCTCTTCCTCGCGCTTGATGTCGGTCTCGACGTCAGACATGACTACAAAGTCCCTTCGGAGCTATATTGTGTGTCAGCGGCATACAAGGAGTGTCGCGATGGGTGACTGAGCGTACAAGGCTACGAGGTGATTAGTTTCCAACGGAAGTGTGTCAAGTGACACGAGGGGTGATCCTTGAATTGATCGAGTCTCAGTTTGAGCGCGTGACGCGACAAAATGAAGCTCAAGTGAGAGAAGGAATGGCACCTGGGTGAAGGTGGTTGTGATGTAGCTTCGACGAAAGTGACGCCGTGGGTCGGAGCTTCCACGCGCTAAAACAGTTGAGCCGGGGTTGCGCGATTGCCTCGTCCTGCAGCCTTGCGCGCGTTGCTGGGAAAGTGCCGAGACTGTATTAGGAGCAAGTTCACAACATCAAACTTTCAAAGCTCTTGCGCCGCAGAAATAGTCAGAAGTCAAAGTTGAATTCATTCATCCCGTATGATTCCGTATAGTTGCGAATAAGTCGCCGAGTAGATATTTGAGCCCAAAGCCATCCGTCTAAAGCTCTAACGGGCTGTCGTGATGTCCCTCAACCCCTAACGCCAGGTGCCATGGATATATCGCCTTGATGAACACGCGCCAAGCTTCGACCAAATCGACCAAATAGGATAGACTTGGGTGCTTGCGTGTCACTTTGTCTCTTTCTTCAGCCCCTTCCCCATGTTGTCTGATGCGCAAAGGTGCACCTAATCTTCGCTTCCAATGCCAAAGTTGCTTTTGTCCTGCGCTCGGCATAGACACTGTATAGTTCTAGGGCGCCGGGTTCTCCTTAACGACACTGCGCACCTTCTTCTCATACGCAGCACGGTCCTTCTTGAACAAGTTGAAGGCGTCGGCTTGTGCGGGTGACTCTGGGTTCGGCTCGTCGAGCAATGACTGAATACCAAGCAGGATCTCCTTGATTGTGATGGCCGGCTTCCAACCCTCCTCTTCGTTCAAGATCGACAGACAGACGGTGCCGGAGGGGTAGACGTTGGGGTGGAATAGCGGGGGTACGAATTTGCCTGCGAAAGTGTTAAGACCTCGTGTGTTAAAGGCTGAGCTGTAGCTGTGCTGCAGCTGAACAAGGAAATCGGGACATACACTTAGGTGGCTTGGTAGGGTACTCGTCAGGAAATGTGACTTCGAGCTTGAAGAGGCCGCCCTCCCAGAGTGTCTTCTCTTTGCCCGGGACTCCACAATCCCACTTCTTGAGGTCCATCATGCCATTCGAGCCGCGCATGGGCTTTGCGAAAAAGCCGAAGGGGTGGTCGCGTCTCCATTGCTTCCTTTAAGACCGTTAGCGCATGCTTTATGATTTCCTGCGCAGAGTCGCTCACCTCTCCTCGGAGAGACGGTTCATGCACAAAGACATGGTGCAGGTGTAAGGCTGTTATCAAGCTTCGGTGCGTTTTCGGTGCGTGATTAATGAAGCGTAGTCTGGAGCGAGTGGAAAGTGCGACGGCTTGAGGGAGACCGAGGCGTTGTACTTTGTACGGTGGCGAGCGGGTGAAGGTGAGAGAAGGCGCGTAAGTGTGGAGTTGAGGTGAGGCCGAGTCCAGCGCTGCAGCGCGCAGTTGCAGCACGTGATCTACAACAATCAAGCGTACCTTCCCGCCCGGTGAATCTAGCGAGCTCGCTGCCCCGCGGCGCCGGTTGCAACTGCCCCACTCAGTTGCGCCGAGGCTGAATGGCGACGGGTATCAGTGCAGAGGAGCGGCGCGCGTGTGACCTGCATTTGTATACACAACGTTTGTCACCCGCGCGCGCTTGAGCCCAGTAACGCACTTCGCATACAAGAAGTTGAGACAGCTGTCGTTATCGCCATGGCCGACGCGCCAGCAAAGCAAGAGAAGGAGCATGTGAAAGCTGCCCCTCCACCAGCCGACATCGCATCCGACCCCGAGGAGGATGACCTCTCAGACCTCGACGACGTGCTAGATGAGTTCGCAAACGCAAAGCTCGATTCCAAAGCGCCAGCAGCGTCAGCGCCGAAAGCCGCACCACAGTCCTCAGCGCCCTCCGCCTCCGGCCCCGGTAGACCAGAAGATGTATCACCTGCCGAGCTTCTCCTGCAAGATGAAGACGAGTTCGCGAAGAAGCTGCAGGAAGAGATGGCGCAGCTGCTCGGGCAGGGCGACTTCCAGAAGCAATTTGAGGAGATCATGAAGGAGATGAACAGCGAGATGGGCGGCGATCACCTCCCAGCACCGACAGCGTCGGAGGCGGCCGCGGCCGCAACGTCGTCGCTGAAAGATAGCAATACATCCCCAAAATCTGGGGGAGAGGCGAGCAAGGCGGACAAGAACTTCCAAGACACGATCAGGAAGACAATGGAGCGCATGCAAGAGTCCGGCGACGCTGCTTCTTCCGCCGCCGCGTCATCTGCAAACCAGGACGATATCCTCGCGCAGATGTTAAAGGAGATGGAGGGTGGTGGCTTCGGCGGAGAGGGGGGCGACGAGGACTTCAGCAAGATACTCATGGGCATGATGGAGCAATTGACCAACAAGGAGATCTTGTACGAGCCCATGAAGGAGCTGGACGACAAGTTCCCGGCGTGGATGGAGAAGAACAAGGAGAAGGTGCCGAAGGAAGACTTGAAGAGGTACGAGGAGCAGCAAGTCCTAGTCAAGGAGATCACAGCGCGGTTTGAGAGGAAAGGGTACAGTGACGACAACGCAAAAGACAGGGAGTATATTGTGGAGCGGATGCAAAAGGTATGCAGCTCTGTCCATGTTGATTGCTTCTTTACTGACTGGCTCCAGATGCAAGCTGCTGGCTCGCCGCCGCCAGATCTTGTCGGCGATATGAACGCCGCGCAGGAAGCACTGGCTGGTATGGACGAAGGGTGTCCCACGCAATAGCGTGTCATCCGCAGCAAATATCCCAAAAACTATGCATGAGACGTTATACGCGTGCCTGACCTCGGCCTCTTTTCGGCAGTGCTATGCTGGTCTGCTTGGTGGCCTGTCTTACTGGCTTCCGTTCGAGTGCCGTCTCCAAGATCCTGCCTTTCAACCATCTGTCATCTCCATATCCTCCACGTCTCTATGATCGCTGTTGTGGGCCTGTGGTTGCTGCTGATACCGTGGGTCGACATCCGCAGCGCACTCCATGAAGATCTGGTCGTAGTCCTCGTCATCACTGCCGTAATGCTGCTGTGGTGTTGTGTCCTGGTTCTGCTCTTGTTCCATTGCAGCAATCAATTGCTGCAGCTCGTACTCCTCTTGCGCAAGCACGTAGTCCGCTTCGCTCATTTCCGGCTCGTATCGTGGTGCATTGCTCGATGACTGTGGTAATGCCGCGTCACTCAGGAGCTCATCGTCATAGTCGTCTTCTTCTGAGGGTGCTTCCTGTGCCTTTTTGCTTTCCCAACGCTTGCGCTCCGAGACGAAATCGAGTTGCTGAAGCTGTAAAATGTCAGTACGCGTTTTCAATTCTTATTTACATCCGCAGCATACCTGCTCGCCTCGCGACTCCCACTTTTTATCTTCCCGGTTGTTCTGTACGCGCTTGAAGAACATCTCCCTCCGCCTCTTCGTCGCCGCGTCGCGCGTCTGGACTATGGGATTGGCTTTGTACGCGCGTTGAGTTTGTGACTGCTTCTCGTTCTGCTGTGACATTGCGTTGAAGTGGAACAAGTCTGCACTTGCATTCGCAGATCGCTCGCGAAGAGGTGAGGACCGGATTGGCGCGTGGGTGGCGTAATGCTGATTCGGCATGTGTGAGTAGTAGGTGCTCGTGAGCAGCATTGTAGTGAACCGAGTCGCGCTTCGTAGTCCGGGTGAGGAAGAATGTGACTTTGCGTGTTGTGGGTATGTCGTGTTGAAAAGTGAGAAATTGGGATGAAAGTGATTCATGAAAGCAGTCGCGACTCGAAGACGGCAGGCGCGTCCGACGCGCTTTCCTTATCGATTATCGATAGCATCACGTGTCAGGGTCCTCCATCGTCAACAGCTCGAACACTCAGCCCACCATCAGTACAACAACTCACGAGAGAAATGCACAAGCCTCAGCCCGCATCTAGTACTGTCGCAGCTGTCATATCGAGTTCACAATGCTAGCGAGAGCTTAGATCGGCGAAAGCTAACCTTGCTTGCACTCACCACAGATTGCAGCACTTTCGACAAGGATCCCAGGCCGCTTTCTTTCGTCATGGCCGTACTATTCCAGGTACCAGGCCTTGAAGTGGATATTGTGGATGATCAGAAGCGATCACTCTACGAGTACGAGGACGAAGAAGATGCGCAAACGCCATCAGAGGCGGAGGAAGAGCAACGAACGTATGAGATGACAAGGTACATCGAATCGAAGTCCGGCGCCAAATTCGGCATCCGACATAGCTACAGCGAAACGTTCGGTGCCGAATACGGTATTCGCCTAGAAATCTGCGTCGACGGTTGCATAGCAAGGAAGCTCATTGTTCCACCAACTGACCTATACACCGATGATGGACAGCATGTCTGTTCTTTCAAATACGAACACAGGAACTCGAAACGCTTGCGCCGCGACTTTCAGTTTGCTGATCTCGAAGTTGGTGAGTACGCCGTCCTCGTAGTCCTGAACCGCGTCAATCCTTGCAGGTGAGCTGTCCGATGACAACAGCCCTTCGTCACTTCACGGCAATATCACAGCGATTGGGACTATCTCTGTCACCTTCTACCGTGTCAAAAACGTACGCTCGCAGCCAGTGACATCGATAAAGAAAAACTCATCTCGCTACACAAGGATCGAGCGCTTGAATGAGAAGTCCATGAAGGGGGACACCCGCTCGCACACGTTCACGTAAGGGATACTCCCAATCGTTTCAAAGCACAGGGCTGACAATTGTCTCGTCTTGGAGAGCCCAAAGCCGCAGGTCCTAAGCAACGAACGTGGCTGTACGACTATGTGGACGAAGAGCAACTCCCTTTTGCGAAGTACCATTTCAAGTACCGATCAATGGGTGAGTGCACATTTGCTGGACAAAGCACGGCATAACTTGCAAAAGGAGGTCATTGTTGACTTAATTACACAGCGGCGCTCAGATCTCTCTGCATCGTTCCACGGTCACCCAGTCCCGTGACCCAAGAGGGGAGACCAGAGGACGACATGAGTCGAGATGAGCTCAGGGAGTTGGTTCGAAAGCTTCAGGTGCGTATCACAGGCATTCTCAGGATGCTATACCAACAAACCGCCCCTGCAGGACCGTCACGAGTCAGTCGTCCCTGTGAAGCGTGAGCCGGAACAAGATGATACTCAGCCACATTCTGCCAAGCGTGGGAATCACAGCAGCGCTGGGACTTCTTTCGACGAGGCCATCGATCTTACTGGAGAAGACTAGGTCGTCCCGCAATCTGTTCCACACATCTCGTCAAATCAGCTGAGAAGAGCGCAGATCCGGGATCTGTGATTGTAGCCTTACTTATGCTACCAGTCGAGAAAGGCTACAAAGATATGCAGCGCAATTACGTTCGTATGAGTATCTGATCAAAAAAGGTTCTTTTGCACTGCTATTCGCGCGAGTCACTGCCCGATTCAAGATCTGCTGCTAACCGTAGCGATCATGTGTTCTGTCATTCTGCGGTTCGTCCATGATAAGTCTTGGAGACTCTCGAGATGTATCAGCCTTGGGAATTAGATGACCGCATCGTTGGCATGTACGTCTCCTCCGTCAGATAAGGATTGCGGTCCTTCGAATTACGGTTTTTATGGTCCTGTTGACTGGGCTAAGCCCAACTTTAGTCACACTCAGGGAGGATTCTGTCATCGTTTCCATCTTTACTCGGTTCTGAGCCCATACTGTCGTCTCCATCCTGCTCGAGCTCGAGAATGTCATCCTGAATGGCTTCAATCATCCCAGCCACCACGTAGTTTCTTTACGGGTGTCGTAATGTCAAAGCCATGGTCGGCCAGGAGATTGCGTAAGAAGCGGCAGATTCGACAACTTGAGCTGCCTGGCCAGATGGTGCCATCAGGCACAATGTACTTCCAAGACATGAACACTTCTCTCTCAGTGAACGAAGCCGGGTCATCCAAGGTGCCAAAACTCTCCCATGGCACGTCAAGACAGGTATCGCAGATGTCATCGGCTCGGTCGTCGATTGGCCTCGACCCCTTGCCATCAAAGTGAAACATCTCGATACTATTCGTTGCCGCGCTTCCGTAACTTGGCAAAGCATCCGGACTTTGCGTATGGTCGTCGGTGCGGTGATAGGGTCGCAGAGAGTCTGCAAGGCAGGCTGATGTCGATGCGTCCAGAACTGTCACTGAGCGCCAAGATCAGTAAGCGCCGAACGTGCATGGAGGCGTATGATCAGCGCAGCCAGCATGACGCTGAGGAACGGTTTCATCAGCAAGAAGATCGCGCAAGGAAAGCGCTGACATGCATGTCGGGGAGCGACGTACAGGGCAATGATGAGAGAAGGTGTGAAGGGTGGAAGGACCGCCCCACGACCCCACATCTCAGCCTCACCAAACGGTGCGCTAGCCAACCACCTTCACTAAACAACAACGACACATCATGTCTAAAGCCGAGCACCTCGAGATTGAGGAGTATGATGAGGCTGGAAACGTGGTGGCTACGTACATCAACTCTGGTGGTTCTCGCGTCGATGTCGTTGTGCGTGCCTTTCCCACCTTTGCTGTTGCTGGGAATAATATACTGATGATGCTCAGCTTCCACAACAAACGAAGAGCTATGCTCAACAACTACTTGACGTCTTTCTGCCTGCAGGGTACCCGCACAGTGTGACCGAGGACTACATCCAGTACGTCTACTCAACCCCAGCAAATGATCGAAACCACACTAACTTATCAAAAGATACCAGATCTATGTATGAGTGTCTTCCAGGCTCTCTAACTTTTCAGATGGTACTCATGATAGAACAGGACTCACTGCAGGCTTTTTCATCGTCTATAGCTGGTCTGCTCGCCTCCAGAGCTGTCCTTGAAGGCGTCGGTGTCGGCGACTCATTAGCCTCACCTACCAGCGCTCTACTGCTCTCCATCCTCCAAGAGTCCATGGGCAGACTGGCTACGATCCTCTTCGCTCACAGACTTGGCACATCGCTGGAACCGGAATGCAAGATGTACCGCCTAGCAGCCGACATTTTCAACGACACCGCCATGGTCTTGGATTGCCTATCTCCCGCCTTCCCGAAGCCTGCACGTGTGATGGTGCTAAGCTTTTCGAGCTGCTTACGTGCATTGTGTGGAGTCTGCGCAGGGTCCGCAAAAGCAAGTCTCAGCGCGCATTTCGCCAAGAGAGGTAACCTGGGAGAGCTCAACGCAAAAGACTCAAGCCAAGAAACTGTCATCAGCTTATTGGGTATGCTGGCAGGCAGTGTGGTGGTGAGCTGGGTGACGACACCTATGGCTACGTGGGCGACGCTCATTGCACTGCTGTCGGTGCATCTGGCGACCAACTACGCTGCGGTGAAAGCCGTTAGCATGACGAGCCTTAACAGACAGCGCGCCAATATTGTCTTCAGCAATCTTCTGGACGTCGACAACCCGCAAGTACTGAGCCCCAAAGAGGTCTCTGAGCAAGAGCGTATCTTTGAGAGAGACGGAGTTTTGAGATATGTCGATGCTGTACTTGGCCATTGCAGAATAGGCGTAAGCTTACAGAGCCTGTTGGGCAGCATGAATATGGCCGGACAAACCAAAACAGGAGCCTTCAAAGACCTACCTATGAAGCTGTCAGACATCCTTCATGTCTTTGCTAATGAAGGCTACGTTCTGTGGTTCAACGATTCGCGCACAGTTGAGGTGCTAATAGTTCTGAAGAAGGACTGCACCGCCCTGGATCAGCTGAAGGCATGGTTACATGCACTAATCCTCGTGAGGGCCCTGGCTTCGAACCCTCCCTTAGCCTTTCTCAAGGGCGAGCACGTGGGCGTGGAAGTGCAACGGCTTGCCTGGCTGTTACACACCTTGCAGCAGAGTAATGAAGTCTTCGCCGGATACACCCCAGCCCTGAGGAGCTTAGGATGGGATCTCGACACGGCCTTACTCGAAACACGAGCAGGCGTGCGCGCCCTTATCGATCGCAGCAAAGATTCGTCCGGACGATAGCCCCACTCATTCACACGTGCGCCCTTCACCGATCCCACCTCACAACCCACGTCCACCTCGCCGTTCACCAGAGCCTTGGTCCTGGGAAGGATTGCAACCTGCCTACCGGAAACCCGCGCCGCACACACTGTTTACTTGTCTGGGACCCGGACCCGTGCTCCGAGGCACAGTAGGTTGCTAAAGAAAGATTGCTTTTTCATGACTTTTGGAGATCAGCGAGAGCCTGGGCGTGAGCACGGCTGTGAGCGTTGCGGCGCGGAAATGGGTCTGACAGCTTTGACGCGCTGTGTCTGGGCGCTGACGAAGCTCAGACACACCCCGGGGCAGGTTGTTAGCAATCACGACGTTTGAGGACAAAGGCGGAGAGGACGGCTGCCGGAATACACGGGCTGGGGTGTGGACTGTGGTTGAAACGAGGAGATCGAACGTGATATTAACATCCTTGCCTAAGGCTGCCATTGCCTGTCTGTAGTTACAAACCACGGTTTCGAAAAGACGAATCTTCTAGTGGATTCAAACTGGCGATCAGGCAGTGCGTCTTGTGGAGAACATAGTAGTCAGTGGTCTTGGGCCAGTCGCTGCACCCTACTGCACGACGTCAACGCTGCCCAAGCGAGCCACGCATGCCTGATCAGTGACAACGACCGACCCTGTCCACACTGGATGTGCTTACTGCCCGTCGTCTGACTGTGATGAATCTTCATGCTGGAAGAGTTCCGAAACTTGAGAGTTCGCGCGTCAGACTGTCAGACGGTGGTGGAGGCCCACCTGTCACGTTTCACGTTGGTGACGTTTCTGGGCGGATCCTGTCCAAGCTCGACCTGAACTGAGACCACCGGCACAAGGACGCACTGAATACGATGCGCAAGGTCGATAGCAGAAGCAGCATGTCACAACATGTCACCGTGATGTGAAAATTCTCACGTCTTTACTGTTGGGCACGCTGGGCGTCAAAGGCTCGCGATGCGTTCTTTATTGACTGGGCATCATGAGGCTCATGCGAACGCCTAGACGCCAAGCGATCTTTCAACACTTGCTTCCTCGATCGTGAGTGCGGGATGCGGCTGACCCCATAGGCGGTGAGGGCGGGAGAATTGCAGCGCTTGCTCTTGCGGTCCACTGGCTGCGTCATGTCTGAGGCCGCACGCGCGTTGGCGACCGAATTTTCTACTGTGGTTCTTATTGATGCCGCCTGTTGGGGCGCGTGCTGAAACGAGGCGCTTACACGCGGGTATCGCGATCGATCAGGCCACGATGTGAGAGCAGTCTCAGCTTCTAGAAGCTCTTCGCGAGCAGCCATCCGATGGTCGCGGGTTGTGCGACCCGAGGTGATTCCGAACGAAAGTACCGTGGTGTTTTGAGGAGGTTCTCAACAACGTTGTCACGCTACGAAAGGTGGAAATGAATGGAGACCGTTGCGCCAACATCATGCGCGAAACAGGAGACTTTGACGGAAAAGATCGACGGCGGCGCACTTGTGGTGGTGCTACCTGCTTGGGGTAACCTTCTAGAAAATCTAGAATGCTTCCATAAAAATCAGCGCGCACGGCCAATTCGCGGACAAGGAACAGACAACCGTGAGAACGAGAAAACGAGCAGGCAGGTGGAACGCCAGCCCAACCCGGCTGTTTACACGGCCACGACTCACCAGTGAGACTCTGCCCAGGCATGCAAACTCTATGCAGTGCCCGGTGTGTTTGCTGCTGCATCTTGCGTGAACAAAACACAATTGACGCAGATGGTGCTGGGACTTGGCCCGAAAAGACAACGGTGTTTGCTCGAATGCCATGGCGCGGGCAGCGGTGGATCCTCTGTGGATCTGCATGATGCTGAAGTGCAGGATGCGGCAGGAATAGATTACGGTAATCAAATGTCTCGAGCCTCGGGCACAGATTGGAGGATGCGCTGAGTCTCCCCAGCGATAGGGCCAAAGCCAAGGTTTGTGGCCGTGCGACCCCATCTGTGGGCAGAGGATGCAGTGACGGGCCAGTCAGCGCGAGGAGCAGCCTGAGGCCAGTCCAAAGCGAGCGCTGGCGTCACCTCGTCCGAGCACCCTGGAGGGTGACAAGTAGCCGGAGCGCGAAGGCGCGAAGGAGCGACGCAACCGCGAGGACGTTCCTCTTGATGGAGCACGCTGCCGCGACTGTGCTGCTTTCATGATTCAAAAGGCAACCGTTGGGAGGAGCGGGATTGTCGTGTGTTGCGTCGGCGGACAAAGAAAATCGACATGGAGGCTCAAAGAAGCATCGGCTGGGTTGCCTTTGTCACGGAATGAGAGTCATAGGGCGGATTAGCGAGGGACTCAGCGTGTTGGGACTGAGGACGGTCGTTTGCGGCGTAGCGAAGGGTCAGCGCCTGGGTCAGCCGGGCTGCTGGGACTGAGGTCGCAATGGGTTCATCAACAGCACACGAGGAGAAAGGGCTATATACAACTCAAGAGGGAAGTACATTGCTGGTGCATCTATGTATCTAGGGTGGTAGTGCGGTCGTTGCTGGATCGTTAGGGAGTAACAGAAGCGGGAGGGCTGTGTGGGCGGCCAAGGCGTAATGTTTGCGAAAGCGTCCGAGTAAGAGCCGGGGTCGGAGCGAGTGGTGGAATGCGTGCGAATGACTGAGTGACTGAGGTGGAGAGAAGACCGAGCGCTGAGCACGCAGCTGCGGTGCAACTTGGTCAACCCACATTCTTCTTTGCAAGCGTCTGGCAGCGGCAAGCATCTGGCAGATCTGGCAGCGACTCCGTTCAGGCCATGCCCACGAAACAGCGGGCTGAGCGCGCGGCGATGGGTCATGGAAGAGCTCGCTGGGGGCGCTGTCTGTAACAGCGACTGTGATGGCACTGTCTGGCTGAGGGTGGCGAGCGAGGGAAGCGTCGACAGGGGTTCCTTCCAGAAGATGTCAGCTGTGGCCAGTCACAGGCTAGCATGCTGCACTAGTCCCGCGCTAGAAGCATCAGCGCCTGCCGCTTTTGCTCCAGCGCCTGCCCTCAGTGGCCTCCGGCCCAGGATGCCTCGCGCACTGGCTGCAGCGGCCATCTGGCATCGAGGCTATCCGCCTTTGCTCAAGCTTCGCCAACCGCACTGAACACTCTCCACCGAGTGGGTCCTGGCTTGTGCTGACCTGCGAGCCCGCCTGCCCAGGGCGTGCTAGTCGTGCTAAGACTGCTTCCGCCCTCTCTCCTCATAACCACCGAGGAGGGCCTCTTGTCTCGAATCCTGAGTCCTGACGGCATACCTGAACCACGACGAACCCGCGTCTCACGCCCGCCCCGCCTGCGTCACCCAGCAACATCGACTACCCTCGCACGTCCGCCTCTCCGTCGCTGCACCCACCCACTGCAGCCAGCCCCAGCGCAGCGCCCAATTTCCCGCCGTCTCGCGCACGCAGCACGCCCGCTGCACCCGTCCGACTGCCTGCAACACCGCCCTATCGCTGTACCACCACAACCCCGGCGCCTTCTGTCTCTGTGTCGCCCTTCGAGAAGCACCTGCAGCACGCAGAGCAAACACCGCACCCGGCTCCAGCGCGACTCTCGGCTGCGTCTCCTCCGGCCATAGGTCAAAAGAAGCCGCCGTGCGCACCTCCGTCTTCTGCACCACCACCACGGCCCTCGATGCTGCCGCCTGCGGAGCAGTAACTCACCCCCCACGCACCTCCTGCTGCCACTGGGTTCCTCATCGAACCTCGTGCACCAGTCGTCAAGCTGGCGCAGTCTACACGAACCCAAACTTGTCCTTGTGAGAGTCTGGAAGAGCAGAGCAAGAAGACGGCTCGCCGTGTCTACAAGCAGTTCTGGCGGAGCGTAATGATATCAAGGAAACCTGAACCCACAGCACTCTCGATACGAACCAACTCCACCATCTCGTCGCCCGCCTCGTCCCTCGACGAGTTCGACGGCGACGACATCAAGATGGCTCTCTCAGACTGCCAAAAGGCACCATTGACCGTCTCGATACCGAAGAACATCCCTAGCCCCCACAGCCGGAAGCCCAACCTGGCCGAGATCCTCGCCAACAATGCACCACCACCATACACATTATCGTCTTTCATGGCCTTCCTGTCACAGAACCATTGCTTAGAGAACCTCGAGTTCACCATGGATGCATCGAGATATCGCAAGCACTACTCCAAAATGGTCAACCGTCACCCTGGAACACCCATCTCTCCCCTGTCAGACGAGTGTGCATACGTCCTCATGCTCTGGCGCCGCTTGATCGACGCCTACATCCGGGAGTCTGGCCCTCGTGAGGTATGTTACTTCATCCTTCCATCACCGTGCCTCATACTAACCGTCATAGGTCAACCTCCCTGCTGAAGTCCGTGACAGGCTCTTGGCTCTGTCTGAGTCGTACGTGCCACCTCACCCATCTACCCTGGACGAGGCTGTGGCCAAAATCTACGAGCTCATGGAGGAGGGTGTACTCCTTTCGTTCTTGAACAGCGTCAGCCCTCAGAGCGCACACCCCAGCATCATGAGCCACGAGAGCTACAATGCTAGCGTGACACGATCATCCACACGCAGCTATGACGAGCGCAGCACTGTCTCGCACAAGTCGTCACACGTCCCTGCTCACCAGCGTGCATCAGCACCGTCATCGCTGACAGCTGGCTTCATGCACTCTCGTCCCTTCTCTCACTCCCGCTTCCACTCTCAACCCACCTCGTCTGGCTCTCCCGCTACCCGCGTCACGTCTGGCTACACCAGTGGCAGCGATGCCATGACCGATGATACTGGCAGTGCCAGCCCATCGATGAGCGACCCTCTCACTCCTCCCGGCACACCGCCCATGAGCGACTACCCCCTGGCCGATTCTACCCACATTTACGGCGAGAACGGAACCACTAGCGGCACTCCCAGCCCCCGCACAAGCCGCGGAGAGCACAATGGTATCGGCGCTGCGACAAGGGACAGCTGGAAGCGTGTCAGCAGCAAGCTTTGGCCCAAGAAGAAGAGCGGCGGCCAGCTGCGAGATGATGAGCACGCTGTTGCCGACTCACCTGGAGGCTTCATCTAAATCAACACCTCAACACCACCCACCGAGGACGAGAACATTTCTCCAAATTTTCACATTGAAAAGCGATCACGGTTACGAACATGCGATTTCAGCGACCTGCATACAAACAGCATTTGGGCTGCATATACTCGGCGTTTCGATTAGCCTACAGCGAGGCGAATAGGCGTATACCACAGCCACGACCGGCGAAGTCGTGGCTTTCTAGACATTGACGGCGTTTGCAAAATTTACCTCTGGCAAGAGGCTCACAACTCGGGAAGGCGTTTTTGCACTCATCATTCTTAGTAATGATGACACGAACGAGCGATGCGATTGTATCAACACTTGTCTATTTCTATTGGAGTCTCCACAAGGAACAGTTGATAAAGTGGAGGCTTGGAGTAGATACCACAGCGCAGAGAGCGCGCAGCAATAGAGCACCTGGCGAATGCCACAACAAACACCGTCTTCAATTATTCAAATGTGACTCTGCAATCTCCAGAACTGACCAATATATCATCAGTAAGTAGTCCCATACTTCCAGAAGCACGCAATCCAATTCTTTGAGCACGCCGGCCGGCAAATAGCTCACGGCCGGCACTCGCGAGATTGACTTCCCGATAAGCCAATTTGCGCCGCGCTGCCAACCATGTCACGCGCACTGTCTGGTCTGTCACTGTCACTGTCATGGCATCCCCGTTCTGCATCCACACACGAATCGTTAATCATCGTCCGCTCCGTACGCTATCGTTTCGCGCACAGCGACGGGTCAGCAACAAGGGAGAATAGCCATAATGTGACCGATATAGCGCCGCTCTGTAGGTTCTGGATTCCAGAAGCTCCACGGCGGCTGAAGGTTCGGATATTGTGGATCTCAGAGTTCGCAGGATTCACAGGAGCGCTGACAGGAGGACCCTGTGAGGTTGATCGTACGATAAGAGAAAGGCGATACAGGTATTGACCGGGCTCGTGGAATCCTCAACGAAAGAATTGAGTTCTTGAAACACACGCTCGGCCGCCGTTGTGTAGGCCACGACACGAGCACAGGTTGCTCGTGTCGATGTCCAGCGCGCGTACGGGTGATGCGTAGTCCTCGACCGTGTTTGTTAACTTGCTACGAGCTGACCGCTCGCCTGGTAACCACGCGTATGATACCAAGCTGTCAAGTCGAGGGTTGGCGTTGGGCCCCGTCGCGAAGTGCTCATGCATGTCGTCGATCTCGAAAGCCTCCGAGCCGGCCCGGCCCAACTGACAGCTGGGGTTGTGTGCGTTAACGGCCTTGCCGGATGTCTGTGTTCCTGGGCGAGATGACGGTGAGGCTCTGGGCTTGAGTTGAGTATATCTATAGGACCGATGAGCGCTGAAAACAGCTATAGGAACTGGAGACGGTGTGCGTTGTGTGAGCTCCGTGAGTTCTGGTCATATGCAGCAGCCCAACATAACATTTGGACACGCTGGCAAGGTGTTTCTGGTAGCAGCTGCAGCGGACAGTAGTGGAAGCTTATTGACAAACATCAACACGGCAGTCGTAGGCGTATCTGAATGCAGCTGCAGTGTCCAGTAGTGAAAGTTTGTTCGCTAGACATCTGGTGCAGGGTCCAACATCTCGCGGCAATTGCATCCAAACGCAGCATGTTTCGCTACAGACAGACATTGGTCTTCAACAACATCGGTTTCGCCAGCGTTGTGACTTGACTCTCGCCGTTCGTTCAGCACGAGAAGGTACCTCCACACTCGATGTCTCACCAAGCTTTTATCGCCGCCATCCTTCCGCGCTGCTCTAGAAACCCCAACGCTCGTCACACATTCCCCAAAGCACACATCAACTGACTACAGCATTCCACGTCCTCGCCTGGCACATGCCGAAGCCTATGCTGGCCGTACGGCACTACCATGGCCCAGTAAACCTGCTTCACGTGCTGGAGTACCACCATGTGCAGCTTGTTAGTGGTAACATAGCTGGTAGCGTAACCGTCCGCATCCGGAAGGCAGTGCAAACCTAGCGATTGGGACTGGCAAGACCTGCCCACTGTAACGGAGGTAGGTCCGGCGAGTAGCGCCGAATGGGAGGCATCATTGTGGGCTTACTTCCAGGGTTCGTACGAAAATGTTAAAAGGTCTGCTGCAAGGGGAGCAGTGACTGGTTTCTGCGGACCTGATGAATCTCCTACCGCTCTGGTTTGCCTCTCTAGCAGAGCAGACAGCAAGTCTTGCGACCCCAATGCTCTCCAAGAAGATCCTTATCTTCCATGAGCGAGTTCACGCCGATGTGGAGAACTCCTCAAGAATCCC
Organism: Didymella glomerata; assembly: GCA_030271015.1. Classification (NCBI taxonomy): domain Eukaryota; kingdom Fungi; phylum Ascomycota; class Dothideomycetes; order Pleosporales; family Didymellaceae; genus Didymella; species Didymella glomerata. Next base: position 917,113 of record JAJOHN010000009.1, read on the forward strand.
ATAGTATGCCGCTCCGCGGAGCAGAGCGTGAAGTTCTTCGGCGAGTCTCCTCGTATACTCAGCGAGTCACTGTAGCTTCGTGATAGGCAGAGCACGTGGAAGACAGTAAACAGAAACCAAGTGGACCTGGTGTTGTAGATCTGTATACAGCGCACACGCCAGAGCTAAAATAGAGCCTCAACTCGGCGACGTATCCGACGCACTGTCTACAATCGCGATCTGCCATCAACACAGACGCCCTCAACTGCGCGGTATCGCGCATCGTGCTGGTGGAGTGAGTCGCGCGTGATGAACAGTGTTTGAAGACGATGACTTCACATCACGCGAACCAGTCCAAGAACGCGAAAACCGATCTCCGCACTCCTTGCGCGAAGCTGGAACTCTTCTGGAAGCATTCTCGAAACATTCCACCACGCCACCATCTCGCATGCCCATCGTTCGACACTCAGCACAGTGACGTTTTGCCCCTCATTCTGCAGGTCGTTCCTCCTGCTTGGGATCGCAGTTCTCCACACACGCGCGTGTGCACATCGCAATCTAACCACCATCACCTCATCGCATACCCACTGTGTGCATCAATACCGCTACAAAAACTACCTACACAGCCTTGTTTTCGCTCACAGCCAATCACGATCGAGGGGGGGACAGGTGTGAATTGGCGGACGTGCTCCGGTGGAGACCATCCAACAGCACACAGCCTCAACGGTGTCTCGCAAGATGCTGCCCTAAAGCAAATGCATGATTACTTAACGAGTAGAGGGGCGCTAGGGGTTCACACCGAGCACTGCGAACTTTGATAGTAAATGACGAGTCTTGGCGAACATGGTCAGCCACAACGAAATGGCTTGTGATCAACCCCTCGATCCCATCTTCCCCGCTGGCAACCGCTGGCGGGGAACCTGCACAGCTTACAATGCTCTTTCTTCACTGAGTTAGTCTTCCCATGCCTTTGCTGTAATGCCATCACACGCTCGAACATGCAAAAGCAGCGTCACGATCGCCGCCTCGCAGGACGTACTGCGGGAGGATGCGATAGGCTGTTGCTAGATGCTATATGATACGTCGGGAAACCCAATGCAGATGGGGATGCCGATGCGATTGCTGTGAGTGGTGTGGATTTGGTCGGCTGGCAGACGGTCACAACGGAATATGCGGGGGTGCTGCTGGCGGTGTGGGGTAAGGGAACTGCCGCGCTGCTCCCTGCTATGAAGAGCAGGTGGCTGCGTGTTGACGAGTGTCGCCACGATATCTTGAGGTTTATTGCCAGGGTGATTTTGTTGAACCTTGCGTGTGAATATCACAGGGGCGTCGTCACTGGGCTTCACGCGTGTAGCTTCTTTGGACGTCACGTCTGACGGTGGGGCTGGGGTGGTGATGCTGTGGATTGTTCCTTCCTTCTATCGTCCCGTTTCGAGCTGCACCTCGTGCTTCTTCTCCACCTTTAGACATTACATAAGGAGTAGCAGCGCTCATCTGACATGTAAACGATCTCTCGTTACACCTTACTACAACCACTACCCTTGGAACCCGGTATCATGATAGCGGCAGTCAAGTGCCGCTTCGTAGATCGCCTTCACCCCTGCCCATATGCTATTCGGCATACCTGCCATCAGTTGCTGCTCATCTATCTCCAACATCCTTCTTAGATAAGTCGGATGTTCGGTGACATAGTGGTCTTGGCCACTATAGGGTAAACAGATAGGCGACTTATCCAGATGAAACACATCCTACTCGGGTAGGTGGTACCATTTTGGGTCATGCAAATGCGGGACGCAAATAAGACACGCGACTGAGATCGGTCGTGAGACAAGAGATCGTAGACGCAAACCCAAGGTCGCGGTGATTCCGTCATAGATAAGCGGTATTGCATGACAGCGGCCGCCATGCAGCAGCAGACAGGGGACGGCGGGCCATATGCAGCCAGGGGGGCTAGACAGAGCCTAGCGGTCAGGCGGGTTGTGTCCAGCTGTATATACTGTTGTACCAGTGCGAGTACTGTAGGTACCAACCAAACCGAAAGGTATGTGACTGCTGAGGAGCCTCCTGTGATATGATTTAGAGCAGATGCACCCTAGTGCGTGACATGCTGGACTGTTCTGGCTGCAATATGCTGCTGGTTGAGGACTGTCTCCCGAGGTGTCTAGTCACCCTCACCGATCAGATACCTCCTAGGACCTGGCTAATATGGCTTAACGGCTGTTTGCGCAGGATTATCATACGATCGTCGTAGGGAGGGCTCGGTTGAATGAGATTACCATTGCTGTGTCGGTTCAAGCCAGGAACGTGTTTCCTGCGATTGGACTTGTCCACTTCCCCTTCCTCGCTGCCTTCATCTCCGCGAACAAGGAAGGGTTGATGCCCTTTTTCTTGCACTTCTTCAGCTCTTCTGGTGTCAATCCGCTGATGTCATGCGAACTCGCTGTCCAGGTACTGCTTGACCGAGAGTTGCCAGTCTCTGAGTTTGGGTATCTCGAAGGCGTGCCGGACGATATGGTGTTGGAAGCGCTCGATGAGTTAGACCTGTAGGACGTCTGGTCGACTGAGACTGTCCTTTCGATGACTAGTTTATCGGCTCCTCCGTCCGTGCCAACAGAATCCTTCCGCGTGCCGACGGAGTCTTTCCTTTTGCCCGACTTCAGCTTTCTGAACACACCCTTCGGCAATTGTGTCTCTATCGAGCTTACGGGTGTCGTTGGAGGCATCGATGGTATGGAGTCGATGCTTGCTGTGCGCAGCGACGAAGCCACCGAAGCCAACTTCGGTGGCTCACTCATAGGAGGCGGGCCTAGGTCCACGTTCGGCGTTATGGGATATTCGGACTCGAGAGTGAACATGGAAGGAGACGGAGTTTCCACGTCTGACGCCTCGTCGTACTCAGCATCACGGGCAGAACCGGTCGTTGTCACCGAGGCTATAGTGTCCAGGGATGTTCGTCTCCGCAGCTGCGGATGGAGCCTCTGATTGACAGGCTTGTAAGAAATGAGATTCTTTGGATGTCGACGAGGTGCTGGATCAGGCAATCGCGGGGCATACAGCTGCTCTCTGAAGGGATGGGAGAATCGATATCGTGGTGCTGGTCGTTGGACTGGTGTTGGTGCTGGCGCGGGTGCTGGACCATGGTCTGCTATTGTCCTGGCTGCTGCAACCGGATGTGACCGTAGTGGGTTCACATGTGCTGGAGCACGAGGTGGAGGTTCTCCTGGACTCGTCGGCGGTGATTCAAGGTATGAATCCGCATGCCTTCGTGGTATGGGTGGTGGAAGGTCTTCGTCAGAGTCGCTGTAGTCCTCTGCCTCGGCCCCATCCCACTCGGCTGTGTTGTTTTCAAGGTGTAATTGCTCGAAGACTTGTTGGAGCTCATGCGCCGCTCTTGGAGAACGACGTATGGGGTGCGGATAATCGTCATAGTTCATGACAACGTTTTACGCGTGCGCCAGTCAACGGTGAGTTTCGAATCTGTGGAGAAACGGTCGAACGATGAACTCGAGTTCATCTTGGGATTCCTCAGATCGATCGACATGACGAAATCAACTGCCAAAACTGCCCGACCCACATGCTAGCGTGCCATTGCCTGGTAGAACGTGCCGTTGGGGAGCCTGTCAACAGTTGAGATCCTGCCGCTCTCAGTGGTCTGATGAAAGTGTATTTACGCCACTTAGGTACATCGTCCGAAATATGCGCCCTATCAGAGGCGTCAAAGCACAAGGGGTCTGTCCTGGGGTCGGAGCACGCTGGACTGAGATCTGGGAATCCACTCCGACGGCCGTTTATTCGCAGTCGCCTCCGCGGGTGGCTTTGCCGCTTGAAGCTTGAGCACAACGGCCTTGCTCACGTGAGTCGGCCATGCAGAGCGAATTCCTTGTGCTCCAGACGTCGAGACGAGTGGTAGAGCCTCCTGGGTGTTGCAGAAGGACGCGGTGTGTCAGAGAAGTCTGCGTCGGAGGGGCGGTGTTCGTGTTTCCGAGGGGGACAGTTGTTTGATGGTCGCCAGCCCTTGTCAGGAACAGGCGGCGCTTGCCCTCGACTAGCGCGAGACGTTCCTGAGCTGCTCCTTACCTCGTCCTGTCTTGCTGCACCGACAGCCGCCGCATATGCTCCCCACCGCTGCATGAGCATGTCTGCGCACCCTTTCGCCGCCGCCCGCCTTTCTGACCGCCGCTCGTCATGAGCAACGACGCGCCTGTGCCCATCTCGGACGAGGAGGTGGTCGCCCTTGCAAAGGCCGCCTTCAACCACTCTCGCCAGGACATCAGCCAGCGAGGCCCAGATGCTCCCCGAGATGTGCAGCAGCACCACACCGGCATCACCATCGACCTCGGCCACAAGAACATAGCACGCTTGCCTGACGAGGTGATCGATGTTATCCGGGTGGAGATCGAGAGGTGCGACCACAGAACCCCTCAAAGAAAATGCGCTGGCTGTAACACTTGTCTCATGATGCTGACTCCACAAGGCTCGCCCTCTCGCACAACCAACTCACGACCCTCCCTTCACGACTGCTAGAATGCAAGCGCCTCCGTTATCTCAATGTGCGCTACAACGCCATGCGCGAGATCCCCAGTGCCGTCCGTTGGCCCGCCCTAGCTGTACGACATGTGACACAATGCTGATGCCAGCTGTAGATACTCGAGATGACGTCGCTGGAGATCCTGGACGTGAGCAGGAACAAGATCACATCAGTCCCAGAGGGCATCGCAAATCTGACCTCACTCAAAGTGCTGGCTCTGGCAAAGAACAGAATAGAGCAGCTGCCGGTATGCTTGGGTGACATCAACAGCCTGCAGGTCATGAAACTTGAGGGCAACCCACTGACCTTCCCACCTCCGGAAGTCTGCACAATCAAAGACAACGCGCCTTCGCCGTCCAACGAAAACGAACGAGATGCCGTCATAGCTACGCAAGTCAAAAAGTTCATGCGCCAACAGGCTTCGAAACAGCGACAAAGGGCTGAGCTGGAACGTATACGGATAGAGTCATCAAGTGATGAGAGCTGGACCGAGAGCAATCCTGAGACACCTCGCCCAAACAAACGAGCCATTGGTGGACGATTTCCGGTGCGCCCAAGCCTCAGCACGCTGGATGGGTTCACAGAGGGCAAGGCAGATTCACCAGGCCTGGCTGCGCCGCCCATACCGACTCGCTCTCACTTCCGCGTCTCGTCGCAGACCAGCAGCAACGGTGGGAAACCGCGGCCTCCAATCTCGCCATTAGTCTTGACGACTAGCTTGAACGAACGAAATCGCAGTCAGAGCGAAGGGGCAGGCCCTGGTCCTTCAACACAGCGCCAGAAGCGCATGGGCATATACACGAACAAGCACCAGGCATCTGAGCAGCTTGGCTCGGTCAATGAGTTGCGGCGCACTAGCCACTTTCGAGGCTTCAGCCAGGGTATTGTCATTCCTCCTAGCGCGGCCAACGGTGTCTCTGGGCCTGCGACTGCTATAGGATATGGAGATACAGGGACAGTTCGATCGCTGGCAAATCGTCCACTGTCTGATGTGCGAGAGCATAGGCGGGGGTCTCGTGCACCGGACATCGTCGTTGAAGCCGCTAGGAACTTTCTCTACGCTATCTCACAGCTTCACGACTGCGTTTCCCATATGGTCCGTTCGATCAAGTTGACGACAAGACCAAAAGAGGCACTTCGAAGGAAAGAAGACTTCTATCGCCGGTTCTCGTCCACCTATCTCAACATCAGAGCTCTGAACGATGTGCTTCACAAGTTCAGCTCGCTTGTCGAGGAAGACGAAGAAGACGCACAACGACTCTCTAGGAGCGTGTACATGTACGCGCTGCGATGTTTGGAGTCGTTCATGTCGATCACTCTCTCGGTTGCAGAGAATCGTGCTGAGATCACGCAAAATGCGAATCCACAAGTCCTACGAACGTTCCTATTCCTTCAACAAGGCAGCCTACTCGAGATGAGGAATGCCTGCTCAGTACTAGGAGCACAGTTCAAGGAGCCATCAATGAGCTCGCGCAGACCCAGTGCAACAGATGCACCTGGCACAATACGCGCAAAGCCCAAGGTCCGACGGCTCCCAACGTCGCCGCCGCAACGAAGCCAATACCAGATCCCGCCGCCTGTCATATTGCACAGCAATGACAATAGCCGGACGAACACGATGACAAGTATCAGCGCCGCGACACCCAGGTCAGGAGAGTCCTTCTCAACGCTAGCTACGAACATGACCAGGACCAACACGATGACTAGCAACTTCGACGAATCTGACGAGGACATCCAATTCGATCGAGTCTACCAGAGGCTGAGAAGTGCCAGCGAAAGCTGCAGAACATCCATGCCTCAGATCACACGCCTCCTACGAGAGCAGTTTGAAGTCTTGCGGCGAGATCTGGATTCGGACCATCCTCGAATCAAAACGCTTGCTAGCCTCATTGATAAAAGCAATGAGGTTCAGCAAATGACTATACCTCTCGCAAGCCGCTTATCGCAGATGCAACTGAAAGATAGCTACACCCGTAGCCAAGCTGAGTTTTGGCAGCAGTGCATGGGTTTCATCAAGGTTCGTTTCTCCAGTTTGTTTGTTTGTTTCATCTTGGCGCATAAGACTAACAGTTATTTCAGGCTTGGTTCGAGCTAGCCACAGCGTACACACAGCAGGGCAAGGATCTCAAGCTCACGACCCCTGATGTGAAGCAGCTTATGAGGCCACTTCACAAATCGGTTAAGGAAGCCAGTAACGCCATCTACAGCTCTCCGTGGTCACATCTGACATCTAATAATTCCAGCTCGATGGGGCCACCCTCAGCACTATCGTCGATCACGTCGCGTACCCAACCTCCGAGATTCTTCAATCGATCAGGTATGAGCGGCAGTGGTAACTCTTACCTTGGTGCGATCAACACCCAGGTCTCCAACGGAAATTCGATGTACTCGTCGCAGCCATACTCTACTGCCAGTCTTCTATCGACAGCATCGAGCGGCTATGGTACTCCTGGCGTGCCAGCGACACCGCTTAGTGCTGCTCTAGGAGCTGCAGCGCAAGCCACGGTGCCAAATACGCCGAAATTCGCTCCCGGTCACGGATCTGGCTCACTCAATGTCTTTGAGCGTGCAGACAGACTGCTGAGCAACACTGCACGGCGCATCTGATCATTGCTGTCATGTTTAAGTTAATCTGTCATCGTTATATCATCGCTTCGGCGTACACATCTCTTTCGGAGTCTGTTTCGGGTCCTGTCGGATCTTGTCCTTTCCAGTCTGCACATGTTAGCGTCGGCGTTGTCCGGGTTCCACTCATTTGCATGGCATATTGTATTGCATTTAGTATAGGTGTTTGGTAATGATGGGATGCATGAAGGATGGAGTCTCGGCAAGACCACATGATAGTATGTATATGTATCGCGCGATACTCGAATATATGGCATCCATCCTGTCAGGATAGATTGATGACCTGCCCTAGTAGACCTTCTTGTCAACTCCCCATTAATCTAGCGCCGAGGTCAAATTTGACAATGATCAACACGCTGCGTTGCACATGGAAGGCAGTGTCCAGCAGTTGTGCCTGCCCTTCCACGACAAGGCTAAGGGGTAGGCGAATCGCTGCTTAGACTGCGCCTCCACCTCCGGCCTTCCGCAGCACATCAAACCATCTTCTCTTGTTTCTCGGCGCGGCTCCTGTTTCGATTGTTGTTCGCCAGGACGGAAGACACGGACAAGACGGAGCATCAAACAAATGCGAGCCAAGCTTGACGACGTCACGAGACTGAACGAGGGTGGCGATACAGGCCTCGACAATTCATCGCAACATGTCCAGGATCCAGGCGATGGTGAAGCAATTCCATGCGCGGGCTGCGCCGCGATCATTTGGGAACTGCCCTGCGAACCGATGTACGAATGAACCGAGGATGGTCGTCGCCTGGTGGTGAAGAATACGAAAGACCAGGAAGGTAGCTCCAATTATTCCACAAAAGAAGGGACTCCAAGGGATCGAATACGGCCTCGCCGAGGAGCAGTGAGACTCGACCGTTATCTTGCAACTCGATGAAAGCTCTCATGGTATCGAAGTGGTCCCAATCCGAGCTGTCTCCATGTCATCTGGTTTGCCTGAAACGTCGCACTGTCGAATTTGTCGATGCATCTCGCAGGATTTGGTAAAAGAGAGCAAATCGTCAGAGATGGTTCCAGAACAGTTTCCGACTTTAACAAACAATATTTCCTCTACCGGATTACTCTGGAACTGGACCTTTCGGATCTGAATTTAGCGAGCGAAGACTGGTGGCATCCGTACTTCAAGGACAAGATCACTATTTTTGGGTAATCTGTCAGACAGGTCATGAACACGAGATGTACCCCTCTTTGTGAGAGAGGAACCATGAAATTGGAATGGAAGAAGCTGACTCGACCAAATCAAAAAAGGAGAAATTTGAGACCGGAATTGTTCGGCTATCTTCTTGGGCGTAATACAGCCCAACTCACGTGAGTGAGTCCTCTCTAAGATGTGCCTGTGGTATCATCTCGAAGATCCATCTACAAGATGTACCTGAAGCCCTTGTTGTCGATCTCCGTAACATCATGCATTCCTGCTTCGATGGCTGCCTTCGTCTCCTCCTCTGTGAGCTGTATACCACTCGAGGACTCTCTGTCCCGCTTCTTATTGACCGACCACATGTAGACAAAGAGCACGAGGACGGCGGCGAGTTTTACGCTGTAGCCGATGAGCATCCTGAATCGATTTAGCAATACGTAGCATATGTCAAACGATTACTTGTACTTACGCGATGTAAGCAGACTTGTACCCAGGCTTCTCACTATCCTTGAATGTCTGCGGCCCAATGATGTTACCAACACAGTACCCGGTGAACAAAGCCGCGCCAGTAAGCTGCTTCTTCGTGTACCCAGCAATGTTGCTCGAGACGATGGTCAAGCTCATACTAAATCCTAGCCCTTGGAAGTAGCACATCCAAAGCGCAACAAGGCGACCCCATTTATTGTTGCTGGGCAATGTAACGAGCAAAGCTGCGCCGATGATACAGATGACGTTGGCTACAGTCATGGTAAGACACCGAGTATTGGGCCAGTGTGTGCAAATGTAGCTGCCAGCCAGGAGGGAGACGAACTGTACAGCACCGCCGGGTATTTGGAGGTACTGGGTGCCGAGCGTATCAACGCCGAATGACTTGATGATCATGGAGCTGAACTACGCCTTGTCAAATCTTGCATCATTCCTACCAGATTGCATTCACTTACTGTCGTCAGGGCAGAGTTGGGAATCTGGGCGCCTGTAGCCATGATAAACAGAATCCAAGTCTTTGGATCATACAGCGTCTGCCATGCTTGATAGATCTTGAAATGCTTGTTTTTGACGCCTTGTCTGTTACCAGAAACTCGCTCCACTGCAATTCCGCGCTGACTCTCAGTGAGGAACTTGGCTGTCGATGGCAGGTCCGGGAGGAAGAGCAGGATGACGATGCCAATCACAGTGCTTGCAGATCCAAAGATCAGGAACACGTACATCCATCGAGGCAGGCCGCTCTTGATGTGACCTACAGCGTAGCCGATGAGTCCGCCGAACATCGTTGCAATGCCGTTGGTGCAGTAGTAGGCTCCTAGTCTGAAGGGCTGCTCGGCTGAAGTGTACCACATGCTCATGATCAGAACGAAGCCAGGGTTGACAGTGGCCTCCATGAGTCCGAGCAAGAAGCGATTGGCGGCCATACCAGCAAAGTTGTGACATACAGGTGTGGTCATGAGAATAATGCCCCATCCTAATGGCGTCAATGAATGCTGTCAATATGCCGGACATACCTTACCAAGTGTGCAGACACCAAGAAACTTCGCTATTGGCAATCTCTGCAGAAGGTAGCCAGCTGGCCACTGTCCGGCGAGGTAGCCAAAGTAGAAGATACTCCCTGGTCCATGTCAGTTCCGTTGTCTCCAGCCTTCTAGCAGGTACATACCCAGCCAGGAATAGTCCTGTCCCTTGAGGTTGGTGCCTTCCTGCAAGCCAAATGCCGAGGCATAGTTGATGCCATTCTTGTCGAGGTATTGCAGAAGGTACGTAAAAAAGAGAATCGGCACGATGCGAAAGTCGATCTTTCTCACCGTTTTCTTGGCTTCTGCCGGATCAACCTTCGCACCCAGGTTGCTCTTGTACGCTTCATAGGTATCATCCAGTTGTGAAGATGCCTCAGAAGAGAGCGCTGGCGACGGCGAATGTTGTATGACATCCGCCTTTTCGTCATTCGACGTCATCGCGGCAGTAAGGAGAAGGTATGATCGAATTGAACAGCCTTCCGTCCAGGTTCTGGAGCAACCGATCTGCAACGACAATCGTGAAGAGGGTCAACAACGACCAAGCGATAATCAGACATTCGGTACGGGACAGCCGGTTACTTATAAACAACGAGTGACCCTGGTGAACGTGCACCGGCAGGTGCATAGAAACAATTACCGCTTCCACATCCTGAGTCCCAGAGGCATACCAAGATCTTGGGAAAAGCCTTAATGGCGTTAGTGACGAGACAAGAAACCGCCATCATTGGCGACGAAGCTTCGTGTGGGGTTGATAGGCGTCGTCTCAAACGTTGTGGTGTTCGAGCACGCAATCTACCCCCGAGTTGACGAACCACCAAATGCGGCTAGGATCGTCAGCATCCAACTCTCACTGCACCTTCGTTGCGCTTTCATGCTCCCGAACCTGTGACGTGCGGAGGAAGAAGGTGATATGATGGACGCACTTGCAAGTTTCCGTAACCAGGAGTGTCTGGAAGAAATGCAGCTTGCCATCGGCAGGGAAGCGTGCAAACATGCCTGATGTCATCTGGATCTGTACGTACAAAGGTTCGAGGATGCTCGGCTCCTATGAGGAATGGATGCCTTCCGGCCTCGCCAGGATCCAGCCGCGCTCACCAACGCCAATGCTGTCCTCTTCTTCTTCTTCTTTGCTTTCATATTCTCCAATCCTTCTGCGGACAGATCGCACCAAATCTTCACGACTAGTGAAGATTTCGTAATGCCGACCTTCGACCAGAACCTCCTCTATTCGAACCATGAGTGAGTCTCCGTCTTCATCAACTTCGTTGAGGATCTTGCAACGCTCGTCTTCAGTCATCTCACAGAGCATGTTACCCATCACATCCCCCAGCGTTGAATCTCTTCGAAAGTTCCTGTGAATTTCAGATCCCATTACTCCATCATTATTGAGGACCAGGTTGCCGATCTGGCGGAGGGCATCCAGAGCCGAGTACTTAGTTCGCCAGTGAGCTTTCACGAATACGACGTCCGATTCTATGGAGTCAATGGCCGAGACAATATCTTGGAAGGCGAGGCGTGCCCGGTCGCACTGCTTGATTGCACTCGAGTCCATGTGCTCTTCATTGATGATAGAGTCGACCTCATCCACGTAGTGGCTAAAAATGCCCGGTCGGTTCGGATATGTTGGGACTGCGCTTGCCGTAATTGCGGTTGTCTGACGAACGTTGCTTCTACGGCTCGCAGGGAAGTTGCAATAGCAGGCTGCGAGATCGCAAGCTGTAGCAGGAGCTGCTTGATGTAGGTGTCATTGTCAGCAGCGTGGACCTTATCGATGCATTGAGCAAGATCGTCAAGAGGAGGAGCTGGAACGATCGAGTTGCCGTTCGTATTCGTTCGCTGTCGTTTATGTGGAGGAACCATGATGAATCGTCAAATTGATGACGAGAGATGCGATCAAGAACGTTCAGATGAACTTGAAGGATGGTGGGTGTGAACGCGTCGCGTACGCGAGACAAAGTAGACGCGCTAAAGCAACTAGCGTGACTTGGTGCACAGCGGCCTTTTGCGCCTTCTGCTCTTCTCTGTACACCGACACTTCAGCAATATCCTTGGAGAAGGCCAAGGTTTGAGACAATGTGTCATACCGCAGCCGGCGATTCATTTGAAGCATCTAGGGCGCTACGATCGAGTAACGCACGCCGTTTGTACCGTTATTGTGCAACTTTCCCGTAGCCCTGAACTCCTCTCGATAGACGGCCTCCATTTCTCGCCGAAAAGCCACCACTTGACTCTTCTGGCTGTACTCCACATCCTCCCAGGACAGACCTTGGTCTTTGTTCACAGTTCTCTTCAACACGACTCCGTGAGCTAGGCCGATGGGCAGACCTTCAATCTTCAAAGAGTCGGCTGCAGTCACAAGTTTACCGTACACCATAAAGCCGCCCTCACCATCGAGCTTCTCGCCGGCTTTGAGATCACGCTTCGCTGTCGCGATAACATCTCCTGACCATGTCTTGCATTGACCGGTAGGCTCCCCGCGTAACATGATGCTGGCAATGGAGATACCAAGCTCGAGTCCAATGAGATGATAGGGCTTGTACTGCGCCGCATACCACCCAGTCGAGTCTGTCTTGAGTCCATATTGCTTGAAGCACTCCTTCTGGTACTCGCCTGGCGCCTCGATAACCACGTATACGCCCCACCGCAAGTCGTTGAAGACAGCCCTGCCGTCCTTTTCGAGGCACGATACGACTTCGACCATGCCTTTAGTCTCCAGCTGACCGCCGCATTTCCTTGGCTTCAGGACCTCGGGAAGATCGTGTGTACCACATGGAGGGAAAGCGAGACCATCTGAAGGCGGCGACAGATCGCATCCATTCGCGACTGCTGCCATCTCCAATGCACTCTTTGTGCCGTCCAAGAATGAGTTGAACATCTGCTTGTTGAAGTCGCCAGTCGCCAGCTGCTCCTTAGTGAAACCATAGTAGTCCCAGACAGTGTCAGGGGTGCTGTAGTGGTATTGAGGCAAGTGCTTGGTTCCTTTCCCGGCACATACGACGTTGAAGCCAGCGGTGCGTGCCCAGTCTACCATCTCAGCAATGAGCGCAGGTTGGTCGCCATACGCCATAGAGTAGATGATGCCAGCGTCTTGCGCTTTTCGTGTGAGCAACGGACCGGCCAGTACATCTGCTTCTACATTGATCATGACAATATGCTTCTTGTATTCGCAACATAGCAGGGCATGTCTAACACCGGCAGCTGGATTCCCCGTCACTTCAAGGACAACATCGATTCCAGGGGTGGCGATCAGCTGAGCGGAATCTGTGGTTATCGCTGTCTTGCCCTGCTTGAGGCCTTCCTCGATCGACAATGAGCAAGTACTGTCGTACTTATCTTCCGGGAATCCGGTCTTCTTTAGCGCATTTAAGGCATGCTCAGGAGCAAGGTCTGCGATGGCTGCTAGTCGAACGCCCTTTGTGCGGTGCGATTGTGAAATGCTATATCTCGTCAGCGACAACAAGGAAATTGCCAACTCCCTGGGACCACTTACTACATCGATCCAAACTTTCCAGCGCCAATGATGCCGACCTGGATCGGCTTGCCAGCCGCCTCCAAAGCCGTTAGTTTGGTCGAGAGGTCCGTCATCCTTGACAGTGTTTGGCCACAAGTATTCGGGTGGTCATGGAACTTTTCGTCTGTTGGAATGGCTCACGTCGAACAGTCCTGCTTTATTCCACACATCTGAAGTCCACCGGGTGTCTTACTCCTTACCCCGCAGATGCATTACGCATCCCGTCTCGAGGTTGGGAATGCGTGTCGGACTGGTCTCCGGGTCCCCGATCATGATCGCAACGTTTCTGGGAAAACATTGGGAGTTTGCTTTGCGCTCGTAGGCCACAAATTTGAGAGCAGGTATCCACTCTTTCACGGGCAGAGGCCATCAAACCAACTTTGACTCTTACAATCGCGTGCACGAGTTGTTAGTTGTGTTACTGCTGTCAAAGCTGTCCGCCACGAGCTGTCAATGTGTCAAAATCTGGCCCCTGATGTCATAGTCCCGAAAAGGCAGTGACGGTGCACGGCAATTTCAAAGCGGGCAACAACGAACAAACGACCATACCACGGTTCTGTCCCGCGCATCCACACACCCACGCGCTGGCGCAGTCCTTGCTCTTACAATATTACCCTGCTAGGCAAGTCGCGTGAACAAGTGTCGATCACCGCGTGTGTTCCACGGTTCATCTTGTCGCAATTTGCTGCCGTGCAAGCCATTGCCGGCTCAGAACCGTGGTTGACGGTTGCACAACGGCTGCACAACGGCCAATGCTGCCGCTTTATGCGAGGTGGCAACACATCTGACACAACACTTTGTACTGCTAGAACAGCGACAACCTTGTAAGCGCTGCGAAAGCGCTGCGCGATGAAAAGAAAGAATAACGGAGATGCACGCGAGTGACGTTGCAGGTCGTCGTTGGGGATTTACGATACGTTACTGATGACCTGGAAATCAGACCAATATGATCTGTATATTTGTGCTCAGATCGTCGCGACCTTGGAGGCAGATGCATTCTTCAGCGTCTCCAACCGACTCGCTGTAATCTGATACACTTCAGGCAGTCCAACAGACGTCCAAGCCTGGCCACTCATGAGCTTCACCAGGGCAGGTGCTGCTGTGAACGTGCGTGCCATTCCACTGCTCAGCGTCAGCTCGTTTAAGTACGTCAGGGTACGTCTTCGACTCACTGTCCATGATGTCCAGCGCATATCCACTGCCCAGGCTTGCCAGGCAGCTCGCCCACGAAGGGGACGCCGTCCGCACTCAAGCCTATGATTCCACTCCAGCTGTATTGGATGCCCTCGCCTGGCCCGTACTCAGCATCGCCCCATCCCTCGAAATTGACGTTGATAAAGTCCTTGACACAATTGGTTACACCTTCGACGTCGGTAAGTCCGTCGTTGATGCAGTTCTCTGGATGCTTTTCTACCCAGTCGTCGAGTGCTTGTTGTCCAGGATTCGATCCACCAAACATGACATTACCATCAGCGTCGCAGCGAGGATTAATGCTGAAGAGACCTCCGTCAGGGAGCAGAACGCCATAGGAATTTCGGATGGCTTGCGAGCCACTGACAGCGCGTGGTGGAACCACTTTGGTGCAAATGTGTGGTTTTGGCGTAATGACACCTTTCAAAGCCGGCTCAATAGCTGCACTATATGCGTTGGTGGCGTGTACGACGTTGTCGCAAGCGATGTCGCCACGCTCAGTGTGAACTATCCACCTCCTGCGCCCATCAGCAGATCCTGTGACTGATTTGGCGACTGTGTAGGTTTGCAAGTTGGCGCCGTTCTCAAGGTTTCCTCGCATGACATGGGCTGTTAGCTTCCAAGGCTGCAGAGTCGATGCTTGCCACGCATAACAGGCCTTCGCATCTTTGATCCGGGAGATACGTGCTGCCTCAGCAGGCTCTTGCGTTACTTTGATGTGCTCGACCTTCCCGCCAGCGTGTTTGTACCTGTCAAAGATCTCTTTCGCCAGTTTCGCGACCTCGTCGTCAACCGGTACGTCCAACGTATCGCCGACCCAGAGATCACAGTCGACGTTGTTGTCTCGCACATACAAGACAAGCGCGTTCCACGTATCCGCCTCGTTGTTCAATATCTTGATGGCTTGTTCTTTACCGTACACTTTCTCAAACTTCCCAAAACCTCGCCATTGGTCAGGCTTGCAATGGCCTGCATTGCGACCCGTAGCTCCTGAGCAGAATTCTCTTGCTTCCAAGATGACCATACTCTTATCAGGCCATATGCTGAGATGCTCTTTAGCAGCGAGTGTGCCCGTGATACCAGACCCAATGATTACAGTATCGGCATCTTGAGGCAAGGCCTCTGTCGTTCGATGATCCAGCAACGGATCGGCACGCACCTGCTGAAGCCAGTACGAAAGTGACTGTCCGCCCTGCTTGGGGAATCCTGTTCTCGTCTGATTTGTTGGTGATGCGTATTCTTCGACATTGACAGCGGTAGAAGAGTTTGGGAGCTTAACGCTGCTAGCACCTCCAAGCTCCAAGCCGTCGCCGTCTGCTTGCTTCATGGCGAGTTTGGATGCTAAAGGTCAATGTAAGAAGTGTCGAGCAATCAATGCGATAAGCTCAAAGTGATTGCGGGTCGCTGTTGCGTGATCGGAGATAGCATTGAAAGCCAATGGCGGGAATAACGACCTCAACATCAGCACCGCAGTCGTTCCTACGCTTGATTCCATGCTTCAAGCTGCGCATTCGCATCTCATTTGCGCTCTTAATCAGTGCGCACCTTCGACAGCCGTGACACAAAGGTACCTTTTGGTGGCGTAGCAATGGTGGAAGTTCCACTCACGAAGATGCGGGGAGAAGACCGGGCCGACGCCGTGCCTAGACGGGGTTTCTTCCTCCGAACATGCCTTTACTCCGGACTTTTGAAGCAGGAGCAACATCGCTGACTGAGACATACAAGACCGCCCTAAGTACGGTGATGTAGGGCATCGTCTGCCATCATAGTGAAACCTCTCAAAAGTTCCATTCCTCACCTTCCAAATTACCCCGCCATGTCAACTCTGGACTCGAATATCAGGAGCGCGCTCGATCTCCTGCTGCCAAAGATCAAGAAGCAGCGCGAAGATTCATCTAAACCGATTGTTTTGGGTATCACGGGATTGCAAGGGTCGGGAAAGTCAACGTGGGCTTCGAAGATCGTAGAGATCCTCACATCTGAACATCAGCTCAACACGATTACTGTATCTCTTGACGACTTCTACAAGACACACGAAGGCCTGATCTCGCAAAGAGATCAGGATCCAAAGAACGGTCTCTACCGTGTGCGAGGTCAGCCGGGCACACACGATGAGCAATTAGCTGCAAGATTCTTCAAAGACCTCGAAGCGTACAGCGGAAAGGGCGAGTTGAAGATTCCAAGTTTTGATAAGAGTCAGTTCAGTGGTGAAGGAGATCGCGCGCCTGAGTCAGATTGGCATTTGGTGTCGCGAAAGCCAGAGGTTGTAGTCTTCGAAGGCTGGTGCGTTGGCTTCCAGCCTCTTCCAGCTTCTGCGGTTGAGGAGAAGTATACGAAGGCACTTGCTGGTAAACTTCCTATCAACACACCCGCACAACATCAACTGCCACATCTGCTGGAAGTCAACGACAACTTGAAGAGGTATTGCGATGCTTTCATGGGTCCTCTGCATTTCGACCTCTTCATCCACATCGACACCAGCGATCTGCGCAATGTGTACATCTGGCGGCTAGAGCAAGAACATAAATTGATCGCGGCAAAGGGTTCGGGGATGTCAGACGATCAAGTTAGAGCCTTCATCGACGGCTACATGCCGAGCTACGAGATCTACTTGGATACTCTGCGGCAAGGTCTCTTCAGCGACAAGGGCAGGATGGTCAGGGTCATTCTTGACAAGCAAAGGGGCGTGGAGAGTGTGGAAGAGCTATGAGGATTAGATGGTTCAAGAATCAACAAGAAAAGACGGGTAAGCAGCCCTCGCGTTGACGTGATAGATCGCTGACCTTGCAGTACCCAAGATCCACAAGTGGACTGTCCCAAACAGTGCCAGATGATTGTTTGAAAATCAATTTGATCTGTGCGCCCCACCTCGTTGCTCCTGGTGAATGCAGGGACCCGGAGAACAAACGACACCTTTTCTTTCACTTAGCATAACGAGCTGTCTCTAGCATACTCGATATATCTCGAGAAGATAGAGTGAGATGATTTTCACTGACTTCACACGCTCTCCTCAATATATCTAAGGTCTTCCCCAACCTGTTATGGATTGTGTAAACACCACGAGCGCCTTGCACACCATACACCCCTATCAGCTGCAGACAGCCGAGTTTCAGTCCCCGCAAGCAGTCGTTCCTCAGCCATGGCCTCATCTCGCAAAGTCGACCCCGACAAGTCTGCCAAGTACGCCATTGCAGCTTCCAAAGGCTTCAGCTACTATCTGCCGAAGTCCGCTCAGCGACATCTGCAAGAGCTACTCAAACAACTTCCGTCTGCAGCACGGTCCATCTATGATGAATATTATCGCGACCTCATGTGTGCAAAAGCATGTGCACCAGAATCAGCCGCTGCCATGACGAAATTTGTAGCATCAAGCTTCCCCAAGATTGCGAAGAAGCACAATGCGTTTGCTCGCGAGATGAATGAGGAGATTGACATCAACGAACATGAGGGGTATCAACCGATCAAGTTCCCTATTGTAGCCGAGCCTGATATCGATGATGAGGAAGCTGGGGTCGTCGACGGCGGCACAGGCAGGAAGCGCAAACAGGCATATGCCGGACCCTCATCATCGCCAAATCCGGGAGTGACGCCCCAAAAGAAGGCGAAGACAAAGCCAGACAAGATTACACCTGCACTTTCCAGCTCAGCAATAACACCACCCCCTTCTTCGCCTGGTCGAATCTCGCGCTCGCCTGTCCAAGCCAACTCTAATGAGGATGAGCCCGAAGTCGGCACCGCGACTCCACCCCCAACAGGAGATGTACAACACCTCACTCCAGAGTCGATCAGATTTGCGGACGATGGCCGCGACTCACGACACAGCTCTCCGCTTTCAGACGTCCCATCCAGCGCACAACTGAGCGATGAAGATGAGCCGCTCGAAGAGCCGGCGATGCGACCCAGCGCAGACGAGCAGGATCTACTCCATGGCCAGAACGATGTGTCCGCTGATTTGATTGAGGGTCACGAACAAGAAGACGTACTTTCGCCACACCCATCTCAAGCTCTACTACGAAGCATGGACGATGACTTTCCCACCGAGGCAGACGGATTCGACGAAGAGTCAGAGATCCAAACAGACAACGGGACCGTACGGGAATTGTCGGCTGTGCCTGTGATTTCCCACGTCACCTCACCGTTGGAGGAAATAGCAGAGGCTACTACCACAGAGGCAAGCACCTTGAGGAATGACACAGAAAGGCTATCGGAAGACGATAAGCTCAGGGGCTCGTTGACCGGGTCTGACTACGCTTTGATGTCGGAAGAAGAGCACTGGGAGGACGGTATGGAGGCTCTCGACAACTTTGATTGGGATCGCAAGGGATCCCAGTGGTTGGACAGCCGGGGTCTGGTGAGCATTCGCTATGGAAAGGTTGGACATTCTGCAGGGTTGTTTCAGGGCAACCATTGGGACGATGCAGAAGCCGAGCATTTGTTCCCTGGGGTCAAGGACGATCTGACTGCACCACCAGAAGAGGAGGCCGTGGTCCTCACTGGTGATCAATAGCAATAGTAACCCAAACCAAGAAGCGGTCAAGCCATTTTGCACGCGGAATTCCGAGGTTTGTTAGATGAGTTTTGGTGGGTTCTCTCACCTTCACAATGCAGCTGGCGTCTACGGGGCTATCCATCTTTGAACAAGCCATCCGTTTACGTGGAGTCGCACGAGTCCAGCGAAGACCAACCACACGAACGGCCTCAGATGCAACGAATCATTCCACCGAGTCTAGAGAAGGAAACCTTGCATTGAGTGCATCCATCAGTCAAGGACCGAGGCAGTTGGGTGTTAATGATTTCGCAGTATTCACCATACGTGCAGCATTCCCGCTTCTGGTGTTATGCTTCGCCGACTTCAAGTCGCATGCAGCCCTTGCACTCGCATTCGTGCATCATGTCAGTGTACGGTGTTTTTCAGGCTACACCTGACGAGACTGACCCCAAGAGCTAGGTTCATGAGGTTCTTTCGCGTATAGAAAGCAATGGGAACGAGCACGCAACACTTGCTCTGCAAGGCTTCGCTTCCGCAATACCCACAAGATTCGCGAGCGGGTAGTACCGCGATACTTGGCATATTCTGTATGCTGCAGTCAGTATGCGAGCAGCTTGCGGGCAGCCACGGATGAGAAGGCCACGGAACTATTTAAGCAGCAGACTCTATGATCATATCGACATCGCTCCAGGCAGTAACTTACGATTCACAAATTTATTCAGTAGCACGTTCTTTGAAAATGCCTCCCTTCGATCCGGTTGCCGTCAACACGTCCGTGTCTCTTATGGCCTACACTGGTGCAACCAGCTTCAAGCCTATATGTACCCTACCGCCTACCAAAACCAACTTCGTATCCGGTCCTGGTCTACGAGGAATAATGACGATAGTCAGGAACTGCCTCTCAATCTTCATCATCTGCACCTGGACCATCCAGCATCTGAACATTCCTGCTGGCCCGCGGCCTACGAAGAACACGAAGGAGTGGATGCGCTCAGTAGCACAGAAGACCTGGACTACGGCGATATGGATAATCCTCACGATGCTGTTCCTGGAATCTCTCTTGGGTCAAGCGTTGAGTGGTTGTGTTGCCACCAAATGGAGACTTCCACATATGAGAATCTCGCGAAGCAGGCAGGCACGGAGTGGTCGGCTATTCATCATCGTATGGCCGATATGGGACATTTTGTCCTCGATTTCACTGACCTTCTGCCGATCGTCAAGGCCAAACGTCTTCTGCCGTGGTTTGTAGGCGTTGGAGCGCCCGCAGACTGTGGGCCCAAATACGTCTGATCAAACACTGTCACCCCGACATCCTCGACAGCCACCTCAAATTTGCAGCAATTCTCAGTGACGGAACGAGCTGCGACCCCGCCTCAATACTGGGAAGTCCGGATTCAGACCGGTTCAGATTCATATCGACCTACGGACTTCGACAATTGCCTCTGTGGTACGCGCTATGGCTGACAGAGCTTTATTTGGCGCAGTTCGTTGCTTCGCGGTGAGACCTTACCCGAGTCTATATGTGCTTCATAGAACTGATCATCTCCCAGTGGGACTATACCTATCCAACCGCCGTCGAATTGTTCCCCTGGAGATTCTGTTCTGTTCACACGACCGCTTTACCGCCTGTATCAGCGCCGTTGATTGCAGTCTGAATGCACTGGAATAGTAAAAGGGCCGCTGGAAAAGTCCAGGTCCTAGGCTGAATCCTCGTTCTGTTTGACCTGGTTCCGTGCACGCTCGCTCGTGTTTACCTCCTGGTCGAGATGGTCCGGAGCTTGTTTTATCAGCCGCCAGAGGTCTTGATCGAGATTTGGTCCGAAAACTTTCCGCATTGGTAATACATAGGTGTCGGACATAAAATCCTATAGGTAGCCGAGTATGTACTTGAACAAGCAGTAAAGGTTCTACGATGCAACGCTGCATGCACACACCAACGCCGCCCAATGCCATTCATCCCTACGATTCAAATCTGAATCTAGACAAAGTCGAACACATCCCCCTTATCCCCAATCATCTTCCCCACCCTCTTCGTGCCCACAATTCTCTCCAGCTCAAGACGCTCCCACTTACTAAACGCCACCCTGACACTCGCTTCCTGCCGCGAGATCTCACCACGCTCCACACTCTTCCCAATAAAGCCCACAACCTCATCGTAAAACTTTGGATTCTCCGGGACTCCGTAGAACACAACCCTCTTCACACCCCTAATCTGATAGCGGTGGAAGTGATGCGCACGCCCCGTGTACAACAAGAGCGAGTGCTTGCCAGACATGAAATGACTCCTCGCCTTCCTCACATCCGTCGGGTCAGTGTACTCCTGTATCAACCCGTACGAGAAATCGCTATCCACCAGCGAGTTGCGGACGCGCACGAAGTCGAGGTATGAGGGGATGAAGAGGAGCACGCCTACGCCGCCGCTTGCTGGTTTGGGCAGACGGGAGATCGAGGGCAGGACAGAGGCGTGGAAGTACTTGAACCGCGCGTCGGGGTCTGTGAGATGGCTGGGCGAGTCAAAGCGTAGGAACGTTTGCTTGACGCCGTAGGAGAGCGATTCGATGAGTCCCGCGGTGTAGTCTGGCGTGTAGCGTAGCCGGCCGAAGGCGTTGCGCATGTGTTTGTAGTAGAGGCTGTTTATCTTGGGGGTGAGGAAGGCGGAGAGGATGATTGTTTGGCGCAGGAATGGGGCGTGGCCGTCAAGGTACCAGGATCGCACGCGCGAGAAGTCGCAGCCGTGGGGGTCTTTGGGTTGCAGGTTTAGGTGGTCGAAGACGAATTCTGCGTGCTCGAAGTTTTGCATTAGGGTTGCGTCAGCTTGGTCCATGATTACCATCTCGATGGATGAGAGGAAATCGTGGTCGCCGCGCTTCTTTTTGTCGCCGGTTTCGATTGCGCGGCGTAGGCCCAGCGCAGAGGCGAAGATTATGTCGGAATTATAAAAGGTGGAGTATAGTTTCAGTGTCTTGCGGGTCAGCTTGACGCCCACGCGGAACTCGTTCTCGTCGTTGCCTTCGAAAAGCTCGCGGAAGTCATCTGACTTGTCGTCTGAGAACTTGTCTTCTGGTTGGGAGAAGCTGTCCAGGAAACGCTTCTTGTTCTCCTGCTGTTCGAACGTGTGCAGCTTGGTGATCGAGTCGAGTACGCGAACGCAAGCCTGCTTTGTCTCGAGGAGGAACAGGATCTTCGGTCGTGTAAAACCTTGGTCGCGGTATTCCACATCTTCGTCCTCCTTCGCTGCTGCCAGTTTTGCATTGTTCTTGATGACGCGGTCTCGTGTCATCAGGATGTGGTTCAGAGCGTGCAAGCAGGTGAGATCCCGCAGACGGCCTGCGTTCTGCACTGTCCTTGCGCCGAAGAGCAGATCCTGGTAGCTGAACAGAGAGGGCGCAATCGTCTGCTCTAGATCGTTGAAGTCGCCAATCTCCTTTTGCGCATTCTCGACCAGCTTCGACTTCAG
The DNA here is from genome assembly GCA_030271015.1 of Didymella glomerata. Classification (NCBI taxonomy): domain Eukaryota; kingdom Fungi; phylum Ascomycota; class Dothideomycetes; order Pleosporales; family Didymellaceae; genus Didymella; species Didymella glomerata. Next base: position 939,539 of record JAJOHN010000009.1, read on the forward strand.
CCCAATGTTGCGTGTGCTCTTGAACTTTGGTCTCTCCAACGCCTTCTCGTCTGTGCTGGGGACCTGTAGGACTCCCTTCCCTGTCTCGACGTGGCTCGACTTCTGCACTTTCCAAGGGTTGGCAACCTTCGTCGGGCCTGCTTCCAGCTTCTTCGTCGCCCACTCGTTCTCTGCGATCCTCTTCAGCCGTTTTGTAAGTTCGTCCTCGTCTGGGTTGCCAAAGTGCCTATCGAAGAAGGGGTTGTTCGCCTCGTTGTCAAGCGATGTCTCCTCCTCCTCCTCCTCCTCTTCTTCGACTTCCTCGGCTTCTTCCTCGTCTTCGACTTCATCGTCATTCACTGGTTCGGCGTCCTCGTCTTCAGCAGACTCGTCGTCGACATCCTCGGCGGCTGATTTCAGATCAGCCTGTTTGGCGCGGCGCTTGAGTCCCTTCTGACCAGACAGATCCTCCTCGCTCTGGGCCTTGCGCTTCTTGCTCGATCGGTCTTGGGGCTGTGTGGAGGCGAGCGATTGCAGGAGGGTGGAGTAGGCGGTCGATATGGGTTCGGCGTCTGATTCCTCTTCCTCAGCTTCGGACTCGTCAGACGGTTCTGACTCTGTATCTGATGGTTCGGGCGATTCGATCCTCTCGGCCTCTCTGTATGGTGTTAGTGGCTGCCTCGCGCCTCATCCAGCTGTTGCCGTACTCACGCCTCGCCATCTGGGCTCCTCAGTCGTGCACCGCCGTAGCCACCACGGCCGCCGCCTCTTCCTCGCCCACGCGCGCCTCCGCGCCCGCGGTCACCTCCTCGCCCGCGATCACCTCCTCTCCCTCTGAAGCCTCCTCTTGCGCCACCACGAGAGCCACCACGAGGGCCCCCACGCGAGCCTCCGCGCGAGCCTCCGCGTCCTCTCGAGAACGCCATGCTGGTGTTTTGGCGGTTCCTTCTGTTCACTGGTGCCCAGAGTCTTCCGTTCGGTTGTGATCAATTATGCGACACAGATTCTTCCCGAAACTAGTGCAAACAAAACTTCAACAGGGATTTACAGTGACATGGTGCCGTCTCCAAGTTGTGCTGCACTCCAGAAAATAAATATTAGCGTCCGTGCTAGCGAGAACCGCACCTGGCAGGAACAATACAATTTCTGCCCCACCACCACCACGCCCTCACGCTCTCAGGCCTCGCACACCACCGGACGCCCAGCGCAACACCCGCCATCATGTCTGAGACCGACTCCTTCCTCCACCTCGCCCGCCCGCTCGGCCCAGCCCCCGTCGGCGCGCAGCCCTCGACCGCCCCGCTGAACGTAGTCGTCCAGCCGCAGGTGCGCGCAGCCTCCGTATAGAGTCAGTGCAGAATACTGACTTTCCAGGCCATCTTCTCCGTCCTCGACCACTCCCTCCGCCGCCCTGCCGACCAGGAGCGCGTCATTGGAACCCTCCTCGGCACCCGCAGCGAAGACGGCACTGAGATCGAGATCCGCAACTGCTATGCCGTCCCCCACACCGAGACGGCCGAGCAGGTCGAGGTCGACATGGACTACCAGAAGCAGATGCTCGCCCTGCACCTGCGCGCGAATCCCCGCGAGGTCCTCGTCGGCTGGTACGCCACCAGCAGCGACCTGAACACCTTCTCCGCCCTCATCCAGAACTTCTACAGCCAGCAGGGCGACGGCACATGGCCGCACCCCGCTGTCCACCTGACTGTCTCCACCGAGCCCGGCAAGGAGATTGAGTCGCGGACATACATCTCCGCCCCCATTGGTGTCACCGCCGAGCGCGCCGCCGACTCGTGCCTGTTCATCCCCGTTCCCCACGAAATCAAGTACGGCGAGGCCGAGAAGTCTGGCCTGGAGCTCATCTCTGCCGCCAAGAACAAGGAGGACAGGATCTCCGAAGTTGCGACCGACCTCGACCAGCTCGAGAACGCCATCAGGCACGTCCTGGACATGCTCGAGCGCGTCTCCAACTACGTCAACAACGTTCTCGACGAGGAGGCTGAGCCCTCGTCTGCGCTGGGCCAGTTCTTGATGAACGCCCTCAGCCTGGCACCTAAGGTTGACGCCGCCGACGTTGAGCGCGACTTGTACGTCACACACACAAATTGATCCTTGATGATATGCTAACAATTTGCAGCAACGCACACATCCAGGACGTCCTTGTCGTTTCCTACCTCGCCAACACCATCCGCACCCAGATCGACCTCTCGAACCGTCTCGCAACCGCAGCGCTTACTCTCGGTGGTGGTGATGCTCTCGCCGGCGACAACCAAAAGGAAGGCGGTGACAGGAAACAGGGCGGTGACCGAAGGGGCGGCAAGGGCAGGCAGCAGAGGCAGCAGCAGGAGGCTTGAACATGATTTATGATGCATTCTTAAGAGCTTGGGTCCGGCGTTTTGGCTAACGTGCGAGTGTAGCGTTGCTCGGAGACGTTAGAAGCGGCAACACCAACACTTGGAGCACGAAAAAGGATGAGAGCGAGCCCACGCCGATCGAGGCGCGACCGGCGGCGTGGACGTTGCATGATGAGGCGGAGTGAAAAGTGAACCTGTAAAGGCGAGCATTTCCAGGCGCTGGCTAAGGCTGTGTACGAATATCGCAGGCCTGTGGAGCATGAGCATGAGCGCAAAGCTCAACAAACAATCAACACCATTCAACGTTCAGCCGCGCTTATTCGTGTATATGTGGACATTAAAAAGGTCGCCATTGAAAACGAGGTCAGAGAACAGCAATTGTCAAATTCCAATCTAGAGGACGAAAGAGTTCGAGAGCGATAACTCTGAATGAGTTAGTCTTGCTTGTAGAGAGTGGAGACGGTCGGATACTCATGGATGTCAGGAACATTCATGAGACGGATTTCTACCAGTAAGACGCTTCAGCTCGATGAGTGTTTGGCCGGGATTTGCAAGGTCAGGTGCGCTCTCGACATGGACGTAAAAGTACGGTCTTTCGAAGAAGATGTTCACGGCAACGTCTTGTTCACGCTAGAAATTGCAGTGCAGACCTCGCCACATACCACCAGTGGTACAGCTAATCACCAGGCAAGTCGCTGAATGGCCCGAGCAGACAAGGCTGCAAATACCTTCTCCTTCACGCTAGAGATTGCAGTGCATCAAATGAATGCTGACCCGCAACAGCAATGCCCACTCTTCCGCGCTAAAGATTGCAGTGCTTCCAAAGGCAAATGAAGGCAAAAGTTTACGACAGACCCACTTTCGTAGCAATTTGGATTTACTGGATGAACTGTCAAGCGAGATAAGCCTCAATCTAAGACCTGATCTCCGGAACCAAAGGTTACAGTACAAGGCAGCAATTCGCTCAGTATCAAGCTTGTAACCTTACGACTACTTCTCTAGACATGACAGGGCCGGAGCTTCCACGAGTTCGACACCTACAGAACAATAGACACACAAAATAGAGGAATTACTAAGGCACCAAACATAATGAACCTAACGACTGGCTTGCTTCTTTGAGTTGTAAGACGAAGGGGATTGGCAAACACGACACACATGAAACATGAAGCAGGCTCAGATGAAACCCACAGAGTTAGTACAACCGACAGGATCGAACGAACAAAGGGCTGTCTATGCATTGCGAAACCACCGTAGAATGAGCCGTCCCTACGGGTCTAGTGATTAGCTGAGTAGGATTGAGAACACCTTGAAGTCAACTCGAAAGCAGAGATCGACAACACGAACTCGATTGGTAGTGAATGTGCCCGTCTGCTATAGAACCAACCCCTCTGTGATGCTAAGGCTGTGGCCATTAAAGGCCTAATAGCCACTCGCCTAATCGCAGCTGCAGTAATCACGTAGCCATCGTCAGTAATGCCGCTGTATGGAGCGGTCGGGAGGCTGGAATTGCCGGACCTTGCTCTTCAGTCTACTAGAAGCTACCATCGCCTGCACTAGAGATTGCAGTGCAGTGTTAACATCAATTTCAGCCCACCAACTCGGAACCTTATGCACCGGTGAGCCTCTCCGTACTTGTTGCACCAGAGCCGGGATTTGCACTGCTCTGGTACAACAAGGCACACGATCCTTGTCCGAGAGCACTTTACACTGCAATCTTTAGTACACAGGAGAGGTCGACAGATTTCCTCCTCAATCAGCTCCATCGGTTCGGTTGCGGACTTCGGCTTGATGAGCTGACTCCTTTCCATTGAACAGGAAGTGGAAACAGACGTTCACAGAGTATGGTCTATCAGCGTTTGACCCTCTTGATATGATAAGCATTACGTGGTTTTCTGGACTGGCAAGATCCGGATTGAAAGCCGTGAAACCATGTAGCTCAGTCTAGCATGTCTCTAGATGTGAGCTCAAAAGCCTTGTAGTATTTTCGGTGATCATACGCTCCGGATTTGTGAGACTGTGCTGAGTCTGATGCCTTCTCTTCGGCGCTAGAGATTGCAGTGCAGACGCCTCTAAAGTACACTAGGCTTTTCCAGTCAGTACCATGCTAATATTAGGCAGCAGAAATCGCTTGTTGGAGCTAAAAACTGCAGTGCTGTCCAGTCATTGTAAAGCGCGCACACACCTCAGCATCACCTCAAGCCTCGTAGCCTTCCTATCCCGCTCAAGGTTGCAGTGCAATCAATTGATAAGCCTGCGTGCATACACACTGCATGAGGGCCTCCAATTGGGCCGCCACCATACCTTCTCGCAGCAACGCTATACTTGTTGCCAATACTTCAACCTACCACATCCTCTAGTTGTGTCGACAACGCGCAACGGCTTATGTGTGGCTTCAAGGGCGTTCTGAGAGCAACGTAGATGCCTGCGTCAAATATGGAGTGCATTGCAATTACTGTAAGATTTGAATAGAGAGAATCTTGATGTGAGCGCCAGGTAATGCGCCTATTGATGCTGGTATCAAATTTCCTAACGCCGTCGCCATGCAAATGCCGCTCTTGGTCGAGTGACGTCTCCCAGAGCTGACCATTGGAAGAGTTCAAAGACTGAAGAGTCCAGTCACAAGCTTTTGTTTCCGCCAAAAGATGTCGAAGTAGTAGTCCGAGACGTGATGGATATGTCGAGCGTGAGTAAAGCATGCTGCGTATGATGCAACCGTTGTCGCTCTCGTCCACGGTCCAGCAAGGTTCAAACAGACGATCAAACCCGCGAAGTCGATGCCGCAGCGTTCTACACCACACTCTCATCATCCGCAAACTTCTCCTTCTTAACCTTCTCCTTCTTCTTTTTCTTCTTCTTCCTCCCTTCCTCCTCCCCACCCCTCTTCTGCTCCACCTCATCCTCCTTCGCATCCCCCTTCTGCAGCACCGCGCCCTCATCCGTATCAAACGCCTTCCTCTTGCGCTTCAGCTCCTTATCCGTCTCCAGCATCTCGCTGACCCTGCCCAGCTTGCCCGTATCGCGGCGCAACATGAACTTGAAGTCGTCGAGCTTGATCTTTGCGCGCCTGGCGTGGTGCGCCACTGCGGCGGCTTCGTGGCATGTCTCGATGATGTAGTCGGTTACGATTTCGTCGAGGACGCGCACGGTTTCGGGTAAAGGGTAGTCGTTGTCGCCGAAAGCGAGGAGGAAGGCTTCTACTTGGGGTCGGTCAAAGAGCGTTCGTGTTTTCTTGAGGTGAGGTGGTGGAGGTACACGGGGCAGGATTGGTGGCGCCATGGTAGTGGTGGGGGAGTTGGGGTAGTGGGACGTTGGCAGAGGCGCGAATGAGTTGCGCGGATATTGGTGTGAAATAGTGGGATGAGGTCGCGCAGTTCACGGAGAGTGATTGGAAACAACGAGACGGAAAGGAAGGAAGCTGCGCTTGCAAGTGAAGGTACGTAGTGCAAGCACTTACAGTCTTGTGTGGGAAACTGCTGGCCTTTCTGGCGCAACCGCATGCGCACCTCCGTCATGTTGTGGTTGTTTGAGAGCTTCCGCGCTCTTCTTCTCTTCTAAGTGGTGTCCCTATCCCTGTCTTGCTCCTGCCTATGCTCGCAGCAGACGTGTTGCGCCAGGTGCGCTTGTGGCTTCTGTCGCGTGCAATCGTTGTGTGTTCTGATGGCGCGTCGAATGCGTTTCGAGTGGTATGTATCACTGATCTCGTGTCTGACGAGTAGGCTTCCTCTGGTGTCTAAAACGGTTTATGTCGGTCTGTTGATGTGTGGTGTTTACGCGCAAGATCGTGGTGGAGAGCTGGAGAGCAATGACGATCATGCATGCACGCACAGGCCGCGGCTTCTCCCCGCCGAAAGTGAGAGCATCGCGACGACAACAGCTGTTCACTTGACATCACAGGCACCAATACCAAATTCTCGCACTCGAATAACTCCGAACGAACCCAGAATCAGCTTCAAGCCTTAAAAGCCCACCAAAATGGTACATATCGCCGCAGCATCCAATGCAACTGAACATTAAGCTAACATCCCCCAGACAGCGCTCTTCAACTTCCAATCCCTCCTGCTTGTAATTCTCCTCACAATCTGCACCTCCACGTACGCGCACTACGTCTTCCCCGGCATCATCGATCGCAACAAGGACAACTACTTCGTCAGCCCCTTCTGGAAAGCCGCGCGCGTTGGCGAGAGGCTGAGTCCGTATGTTAGTCTGGCATGCGTGGTTATGGCGGTAAGTCAGGGTCTCTTTGTATGAGGAGCGCGCAGGGCGGCGTCAGGGTGAAGAGATGGGATGCAGAGGAACGTAATGAGGCAGGGCGTACTGGAGGACATTGAGGAAGGGATGCGGATGTGGAGAAGGACGATTGTGGGCGAGCGACATGCTGACACCTTGCAGGCGCTTACCTTCATGGGCTGAGAGATATTGAGATTTGGTATTGATGGACGAACAAACATGAGCTACCAGGCGGTGTGGTAAGGGCAGGCGCGGCGCACTGGTTATGAGCCCTGGATTACCTTGAGAAACGGCTCAGGCGGTGATGCGTGGACATCGTAGCTGCAAAGAGCAGACCACAAGAAAGCCACAGGCTGGGCACGCACGTTTATAAGCCCTGCATAGAGCCAAGTCGGCATGGAACGTCACGCACGTTGAATGAACAATACATGCAATCATGTCTAAGGACTCGCTTCATCGCTAACATTAAAGATGTGATATGTACAAGAGCGATGTTTGCTCGTAATTTTGTTGCCGACCTTCTCAGATCAAGCTTGTTGGTACAAAAAAAGTGTACCGGCACCTTTCCAAACAAAGGCATTCCTCTAATCAGATAGACCCATCCTATACCGTTTCATACAACTGATGATAATACACAGACGTGATCCAGCGCCTAGAGAACACCTTTCCTTTCGTTCAGGCGCGCATAAGAGTTGAGAGTTTTCTGACATGTAGATTTTGGGGAATCATCGAGCGTGGGTATCGATGAAGGAAAAACGGAGCAAGAGGAAAAGCAGACGCTGGAGCTGATGGAAAGCTCAAACTCGTCCGCTGACAAACTGCCAACAAAAGGTTGGTATCATGTATGACCACCGACAACTGTCGACGGGGGGAATCGGCGTAAAATTCTAAAAGCAAGAAACGCGCGCGACAAGGAGAGACGTAACAACGAACCATAAGCATTAATCATTTCTGAAGGCGGCAGGAAGCCCGACTTAACCCGCTCGCTGCCTAATGCTTGTGGCTCATCTCTCCCTTTTCGCAGCACGTGTTAAGCCCGTGGCGAGAGCTTGCGCGCTCGTGCGAGCCTTCAACGTCGCTAGCATCCTCGACAACGACATCGTCGTGGAGCATGAAGTCAGGCTGGCTGTGCGCATCATCCTCGTCGTCGTCATCGTCGTCGTGATCACTGACCAGGCCGGGGTTGGAGTCAACCGTGTGAGGGCTGAGATCCAACGGCGATTCTGGCATGTGCTCGTCACACTCCGACTTGACGGGGGATGGCAACGAAAACGGAAGGCGAGCGTGACTGGCTTGGTTGCCCTTCCTACTACCTGGTCGCGCCAAGGGAGCCTTGCTTGCAGGCGCTTTGTTGGGGGCGCTAACGGGAAGTCGCGCTAGCTGAGGCGGGTTGGCACTGACCGGGGTCGGAGCTGCAGTGGTGTCCGCGAGATCGTCATCTGAGTGGTCGATCGCGTCAAGGTCAACCTTAGATCGAGATGTGGTGACGAGCTCCTTGAGGTTGCCTTCAAACCCACGCTTTTGAGCCAGAGCGCTCAGATGCGGTGTTGTCAGCGAGCCAGTGAAGTTGGTTGAAACAGGCTTCGACTCTTCCCGTGGCGCGGCGTTGAAGTCGCGGTGGACGTCCTTGGCTTGAGCAGTGAGGGCGGGTTGCGCTGCGAGAGGGTTTACGATGCCAGGGGTTGCGGGCATGGAGAACGATACTGCAGGTGCAGAGGCCGGGGTGCTGACCGGTTCAGTGGCAGTGACCGGTTGGCCAGCCTCGTTGATGTCCACCGGAACACCGCAGGCAATGGCAGCTGCGTCGTGACTCTTGAAGACCAGGCTGTGCTTGATGCGGCAGTGGTTAAGGAATCCTTGCGTGTTGGAGAAGTTGCTGTGGCCACACTGGGCGCAGTATAGTCGTACCCACTGTCCGTCGGTGGACCGCTTGTGCAGCAGAGGATCAATCTTTGGAGCTGGTGCTGGATTTTCACCGAGCGGCGGGAGCTTCAACATTCCAGTCGAAGTTCGTGACGTGCGTTGTTTCCCGTGACCGTAGTCACCAAAACTGCCGCGCGTCGTCCTGCCTTCACCAAGTCCAAAGTAGCTCTGCTGCTGCGCAAGCGCACGTTCCGAGACAGGGTCGAATTGCATGTCCGAGATCAACCACTTGGCGTAATGGCGAGTGTATGGACCATCAGTGACTCCCCAGGGTGCGGCAAACTGAGGCTCCGTGTAGCCAGCAGGTGGGTGAAGAGCAGCTCCAACACCACGGCTGAGGTCGTCGTGAAGACCCTCAGTGCCAGGAAACGGAATCATCGAACAGCGCCTCAGCTGCTCCATCGACACTTGACATTTGGCCAGCTCTTGCTCGATCAGGCGAAGCTCGTTGTGCTTCAAGAGAATCTCGTAGCTGATTTGCGCCTCGATCGCTTGTTGAACAGCGGTCAGGTTTGATGTTGTCGAAATCTCAGCAGTGTTGACGGGTTCAGTTTTTACATTGACTTTGGGCTTTGATGTCTTGGGCTTCAGCACACTGTCCTTCCTCGGCAGCTGTGCCTTAGGTCGCGAGTCCTGAATTTCTGCAGAGGCAGCCTGAGGCATGCTCTGCGAATCTTCAGGCTGCGAGGTTGCCACACCGTTCGTACCATGGTTCGCCACCACAGGCTTCATCTCGCCTTGGGCACTCTTCCACTTCTTCACAGCATGCGCATGCTGCGCAGATGCCGGCTCGGGACTGTCAGTCGCCTTGCGCTTGATCTGGCTCATGTTGAAAGTTGGAATTTCAATAGCCGGCATCTGTCTTGACTTGTGCAGTGTTGCCTTCTCCATGATCCTGTCGCCGGGCGACTCCGTACTCCATGGGAGGCGGAACATGGACTGCATTGAGAGTGAAGAAGTGGAAGCCTAGAGACAACAACGCTCATCTGTCGCAGCGATTGTCAGGCGCATTCAAGTCCAAAAGTGTCACGCCGTTTAGCAACGTCGTGGCAAGCGCAACAGTAAAGTGCGCAAAGGCGAAAGGAAAGATTTGAAAATCGCGCGGTATTAGAAGGTGTACTGGGTATCAAGAAGTTGTGGTGAGAGAGCGCAAGAAGGGAACAACAGGCAGCTAAGTTGTTGTGGTGACGTGGTGTGCAAGCGCGAAGATCGGCCGATGAACGGGAAAATCAACACTGGGGAATCCGAATACTGGGTGAACAGATCGTGATCCTGGAGAGACGGGCAGGCAGCAGCTTTGCAGCGCTACAGAAATGCCGTGCAGAGGGTTGGCGGTGGGAGGGGAGGGGTGGAGGGGAGAGTTGGTGTTGGTGTTTGCGACCAAAGTTTGGAAAGTTGCGAGGTTGGGGGACTCTCTTGCTATGGAGAGCTGCACGCTTATTTGGGCGCTAGTCCCGGAGCGCGCCCAGTTGCAAGGATGCCTTCCCATGGCCGCCCCCCTGGATCGCCGCGATTGGCTTCGTGTCATACAATTCCTACCGTGGAATGCCGCTTGGCTGTTGGCAAAGCAATACATCATGAGCGAATTTCACAGGCCATCTTACTCGTTTGCCCGTGGGCCGAGTGGCAGGTAGGCAGTCCACAGCGGCCGTTGCTGCGCGGGTGCGCACACCTTCACCCGCATCGCGAATGTCGCGGGCCAGTGAGTCGTCAAGGTTTGGGCATACATCATTGTGGGCCGCTTGGCTCTGGGGCGCATCACTAAGTTTGGCTGATTTGTCCAACGTTTGCTGGCAGCAACTGTCTCAGCGCCCGTTATGTCACGTCTCGCATGGACTCCGCGGTGCACTGGCTCGCCGGCGCAGCCAGATCCCTTCTGGCGAGTACACTCTCAAACGCTCAGAGCGCATCGCAATCAATTTTGGCGGGGTGGGCCGCGTCGTCGCCGCTGGACACCACCATTCTCGAGACCGTCAACGTGATTCAGGCCAAGCACAAAGCGCCACTCGCGTTCTACTGCTTTCTGGCTGCGCTGCGGCTCCACATGCCATCAGCCACGCTGAAACGACTCAACACCATGATGCGCTGTCTCGTGGCCACTCAAAAGGATCGACCTTGCCGTTATGCGGGGCACTACTACGCGCATGCAGGGCTGGAATACTCGCCAAAGCTCCTGCAGTCTGTCGGTGAGCGTGAAGTCCTCCACCGCCATGCGAAAGAGCTGCTTCAAGGTGCGCTGCTGCGTGTCTCCGAGACTAGGCCGCGGCACACGGGTAGGCGTCCGGTATTGTCCATCGCTAGAGTCGAACCGGAAATCCGGGCTCTGCGTGATTTCGCGAAACGATAGATCGCCTCGTGTCTTCCAGAACACAAATCACAGCTTCAACGGGTGTGGAGTTCGAGATAAGATGCAATTTCACCTCGATCATGTGAGCGAATTCCAGCATCGCAGGCCTGGACGCAGGTACAAGATCTATCGAATTGGTAGTCGCACTAGTCTGCACACTCTCTTACGCAAGGTGTCCTGTCCTTGCTGGCCTCGATCGCGGTCGATCATGACGATGAGTACCTGAAAGACCAGTGGATCCTGGAAAGTGCGATAAATACACCGGAAAGATATCTACAAGTTCTCCAGAAAGTCTGGCTTGAGAACAACGAATGTACAAACTGCGATGCTCCACACTCCACTGTGCGGATACCGTTCACCGGACGTACGTTTATGCGCTGCTCACCGCTCATGAAGTCGCGATAGGACACGTTCTCCCGTTTGGCGATGCTGGAGCAGCGCGGATGTTTTCGGCTTCCGGCGAACGAGCTCCATCTTTCTGTGGGGACCCATCCAAGCTCACTCTCTCCATGCTCTGCCGTAGCGTGCCGTTGCCGCGTGGTGATGTTGCCAAATTCTTGAACGGACACGACCCAGCTGCCATTGCCGCATCTTCAATTTCGCTCTCGCTTTCACTGCCGTCGTGCAATATCTTCTTTCCATGCAGATAGCCCTCTGGCTCGACTTCTGGGACCAGAACGTCGTTGCTGAACTCGTCGCCATCGCGAACATACCACTTCGCAAACAGGTCGTTCTGTATCCAAATCACCTTCGACAGGGCCTTGACGAGTCCAATCTTGCGGTCCATCTTCAGTTTTGGGTGTGACAGAATAGCCTCAGTCAGGATGTCTTGGACGAAAGACAATGTGACACCAATGTGTACATACTCCACGTGGAGAGGATGTGTCCGCCCTTGTCCAACGTGCATCATGCCCACTTTGTCGAGGTACTCCCAGAACTCCATCTTTGACGGATCGCTGCACAGCTTGTTCAAATAGCCTCGAAGGAACATTTTGCGGTGCATAATTTGAGGGGAGTTCTCTGTGAGGTTGGGATCGACAGGTCCCTCGTACGACGTCGATCGTGTCTCGAAAGCTCTTGCAGTAACATCGTATTGCAGAAGCTTCTTGTAGACGATGTTCACAACAGCTGGGATGAGTGCTCTGATGTATTTGGCGCCAGTCACCAGGTGCTCAATGTCGCCTGTCAACGTCAGTAAGCAGGGACGATATTGTTGTCGAGATATATACGAGAGCTGAAGTCAAGGAAAGACTGCAGGTACTGTATCCGGGTTTCCAGATTTGTGTACAGATCTCGACGGTCAATGTGTTGCATCGGTCGGCGCTGCAAGGGAGCCATTTTGAAGTTGCCGTCTGCAGGGAGTTGATCTTGAGGTCCTGGATGGTTATCAATCGTTGAATATCACTCTGTACTGGTTGGAATTGTAGATCCTGTCGATATGTTACTAACCACTCCATCTAACCAGTCAGCTGCATCTCTTTATAATACGCATCTTTCGCTTCTGGCGAGGCATCCATGGTGTGCGGGTTGCGCCGCTGTGAGCCCAAGTGGTGTGTTGTGTCTTACGATGGGATGGCGTGACCAGCATCGAACCACCAGAAGATTAGGAGGAAACCGTAAGCCTCACTGTCTTGCACGCTCATAGCATACGTTTACCGAGTCAATTAAGGCGGCCAATTCAAGCGGCATCGTCCAATCGATCGTTGTCTACACGCTTCCTGCCTGGTCTTCGTTGACAGGTGTGGAGAATTGGATTGTCAATTGGACAGGTACGTGTGAGCGACCTCGACTTCTCGACTTCTCCTCCATACGGATCTCACATAAAGTATGTCTTCAATATGCTCTCCCTTTCGGTCAGATTATAGCCTCTGGGTCCTCGAATCGCCCTCATGCGCAATCCGGTCGAAATGTTGCGGCAGTCGACCAATCACTTGGTGGGTCTGGAAGAGAGTATAGATTGTCGCGATAACACAACGTCTGCGCCCTGCGCCCTTTCTTTTGCACCCTCATATGATGTAACTGCATCGATTCTTTGCAATCAATGCGATTTGTAAGTGTATCGCCCTTCTGAGTGGAGGAAAAGTGAGTGTGAAGATGTTCGGAGCGATTGCGGAGTGAACACCACGGAAGCAGCTGAGCATTCCGAGCCACGCTCTGCGGCAGCGGGTAGCGTACATAAGCGCGCAACCCTTCCCCACAGCAGAGTAAACACACCCCGCCAACGTCATTCGACTTGCAATTGCGCCCTCAGGACTGATCTGGACAACTGTCTACAACATTACCAAGCCTTGTTTGCAGACCCGAACCACTTGTGATTACGACGAGTACCATAAACATGTCGACCATCCACAATGTCGCCATCATCGGCGGCAACGGTACATTGGGCGAGCCAGTCCTCGAAGAGCTCAAGAAGTCCGAATTCAACATCCATGTGATCAACCGACAGACATCGAAATCAGTCTACCCTCGAACACAAGTCATCACAGTACCAGACGACCTGAATGTAGACACCATCGCCAAAGAATTCCAAGATAAGCAGATCGATGCACTCGTCATCGCCATTGCAGGGAGCCAAGTCGAGCAGCAACGGAAGCTCATCGATGCCGCATTCAAGGGCGGCGTGAAACGCGTGCTGCCCGCCGATTTCGGCAGCTGCGACTCTGCGGACGAGAAGACGAACGAGATTCTGCCGCTGATGAAGGGTAAAGAGGGCATTCGCAACTACTTGATCGAGCTGGAGAAGAAGGAGCGAGAGGGTAGTAGGGGGAAGATGACGTGGACAAGTCTGATCAATGCACACTTCTTCGACTGGGGTCTGGGTAACGGGTTGCTCAAGTTCGATGTCAAGGGGCGCAAGGCGTATCTGCTGGATGGCGGCAATATCAAGTTCTCTGCATCCACACTACCGTTCATTGGCCAGGCGGTGGTCAAAATTCTGGAGAAGCCAGAGGAGACGGAGAATAAGCTGCTCTACGTCCACAGCTTGTATGTCACACAATTAGAGGTACTTGCTGCGCTCGAGAAGGCGACAGGTGATACATTTGAGAGGATTGATGAGGACAGCGATGCAGAGTTGCAAAAGGTCAGGCCAAAGATGCTCGAGGGAGATCACGATGCGCGCGAGGAGGTTGTCGCCATCTGGGGTGTGGTTGCAGCAGACTGGACAAAACGGGAGGCGTTCGCAAATGACCTGCTGGGTCTGAAGGAGGAGGACCTCGAACAGGTGGTGCAGCGAGTGGTGAAAGATTTGTAGGTCAACAGGTAGTTTAAAGATACGGCAGATTCACAAATGCCTGCACGAAGATAACATAGATAATGGCTTTAGTAAAGTTGATGGCCATGCATGTTAATGGGTATCGTGTGTCCGTCAGAATGTAGTGGCAATCCATACCAGGATAGTCAGCCCTTTCTTCGTGCTTCTAGTTTCTTCGCTAGAGCTCCAGCTCTGCCAAATGGAAGACAAAGGTGTCCAAGCCAGCCGAAGCAAAATCGTGTGACCGCAGAAACTTTTAGTCGAGTTCTGAATCAAAACGACCATTCCACGGCGGCACAGTGTCGAAGTAGTCGATCTTCTCGTAGCCGTTGTCTGCTCCGCCCTCAGTACGCTTCTTCCAAGCGGCCAGATCGTCTTCGTCGGGAACGCAGGGCAACGCGGGAGGCGGTTGCCAGACACTGTGACTGTGACGCCGAGTATGGTGGTGGTGCCGGACCGGGTGGCCGAAGAGCTCAGCGATACTTGCCCTGAGTGTCGTACTGTTGAAGAAGACTGGGTTGTGGGACGCTTTCCGGAGAGGGTTCGGAGTTGGAGGCTCGTAGTTCTCGGTGATGGTGATCTCGTCGCGCGGGTAGAAGTAATCTCTGATGTTCTCAGGGTAAGTTAGCTCGGGTAGCACGGTCGCGCTGAAGTCAAATGGCTTCACATTCTGGCGAGAATTGGCTGGCTGGTGGTTCTGCTCCTCCTGCTGCTGCTGCTGCTGCTGCTCCTGCTGCTGTCTTGGGGTATGGTGAGTGCGAGGAGTGGGTACGCGAGGTGGAGGCCAGGCCGTGATGGCAGGCATATTTGGGCGAAGAGCGCGAAGGGGCAGAGGGGGGTTCATGCTTGACGGTGGGCGGGCTGGCATGTGAGCCATTTTATCGTTGTTGTGGTGGTCGCTGTCATCGATTGAGGAGAAATCCATCTCTGAAGGCTTTTTGGCTAGTGAAAGCGGAGGTGAATGGTACATACCATGCGCGGTGTCCTCCCCTTCACCTCGACTCCGCCGTTCGGGTGCGCGGACGCCCATGTCTCGGAGAAGAAACAAGATACCCTCGTGACTGATTTGGACCTCATTAACGCCTTCGATCAGTTGCTGCATCTGCTCAAACCACGCAGTCATGTCTTGCTGTTTAGCGGCCGCGTCTAGGACACCGTCAATGCACTCCTCGTAGAAACTCCAGCAGTCACCGAGGCCACTCCGAATCTCAGCGAGTAGAGGAGTGAAGCAGTCTGGCCTTTGAGGCTTTGTAGTCGCGCCCATCGTGATACTGTATGTGTTTGACGCTGCGTTGTAGCTGAGTTGGTGCAGGCAAAGTAAGCACTGCAGCGACATCAGTTATAGGAGGACGGCGCAGTATATCCAGGCAAACACGCCGGTGAAAATTAGTCCATAATTGCTATTGTGTATATGGAGCACAATAGATGTGACAAGTGAAGTCGATACTTCGCGAGTGCATTCGCAGGCGCGTGACCGCTATCGTTCACCGACGGACTGCATCAAGAGGTACGAACTTTGCTGAGGATGTGGTCCCAGCAGTGCGCATCACACCGTGACACATCTCTTGCTGCTGCCATCTCTCGACCTAGGATACGTTCCATCTCTTGCTGAACGGGTCGTGCTCTGGGTCCATCCACCGTACGTATTCAGCGCTGTCGGCCAGGCTCGCTGCAACATCCTCTCCATAGTTCAGCGCAACGAACGCGTACGACGCATCAATACCCGCAGAGATGCCAGAGCTGCTGACGATGTTTCCGTCGACTACCCATCTGGCCTTTGGCGCCCAGTTGACGTTCGGTCCAGTTCCTGTTGCCCATTTGTAGGCGCGCTTGTTGGTTGTGGCGCGCCTGCCTTCCAGGATGCCAGCGCGCGCAAGAATGGTCGCACCTGTGCATACAGAAAGAACAGACTTGAGGGTGGGGTACATCCTCTTTACAAAATCGATCTCCTGTGTAACGTCACCGCGCGTGCCGACACCTCCAGGAACAATGAGAACATCGATTGCTTCCTCGCTCCTTGCGCCGGCCGACTCTTGTATCTTCAGCTGCTCTTCCAGCGTGCGGTCAACGACCAGGTTCTCTGAAAAGTGCGACAGTGGATGCGCGCCGGCGGGAACGAGAGTGCTGGTCGATGGGTGATGCGTAGGTACAGAGCCAGAGCTTGCTGCAAGATTGGTGAGTCTCATTGGAAAGTTGTACAGCATTGCGAGCGAATTGAACACATCGAGAGGACCAAAGACGTCCAGCGCCTGGAAGCCAGGAAAGAGCAGGATGCCATAGTGCACGGGCTTGTCGCCTGGCACCTCGAAAAGAGGAGTGTTGACGGATGATGTTGCAGAGGTGGGAGATGTGGTATCTGACATGATTCGAGGCGGCGGTTGCTCTTCACCTCAGGCCGACAGCGGCGGGGTAGATGTATCTTTGTTTAGCTGTCAGCACCACGCCACAGCTAGGCTGGACGCGCGCGAGCGGTGTAGTTAGATTACATCCTTCAGCTTGAGCAGGTTAAGCTGAGACTGTGGAGGTGCTGAGAGGGCGAGTGCCACACTGGCGCTGGAGGCTGTGCCTGCCTGTCTCGGCGACGAAGAGCGCTTCGGTGAGGCGCACTCCACGCACGGCGATGCTCTCAACCATGTTGGAATCGTTCTTCAGTGTCGGTGATGCATTCTTGGTTTTTTCCGACGGGTGAGCATCGGCGTTGCAGTCTATACGTTTTTATTGAGTATTTGGTGTTTCGGTGTTATGAGCGGAAATGCGTGCCAGCAAGCAAGCACGACTCTGTGAGAAACAACCCAACTCACCAAGTACTTTGCTGTTCTATCCAGATGGAAATTAGTATAGCTTAAGACGTCGAGCGCTACATTAAGTCTCTCCTACCTGCAGACTACATCATCTTGAATACTAGGTACTGCACGGTGGATCCGCGGGCAATCTAACCCCGGTTTTTGGGTTCTCTGAAGACTAATGTCAAACAACCATGAAAATAGTCCTGCTGAGAGCCTGATGGGTCGATGAGCAAATTTCAATCAGGACAGGTCATCGCATCATGTCTCTAGGAGACGATGTGGTCGGAAATGCAGAGTGCGTCTGCAGAAGTGAAGTGCAATACTATTCAACACCCACTGCTCGGAATGGAATGCCACTTGAACTGGAGTGTTTGGTAGGCACTCTGGAGTGAGGCTCTCATGTTGTGGACTCGGATACAACAACAGTAATATTGTAGCCAACAGGATATCCATCTGTACGCAACGTATACAAGTATAGCCATTGACTGCTACTTTTATTCAGAGGAGATCTGGAGCTTGTCTTCGGCGTTTTCTGCAACCTGAAAACGAGGCTGGATATCGCGGCTGATTTTCGGGCCATGACCATGGGTTGTGTTGCGGAAGACATCCGTCGAGCCCCTGACCACCCTCAGCAGCCCGCAATCAACACAAATTACACCAGTCGGCTTGTGATTGAATGCAGTCTTGATGTTGGCAACTCACCTCCGGTAGCTTTGCGACGAAATCTTGGCGTGGTCTGTTCTTGTGTGGGGCGTCCAGCAGAACCATCACAAGCCAATGTCTTAACAACCGATGAGTCAATTGACTTCATTATTGCAGCACCACTGGACCGATTGGTCTGAAACTTGCGGAGTACACGTTTTGAGGGTCTCGGAATCATTTCCGAGTGTTCCCTGAATTTTCCCGTCTGGCTAGTGGGTGATTTATCCACACTTACCGTAAACGTAAGGTGTCGCTTTTCTCAGCAACCCGTAGATCAAATCAGATTATAGATAGTGCGAATGGTATTTGTTCCATCAAAGAACAACAAGGGCTCGTGGTTTAGTGGTATAATACTCCCTTAGCATCTAGAGTCTCGCAGCTGCATCGCAGCCTACAAGATATCGAAATCCTGACTGGGAGTGGTCCGGGGTTCGATTCCCCGCGAGTCCATCTTTTTGCGCTCCGTCCGAACCCATGGGCGTCTTTTTAGGTCCACTGGGAGGCTTGGGAGAGGCGTTGAGGCATGATGACTATGTCGAAGTCGGGGAAGCGACGACCGTGTTTCCGCCCTTTCCTGATGCAAAGCTGAACAATGTACTGCAACTGCGCAGTGGCATCTTTCTGGCTGGTGGTTTGTGTAGACTTCGAGGCTGGATGGCACGTTGAGTTGTCGAGCATTGAGCGTGGAGCGCTGCACACCGGCTTGGGCATACAAATTGTCGAAAGGAACACCAAACACCAATCCATCAACAAAGTTCGCAACGACTCTCCTGATATCAGAGATTCAAAGCGGTTACGTCACGCTGCAGGCACCCGTCCATTGCTGCATTGCCACTTCGATCCAGGCACCTGCGGGGTTGACAGCAAGCGAAACGCTAACCTGCTGACAGCGCGCGCCTCTTCAAGGTCCCTATATCAAAACCTTCAATCACGCGTATCGCCATGTCCGATAATATTGTCTCTGCCTTGCGGCTTCGCTCCTGTCATGTCTCTCCTTGCGCTCCCTAACGAGCTCCTTCAGCATGTAGCACGCTTCCTGCCGTGCTCCAGCCTCTTGCAGCTGATCCGCACCAATCGCAAACTCCACGCAGCATGCAATGATCCGCTGTTGTTCAAGGACATCGCTCAGAATGCTTTCAACAGAACGACAGGCGCGATCGACGACCTGCTCGACACGTACAGGCAGCCAGGTCGCGTGAAGCTGAAGCCGGAGCAGCTGGACTGGCCAGAAGGAGAAACAGTCTCGATTGTATCCAGTACTGAAGACACAGTGCGACTCGCTCATGCTGTTGAAGACATCATTCGACTGTCGACTCTGAAGCCTACAGCATGGTTGACCAGCACTACCTCTAATATGGCTGACTGGCTTCCTCACCTGTTGGCGCTTCATCACCCTGCGTCGTGGTGCTTGGATCCCGATATGTTCCTGTTGCCACATGGTCAGCTTGGTCAATTCAACACGAACTCCATATCGTCGCTGCTGATGAATCGTTGGCTATCACGGACCGCAGATCAAGCTCGCGACAGGATAGCTTCCGCAAAGCTCCAGGCCGTGCACTTCACCAACTTCAGCTTCATGATTACCTACACCACGCTGCAGCGACTGGGATCCACAAACGATTTTAGCGAGGTCCTCGCGTTGTTCACTCGTCACTTCGTGCCTGACTGGGCAGGTGCAGCCTCCGCACTTGCTGTCCGGCAAAGCATGGCGGATAATGTGATACAGCAATTGAGCGTACGCATACCAGGTTATGCGACCTTCATCAGAGACTTGACTCTGATGCAGGCGTCTGCTGCTCTTCCTCTTTTGCTGATCGCCATCTCATCCACGCATTGTGAGCGACAGACTCGACAACTCCCCATGCCGTGCAAGATACCGTTTGCAAAATTCATGGACATACCAAGCGTGTACCGCAGCTCTGCAGGGCTATTCGCAACATGCCACACAAGGCAAATGACAGCGCCTGAGTTTCTGGCTGGTCGTTGGGCCGGTTACTACACAGACCATCGTTTCGGGAACCGTTCCATCATTGTTGACGCGCCGATGCAAGACATACAAATGGTCGTCTCGGAACCAACCGAGGAAGCTCGAACGCGATTGCGGATCCGCGCTCATATCGAGCGGGAGACTAAAGGTTATGACCAGCATGGTGATTTTCGCCTCACTGGCCGAGTACGCGAAGATGGATTGGTCAGCCTGGCTAAGCAGTACCTTGGACTTGGAGACTCGTGGACGTGGACCGGAAGAGTCACGCCATTCGGAATCGTGGGCGTATGGGGCCATAACTCATTCGGAGGGTACTTCTGGATCTTCAAAGAGGCGTGGGTATGATGGGACAGCAGAAAGTGGTAGTCGCAACATGCTGCCTTTCGGGAAGGCAACTGCAATGTCCTCATTCAGACTTCCCATTACACTGAAGATGACGAATGCCTCTGATCTGCCCAGCGCCACTTGGCAATACCAGAGAGATCTCCAGAAGTGATAGCCGCTTCCATGTGCACGATTGCATCGCGGCCAACCGGGCACGACCATTCGTAAGAAGAAATGTTAGACGCATTTGATCAGCCGCATCATCAAAAACCATAGGACGGCCTTGCTGTACAGCCTTTAATGCTCAGCAGAATAGCAGGGATGGGATTGGTGTCAGCACCACGCCTTTCGATAGTCATGAAACTGCCATAGATGATGCATCGTGTGACACAGGCTGTCGAAGACGAGCTTCCGACGACCTTGTCAAACATCTGAACGTTGTAGGAGCGACGCACAACAGAGACGTGTCTGGTGTGTTGTTGTAACCTCCCCCCAGACTGGTCGGGACCTTGGGTCAGATCTTGCGCGCATGTTTGTGGAGCAAGTCTACCGATCCTTCGAGCTTGCGGCGCAGTCAGCTTGGAGCGATGTTTTACAACATTAGGTTTGCGGCCCTCGCTGAGCATGAGCGATAAGAGCGTTGTCCACCAGAGCCGATGGAATCCGCATTTCCTTCCAGAACGTCTATTGTACCATCGCCAAGCTGGCGATGGGTGTGTTTATGGTGTGGTCTCACTGACGATTTCGAGACTGACAATCGCGAATCGCGCTAGCTGAGCTACAGTTGCCTCTTCCAGCATGGCTCCCGCAAGTTTTTCTCCCACCCGAGCGGGCCTTTGAGCACGACATCGACGCCATGGACGAATTCAAGCATCCAAGAGGTCTGCGCGCAGAAAATGTTTCGTAAAATCTTCCTCTGTTGTAGCTGTGGCTGACGGCACGCCATTCGCACAGACCGACAAGCTGACCTTCACATCTCCGCCAATACGACTCACGGTTTCTAGGTGCTCTTGGATCGCATGTGCAAAGGACCCTGACGTCTCGCGAACTGTATAAGGACATATGAGCCCCAGCAAGATGGAAGCGACTCCACTCATTTCCACCTCGTCGTCTACGATGCCCAAGCTCTTCTCCAAGTACGGGGCGACCTCTGAGGCAAAGGCAGCGTCTGTCGACGGCCAGCCGAAGTCTGATCCTGACGCACCACCTTCCGATATCGACAATGGATCACTCTACCAAGTTCGCCAAGCTAAACGCCAGATCGGCGTCACATCAGCAGTATTCCTGGTCTTCAAGTACGTCTAGAAACTTGGGAGCTGCTATTCTACAGCTTACTGACATCCTCCAGCCGCATGATCGGCACTGGTATCTTTGCGACTCCGAGTGCAATATTCTCACTGTCCGGCAGTGTTGGCCTGTCTCTGTTCATTTGGGTCGCTGGCATGCTGATCGCCGCTGCTGGTATGGCCGTCTATCTCGAGTTTGGCACTGCCATCCCAAGAAACGGAGGTGAGAAGAACTACCTTGAGTTTGTCTACAGCAAGCCCAAGTTCCTCGCTACTGGTCTTTACACTGGCTATGTTATTCTTCTTGGCTGGGCAGGCTCCAACTCAGTCGTATTCGGAGAGTACATTCTCCACGCTGCCAATGTTGAAGTCAACCGCTGGAACCAGCGCGGTGTTGGTCTGGCCTGCATCACCTCCGCCTTCCTCATCCATGGTCTGGCTTTGAAGTGGGGTCTGAGGCTTCAGAATCTGCTCGGCATAATCAAGCTGCTCATCATCCTTCTGATTGTCGTGTCCGGGTGGGCCGCACTCGGCGGTGCGATCAAGATCGACAAGCCCAACAACTTCGACCATGCCTTTGAAGGCACCACAGGAAGCGCATATGGAGTCGTCACCGCGTTGTACAATGTCATCTGGAGCTACATCGGCTACAGCAACGCCAACTACGCTCTTAGTGAGACCAAGAATCCCGTCCGCACCCTCAAGATCGCGGCTCCTCTTGCTCTTGGCTCTGTAGCCGTCCTATACATGTTCGTCAACATTGCGTACTTCGCTGCCGTTCCTGCAGATGAGATCATCGCTTCAAAGCGTCTTGTAGCTGCATCGCTATTCCGCAATATCTTCGGCCCCAAGGCTGAGCGGGCGCTCTCCGTCTTCGTTGCTCTGTCAGCTTTCGGCAACGTCCTCAGTGTCATCTTTTCCCAGGGCCGCCTTGTGCAGGAGCTGGGTCGTGAAGGTATCCTGCCTTGGTCCAGGCTTTGGGCAAGCAACCGCCCCTTCAACGCCCCTCTCGCTGGTCTGTTCGAGCACTGGCTCGTCTCCGTCATCATCATGCTGGCGCCTCCTCCTGGCGATGCATACAACTTCATCCTCAAGTAAGTGATGCTTCTGGTACAAGCGTCTTGTAAGATACTAATCGCTTCCAGCGTCATCTCCTACCCGCTTGCCGTGGTCAACGTCTTCGTTGCCGCGGGTCTGGCATGGCTTTACCTCCATAAGGAGGAGTACAACTGGAACCCTCCGATCAAGGCCACGCTACCGGTCACAATCTTCTTCTTCCTTAGCAACGTCTACCTCGTCATTGCACCTTTCGTGCCTCCCAGCGACGGCAACAGCGTTTACGAGACTCTGCCTTACTACCTTCACTGCGTTGTTGGCTTTGGCATCATCGCTGCCGGTGGTGTCTACTGGGTGATTTGGGCAGTCGTGTTGCCTAAGCTTGGAAACTATACACTTCACCGTGAGGTCGTTGTTGACGATATCGATGGCTGGGAGAGGCATGTGTTCAGGAAAGTGCCGAATTGAGCTGAGCTCGCGTGTGCTGTGCATGAGATACAGAGATACCCTAGACGTTATAGCGTGCATTGATAATCTGTTGATTCTGCTCGAGGGCGCTGCTGGGATACGTGACTGTGATGTGAGTGGCGGCATGCAGACAGCTCAGCAGGGTATATATGTTCAGCTGCTGACTTCCAAAAGAGATGGAAGGTCGCGCGATCGGTATGATCGCAACTGCCATAAGCGTGGACGAGTGGTGTTGTGTAGCAGTGGCAGCTGCCCGATCCCGGTGGCCTGAAGTAGCGGCTGAAACAAGTGGCGCTTTCCCAGATGGGGGCCAAAGAGTACCTTCCTCAACCACCACGCTGATCGACCATCAACAATCCAACCAGACACACCAAAAGAACAGCGCGACGACAATGTACCGCTCGTAACTGGGGAGAGCCTTGGGACCATTCATCCATATGGACCTACATCATTGCACATTGACAACGACCAAGTGCTCTTTCGGTCTGTGCCATTCACCGGTCAAGAAGTCTGCCTGGAGCCAAGCTCAAGACAAGCTCTAGCCTTGCTGCCAGATGGGCGATTGAAGCTCAGCTCTCTAAAATTGACCGAACTTGGCAACTCTCGATGCAGGGACGCACATCGAAATTTCCAACAGGACCCAAGCCACCACACGCTGATTGGCCACCACCCGCCAGGTACTACCCGAATAACAGCACTAGTTCTCGTGGAGGCTAGCAACACGAGGTGTGAAGGCACTTGTGGAGTCGCAGTCTCGCTTAACGATGCTCTGTGTAGTAACGAGCGACAACGGCAGCGAAAACGTCGTCGAGGCACTGCAAACCTTCTGTGAGCCTTACGTTACGATTGGCCATGCTACCTTGGGGCTGTGGACGCCTTGTGAAGTGTCGCCGGTCAACTTCTGTTTTTGAAATGAGCAGGCTGAAATCCGAACGACTGACATGGGTGACGATCCGGTGTGGTAAAAAGCTACCTGTGGTATATTAGGACCTTGGAGCCCTTCACGATCGCATCATCTCGAGCCATTATCTTCGGAAACAGCTCAAGCTACCAGATATCCCCACAATCACACTCATATATTTCCTTCACTATGCGCACCTCAATCGTTGCTCTGAGCCTTCTGGCTGCCTCTGCGGTGGCAGACAAGCTAGCCTTCCAGAATTTGAGCTTCGGCGCTATGCTCAAGCGTGGAGACATGATCCTCAAGCGTCAAGGTTACACCCCAGAGACAGAGACCTGTGGCAGAGGCGAGACGTGCGCGGAGGCTTGCGGAGCCAACAGCGTCGAGTGTCCCTCGTCTGACAGCACTACACTCTATTGTCACCTCTCGAATGACGGCTCGGTACGTGTGGAGCCTAACAGACGCAACATCATTGACTGACAGTAACAGAAATGCTGCCCTGACGGCTCCGGTAACTCTTGCGATGCTGGATACTACTGCACATCTGACAGCGATGGTGACACTTACTGCTGCCCTGATGGCTCAGGTACGTTTCCTCGAACAATACCCTGTCTTCTTCCAAGACTGACAACAAGCAGATACCGCCGGCTGCGCCCAGCAATACTCCCTCTCCGTCTCCCTCATCCGCCAGACTGCGACTCCCACTCCTTCCGCCACTCCTCTCAAGAGCTCCGTTGCAGCAGAGACACCGGTGTCCACCTCTGCGCTCCGCATCTCCAGCGCTGATTCAACATCGACTCCCACAACTGCAGCTGGTGCTGGTACTACCAGCAGGACAAGCACAGCAGCCACATCGGCGCCCTCGCAGGCTACTGGAGGCGCTGGAAAGGTTGCAGGTGCAGGTGCCGCCGTCTTCGTCGGCGCTCTGGGCTTTGCGGGTCTTCTCTAAGGAAGCAGGTTTAATTTGATCACCACTTTTCTGAGAACATCAAGGCGATGAGAAGTGCGCAAGTTTCCACGAAAGTCAAGTTGCTGCTGTAAAGACTTACATGCAGATGATAGTCCTCTGAATCTGAATGTGCTAGTCTTTGCTTTTCTTCGCTCAAGTTGCAGGACCGGATTCTCAGCACTGATGTGCATTCGCTCGCCCATATCTCAGTTTCAGCAGGTCTTCGCATTCACTGTAAGCTGGATGTAAGCACCGGGTTGGGCACTTCTCTCCTCTTGCGAGCTCTTGAAAGCAGATGCTCCTCCATGGACTCCAGACTCTGTTTCCTGGAAGATGTCCGTACACCCGATTGTAATTTTGTTGCCAGGCATGTGCCAGTTGAAACCGGCGCCCTGCGTAGGACTGGAGATCTGGCTCGCTGGATATGATATCGCTCATCGAAGCCTAAATTCTATAGTCACGGGAAGGCTCGTCCGGTAAACCGCACGCGATCAATTTCTTCGTCAGGTAGTATAGGATGGGAAAACCGGCTGGCATGTTGCTGAAAACCTCCTTGATTATCTCAAGAAGCTCCTCGTCTTAACGCGAGTAAATGTGATGACAGTCATTGGAACGCTGAATGGTGCGGTTGATGACGCCGCGCAACTTGTGCGCAAGAAGCCTGTCAGCCAATACGTACGCCCTCAACAGGGTGCAAAAGAGCTGCTGTTCGGTAACAAGCTCCTCGCCCTCAAGACGCAATATGCGCGTCCACTCCTCGAGACCAGCGGTTCTACGTAAAGAGCGGCATATAGAAGTAGGCAGAGCTTGGTTGTAGACCCAGTGGTAGAAGACGTTGACTGAATTGCGTCACCATCAGTAGTGATCAGTCCAAGACCAGCATAGGGCTCACATGCTTCAACATCAACATCATCGAGCAAGGAATTTTCTCCTGCACTTCCCACTATGGTCCCTTAAGGGCTGCGACGAAGTATTCGGAGTGGAATTTCGAGCAGGCACTTGTGGGTGAAGTGCTTCTTACGCTCTCCACCGACTCCGAAGAGGGCAATGCCATCATTGTTGAAGGTCCTGCAGATTATCAGCGTGCAAGCAGAAGCTAGTGAATGTTCTTGCTACTTGGTGGGAGGCGCTTGTTGTTCCTGGGCGAAGTTGAAGGGCACAGGCATGGTGTAGGTGGGGGTTGGTGCGTCGAAAGAGGTTGAAAGGAAGATGGCGGGAAAATTTGGTGTGCTTGACGTGACGTAGATTTCGTAGATCTCGAAGTGAGAGAGGAAGCTGCGGTCGAGTGCACTAGGTCAAAAACACGGTCGAGCTCAAGAAGCACCACGAAACCCAATCTGCAATCTCCATGCTGGCATCTATAGCAGCATCTCCTTGCGTCCCGTAAGAGCATGCGCTCCGTCAGCTGCCGTGCTTCCAATCTCATCCCACCAGATAGTCTTGCTCCTCAGATCATAATGGTATTCCCAAGATCGTCATATCCGTACTGGAACTCTTCATAGAATACCATGTGCAGATCTCCGCATTCTCGCTCTTGCTTCTCAGAACCATGCTCCAGGTAGCAGGGCTTCGACTTCTTGGTCCTCATCTCTGCAAGGCCCAATAAGCTGCCTCGTCGAAGCACACGGATCAGAAAGGCTTTGGGGAGATCTTCTAAGACTTTGTTATCCGAGTCCCACTTCTCAAGCCACTCCTTGTGGAACTCGTTCGCCAGCCACTGTAGAACCACACGATTGGAAGGGATATTGGAGTAGGCGTATTGGATCGTGGTGATGATGTGCTGCTCTGGTGTCTGATGGAAAGCGCACGTGTAATCGGTGACGATGGTCTTGTTCACAGCTCTGCGGGAAGGCGCGGCGAGCAGTCTGTCACCTAAAGCGTAGGCTTTCACGAGAGGAACGAGGCGCTCCGAATCATGATTGCTGGTGCATGGACTGGCACCGAAGTAGACATGAGGGACTGTGGAACCTGAAGTTGTGTGTCGGTGTAGGTGTTTCATGTCAGGAGAAAATGTAGGTCAATCCCTTGGAGCTCGAGCTGATGTAAGGTAAAGGTGGGGCAGACATAGAACGCTTCGTTAAGGTAAAAGTGTAAGTACTAAGCTCGTCACGATCCACCATTAAAGCGATGAAATTTTACAACATGATGCAGAGTTGTCATCATGCCTGGATAGGCAGCTACTAGCTGGTCTGCCAACACCCAATCGATGTCCTCGACCGTAAGTTCGTAGTAGCAGCAATTTCGTCCTTTTCGTCTCTACCCTACTATCGGCGAGTGTTCTCTCAAGACTCGCACCGTGAGCTCAGGCGGAAGTTGAAGCAGTGCCTGATTGTTGAATTCGAGGACGTTGTCCCGAACTTGCACTCATGATCCCGACTCCTTGAAGGCATACAAACCCCCACTATTTCCTGCTATCGAGACCAAGCTCGACAGTGACGACGTCATAACCTGCCAGCTTACCAGGGGCAGTGTGTATTTTACGGACACGCGATCGAGGAGTTACTCACTCGGTTGCTGACGACGGAGCTTCGTCTCGTTCGTCTGACTCTACCATTTTGTTGGCGACTTGCTAGAGCGTGTTGGCAAGGGAAGATTCTAGTCGCTGGTTTCGATTTGAGGACGGGAGGTGCCGTAGAAGATGAGAGAGAAGTGGGATGCCAGGCTACGATATGGGGGCATTGCTGAGTCATGTGAAGGCAGATCATCTCATTGCTGTTGCCGAGAAGGTCTCAGTGTGGCTTGCCTTCTTCTCAGCTGTCTAGACGCAGTGGTCAGAATCCTTGTGAAGAATACAGATCTGACTTGTGTACATCTGACAATAGCAATAGGTCTCCGGCCTACGGTCAGCTTCTATAGTGGGCTGCCCCCTTCAGTCATCCAGTTCGCCAACATAGCCGTATCCGTCGTGTCCAGTCGTGTACTCCGGGTGCGTGTGCTTGCAAGACCGCCTCTCCGCCACGGTAGCGTGTTCCAAGAAACAGCCATCGCCCTCGTCCTCACGTGCGAGAGAGTAACGTCTCATAGCGCGCATGATAAACGTCATAGGGAATTGCCTTAGCGCCTCAACGTCGTCCTTGTTGTCGTGTTTGGCATACCAGTTTGCGCAGAAGTCGTTGACAAGGAACTGAAGGAGTGGCCGTTCGCAGGGTATGTTCTCGAAGGCCCACCTGACGGCAGGTACATATGCTCGCGGGGCGATAGCGATTCCTCCGTAGGGCCCTACGACGTGGTTGTTGATCGCGCGACGGAAGCCGAACGCCAGTAGCCTGTCGCCCAAAGCATAAGCTTTGACAAGTGCAAGACCAGATGCGTGTTCACGCTCGTCGCCGGAGATATGAGCGATCATGTGTGAAGTCAACGGGAGTTGTTGAGTATAGAGCCAATGGACGAAGACGTTGACTGCCTGCGGTCAGCATGCAAGTAATCAATGTTACCAATGGACGTACTTACACTCGGCGGCTCCCGCATCAGAAAGTCTAACAGCTCCCTCATGTGCTTCTTTCCAAGGGCCTTGCAGGGCTTTGCGGAAGTACTCGGAATGGAAGACAAGCAGCGCTTTGTGGACGTGGTACTTTACGGGCTTGGCACCGACCTCGACAATTGCTATCCCTTCGCTGTTTGCCGGGCTATAATGCAAGTTAGGTTGGTATGAAGTACAATGCGTCGGCCACTACATACCCAATAGCTGGTGGTATGGTGGGCTCATCGACCATTTGAGAGATCTTCATTGCGTGGACGGCGAAGGTTCGAAGCTGCGCGGGTAAGCGTGAAGGTCATCACGGTATGTATCGAACGTCGTTGAGATTGAAGTGAAAGTTGGGCGCGGAAGTCGCGAGTGAGTAGGGGCAGTTGCAGAGTGTGGGGGTAGCTGTGATGTGGCAGGCGCGGACCCTGAAGTCTGGGGAGGCTGTCATTAGAGTACTGGATAAATTGAACATCGTCGCATTCGTCATCCAGATCGAAGCGAGGCAAGACGTAAGATCACAACGATCTTGGAGCTTCTGGAATGCGCCTGGCTCGGTCAGCGTCTTCTCGAAATCGTCAAAGAAGGCATGCTTCTTCACATTACCCTCAGGAGCGTTCGTAATTCTCTTGACATATCGCCTACTACTCGACAAATCGTCAGAACAAGAAAGCCAGCAACAAAGCAAGACTGCAATGAAAATGGCCAAACTGCGGTATCAAATTCGAAAGATGTTGTGTTATACACTCTATTGCACAACCGTGGTACTCGTTCGTCTGCTCCAATCATCCGCTCTTTCACACAGCACCGTATGTACACGTTCAGTGGCCGGCGTTGGCGTTGCTCTGCCTCTTGGAGATGACCATGGACTCGAGGTCCTCGCGCTCGGCCATCTCGGTCTCGATCTCCTCGATGTACTTGGTGAGGTAGGGGTGGTCCTGCGGCCGTTAGCCTATGTCTCATTTCCTGGGATTCGACGGTTCGACGTACATCCTCGGCCTTGGTCCACTCCTCCTTGGGCAAGAGCTGATGGCTCATGGACAACTGCGATTTCTTAGCCACCTGATCCCTCATCTCCAATTCGTGGTTGTAGGTACCTGGAAGGCGCGGCGCAGACGGAAAACACGGTCGTAAGCCTCCTGGGGCTGGAGGCGCTTGAGGGCGGTGTGGACAACGTCGTTCTCCTCGGGGAGCAGGTCATCGGCCCTGTGAGGCACTCCGTCAGCTCAGGTCCCTGTGCATCCCAACATGCTCTGTTCTGCCAGTCTGTCCATCCAATGCATCCCAGAAATGCCCCAGATATCCAGTCCCAAGGTTCCTCCAGCGATCCTGCGGGGTGCAGCGTACCTGAGGCCGAGCTGCCTGTAGCCGGCGGCGTTGATGTACCAGTTGGAGAGGGGCTTGATCCAGCGCTGCAGCCATGGGCGCTTCATAATGGCGGGGGCGAGGGACGGCGCGGACATGATTGCGGTGTTCGACGGGCGTGTGCGGGTGGTCGAGGTGCGGCGTGCCGGCAATGGAGTGGTGAAGGTCAAATCTCAGAGTCGCTGTCATCCATTTTCGCGAGACCGAATTGGCTGCGAGGGTTGAGCTTTGACCCACGTGCTTGGCAGGCGCGGCTGGCAGCTCCCCACTCCAATCTTCGCTACAAGCATGCTCACAGTGTGACGTCCCTGCGAGCACCCACCAGCACCCCCGAGCCCCTGCACTGCGTCCAGCTAGCCAGCGCCCTGCCGTATACCGTCCGTCCCTCCGCGCTCGATCCTGTCTACTCGCACCCTCCGCAGCGCCGCATGTCAATGGAGCTGTCCATCCGCTAGCTACTGTGTCACTCGAGTGCTGCGGGGTTTCCGCACACTGAGGCACTCCAGAGGGGACGACGGCCAGTACGGAACCCTTCCATAGCAATCTCAGACGCAACATGGCCCTAACAAACCGGTGACTGCAGCTGCCCCAATGTCTGATCACAACCCCGAGCCGCCGTCCCCGACTATCGTCTCCGACCGGTATGCGCCGACAGTTGCGGCTTCTTCTCCCCGCGACATGACCTCCACCACCGAGCGCAGCAACTGGAGCGGCCCCTTTGCTGCCCTCGCCGTCAAGGTGTCGAAGCTGCCAGACGGGCCGGTCAATGCGCTGTGTGGGGCCTCCGCCGGTGTCGCCTCCGGCATCGTGACCTGCCCGCTCGACGTTATCAAGACCCGCCTGCAGGCACAGGGCTCCTTCCGCCCACGTCCGTACTCTGGCCCTGCGCGCGTAGTGTACAAGGGTCTCACAGGCACCGCACGCACGATATGGAGAGAAGACGGCATTCGCGGTCTGTACAGAGGCCTTGGTCCCATGCTGTTGGGATACATCCCCACGTGGGCCGTCTACATGAGCACCTATGAGTCTACTAAGGACCTGTTGAACGAGCGAATGGGTAGGTCTTGCTCTGCCAACTCTCGCGGGCATCGCTGACACGCTGCGCCCACAGAAAACAAATGGCTCGCGCGGACAATCGCCTCAATAACAGCAGGCGCATGCTCGACCTTCGTCACAAACCCTATTTGGGTCGTCAAGACCAGGCTCATGTCACAAGTCAGCGCTCGCGCTTCGCCAGAACACCGCCCACCGTGGCACTACAAGAGCACTTTGGATGCTTTCCGCAAGATGTATGCCACCGAAGGCATCAGATCCTTCTACTCTGGACTGTCACCCGCTCTTCTCGGCCTCACTCACGTCGCTATCCAGTTCCCGCTTTACGAGTATTTGAAGATGAAGTTCACTGGCCTGGAGATGGGCCAGGCGGGCGGGAAAACGGAAGAGGTGCACTGGTTCGGTATCATGGCTGCAACAGTGCTTAGCAAGGTATGCGCGACGACGGCTACGTACCCTCACGAAGTTCTGCGCACTCGATTGCAGACCCAGCAGCGGTCTCTCCCATCTTCGTCACACGATCATGTATCATTCCAGGGAGGGCGGCACGGCATAGGACACCAGACTCGTCCCCCAGGCACAGCGTCCTCAGACGGCATGATCAACATGCCCAGATACCGTGGCGTCATCAGGACTTGTAGCGTCATACTCCAGGAGGAAGGCTGGCGAGCCTTCTACAATGGCATGGGCACCAACATGGTGCGCGCTGTTCCTGCAGCTGTGACGACTATGATGACATTTGAGTCGCTGAAGCTCGTCCACCAAAAGTTGAAAATGGAAGGCAGCAGGATAGAAGAGGAAGACGGCCACTACAGCAGGGCATGATCATGACGGCGGATTCAAGAGCGAGTATTATCATGGCGTTAAGCAAAGCAGTGGGCACGATATCCCAGTCAGCATTCCGGTTTCGTTCTCACACATGTGTACATACATCTCAGCATTATCTCACGCTCGACATGCGGCAGCATCAGAGCCTCGGCGTTGGCAGGGTACCAACGGTATACGGGTTGGAGCTACCTTACATCACCTCTGTATCGTCAATACAATTTTCGCAATCACCCACCGCTCCGGGCCAGTCTTCCAATGCTTGTACAGCGAACGCAGAGAGCGTTCGCAACAATGGCATACGGGCTTTACCATTCACGGGACAAGCCTCATGTCAGTCTCGCACCCATTCACTGCCGCTATTGCAAACAGAAGCCATTGAAAGCCCGACCCCTTCCTAGCGAAGGTTTGCAGCCGTCAAAGGACGTGTCTGTATCAACTCCCATCTCTACGCCGTCATCAATATGTCGCCGCATAATGAGCCGACCCCAGCATTCTACCTTCCCTCCAGGAGCAAGTCTTATAGTCACAGAGTCTCGAACAACCCTTCGGGATCAGTGCCAGGAGGTATCCACGAGCGTACTACCCTTTCGCTGATTCTAGATAGGCGACCTGCCGCAGATGCAAAGGACGGTGCACTCTCGCCGGAGGTGCGACTGAGAGGCGGTGCAGGTCAACACTGGGCCGGCAAGTTCGAATGGCTCAACACGAACAAGGGCTTGAAGAAGACGACGCTTGGCAAGAACGAAGTGGAACAGGGTCCTTCGAGGGTCACCCACAAAGGCAAGGAAATTGGGTTGCCGCAGCCTGCGCCAGCGATAAACCTGCTGCCACCAGTTTCCAAGTTTGCACGAGAACCTGAGGTTCACGCTGCCTCGTCAACGGCGAGATCACCTTTCGCAAGCCGCAACGATGCTGACGACTCCCTGGCTTCTGAGATGGATGAATATCCCGGTACTACATACTTACAAGAACCGTTGCAGCCTCTGCCACAAGCTTTGCTGCCAACACAGTCTCGACCGACTACTACCAACCCTTTCGCAGGCGTCTACGGTAATCCGTATGCAATCAGAACAGGTCCTCCATCTCTGTCGGTTGACTACGAATTAGCTGGCAGCCTTGTCGACAGACCGAGTGCCCTTGATGGATTACAGACAGGCTACAGCTCGAGGCTTGGTGTGTCGAGAAGGAACTCACCATGGCCGGACAGAAAGTGGGGCGCGCTTTCTCCACTACCGCCAGGGGAAGAAGGCAACGAAACTGATGATGAATCCTTCAACACCGAGCAGATACTCGCCTCACTTCGTCCTGAGCGACTGAGTCTCTATCACATTGCTACACCAGTACGTTCAAGCGCTGGCTCGGCAACCTCCAGAGATGCAGCTGCCGCCACCACAGAATGGCCGTCACAAGCTGTACCTGCTAGCACAAGAGGACTTTCAGATCATGGTGCAGTCGCAGCACCAGATGCATGCAGCATCCGTACCAGGGACTGGGACCTTCGTTCGTGCAACACTACTGAACTCGGCATCGACAATCGACGGCGACAGCAAGAAGAACGCACAAGACGCTCGGTTCAGCACACGCTTCTCCAGGAGCAGCAGCTTCAATTTGGTGTGCATGATGATGAAGCACCTGCGTGCGGTCTTCCACAAGAGGATGCTATTAATCCCGAGAGCTGGTTCTACGCAGAGATGATCGAGATCGTGAACGACTACCACGAACAGCTGCAAAGGGTGGTTCAGAGAGCATACGAGGCAGGACAGATAAGTGAAGAGCAATGGGTGCGCGAGAAGTGGACAAACAGAATGGCATTGGACAGGAAGCTGCGTGTTGCAGAAGACATGAGCGGTTATAAGGTACGTGGGCAGCCACGACTACCTCCTGGCATTGCTGACGCTGTGAAAGATACTCACCAACGAGCACGACATCAAACAAACCATTCAGCAACCTACTGGTTACGCTATATACAGCTCACTTCTCAAGATCCGCGACCCGGAGACGTGGCAGCGCGTCTTCGAGCCAACTACAACCTACTCGCATCTTGGGACGATCATGAGTACGTCACAACAATCTACTCCGGCGCCAATGAACACCTTCATGTGGCTACTATACAAAATCGCGCGAGGGCTCCGCTTCATGCTCGCCGTACCTGACGATCCAGATCTGAAAACGTGCTCAAGCCGACATCCGCCTGCGCCAGACACGGTAACCTACCATTCCAACGTCGGCGTACTAGGTCCGAACATACCGTCTCGTCCGCCAGGAATCAGCGGATCTATTTTGGCTGAGCCTGCTACGACCTTGCAGTCCTCACCAAGTCGAGAGTTCGTTCCTTACGACCAACCACGCCCCAGCACTCAGACAGAACGCACACCAAAGCTCTCGACTGATACCACCAGGGTCAACAACAATACCACTTTCACTGGTATAACGCTAGTTTCTCCTCTCAATGGCCGTACCACGTTTGCGACACGAGGCCGTGGGTATGACCAGGGCGCTTTTGTAACGAACCTTGCTCCTTCGATTACAAGCAAGAAGAGTGAGAAGATGATAGCTGGGTATGGCGCTGGCAAATTGGAGAGGGCGAAGAAGGCGACTGACGATGGAACTGAGGTTACCGCGTGGCCTGAGGCGGACTGCTAGGACCAGGGCGGATGTATTTTCCAGCTCAAGCGAATGACATACGAAGAACCAGGTAGAGACCGTACCCAAAAGTCTCCAAGCAGCTGCTTAGCATTAAATCAGGCTACCAGTCTATCTTCACAGTCAAGCGGCGCTCCTGTAGCAGCCAATCTAGAACACTGAATTTGGTGAGGTAGGCTATGGCTTCTCAGGGATATTTTGTGACCCAAAAACTCCTCTGCTGGCTACAACATCCTGCCCTTATCGTATGGGTAGTCTACAGGATTCCAAGTAGCTCCTCGGAAGCTTCTGGATGCGGTCCAACAACGACTGCGTTGAACAGGACAACTCTGTGGTTCTCAAGTAAAGGTGAGGTAGCCAGCTGCACCGCTTCGTGTGGCAGTTCGGCCAGAAGCACGCCTCCTCCTGCATGTTGCTGAGCTGTGGAGCTAGCAATTGGCTCACCGTCCGTAGCTGTCCTGCTAAGCTATCTTGTCGCAGCTGACAAAAGAGCTGAATCTCTCCAGAGATCGGCACAGTGTCTATCTCTCGAAAGTCATAGAAGCAGCCAGTCTCGTTGTCGGTCCCTGGCCTGATCACTGCATATGCAGCCTATACAAACTCGCAGTCACGTATCGCTACCGAACGCGAGACGTTAACGTCGTTATTGACAGGATAGCGATTGGGCAATGGCAGTTTGCGTATTGGCTGCAGGACGTCGGGTTTATCGAAGGCAATAAGCCCATGCTGGGCTTGTCAGCCGAAGTCCAGATGATGTTACTACATCTGTTAGAGACGATTGAAGGTCAGAAATGACTTCTCTCTCGCTGTGATCTTACCGAGTACTCAGATACTCTCCTCGCTATCAGTCCATTAATTGCGAAATACGAGCCGGATGCGACTGACCAAAATTCGACGCCTCGGATTCCCAGTCCGCCGGAGCACTTCTTTCATATGCGCACGAGGGAACAAAATAAATTGAGGCTACCCAAGCCAGTGAAGAAAGTCCTGGAGTTGACATTCAGACCCTTGACCTGGGCTGCTGGTGAGACCGAAAGGGCTGAGAAGCTTCTCTAGGATCTGGAGTCTTACAATACTGGCCTGAACTTTATCTCGGGAAAGCTCAACGGTTTAAAAGTAGGCCTACAGCCATCTCGTCTGTTGCCATACATCTCCAATCAGACTAATCTCGGAGCGACCATCGAAGCGACCACTGGCCATAATCCTGATCTCGCGCGTTGCGCTCAAACTAAACGAAAGGCTCTTTCAAACATAAAGCGTAATCGACCAGGCGCAGAAGCAAGCCGTGACTCGTTATTGAAGGTGCCTCTGAGCACCCTATCAGAATACGAGGGACCTGACGAATTCGAAAGTAGGCGTGAGCGTGCAAAATGGGTAAATCGAGCCACTGGAGAGAAGGAAACCGTCTTACTGGAGTATGTGTTCTACAAAGAAGAAGCATGTTCCCAATTCCCTGAGAAACGGGTTCAGGAGATTTCTGGTAAGTGCCTTCTCATTCGCTCGCGAATTTTACCCCAAAGCCTCGTGTTGACTCATCCCATCCGTTAATACGTTTCACAGTTACCCCGGGAAGTCATCGAAGCTGACAATGATGAAAGATTTGGATTGCGTGGGATATACACAACACAAGGGTATCAGGTGTTTCTCATCCATCTTTCGATTTCCAGAGCTGGCAGATTCAGATTGAGCACCGATAGCCCTGGAGGAGCTGCTGCCCCCAGAGCCGATGGATTGGCACAACCGACGCGTACAGCTTGAGACTGGTCTTGTCCCAAAACGGGTTATGGGGTTCATACTTGGATATTGTTCATACGCTACTTCCGGGTGAAGCATACTCACTAGATAGAGCTGGGCAAAAGCTAGAGGACCTTGCCAACAGAAGGGGTAACGCTCAGTGGTTGCAAGACAAGCTTGATCAGTGGCAGGACGAGATCCCTCAGCAGCAGACGCAGCGTACAGATCCGACTAACGGCCTCCATAGCATCTCTCTCTGCACTCTTTGTTCATTTTTGATCCCTAGCCGCGGGCACCTGCTATTGTCGGAGGTAGGTGTGCTGTACACTCAGGTAGTTGGCCCGTTGCTTAACTGAGGATCTGAGTTGCGAAGGGATGCCGGTAGCGCTAAAAAGACAGGCATGAAATGAGAAGAATCCGGATCATGTGTTACAAGACGGGTTTCTAACAGGAGTTCTGGGGCCGCCTGAGAAATGCAACGCTTGAGAGGGCCTTAATGCTTGTAATTCTGGGACTCAACGAGACCGTAGCAAGATTCAATTCCATCAGTGAGATCATGGTATGAACATTGATGATGAAACGTGACAATTGTACGGATGGCTGGAGGTCTGAGCTAAATGAACAACGATATGTCAGCAATGCCAATGCACATCACGTGCCGAGGCGTCAGCTTCGCAACCGTGAAGGGACCCTCCCCGCGCGTCTCGCGTCAAGCTCCAACATCACACTCCGAAGTCATCAACTTTCATGCTGATGCACAGGGCGACATCGAGACGAGTCCCAAAAGCCATAGTGAGCGTTTGTTGACCATCGCAAAGCCTCGCGCATCCTCGAATTGACATATGACGTCAGACCATACCAATCCGCTGTCAAACACCCAGAAGCATCAGCATGTCCTTGCGACGCTCAGCTCGCAATGCGAAGCCTACTGTGATTCAGGCTCCAGAATCTCTGTACAAGAAGGCGACCGCAAATGGTTCATTGCCGAAGGCGGCAAGACCTCTACAGGGCGATGTTGACCCTTCTGCACTTTCACTAGAGCCGCAGCAGGAACCCGATACTCCCACGAAAGCTACAACTACTGCGGAAGCAGAACTCAAGAGTAAGAGTGCAACTTCAAAGAAGGCGGCTGTATCGAAGAAAGCCACAGCATCGAGGAAACGCAAGATTCCCGAGCCTGAACCAGAGCCTTCGGTCGGCACCATCACAACTGCCTCCAACATCTCTGAGAATCTCACCTCAAATGGTGCACCACCTGAACACAACGGTGCAATAAGCCCTCCTGCGACCCCTCTACCGAAGCAGCGCCAGAAACGGAAGAAAGCGGACACTGTGAGCCCCGCGAAACCTGTGCCTTTCACACCAACGCCATCCGGCGTAGGACTCATAGCTGGGAGTGAGAACGTCCTAAAAGCCAACGGAAAAGCCAGGGAGGACCATATGTTCGACTCGCTCGCAACCTTGAACCGCAAACGCCCAGCCGCACCAGACGTCACAAATGCACCAGTGTTGACGCCCAGCGGCTCACAAGTCGTTGTCAATGACTCGCCAAGTAAGAAGCGGAAAGCGAATGATCTCCCACCGGATGTTGGATCACCAATGAAGTCTACATCAACGATCGATACGTTGCTGCAAGACGCGGAGGCGTATCTAATCAAGGTGGACAAGGAGCTAAGGGCAAACGGGAGACTAGAGAGATTGATCGCGGGACATCAGTGCAAGATGTTCAGTCCGGAGGGATTGAGGGAGGTCGTGGATCCATTCACAGCGCTGGCGAGTGGGATCATTGGACAGCAGGTACGTCAGAAGTATTGGCGGCACGATGAGCGTTGAGCAGCATCGAGAAGCGTCGAACACGTGAACAGAGGCAGGTCAGATGGGAATCATTGATTGCATCAGCATTCACGACACGACTATAAACAAAGACAGCGAATAACTGACAACACCCAGGTCTCGGGCGCAGCAGCAGCCTCAATCCGCAAGAAGTTTACCGCCCTGTTCGAAGACACCCACCCCGCCTTCCCATCTCCAGCCCAGGTACTGACGAAGGACATGCCCACTCTTCGCTCAGCAGGCCTCTCACAGCGCAAAGCCGAGTACATAACCGGCCTCGCAGAGAAGTTCGCATCTGGCGAGTTCACCGCAGAAGGTCTTGTTCGCGCAAGCGACGAGGAGCTGATCGAGAAGCTAGTCGCAGTCAGGGGGCTGGGGCGATGGAGCGTAGAGATGTTCGCCTGCTTCGGGCTGAAGAGGATGGACGTATTCAGCACAGGCGACTTAGGCGTGCAGTGAGTCTCCCCGCTTCCTTTCCCTCGTTGTGTTGTTTTGGTCGATGTTTGCCACTGTTATTGTAGTAAAGATACGGCATAGCGTTCTGTTGTGTCGCTGAATGTATGCACTTGCTACACCACAGTAGAGCCGGCAATATGCATGGCGAGCGTCGTACATATTGGCTGTTGAGAGCGCGCGCGAAGTGAGGGAGGAACCCGGTACGAGGTCGAAACACAGCAGTAGTGACTGGAAGCGGGAGCAAGAGCGGCGACAGGGAAGACTCTGCTAACATGTCACAGACGAGGTATGGCCGCATACATGGGCCGTGATGTCTCCAAGCTGAAGAATAAGGGTGGGAAATGGAAGTACGTACCACTTCCCCGTCTTGCCTTGTCCTATTGTTGTCTATGCATCACGCATACGGACTTAGGTTACTTCAGCCGACGTTCACTGCCGGTGGCTTACAGTGTACTCGATGGGGAGTTGCCGTTGCATAGTGCTTCTTTCAGCCATGCCGTAATCCCTGCGGATGATGTTAATGGACGGTTGATGCTGACACTGGGCTTGCAGGTACATGACGGAGCAAGAGATGCTGTCCATAGCGAGCAACTTTTCGCCATACAGGTGCGTGGATCTCCGCAGTGCAGAGTGCAGCTGCGCTTGCAGGGCAGTACATGCTCTGTCTTGTTCCACGGCTAACCTCTGCAGGTCCCTGTTCATGTGGTATATGTGGCGGATTGCGGATGTGGATACTGAAGTGTTGGAATAGCGGGAAAGGCCTTAGTCGACTTCAGTGGTGTGGTCCTGAGCGCTTGTTGCTCGCGTTCTGAGCGTCATTGTGCGACAATTGACTTGAATCGGATGTCAAGGACTCTGAATCGGCCCTCAATGACTTATGCATACAAATGCACCAAGGGTTGCAATACATCTGACATCTGCCATCTGCCATATGTCGTCTGCAAGTCATGAACGAGCGGACGGAAAAGGGCCGATAGCTTTCCGCTGCGAAGCATTCCTCGCGTCCGCTTCCATGAGGCCTTTGTTGCCAAGCGTGATTTTAGGCCCCCATAGGTGGTTGGTACTACCTGAAAGCGCAGTGATGGCAGCAATAAGCGGGTGGGCATCTCCTGGCGCAGTGAGGGTGCCCAAGGATCATCCTGATGCAAGACGTATCCTGGTCTCTATTGAGGTGAAATGATGTCTTGCTCAATAAGGTATGCCGTGTTGGACGGCTCAAAGAGGGCCTGCAGTCTCGAGCTAAATGTTGTGTCTGTGTAGCATGATCCTGCGGTTCCTGCCGCAAGGAACCATCAATCGATCTTGATTGCGCAGATATCCGTCTGCCATACGGAGAAAAGGCGGTCTGCAAGACGCGGATCCTGGTTGGCAACGGGGGCCTGGGTTGTCACATCGGTTGGGGTGGAAGTTTTGTGCTGCAAAGAAGTGGAGAGAAGCTGTGTTCAGCACAACGGGCGGTTCCAAAGATCGAGCGGAAGGGCAGGTTGCCAACCAGATCATAGAGACCAAGTATACACTGTCGTACAGAGTCGAGTGCGCCTCCGCAGCTCCGGATGTCGGATGGAGACCTGCCACATGAAGCTAGAGAGGGTCTGGACATATCTTTCTGATAGGAGGAGAAGACAGTGCTGCAGCTGTTAGCATATGTGGTACAACAGGCTGGTTGTAGGGGCATCCTCACTTCAAGTGCATTGGAACCCTTGAAATGTCAGGAGATCGAAGCTCGCCTCGCTGCATGTTGATCGGTAAAATGGCTGCTAGGCAGTCTAGAATTGTCACGTTATCACAGCTGAATACAGCATGCAGGTGGCCGTGTGTATGCACCCCGGTTGACATATGCGAGACATGATGCTGAACCATGCACCTTGCACACCGGATTCGGTTCCTCGTGCGACGCAATCCTGGTGGGCGGGACTCGTAGCATATGACGTCTGGAAATGCAGGAGACCGACTAAGTCAAGACCCTTCAGCATTCGCATCCTGGAGATGCATCGTATGAACCTGCATTTGAGGCGTCAGTTGCTGACTAGTTGAGTAGTGAAGTAGTTCCAAGAGCGATGTAGCCCTGCAGTTGCTCCGTCATCTCTGTGGGTGTTGGTCGGAGCTCGTCCTTCTCCTGAGCTGTAGCATCGCCGGGGCATTTTTTTTTAGGCTTCAGCACATTATCGTATCGAGCGGAGTTTGCCAAGATGAGGTGTCGTGTGTCGCAAAAGAGTTCAATGTAGTGCGCGAAAGCCCCTGTACCCGGCTATCAGATGGCCTACGTTAGTGTAAAGCTTTTCACAGCACTGTATAGAGTCCTGTGTTGCAAAAAAATAAAAAAACTGGAATCAACCATGAGTTTCCGGAATAACGAAAGATAGCCAGAATCGATCCGTGCATCGTTCGAGGATCAATCATTTTGCTGACCACGATACTTTGCTGTTGTAGTACGTCGCCGAGTCAAGCAGATTGCTGGGTGTGATCTTTATGATCGGGGAAACATGCTTGGAAAGATGCGCATCTGCTGGCGCTGCCCCTTGTAGTTGAGCTT
This sequence comes from Didymella glomerata, assembly GCA_030271015.1. Classification (NCBI taxonomy): domain Eukaryota; kingdom Fungi; phylum Ascomycota; class Dothideomycetes; order Pleosporales; family Didymellaceae; genus Didymella; species Didymella glomerata. The sequence goes on from JAJOHN010000009.1 coordinate 979,989, forward strand.
GGTCGCGTGGGTTTGAGATAAAGGTCTCGGCGGCGCTGGCAAATGTCCTGATGTGCCTGACGATCATTGTGGAGGTGGATTTTTATGAGCAATTTGCACAACATTGGCGGTAGGGACCGCCTCTCCTAGCCAGGACAACGCTCCAATCCTTCTGCGATAAGGTCGACGATCCTCCCAGAGGCCTGAGAACACGGAAGCAGTGCCATGTTGTCGTGACATCAACAGCCGCCAAGCTGGCAGCAGACGTTGGAGCGCGCGGCAAGCGAAGTTTGCAAAAGCTTGGGAGGAAATGAGATGACCTAAGAGCGGAGACCTGGGCGATCAGGGGGATCGGGTAGCAGTAACGGCCGAGCCCCAAGTGGATATTCATATATCACGATGATGATGTTTACGCAGAGCAAGGTGGGTTTGTCGAGATTGCACCGGACGCACTTACCTAAACAGAGGCTATCGACCTAATTTGGGCTGCCAAGCAGGGATGTGGTCTGGCCGGGGGACGCGCAATTCAGCGTTCAACATTCTCCGGGCTGGGAATTGCGAGCCAACAACCAGCGACAGAATCGCGGTTCGTGGCTGGGCAGGTGTGGGGGGATACGATTGTGAGAGGTCAACGGTGTTCGAGGGCGGAACTGTTTGAGATGTCTGACACTGTGCAAGGGGACCCGTACGGAGGTTTGAAGTGAGCACGCGCGGTCATGACAGACACGAGGTCCGCTTGTCGAGGCTTGGGGACTCCCAAACCCAGGCTCAAGAATCGATAAGCACGTTGAACAGGCAGCGTAGCCTCAAGGGCAGATCCTGAACGATCCTGAAGGGGTGGTTTGAGACTCCGTGGACCACTAGCTTCCTGTCGTGGCGTGCCATGGCCTCTGGAACGAGCTTGCCAGCCGACTGAAATGCACCACGGATGAACGGCCAGGATGGTGCACACCAGCCAGCAGCAATTGGAGACGGCTCTCGCTCAGCTGGCAGGCGATGCATTGTGAGGCGGCACATGCTGGCGAGCGTGCACCAATTCCAAGAAATCAAGATTTGCAAGGCGCGGGACGAGTGCGGACCTGCGAAGGCTATCCATATTGGAAACGCCGATGCTTTCACTGCTTGCAGGATTGTCGCGACAGCCTCTCGAAGCGTGGGTGGCGCCGTCACAGCGCTGCACCAGCGCATTCACAACGGCGTCGCAGAGGCGGGCGGCTGCTGCTTTATGCCGCTGTGCGCAGTGAACACAAGCAGAGAGGCAATCAGCTGCCAGCGCGTGGCCCAGCAGTGCGCCGGCGTGCTTGTTGATGGTCGACTCAAAAAGAATGCGCGTGGTGCACGGCCAATAACAACAGCAACGATCGATATAGTCGGCGCGCTAAAACGACTAGGGTCGCGCCTGCCTTCCTCCTTTCTTTTCGAAGGCCGAGTGCTGCCCTCTCCTTCTTCTACAACCTCCACCCTCGTTCTTGCTCGTCAGACCATTACGATTTCCCCGTCGGCGCTGGGATTACTCTTTTAATACGGTGCTCTTTCGTTAACTAATTCTGTCTCTCGCTCAACGCATCTTTCCACCCATTCACCGAGCAACTTAGCCGCCAAACAACGCGCAGTCTTAATATCCACGGTTCGTGCAACCCCGACGCCTCCCTGGCACGACAACACACAACACCGCCCAGTTTACTCCACCGGCCAGCGACTGACATTGCACCTGCAGTACCGATATCGTCTCGCACCTCAACCACCATGTCTTCCTTCCTCAAGATCGCCCTTCCGGCTCTGGTCCTGACAGGTTCCGTGTACGGTATGTTTGGCCTGCCATTGAGCTTCGGGTCCTGCACATGAAGCATCTGCTAACGCGTCCCACAGCTCAGTCGAACAGCTGCTCCGTCTCTGCGACCAAGACCATCCAGAATGCTGGCGATGCCACCGCTCTCAGCTCTTGCTCGACCTTCACCGGTTCCATCGCCGTTGCCACTAGCACCACCGACGACATTGCGCTGAACGGCATCAAGAAGATCAACGGCGACCTTGTTGCTACCAACAACTCAAACATGAAGCGCATCAGCGCCGACAGCCTCGAGGAGGTCGACGGCTCCATCCAACTCGATGGCCTGACCCGCCTTTACGCCGTCGACATGCCCAAGCTTAAGACTGTCGAGACTATCAAGTGGAACGCGCTCCCCAACCTCCAGACCATTGGCTTCACCGCCGAGGTCACCAAGGCCGACAACGTCCGCATTGAGAACACTGCTCTTCGCTCCCTCAAGGGTATCAACATTGAGAAGGCCGATACCATCTTCGTCGCCAACAACGGCTACATTAACGAAATCAACATGCAGCTTGGTAATGTCTCTGACTCGTTGACCTTCGCCGACAACAACGAGAAGCTCGCGGTTACTCTGCCCAACCTCATCTGGGCCACCAACCTGACCTTCCGTTTCATCGGTTCCCTCGAGATGCCTTCCCTTGAGACCCTGAACGGATCTCTTGGTCTGTACAACAACGGCTTCGACACCTTCTCCGCCCCCAACCTGACCTCCATCGGTGAGGCCCTTGCTATCGTCGCCAACGAGAAGGTCTCCAACATCAGCTTCCCCATGCTGACCAAGATCACCGACAACCTTCAAATCGCCAACAACACCAACCTCACCACCATTGACGGATTTCCTCTGCTCGAGAGCATCGGTGGTGCTTTCGACATGTCCGGAAACATGAGCTCGTAAGTGGAATCTATTTGTTTGGATCTGCAACATGTGCTAATTATCCTCAGTGTCGAGACCCCCAAGCTTGACAGCGTCAAGGGCGCCTTCAACCTCCAGTCCACTGACAACATCACCGATGCTTGCTCTTTCTACAAGCCCCTCAAGGACAAGAAGCTCATCCAGGGCAAGTACTTCTGCGAGGGCAAGCTTGTCGACCCCTCCGTCGCCGGAAGCAAGCCTACCAGCCAGGGCAGCGGTAGCGACAAGACTGGTGCCGCCACCAGCCTGAGCGCCGTCAACGGTGCTCTTGGTCTTGCTGCTATGGCCGCCGTCTTCCTTCTCTAAACGGTTCTGGACGCTGGCGTTTCCACTGTATTTGCATAGACTAATCATCCACGATCTGGCTTCCTTTGATAGCGTATGGCATCTTCCGACAAGCGCTCAGGTTTGAGCTCGACATGATGAGGACTGGAGTGGTTTGGGCGAAGGGTTAATGGACCCGCATGCAACAGTTGTATGTATCAATTGGCTACTGGGGTCAAATATGGTAGACTTTCAATCTGCAGTACACACTAGTCAGTTTCTCCGGTCGCGTTGAGCGGAACGGCACGCTGCGTTCTTGGGAGACTGCACTTGCACATTTGTTACACTCCTTTCAATATTGTGTATAGGGTATCTAGGCTTGTCCGTTGTCGTATAGGTCAAGCAAAATTGCAGTCTTAGGTTGCTATCTCTTTGGGACTATGTCTTAGTCCAGACTGGCTCTAGTGTGACATGCGCGCGTATATCCGCTGCCTAATCAGATGCTCTCTGTCACTTCTTCACAGCTGTCCCGAAGTGATTGCTCGTGCCCAAAACTTGCCGGGGAACGCGGACCATGCTCTAGCGCCCGCCGGGGTTGTGCTCACCACATCAACCTCAGTTACACAACGCGGTTCGGTTTTCCTGACGTCTGATCCATGTCCCATTCTCCACTTACTTGCCACTGACAATGCCCAAAGCAACGAGCTGCTGGCCTGGAGGGCCTCGCGAATCTTGAGATTGCAGCCGCCGACCGTGAACCTGGCAAACGGTGTCTCCAACGTTTGCTTTTTCAACCGGGGCCTTTGCCGTCCAGTTGAGCAAGCCACAATGGAACGTTAGTCACGGATTCAGCAGCGTCATCAGCCTTGAAGCCCAAAAGAGACTGGTTGCTGCTTTCTAAGACATCCCACACTGGAGGAACGCTACGTCTGCACGTTCTGCATTTGACAATGCTGTTCGACATTGACGACTCCGCCGGCGCAGATCGATTGCAGCATTACTCGAATCATTTCTTCCGCTCTTGCAAGCGAACATAAGCGGTGAAAAGCGCTGCCCAGCCTTGCATCTCGTTGCTGTCATTGAGGCAACAGCCAGAGCATGTGCAGGGTCCCCTTGTTATCAGCTGCAGCTTCGTGCATGTCTCATACTCGTCCCTTGCCGATGCACTGAGCGCATCGCCCAGCTCCCCCCACAGCTAGTTGGTAGTGCAGGCTACCCGTATTCGGACACGGTCGTCTAGACATGACTACTCTTCTTCTATTCTTGCATGAGAGAAGTTCGGTACCGAAAGGATGCACATCCTCGTCCGTGAAGGGTTGCAATGGCCATCAGCTAACGTCTGTGAACCTGGTCAGATACCCGCTTCCGCGTTGCCGTCACTTAGATCTGGTGCATGTCATTACTGCCTCCAGTTGAGAAGATATAAAGGACATCCACTTCCTCTTCAAGTCCTCCATCGCATCGCTCACGACTTGCATCCACATCACCTGCGTCCTTTGGCGGTTTCTTGTTCTGATTTGCACTTGAACGTTGTTCGTCACTCTCCGTAATGCAATTCCATCTTCCCAACCCAGCAACGGTGGTGTCTCACCAGCCTGCTGACAACATGTACGATTACTCATATCATGTTGATAGACATGTCTCTAACAATATTCAGCAAGCCTGAGCTCACCAGCGTCAAACTGCCACCCATTCGCCAGGTCACCCCAGAACAGCGTTACAACTACAGCAGCTCGAGCGTCTCCAACTATGACTCCGATATATCGAGGCGTCCATCAGTGTCTTCGATTGCATCGTCTGGATTCCACCCCTCACGCTCTGCTTCTCCTGCGTTCTCCACCTGCACTCTTGAGCCCCAGTATGGAGCAGCGAGGCCTCTCGATCGCCTGAGGCTCCAGGCTGGGCACTTCCCTTACACCACATCGACGCACGAGTCGACTGCTGTAGTAGCCCACACTGGCGGCAAGGCAAGCAAGAAGAAGCGAGAGGATCGCAAGCAATACTCCAAGCGGGCAGCTACCGGCACCATGTCCTCCAAGGTCCAGAAGAGCGACAACGAAGCCGGCAACCGCTACTGTCAAGCTCTCGACCAGGCCGAGCTTGCACAAGTCTGCAGACAGGCCAACCCCAACATTGAGAACACTGCAGCACCTAGGCACGGCAGCCCAGGCGCATGGGTTACACTCAAGAATAACAACATCGCCTGGGATGTTCGACAGGACGGTATTGAGCCGTCCATGTGGAATAAGTCTTCCGTCAACGGGTCAGCCATCCTTCAGCTCAGACAAAGCAATGAGCAGTTCGCAGACTCGGATGGCTGGATGCGTAGGCTTCTCGAGCAACGGGGCCGCATCTCCGAGGACCAGATCTGGGAGCAGATCATCCAATACCATCAGTGCCAGGAGGCTGCTGTATCCACTCGTGGTGAGGCACACTGGAAGACAGCTTCCGAGCGGATGATCCACGAGCTTTGAATGAGCCGGATCAATGACCCTTCCGCAATTTGTTGTTTTTCAGCGGCATTGGCGGTGTATTGAGCACCTTATTTCGAGGCATTTCTGTTCCCACCCAAAAGTTCGTTGCTTTGTGTCGCTTTGGCGGTTTCTTTTTGGCTTGGAGTAGACTTTGCTCTCTCACTGTGTATGAAGTACACACACATGGCACTCTGCGGCACGTTTGGGGTGGTTGTCTTATTACTTTTTCTTTCGGCATTTCTTTACGACCAACGACACTTTGTATGACGATCTCAACGGCCTTCTAATATGGACATTCTTAGCTTAGCATTATGGTATACCCGCGTCACAATTGATGCACCAGCGCTCCTTCCTAGCTCGAGCCAGGAACGATCACAATCAAAACAAATAATCCACACCGTTCGCTCTGTCACTTCCTCACTTTCAATGTTCTGACCCACACTTTTGGAGGTGTTCGACACTACCGCCGCTAGTTCCTTCGTTCTCATCCTGCCGATAGGCTAATGTTCGATCCCAGCCCCTCATCGTGGTCCATGATGTTTTCTAATCTCCTCACTCGAAGTTCGTTCGCTTACGGCTGCGGCTTCCCTCCTCCGCTGCACGACGTAGCCGAAAATGGGGAGACTAAACAACATGCATGCATCACTGCAACACTCGCAGCGAATTCTCACTTCTGCAGAGCTATCGACGGCACCCCCGAACGGTGAGTGCAAACAAAGGAGCACGAGGATGAATATTGGGACAGCGACAGCCCAGCTTGTCTTGCTTCAGGCTGCGTCAAAGGTGCTGCCTGAATGTACTCGCGCGGTTCGGGATGCGTTTATGGCTAACACTTTCCAGAGCTCGTGTTCCCATCGAAATCAGCTCCAGGTTATTTGCCGCGCAACGTTGCGCGCTTCTCCGCACCACCATCGACCATCCTTCACCGCGGAGTCGCCCCCTTGCCCAGCATTCGCTCGCTGACGGCCGTTGTTGGCCCAAAGGTGTGGCTCTACAGCTCACTGCTGCCTCCCGCACGGTGAATCATAGCGACTTTGTTATGCAAACGGCAGCGGCTGCGTGCATAAAGCACCGACTAAACGGCCGGATAGTCGCATACGAACGTGTTTGTCACTGCACTGTGCGACCCCAAAACTCGTTTCGTCCTCCACGTCGACTTTGCTCGTGGTCTGGGCACTGGGTCCCTGAGGCTACCTGCATAGCAGGAAAGGTTTTCCGCCCTGCTTCAGACGTTCTGAATGGCCAGCGGTGCCTCGTTCCCGTGCCGGCACTTCCCCCCGTGAGTTATTGCGACTACTAACGACTATCCAGCATGATCTGCTGCGAGTCACTGGCAGACGACGTGGAAGCCGTTTGTAGCGTCTGCTCTGTAAACGTATCTGCTTTTCGAAATTCTCGCAGCAAGGAGGTCAATACTTAGGCATCGAGCAGATCAATACTCCGCGAACCTTGCAATGCTTCGCCATGCTCCCGCAGATCAGCACAAACGGTCCTGTTTCCATGCAGTGTTCAAGCAGCAAGAAAATTTGCGGACGTCCCTACATGCTCTGTGCTACGTGTCAGATGTTGAATGAGGTATTCAGCGACCTACGCATACTTGCATCGGAAATTACTCCGACTTTCTCCCACTACTGCGATGTTCCCCAGGCGCTGAAGGATCTCGCAAAGACCAGCACTACGTTTCGAAACCCAGACTAGACTGACGCACTCTGCTGAAGGGTTCATTGTCGCCCTCGATCTGAGGTTGATACTTCTCGTCGGCCGGAGTACGACCGGTGATAGGCCCGAATGTCGCCAGAGGCTGCTCCATGTACAACAGCATGCATACAGCCACTTCTCAGCTGACAGATCGCTCTTGTATCCACACTCCAAATCTTGGTAGGAATCTGCTCCAAATTCGATTCAGCCTCGATACGACTGCAAGCCGCCAAAGCCGGAGTGTTCATCGACGAGCTGGCAAAGCCATGATGCCATACTTTCACAGACCTACCATGCAGGCCTCGGCCCTCATAGACATCTGCAGGCACTGCTGTGACACCGTCTCCAGCTTCCGCAGGCGCTCGACCTGGTCGACCCTTTTCCGCGCCGCTACTGCAAGTATTGCTCCTGGACTTTACATTCCTTGCTGGCGGAACGGCACTGTGCTTCCCCCAGCCTCGCTAACACGAGCTGCAAGCCCATGCTGAAAGTGGATCTGTATACACGCCAGTGCTAGCCAGAGGGATCATGGATGAAGCCGGGAGATGTCGCGTCGAGCGTCTGCGGAGGCTGGAATGGGACCAGGGTTCATTGCTTTTTCTTAACGCTGAACATGTCATTCTGCAGACCCTGCGGTTTCAACGGCTACAAGGAGTGAGACCAACAGATCTTACAGAAGAGGGGAAGTTGTATCTTGATGGGCGGTGCGCGTAATAGTCTGCCGACTCTTGCGCCGCAGAGAAATAACCGGAAAGAAGCTCAACTACCTAGGAAACAAGGAGGTAGTCAACAGCTATCCGGTTGTTATTCAAGCGCGGATATGTCCTGTGCTGGCTACAACAATCTGCTATTATCCTCAACAATCTCTGCAGCGCAAGATGCCGATTCTTTGTCCTAACTCTAAAATCCTAGATTTAGGCGCAGAGCTGTTCCTGCTTAGCAATCTGACCAATTGGCTTTGAATGCTATTCGTTACTAACTTGTAATGCTTCAAGACTGCTAGTTTAATACTATCTTAGAATAGTTGTTAACCTTTGCCCACTTGCTTAGGTAGGAGAAGACTGCTACTGTAAGCTTAGAGTGTAACAAGTTTAGGAGATACTTCATAGGTCTCTGCTAGCCTCTCGCGACCTAATCACGCTTATGGAGGCTTTCATGGCCTTGCTGTTGCGGCCGATTTTTTCTAATAACCTGACAGCCAGTGCATTTTTGCAGTGCGATAACAGCTTTCGTGACTGCCCTCTACTCGTCCAGCGATTGAGGGTTAGCTACACGCTCGTGGCCCTACAGCATTGTTGGTATTGTCAAGAGGCGGTGCGGCACAGCTCTATGGTCAAAAGCTCGTGTTCCCACGATTAGGCAGGCCGTAAAGCTTCGGTACGATGAGGCGCCCAGTGTGGGCCGCAGCGGGCAGCTAAAAGCTGGGCCAGCTAGAATATGACGTGTGCAACATTCGAGGCTCTGTTATAGTTCGATGTTGCCGTCTTATGTGATGGTCAACGCCTGGTTGCACTCAATTGTAGCGCGTGCTCTAGCGCGCCATTGGCCTTCACGTGTCATCGACCAGGGTCCATTGCGAGCTGTTCAGAGCGAGCGGAAATGTTTGCTTGGAGATAAGCACTTGTTGACCATGCCAAATCTCCCAGCGCGGCCTCAATTGCCAGCGACTATCTCCAACTACACCCCTGAAACGTCCAACGACGGTATTCTCGCACGCGTCGTCATCAGTGGACCTTGTTGCGGACGATCAATTTAGCTAGCGCACCGAGTGCTTGCTCGACATTGCGAACGGAGGTCAAGATCTGAGAGCGCAATTGCCTGCCTATCTACCCGTCGCTCCTTCCACACGCGATCTCGCACAGCAGGAAAACAAACGTGCTGGCACGTCTGTCGTTTCTGGCAACGGCCCCACTCGCGACGATAAACGTCACTAGCTCACGGCAGCTCCGTCTGCGCACCGCGCATCCACCACCACGCTGGCTTCTCCAGATTCGCCGTCCCCGCCGCTACACACTCAGCGCCAGCGCAGAAACACGGGCGACGTCCGCGCGAGGAGCTCGTCCATCCGCATCAGCCAGGCACGGGGAGAGGAGGCGGCGGACAAGCAGCCTGCGGGCTTTGCGGGTCTCAAGATGCTGCCGCAGATGGTAGCGGGCAAGGGAGGCTACTCGTGGAAGGCGGCGAAGGCGAGGATACCGCCGTACAGGCAGATCGCATACACCGTCCGGAGTCCGCGGTTCCTGGTGCCGCTGGCGATTGTCACGGCGATTGTGCTGCTATGGCGGTCTATGGGCAACGCTGCGAGCGAGGTGCAGAGGTACGGGCCGCTCTTGTGAATACATGACTGCGCACGGCATTATTATAGGACACTTGCAAGCGCATCTGCGAACGATGGCTGACACGGCGCCTCCAGATTCTACTGCTTCGGCCCCTCGAAACCGCCCATGCGAATGACACCGAACGAGAACGAAGAATGGTACGGCCATCTCACAACGCCCGTCGTCTTCAACCACCGCAAGCCGATCGAGATCAACAGCACCGAGATCCAGCACGTCAACCTCGACCCCATCAAGTCGACCGTCGACGCTGTCAAGAACCGGGAGAAGATCCTCATCCTGACACCGCTGCGCGACGCCTCCTACTATCTTGCCAAGTACTTCGATCTCCTTACGCAGCTCACGTACCCCCACGAGCTGATTGATCTGGCCTTCCTTGTCGGCGACACCACGGATGACACCATGGCAGCGCTGGCAATGGAGCTCGAGCGGGTGCAGAACAACCCTGAAATTGCCTTCAGGTCGACGATGATTGTGGAGAAGAGCTTTGGAGTGACTGGGTATGGGCAGAGCGTAGAGGAGCGACACGGCTTTGCTGCACAAGGGCCGAGAAGGAAGGCTATGGGCAAGGCGCGGAACTACCTGCTCGCTACCGCACTGAAGCCTGACCACAGCTGGGTGTACTGGAGGGATGTGGACATTGTTGAGAATCCGCCCAACATCATCGAGGACTTTGTCCAGCATGATAGGGATATCCTCGTTCCTAGTGAGTTGGAGGATGCCATCGAATGGCTGTGCGAATGCTGATGAGAAGCAGACATCTGGTTCCATCGATATAAGGAGGAGAACGGCAAGATGATCGACATTGAAGGCCGTTGTGCGTACATACTCTGCACGCGCGAGACGCCAAGCTGACAATATGCAGTTGACTACAACTCTTGGCAGGAGTCGCCTGACGCACTGAAACTCGCTGCCTCGCTCAACAAGGACGTTGTGCTCGCTGAAGGTGAGTCTCTTGACACCACTCAAGAAGCTCTTCACTAATACCACGCAGGGTACAAAGAATACAAAACAAACCGCATCTACATGGCCAAAATGGGCGACAGGCATGCGAATCCGCACGAGGAAATCAAGCTAGACGGCATCGGTGGTGTCAACATCGTCGTCAAAGCAGACGTCCACCGCTCCGGCATTAACTTTCCCGCATACGCATTCGAGAACCAGGCGGAGACAGAGGGCTTTGCGAAGATGGCGAAGAGGGCAGGTTATGGCGTCTACGGACTGCCGAATTACGTTGTCTGGCACATCGATACAGATGAGAAGCCTGGTAATGCGTAAGCAGACCAGCACACCGGAAGACAATGAGCAGAAAGCCGTGCCGTAGGAACGATCAAGAGAGTGAGAGACGCATATGACGGAGTTCTGGTTCTTTACAGTTCATATAGACGGGCACGCATGTTGTGCGTGAGACATAGCGGCGCGAGGACATATTGTACATTGATGGCGTGGCAAACTGGCTCTCGCAGCGAGATCGCAAGTGTAGACATAAGTATTATACCAAGTTCCCGATTTACCACCGCATCGATCCCATGAGAGCGACCTACCTTGGCTGGATGATCTTCACAGGGGCACTCGTAGCCTGCGACATTTAATGCAGCTCACACAAAACAGGCCACTTGCGGAGCTATAGCTATTGAAGTACACCTCAATGGTACACACAGACTCAGACAGCTCGTCGCGAAACAGCGAATCGAAAGCAAAGCTGCTGTCCACATAGTCATAGATGAACGCACTCCCCAGCACTCAGATTGCCAGCGAAAGAGTGGCTCGTAGGAACTCACTGAAGCCAAGAGGAGCGTACAAGGCAGTCCGCATCCATAGCATTGCCCCGAGCTCTCTCTTCTTGGCCAAAGACCCGTCCATACCTAAAGTCAATCCCAAGCTTCGGCTCGAGCGTTTTATTGCCTTTTGCATACCCTGCCCTTCCTCTCGCTCGGTCTCGCCGCGGTATTCCCACACGCTGCTCGCATCCAGCACCTTGCCTTCTACTCCTCACTGTTCAACCCAGGTTCTAGCTACCTCCGCATCCTCTTGGCCTTGCACGTTTCAGAACCCAACAAACCTCTCGCGTTCGGACCCGCTTCATATAGCGACTTGGTCCGCTACCCTTTGAGAGAAAGACGATGTTGCTGAACAACGTATACATGGTTACTCACTGGTCCTGCGCTGAGGAGTGCCTTACTCTCGACTTCTGCGGGTGCTTGACGCGCTGTCAGCCTTGGCACCAGTAGCCTTCTATTCATCAATGGTATTGTGTACTTCATCATGATTGTTCGCTGGACGTGGAGCGGTGTGGCTGAAGCACTGCCATTGTGGTCGCTAGAAGTTGCATGTCGGTTCTTGTAGCAGTCGAGCGTACCTTGGAGGCCTTGGACATCATTTGTTTCACCGTTGTGGGCGATAACCATATGCGTGCGGGGTGGGCAGATGAGGCAATCGAACGATGGATTTGCACGGATTGAGTCAGGCAGGACATGTTTAAGACAGGAATTGGAGCACGCATGTTGGGTCGGTGAAGATGAAGCTCGTCAGATACGGTAGGCGCTAGTTAGTCATTGCCACCAATTGCTTCTACACATGCGTGGTATCCATACACATCTAGCTGATTCATGGAAGATCTACCATCAATGGTCGTAAATGCCAGCATGGAACTTGCGTTCGTCGTAGTAGCGTGCGCGGATGTTCCTGCCTTGGTATTGGAATCCTTCGTCGAAACGATTGACGGCCTGAAGCTGCTGTTAGTCGATGTTGAACGAGTGTGGTGTCCGAGACCTACGTTGAGCGCACTCAGCACCGACTTGAAGTGGATGTAAACCACTCCCTCGGCATTCGACTCGTCCACCTGTAACCTCTCGACAGGGCCAAACTGGAAGATAGTTAGTGCATTTTCACACGCACGACGTGCCATGATGCATACCTTCGTGCTGAAGACCTCTCCCATATCCTGTCTGATGCCTCCATCGTCCCTCTCCGCGTTCTTACTCCAATCGACCCCATCCACACAGCCCCACGTAACAACCACAGGACTCTCCTCTCCAAATTTGCCTGGCTCGTCTTTCTTCCTCTCGCCACCACGTACGTCCCAGACCTGTGCACTCTTGACCTTGTTGCCTTCGCCGTCGTCAAACATGCTCGATTTGCCCCCTGGTACAGGTTTTCGAATCTTGACTTCCAGATGGGTCGTAACACCGTCGTTATTCTTACCCAGACCTTGGCCTTTTACGTAACCCATCTTTGCCATCATAGCTTCGGCCTTGCTTATCTTCGGCCTTTTAGCAGGACGCTCCGAATATTCTGGTTCCTCGGTTGAGTGCTGCGACGGCGGTTGCTCGTAACGTACGGGAGGCGCAGAAATCGTAGCATTCGCGTAACGGACAGGCGGTGCTGATATTGTTGCATTGTCGTAGATGGAGGAGCTTGCGGTTATACCGGGCGCACCTGCGGTAGGCGCTGGTGGAGGCGGCGGCGGAGGCAGATCGTCTGACACGGTTGGCGGCGGGGGCAAGCTGCGTGACTGAGGTTCAGGAGGTGGAGGCGGTGCTCCGTTCGAGTGCTGCTGCGAAAGACGCATGCGGCGAGTGTAGGGGTCTTCGTCATCTTGCCCAGAAGAGGCGCTCGGTAGGTCGTAAGACGGTGGAGGGGCGAAGCTAGGTTTCTGCGCAAACAGGAGCGGTGGTGAGGTTGAACCCGAGGACGAAATGGGCCGCGAGGCGTTGGAACCCTCGCTCTCCTCCCTCGAACGCTCAGACTGGCGAGCAGCTGACCGCAGAAAGTCATTGAATCCCTCCTGCTTGCGCCTGTACCCTCCACTCGCTCGATAGGCCTTGAGATTTGACCAGCGCTCGGGTTTGTGTGGAGCAGTTGGATTCCAGTACCCAAACTGCTTCTGGAACTTCTTCATCTGCTTCTTCTTTTGCGCCTCATCATATTGACGCTGCCGCCGCTCTTCCAGAATAGCAGCATCATCGTCTGCTGTGCTTCGGTACCAGTCTATACCATGTTGCTCAGCCTTGGAAGCTGGCGCTGGCGCTGGGTCTGAGGAAGTGGTAGTTGAGGCTGAAGAGGAGACCGCGGGCATGAGGGGCTTCTTGACAGTGCCGGCTCCCTTGGCCTGTGGACGTTTGATTTGGTGTGGATTGTGGAAAGCTGTAAACGCTCATAAGTCGTGGTTCAAAGACATGGTATGGAGCTCGTCAGGTAGATACCAGGTGCTTTCTTCTGCTGCTCGGCCTTTGCCTGCTCTTCTGTGAACTTGACAGGCGCAGACGAGGCAACAGTAGCTGCGGCATACGGGTTTGGCAGGCTCGCCTGGGCGTATGGATTTGGCAGGCCATATGGGTTGGGCAAGGCTTGCGCCTTCTGCGGTTGCTGAGAGCCCATCTTTAGCTAGGGATATTGCGCTGCGCTGCGACTGCTACACTGTGGTCGTTGCAGCTATCAGAGCTCGTCGATATTAATGTGAATGAAAAGTGTATATGACAAATAGGCTAATCACATGTAGCTGTTGGCTGCGCGCCGCGGTGATGTCGACGTAAAAGGCCGCGGGTGTGATAGATGCTGCAAGCGCGAGTGCGCGAAAGGAAAGCGCGTTCCACGCTTGCCCCACGCTTGTCTCCAACCCCGGTTCCAAGCCGCATTCCCGTGATGCGGCTTGACGGCAATTGGACCAGATCGCGTCATCGGCTGTTATCGTAAGGGGAATAAGTTCGCAAGAGGCCGGGCCGGAGGAAAGTGAACAGTCAACTTTCCCTTGGACACTCCAGCTGGCTTGAGTGTGCTCCCAGACAATAGATCTCACTGTGCGTTGTATACAAGTCACAAGGTAAGACGGTATCCAATGCGCCGCCACTGCAGCCGCTGACCCTGAACCACAGATATCTCCTTATCTGATACTAGAATAGACAAGATGGCTCCGACAACGCTCGCAGACGCCTTCTCCCCCACCTCCTCCACGACCGCCGTCATCGTGCCGGGATCGCCTGCGCTCGAGGTCTCATACGCGAAGCTCACCAAGGATGTGAAGGCCTTCCAGGCGCAATTGGCGAAGGTCGGCGTGTCTGCTCAAGCAGCCGTCTCCATTGCGTTGCCCAACACATACGAATTCATTGTATCCTTCATTGCTGCGTCGTGGCAACGAGCAATTGCCGCACCCTTGAACCCAGCATACAAGCAGTCCGAGTTTGAGTTCTACATCGATGACCTCAGCTCTGCAATCGCTCTGGTTCCCAAGGGTGCGTTTGCGCAGGATGCAGCTGCTGTGAGGGCGGCGAGAAAGTACCAGGCAGCGATCGCTGAGTGCTACTACAACGGCAAGGAGGTCGTTCTAGACGTCAAGGAATCTGGCAAGCTCGCTGGAAAGAGCTCACCTGTTCTGTCTGCGCAGCCTGACGATGTGGCTCTCGTGCTACACACCAGCGGTACCACTGGACGTCCCAAGGCAGTGCCACTCACCCACCGCAATCTTCTCCGCACCATGCAGAACATCCAGGGAACGTATGATCTGACACATGAGGACCGCACCATGCTCGTCATGCCTCTCTTCCACGTGCACGGCTTGCTTGCGGGCTTCCTTGCACCATTGGCTTCTGGTGGCTCGGTCGTTGTCCCACCGAAGTTCTCCGCAACCGAGTTCTGGAGAGATTTTAAGACGCACAAGGCCAACTGGTACACAGCTGTGCCCACTATCCATCAGATCTTGCTGAAGAGCCCAATCCCAAGCCCTGTACCAGCCATTCGCTTCATTCGATCATGCTCGTCTCCCCTCTCGCCGAAGACTTTCCATGAGATTGAGAAGAACTTCAAGGCGCCTGTATTGGAGGCTTACGCAATGACCGAGGCCGCGCACCAGATGACGAGTAACCCTCTGCCGCCTGGTCAGCGTAAGCCAGGCAGCGTGGGGCTTGGTCAGGGCGTTGAGGTCAAGATCCTTGACGAAGCGGGTAAGGAGGTTCCTCAGGGCAAAGAGGCTGAGATCTGCATTCGTGGTGAGAACGTCACCAAGGGTTATTTGAACAACCCGTCCGCAAACGCCTCGTCGTTCACCAAGGAGGGCTTCTTTCGCACTGGTGACCAGGGTAAGCAGGATGAGGACGGCTACGTTATCATCACAGGCCGCATCAAGGAGCTGATCAACAAGGGTGGAGAGAAGATCAGCCCAATCGAGCTCGACAACGTGATTGCGCAACACCCTGCCGTGTCCGAGGCCGTCAGCTTCGCTCTGGAGGACGAGATGTACGGCCAAGATGTCGGTCTTGCAGTCGTCGTCAAAGAAGGCCAGAAGCTGTCTGCGGGCGAGTTGAAGACATGGTTGACCGATCGCGTCGCCAAGTTCAAGCTGCCGAAACAGGTGCGTCCTTCTCATTGCTTCAGCGCCGTGTAACATATCTGACGATCAGCAGGTCTTCTTCACCGACATCATGCCAAAGACGGCTACTGGCAAGATTCAGCGACGCCTTGTCGCGGAAGCCATGCTGAAGCAGCCCAAGGCCAAGATCTAGACATTGCGTTGCCCTTGTAGATACCAGCCGTGTACAATTAGCTTCTTGCTTCCTCCAGGCTAACCGGCGTTCTTTTTCAGTAGATGTAGATGATGTAGTCGCACAAATGAATTGAATCAGCAACATCGACCCCGCCTTTCTCACGCTCGTCTCCCGAGGCCTGCACCCTTGTACGCTCACCACCAAGTGAGCGGATTGCGCAACTCCTCAGGGTCCAGCTTGGCGTCTCGCGTCTGACTCGTGCAGCCCCATCTTCTATGGAAATCTTCCGTTGCCGGTGACCTTTGGACACTTTTACACCAATCTCCGGGCGCAGCCGGACGAACGTGCTGCTTTCGTTTCCACAAGACTAATCCTTCCATCGAATGAAGTTCGCTTGTCCCGGCATGCGGTGTACTTTTTTCAGCGAGGCGCCTATTTGGCGCACCTTTACGAGTATAGCTGATGGATCTCACTGAGGCTGTGGTGGGTCAATCAGCCCCCAAATGTCGTGTCGCCTGCGGTTTCTGTTTATGACTCTCGAGTGCAGAATGTCTTGGGTGTTAAAGCAGGCTGAAGGCTGCCATGCCTGCCTTGTAAACCAGCGCCTTGCTTCGTATACCTGCCAGCTTCGTCATTGCCATCCCCTTTCTTTGCGATCTGCTTCGGCGCATGAACCGAGATCTTCGTTATCTCAGCATCTTTCGATTTCTGCTCCAGTAATCATCAATGCGCCTGTCAGAGCTGGCGTGACAAGGCAGACCACCAGCAACACCCCTGTACATATGGTGCGCTATGTCTCACGTTAAAGGACCAACCATCATGCAGACCGCTCCTCAATTATAACCTACACAAAAGAGCCGCATTGCCTACGCTGACAGAACTGCTGAACCCAGCACGTCTCAGGTCAACTTCACAACAACTCCATGATGTATCGCAGTACAACCACTACCGGCTCTCGACCTCCGCTTTCGAGCAACAACACTACACCTACATCTACTCGCCGCTCTAGTCTATCTTCAATTAATCATCCTAATGTATCATCCGCAAGCAGCGACATGTCGACAGGCGCTGTTAAGCGTTCTTCTATGAAAACAACCCTGAAGCCTTCGAGATCTGTTGGAGCAGACCTCAATCGAAGATCAGCGCCACCAACTGTTCGATTCTTGGACCCAGAGCCGATGTCGAGGAGACTCACAGCGCCTGGAAACACAGTGAGCCTGAAGTCGCTCTCCTCGGGGTCACGCACAGTCCGACCAGGATACTCGAGGGGCGTATCCACACCGAACTTCGGGCCGCATCAGTATCGTCAGAAGAACATAACCATTGCGACTTTGACACGACCTCCGCTACTATCACCAGCTTCGAAACGAGCAAGCACCGTTGGCTCTTCCGGAGGTTCGGTGGGTTCACCACACGCACTGTCACCCACACAGCCCCAACACGGCCGCCCATCGGGCCCAGTCACTCATCTCCGGCAACGCGTCGACAAAAGATTCTCCGCACCTACAGCACCTTCACAAGTCGACCCTCGTCTCGACCCACGATGGTCTGGGATACCTCTCCCTGCAGGTTTCGTGCCACCAAGTCGGACACCATCACCAACAAAGAGAACGGCGTCTTACCACTCGGTGGTCTCCAATTTGTCTTCATCACCACCCCCGTCTGTGGCCCCTAAATCTACCCCTAACGAATATGACCCACTGCAAAACTACATCCCCTGCATGGCCGCCATGTGCGCAGCACACTACACACCCGCCCACTCCGGCCCGACCTACTACGCAGCGCAAGAGCCCTACCACTTCTCCAAGCACCACGGCTACTGCCCCCGGCACGCAAGCAAAGAGATGCAAGAGGCCAACGCCCTCTGCAAAAAAGAGTACGAATCCATGCGGCAAAACGCAGGCCGCAAGACGCTTGGCGTCGTTGCCCAAGACTTCGAGATCTTCCTGCAACTGTATCGCGAAGCGCGCCGCATCGAAGACGCGCGGCTGCAGAGAGCGCAGAGCCAGCGTGTGCTTGGTGTCAGTAGTCTGAAGGGAAAAGCAACGAGTAATGGCTTTGACTGGCGCTACACGCCGCGCAATTGCACGAAGAAAGGGTGCGCAGCTGTCCCGTACTCACCGTTCGAGAACCAGTGCTTTGCCTTTTATAGTTTTCCCAATCCGTCAACATCGCTCCTCCCCCTCACCACGCTATGTCCGAGCTGCTCGAGGGCGGAATCAGAAGGGTTTGGCGCAAAGTTGATGGAGAAGTGGAGCAGCAGATGTGGCTGGGATGGCGAGGAGTGGGATGGCTGGTATCAGAATGCGCTTCAGACTCGCAAAGCGGAGCAGGAGTTTTGGGAGAAGGCGCAGGAGAGGGTTGTGCGTGAGAGGCTGGCGAAGAAGGCAAAGGTCTCGCCGAAGAGTGAATTTGAAGAAGTGGCGACGCAGGGACAGGTGAAGAAGGCGGAAGGTGAGACTGAAGCTGAAGTCGCGCCGAGAAAGGAGAAGAGGAAAAGCGTTTTCAAGAGGATGTTTAGAAGGAGTGAGACTACGGGGGCTGTAGCTGTGGCTACGGCTGCTGCATAGATCCAAGGGTAATATTCAACTGGCCAACTAGGAAATATTCCTGACTAATCATAATTCACGATACTATTTTGGCCAACACCAGAGCTTATATCACTTCGCTGATGAAACCATAATCGACAGTAGGAGTACTTGAACACGTGCGAAACCCAAATGTGGCCTGTCAATCTGGCCATCGCGTGCCTGTCTTGTGGTATGATTGCCATTTCGTAAGCCTGTCCAGCCTGTAATTCATCAGGGACCTCGGAACCAGGTGCACGCACTTCAAGCGGTTCTACGACTTCTGCATGAAGCCATGGATGTGAGTGTGTCACAGTGTTGCTCGCCTACCTCCGCCGTCGAGTTTCTTGAGCTAGTTTGGTAGTGCATGGCAGTGATGCATAGTGATGTGTGTCATCGGCGCACTTGGTTCGAACACACGCCCTGAAATCCGTTTGATGTTCACAGCTTTCCTTGCACGATATATTCAAGGTACGGTATTGCATCTTTGAGGGATCAAGTACAGTGCTGTGCGATCGGAGATTTGCAAATTTTACTCGATCACAACCAACCGTGAACGTAGTGATGAAGACAGCGTGCGGTGCTGGTAAACTTGAGAAATCACTGCATGCAGTAGGACGGGACCAGCTTGAGATTCTAATTGTAACCCTAAATGATGGGAGATGGACGATGGGAGATGGACAATAGGATAGAAGATAGAAGATGAACGACGAGATAGGAGATGGATGATGAGATGGGAGAGGTATCTATGATAGTAGATGACAAATTACTATAGCTGATTAGCTGTAGTGTAAAAAACACATGATTTTGTATGAATTCACCTGTGTGTAGTTTAAATAGGCCTATCTACACGGATGTGCGGTGTAATCTTACTTTGGCGGTGTTTTTAACACTGCGGCTGTACCCCAGTGAGAGCGACCAGCATCCACACTTCAGCAGCAACACCAGCTTCAAGCCTCAACGCAGTCTCAAATTTTTTATTGGCGTTACATCCAAGGTCTTGCAGAACTTCTGTATTATCGTAATAGGGGTTCTACGCCTAA
Source organism: Didymella glomerata (assembly GCA_030271015.1). Classification (NCBI taxonomy): domain Eukaryota; kingdom Fungi; phylum Ascomycota; class Dothideomycetes; order Pleosporales; family Didymellaceae; genus Didymella; species Didymella glomerata. The sequence continues at coordinate 999,573 of JAJOHN010000009.1, forward strand.
ACATCTGTGGTGCCGTTGCTTGTGACAGGCTCCGGTCGGAAGCGAGTCCCGGCCAAGCCCATTTTCTTGCTGCAGGCCGGGCTAAACAACGCGCTGGGCCACCGGCTGCACGCTACAGTATGCCCTGCCCTGCATGTTTTCACCCACCGCGAGTTTTAATGATTAGTTCTGCAGAGTGTCGCTTAAAAAAGTCGACTAATTGCCTCAAGGTGACCATGTATTGCACTCTAAACGGTGTGATGCAGCGCATGATCCCATGGAGACTGATCATGACCGTGGAGCGCAAGGCGATCTGCACGGCTCTATGACCGCGATCAGAGCGGCGATCGATGCTGATACTGTAAGTGCATTTGACAATCGTGGTCATGACACAAATGAGATCGTGAAGCAAACGGTTACTTGGTGTGCCGAGGTATCCCGCACGTGGAGTAGACGCATCAAATCTCTGCATGATGCACACAGGGATCTGTACTGGATATCACGGAGATTATATTTCATAAGTTTCTCGAAATCGTCATCAACAGTTCTCAAGGCGGATGAGAAGCTGGCCTGGTGGTCTAGTATGTTCCACCAATATCGTCTTTCGACATCTTCTAACAGATCATCAGGTGGTATGATTGTCGCTTCGTAAGTCGCACCAGCAACTGCATCATCCAGTTCCAAATTCTAATAGCAATTAGGGGTTCTACGCCCAGATGTCTTCGGTATCGTTGATTGTGACAGGCCCCGGGTGGGGGCTGTGGCTGTGGCTGCAGCTGCTGCATAGATGAGAGAATAATGTCTAGAAGCCGTATGGAAGATCTATCAGGGTAATGATGATCTATGACCCTGTTTCGGCTGAGATTCAAGCTCATATCACTTCATCTGTGAGACCATGATCGACGTTAGGAGTAGGTTTTTGACAAGGGCAAATCTCAATTTGACTTACCGATCTGGAGTCTGCCTGGTTGTCTGGTGGTATGGTTGTCGCTCTATAAGTGTCACAACTGGACCTCCCTCTGATATCGTTTCGGCCAGTCCTTGGCTTATATCCTGCATAAGAGGCTACAATTAATACGTGAAACACGTCTTCATGATACGAGTCTCGGTTGTGACCTGCGAAGCGAAGCGAAGTCTGACAAGACCTGATGGATGTCTGTGTTAGGTCAATATCATGAAGATCAACACAAGGGTATACTTTGGTCGTATCCATGTGCTTATGAGCAATCTACCCACTGGTGTTAGCTAGCTAATCATTAAAAACAGGAAATTCCACAACAGAACAGTGATCATGAAGACGTCTACAAGTTGTCCAAGCTGCAGGTGGAACTTCCGGTTTGCCGATCGATATGCATTGCAGATATTAGCAATCGAAGGCTTGCGGTGGTCCCACAACTGCTGCTGAGGAAACGGTGTGAGGTGTTCTGACGGTCGATTGTGTCATGTCTGTATTGGTGCAAATGAAAGCCGATACGAGCTCGTGTGTGCTCGGTTGCGTGGAGTCGAGATCGTTGCGACGCATCGAATCTCGTGCATGGTTGCTCATGACATGGCCCTGATTATTGCATTTGCAGTAGTCCTCCTGGATCTGAGTCTGATCAGCAGATTCTTTGGCCGTTTGATAAGCAAAGAAAGAGGTGGCAGAGCCGTTGCGTCGGATTTCGAGTCTGGGATCAGAAGGGGAAGGAACAGGGGTGTCTCCTATCTGAGTCAGCAGAATGTTTCGACTATGCGTGTCTATTACTGTCAATGGTTCTGCATAGGATTATAAGTATGCCGAATAGCCTGCACTCCATTTGGAATCAACTGCAAGCGCTTGTGTGGGAAGTGTCAGATCAAACAGAGGAGACTGCTTGCTGAGGCCACCCCTCAAGCTTTGATGAATAGAGACAGCAATGCGGCACTGGTAGGACATGACTGTAGGACCTGGAGGTGGAACAGTGAGCAAGCTGAACCATAACATCCGTGGAAAAGCTTGCAGGGAAGGTGAAAAGTCGAAGTCAATGCCCCTTCCGCCTTCTGAGGGACTTCGCAGCAATCAGAAAGAGCGCCTGTCGTTTCGAACCACACTTCGACTTCTGCGTGAAACTATGGGTGTAAGTATGTCATAATGTTGCGCGCTTACCGCCGCCTCCAAGTTCCTTTAATTGGGTTGGTGGTGCATCGCGTTGGTGCACAGTGATCACTATTATCGGTACTCATGGTCCGGTTTCGTCCGATCTGGCTTGTTTCCAACCATGACTACTTGTCTTGCAATATCCAGAATCAAACTTTGGTGTTGCATGTGTATTGGTCGCGAGGCCAGTGCTGGTTGGCCGGGTGTCCACAACCACCAATTGGGCGAAGACATGGCAGAAATGGTCTTGCGAGCACATCCACCGACCGTCTAAGGTGCAAGCATCGTCTGGGATCCATTGGTGGGTTTTCGTTGGCGAGGTGCTGCGGAGTTCATCGGTGAAGGTTGCGGTGAATGAAATGCCTTTTTGACGACAATCGTTGTTCCCAGACCCCGATTGACACCAAAATCTGTCTGAAGCATGAGAACAGCGTGTATTATCATTTATTATACCTGGCGAAGCCTCGGTAAGGGCGTAGAGACCCAAATATCACCGCAAGGGTAAAAAGGTCAGCCCGCCTCACGGACGCATTCCGCAATCTTGCAAAGACTCAAGAGCGTCAAAAGGGCAAAAACTACGGGCCTGGCCGGGATTCGAACCCGGGGCCTGTCACAATCAACGATACCGAAGATATCTGGGCGTAGAACCCCTACTCACCGTTAGAATTTGAAACTGGATAATTATGTTCTCTGTGCGACTTACGAAGCGACAATCATACCACTAGACCACCAGGCCGGTCTCATCTCTCATCCACCTTGAGAGCTGTTGATGACGATATCTCGATGTTAAATATTCATAATGTGAATCGTGAAATTCACGCGGGCGCAGCCGAGGGCTTCGGCCGCACTCCGAAGAACACCATCTTCAAACCAACGTCAAATTCTCGGAACCTGGCTGGAAACAACTCACAGCTGGATACTCTTCTAATTCATCCAGTATTCCTGTACTTGTGTTCTGCGTTGTTCGATTTTGGGACTGAGTTTTGCCTCTGTGCAGCGAAGCCCTACAGTGGCCCGTTCACGCCGCCCAGTCTCGTTCCTGACACTGCCCAGCTGCCAGACTCTTTCGAGAAGACTTTGCGAATGGTGCCGTGGCACTCCCGCGGGAGCAGCCCTACGTTTGCATCCTTCCCGCGGCGGCATGCAAGATATCGATCCTGATCAGACAGTCTTAGATACTGACGTTGAGCTTTTGTTATCACTCAACGAGCCTCATGACGACAACTTCCACCAATGATATTTCACACGCTCACGTTTATCAAGTTTCATCACTAGCACTCCTTATCGCACCGCAACCGTCATGTGTGAGTGAGGCGAGACGGTGCTCGGGCGGAGAGCCGATCTCCAGGCACAGCACCCGCGGGAGTGCACAAGCATTCCCGACATCTCACTTCAGCGTGGCCAGATGATGCGATTCGCGAGCACCCCTTGTGGCATTGTACGTGCGCAGAGTCAACAGATCTGATCGCCACGCACACCGACTTTGTGCTGAAGCGGCAGCGACGTTGCAAGAGGGTGTGCAAGCAGATACCATGCCGATTGCGCTGAATTGATTCGTCAAGATAACGACTGCGCGCGTGAGACTCAGGTGTTCTGAATGCATCACTCGTGCTTCACGCAGCGTTGAAAGTGCGGGGTGCCATCTATAGCTGGAAAGTGGATCATCTACCATTGGCCCGGGTACAGCAGTAAGCCAATTCCAGCGTAGACAGGCGATTTCAGCGGGGTTCGAGCTCCATGCATCCATGTTGAGACGACCAACATGCATGCTGTGTCCAGAATACCAAGCTGATCACCAATTACGCTTGCGCGTTTTATGAAGGCTTAGTGCGAGCGCAACGCAGTCGCCATCTCACGCCAGCGTGTTGACCGCCTGTGTAAGGGAAGGACCTCGGAATGGCTAGGGTTCCGAGGTGAATTCAAAACCGCGAGGTCCCCTCGTCACTACTCGATCCTCCTCACCTCCGAACTCTTTTGATAACAAGCTTCCGAGTCGTGCCGAACGTACATATTTGACGTGCGCGACATTCCAGCCATCCGGTACCACATACATCTTGTATTGCTACTTAATTACTGAGCTTATCTGCTCCTGCCTCAACTTCCATCCTTCTGTTGACACTTCGCCAACACAACAACTCCACCTCACCCACACACCACTTCACATCATGTCTGGCCCACGTCTTCTCCGCACACAAGGCCCTCGCCTCTTGAAGACGGAAGGTCCCCGCCTCCTTCGCACTGCAGAGGGTCCTCGCCTGCTCAAGACCCAGACTCGCAGTGTCCACACTGAAGGTCCCCGCCTTCTCCGCACTCAGGGACCACGCCTTCTGAAGACTGAAGGACCTCGTCTCCTCAAGACGCAAGGCCCTCGCCTGTTGAAGACACAGACTCGCAGCTTCCACGACACAGGAGCCACTAGCTCTTCGTCGCTCCTCACATCAGACAAGCCTATCTTCGGCTCACTCGGCCCCAAGCTGCCCTCGTCCGAGGCAGCCGCCTGGAAGCATGAGACCGGCAATGCTATGCGTCACTTCAACACAAGCCGAAGCTTGAAGGCAGTTAATGACTCCTCTACAATCGACTTTATGTATGTCCCGGACTTCGACCCGGACACGAAGACTGCACCCACTAGGGTCAATGTACCCATCATCCTGTCGACTGCTACGTCTTCAGCGACCCAGGCTGCCGCTGCTGAGGCTGAACAGCCGGTACTTCTGCCCACTGCTTGAACTGAGAGCTTTGGACTGATCAAGCAGGTCATGCAACCGACCATCTACACTGCCGCCGCCGACAGCACGCATATCTCCGCGCCCTCGGCGATGTCAGACGTGACAGAGGGCAACCATATTGACTTCCAGGGCATGGCAGCAATTGTCACGAGGAACCTGCAGCAGCCTGTCGAGGAGGTCGAGGGTATGGCAAGGCAGATTTGGAAAGGCTTCCTCGATGATGTCTTCGGTGGCCCCAAGCACGGCGGCGCCTCCAAGGCTTGAGGAGATGATGATAGTGGTGAGATGGTACTGACCAGGTAGCGTAGGCTTACGCTGACTGATGATGTGGTGTACACATGGGGTTTTCTTCAGCAGTGGAACAACTAGTCCGGAACAGCTTGAAGTGCTCGAGCTCATGGGACACGAATACTTTACATTTAATACATCCTTCATATTACCAAACCAGTATCCTTCGTTTGAACATCTCTTAATGATCATACCACATGTCAAGACTACGCTCTTACGCCCGGCTTTCCTATTGTCGTACCAGTTACGTGTGCAGGCAGGGATAGGGCAAACGTGAGGTTCTCCCAGACTCGCATCATTGGGAAAGTAATGTGACGTGATACTGCGGTCAGTCGTCAAACTCGCCAACGTCTGCCTTTATATCATACTTCATGTAAAAGTCACTACAATCCTGCCTCTCCTCGTCTACAGTATGCTAAAGGTAACAGCGATGATGAGCAAAACCGCACTTACCCTCTTTCGACCTCCTTGAGACTCGCGAAATGAAGTCGATAGATAGTTGCTTCTGTATACATGTAGCGAGAACAAGTGTGGATTGTCACATGGTTCCTCCTCTCGCCCGTAGGTTGAACCCCAGTGCCCACAATAGTTGTCGACCAGCTGTTGGAGGATGGGATGATGAACTGGTATGCTCTTGTGAGTGAAGTGGACCGCCTCGACTATCGACAGATCCCAGATATCGCCTCATTCCAGCCAGGTGCAGAAGTCCTTGTGAACTACGCGACGAAATGCCGGAATGAGGAATCTATCTCCGAATATGTATGCTCCCATGTAGATTGCTATTCCTCGAGCATTCTGGCACCAGAGCTTAGCACTTCGTTGTCATCCGGTGGTGGTGTCAAGATCTCGTCAGACATATCCTGTGTGTAAAGCTAGTGGACGAAAGTGTCGACCTTGGCCGATGTTCGCGCTATTTGCAGTCTTCCTCCTCCACTTTAATGAGGACGTTGCAGTCCTTGCTCTCTTGGTACTTGAGATACCTCGGTCGACAACGCAACCTCTGGTTCTCAGAAGCATGCTCAAGATAACACCGCTGGCATTCTGCGAACTTTGCCTCCCTGCGTGCCTGACTGAACCTCTGAAGAGCCTGCAGCACGAACGCTCGCGGAAAGTTGTTTAGCGCGCAATCGTCCTTGCCCTTATCCTTAGCCTGGTCGCAATAGATGCAGAAGTTGTCGACGAGACACTGCAGTAGAGGCCGTTTACGAGCGTAAGTGTTGCTTCATTGTGTTGGGCTGAGACCGCCTGGCCCTCACAATCTGAAGAACCGGTAACTTCCGGTAGCTCTTGATGGTAGAGTTAGTGTACGAATATTTGGGCTGTATGGCGTCAATGCCATCTGCAGCAGCGCTTGCCTTGATGGCGAGATGAAGACACTCCCACTCATCGTCACCGACATCGTGCGACGGCACAACACCATCTTGCGCTTCCTTCCAACAGCCGTGTAGGGCCCTTGAAGTACTCCGAATGAAACACCAAGAACTATCTATGGACGTAGTAGTTGTTGTGCTCAGGCCCAATCTCAAGTACGATCTTGCCGACAACATAACTTGTCAATTATCAGTCAGGCCCTCTGCAAAGTTAAAGCACACTTACCCAGGAACTGGCGCCTTGACATTCATATCACCCAGCTTAGTTGTGGACATTGGTGGTGGGTGTGCGGATAGAGGGTAAGCAGCAGCGTTTCAAGGTGAACGAGAGTATGAAGACATTCTTTAGGTAGGGAGGAGCGCATTACCCGTACGCCTTTTACCTTCCGCACCACTACATCTACTCTTTGACTTGGAGAGACCATGGCCCTTATGCAGGCATCTGATGTTCGGTAACTCATTACTGCTACTGCGAAGAAAGATCGCAGGACACCAAACGAAGGCTTGTACCGATTGAGATCCATGTTTATGGATGGAGTACAACTGACATGAACTGGGACCTCTAAAAATTAATGTACAAAGTCACGATGACCTGACATTCCAAGGCTTGTAACAAGGAAGAAAGATCCAACGCCCGAGCAGTGAAAGAAGGCGCAATTCGGGGACGTGACGCGCTTTCCCGCCTGCAGCCTAGCGGGGAGCCTAAACGGCCCGCAGAGCTTCATTTTGACAAGGCGTCCACGGCATACACATGCTCCCACCTCGCCATTGAGGCTTCCCTCTCGCCGGCTATTTCGAGATCGTTCTGCATGGTTGCAGGATTGTGCAGTCGCCGTTGACTTGATAATATGGAAGTGTGATTGCGAAGTCTCTGACTGTTGTGTATCCGCGACCCGGAGAGCTTGCGTAAAAACATCGAAGGTCCAATATGACCTTTTAACGACGAAGCCCACGTAAAACGATCTTGCAGATACCCGACGAATGCTTGCATATCTGGAGTCCACCATCAAATCACCATCGCTCGAGGTTACTAAATATACCTTACGCATCCGTGCCAGACGGACCAGAAGGCAGTGCAATACGCACGCGGATCAGGCACGCTAGACCGCATTCGGCACTCGCACCAACCTTCTATAACTTCATATACAGAAGTCAGAACTGCCAGAGGAAACTCCGTAGCATCTCCAGAACCTACTCTGGGACGTTTCATCGCATTTAGGACCTTCGCTTGCAATACCAGTCGCTCGCTAACTCCCGCTTGACGTCCAGCTTTCACAGCCACAATCAGCTCGCTCAGGCCAACCACCACCGATACAATCTCGACTTCCCGGATTGAAAGCAACACGAGGTTTCACGGATCGTGAGGGAAGCCATACACTCGCCACACTTCACCTGTACTGTGTGACAGGCTCCCGGCTCCTGCCCTGAACAGCCCCCGTACCTTTCTTAGAGCGCTCACACGCTCTCTTAGGGCGACAGTCAAGATGCCTGCCTCGTGTTGTCGGACGTGCGACAATCGCAATCATGTCGTTTCTGCCTCCCAATCAACATCGTCGCTTGTCGATGTCTGCCTCGTTGCACTTACCTTCAAGGAAGACGTTTCACCTCGCACAAGATCATATGCGGCGTTGAACACCCTGCTGAACGACATCATCGATGCAGCCGATTCTTCCTCGCACCCCTCAGCTTTTACGTCATGGTCACCGTGTCTGTCGGATTCGAGGACTGCCGTCGTAATAACAACGGCCAGCGAGACGTGCTCGGACCCCTCGAATTCGATCTACAACGACGTCTTCGATTTCCTCGCGTGCCCGCCAGGTATGCACCACGTGTACCTTGACTATTCCGTATTATCTCTTTCTGTGTCATCATCAGACCAGAGAATTCCGTGCGACATCATGACCCTGAAAGCACCGACTTCGGGCATCGCTGCAGCGATTGGCAAGCATTTCGGGTGGGAACCCAAGCGTTCTTCGTTGTCCTTGCATCTCCAGAACACGGCACCAGCTGCATTCAGCCGACCTGGCGACCTGACAAGGGACTTCTGGGCCTGGGCTGAGCTTTCACATAATGGCCAGATATCGCGATCTGATTCGTTCGGATCAAGCAGTACGCATTTGCCCTCACCGCTCATCAGTACCAACTCGGACGAGAAGAACATGTCGCTCTACTATGCCGAGGACGAGGAGGACGATTCAGATGAGGCGGAGGACGAGGCGCTGGTCATGATCTTCCAATGGCACGACCACACGGCTGCAGACCGCTTCAAACACCCGCTACAGAAGAGTTATGGTCCCAATGGGGAAGCTGTCAGAAACGACTTGTGGGATGAGCATGTCGCGCGTCCTGTGCGACACTTTCAAAGCCACGGTGCAAAGCTTGAGACGTACAAGCTTGAGCTAAGGGCTGTCGAGCCCAGACTACAGTCGAGGGTGCGGTCAGGGTCGAAGGCGGTTGACCGAGAGAGGAGCGGAACCAAACGTCTCAGTTTGATGGCCTTGGGACTGGGAGAAAAGGTTAGTGGGATGTGGAGATGACGGAGAAGTCTCACAGGTTTCGTCACCCCACGCAGTGTCGTGTGAGGCTCATCGGACGCAGTCAACCGAAGACGAGGGACTGCTTCAGCTTTGAGACTGGATTACGGGTCTAGAGCACTTGTACGACTGCACCATTTGCGGTAAAAGGGAGGAGCTACGTCATGAAGCCTTCAGTAGTACCAGCTTTTTGTTTTTGAAAGGGAAGGAGTAGCCGTTTTTCAGGTACACATTCGGGCCGTCACATCATTGGTCGGAAGAGCGCCCGGATGAGATGCAACTCAGTTGCCGGTAAACCACACGGTACCTAGATGGAAGTTCGGGGATCGCGAAATGATCGCCACCACAAGGATCAGTAATACACCAATCTCATTGCAACACTGGAAACCTCGGTGTTGGTTGAGTTCGGAAGATCTACAGAAACGGAGACCGGAGACCGGAGACAGATCCGTCAGCGTATCACCGAACAGAGAGTGTTCGTGAAAACACCGGTTCATCAACCAGGAGATCATCCAGGACCTTGCAATAACCGAGCCCACAACCTGTCAAATTTCACTGTCTAGCATACAATTAATATCCCGTAACAAAGCCTGCACCTAGTGGCCGTGGGAAAAGCTTAACGACCGCACTTCGTCCTGCAAAGAATAGTCTTCATAGCGCAGCATCTCCTTATACACAGCCACATATGCACCGCCACATATACTGCGATGCTCTGATTGGCCGAGGTCCACCCCTTATATCGGCTACGCCGAATCATTGCAGACACAGCCACCAATCCCATGCTCAGGAATTTTCTCAAATCCTTCCTAGATCATACACTGACCAGGTACAGCTGTGCAACCGAGTATACTGGGCCACGCTAAGCCATGAGATGGCGGCTCTCGACGTAACTCATGGACCCTGATGGGATTAAGGCAGCTGGAAATTGTGGCTCAGGCTGCAACGACGACGTGCATTAGGCTTCCGAACCATGAGGCTTGAAATGACTGTAAGCGCATGGTCTCGTGGGCTGTTGATGACTCGGCCCGTTTGTGGTCCATTATGGCACAGTTCGACGCCAGGTATAAGGTGTTGCACAGTACTGACACGTAGTTTGGTACGCACCACGGGAGACCATGGCAGCCGCAGAGTATTACTCGGGCGCGTGCATGGAGTGCGTGCCCAAAGAATTACTCACCCCACAACCTTTGCAACGAGCGCAGACAGAGCAGCTTCCCCGGAGAAAGGACGATCATGGCATTGCGCAGGGTCGGATTATGTGGCTACCAGCAGCGGAGGATCTGCCTGAGCGCGCAGTCAGGAGAGCACATGGGAAAGGGGCTGTCGAGGATGGGATCTACAACCACCCCGTGGTGATTGTGTCGAGACCAGTGGAGGATAAGCAGTCAGTACATTTCCATCTTGTAAGTCAGGCATGGAAATTGTAGGCTTCCATTGACCCTTCCAGATTACCTCTCTTCAGGGAAAGAAGCTTGATCAGCTTTACCCCAAATCGAACGAATTTCATACCAGCCGGCGCTCATGGTATCTACCCATCTCACCCTCTCCCGAACATCCCGACGCGACCTCGAAGAAGGCGAAGAAACGCTTCCCCACCCTTGCACTGGCGGAAGGCGCGTCCCTGCGGTGGGACTCCTACGTCAACATTCGACATGTGTACAAGATCGACTGGACCCTTCTCAAACCCTACTCGAATCTGAACACTCCCAGGGTCACGACCTTCCGGCTTGAGCGAGAGTCCGCCGTGCGCATGGTCGCCAAAGGGAAAGTCCTTACCCTGTATGAGCCTAGCGAGCAAGTGCCAATGCCAGAGCTACATACAAGAAGAACAGCACCTCCACGCCTCTCGACCTCGACCGACTCGATCTCCAACCTCGACCGGAGCACATTTGGGCTAGACTCGCCCGACTCGGATGACGAAAGTATTCCTTCGCCGACAGCCACTCGGACGCCCATTTCGCCTATAGCCAGGCGGACATCGACGTTACCCATAGCGACTCGAGCACCGACTGCTTTCAGCCTTGGATCTCGAAAGGATATTGGCAATGCAGATCGAAGCCCAAGCTCGTCGCCCGGAGAGCCTCCAGCTCCCAGATCGAAGCAGTCTTTTTTAGCGCGAGTCCTTGATAGACTATTCCAACGCCGCCAACGAGACTAGGAATTCATCGACATCAAGGCGAGGAATGAGCTATTCAGGGACGAGGTTTCGGTTTGCCCGAGGTGCGAATCCAGAGCAGACTCTGTTTAGCATACTCCAGGTATGCAGAGTCCTGCTCTGTTGCCTTCGCATCTTCGAGACACTCTTCGAGTGTCTCGATTTGAGCGTCACGGTCCTCCAACAGAGTGGGATGCGCAAGCGCATTGCGAACGAAGACCCAGAGAGACTCGTTCTCTGACTTCACCTTCGCCGAGTACTGCAAGACCTTCTCTACAATTTCATCTCGTTCGTCGACTGGATCAAGTCGTACGAGAAGAAAGAGGAGGAACGACCAGCCCGATATATCGCTGGGATGCTTGAAGCACCAATTACATACCCGGTCGGAGAAGGCGGACACTATCCAGTCGAACGGGAAAGGTGCATCTACCTCCGCGGCGACACGGCCCAAAGCCGCCACCAGCCGACGAGCGTACCCCCAGGCGTAATAGTTTTTGGGATGTCGCTCTCCAGACTTGCACACGGAATCGAGCGCTGCAGATACAATGGCAGCAATGCGTTTGCCTGAGGCGCTTTTCAGCTCTAGAGGTGCGATCAATCGCAGCAACCAGGATCGGTGCCACCACAGAGTTGATGACTTGGTTTGTCGGTGCAGCGGAGAAGTCAGTATGCTGTCGAGAAAGCATAACTCCGCCATAAGCGCCTTCTGATACACAAGCATATCGTCTGCGTCCCTCAAGGCTAGCATTCTGCGCTTGCGGAAGTTTGCAGCCGTGATATGCTCTGGGTCAAACAATAGAATGACTTTGGTAGCTTGGAGGGCCTGACGTGTGGGTCAGTAAGGCTGATGAAAAAAATTCGAAGATAAGGCTGTCAGAAATACATCGGCAATGTATCTTTTTGTACCTTTGGATCTGTTGGCCCGTTGTCTCTGTTGTGGAAGAATGTCTGCCTGGCTGCCAGGAATGCCAGAACAAGTGCTTTCTTTGGTATGCCCAGATTCGATCCGTCCTGCATCAGGGCTTCTCCATCTGTAGGCTCAATTGCTGGCGGTAGAATTTCGATTTCGATTACTTCGTTCTCATGCTCGTCAAAATAGCGGCACAATGACTCGTACATATGCTGTTGTTGCTCAACTGCCGGAAAGTCGCCGTGAGCCATCGCAAAGACTCGGGAGGCAGTCAATCCGCTGACTGCGATGCGCGTGAGGTCGTTTTAAATATATCATTTCAGGAATGTTGACTGTCTTTAGCCCACGGAGAGCTGAGGGAGGAGCTAACCGTGACGGGCCCGCCCGGGCCGCTGCCAATTTCACTTGCTCTGTATGACATAACGTGGCCCCTCCATCATCAACACCAAACACCAGAGCATGCGCTGACACTGCCCCACGTTACGATCGCCTCAACCCTCGCAACCATGCCGTCTCTGCTCTTGGTGGTCTTCACTCTGCAGTTTGTCCTGCACCTGATCAACACCGTAGGCGCCAGCACTATTGACGAGCTCGTATGCACACTCTCTGGTTCCAGATTACACTGCGGAATGCTGATTGCACCTAGCTGTGGGTTCTGTACAATAAACTACCCACACCAACATCTGGAAGTGCGCAAAGATGTGAGGTCCTCAGAAAGGAGATTGTGCAGCTGAAGCGTGAGCTTGGAAACACCTCGGCGCAAGACAACTTTGGCAAATGGGCCAAGCTCGATCGCCAGCACAACAAGGCTATGGCCGAGTATCAGAAGCTGGGTATGAACACAGAGACTCTTCCTTTATGTTCAACTAACAACGAATGTGTAGATGGCTCCCTTAAAACCCACCAAGCGACCTTCAACTCCGCCGTCAAGACCCTGCGCTGGCTCGGCACACAGGGCCTCCGCTTCGTCCTACAATTCTGGTTCTCAAAGTCGCCCATGTTCTGGCTGCCGGCAGGCTGGGTGCCATACTATGTGGAATGGATCTTGAGCTTCCCTCGCGCACCGCTAGGCAGCATCAGCATCCAGGTGTGGACAGCCGCCTGCGCAGCCGCCATTGCGTTGGCATCTGAGGCACTCGCCGCTATTTGGGTGCTAGTGACGAAGAAGCCTACGCCAACAGCGAAGCAAGAGAAGGAGCCCATGGCGTTCAAGGCAGACCAGAAGCCCGCATCAGGCGCTGGTGAGAAGAAGGAGCTCTAGCCGGCAGGCAGACAGCACCTAACCGTAGCAGCTTCACCACATCACAGCAAAATACAAACACATTTGATGTCACGAGTATGTCTCCCAATGCTTTAGACGCAAAGTCGTCCTGGCTTTTTATCGCTCAGACACTGCAACACGAGTGGGATGACCTTGGCAGGTCGTTGGGCTCGCTCTAGGCTACAAATTGAACTCGTGATCGTGGAGAGTGTCGAATCGCCGAGTCTTCGAAAGAGCCAATCTACATAACAAGAGCAACAAGGCAACTGACATAAAGCTGCGCATCGCGTTGTGGACGCAAATTCTTTTGCTGTAGGTTGTTAGGAGCGCAAAACGAAAATGAGGAAAATGTAGCTCAGCTTCGGGAACCGGGCCGACCATGCTGCCGTTCCGCGCTCAGACATCCCTGTCAATGCCCACTTGAGCTGCGAACACGAAGGTGATTTTGCCTTTGCAGTAAGGCGCAATCGCACAATGCTGAAGATAAAGTTGCAGAGCAATGCACAGTGCAGATACTCACATTGTGCTCCCTGAGAGGCGCTTTCCGCAACCTCCACGCCTGCGCCCTGCACAACTAATCGGTCCTACACATCACTTTTGGTGATTGGCCATGCTTCAGCCTCCGGCCCAGAGCAGCAACCATCATTCGTCCCATGCCGGTGCACGTGGCGTTGCGAGCTTCGCTCTTGTCATGTTATTCCCTAACAAAGGCCGCAGTCTTCAATGGCGTTTGAGGACTGAGCGCCTGCCGTTAGAGGAAGGTTGAGAGCGCGTCAATGGCGTCTTGCGTCTTCAGCATGTGCAGGGAAGGTGCGAGGCGAGCAACATGCGGGGTATGGCTGTGCAGCCGGGAGGCGCAGCCTGCTCATGCCTTTTCCAGAAGCCTGCGATGGAAGGCAGGGGGTGACATCATCTCCTTAAACACCAGTGACGGGTCTCATCAGCTGAAGAGACCTGCCTAAACAGGCTCTCGAGCTTATGTGGTGGACACGGCAAAGCATATGCGGCCTCTACTAGTCGATGCCTGTTCAGAGATCGCTTGAGACCAAGATGGGGCCTTATCTCCAGAGTAGATATGCACCTATCGTGGTAAGAAGCAGGCGGGGACGCGTCTGCGCTGCGAGTGTATGAAGCATCGCATTCTTTCGAGCATCCCAAGCCTGCAACTCAGCTTCACTGAAAGCCAACATGACGTCTTTCCTCCAGCTCGAGGGCTTACACGTCTTCATCACTGGTGCTGCAGGAGGCATCGGCAGTGCAATCGTGCAAGAGTTCTTGGGACAAGGTTGTAAGGTATCAGCGCACGATCTGCGACCAAATCCCCTCGCTTCAACTGCCAATTCGAGTCTGCAATTCCTACAGGGTGACATCAGCAAGGAGGATGCCACGTCTACTTCCATCACGCAGGCCGTGCAAACATTTGGGCCCATCCACATCCTCTGCGCAAATGCAGGTATCACAGACGAATCGAGCAATTACCCAGTCTGGGACATGCCGACGGAGGTGTGGGATCGAACATACGCTATTAATGTGCGCGGTACTTACTTGACAATCAAGCACTTTCTGAAGAGTGTCGAGTCTAGTCAGACACGCATCGGCGAAGAACTCGACAATGTGAGCATCATTGTCACCGGGTCGGAATGTGGAGTATTTGGTCAAGCAGGGCATGTCGAGTATGCGTCCGGCAAAGCTGGTCTGCAGTATGGTCTTGTCAGAACTGTCAAGAACGAGATTGTCAGATTGAATGGTAAAGCAAGAATCAACGCAGTAGCCCCAGGATGGGTGGATACAAAGCTTATTGAGGGCCGACTTGATGATCCCAAAGAGATGTGGAAAGAAGCTCAAGCTACGTAAGTACATGACCCTCTCATTAAGACCGAGCAAGACTGGAGATCAAATATTGACAAGCAATAGTGTACCGCTCAAGAAAATTGCACAGCCAGCCGATGTTGCTAGAGCAGCAGCTTTCCTGGCCTCACACCGAGCGGCTGGCCACATCTCGGGTCAATGCATCTCAGTCGACGGCGGCATGGAAGGTCGGATCGTGTGGTCTGAAGAAGAGGCCAAAAAGCCACAGCAGACGATGTCCACTCTAACGACGACAGTCAAAAATGCTGCTACTGCTTCGGAGACGGTGCCAACTCAACCAAGTGTCATTCCTACGTCGCCGAATACCCCGACTTTACACCGGCCTAAAATCAAAGTTCTTATCTCGGTCGACTTCGATGCAGTCTCTGGTTGGCTAGGCACTGGTCAGCATCCGGACAACAACCTTGCAGACTATAGCGCTGGCTTCTTCTCTGCTTACGTCGGTGTCCCGAGACTGCTTAAGCTATTCAAAAAACATGGAGTTCAGGACAAGCTGACATGGTTCGTCCCCATGCACTCTGCGGAAAGCTTCCCCAAGGAATTCACCAGTGTTGTTGAGAGCGGCGCAGAGATCGGGCTGCACGGCTACTGTCACGAGGGGGCGCCACAACTGACACCGACTCAAGAGCGCGAAGTACTCGAACACTGCATCGATCTGTACCGGAAGCTCACCGGACGAAAACCCATGGGCTACCGTGCGCCACTGTACCAGTTGCGCGAAACGACCGTGCAACTGCTCGAGCAACATGACTTCCTTTACGACTCTTCACTCTCTCATCATGACAGCAAACCCTACTACATTCCCAACCTTCCTCCCATCGAGTCTCCGACGTACAAAGCTGAGGCATCAGCAAAGGATTGGATGAAGCCACTGCCAGAGCCTTCTCCGCCAACGTCGAAGACTTTGGTCGAGGTACCCTCCAACTGGTACTCGGAAGATATGACACCAATGCAATTCTGGCCTCACACATCGAACTCGCAGGGATATGTTGACGCACGGGTGATGGAAAATATGTGGAAGGACAAATTCGAGTGGATCAGGGCTGAGGTCGAGGACTTGGGCGAGAAGGACACCATGGTGTTTCCTCTGGTTCTGCACCCTGATACGAGTGGTATGGCGCATGTCATTGGCATGATTGATAGGATCATTGCGTATCTGAAGGGTTGGGGCGATGAGGTCGAGTTTTGCACATTCGCAGATGCCGCGAAGGAATGGAAAGTGAAGAATGCTTTCTCGCAGCGGTAAGCACATCCTTAAGAAGACGCAACGATTGTACGAAATGACACTCGCATAAGACGGAAAGGATGATGTTGTGTTGGCGACCATGGCGGAGATCAGGCGCCCAGAAGCGGATACTTCAGGGTTCTCGACCTCGAGAGGCAGTACTTTGCGAGATCATCAACACGAACCAACAGATGACTCTAGAAGCGCGTGTATGGCGCGTAGTCAACATCAAAGGATCAGACACTGTGTATTGATATAAACCTCCTGCCCAGCACGCACAGGTGCAGTCACTATGATCTCGCTGCGACTTCCGTTTTATGCCGTTCGTATCTGCTCTTCTATCCATCCGTCACGCGTAGTCTCAGCTCGTGCCACGCTTGCACCCTTCCCAAGATTTATCACATCTTCACAGTCCCTTAAGATGTCAAATCTATCAGCGCCGAGCGAGCTCCGCATCACGCCGATCGAGAAGGAGGACTATGACGAGTGGGAGCGGCTGTTCAGGCTGTACATCGATTTCTACAAATCCTCCCTCCCGGACACGCAATATCCCAAGACTTTTGCACGCATCCTAGACTCTCAAAAAGGCTTGTACGGCCTGGTCTTGCGCGATTCGCAAAATCCTAGGAAGCTGTACGGGCTTGCGCATTACTTTCCCACGCAGACGCCGTGGGCTGAGGAGATGCTCATGCACTTCAATGGTGCGTTCTGCACAGCTTCTGCTTTTGCAGCTATGACAGATACTGATGTTATATAGATCTTTACATCGATCACGAGCTGCGAGGCAAAGGCTACGGGCGCAAGATTATCCAGGCAGTCGCAGAAGATGCGAAAAAGCGAGGCTGCATACGCCTGCAATGGACGACACAACACGGCAATCCGGCCAGGAAACTGTATGACGAGCTTGCCTCATGCGACTTCGTGAACTATCGAATGAATCTCAAGTAGTTGCGAGAAAGAGGAATGGTTTAGAAGACTTCATGGGCTCGTCATCAACACTCGGATGCATCATCCCACCTTCCCGTTCTCAGCACCCACACCACGTCTCTCTACAGTCCTATTGGTTGACCCCCGCTCGTCTCTGCAATCGAATTTTCCAGTCTCTCATCACAATGTCAACGCCGCGTCTATGATACCAATGACTGTCATACTGCCCCGACCTTGCCAAGGCCACGAAACTTCTGATTTGAATTTTCATCACACTGGAGACAAGATTGAGGATATGCATAGAATTATGTTACATCGGGGGGCGTCTGTGGGCGTTGAAGCGCCGAGTTCGATGCCTAAGAGGCGACAGCAGACCTTCTTGAAGAATATCTAACCACTCACCCGCCGCTTCGCAAGAGTCTTGTCATGGACTGTCCGAAGCTTATCAATGGAAGGTGCAAACCGCCAAGCCAAGTCGTTGACCTAGATTTGGAAGCGTCGTTGAAACAGGACTTTCCGTCGTTAAAGGGCCACATCGAGAGGGTAACGAAGAGGCTTCTCGTCCTTATCCTCAGCACAACCGTTCCCGATCCAGTCCTCATACATACCGCCGTCAATATCATCAAGGTTGATCATCTTGAGTGAACGCGCATGGCCGACCTCCTTGATCCAGATCGTGCGCGTCTTGTGCTTGCCGACTATCTTGAAGTGGTGGCCAAATTCGATGTTCTCGACCACAGGCGTAGCATTCTCGTAGCGTTGTGCGAGTGCTTGAAGCTCCTTGCGGGCGTCTGCGAGCGTTGCGCAGTGTGCGAGTGGAGAGACATCGTCCTTACTGATCCAATCATGCTTGTCGATAATAGATCGGGTGGCCATCATAACGATGAAGGTAGAAGAGTCGTTACCGTTCGTGGGCTGCCAGAGACCACGAGAGTGCTGCGCGTAGACGGATAAGCTCGTCGGCTTGAAGGTCGAGGGCGGCGTGTCTGATCTAGGTGCGTTTCTAGGATCATTCCATGACTGCCAAGCCTGAGTTGGCTTCTTGTCAGCTGAGACTGCGTGCGGGCCAGTGGTAGGCAGCTGGACTACTGGCTCGGGCTTCTTGAAATTGATGTGGTCATTAGGGACATCCTCGGGACAGACCTTACGAAGTCCGCTCATGTTGAGTCCTTTATTGGTAATGGTGCGCTAGGATTACGTCGTACGAGGATGGCAGTGGGTGCCGTCTCGGCGTGTGTGACTGGTTGTGCAATTGCGTTTGGTTGGAGTTCAGCGGAGGAACTGGGTGTAACATTTTGTATGAACCAGGTCCCAGCCTGCAGACTGGTGAAAGGAGGAGCCGTCATTGTTCAGTCGAGAATCCCAACGATGCTGGACTCCTGTGCGGTTCACGCGCTGTTCGCATGTCGTTTCGAGCAAGACTTTGTGCGTTGTAGACCCAAGTCAAGGCCGGACCACCAGGACAAGGACGCGCTGAGAGAAGTCTTTTTTTGCAGGACTGCTGGAAACTCACCCGGATCCATGGACGCGCCTACTGCAGACGAGCCCAGAAAGGTGAACCAAGACCAGACACTACCAACACTGGAACACTAGAAAGAGTTGAGACAAAGCGGAGGGAACGGCAAGTAGGGTTGAGTTCGACGTAGAGATAATGCATAATGGATTGAGCATGGACGTTGATGTCTTGCATCAGGAGGGTCCTGCGCCGGCTGTTGTCTGCGGTCTGTAGTTAATTGTTGTCGGAGGCAATACAAGGTTGCGACAAGTAATTGGCAGATGAAAGGGCCGAAGGAATGCAATAAAAAGCAGGGCGGCCAAGCCCAGATAAATTGGAATAGTGAAGATGATTTGGAAAATGGGAGTCAACGAGAGGGGTAAAAGTGTAGGAAGCTCAAGCATTCACGTGAAAAGAAGTAGGAGCGAACGTTTGTGTAGTCGATCACATTGAGCGGACATCGCGGAGGAGACCCAGCTACGTCGTAATCTTTTCGGTTGTAGCCATGCCGCACAAAGCCAGATCGTCTGGAGAAACCCAACACATCACGTAGGTGGCTCCAGCTTTTGCACTTTTTGGATTTGTTCCATTGACCTGCCGACCTATACGTATCTCATGACGCCGTCATCGTGTTCCGGTTCGGCCGGTATGCAAGCCGTGTCACTGAAAGGTCGTGACTATTTCCACCCCAGCAATGGGAATATGCACCGTTGATCCGTGTTGAGCAACCCCGAGAAAGGCAAATGGCGAAAGAAAGGACGAGAGAAGACGCTTAGTCGAAGAGACCGAAGCCCATGTCGTCGTCGGACTCCTCCTTCTCTATAAGAATGTGTTAGTGTGTATTCTGCGATTGTGAAATTGACAAAGAATATCGTACCCTCGGCCTTCTCCTCCTCAGCGGGAGCGGCGTCGCCAGCGGCGTCACCGCCAGCAGCGGCGGCACCACCGGCAGCGGGGGCAGCACCGCCACCGGAACCGACGTTCAGGAGCAGGTCCTTGACATCCTTGCCCTCGAGAGCCTGGAAGTTGTATCAGAAACCAAATTCCACACCATCCTTCAATCGCGAATGCGCACCTTAGCGAAAAGGGTGGTCCAGATAGGCTCAACCTCCTCGATCTTTGCGGCCTTGATCAGGGACTGGAGCTTGTCGGCCTACAAGAATTAGCAGCTGCGCATACTCGAACGATATCAAGTCCAGCGCGGAATTCGTACAGTGATCTCAACACCGTCATCGGCGAGGATGAGGGCGGCGTAGGAGGTGGCGAGCTCGGAGGTAGACATTGCTACAGATGAGTATCGTTTGAAGAATGTGGTCGTTCGGAGTGTTGAAGTTCGCGTGTGTTGTCGATTTGGAAAGTGCGACTAGTGGCCCCTTCGTCTCGCTAAAGTGCTAGCGTCCAGCCGAGGGGCTGTCTTCACGTGATTTAGTGACGTCTGCAGCTTCCCCACCATCAAGTGAGCTTGGCTGCCGAATTGGTCCACTGGCACGTCGCAAATCTGAAAGCACCAGACCGCTCGATCCTTGATCTTCCTGTGTCCATACCACAGAAACTGCTCAAGCCCCGCCCATTAACATTTGTTCCGCACAATGACAGACTCGCCGTTACCGAGGATCCCGCTGGACCCGAAGGAGCAGCCCATCCTCGATAAGCTGCAGTCGATACGGACCCAGCTCGAGTTGCTGAAGCGCGACCGGTCGACATATGTCAGAAGCCAGGATGTCCTTCAACTATACGACCAGGTTATCGAACAGGTGCAAATCCTCAACGAGATCCGTGTAACAAAGCGCCTCGAACAGAACAAGGGTATGCTCTTCTGTTAAGGCTATCGTCAACTTAATCGCTCACATGACATGGTAGTCGATTACATGCTAGACGACTGCTTCCAACTTATCTCTCTCGCATACATGACAGTGGGCAAGAACCACGAGCCACCAGCTGTGTATGTTTGCACCATCTTTGCCACCATTTGACACTTGCTGACCACGTGCCATAGCTACTCTTACATTTCCACCGCCAAGGTACATGCTCCCACGCTGACCCTTACTGTCCATGTGCTGACTGACATAGCGACTCTTGGACCACCTCAAAGAAGCAACATTCTACTCGCCAAAGGACCTCGACGGTCTCGGCAGCCAGCTGAAGGAGTGCCGACGTTATGTTGAGAGGGGTCAAGAGGAGTACAGCCCGCACCTACTGACGCTTTTGGACGCCCGTATCAAAGTCTGTGAAGAGACATTAGCGACGCTCCGACTGAACCTTTCACATTTGACACCGGAGTTGACACCGAAGTGGGACAAGCTTGTCTCGCTACTTCGATCACTGGCTGGTTGCAACGCGCGGTCAAAGTTTCCTAATGACGAGGTCGATGCGTACGCAAAGGAGCTCTACGAGCTCGAGGAGGAGCTCAAGAAGGATGGCATCACTGCTTACGAGACTACCGGTTCAACAGAAGACAAACTCATCGAGATGACTGAGAAGATGAAGTTGACCGCGGCCGAGGAAGATCCGGCGCCCCAAGCCGAGACTTTGATCTCTCAGCTGCTTCGGCGCAATCTGCTTTGGGTGGCTTTGATCAAGCAGAGGCCAGTAAACCCAACCCCCGGCAGTGAAGCAAGGCTGACAAATCGATAGGCAAGGGCGAATCAACCCTGCGTTTCAAGATGTATACGATAAGCTTCTGTCGATCAAGAACAAGCTCGAGAAGCTTTCTCTTACACAGGCATGGTCTTTGCGCGAGACAGATCTGTGGGATTTTCAACGCCAACTAGATCGCATCGATGAGTCGCGAGCTGAGGACGGGAACTTCTACGATGCACTTGGGCGACCTGCGGAGATCTACGAGCAGAGGGTAGGTTTTCTTTAGGACGATTTGACATTATGGCTAATGTTGATCCAGACACTGCTCTACCTCCTTCGCAAGAGCTACGCCGTCATCTACCAGCTCCTGCTCACCTCTGAGCCCGTCTCCGAGGCTCTTTTGCCGATCTACAATCAGCTGACAACGCTGAGGAAATGCTTGCTTGAGGTTAAGAAGCTCGGCGGCGTCTCTTCTCCGCGTGAGCTGTACCCTTACAGCATGAAGGTAAGTGACGCTGCAGAGTCAAGTCTTCCAAGCCAGAGTGCGAACTAAACGATCGCAGCTCAACTCCATCGACAATATGCGCGTGGACGGCAAGTTTATGGTCGGCGACGAGATTCCGGACGGCCAAGGCAGCGTAACACAACTCCTCGAGGAGTGCTTCGATCTCGCCTACGAGCTCAGGAACGACGCAGAGGACAGCAGCTCTGCAGAAGCCACACCAGCAGAAACGCCGCAGAGCGAGACCCCCGGAGAGCCGGTATCCGCAACATCATGAGTGTCGATCGTCCTTCATCTTGGTGGCGTTTTGTTGGGTTCATGTCACTACCAGCGAGGCGTCCTCAAATCGGGCTCTCGGAGGTATTCGTTGGGTTTGCGCGCACTGTTTCAACGTCTTGTACCGGTATTCGCGCGTTTCATGTTCAATCGATCTGAATTGAATTGAACAGTTCAAGCTCCTCTTCTTCAGGAGGTGGTGGACGTGGCGCATCGGCGTCCTTGAAAGTAAGATGACTGCCATACGATATGCCTTTCTTTGTTAGTGATGAGGGTCTCCATCTTTGATCTCCACTTACAAAGCTCTTCGCCGACAGGAATGTCACGCAACGCTGTGTATGTTATGATCAGGCGTTCTGTGTCTCGCTCCCACACAACGTTCTGATCTTGAGCGGAATGGTTGAACATGGATCCCAGGCCCAAGATCACGGCTTGCGCCTTTTGGTTGTTGCCATCAGAGTCTACGATCGGCCAATTACTGCAACCGAAGTCAATACTCGATGCTTCCCACTTGCGCAAAGCAACTCTTACTATGTATAATGATATAAGGATGTATGTTCAATATGAGTTTTGTTCTCTTCCAGTCCCAGGATCAAAACAGGACAGACTTCAATCACAGTCTTCGCGGGAATGACTTCTGTGGAGAAAACACCTCGGCCTATACCTATATCAGCCTCTCCATGTCGCATTGAATCAGTTTAGGTTAGGGATGCAATCGACCTTTTGGTGTGTCAACTTTGATATACAAAAACGGAAATCGCTGCAGAGCTATGTCTGACTTGTTCGTTGGGGTCGCCATTGCGCAAGCACAAAATGGAAGGTGTCCGGCCAGAGATGCCGAAAAGTTCTTGAAGGTTGGAGGCTCAAAATTCGCGACTGCGCACTTGGACTGACCGGACGGCCCAAGCCTCGGGGAAGCCCCACATTCTCCGTCATGCACCGAGAACGAGCTCCAGTGCCTGCCCCTCGACTCGAGACATGGCTCACCAGCGCAATCAGCCCTCGATGGGCGACTCACTGAAGTCCCCTCATTCGGTGAGCCTGAAGGTGCTGAGGTAGGCAGACCCGCAAGTGCTTGATCAGAGCTCACCACAGCTGCAGACTCTCACGGCCATCGCTCGCAACGCAGTACCCGCTCCCAAACTCGCAGGAGCTTGGAATCTCGCCCAAAGCCTCGCTCGCATACCCGTCCGATGCCAGCAAGAACGACAAGTTTATTCTGAGCCCGGCACTGAACCTCCCCGAAGCCTTCGGCAGTGCGTACGTCGGCGAGACGTTCTCATGCACGCTATGCGCGAACAACGAACTCGTTCCCTCTGACAGCACAAGATCGGTCAACGGCGTGAGGATACAGGGCGACATGCAGACACCCTCAAATCCCACAGGCTCGCCACTGGACCTTACTGGGGCTGACGGCGAGCTTGACGGCGCTGTGTCTCCTGCACCGGGCGAGTCACTGCAGCGGATACTGAGATTCGAGCTGAAAGAGGAGGGCAATCACGTCCTAGCAGTCACGGTTACATACACAGAGACAGCGCTAGGAGAAGGCAGGGCTTCTGGCGGCCGAGTGCGAACATTCCGCAAGCTATACCAATTCGTTGCGCAGCAGCTGCTGAGCGTGCGGACGAAGGCTGGAGAGCTGAGCAAAAAAGACGGCATGTCCAGGTATCTTCTGGAAGCCCAATTGGAGAACATGGGCGAAGCTGCTGTCTGCTTGGAGGTACGTCAGCCGACCTTCCTTCTTTGTTTACAAACACCCGTCCACACGCGTCTTGATAAACTTCATCAACCTCATACGCGTTCCCTGCAACTGCAGGGTCGCTGCTATAAATTGCATCACCTCCTCGATACTGCATGCACTTCTTTCGCGCATTGCGGACTCGACTCCGACCTTCCAGAAGGAACTTTCCAACCATAATCCCTCCACACTACTGAACCGTATGCTTGGAACTATACTGACCCGGTCGCTGACACCGAACAGGCCGTCAATGTTAATCCGAAACCCCCCCTGGTGTCAACATCTCTAAATTGGGACATGCCTTCCCCAGGATCCGGGCAGATCAAAGCCCCTATACTGATACCGCGCGATGTGATTCAAGTTGCGTTCCTGCTGGACGAGCAACCCAACGCTTCAGAATCCCATGACGAAGCCGCAACAGCAGCTGATGACTCCAGGAAGGTTCTCGGACAATTAGCGATTCAATGGCGGAGCGCACTGGGCGACCGCGGATCCCTGAGCACCGGTTGGCTGACCAGCCGACGATGAGGTGGCGATAGGGTTCGACTACACAAAGTCAAGATAATCTACAGTGTTCTCCGGCGTGCTGTAAGCTTTGGGTTCCTGCAGGTACCCAAGTCAGGAGCCCAGTGTGTCGGTCATACAGTTGCGCCGAGCGGTCGGAGGTCTGTCCGATGAGCGCCCCATGCAGTCTGATTGGGCAGTAGGTGGGAGGTTCTCGGTAATGGACCGAGAGGTGATGAGGATGCGAAGGTGATGATGCTGGCGTGTGGCTGAATCCATCTGCCGAGACAGTGATACTCGTACCTGCATGATCTCGCGCCCAGGTGAATGGCGACTTCGATTCTATTATTACCAGAGATCGTAAACACTCGATTCAGATGCCTCCAGGGCTGTCAAAACGATTGGCACGCAACCTGGGGCTTTGCGGATCTTGATACGCACGATTCGCATAGATTGTGTTTTCCAGGGTGATGCCTTGCGAATCGAGCGGACACGGGCATTGTCGTCGTTCATGATACACATTCCCCTGGGATAGCCCCGTACATGCTGCGCGATCGACCAGGTCAAGCGAGTACATAGCACGCTCAATCTAGATTTCATTGTCGCGTGCCTGTGCCATACAAACAACACCTTCTACTGAGGGTCTCCAGGGCTCATCTGCTATTGTTGATCTTTTGACGGAACGGATGGCAAGCCTTGGAAACGTGGAATGACTCGTCAGCCGTCCGCGGGCGCATCTCCACCTACCCATCGAGTCGGCGACACCTTGCCCCTCAGATCCCACTTTACCGAACCGATCTTAACATTCTGAGATTGCGTCGTGCAACAAGGTACCCCAGAGTTGGCGCCGCGGTAGCAAGCCTCGGTGGTGGGGCTCCTCGGTGCGACGGCAGCAAATGGAAAACCTCTGGGAGATTGCGACGTGCAAACCGTTGAAGGGTCTTCAGGCCTGCTCTGCCCGGCGAAGTGCGAGGGTCTTGAACGTTAGTTGAGGGTCTTAAGAGAGTGTAATGATCGGCGCGGCTTCAAATGAAGTGTGGTATTGCGATTCTCAGGGTTGCCGAGTGGCGCAGGAATTGTGATGATCCGGATATCGTGAGTATGGCTTGGGCAGATGATGGCGTATCGACCGTTGGATGAATAGGTGCAGCTGACGATGTATGAGTAGCGGTCAGTCTCTCCTATCGAACGTTATTCGTTGTTTTTCGATTCAGGGCTGGAAAAATTGCGAGATGGTGTGTAGGCCGTTAGCACGAGCTGACTCTGCAGTATTGCTTTGACGTGAGGGTATATTGGCCGTTGGAGCCCTGACTCTGAATCTCTGATGAACATCACTTGATTTCGACAGGTTCGGCGATGTTGAGCCCGCAAATTGGAATTGCGAGCGCTGCAGAGTCAAGAACGAGCACCTTGCGAAATTTGATGTGACCTTCCGAAGATAGTGGTGTCTGTTTGCGTAATGAGTTCGTTCCTGAACGAGACGTTGGGACTACTGTATGCAGGGGAAAGTGTTCATATTCGTATACGCATGCTGGGACGGTAATCCTCCTAGCATTACGAGGCACACTGAGTTGTCAGCTCATTAGCATGCCGGCCGTCTGAGGCTAAAGACTGTGGTGCGTGTGCGCCGTTGTGCTGGTAGAGGCGACCTGCATTGTGTCGGCGGCAAGTTGCAGTTGACATTTGGCAGACAGGTAGCAGATGCTTTGTGCACTGTTGACGTTGCACAAGGTCGTAGTTCTCCCAGGGCATGATTAGGCACAGTCGCAGGTGCTCTACACCTGAAACAAGAGGCGCTGATGCTTGCAGAGGCTGGCGGTGGGAGCATATTGCATGCATATCCTTTCGTTGGATGGATAATGTCGATGATTTGCAGTTGGCGAGCAGTCAGACGCATCCTTGCTCGCCCCTCAGCTCCATGATAGACTATCGCAATTCTGTGTGGGGGATCTTCAGCAGAGAGTAGACCTGGTGGTCAGCAGCCGTCCTGCGCTGCAAGACAAGCCATCTGCGGTGTGTCTGGCGCTGCATGCACGCGTGTTGGTGGCTTCGCGGCTATTGCAGCGCACGCAAAAAGCCGTGGTGAGCGTCCCAACCCCTGGATGCTCCTTCCAGACACGCATCCCAGATAGGCAAGGGCCCAGCCGCAACTTCCAAATCCGTGCCGCTCTTTCCCTGCGCGACAGGGGTCCCGCAACGACGCCTGCAGAGATGCTTGCGGCGACTGTCACGGCCAACCACAGAAGTGCACGACTGCTGCTTTGTTCGTTGAGATTCACGGACGGCAAGCAACCCACGAATCGCGTCCGGCGCCCACGTCTAGCGGGGGAGCAGTGCTTCAGAGCTTGCCGTCTGATTCCACCGGCGCTGGCGTGCCTGGCGCTGTTCGCGTTCGTGTGGTGGGCGGACTCGCGTCCAGGATAGGCGCTCTTCTGACAGGCCACTGAGCGTGAGAGGAGCGGGAGGTGTCGTGCGCTAGGCCGGATGCCCGCAAGGCGTCTGCACGATAAGGTCGCGGACGGGTGTGGGCCCAGAGGGCATTGCTGTGAATCTGGCCTAGCACCTTGGAGGCCCTCATTTGTATGGCTTGTGACCGGCCGAGAAGCCCACAAGGACCCTCTTGCTGCTGCTGCGTCTTGCATCCGTCTGCTTTGTCCGCTCCTTTGCTGGAACGTTGTACCTGCAAACTTGCCAACAAACTCGCTCCATACAAACACTTTACTCGCAGTATATCCACGCGCAGCTCCTGTCACGCCCGCCCGGCCCCCCGCGTACACCTGCCCTCACCGTCCTCGCTTCTGGCTAAGCTCCGCGACTCTGCACCCAGCCGACACCCGTGCTACGCATTCTCGCCCTGTCACGGTCGCACAGTCGCAAGCCTTCCCGTGCATATCGTCCGCACCCCCATCACACAAACAACCGTTGGAGCTGGCGTCCAATCCCCAATGACCTGAGCCCGCGGCCGACTCGACGCCCTACAGCCTGCGACCACGCACTCGACACTCTTTTAGTAAATTAGCAGTCCGCTTTTTGGACATTACATGCCCCGTTAGCAGCCCAGCATGGCTCCCGCACCCTCCACCGAGGGCTCCAACGCGCCGCTCGCTGACTATTTCTTTATATCTGGTATCGAGAGCTCGCAGGTCTACGACGAGCGCCTGCAGCCCAACGGCATTGTTTCCCCACTCGCGTCCCCGCCAGTCGACGAGACGATTGAGGAGGACCGCGCCCTCGAGACCGATTCTATTCGCCCAACCTCACAAGACGGCCTGCCTAATGGCGGCAGCACACGGCGGCGCTCTGGGCAGCGCCTGAGCGAGAACCGCCTTTCGGTTGGCACCATCACAGGCCTCGAGCCCAGCAAGCCAACAGTCACAGCCAGCAACCGCAGCAGTGCCACCGTCAAGGGCCTCAATGTTGGAGGCGGCCTTAGTGATGTCGACTTCGAGAATGCGCTGCGCAAGTTTGCCTCGGAAAGAGATACGTTCCTCGAGGAGATCCAATTCACCGCAGGCGTCGCACAACAAAGTCGCCAGACACCCTCCCGGCCACGCCCAAGGCCCCCACGAGTCTCTCAGGCGCCAAGCATGAACGGCGAAGATGGCATTGCCAGCCTAAGATCAGGTGTAGGCAGCATTCGAAGGCGTCTGTCAACAATGCAGAGCAGCATGAAGAGGCAGCCTTCGACAGCACGTCAGGGTAAGTTAACCCTGAAATCCTGTGTGACACAACCCATGTCAAAACATGGATTATTTACTTTTTTGATCGCCTGTTGCTGACGCATCACAGCCTCGATACGAACATCCAAACGCATGTCAGGCTATAATTCGGTCATCCCAGCGCCACAGCCGTTCAACCCGGAACCCAACATGCATCCTCTGCTGCGGCGCTACGAGCCTGTGCTTCTCGACCGATATCCGCCTAGGAACATGGTCGAGGAGCTCAAACGACGCAACCCGTTCCCAGACTATGTTCCTATGTTTGCTTTTCCTAACGATGTCAGCGTCGTTTCGTCAGATGAGCGTCCTAAGACTCAGTGGCACGGATTTGCCATGACCAACGGTGACAGCTCCAAGCTTTACGGCATCACTATGGTTGTTTGGCTGCCACTGAACGCCACCGCTGCAGAAGCACTCGAGATCCAGTGCGAAGAGTGGAGGAGAAACCACATGAACCCAGAAGAGAGAGAGCTGGCAAGCAGCTTGGGCGAGCGTCTGGCTTTGGAACGTGCGAAGTTATCACAGCTCTTGGCCAAACTTCCTACTGTTCAACCTGACTCTGACGAGCGAGAGAACCTGGACGAAGAGATTGGCGCAGTCGAAGAAAAGATCCAGCTTATGACAGACCTCCTTCGACCAGTTAGGCACGGCGCAGCATCGAAGATCGAGGGTCTCACTGATGGAGAGACTGGCCTCTGGATTCCCCGCGCTTACGGTGTCATGGGGCGGGATGCGAGCCTAACGCCCCTATGGAAAGAATGGCTGAAGGCGATCGTCGTGCCAATGACGAATGGCGCTATCTTGCGAGTTCCTCCCAGCTCACCACGAGTGGGCATGTGGCAGCCTCTTGAACGCTACGTCGTCAACCTCTGCGCCGAGGCTCTTAGTCCGATCACCTCGATTACACAAGTTGAATTGGCCGTACGCGAACTTCGAATGTACGCCCGCAAAGAGGCCTTGAACGAGCTTCCTGGCTCCCGCAACATAGACATCTATGCCCTCTTCCGTTGCCTCTCGATACCGAACATCATGACGCTCTTCGAATACGTACTCTCTGAGGCCAGGATCATCCTTCTCTCATCTCACACAGCTATGCTCCACCTAGCAAGTATGGCGATCACCAACCTTATCTACCCATTCCAGTGGTGCGGCGTCTTTATTCCCGTTCTGCCAGCACGTCTTGTGCAGACGATCGAGGCGCCATGCCCTTATATTGTAGGCATCGAGCGACGCTACGAACCCACCGATTACCCAGATGACGACTTCGTCCTGATCGACCTCGACCAGAATTCGATCGTTTCTAACGGACCGGCCCCACCTCCGCTACCTCGCCAGCAGCGTCGCAAGCTTCAATCCCTCCTTCAGCATTCCGCGCCGCACCACCAGCGCTATGGCGTCCCTACTGGGCCTCCAGCATACGCCGTCGAGGCATTCCCATACGACACCTTCTGTTCCGAGAACCCGAGTGTTTTCACGCCAAGGGCACATCCTTCAACTGTACAGACGTACGTGGGCCTGAACTCCACATCGTTCGGCACAGTCACTGGCCCAGCCAGTGGAAGGCCCCTGATCCACAATGCATTCCTCCAGTCGAGTGCCCATAGCCGCGGCAGCGACAGACCATCCACGTCTTCCACGGTTAGGACCTTCTCGAACTCTCCACCTTCGCCGAAGGTCTCTCCTGTGTCGACGGTCTTTCCGCCTATGCCTAGCACCCCAATCTCACGCAGCGATTCAGGCTACGCGCTACAAGCAGGCTTGCGCGAGAAGCGCTCAGCCCATTTCGACGCTCAATCGCGGCGCAGCTCTTCGGTAAGTCTTACAACTCAGCTTTCTGCTCGATTTAGTAGCGTATTGACGGTCTTGGTTAGTTTGGTTTCGAAAAGGTACCGCCCATGAGGAGACCCAGCCAGCCGATGCTAGGTCATGCGCCCAGCGCCTCAACATCGTCATTGAGTCAGGAGCTGCGAGCAGGATCTTCTTACGCGCCGTCTGTTTACGCTCAATCCACTCTGGCGGCGTCGACGATCATGCCCGGCATGGCGATGCAGCCAGTGCGGAACACCGCAACCGTGCAATGGCAAGAAGGCCACTGCTTGCAGTGGAGGCCTCACGAAGACAAGGCGACATGTTCGATCTGTGAAGAGAAGTCGGATGAGGGGCTTTATCGTTGCTCTGGTAAGTTTCAGATCACCCCCTATTATAGCTCCCGCTGACCCCACACAGGCTGCACCACACATGCCCACGCCAGATGCGCCTCCTCGATTTGCATTGTCTGCCCTACGGCTTTCCGTCCCGACCAAGTGCGTGCATCGTTCGTACGATGCTTCGCCAGCCTGCTATACACGTATCGCCGCTATCTTGTCCCGGCCTCCGGTGACCGCAAGAAGTCTGGCATGCACTACCAGTTCAAGATGGAGGAGTTCATGAAGAACCAGCCTGCCGAGAACGTGGCATATTTGACTTCGTTGCAGCAAACCCAGGCCTTCAACGAATTCATCCACGAACGTGAGAGCACCTCCGGCGACGATCCTAAGATCAAGCTGTTCGACGAGGTCATCCTTGCGAAGAAGAACCGCGGTGCATCCTCATACTTCTACAAGACCAAGGCCGATTTCCTCTCCGATACCAGCGATCACCTCTGGCGCACTGCGCACGCCAACCCCCCGACTTCTCGCTTCCCTGGCGACTACCGATCGGTTGTCAGCCGGATCCCCGCGAAGCTCGACATCACACTCATGAAAGAACCGCGCGTCATCCAGGGCGTTCCTCGACCACAGAACGCCAAAGCACGACGAAAGCCAATTCCCTCTATGCTATCGAACGGTGTACCTGCATCATGATCACCCACCCAACCGACGCCTCTTTGACGATGAACCGACCGACCACCAAAGCTTACGCCGCCACTTACCTCTCTACCGTCACTCTATCTTCCTTTTGCTTATGCTTGTACAATATCAGCGCTGGAGTTCTCGGCGCATCGACCACCTGTTGTGGTAGTCCGCATTGGCTGGGTTGGTTTCTGGATAAATCAATCTCTGAATCATCTGCATCTACGGTGGTTGGATGGGACCTTTGGGTCTTTTGGATATCCCTCACATACTGGAGAACCGAAAAAGGAGGCCTGCTCGAACTGCACGATATCACTTGTAATGTATCTTTTCGCACCCGCGCTTTTGGGCTCCGCTTGCAATATGCGGAGTTGCCTTTCTTGTAGTATACTGAGCTTGGGGAGGAGGCAGTCTGGCCTGAGATAGATAGTCAGTCGTTTCTGGATACCACAATGCAAAACAATAACAATCGGCTGTTCCTTCCCTCCACGTTTGTAATTTTGACTTTGTTTTGCGCTCTGCAAATCTCATGCAGGAACACGCCAATCAAATTCACGTTTCGCGGGCCGTTCCTGGCTAACAAGCTAGCGCTGAACGTGGACAAGCTTCACGAGTCGCGGCTGCCTCCTTGGCATGGGGATAACGGCGCCCCTATCAAGCCTCTCTGCTTCCTCGAACTCAACCGCCAACCCCAGACTTCTACAGTCATCGCTCTTTACGTCGCTCTCTGTTGTCGCTCTTTAGACTAATATTCTTACACGCTCACTATCACTACTACCGTCTTTACATCCCGAACCTGCAGACTCAATCGAACCACCGCACCCAAAACCTCAAAGCAACCACAAGTACCGCCAACATGCTCGCCAAGACCGTCTTCGCCGCTACCTTCTTCGCTCTCGCACAGTTCGCTGTTGCTTCACCCCCGGGCTGCCTCCTCGGTGCCGTCAACCAGTACACCGACCCTTCGGACCTCAAGACCGTCTGCCAGTCCAAGGACCTCACCACCCAGGTCGCCAAGTTCTGCGGTGATGACACAAAGGCGGCTCTGAGCGCTGTTGCAGACATCTGTAACGGCCAGGGCGTCAAAGTCTGTACGTACAATCATACCACGGATAACGAAGCATTGTTGAAGGGAAAGGAACAAATGCTAATACAACCACAGCGACCAACGTCCCTACCTCAACCGGTTCCGTCAAGCCCAGCGGCACTGGCGCTTCCGCTTCTGCATCCAGCACCGGCGGCCTCAACGTTGACACCTCCAACAACGGCACTCTTGCTACTGCGACTGGCTCAGCGCCTAAGCCCTCCGGCACTGGTGCCGCTGGTGCTACTGGCACATCTTCTGGCGGCCTTGCGGAGTCTACTGGCGCTGCTGGCAAGCTCGAGATTGGCCTCGCTGCTGCTGTCGCTGGTCT
Organism: Didymella glomerata; assembly: GCA_030271015.1. Classification (NCBI taxonomy): domain Eukaryota; kingdom Fungi; phylum Ascomycota; class Dothideomycetes; order Pleosporales; family Didymellaceae; genus Didymella; species Didymella glomerata. The sequence continues at coordinate 1,031,996 of JAJOHN010000009.1, forward strand.
CATGGCTTTCGCTTTGTAGAGAGGAGCGTCCGCAAGAGGTTGGTGGAAGATGGGGAAAGAGGGCTCAGCAGGCTGTAAGAAGAGACCGTTGCATATGCATATAACAAGTTGGAGCATCTGAATCGAACATGGGATTGACTACGTTTGCCGCAGTTTCGAGATGTGCATCACCAGAAGCTGATTTGCTTCGAAATCCGAAAATCCCCAACCAGCACAGGAAATTAGTAGGCAGTCAGTACCTTTGCGAGTGTGTCTTGCAACCTGATGAACCCTCTGGTGGCTACGATAAGTCTACTATAGCTGCGACTTGGTCGCAGGAAACGCGTCCTCTGGCTTTGCCAAGTGGCTGCTCAGAAGCTCAGAAGCTGCGGTACGGCGGTGGATGACGCTCTTCGACGACGTACATGGTCTCTTCGTGAGCTGTCCGGTCCTCGACACTCCTGTGCGCCCAGTCCCTCGGCGACCAGTGCGGCGAGTATGCGGTACGAACAAAGCCAGATACGAGCTCGAGATTTCTAGAAAAACAGGAGGTCACCAGTGCTGGTTTTTACGTGAGTTGCATACAACTAGACATTTTGTCGGTTGCAATGCTTTTGCTATTGTGCCTGCCTATGTCTGCAACGTGAGAGCATATCTCTTGCACGGCCGGGACTGATGCCTTTTCGCGCCGGGTCTCCTTGACGGTACGCTGTTTCTGGCTACTTTCGGTTGTCAGCCAAACTTACCTAGGTAATGTCCGGGATCATGGCGGCCACGAGCACGTGAGATTGGAAGGTGCGCAGGGTCCACACATGACGCACACGTTGTCTTGTCAAAACCATTACTCGCGATGCAGCCGAACTCAATCACCCCACATCCAATATCACGGAATATATATTGTTCATTTGATTCGTCCTTCATCAAATCAGCGGACAGATGGCCGAGCGGTTAAGGCGCTAGCTTCAGGTGCTAGTAGAGTAATCTGCGTGGGTTCGAATCCCACTCTGTTCATCATTCTTTTTGCTCTTACTGAGATCTTCCTTTGGTCTGGTCGTCGAGCCAGACGGTGGTGTTGATGATCAGCGTCCTTGGTCGCGACCTCCTTTTTGCGTTGGTGAGTGGCAGGCGCCTTCAGATTGACAGTCCAACGACAGGCGGGACCAAGTGAGCCCCAAAACTCATGCCATGATTTTTCAAAGTCGTCAGAGCTGCACCAAACACTGGGACATGGTTGAACCTTCAGGTTATACGCTCACGTTTGTCAACATGCTCACAAGTCTGACACTGTACGTACAGTATGTGCCGACGCTCAAGCCATCATCACCCTGGAGCCACTCAGTTCAACATTGCATTGCTGTTGTCTTGCCGTTTTTCTGAGTCCTTGCATTGGAATCAATGTTGGGTTGTGGCTTTCCTGCGCTCTTTCGCCGGTCGAAAATAGCGATGAACGCTCCCCAAATTTCTTCGCTAATTGTAGATACATAACGATGCAGACTATGCAAGAACCCCGAGCTACTGTATAAGTGGCCAGGCCGCTCAAAGTATAACGTGTTGTAGGCTTTCATGAAGGGCTTCGACTCGATGTTGATTTGTCGGCAGACTCGAGGCAGGTATAGGTCCCTGCGGCGCCACCTCGAGCGTAAGCTCAGACAGGCTGCATCGAGTGTGAAGCGCCAGATGATAGCCCGTATCTCGGGAGATAGGAGCAGCATCGGTGAGTCTCTCTGACTTTTCAGAGTGATTGGGAACAACCTCAGACATATCGGGGAAGGGGTTTAAGAGTCTTCTACGCATCCCTTATGCGCGGATACGCCCATGGCAGCTACAGTGATGTTGCTGTTACACCTCAAATCTTTTTGCGCGAGAGATCGAGAGTCAACAAGAAATATTCACGCCGCCCAATGCTCGTGGTATCAAATAGTCTATGCAAGCACGCTCCGAATTCCAGCCTTTTGCCCGATGGCGGGCGTTCACTTCTTCGTGCGCTCAACCTGCAATCTCACTAGCTTGTCCATATTCTTTAACCAGCTCTCTGCAAAGACACGATCAGTAAACCGCTCTGCAGACCTCCTTGCTCGTTGTCTCATGGCTAGGGTCTCTTCGGGCGACAGCGTCAGCGCTTTGTGGAATCCTTCTGCGTATTCATCTGCAGTAGTAGCGTGGAAACCTGTGTTCGTTGAGCTCACACGTCAAGATGATAGCGTACTCAAGAGACTTACCGGTAGGCTTTCCGTCGACATCAATGACGATGTCAATCTTCGGACCTCCAGAGTCGTTGACGACCGAAACTAAACCCGCAGCCTGGTACTCGACAACGCCTATGCCAAAGTGCTCGTTCCACATGCCGTTTACGCCAACACTGGCTCTGCCCATCCACTCCAGCATCTGCGGCCACGGCGCTTCACAGAGGAACTCGACGTTCTCCTTCATATGGAGCTCGTGAGCAAGCAAACGCAGCTTGTATACGCTCTTCTCGTCGATGGAGTCGCGCACTGAGCCTATCAGGATGAGCTGTGGTTTCTCGTTGGGGTATGCTGGAAGCTTGGGGTTCGAGTGCAAGAACTTTGCGAATGCTTCCAAGATGAGTTCGTGGTTCTTCTCCGGTCGAAATTGTGCGATATAAACCAGATATGGTCCTCGCTTCTTCTCACTGGCCTGCGAGACCTCGACTGCCTCAGTGACCTCCTCAACAGCAACGGGTGGGAAGACGACATCGATGTCGTTTTCAGTGGTGCTGTTGCGCTTGTTGCGAGAAGGACCCCAGAGTGAGCTGACGTGTCCTTGTGTCCAAGTCGAATTGGTCATCACTACATCGATAGTGCTGCCCACCTTGCTGTATAGCCTTGCAAACAGCTGCCAGTACTTCTGCTTGGCAGCGCCACGGTAGCCTTTCCCTGCACCGGCGTTGACGCCCTGTCCTCCAACTTGTAGTGAGTCCAGCATGTCGGTGGAGATGGTTGGGTAATGAACGTATGCGCCAGTGGGTACGTCAGGGAAAAAGAGCGCGGATAGAGCGAGGGCGAAGGCGTAGCCCATCGTGTCGACGAAAATATCCGGTACGAGTAGAGAGAACGCATCGTAGGCCAACACTATCGAGCCCAGTGACTGACCCAGCAGTGTGAAGCGCGGCCACGTGCTGGCGAGGACCCAGTGGCGTGTCGTGAGGTAGAGAAAGTGGACTGTCGGCGGGTGGAGGTGGATGTTGAAGCGAGTCTTGACACGCTTGAGGATTGCAGCCTTGTTGACATCGTGGTCGCCGGTGTAGACAACGCAGGTGGCCTTGGGCCAGCGCTTCTGTGTTGCGCGAATGGCTGCCCAGAGGACTCGTTCGCCGCCGCCGCCCGCATTACTGGAGAGACAGTCAGCGTCTACAAATGGGTGCTTAGAGTAATCCGTACCAGAACGGGTGGAAGAAGCCAACAATGCCCTCCCACTGCGTGTCTTGCTTGCTGCCTACTCGGCCATCTGTAGCCACGGACGCAATTTTCTCCCAGTCCTCGACCTCGGCATGCTCGGCTTCGTAGCTCTTGGACTCAGTGGCTACTCGTGCCAGTAGCAGTTCTCGTCTCGTCCGGCACGACCGGCGGAGGTGGTGTCCCGCTTGCTGACCGAGGAAGCGCACAATTTGAGGAAAGAATACGACTGAGACCAGGACGGAAAGCAGCAGCGAGAGGAAGACAAAGAGAAGAGCCATGACGAGCAGCTCAAGCTCTTGTGTCGCAGTGCAGAAAGGAAGCAGAGCGCGGCATGCAAGGAAGATGGACACGAATACGACAGGTGGGATGACGCGCCGGTGGACCCTGACTTGCTGACTTGGAGCTCGTGCGCACTCCCGCGGCCAAACTTCGAAAGCGCGACGAGCCCCGGAAAGCACCACCATCATGGCTTCGAGGCTTCTGCTGCGGCGGCCAGCGCGCCAATTGCTCGCCCGAAGTACCGCTGCGCCCAATGCAATCTCTCCACGCCCATCGACACGCGCCTTCCATGCCTCTGCACCGCGACGAGCTGCCGGCCTCGATGCCATCCTCTACCTGCCACACGAGATGATGAGCTTGATCCACACCCAAGTTCCGTGGTATGCCGCCATCCCACTCTCGGCCTTTCTTCTCCGCGCAGCACTTGTTACCAGCTTTGGAACATGGGCACGCTCGCTCATGGCACGCTACCTCGGCCTGCAACCGCTCCGTCAGGCACTTGCACGCACGAAGCGTGACGAGGTTCTCAAAGAGATGCACAAGCATGGCGGAGCTCGATCGCCAAAAGAAGCCCAAACCAGGACCATGGCGGGAGTCAAGAAAATGGTCAATGAGCTGGATAGCCGGTGGAGAGTCACGCTCAAGGGCCAGGTTGGGTGGACTTTGATCCAAATTCCCATCTTCTTTGGTATGGCCGAGGTCATCAGGAAGATGTGCGGTGCAAGAGACGGACTTCTGGCTCTGGCTGCTTCGTCCATCCGGGGAATAAAAGATTGGGTAACGGGCGGCAGCCAGGCTGCGACTGATGCAGGCGCGTCAAGCGGTGCCTTGGAAGCTTCTGACGCCCTCGCAGCTCCCGACGCACTCTCAATCGCTGGTGCACTCAACAATACGACCGCCGCCAGCAATGTCGATGGCTTGTCTACCTTGGCTTCGAGTCCCTTCTTCGAGCCATCACTCGCAACCGAAGGCATGCTGTGGTTCCCCAACTTGATCGCGCCCGACCCTTTCCTGCCCTTTATCGTCTCTGGTCTCATGTTCTCGAACATCTACTTCAGCAAGAATGCGCCTACGAGCGACAAGAACTGGCCGAACCTTATTCGCAGGGTGCTTCTCGGTGTCTCTTTGCTGATCGGTCCACTGTGCCAGAATCTGCCTGCTGGGCTGATGCTCTACTGGGCTGGAAGCACAACGTCAGTCATGGTTTGGAACAAGTGGCTTGATTGGAAGTACCCAGCGCCTCTGGATTTCACAGCCTGCAAAAGACCCCTCCAGTTGCCGCCAACCACGAAGACGAAAGCCGCAGTCAGAAGAATATGAGAGCCTTTGCGGATCAACAAACCGAGACAACCCCAAACCAGTCATGCAAGAACAGTAACAAGGAATCATCTTCAAAACCAGGCGACAGTCCTTCGCGTCTTTGATAGACATCATCTCAGGCAGGTCTACTGTAGCTATCATGTCCTTGTTGGTGACTCGCACTTTCAACTGTTTCTGGATCTCGTTACAGAATAGCTTCCAAGACAGGTTCTGTGCCTACCAGCGGGTGCTGTGATAGTCGGCAGGAAGAATATTGACGGGGTCTATGGAAACCCGCCTACCGTCATCGAGATAGATGATGTTGGAGCTGGACCTGAAGCGTGGAGCGCACTCGTTCGCGATGCCCATGGCTGCCACGATCGCGTTATTGCCGTCACGAATAGGAGACTGCCGACGACCAGCGCGCTCAGGGCGGCCTTGTTCGCTTTCGATGTTGGTTCGACATTGTTGATGCGACATTTCGACGGAAGCGGTGCGATTTGGGCTGAATTAGGCAAAGTGTGGTCGAGAGTAGAAGGTGTTGGCCGTGCTGCAGTGGACAAGTTCTCGCGGGCGGCGGCCACGCTCGCGTCGCGCGTGAAAGCCTGCGTATGCAGAAGCTATAATATCTTCCGCTGTTCGCTCCTTTGCTCGATAGTCTTGTGAAAATACTGCCGCAGTGGTATATTGCTCGGCCACACAGTCCCAAATGCTGTGGCAAACGCAATATGTGCATGTCAAAATTCCTGACGAGAGAAAGGCTGCTAGGCAACAAACGATCGTTGATTTCTACCCATAAGGAACTCTTGCGCCGCCATCACCCTCCGTCCACCATAATCACACTCACTCAAAGAAGGAAGGAGCCAGGGAGAAAGCCCATCTGCATCGCGCCGGCAACAGCGGCCGCAGTAAGTGCCCCAGCCGTCCCAACAGCCACAACTCCACGCCATCCACGTGCCGGCAACTGCTGCATGACCTGCGGCTGAGGCTCAGACGCAGGCTCAGGTTCAACAACAACATCCCCTTCCAGCAGTCGAAATGCACAGTGCTTCAAACCTGCATCATGGCTCACCTGTAACGCCACATACCAATCCCTCGGCTCTTTGATCTCATAAAGCTGGGGCTGCCCGACTTGAGCCAGCAACAGCTTATCCCTTAGCGTGGTGTTGAGCTTCTGCTCGGCCAGTCGGACGAAGGAGTCCCAGGACAGGTTCTCCGCGGTCCAGTGCGTGCCGTAGTGCTGCGCTGGTAGAATCTGGAGAGGTATCATGGCGGCGAAATTGTCGCGGTAGTCTACGCGAATGTGTCCGGGGATGAAGCAGGATTCGATGGCTGGTGTGCGACGTGCAGCAGGGCCTGGTGTGGCTACATTGTCTGTTCCATTGGTGTGGCTGTGGAGAGCTGGAGTGTAGGTGGCCATGCCGTGGTGCGGGCTGTCATTCATGCTGTTGTGAGGTGAAGATCCAAAATAGGTGTCCGGTGTGGTTGACTCGTTCACGTTGCCGCGCATTGCAAAATCTAAGAGGGACGAAGACATCGAGAGATCACTTTGCAGTGCCAGCAGTTGCGTTTCCAGTCGGTATGGTGGCAATGGTGGGCAGCTGAGACGTGCCGACTGTTGCTCTTATAGCCTTGAGCCAACAATGTCTCAGTGTGAAGCAAGCACCGATCATGCTCGCCAGCTTTCTAGCAGTTGCCGTACTCTTTCGCCTTCTTTCATGTCTCGCTGTGAAGATGCTAGTTGAACAATTCGAAATGGATTGACATTCTCGAAGCAAACTGCTCCGTCCTTTGAATGGCTCCGGTGATTTGTCTACTCCACGTTCTCACGACAAGGAAGCGACAGTCATATGATTGCTGTTTGTCCATGCTGGCCTTGAGACCAGTGTCTCACGATTGCTAGCACATGTACGTACTGAGCAGTAACAAGTATCGATACTAATGAACTCGTCACTCACCGAATTGGCCAGAAGTGTGCGTGAGCATTCGTTTATCTGTAGCGATACGTAGTCACATTCCAAAATTTACATGAGCAGGAACGTCTATGATCCGACTTACTCAGCCAGGCGCTGTAGTCTCCGCAGCGATCTTGCAATGAATATTACCACGAGGAGACAAGACAATCGATAGCCTCACTCGGCGGTACTAGTAGACTCAGCGTCTCCGAGAACGGATGGTAACGTGTGCGTTCCATCGTTTGGTCGTGGTACGCTATATTTGAATAGGCGAGTCCGTCAATGTCTGGTAACGTGCGTTGAGGAAGTGACAACTGTGGTTGCAGCCTTTAACTCGACCACAGTACGACTCACAGTCAACTTATTCATGTCGACTTTTCGAACTTGGGCTGTGTTTGTGTGTCAGTTGTGCTGCTGGAGGATGCATCGATGTTTCAGCTGAAATTTGCATTGCAAATTGATGACTGTCGCGTCTGGAACTGGTTGAGGCGTAAGTGAGCCATCCTACAGATTGCTTTATTGAGTGGCTCTTTCGATGGCAATTGACCGGAATAGCATGGCAGGGTCTGATCCAGATGTGTTCCAGCAGCTGAAATGACTGTGAATGGCAGGAGCAATAATTCAGCAAAAGTGTATGTACTGTAATGTAGTGCTGGCCTATGTAGGGGATTGCCATTGCTACGGCCACCAAATGTACTTGAAGAGCCGTCAATATCTTCATGGAAGGATGGGTGCAAGGCTTGAAGTGTTGCACCTGAGACTCCACTGCCAGTTCCGCTCTTGCCTTACAACTTCCGTATGATCCTTGCCTAATTGATCTCAACCATCAATGTCGCTTCCCCATCATCCCTGAGCTTCAATTCATAGTACCCACAGTGCTTCGGCGCAGGTCCTTTTCGTGATGTTGCAAGTCGTTCAAGCGAACTTTGGCATTCTGCAATTGGGAGAGTGAGAATTCCCACTGCGCAACTTCTGGCCGTCTACTCTGCCTAATGGGTGACATTTCTTAAACGTGAGCCAAGATTCGAGTGTCTCCATGTAAACATCTGACGAGTATGCCAATAGTACTAGCCTTCCATGGTGTTCTACTAGGGGCTCGTGTCATTGCGAGGATTGTCCTGATCAAGTCCTGTTCATTGTTCCAGCAGACAGTTGAGCTATGTTTCCAGGTTTCTGTGAAGAGCAATTCTTCGCAACGCGCACATTTCCACAGTTCAGTATCGGACTAAAATTATCTATAGATCAGAGCCGGGTTAGCGATTGGCTTCCTGTAGACATATCTCTTGGGCCGTCGCTATTCTGCTGACGTTCCCATGGAACTCCCCATTGGAGAGACTTCAGGAAAGGCTTCAACTATGGTCGAGTCGAAATCGGTACTCAACGCACAATTGCGAGGAACCTGTCTCGCACCGCGAAAAGTTCTTAAAGGCAAGTCTCAGCCTGCCTTCTCTCCTCTTTCCTTCCATCTCACAACACCACCGACTATCCATTTTTATCACTGTCGATACTAGCTTCAGCAGCCATCATTGACTACCATCAACACCATTCAAGCCGCTCTTAATATCATCTTGAAGTTAATAAGATGGTTCTCGCCACAGTCACTATATGCTAACATCTGCTAGCAAGATGGCTCCTTCCCAGTTGGCTCTGTCATTTGTCCCTCCTCTCATCTCCAATTCTCGCCGCCCTGCCACCACCTCTCCTCCTCTCCGGGGTCGCGCTTCAATGACCCTCACTCCTCCTCGCCCTACCAGCTCCTCGCCACCCTATCGGGGGCTAGCTTCCGCCAATTGGCGAACTGGTACCCCCCTTGGTCCTCCTCCAGGTCCCGAGTGCATCGTCGGCCGGGTGGTCAAGCTCCCCGAGAAGTCCGAGGTTCCGGCCACCAGCCGCGCCCACCAGCAGCTGGATCTCCATGGCCAACCATGGAACCACCCCGTCGTCATTACCGGGGGGAGCAAGGACCCTTTGGGGGAGCAACTCGTCACGTTCCGGATTTGCGCGAGCTTTGGTGGTCAGGGTCTCAACGTCAAGAAGGCGTACCACCATCACTACTTTGTGGTGGCCGACGAGACCACCTTAGTCTCGGGCAGGTTCTCGAAGGGAGACAACACCCACGTCAACTGCTCCCCCGGGCAAGAATTCACAATCGAATTCAAATATCTCCAACTCTGGACAGGAACCATCCAGTTCTCGAAAGAAGCAATGGATTCATTCAACATGAACAAGCCCGGGCCCCGTCCACGCCGTGACAGTGGCTATGGTGGCTACTGAGCGTCACGGTCCGCTCGTGGTTTCTTCTCCAGAGTGCTTGAACTCGATGGCCGCCGCCGGACGCCCACTACACGCCCACCACTCTCCGTCTTCACCTCTCGAAAGTTGTCCGTCACCTAAAAACGGTCTACTCAGATACGGTAGCTCACAGCCCGGTCGTTCTCGTCATCCTCACTTTTCTCGAGCGTTGTCCGTCAACGTAAAACGGTCCGTAGGCAACCACGTCAGAATCCCGCAGGCAGCGCGTGAGAATCCATCAGGTTCGGTCCTTCGCAGGGCAGCCGTTCCTTCTCACGTAAATAGACAAGAGCACCCAAAGAAGGTGACTGCATTTCTTTTAGCGAGGTGGTCGATCGGTGGTAAGCATTCTCCGCGACTCGCGTCAATAGCCACCGAGCGATCGTGCTGGTGTTGGAGATGGGCGTGCTTTGCAAGGTGTTGCTATCTGCTTGCTGCTGAGTTTGGGCGATTCTGCGGAGGGTCTTCAAGGGGGTGGGATGGTAGGCGGCATGAAAGTATCCTTCGTGGTTCACATCGTTATCCATGCCTAGTGTGTTGGGGAAAGGCGGGTTCTGCAAGGTGCTAGCCAGGGCGGTGGCTCGATGGGCGGGGGTTCTAATAGATACAGATTTGGTCTCGGCGCAAGCTGGGCCCTGGGTGTAAGTCCCACTTCAGAAGGAGCTTCTACCTTTGCGTGGTTCTGAGGTTAAGTACGCATTAAGCGGAAACCAATTTCCCCCTAATGCTTTCGTGATGTTGAAATGCCGTGATGAACGGAGTCTTGATGCCCTGAACTTCAATCATACTGACCTGATACGTTGCTGTCAGAAGAGCCAGCTCATGACCATAGTTGTCAAAGACGAAAGAGCACATGTGCACGATACATCTTCATCGGTTGATAGTACACTGAAAACAAGATCAAGGTATATAATTCACGGATCAATATGCGCTCATATGGCTTTGACAAGCATTTGTGATGATGATGATGGGGGGTGTCGCCGAAGTGCACGAGTGCACGAGTGCACGATGAGTGAAGTGCATCGATTACGTCAGCCCGAAGCGAAGAGCGACTCCACGAGTAATAGCTTGCTTCCTTTCTGCAACAATACCATCTTGTGCGGAATAAGGGCCGTCTTTACTGAGCTCATATATGTCATTATCATTAGGTATCTACTCGAGGCCATATCTCAGCTAGGCCTCAAGACAACTTCGCCAACCAATATTACCACGTTCTTGAAGAACCTCCTCCACTCAAGAGGATCTCCACTGGCCTTGACGAACCTCACTTCGCAGTATGCGATGCTGTCATACACCGCTCTCTCTATCACGATGTGTCCGTTCAAGCCCTGTCGCCGCCCATCGGCCATCTTGACTCTGACGCTAGCACTCTCGTCCAGTTCGCATTGCGCAATCTGACTTTCGGTGAAAAGTGGTGGGGGGACGCCGAGTCGATGCAAAGCCTCAAGTATAAGGGGGATCAGGAATGACATAGCGTGTGGCGATATGAAGCGCGCGAGCGAGTACGAAGGTATGACATCGGCGAACTTCCGTGCCATCTGAGTGAGTGTGAGGGGCACCTGTGGTGTTGAGCTGAACTGGGCCATTCCAGGATCCTGGGACAGCAAGTCCTGTGTCGATGGTGGAAGCTGTGACATGATTGGAGTCGAGCTGACATTCTGCGACTGGTAGACCGGACGGTGATTGTTACCCATGGGCTGAGAAGCTGACACACCGTCATGTGAAGCTAGTCGAGGTGGGCGCTCCCAGTCAAAGACAGACTCGCCTGCGGGTGTCTCGGGTTGTGTGGAGGATAACATATGTACTGCGTTTGCTGCATTCGCCCTCGATCGCTTAGGAGATGTGTCGACGTCCATGGCGTCCTCGTCTTGTGAGAAACCTCTCTGGGACTGCGTAGGCCCGCGAGCGAAATCGATGCGGAGCTGTGACAGCATTTGTGTAGCCATACCAACAGGATTGGCATTGGTACCGCTGGGCGATAGGTATTTATTCGGCTTCCTGAACCAAGGATGCCTTCGAACATCGTCGAGCGTGAATCGTGAATCTGAATCGAGCTTCAACATTCCTCGAAGCAACGATGTGACCTCTGGAGGAATTGCCTCCCAGAGTTCATCTGTTGTGTGTCCGTTTGTCTCAACGTACTCCTTGAACTCCTCGCTGCGCATCGTAGGCTCGTCCCATGGCGTGTTACCGGCCAGCAGTACGAACAATACAACACCGCAGCTCCAGATGTCGCAGACATTGGCGTGGTAGCCAACATCCAGCATATCTGCCCTCTTGCTCCTTCTCCCGCTAACGATCTCGGGAGCAATGTATGGCGGTGAGCCGCATACGGTATTGCATAGCCGTGCTTTGCCGTCCTTCTTGAAGAGGGCTGCAAGCCCAAAGTCGCTAAGCTTGAGGTCTCCCTCGGCGCTCAGTAACACGTTCTCAGGCTTGATGTCGCGGTGTGCAATGCCTTTCGAGTGCATGTATCCAACAGCGTTCATCAGCTGAGAGAAGTAGAAATGTGCAATGTCTTCTCCCACGCCCTCGTCTGCCTCGATCTTGTCAAACAGATCACCACCATCTGCGAGCTCCATCGCTATCCACGTCCATAATGCATCTTCGCCGGAGCCGAGGAGGTGAACGATGTTCTGGTGTTTGCCGAGGTGTTGGTGCAAGACTATCTCCATCTTGATCTGCTTCGGCGAGAGGCGACCCTGTTTGAATGCATGTTCTTTGTTTATGAACTTGATCGCGATGACGGGCTTCGGCTTATCGTGGGGCACAGCTTTGCGTATGCTGTAAAAAGTCAGTCAGTATATCTCTTTCAAGCTGGTGGGATCGAACTAACGATGCATAGGCGCCCTGCCCTATTGTCTTACTGACGAGCCGGAAGGGTAGGTTCGAGGGTAAAGGAGCGACTTGACTCTGTAATTGATGTCAGTATTCCTGCCATGACATAATCCTCGACAATCAGGTATTGTGCTTCGATTTCGAGATTGCGGTGAACAGGTCCCAAATCAATGCGCGGGCAATGTGGGCCCAGGAAGTAGACAGAGGCTTCTTACCCCAGGTGGAGGGCCCATTGTGGCTGCACGTATCCAAAAAGGCAATCAACGATATACAAGGAGTGTCGTGTAGAGCAAAAACGAAAAGAGTGTGATGGCAGGCAATGATCCTGCTTTCGCGTCTGCCTGGTTGTCAAGCTCAACGCGTTGCCCAAACAAAGACAAAAGCTCTGACTCAGGCGCGCCTTCCTCGCGTATCGCGCCTTTCTTATCGCGAGGTCACGTGGTGCTCACGAAGCCATCACGAGCACATGTTCGGTGAAAACTCCGAGGTACAATAGTACATCTGACAGCTTCTCTACCAAGCGGCAACCTTAATGCCTTTTCTTCGCTTCACCTTCTTACAACAACAGTAAGATCCCCAGCAATATAGGTTCTACCGGAACCTTGATGGAGATCGTACGATGTTATGCACAAGTTCCCTTTACTCAAAGAAGCAATCTTTCGTCCTCAACAATCATCTACAGTCGATCTGAATGCGAAGCAAAGGTTATGTCGCTTATTTCGCTTCTTCCATACATCTGGCGTTTGACGCTTCTCAAAGGGAGTCATCAGTGGGGTGCAAGCACGCGGGCAGCCGTGTAGTTCAAAGCTTGATTAGCCTAGGTACTGTTCCCGTCGATGCAAAATCTTTAAACCTGAGAACCGATGGACATGTTCACAGATGCTACGAGCGGTCCGTCGAGACTTCGTATATGCAAGTCAACTCATGTTTTGTATTAGCAAGCAGGTACTTTTTGGTATCCAATTGCAACACCACGTATTGTACTCCATGAACTGCTGTATATCAGGTACATGTCGGACCGTCCATCCAGAGCATTTCGCAGACATAGTTACCATTTAAACCTCCGGGACTTTTCTGCCAACCAGCCCCTCCATGCTTCCCGCAAACTCTAAGTCCACATTCAATCAGGCCACCTCGGAACAAGCAACGCATGTGCATGTTTGCCACGAGTTGCGGACGCCGGCCAGCCACGCCGCTTCATCTGCAAACTCTATCTACGAACCTTATCGTGTAACCTGCAGAGCTGCGGTGGATTTCGGTAAAAAAAAAATACTTCTGCACTACGTACTTGGCAGTTCACACGTGCTAATCCCCTGACACGATGCGTGGCTACCTCGAAAGGGAAGCCTCGATTGTCTCTTTCCGAACAGGTAGATTTCCCGAACGGTGCATGACTTTCGTATCAGGGAGCCGACGCTGCTAGGTGGTGTTGAGTGCCCACTCCAGTCTCCGCGGGGTACTGAATGGCTTGAAATGAGCGGCCCAGATGCTTCAGGCATGATGAAATGCACTATGGATGGTGCAGCAATGCAAATGATACTGTAGTGATGGACCCTTTGACCGAACGCTGTGTCCGTGTCAGCTTCAGCATAGAAGATCGTCTTCGACTGCGCAGTCAACATTGAAGGTTGGACGTCGAAAGACTCGGCGCGTAATAAACGATCACTATCATGCCGCCTTAAGCAACCCACAAAGCAGGACGAACAGCGACTGAACGCAGGAACAGCTGGTACAACCCCAGTCTTTCCCCGCGATCTTATGACGATGTTCCCGCAATCCTTCCGCGGACCGTTGTATCCTCGCATCACCAAACCATCCGTGAACACCCACCATCACGACCCCCAACCTCCCTCCTGACCCCTTCGCACATGATCAATTCGAGCACCCATTTGCACATGCTTCGAGACGAAGAACTCTCTTCGCACATCGGACTCGGACCCATAAAGCCGACAATGTACGAAACACAAATCTGCCTATGTCCGGCGGTTTCCGCACCACTCTGATGATGCGGAGTGAACTCCTGGAGCCCTACTTCCTCGCTCCGTCTAGCGAAGCATTAGCATGGCACTTCTGCAGACGAAAGTTTTGACAGCAGGCGCACCACCAGGGTTCAGCATCGTTCGCAATTCTGCTTGACTAGCTCACGATCTATTCAGTGAAGGTTCGCCGGGGACCACTCAGGAACCGGGCGCGCAGTCGGAGATGAGAATATCCCTGGACGCAGGTGAGCGCAATGCTGAGTTGGGCCGGCATGCAGCTCACAGCGCGCTGCAAGGCTGTTGCTCGTGTTTGTCGGCGGTACTGTGTAAGCGAGGCAAGCACAACGCTGTCGCGAAGTTTATGTGAAGGACGACGGACCGACGTCTTGAAAGTTCGCGACTTTGCGCGCTATGTCGGTCCTGCGGCGGGCGTATCCATGGTGCATGCGTCGTATGTACTTCTTTTCTTGTGTTGGGTGCGCGTAGGTTCGTAGTGTGAACTTTCGCTCCGGCGAGAATGCCGTTTTCGACGTAGATCGCGGAGAAGCCTCGAACAACGTCAGAGATTACTACGAGACGCGTGAATGTTGAATAATGAAGCCATTCTCAAGTAACACTACGGGAATGCCGACGATAGACAGATAGACACGGTCAATACGATGCGGAAATCTGGACTGTAGTAAGTGGGGATGTTTGAGTAAGGACTTGCAAACGAAATGGAGAATACGCTGTCATGAATCTTTCTATTGAGCACCAAGGTACACGGACAAGTAGGTGCCAAGTGTCCTGTGATTAAGAGGTACAGCCGAGTGTACCAAATGCTATCTTTCCCTCGTTGGGAAGAAAGTGAATCTATGCCATCGCCATGGACATCCTCATGCACTGGCGATGGGCCAAAGCCAAAGCGTAAGCGTGCTGGGTATATCCTTCTGAGAGTCGTAGAGTCCACAATTGCCATCTATATGCCCCGTGTGGGCTCAAAGTAATCCGACAAGAATTGAGTGAGGTATCCAGAAGGTGCATTGCTTCCGCATAGCCAACTTTGGGAAATCGTCAAACTCAGGAAAGCCAAAATCCGCAGACTTGGCAAATGTTGTTGAGAAAGGTCGTGCGAGCATGGGAACCGGATAGTTAGGATGGCGGGTCAGAAAAACCTGCCGCAAATCCGGTGCCGAGGAAATTAGAAGGAACCAGTCGCCCGCCAAATGCTGATGTTTTTGTCCGATCCGGAAACGCCATAAGTCTATGAGAATGCACCGAGAAAGATGGGGAATAATGCATCGGTCCGAGGAACACGTCCAAGATGATGAAGCGAATCGTCAGGTGTTGAAGAAAATCGGTAGAGGCGTCGTAATCTTTCAGCGAGAGCCTGCAGGTAGAGCGGCGTAGGACGAGGCAGCTGCAGCATCGAGACCGCGGAGCTGAGGAGCGTACTTGGGGTGCTTGACGAATTTGGGCACAGAATCCTGTTGACTGTTAGTGGAAAGTCTTGCGAGATCGCAGTGAATTGACTTACGCTAGACATGAGCTTGAAGATCGAGTTCTGTGCCTTGTCGAAAAGTGTTGCAACCTCGTTAAGACTCTGTAACATGGCTGCGTCGTCACCAACAGCACGCGTCATCCTAGTGGCAAGCTGTGTGCGGAGACCGTGGTCAATGTTGAGCTCGTTGGGCGACCCAGGTGCCAGGAAGGCGTTGTAGAGACCGTAGGCGGCGGCAAGAGTTTCACGAATGGTCTCGACCTTGTTCTCGCCCTTATCGCTGATGGCGGCTCGGTACTGCCTGTTGAACTCCTGGACCTCAAGGTAGAAAGACAAGTTCTCCTCGCACATGGTCTCCTTGAGAAACTCGCGGTAGAGCAGACGCCAGGATGGATTGCGAATGATGACGTTGGTACGGTTGCTGTTCGAGTCACGAGCCATACCATCGCGAGTTTTTGCTGCGATGACTTCTCCACTTGAAGGGACTTCCTCAAGGCTCCAACCTGCGACACGCTCACCGTGTGGGGTAACGTAGTAGTGGACCTGCTTCACGGGCTGGAAGGTGTGCTCAGGGACACGAGGATCCACGGGGGCGATCAACTTGAGCTGCAAGAAGAGAGATCCTATCTCTATCGACTCGCGCGGGTCAACCATTGTGGTGCAGTCCATCAACCACTGAGCAGCGTTGCGGCCGTTGAAGGTGTACTCATACTGGCGGCTGGTGGTAGGTCGGTGCTTGACGAGCTTAACGCCAACGTCGCACTTTGAGAACTCGTGTATTGAGTCAGAGTCAGACTGGATCTCGTTGGCCGTAGTGCCAATGAAGCGGCGGAAGAGGATCTCGATGGTCTGTTCATCGTGGTGGAGCTTGTCGTTCTCTGTGTTACGCTCAAGGATGACTAGAAGATGAGGGTTGCGGTTAGACTCAATGACGGCCTTGACGTGGGCGGACTGGATTCCGTTGCGGGTGCAGAAGCGCTCCAGGATGTGGATACCCTTGGGGGTCAATTGCCAGACGGAGCTCTTGTTTGTGAAGTCAGTCTTTCCTTCCACGGACTCGATGAACTTGGCCTCAAGGAACTTCTGGCAGACGGAGCGAGCCATCTCTTTGGCCATAGAGAAGGTAGTGGTAGTCGTGGTTGTAACGACACGTGACGAGTCCTTGGGATCAGGCATGCGGTTAGACTGGGAGAACTTGAGGGATCCGAGGTTGGTGATGGCCTCATCTGAGGTGAAGGTGTAGTCGATCATCCTGAAGCGGACACGGTGGGGTGTGAGGGGGAGGGAGACCATGAGGGTAGAGAAGAGATCTTTGAAATCCTGTCATGACTATCAGCAATGGCTCAATGTAATCAACATGTGCAGCACAAGAAACGTGGGCGTCAGTGGTAGCGTGCTGGTCATCGTGGCTCCCACGTGGGACGCCAGGCTAGTCGAAAAATGTTTGGCTGCGGTGGTGCAGCGAACACTCGGGTTTATTGCCCTGACTGCCAGGTAATTTCCGGCAAATAGAAAAGGCTGCAGTGCAAGCAATTGCAGAAGATGACGTCCGGCGTGCAAGTGTTGCAGATTCCGAGGATTGCCAGACATTTCAGCCTATTCTAGTTGTTCTGCCCGGTAAGGTGACGTCTGTTTGACGGTGCTGGAAGACGAAGGAGACTCAGAAACACTCACCCTCGTGTACGGCCGCTCATCATCGGTCATACGCAGCAGTCTCGAGCTGGTCTGATGCATTTTGCCGGCTTGCGCTGCTTGCTGCAGACTCGTTGGTTCTGAAGTGTTTCCTGGCTCTTCTTCTCCACTACCGGAGCGGAGGCTGGCGGGAACAGACGGCTCGCGTGCGCTCGAGAGATCAAATGCGTGCTGCTCAGTGCGGCCACGTGCGAGTGAGGTCCTGGAAGACCGCGGAGCACCTGTCGAGAGGAAAGGGGATTCGGCGCGGGAAGGCGGGGCGGCGGCCGAGATGCTGCTGCCTCTGAAGTGGCCGGAGGTGACCCTGGTGAGCTCGCGGCTGCCCTTTCTGAGCAGAGGGAAGCGGGTGAAGGTCAGTCGCCGGCTAGTGCTGCGGGCGGCGGTGGAGGCAGGCTTGGTGGTTGCGGAGGCCTCAGATACAGCAGATAGGGCTTCGAGGTCAAATCGCAGCTGGGGTTCGTCGGTGATAGGGCCGGTGTCTGGCTGCTCGCCGGTGTGGGAGGAATTAGAGGAAGAGAGCGAGGCGGCGGAGACAGTCAGAGGCAGAAATGGAGTCGTCAAGGGCATTGCCGTTAGAGGCAGGATGGTCGCGGAGAGTCGTCGCAGACTGACGAAGGGCGAGAGAGTGGGTACTCTAGCAAGGATTCGCCGTCCGCTCGACAGTCCTGGGGGTCCGTGACCACAGTGTCTGTGTCTGCCACACCGCCCTCCTAAGACAGCTTAGAGGACGCCGGCCGTGGGCTAAAGCGCACGCAGTTCTGACAAAGGCACACGCCCGCTAGACCGCAGCGGCGCCCTAGTGCCAGCGCGAGACACATGGCGGCATGCACGCACACGCCCGTGGGAATAAGAAGGACTTGGCTATGGCGGCGCCCACGAGGCATCCCTGGCCATGCGTGCAGCGTGCACAGGGTGGAGCGCAGCCAGTCCAGCCGTCCCCTGTCTGGTCGTGAGACGTGTGCCGAGCGTGCTAACACGGCCGTGTCGACACAGGGGATGCATGACTCGCGAACTGGAATAGCGAGAGAATGGTACCTTGGGTGCTTCTCCAGATTGTGAGTATAGGGAGCGTGCAGGGCGAGACAGCAGAGCCAGTGATGCGCGTTGACAGCACTGTGATGCGGCAGGTCTCACATTCTGCAGCCAGACAGGAGGATGCGCGAGCCAGAAGCATGACGCCGCCGGCAGACCCGTCCGAGACATTCCATGGTACCAAGCGTGTACGTGGTACCACCGCAGCAGCAGCATCATCGTGTGCGTCCACCGGCCTGCTCGTTGCTGTCTCGTAACGCAGCAGGAGCCACTCCACAGAGATAAAGACCCTGAAAGAGGAATATCTGCGGACGACGGTGAGAGATCTGCGCGACTTCTTTGTCCTGGCCGCATTCATCATGCATGCAATAATGGTACGGCCAGTGGAATGCGTGCTCCTGCAATGGTCCTGATATTGCAAGACGTTTCCTCGCCCAGCGCGCAGACAGCTGTCCTTTTTGCACCCGCTGTCCAGAGCGGTCGTCTGTGCAACCGCCTCATCTCAAAGCAGGACAAAGCAGCCGGCGGGCTCGCACAGCAGCCTCTCCGGCCTCTCACACACCGCAACAACCAGATTTCAACTGCTGCAGCACCGTTTGCTCATCTCTGGACACGACCCGTTTTGGCGTAACGTTCCTGTGACGACCCATTCCAAGCATGCAGTCAGCGTTGTACAGCAACAGCCACCTGCCAATCGCAACGCTCCCACCCTGTGGAACGCACTCACGCCTCTGAGAGGCGCGGAGGATTGTGCTGATGCCGCAGAAACGTGGACGGCACGTTGCACCCTTGCTTCAGACACGAGCCTGGCTGTCATCGGTCGTCAGCAAAGCTGCTCATTGCTTTTTGCAGGAGATCTGAGATCGTTGACGTGAGTGCTCGTCCACAATGCTTGCAGCATTACACCATGCCGGCCGTCCCACCGTCATGAAAGCACATCAATCGCATTGGCTCTGCATTTGGCAGGTACAGCATTTGCAGATCGACTCTGACGGCGCAAGACGCGGAACCTTCTCTGTGGAGAGCAGCAGAATGTTTCTTCTAATGGAGCTTCAGCCCGCGCTTCCCACGTGTGCAACCCCACTACAAAAGGATTACGCTGTTGGGTGTGCGAGACATCTCAACCAAGCAAGCCCTTGGCTGGTGGCCCGCAACGCCAAATCCGCCAGACTGGACCCTTTAAGGCTTCGGTTGGCCATCACGGCCGTTTTCAGCACCCTCCGCGGAGGGCCTGGCATGTCACGACTCAGCACTTTCGGAGATGCGGTGACAGATGCCAAGGGCGATTACAATTGCTGTAACGATCAGCGGCCAGCCAACCCATGCTTCCCAGGAGGGAGGGTTTGCGCAAATGTCAAAGAACACCCTAAACGCGTTCAGGTCGACAAGTCTCACAACAGATCGGACTGCATTCCGCTGTGTGCAGACTGGCGTTCGGCCACGAGTTCGAAATCTCCGAGCAGTTGACGACACGTGCGATGGCTTGAAGAAAAGCAGCCACACGCTTGTGTTTCAGAGCACGGCAGCATTTCCGCCATTCTGCCGGGCGGCTTCGACTCCGGCCTATTTCTGCGTGCTCGATGGCGAAGCAAAATGAGGAGCCACTGCCATCGCGCTACTATCTCGAAGCCCAACGGAGAATGCCCTATTGTTCCTTCCCGTCGTCGAACGTCTTTCCAGAAGAACTTCGTCGCGGAAGTTGCGGACAACTGTATCCACAGGCGGACAGCGGGCAAGACCTTGCAAGTGCCATCATTGATGTTCGCCAAGACAATGCGGAATCTAGTGAGGTATGTCAGACGCTGGCAAGAGCGCCAAACCATCGACTTGTCTGCATCACGCTCCCCTTGCTCATTTGCCATCTCAAGCCTTCCAGAACGCCGGAACGTTCGAGCGACGCAAGAAGCTTCATCGCAGCGACCATCTTGGCTGCCGAGAGTAGATGCCGTCCGGCAGATATCATGCCATGATACGGCCGACGACCAAGGGAGATCATTCAACGCTCAAGGATTGCAACGACATCAGGCCATTCCACTGTAACAGCCCTATCGAAGTCGCCAGAGCGAGGATCACCCGTCTTTTCGGCAGAAAAACCCAGCCTGACACAGCGAGTCATGGGGAGGACCCCGAAGGCGCCAGGGGTACCAACACGTGGCAATCGATTCCTTCTGTCTAGCGGGCCGCTTTGCCCTGGCGTGAACGATGGTGCTCCAGTCGTGGGTTTCGTGCAACCCACGATGTCGCCCTTGCCTGTCGTCTAGAGGAGGCTGACATGAACGATGCATTCCTGCCACGCAGCGACTGGACACAGAGAGGCACTACTGCAGGCCGTCGCGTGGTTGACAGCGCTGCTCGTGTTTACCCGAGGATATTGGGATTCGATATGATGCTCACCAACGTGGCTTCGAAACTCATGCACGCCTCTTCATTTGTAGCTCGTTTCAACAAGGGCAGTGCGCATCACGCCGATATTGTGCGTGTCGCTCAAGAATTGCGTATCCCTTCGATTCCACCAATATTGCCGCCTGCTATGATTATCGTCGAGTCGCGTGCTGGGTGGGGCAGCTTTCGAGTACCGAGGACGCCCTCGAGTCAGGAATGTCGGTGAGACTTTTCTTGCTCAGAATTGTCGATTATGAAGAGACAGGGTAGCTATCACAGCCCTTGACCGGTCACGAGACGGCAGATTCTTCGTGGTAAAAGGCACCTGCGACTGCGGGGACCCTTTGCGCTGTGCACCGTCCTGAACCCGGTGTTGAGGCGGACAGCCGGAGGATGCATCGTTCCGGCTAGTGCTGCAAGGGGCGGTTATCGTCAACCACAGCAGTCCGCGGCGAACATCGGCACTGTGTTCTCGAACGCGTTGGCTGGAAGAGGCTTAAGGATCGGAAGATCGCACACGAGTTGTCGCAGCCACGATATGGGCGGCAGTTGGACTTGATCTCCAGCGACAAGTAGCGCGGCCCTCTTTCATGCCCTGCAAAAGGCAGGATTGTTTGTCGACTGACTCGGTGCCATAATTCCGAAGCTCATGCGAGCCACGCCTAATCGCGACACATCATTATGTAGACAGGCCCTTTGAAACTTTGTCGCGCGAAGCACCATATTGGGATCTTTGTCTTGACGACATTGTGTAACAAGAGCCAGGAGCCTAGAAGTAGGCATGCATGCTCTTATGTTGTGAACAGATATAGGCGAAGTTCGCGTACGGAGGGCACGGAGGACGTCGGTATGGCTCTGAGAGTGATCATCTGCAAGAGCTAGTTTTGGCGAGCTACTTTGGCTTCCAGCGAGGATGCTTACCTGCCTCATCCAGAAGCTTTTATGTAAAGAATTGGCTTTCTTGAGGGTCCTCAAGTCTTCCAAGCTGCGCTTGAACGCGGTAGGAGCCGTCTCTGGAGCTCTTCACGGCACCTGATTGCCCGCGGAAGCGCTCACTGGATTCTCAGAAGCTATTAGCCGTGCTCGAGGTCGAGCCTGGCGCTCACAATGTTCTATGTAGCACGACTCTTTCCTGGCGCTGGGGCGCGTAGCGTGTCGTTGGTGGAGAGCTCCGAGCTTCGGTACCTAGAAGCAGCTGCGGGACAAGGGGTAGATGAAAGGTCAGTAAGGGCTTACAGTATCTGTACCGGAAGAGATCCAGAAGGGACGCATCCCTCCGTGCTGGGCCACCTCGGAGCTGCTCCAGCTCGGACGCGTCAGCGAGAAAACGCTGCTCCCGCTGCTCCGCTGCTCGGCTGTGGGCGACACCAGCGTAGTGGTGGTAGGTGGCGATGATACCACCGAGCAGCAGGATGGTGACGGCGGCACCGAGGGCCCAGAGGAGGGCGTGCATTGGCGATTGGTGGAGGTGGTGCTGATGGCGTTGGCCATGGGCGCGTGGTGTTGTTGGTTTTGGTGTTGTGTAGGGAAGTGTTTGCGTGGACCACAGCAGGTTCCCCTTCAACTTCACCACGGGGTCAACACCCCTCCAACGATACCATCGATACCTGCGAGTCGGGCTGTGTTAGGTGGCCACCTCTGCCAGCGCCGGCATGATCGACTAGACCCCAACAGACGCATTGGACGGGCTTGAATCACCCGTACTGAGTTCAATTGATGCAGGCTTCTCCCCCAGACGACCGCCATGTCTTAGGGTTTTGGTCCCTCGCGGGCAATGAGCAGACCTGCACAGTACACAGAATTGATCACAGTGCTCCAGTCACTGTCCCGATTCTTCCGGAGAGCTGCGTGCACTGCTCCTATGCAGCACCCCAAATCAACACTGTGTAAAGAGAGAGAGAGGGGGGGGGGGGGGCTACAGCAAATTGAGCGTTCTTCTCAAACCCCTTCATTTGAAAGCACATTGTACGCTAGATCCACTGCCGCAGCCTCCGCATATTCTTCGCCATTGCCCTTTCCTGTCCATGCCTACTAAATTCTGCCCAACGCGGAGCTCCAGACCTCCAGGAAATCAGCTCATAGTAAAGACGCAAAGCCTGTCAGGCATGAAGCGCTCCTGCGTAAGAAGTCTCACCCTAGCAATCCAACGTAGTGCCTGACCAAACATGCACTCTGCGTGGTGGGCCGTGGCCCAGCTCACCCCAGAAAATCCTATAGCAACGATCACAATACACCACGCATGCTTGCAGCAGCCACCCGTAACGCTTTCCACTTTCGAAGATCTCGCGACCTCAGGCACGTTAGCCATACCTTCAACACCGACACTACAACATCATTCCTCACCAATCTTGCAAGGGTGCGCACCGCTCCTTCGTCATTCTCGCCGACCTCCGCTCCACCGCCCTCGAACACCACCGACCGATTTCCACTTAAGATCAAGCAATCCCCACTGCCGCTACTCCGGGTACTGAGACGGTTCCAGTGTGCAGCTTCAGGCGGCTGAGCGGCGCAGTCGCGGATACTCGCCCCTTACTCAACGCTAGAACAACCACGCCCTCGACCACGCCACCACGCCGACACTGCAAGCTCGCGCCGCGTCGCTCCGCTCGTGGTCCACAATGTGGTCCGCAATGTGGCTCGAAACGTGCGTGGGTCGGTCATATGCATCCGATCTGCTGGAATATGGGGCTGTTCCGGGGCCGTGGTTTGCATGACGAGGTGAGTCATGAGGGAACGGCTGCGCGCTCGCATAGTGTGGCACAGCGGCGGTAAGGTCAATTATGTACCGTCGTGAGTCTGGGGCTACATGTGCTGTGACGGTTGCCATGTGCGATGTCGGGCGGCTTGGAGGCTGTGAAATGATGTGATGTGACGTGATGGACTGTGACATCTGCTAAATCAGGACTGACTTCCTTTTGAGGAACGTCTTGGGCAAGGCTTGTTGATGAACACCAAGGATATCGAAGACACCAGCGTTATTGATGAAGAACTATGCTATAGTGGATGCAATCTCGGCTGTCTGGTTACGAACGCCCTACAACCTGCTGATAGACTCGGTGGACCCTCATGTTCGGAAACTGGATGACGAGATGGATTGCATTGGCCTTCGGCTGGCAGGCAAGCACGGTTACATATCTCATGAATTGAGACATGGGGTGCAATCGTGTTACTAACTGTGCGGCCAGCGTCGAAAGGACACCCCTGGTTCCACAATGACTCTGAGGGTGTTGATGGCTTTGCAAGACCGGGAATCGACAGGCAGATCCAGTCCGTAGCTTCGTACTACACTGGCTGATCGATCTGATGACTGTCAAGCTATGTGTGCACCTACTTCAATTCTGGAGTATCAGCGTAGCATTGCGCCATGAGCTGAGGAGCATAGCGGTCGCCGCTGACGTCTGCTTCCTCACACGCCTTCCTGATCTGCTGCTCCTCGCCCTTACTCAATTTGATGTCCAACGAGCCCAGATTCTCTTTGAGCCGATTCACCTTCGTGGTACCAGGAATGGGGAAGACGTCATCGCCTATTACGTTAGTTGTTGTAGTTTACAAGTCAAGCTTGTATGAAGTCGGGATTTATCTCACCTTGTGCCATCAACCACGCAAGGGTCAACTGACTGGCCTCAACACCCTTCTTCTTAGCCAGTTCAGTGATCTGATCGACTAGCTTGAGATTCTTGGGGAAGTTTTCTGGGCTGAAGCGAGGCATCTGACTGCGGTAGTCGTCGCTCGCGAAGTCATCAGGGGATCTCAGAGCACCACTGAGGATGCCACGGCAGAGCGGGGAGTATGCGACAACTGCGACACCAAGCTCCCGGCAGGTAGCAAGTAGGTCAATCTGCTTGCTCTCGATTTCCAGAGCGAAGGGCGAGTACTCAACCTGCACAGCCGAGATGGGGTGGACAGCGTGTGCGCGGCGAAGGGTGGCTGACGAAACTTCAGACAAACCAAGGTACTTGACCTTGCCCTCCTTCTTCAACTCAGCCATGGCTTCGACAGTCTTCTCGATTGGGGTCTTTCCATCGACACGGTGGCAGTAGTACAAGTCAATCTGGGAGATGCCAAGGCGCTCGAGACTAGCATCACACGCCTTCTTAAGATACTCAGGTGAGCTGTCGACCTGGAATGTCTTCTGATCGACTGCAAATTTTGTGGCGAAGAAGATGTCGTTGCGCTTGTCCTTGTTCGCAGCGAACCATTTGCCCAGAAGGACCTCGTTGTCGCCATACCTGTAAGTCATCAGTTGAGAGGGGATCACACTGGCAGAGCAATACGCACAAATCAGACGAGTCCCAGAAGCGCTCTCCTAGCTTGTGTGCTTGCGTGAGGACCTCGAGACGCTCTTCGTCTGGCTTTGGCTTGCCGTAGAACATGGACAGTCCCATGAGACCGAAGCCAAGGCGATTGACCTGAGGACCATTGCGGCCCAGTTGAGCTGTAGGGAGAGACATTGTGTTTTTGGTGTGGATTAGAAGCGGTGATCAGAAGTGTAGAACAAAGAGTCAGATGGGTCTTGCTTGCCGTTTGAAGCAGGTCAGAGCGACATCAAGCGAGAATATATGTTCACTGAAAAGGAGCTACGAACACGGACTTAGCATCAACGGAAGCAGCTATGAAGCACCTAAGCAGCTTTTCAAGCTCCTTCCAAGCACAAATCGTCCGTCTGGTCGCTGCTTCTGGACGCAGACCCGTCTGCAGCCCCGCCTTCGATTGATCCATCGTGACGTCGGACGAAGCGGGGTTAAAGCGTAATTCCGTTACTTCATCTCATCAATGTTGCTTTTATCACATGCATAGGGCGCGGCAGCTAAGATATCGCGAGGGTTAATCAATGTAATAGTACATAGATGTTCACATGTGGGCATGCTGTCGAAGAAAGAAGGTCGCGCTGAATGCTTATCTCACGTGGTCGGGCATGGGGGGATGCCATAACCGAGATTCCTGACTTTTCTCGAAGCTTACTCTACCAAGACACTAGTAACGCGCGTAAAATCGCGCCTACAACAACACCACGTCATCGCACTTGAACTGATCATTACAGCTGCACTTACACAAAGTAACACCGGCATGTCCATACAGATCAGCGACTTGAAGCTGTCCAAGCTCAAGCCCCTCGAACACCAACATTTCGAGCCACCAACACAGTTTCGCAGCCGCTTTGAGTTCGACCACCATGATGAGAAAATCCACGTTCTACTGTGTGCGACGGGATCTGTTGCAACGATCAAGATACCGAATATGATCGATGCACTTGCAAAGCACCCAAATGTTGCAATTCGGCTCATCTTCACAACCTCAGCGAAGAACTTCCTGCAGGGGCAGAGCGATGAGCAGCCGTCACTCATGTCAATCGAGTCACTACCAAACGTCGAAGGAATATACTTCGATGAAGACGAGTGGAAAGAGCCTTGGAAGCGTGGCAACAAAATATTACATATCGAGTTGCGTCGGTGGGCGGACATCATGGTCATCGCCCCGTTAAGCGCAAACGAGATGGCAAAGATCACACAAGGTTGGTCAGACAACCTGCTGCTGTCTGTAGTGCGCGCATGGGACACTACGGGTCTGATTGATCCGCTTAGAGACATTGTGGGTGTGACGTGGCCTGAAGAAGAAGGTTGGAAGGACTCGCCACAGAAGAAGAGAATCCTCGTCGCGCCATCCATGAATACGGCTATGTGGCTGCAGCCGATCACAAAGAAGCAAGTCCAGGTGCTTGATGATGAGTGGGGTGTGAAGAACGGAGGCTGGTACGAGGTCTTGCAGCCCATGGAGAAAGAGCTGGCTTGTGGAGATGTCGGTGGCGGTGCAATGAAAGACTGGCGGGAGATCGTGGGAGTCATCGAAACGAGACTGGGTCTGGTGGCCGCCGAAGACTGAAGGATGCCTTAAATACCTACTCGGCGACGGCTTCAAAGACATGAGCTTCTTCGGGTCAGGCCGTGCCAGAAAGCGGCAAACACAGCAGGTTGGGTCGGGATTGCAGGCACCTGCGTAAACCCTACAGAGGAACCCGCGAATGGATACCAGAGAAGTCTGCAATTACGTCACGTCCCCCGCCCACGTACTCTGTGTGGCTCACTCTTGGACTGATCGGTCTTACCTTGGCTAAAGGTAGAAATCTGATTGGGGTCACAACGCTGCAACAATCGATCTGCCACGGCCGAACTTCTTCAACCGCAATAAGAACCCGACTGTCAGGCTCTCGAGTCACACCCTTGCATCTACATCCTGAGATTATCTGCGACGAGAACTCAAAAGGGGGCAACTGTCAGGATATTTCCCTGACAGTGCAAGGTTGCATGGGTCGAGATCGCATCTTCGCGCCCCCATAGGCTACACCAAGGACTTTCGATGGGTTTCTACTTTGGTCCCAGTGCGTTGTTCCGCCATGATGAGCTACATACCCGCGAAATTAGATGAGCGGTTACTGTGTTAATACATGGATGTGCTTGCCAAACAAAAACAAAGTACCACATGCTCTGGATAGCAAGCGAGATCGAGACATGTTCGAACTCGTGAACGTGCTGAGGTAGGAAGCGCTGCTTTGAGTAAGGTTGAGGTGATCCCTTTTGATCCCTCAGATGCTGCTAGAGGAGCAGTATGAGACCGACGATGGAACCACACTGAGAATATTGAAGTTCTGCACGTGCAGCAACGCCGGTAATAGACTGCGCTATGTATGGAGTGGAAGCAAGGAATACGAACTACGTTGCGTACATAAGTAGCTTGCGCTTAGTACACGGCGTTCAAAAGTGTCAGTAAGAAGGCATCACAATAACCATCGATACGTCGGGTTCTGGTCGTTGCTCGAGATTTCTGACTGTACCAACCTGTAGCCTATATGGCTGTTGGATCTCTGGTGATTAATCTTATGCTACTGCTACAGCTACTACATGTATTGCTACGATGTGAATGTAGGATCCACGTGTATTAAGCGCGAAAATGAGAGGAGGTTGATTGTGCGCATTTACGATGGCTATATCACCTACCGGCAGTAGTCCGAACTAGATGGGTTCCCTCCACGCTCAATAAGTTTCACACCAGACCGCGTTTCCGTTGCTGTAGCGCAAAGAAACAGTCGGTAGAGCAGAAGGTGACGATGCTCGTGAAAGACACAAGGAGTGCAGTACAAAGAGGCGTATGCAATCGAATCCATGTTGGAAAATCCTTGTATCCAACTTACCGACACAACGGCTTCTGCTAGTGACACACGCGATACATGAACGCGCCCGGAGTAGCGTGGAGGCGTACGTTGTAGAGCAAAAAGAGGAAGACCATGATAAGATACACACAGCATTTACCGACGCAAAAATACTGAATATCTCCCCCGGAAAGGCTCGAACTTTCAACCTCCTGATGTGCAATCAAGCGAGATGCGGATAACAGTCAGACGCGCTAGCCAATTGCGCCACGGAGGATTAGCAGTGTAAGGCTGCTGTGAGCAATTGCGCCGCCGAATGGCGGTTCGATAGGGGTTCGGATGAAATAGTAACCCTATATTGTTTGTGAAATATTGAACAGTGGAAGGAGATGGTGGAAGGAGATGGTGGAAGGAGATGGCGGAAGGAGATCAGTGTCCGAGCGTCGGTTCGGCGAGTTCGGCCGAGATCTGGACGGCGCATTGGCCTTCAAGATGAGACCGGCGTGTCCTTGCAGATGGAAACATTGCAAGTACAGCAACAAACCTCTTCAGGGCGTTAGGGGTCACCAGCGCACTTACAACCGCAATTTGGATGCCAGTATCATATTTTATAAGATGGGGCCCTGTGCGCTTCCATCACTCCGATTGCGGATGATCAAAACGATTTAAAACGTGCCTCCTTGCGTCGGAACACGTGCGCGATACACAAGCCCTAAGCTCACGGTGCCAGAGCAACGTCGGTGGCTAGATAAGGTACTGCTGGTGTCGAGATTGGGCAGCGATACCCGTTGTAAGTGTGGCTGTGGCGGTTGCAATATCTTCAGGCCCGCTGTGCACGTGCACATCTGGCTGTCGAGGAGGATGGGAGATAGTCGGTGTCTGTTTGGATACCGTTTAGGAGTGGACATGTCTTCTGTTAGCTCCAACAATTGTGCTGTCAGGTCCACCTTTTCCTCTGACTCGAGTGTCTGCCAGGTTCTTAAGTCCTTGTAGTAATCTTTCAGGGCGTCGGTCCAGCAGCTTCGAGGTAACGCGGTCTTGAATAAGTGCTGAAGGAGAGCATGAGGATATGTAGGGTCAAGCTCCGTTTTTCGTGCCCGAGTGGATTGACTTTAGGATGGGTTCGCGTGACAGAAAGAGCACCTGGGCAACTTCGAAAGCAATGACAAACACGCGTCGGGCGATACGACAGGACGAAGCTCGTAGAATCGGTAGAAGGTGGAAAACCTGCAAAGCTGCAGCTACGTTCCTGCCAAGGCGTCCAGGGAGTTCACCTTCACCGCGCAAGAACTTCGCAGCGTGGAGTCACTCTAAGTCGTGAGAGACACGAGATGAAATCGACCTCTGCGCGCGCCTGGAAAGGTACTGTCTGACTGTAGAGTTCTAGGTCTATTTGAACATGGACTAATCAACTCCGCAAGCGTGCATCGAGACTGCAGGACTTCACCGGAGCACTCATTGTCACGAGCTTGGGCCTCAGGCGGTCGCACTTAGCATCACACGGTCAATGGTAGGCCTGGATTGTGAGCTATGTGTTAGACGAGATGACGTCTATCTTCGGCCTCTTGTCGCGTACCTCGCACCCACATGGTAAGTATCTCAACAAGAGTGATCTTTTAGCAGTAGCACTTATCTCAATTCATACAATTGACGATGACGACGAAGAGTAAGTTCGTCTCAACCTCCTACGGCACGGCGAAGCACACTCTAATACTGAAATAAGCAAATCGACCTTGCAATGCCCGAGATCAAGCATCCAGGCCATGGGGGTCTGTCTGTTAAATGCAGAATCTTATGAGTTCGATACGAAGCTGTGGCAGACTTCCCGTACTGTCCGTCAAATACGTAACTATGAAGAAGACGAGCTCCTCAAGTACCTAGATCAGTAAGTAATATTAAGAGACTATGCTGGCGATGAACTGGGGACACGCTGCGGTGAAGAAGCAAGGAACTGAGAGCAAGATGTGCAAGAGCGAGGAAGAGGAGGGGGAGAAGAAGAAAAGCACTCTACCTACACGAGTGAAACGCTACCTAGGTACGCGTTGGACGGGATGTAGATGGACATTCAAGTGAAAAAGCCCTAAGAACACCGACTATGGGCACCGATGTCTTGCGGGGTTGTTTCGTTATTGAGTGCGGCACTGTTCAGGATGGTGTAGCTATCAGATGAGATCTCAGGCTGCAAGACGCCTGCAAATAGATCTTAACTACGTTCTTTACCCTTACTTATTACTCTGAGCAGCTGATGAAACAGCAGATCTACCTACAATGTAAGAGCTTTGGGAAGTAGATGCTAATAGGTCTTATTAGATATCGCTGCCCGCCTGTGATGCCCGCCGCTAAGAGGAAAGCGCCTCGAGCTCGAAGCTAAGGCTGCTGAAAATGTCAAAAAAATACATCCATTGGCGAGTGCATGCTGTTACAGTTCCGGAACCGGTGTGCCCCACGTGACCCACATCCAGGATAAAAAACTGAACCTGGCCATCACCCACCATGATCAGCAACTCACTCCACAACGCAAAAATGCATCGGCCGGGAATCGAACCCGGGGCTAGCCGAAACTGTCCTGTAAAGGGTGGCAACGGCTAATTTTACCACTAAACCACCGATGCTGTGTGTCTGTGAGTTATATGAAGAGAGCATTCTTGATGAATGTATATGACAATGTTAAGATCTGGCTTCTTCTGGCTAGATCATGCTTACCTGCAATCGCTTTCTACCCCTAGAGCATGCCTGTCGGTGATGCTGTTGATACTGCAGCTTTGCCGTTTCTTTACGGAAGTTGTGCGAATTGAGATTCTGAACACCAACGTAAGGCGCTGCCAGTCTACTGAACACCCTCATTTTGCGGAACAAGCTGTACGCGATCAGCGTGTTGGCAGCGTTATCGGCTGCTTCTTACTGGACCATATGCTGGTTTACGAAAACGATAAACTGAATCCTGAAACTGTTGAGGTGTTGTGTATCTACCACTCCGCTACTAGACCGCCGAGGGGCGTGAACCTGCTGTGCCTGCCTCATGATTACCTACCAGTTACTACCTTGGAGCTTGACCTTTGCAAAATAGAAATCTGGGTTCTCAGCAATACAATCGCTTTGCGTTTGCGACAAATAGCCACTCATTTCCTGTCAACAGAATTGAGAGGGCCGGTTGGTCAAGATTCGTGCCGCAGCCATTGCTGGCGTGATCATCCCACGTAACCTGTCGCGAAACGGCTTCTAGGTGTCGTTCACCCTGCCATCTGCTACCTAGCGGCACAGTAGCCACTGCCTCGCAAACAGCGGTTAGTGAGCAGGTTCGGATCCAGTAAACTGCAGGCGTTCATGGTAGCGCTCACGTGTCCAGGTGGTGTTGGCCCATGATGCGATAGCCAATCCGTGCAGGACTCTAAACGCCAGCCATAACTGCACCACATCTTGGCAAAAGCCTCGAGTTGAGGCTGTGTCCGGGACTTGTGAAGTCATACAATGACTTCTGTGTGAACACTGCGTGTACGCTACTTCCCGAGGTCCCCACCTCAACACAATGCCAGGAAACTGCTGACTACCGATTTCCTCGGGCTTGTGCACGCCGTAGACTCGTGCACGAATTTCAAACATCTCAACACCACAGAAAAGATTATACAAGTCAACAACAAGTATTAATTATATAGCTAAAATTAACGCAGGTTGAGGGCGAACGGAACACTAGACCGAACAGAACACTTTTGCCAAGACCACACCAAAACACTACCACCACCCCAATGCAACCACAACAACGCCAGTCTAACGCGTTAAAGGAGCGTCAGATACAGCTTGCGCTTTAGGCTCTTAAATAAGACGCAACTCTCTCTTTGCAACGCGCTGCAGCTATCTACAACGTGCCCTTAACTACACTACACCATTAACGCGCCAGACAACCTTTACGCGTTAATATTATGCCTAATTTACAGAACCTAACTAATGCTAAGGAGCAGGTTGTTGTTACGTATATACTTAAGCTAGTCGCGCGAGGAGAGTCTCCCTAGCTTACAGCTGTAACTAATATAGCTAATTATCTGCAAGAAGAGCGCAGTCTAGCACCTGTTAGCCTATAATAGGCTAGTATATTCGTTTCGCAACAGGAGGAGCTTAAAGTAGTCTTTAGTTGCAAGTATAACTACAGGCAAGCCCTCTGCAAGGACCTAAGGGTTATATAGGACTAGTTTAACCTTATAGCTAATATAAAAGTTAAGTACAGCATCCTAGACAACAACACGTACAACTTCAACAAGACAGGCTTTATAATAGGCTAGATAAGCAGCAGGAAGGTTATTACAGATGCAGGGAAGCCAGGACAAGCAAAGCAGGTCCAGCTAGGCAACTAGGAGTAGGTAACAGTTATCCAGGGCATCAATGCCACTAGATAGCCTATTCCGCCCTATATCATCTTCAAAGCGCGCTAACACCAGTCCAACTAGTACAAGGACGACAACCTGCCCCAGGATTGGACTATTGCCATCTCTAAGAACGGCTGGACTACTAATTAGCTTGGTTTTAACTAGTTGAAGCACTTTGACAAGCACACAAAGGAACGTAGGTGTTAACAAAACTAGAGACTATAAGCTCCTCTCTAAAAGTAGCAACCTAGCTCTTATAAAACAGGCAGAAGAAGTTGCTCTTAGGCACTCCTAGTAAGCCTTAGCTATTATAAAGGTGTTTAGTAACAACTGTGCTGTACGTAGAAGCTGGTAGCGCAAATAGCACTATATTAAGCAGCTAAAGCACATGCGTAGCGTGTAGAGGGAAGATTAGAAGTAGGATCTAATAGCAATTACAGTACTTAATAAAAGCTATTATTATATAAGAGCTGTAGCTATTAATAATAAGCAATTGCTAATAATTAAGTGCTTTCTACTGCGTATAGCGCTTAAACACCTGCTCTAGCTACGCTAATCCTACTTAGTTATTTGTCTAGCTAGAGGGAGTTGCAGTATAAAACACCTTATAAACACCTAGCTTAATATCCTCTACCTAGCTGCTTTATATAGTGTTGTTAGCGCCTATAAATATAAGGCCTAGCAGCAGCGCACTGCTATTAGCGCAGACGCTTGCTAATAGTGTTACCTACTCTCTATTGCTATCCTGCAGTAACTATACACTCTTCTTTTTCTTATAAGATGCCTTAGAAAACACCCT
The DNA here is from genome assembly GCA_030271015.1 of Didymella glomerata. Lineage (NCBI taxonomy): Eukaryota > Fungi > Ascomycota > Dothideomycetes > Pleosporales > Didymellaceae > Didymella > Didymella glomerata. Next base: position 1,064,920 of record JAJOHN010000009.1, read on the forward strand.
CTTGCTCCTGCTAATAAGCCTAATTGCAAAGCCCTTCTTGTTTATATTATACGTGTTTTGCAGCAATATATTATATTGTTTAATAGTAGAGTATAGGACGTTAAAATATAACTTATACTTATTCTCTAATAAGGCGTAGTGGCGTTGTTTGTCTATAGCAGTAGTCTATTTATATAGGAGCGTATTAGAATTGTAGTAGAGGAAGTTGCGCACCTAGGTATTAGAGACTAGCTTGTGTGCAATTTTAGAGACAAAATTTTGTATTATCTGCCTAGTAGGAGGTAAGAATTAATTAGTAAGCTCTTCTATATAAGCAGCAAGCTTAGATTCCTGTTCTAGAGCAAGCTTTTGTTGTTATTAATAACTATCTACACGTAACACAGTTACTCCTCTTGCCCTTTGCAACATAGTTAACTGTAAAACATTAGCTATATTAGCAACTTCCTAGTATAAAAACAATCTGTTAGAGGTTGCTGCGCGTGCATTTTTAATAGCTAAAGAAACAGAGTCTATTTAATAGAGTTATAGTGTTAAGGATTTTAGGATGTTTTAGTAATTATGTGCACAAGCCCGCGGCGTGCACAAGCCTAAGGAAATCAGTACTGTGTCTGTGCGCCTGATGCACGCCAACAAGTAATGCACGCAATTGTCAAAATATTGATATTTCCTCAACACCATAACTCAACAACGCAATATCGCTAGAAGATGCTCTTGAAGCTATACATGCAGCAGATGTAGTCGGTTAACTTTCGTACCAAGAAATTGCTAGAAAATATAGTGTTGAGCGGTTGACATTGTCGCGCCGCCATCGAGGTGTTACGCGTACAATGCAACACAAGTACAAAGATCAACAACAACTTACCCACAACAAGGAAATAGAGCTTGTTTCTCTCTGCAGAGACTACCTACCGCCTATGCGTGATATGATTTGAAATTTCGCATCAACAATAGCCAAAACTGAGGTCTCTAAGACATAGGTTACACACTTCCTCTACCTGCATCACGATGCGCTTACTCCTCAATAGACCTCCGCCATGGCCTCTGAACGTCACGCCGCTAATTCTCATAGCAAGTACAGCTTGTAATTCAACATGCTAGAGCTTAAAATAGCTAAGAAGAACATACAGCCAGAGCAAACATACAATATAGATAAGAAGGGCTTCATAATTAGTAGGATAGGCAGGCAGAAACGAGTCTTTAGCAGGACAAGCTAGGGCAACAAGCGCTTCTGCCAGGCTCTATAGGACAGCAACAGAGAATAGGTTACGCTTATAGCGTGCGTAAGCGCTTCTAGAGTTGCTCTTCCTCTAGGCCTAATTATGGCGAGTGCTAGCAGCAACGTCTAGGACGCATAGGTGCGAGATATTAAGCAATTTAAGCATTAAGTCTTTGTTACGGTTACGCAGAGCATCTAGAGTAACAACAACGCTGGCCTTGGATAGCTGCAACAGGTCTTTAACAAAGAAACAAAGGCCTCTGCACGTAGAAAGTAGAGGTTACTTATTATCAACAGCTACAGCAGCCATATAAGCTGCTTATTTCTAACCTACTATTATTAACACAAGATACTTATAGCTATGTTTCCTCCCTATAGTACTTATACGCTCTAGCCAGCTAATATTGTCCTCTTCAAGCTGCTATCAACAGCATAGTTATAGCAATTAAGAAAGCGGACTTAGCGCTCTAAGGGTCTACTGCTAGTAAAGAAATGCAACTTCTTCTTATTAGTTTAGCCTGTTTAGCTGCAATTGTTTACTAAAGATAACATACTAAAAGCCTTTAACATAACAGGCCTTTACCTGCTTAATTACAATAAAGTACTTAGGCGCTTCCCTAAAGGAGCTACTAATCTGTCAACTCCTCTACTGCCTCTACTAGGTACAACAGCACGTATTTTAGTAAGCAAATTAGACTCTATTGTAGCAGATAAAAGCTTAGAGAAGGCGCGCGCTGTCTGCTAGAAAGTCTATATACTTATAATTAATAATAAGCTACTTTGCAACATAAATAACAGACTTAGTAAGTCTCTTACAGTTAAGAAGAAGCAGGATAAGAAGAGCAAAGCACTAGATTTAGTTAAGCTGGCGTTAGATAACTAGGGAGGAGCTTAATAGTAGTCACCTTAATTGTTCAAGGAAGCCCGCTATAGAGAGCAGATTCTGAAGGAGACTGCGCATGCAGAGGAGCTTGAAAAGACCTTAGTAAAGGAGCTTAAGGCTGCTAATAAGCTATAACATACATGTACAACAAGCAGGACAGTCAACAAACAGGACACTTTTACCAAGACCCTACTAAAACTCACCCTATTATAGCCTAAAATACTATAAAGCAGCGCTATATAAGGCAAAACAAGCTATAGTATTATTTCAAGACCTCTTCTACTTTATTCTTATATATTTGCGCGTTATGCTGTTGAAGTTGTACCTAGACAAAGTCTAATATTGTACTAATATAGGTTAAGGGCGAATAGAACACTAGACTAAACAGAATAACATACTCTATAGGCAAGCAAGCCAATAGGCAAGCAAGCTACTTTTGCTAAGCCCCTACTAACATACTCTCCCTATACTAATATCTTAATAACAACCTATTATTAATGCGTCTTATAAAGCTTAGGTATAGCTTACGCTTTAAGCCCTTAAATAAGATGCAAATCTCTCCTAGTAATATACTATAGCTATCTATAGGGTGCCTTAAAGCACTCTAAGCTATTAATATACTAGACAACCTGTATAGTATAATACTATGCCTAACTTATAAGGGTTAGATAATAATAAAGAGTAGGTAATTATTAAGTATATACTTAAGCTAGATATATAAGGATTTAGCCTATAGCTATTTCTCTGCGCGCTAAGCGTAATCTAGGCTATATTAGCATAAACTAGCCTAGTACGTTTATTAAGTATTAGCTAGAGCTTAAAGTAAAGTTTAATTGTAGGTATAACTAAAAGCAAGCCCTCTATAAGGATTCTAGAGTTGTATAGAGCTAGTTTAGCCTAGTAGCTATTACAATCTACTTATATCTAACTAATTGCTAACACCTATTAGCATTAGACAGCAGGTTAGTGTTATAAATCTATAACAGCGCTACAAGAGGCACAGTTATAGTATAGCGTAATTACTAGTTATATAACTAGCTTACTCCTTGGCAAGTAAGCCTAGTAGGCCTATAGGTATAAGTAGAACCTATATAACAGCTTATATAGCTTAAGGTAAGCTTAGTAAGCTAGCTTATAAAGCTTATAGTAAGCCTAGTAAGCTAATATAATCCTTATAGTATATAGTATATAGGAACACAACCCTTATAGTTTATATTTAACTTTATTAATTAAGTTACTTCTTAGAATCTTAACCTTAGTACTCTAGCTAGTTAATCCTATTGCCTATTACTAAACCCTTAAGTTGTATATTAGACCTTATCTAATAACTTACTCTACTGTTCTAGAGCTAGCACTTATCCCTAAGACCTAATAGAACTAGTATACTTAGGACTTTATCCTGTGTACGACTTTAACACTTTAAACACCTCTAAGATAAGTTCTACTTTAGGAATATATACTACCTCTAGCAACTATTGCTTAAACAATATAGACATAACTAATACTAGTACTACAACCTAGAATATTATAAATGTTAACAAGCCTAACCTCTCTAATAGAGATTATAGCAAGTTAGATAATTAGCTTATATAGTAGGACCTCTTCTTTACCTTCTAAAGTAAAAAGGTACCTGTTAACAAGCAAGTCCTCCTTATATTAAGCTATATATATAGAAAAGCCTTTATGTAGATTAAACCCTTTATTTAGTAGGTCTAGACAGGCATTGCCTCTAACAAAGTAGACAAATAGATATTAGACTTTAACAAGTTTAAAGAAAAGGTCAAGCCTATCTTTAGAGTCTTAAACAAACCTATAATTGCATAATATAAGATTTAGCACGTTTGTTAGACTAAGTTAGCTGCTAACTATGCTGCAGAGTTTTAGCAGCTAGCTGCCAACACTAACTAGGATAATACTGCTCTAATAACTATGTTTAAGCAAAGTCTTAAGCCTTAAGTTAAGACAGAGCTAATACGCACTAGTGCTAGCACTAACAACCTTAATAACCTTATTAATACTATAATTAATATTAATATTAAGCTCTATAAGTTATAGCAAGAGCTTTAAGAAGATTTATGCTCTTATATTGTCTTAACTAACAAACGCTCTCTACTACGTAACCTATAGCGCAACAACCTGTCTAACTATAGCTAGCGTAGTAGACACTACTAACTAAATAGCAGTTAACGCATCTATAATAATATATAAAGTAGATACTATAGACCTATAGCTATAGACCTATTAAATATTAACAAAGGACCTAATAGGTAGAATAAGAGCTATAGCAAGGGAAGCAAACTAGACAAGTCTAAGGTAACTTATTATAGATATAGCAAACAAGGCTACTTTGCCTAAGATTATTATATAAAGAATAAAGTAGTTTAACAGCTTAATGTGCTAACTACTAGCAACAAAGGAACTAGTAACAAATAGAAAGTTCTTACTAAAAACATAGGTTGTCTTATAGAAGATACTAAGTTAGAGCATAACAATACTTAGAACTATATTAATAACAATAGCTATTATAACTATATACCTATACCTTACCAAGACTGTAAGGAGCTAGTAGCTATACGTACTAAGGCATAACAGAACTACTAACAACAACACAAGGAACCTATAGAAGTACCTATTATAAAGGATACAGCGCCCTAACGCCCTATCTATAAGGTACTTAGTAGCAAGCTTATTTGCGCTAGCAAGTATTATTAAGCCTATAAATAGGAGCAAGAAGAAGACGCTATAGTAGCTAGAGCATGCTACTATAGCAACCTATTTAAGAAAGACAATAAATACTATGCCTCTAAGGGACGTAAGATACTTATTATCCTAGAATTAGACAAACAACAAACTATATAGCAGAACTAGTTAGTAGACACTAAGTCTACTAGCTATGCTATTGCTTTAATCCTCCTAGAGCTATGTAAACTCAACACACACCTAAATACTTATAATAGTATAATTCTAGTTAAGATTAAGAAAGACAGAACATAAGAATATAATACAAGAAGTATATATATAGGTAATAGCTTTATAATTAATACGCTACAACGCAAGACGCGTTAAGAACTAGACTAAGCTAGGGATATTAACTACTTACTCTATTACTAGGACGACTAGTGTAATAAGCAGTTAGCTGTATATAACTAGAAGTTGTCTATTAACAACAAAGAGAAAGAGTATAAAAAAGTAGAAGAGTACTAGAATTATAAAGTTACGTATACACGTATATACCTAGCCAAAGACAGTAAAGGACTTACTAGACTTAACTAACAACTAGCTAATAGTAAGAAGACTAATATAGATTAGGCTAATCTTATGTTTACTTAATAAGAAGACAACAACTACGCAATATAGGCAGACTTTAACCTATATAACTGCTACAAACCTTAGTATAACAAACCTAACTTTAGCTATATAGAAGCAACTAGAACCTATTATAGTAGTATAATATACTAGTAGGATATTCGCAACCCTAGGCATAAAGAGTTGCCCTAGACTTACTATTACTATAGATAGTGTAAGGTGCACTATATAGCAAAAGTTAAAGACTGCTAGTTTATAAGTAGACTAGTAGGATATACCTAAGTATAGTATATATATAAAGATATTAAGTGCCCTAAGCACTTATAGGACAAACGCACTAAGTAGCACTTTCTAGAGATTATAGATCTGCAAGAGATACTTATTATATAGTTAGTCCTTAATAGATACTATAAGGGACACTATTAGGAAAAATACCTAAATACTATATATAAATAATACGCAATTAAGAAAGAGTATTATAGGTTTAAAGGTATAAAGCCTTTTTTAGGGCAGCGCTAGAGAGCGCTAGAGATTACTCTATTAATAGTATTAGGAACAATCACCTTATTAAACTTATAGTCTCTATAGGAGATATATAGTTAAAGGTATTATTAGACTTAGGTGCTTAGGGAAACTATATATCCTATACAGTAGTAGAGAGAGCCAGACTCCTACTATAGTATAAGAAGAATCTATACCCCTTATAAGTAGCTAATAGAAAACTAATACTAGAGGAAGACATAGTTATACTTAAAGTCTAAGGTGCCCCTTTATAATTATAGCACTATAAAGAGACAATAGACCTAGATATCCTTAAGACAGCTGCCTACAATGTTATACTAGAACTACTATAGTTAAGGAAGTATAACCTATACGTTAACTAGGCAAGAAGAACGCTTTAATTTAATAGGTATAGATATAGCACTACTATATGCTACTCTATACAGCCTACGCTAGAGCTAGTAGATAAGAAGGAGATTAACAATATCTCTTTAATATATTAGACGCGCTAAATTAGAGCAGTTAATTATACAGACTAGAAGAGCCCCTCTAGAACAATTACGAAGACTAAGAGTGCACCTTCTGCTATACTAGATATATATTGTTAGTATACCTAGATGTTTAAGGAAGAGTTATCTGCAAAAGTACTACCTAAGCATTAACCTTAGGATTATAAGATTAAACTTAAGGAAAGGAAAGAACTACCCTTTAGGCCTATATACTAACTATCTAAGAAAGAACTTAAGATACTATAAGAGTATATTAAAGAGAACCTTGCAAAAGAATTTATATAGAAATCTAAATCTCTAGTAGGATTCCCTATTCTATTTATACTAAAGAAGGACGGCAAGGTAAGGCTTTGCATTAACTACTAGAAGTTAAACAATATTATAGTTAAGAATTGTTACCTGCTACCTAACATATTAGAGTTATAAAACTAACTCTTAGGAGTAATATTCTTTACTGCGCTTAACTTACGCAGAGCATACAATCTCATATATATAAAGAAAGGCAAAGAATAGAAAACAGCGTTTAGAACCTATTATAGATATTTTAAGTATACAGTTATACTATTTAGGCTAACTAATATACCTACTATATACTAGGCGCTTATTAACAACATATTGCAAACATACCTAGACATTACTATAGTAGCATACTTTAATAACATCCTAGTGTATAGTAAGACGCTAGAAGAACACAAGGTCTATATAAGACAAGTACTAGAATACTTAGCAAAAGCAGACCTTAGGCTAAAGCTAGAGAAGTACAAGTAGTATAAGGACAAAGTAGAGTTCCTTAGCTATATTATAGGAAGATATAGAGTTAAGATAAGCAACAAAAAGATCTAGGTTGTAAAGGATTAGCTAACACCTACTTTAGTTAAAGGAATCTAGGAATTCCTTAGGTTTATTAACTTTAACTAATACTTTATTAAAGACTACTCTATAAAGGCCTTACTGCTTACGCAACTTATATAGAAGGACACACTATTTAAGTAGGAATAAGTATAGGAAGACACTTTCTAATTACTTAAGCAAGTATATATAGAGCTACCTATATTAATTATATTTAAGAGTAGCAAACCTACACGCCTTAAAACTAATGCCTTAGATCTAGTATTAGGAGCTTACATTACGCAGAAACAAGATAGATAATAGTACCTAATTGCCTACTACTTAAGGAAATTTATACTACCTAAAGAACGCTATAATATATATAACAAGGAACTTATAGCTATTATTAACGCATTGCAATACTAGAGAATCTACGTAGAAAGCTGCTTAGAGCTTACTATCTACATAGATTATAAGAACTTAGTATAGTTTACTACTACTAAGGTTCTAAACTAATAACAAGTTTGCTAGTTAGAAATGCTTAGTTAGTATAAGTCTAAGATTCTATATACGCTAGAGAAGGAGAACAGCAGGGCAGACACCCTTAGCTATTAATACAACCTTGCTAGCAAGAAAACAATTAATAAGTTTGCTATTCTTAGAGTTAACAAGGACAGGTTGCTTAGACTGTCCTAGCAGCTTAACTAGATTATATATATTACGCAGAAGAAGCAGATCCCTATATAAGTACTAGAGGAATTAGAAGAAGAAGTTATTAGCAGTTATTATAACAACCTACTGCATAGACACCCTAGTATTATAAGAATAATAGAACTTATTAAGAGATACTATAAGTTCCTAAACATATAGGATAAGGTTAGCAAGTTTATTAAGAATTGCGTAAGCTGCTAGCAAAACAAACATAGCACGCACGCCAAGTATAGAGAAGCATAGGCAATAGAGCTACTAATAGCCCTTTAGACAAATATTATAATAGATTTTGTTACACAACTGCCTATCTCTAAGAATCTAGTTATAGAATATAGCTACAACTCAATTTTTGTTGTAGTAGACTAATTTACTAAGTATGCTAAGATAATACCCTTTAGACATAGCTATACTGCTAAACAGCTAGCGCACGTCTTTAAAGATTGCATTATCTACTACTATAGTATTCTAGAATTAATTATTAGCAATAGAGACAAGCTCTTTATATTAAATTATTAGACTACGCTTCTAGCAGCAATAGGCACTAACAAGAAGCTATTAACAGCCTACTATCTATAGATAGACAGATAGACTAAACAAGTAAACTAAACAATAGAGACATACCTCTATATCTACTGCAACTAGCAGTAGGATAATTAGTGTTTACTACTGCCTATAGCATAAATTGCATATAATAACAAGCTTTTAGAAGCAATAGGCTATTTGCTGTTCTTTGCAAACTATAGCAGACAGCTAAATCTTTTTATAAGGTTATTAGACAGCAGTATCTAAATAGAATTAGCAATTACCTTAGTTAAAGCACTAAAGAAAGTATACTAGAAATTGCTTAATAATATTGCTAAAGCTTAGTTAAGGAGCATTTCTTATATTAATAAGAAATAAAAAACAGCGCCTCTACTAAAGGAAGAGGATAAAGTGTATCTCCTTATAAAAAACCTACGCATATAGCAACTAACAAAAAAATTAGACAAGGTTAAAGTTAGACTATTGTTTGTTTCTTAATAAATTAGCCTAGTTAACTATTAACTTACGCTGCCTAAGGATGCAAAGATCTATCCTATGTTCTATATCTTACTATTAGAACTAGCTAACCCTAGAACGCTAATCTAACAAGACTTTTACTACTAGGCAGACAGCTAGGATAAGTAGAAAGTTAAAAAAATAATATAGTATTACAACTAAGGTAATAGCAATAAGTACCTAGTTAAATAGTTAGGATATCTAGACTCTAAGAATATATAGGAACTAACTACAAACCTTATAAATTACTAATAACTACTAAAGAAGTTCTAAAGTTTGCAGAAGTATCTAGTAAGTTAAGCATAGCCTATATAGTAGGAGAATACTCTACTAGCGCGTTTACAGCAGGGTAGCTAATCTCCTTAGCCTAAACATCCTTGCCTAATTCTTCTAACTTATTTATAAGGCATTCAGCCTTCTTTATAGCCCTATTTTTTTGCTTAGGCTAGGATTTTCTTATTACGCAGTAGGCGCATAATTACCTCTATAAGGAGTTGTTTATCCTTTTTAACCTTTTCTTTATACTCTGCCCTTGTCTTGTCTAAGGACTCCTAAGACAGGTTAATGCATAGATATTCTATATATACGTACTTAGCGCACTTTAAGCAGTTAGCGTTAGGTATAATAAAACAATTATAACTAGTGTTAAAGCAGTAATTATAAGGAAAAGGTATAGTAATATTGTAGTAATAGATTTTAATGCTAAGACATAGACGCTTTTAGGTTGCAGAGAATATAATAATACTTAGGAACTAAGAATAAGTAGAGCAAGTGCTTATAAAAAACTACTAACAAGATTTAAGATAAATCTAAGAAGGAGAAGGGATAGTATTATAATCTACTTATATCTAACTAATTGCTAACACCTGTTAGTATTAGACAGTAGGTTAGTATTATAAATCTATAACAGCGCTACAAGAGGCACAGTTATAGTATAGCGTAATTACTAGTTATATAACTAGCTTACTCCTTGGCAAGTAAGCCTAGTAGGCCTATAGGTATAAGTAGAACCTATATAACAGCTTATATAGCTTAAGGTAAGCTTAGTAAGCTAGCTTATAAAGCTTATAGTAAGCCTAGTAAGCTAATATAATCCTTATAGTATATAGTATATAGGAACACAACCCTTATAGTTTATATTTAACTTTATTAATTAAGTTACTTCTTAGAATCTTAACCTTAGTACTCTAGCTAGTTAATCCTATTGCCTATTACTAAACCCTTAAGTTGTATATTAGACCTTATCTAATAACTTACTCTACTGTTCTAGAGCTAGCACTTATCCCTAAGACCTAATAGAACTAGTATACTTAGGACTTTGTTCTATATACAACTTCAATCGTAGCTAATATTAAAGCTAAGTATAGCATCTAGAATAATAATATATACAACTTTAATAAGACAGGCTTTATAATAGGCTAGATATCTACTAGAGTAGTTATTATAGCTTTAGAGAGATAAGGAAGGCTAAAGGCAGTCTAGCTAGGCAACTAGGAGTAGACAATAGTTATATAGGGTATTAATACTACTAGATAGACTATTCTACCTTTTGGTATCTTTAAAGCGCGTTACTACCTTACTAGCTAGTATAAAGAGGAAGACCTACCCTAGAATTAGGTTATTAGAGTCTCTACTAACAGCTAGACTACTAATAAGCTTAGTCTTAAGTAGTTAAAGCACTTTAATGCGCATATAAAGGAGCGTACTGTTAGTACCTACTAACTGCTAGTTATTAATAGCTATAAGAGCTATAACTTGCTCCTATTCTAGCAATACTATAAGGATAATAAGATTATTACCCTATATATACCTCCTTACTTATTATACCTTCTATAGCTACTTAATATAGGCTGTTTTGCCCCTTTAAAGTAGGTATATAGACGCTAAGCTAAAATACTTATGCATAACTAGATTAGCTACCTTATAAAGACTAAGTTCCTACTATATTTTAAAACAGCCTATAATATAGTGTTTACTCCTAGCAATATCTAAAGAGGGTTTTAAGGTGCTAGATTAGTCCCCTTAACCTAGAATAGGTTATAACAGCCCTTAATATAAAGCTTTAGACTCTATTACTACTACTCTCTACTAATAACATGCTCTAGCAGTCCTAAATCCTAAGCAATACTATAGAATTTAGGTTATAATCTACTCTAATTTAAGAGAAGTATAAGAAGTAGCAAGGTAGTTTACTAAACTCTATACTTAGTGCGCTTAAGCACTACGCAAAGAGGGGAGCTATTTTATCTTATAAGCTAATATAGGTGTAGGGCAAGTTGCCTACTAGGGTAAGCTGCCTACTTTTGCTAAGACCCTCCCCTATTACACCCTATAATAGCCTAAAACACTACAAACTAGCGCTGTATAAGGCAAAATAAGCTGTAATATTACTTAGAGACTTCTTCTATATTATTTTTACACGTTTGCGCGTTGTGCCTACTCTCTCTGCACCTTCTATAGCGTTATTAGGAAGGTTTACCTCCTTTAGCGCGCACCTGCTTCTTCCCTCTCCTTCTATTACTACGCGCCCTAAACTTCTTTAGAGCAGTTAACTGCTAGCCCTCTTTAACTATAAGGCTTCCCTTAGCTTAAATATGCTTTCTTCTATATAGTTTATAACATGCAGTAGCCTTAGTAGCTGCTTTAAGCTTATAGATTTGTTTTTATGCAAGCGCAAGCTTATATAATAGGATAGCTCCCCTCTTTATATAGTGCTTAATTGCGCTTAGAATAGAAGTAGGTAAGCTACCCTACTCTCTCTTATACTTGTTTTAAATTAGAGTTAATTATAACTTAAATTCTAGGGTATTGCTTAGGGTTTAGGACTGCTAGGGCACGTTGTTAGTAGGGAGTAGTAGTAATAGAGTCTAAAGCTTTATATTAAGGGTTAATATAACCTATTCTAGGTTAAATAGGACTAATCTAGCCCCTTAGAACTCTCCCTAGATATTGCTAGGGTTAATAGCTTTCTTATAAGCTACTTTAAAGCATAGCAGGAACTCCTGCTTTATAATATAGTTAATCTACTTGCGTATAAGCTTATTAACCTTGTCTCTATACGCCTTCTTTAGAGGGCTAAAACAACCTACGTTAAGTAGCTGCAGGAGGTGCAATAAGTGCGTAGGTATATATAGAGTTATAATCTTCTAATCCTTGCAGTATTGCTAGAATTCTATAGAGTTATAGCTCTTATAACTATTAATAACTAGCAGTTAGTAGGTACTAACAGTGCGCGTCTTTATATGCCTGTTAAAGTGCTTTAACTAGTTAAAACTAAGCTTATTAGTAGTCTAGCTGTTTTTAGAGATGCTAATAACCTAGTCTTAAGGTAGGGTTTTATCCTTATACTAGTTAGATAGGTGTTAGTAGGCTTTAAAGATAATATAGGCTAGAATAGCCTATTCTATAGCATTAATACCCTTAATAACTATTACCTACTCCTAGTTGCCTAGCTAGATTTGCTTCGCTTGTCCTAGCTTCCCTGCATCTATAATAACTACTCTAGAGCTTATCTAGCCTATTATAAAGCCTGTCTTGTTAAAGTTGTATGTATTATTATCTAGGATGCTATACTTAGCTTTAATATTAGATATAAGGGTAAACTAGCCCTATATAACCTTAGAGTCCTTGCAGAGGGCTTGCTTATAGTTATACTTATAATTAAAGACTGTTTTGAGCTCCTCCTAACGCAAAACAAACATGCTAGCCTACCTTAAGCTAATAGGGGCTAAACTATGCTCTTTTTGCAGAGAATTAGCTATATTAGCTATAGCTATAAGCTAGGGGTGCTCTCCTTACGTAACTAGCTTAAGTATATACGTAACAACTACTTGCTCTTTAGTAGTAGTTAGATTCTATAAGTTAGCTATAGTATTAACGTGTAAAGGTTGTCTAGTAAGTTAGTTATATAGAGTTGTTTAGGGCGTGTTATAGAGAGCTGCAGCGCGTCTTACTAAGAGATTAGAGTCTTGTTAAAGAGCTAGTAGCGTAAGCTGTATCTAAGCTTCTTTACACGTGTCTATTTATTGTAGTTGTAGAGGTATTAGTGTAGAGTTGGTGTTTTGGTGGGGTCTTGGCAAAAGTAGGCAGCTTGCCCTAGTAGGCAACTCGCTCTATACCTATGTTAGTTTTGGCTTAATAGGAAATTAAGGAGCTTTAAGCAGCTAATAAGGCTGCTACGCAATAGAAATTATATAAAAAAAAGTAGGTTTAGAAGGAAGGGACTCTAATAGTTAGAGATAGGCAGCAACTAGTAGCTCTAAAGGAATTTAGGGCGCGTAGTAATAGAAAGAGGGTAAAGAAGCAGGTGCGCACTTAAGGGGGTGAGCTGTCCTAAAGGCGCTGCAGAAGGTGCAATAAGACTAGCTACAACGCGCGTACATGTAAGGTTAATATAGAAGTAGTCTCTAAATAATAATATATGCTGTAGATTACTACAGAGCGCCAAAGCGTGGTGTTTTAGGCTATAATGGGTTGGGATTTGGTGGGGGCTTGGCAAAAGTGGCTCGCTCGCCCGTTGGCTCGTTTGCCCGTGGGGTACGTTAAAGAGGAACACAAATGCCCTCTTGCTAGACTAGGAAGACAAGGGGAACGACCTAAACCAGTCTAGACTAAGATAACTACTTATTCACCAAGCATTAGATTGAAAGGGGTGGTGTGATAATTATCTCGCTAGACCTATTTGGAACTTTCTAAACCACCTGGCACCTCAGCCCCTGGCACGAACGGCTGCATCTCCAACTGTGGCATAGACGTTGTCGTCGGCAGTGCGCCCGCTGCGTCTATTAGCATTGGCTACTTTGAGGCCTTCAACCGCAACCAGCCCTATCTAAACATGGTTATCACTGCTATAGACCTAACGCCCTACACGCATGTCTATCTATTATTTAGCGAAGTTACGAGAAGCTACAAGATCGACATTAGCAGCATCCAGGAGCAGTAGGAGTTGTTCCTGGAGCAGGCAGGCTTTAACAAAGTCTTCTCGCTAGGCGGCTGGAGCTTCTCTACTAAGCTGGCAACGTATTCCATCTTCTGCGACGCAGTTGCGCCTAGCAACCAGGATACCTTTGTTGCCAACATCGTGTCTTTTGTGACCGAGTACGACCTAGACGGCATTGACATTGACTGGGAGTGTAAGTTTGCTGCGTCCGGCCTGTCTTTGAGCACTGTTCAATGTTGCTAACTGATGCCGCAGACCCTAATGCCCCCGATACCCCTGGCATTCCAGCTGGTACGTATAATTATAATGCTCCAATCTCATTTTGGGAGCACCGCTGACCTGAACATGTATTGCAGGCACCGAAGCCGACACTGCGAACTACCTCAGCTTCCTCAAAAAATTACAGGCTGCAATGCTGTCTGGCAAGTCCATCTTGTTCTGCGCACCGGCGTCCTACTGGTATCTGCGAGGCTTCCCTATCAGTGAGATGGCCGAAGTGGCTGGCTACATTGTCTACATAACCTACGACCTCTACAGCCAGTGGGATTACGCGAACAAGTTTGCTATTAACGGCTGCCTAGAGGGCAACTGCCTGCGCTTACAGGTCAATATCACTAAGACGATCTAGTCGCTAGCTATAATCACCAAGGCCGGAGTGCCATCCAACAAGCTTGCTGTTGGCGTGGCTAGCTACAGCCGCTTGTTCCAGTTGACGACGGAGGGCTGCACTAGACCTATGTGTACCTACACCGGCGGCGGATCTGGCGCCTATCTTGGGCTATGCACAGGTACTGCGGGCTACATCTCCAATGCCAAGATTAGAGCTATCCTTGGCGGCACTAGCAGCTAGCAGGACTCTATAGGTGCTGTGCATTAGATTGACTTGTACTTATTGTACTTTGATAAGGACAGCTAGTTGGACGTTGCCGTGTATGATAGCACCTAGTATATCAGCTATATGAACGACAACACCAAGCAGAACCGCACTAAGCTCTACAATTCTCTGAATATAGCTGGCGTGATCGACTAGGCTGTTGACCTAAACGGATATGAGGGCGCCAACATCTCGCCTAGCGCTGCTGCCAACATTGTGTATCCCCTACAGAGCATCTAGGACTCATCCAACCCTATGGCGGCCTGCAAGCCTCCCTGCGTTGTCGTCCTGCCGCCATAACTGCTGACTGGCGCCTACACAGTGAGCTTGTGGCCTGCCCTAACTACCACGCTGTTGTCCTCTAACGCAGCCGACGGCTGTGTCTATGTCAAGATGACGACAATCCCCGTGCTGACCTTTGTTATTAGCAAGGTCAATTTGCAGCCCGTGACGCTGTATGCAACCAATACAGACTAGTACACTATTGACCTAATGCAGAGCATCACGCCTCCTTCCTTCCTCTGGACACTGCCTCCAAACTATGCCACCTTCCCCGCCACGACGCCCACGCCCGCGGCGTCCAATCCTGCAATTTCCAATCCCGCGACGTCCATAGAGAACGGCGTGCCTATGACCACGAACAGCGTCGTGGCGACGTCTTCGGACAGCGACGTGCCTTTGGCCATCGTCCCCCTCGTCACCTTCTTCCTGACGTCAATCGCTGTCACTATCCAACCCCAGCCCACATTCTCGGTCGAATATCCCAAGCCGCCCGTCACCAGGGGTCCCCTTACCCTTAAGTCCACCAGTACCACGAAGCCCAGCAGCACGAAGACCAGTACCTCGCCGACTAGCACCTCGGACTCCGACTACCACAGAAGTAAGTCTCTATTCCCTCTTCTCTAGTACCCTTATTTGGGGTCTAGAGAGACAGTAACACGGAAATTCTAACTTAGGACAGACTAACTGCGCGACGAAGACGGCTTGCAATGGAATGGATACCTCATCTACGACGACGCCTGGCGTTCCAGAATGTACGCTCAATCTGGATGTCTTAAGGGCGATAGAGGTTGAGGGGGCAGCTGAGGAGACGCAGATCAATGGTGTTGATATACCAAAGGAGTACCAGGCGACAAACCTGGCAGGGTATGATGGATTGAAGTTTACCCCAACGCAGTTTGGGGTGTCAGAGACTATTATAGTTAAGAAGACCACCACAACAACCTCCTACTCCACTACTACTAAGACAGTTAAGGTGCCGAAAGTAGCGAGTGCAAAGTGTAATTACAGGTACGTCCTCCCTGCTACTACCTTTCTATCTCCCCCTTTCTCTACTATATATATCACTATGCTCTGTATATCTATGTAGTTATTGTGGCTGACTAGAACAGTTATGAGGCATCCTTCCTCATGTTCAGAATCTACAAGATCGACGGCTGGGCTAACAACGACAGCGACAGCCTGAAAAAGGAGGAAAAAGGCTGCGGTGCTTTGACAGGCTGGGATTTTGTTGAACCAAGAACAGACTAGGAAACGTGGTCCTACTTCCAGCTCCCCGTTATCATGAAGGCCGGGTGCGTGGAGCGCGCCATCGTCTTGGCCGGCGGGCCCAAGCTGTCCTGTAAAGACGTAGGCGACGACGAATAGGCGAAAGACACTCCTCGCCGGCGCGACGTAACGACCAATACCTTACCGAGTAACAGCACGGACAGAACACCCACTTACCGGCCGAGCAACAGCACGGACAAGGGGGACATGACCGACCCGTACACGCCTATGGTTTGGGGCCCCGATGACACGGTGACGCTCACGGCGACCATCGATGTGCTCCAGACGTCGAGGTATACGACTGAGATCTACCTGGCCACGTATGTAGAGCCAGTGTCAAGCACAGAGACGAAGTCCTTGACCACAGAGACGAAATCCCTGACCACAGGGACCATGACATCAGGACCCATAACAACAGCAACCACGACAGCAGGAACCACCGCCCCAGCAACCACAGGCTCAGTCTCATCCGACGGCTCTTGCGGCGGCGCAGACGGCTACATTTGCCTCGGAAGTAAGTTTGGCGATTGCTGCTCCGCATACGGCTACTGCGGTTCTTCCACCTGCCATTGTACCGCGGGATGCCAGAGCGCGTTTGGCACATGTGAGGAAGTCGGTGAACAGGTCTCGCCCGACGGCTCTTGCGGTGGAGCGAACGAGTACGTGTGCGCTGGAAGTGGGTTTGGCGATTGCTGCTCTGCATACGGATATTGCGGTTCTGATAGCGATCACTGTGCTGCGGGTTGCCAGGGTGAGTTTGGGAAATGTTGGGATGGCTGTGGGGAGAGGGTCGGCGCTGAGAAAGGAAGAAGCAGAAGGAGGGTCGTGCTTTTGTATAGTAGCATGATCTTTATATTTGTATACAATCTTTTCTTCCAAAATGAACGTCTTAACTTCTTCGCTCACCTTGAAGCTCCCGTTTTCTCTTCGCTCTCGCACCTCCTCTCGGCGTCTACCGTCTTGATGGCGATTTTCTACCAAAGTTGAGGTAACGCTATCCTCGCATCCTTCTGGATTTCACGGCTCCGGGATCTGTAGCGCTATATAGGTGATGTGTCCCGAAACGGGCCAGGTGACCACTATCGTCCATATCGTGAGATAAACGTAACCATCAACCCAGTGACATCGTTTCATCCACGATATCGCATCAGTTACGTACAGCGGTCAACGGTATACCTCTCCTGTCATCGTCTCGATCCATGTCGAGCTCCGTGGCCATCAGACCTCGCCCTTCCTCCTGGTCACCCGTTTCCCTCTCAACCCCTGCCTTCGTTGGGGCCTCCTTATGCATAGCGACGTAGATTGCCGAGCCCAGAATCAGCGATGAGCCGATGATGGATAGCGTCCCCGGAGTGGTGCCCCAGATAAGCTTGTCGAAACTGAGAGCGAATAGCATCTGCACGTAAACCATATTTGTAGCACGCGAGGACTTTTCATACTGCAATCCAGCAGCGAGGAGGAATTGCTGCCTCCTTGTCAGCAAAGAGGTACGAGTGGGTAGGCGGACAGACTCACCATGACAAACCCACAGACCCCAAGGAATGTCAGATAGCACCAGTCCTTGAGCGACCGTGGAAGCAGGAACCCAACGCCAGGCAAGGCAAGCATCATGACAATGCTCACCATTGTGCACCATGTCGCAAAGTAGTTGACGGAGATGAGTGGATGAGCTCGCTTGCCGATCCACCGGATCGTAGTATAAGCACCCGCGGCACCCAGAACACCCAGCAGAGCCACACCGACAGCGGAAGCTCGTTGCGCAGGTGTTACGTCGTCAAATTCAGCAGCCAGACGATGTGCATCAGTGGTAGCGTTGACTGGAACCACGATGTCTGAGTCCCCACTCGCAGGCGGAACAGGCCCGTTCGAGTGCGATAGAAATGCAAAGAGTGATACCGGTCTCGCAATGAGGACTACACCAAACAATGAGACGTATGCTGCGATCTGCTCCATGCGAGTGAATGGCTCGTTGATCAGGTAGGAGCAAGCCCAGCATGCAAGGCTAGGCGCCAGGAAGGTGATGACAGTAGCATCGGCGAGAGGCAGGTATAGCAGCGAATCTGTCAGAAATCAGTGAGGAGACCTTGAAGATGGCTCAGGTGATTAACCTGTTGCAGTATTTGGTTGAACGAACAACGCGCTCGCGAGAAACCTCGATGCATGGTGCAAAAACAACAAGTACAACATCAACTAGACTGGAGATTGACTTACAATACATGCCAAAGACACCAAAGAACCCAAACAGACCTCGTGCTACGAGCAGAGGTCGAACCTCTCTCATGCCAAAAGGAAAGTGTTCGGTCTTCTTATACCACATGTACACCGATGCACACAACACTGTGATGCCCATACGAGCAAACAAGATGTGGAATGGATGGTAGCCCTTGCCTGTGAAGAATTGTCAGTCGGTCCTCCAGACTGCACTCTTGCTTCTCCTACCATTGTTGCCTTCCATCTCAAGTAGTCTCGTCGTGATGTTCATCAATGTGCCAAAGAACTGTGAGATCAAGACTAGGAATAGGCCTTTGTTCTTGTACCATAGCGCTTGCAGCTTTCCCTTTGCAGTCCGCGAAGGTGCTGGGAACCGAGAGGCATGTCTGCGACCATATGGTTCAGGGGGATAATCAGGGTTGCGGCCATAACGTATGTTGTTGCTGTCGTCTATGGAGAGAAGTGATGGATCCGGGGAAGGTACTCGGATAGACCCACGTCTGACGCTCAATGATGCGTCGAGCTTATTGCCGCCGGGCTTACCAGCGGCTTCAGCCTCGAATACCACAAGATCATCACTCGCAGCGTACTTGCCATCGTCCTCAAAGTCCTTTGGATCCGGTAACGCACTCATCGTGCTTCATTCCACGGTCTCGAGAGTTTTCAGAGTACCTATGTAGTGACGACGTTGTGAAGCCATGATGGAAGGGGCAAGAAGGATCAGTCAGCCAAGCGCGCGTTACGGCAATGAGGAAGGTGCAATTGGCTTCAGCGAGTAACGAGGCACACGACATCGAACAGCACCCAACACCCCCGCGTTGTGCTCACTCCGAGTATTCCGACGACCCGCCGACGCGCCGTTAGCAGCAGCGATCATGTTCACCCCAGATTTGCAAGGTTGAGTTCCACCTGAAACACATCTGAGAGTGGACGAATGTGAACGATGACACTGCTCGACTCCACCCCGCATTTGTCCGGAAGGGGCGATCCAGACGTAGCCGCACTGGAGTTCCGAGAACCAGGGTCTGCGGCCCATCTTTCCCCAATGCCGTAGTCGAAAGTTGATGTTCGAGGTGAGATTTCACCTTGTCTTACGAAGTATCTTCCTCTTCTTCTGTTGTCACTCACTGCCTTCTCGGTCGCTCACGATGCTGAGAGAGTCCACCTGAATGCACAAACAAACGGCGGCTATACAGATAGGCTGCCTTCGATACGTAGAAAGACCCACCGGGTCTATCGAAAAATCGCTATCAGTGCAGAACAGGCGCTGGGGTATTTCATTTGCGAGAGCTGTCTCGAAACTCTATTGATTACGCGAGCTGTCTGCACTCTATTTTGTAGACCCATGCAGTCTCTTTCCTACCCAGGGTCTTCAGCATAATTGCCATCAGGCCACCAGGTATCTGCGCGGTCGTCCTCGTGGACACCGCATCGCTCAGAGGAGCGCTTCACTCGGCTGACTTACTTACCCCTGGCGGTCTCGGGAACTACCTGCATGGCTCACCGATCAAAAGAGACGGAACGCGTTGAGTGTCGTACAGGCGAATGGAGGCCACGTTCTTGACGGAACGGCTCCTTGCCGTGTAGCGGACTGTGGCTGCTATAGGCAGGCCTTGGGGACCAGCGATGCGAAGCCTCATGCATTGGTGATGGCGCCAGCACCATCGCATGATGCTCAATGAAGCTGAGCGCAAGAATGCGCATCTTGAATCTTGGTGCAAGTCCTACGCCAATAGCATGGGGATCCACGCTTCCCGTTTCAGGGTATGCAAATCGTTGGTAACAAAGCAGTCATTACTGCGATCTTACTGGTCGGAATCACGTCCACCAACAGCCAACCACAAGTCACATTTATGCCTTTGCCCCCACATCCTACCGTCTAAAGCTCGTTGTCGGAACTTGCCCTCTGCTAGGATACTTCACACTCGCTCGAGTGGAGTTTGAAACATGGCAGAGAACCTTTAATTGTGACTGCGCGTGGGCAGGTGCAGCAAGCGCGGTGGACGCTGGTAGCGAAAGCGCGACTCAAGGCACGCAGCGAGTCTGGTACACTAGAACGATCCAACGATCCTTTGTTACCACGCATGCCACGCTGCCCAACGTCTTGACGGGAACGTAACTTGCCGTCGTTAAACAACTCCACAGCCGACTCGCACGTCCGATCGGAAATATGCAGCCGAACCGGTTCGCTGGAGGTGCCGTCATGAGGTTGAAGTCACTGACTCTGCGATCTGCCTGGCGACTCAGCCTTCCATGTTCGGATTACGGATCCTTCCGATTCGGGATATAATCGCGACGCTGCAACTCGAATGAGACGGCAAATCGCAACTAAGTTCTGATATTGAAGCTACGCACCCAAATGAAGTTCTGCGCATTGTTTGTATCAGCCTTACGTCTGGGACGCTGCGAGTCATGGCCGTCGTTTGCCTAACTCAGCTTGCACACGCTGATCATCGACGGGCGGGGGAACGGGTGACGAGCACAGACGGCCTGCCGGCTGGTGCCATGCGCGATGAAAATGCTTGAGATTACTGACATTGTGGCGCTTGCAGGTGCGACATCTTCTCGTTCCCTCGATCCTTCGGGATCTCCCATGCACGTGCAGATTGTGACATCTGACAACGTAGGGTTCCAAGGCTTCGCTTCCAAAGCGAGACGCCAAGTTGCGTCGCCCGTGGTACGTGGCCAGTGTGGTGCGAGTGCGAGTGCGGGAAACTGGGTGCAAAACTTGCATAATTGAAATTCACCGACTGATCAGCGAATGCTATTGACGTGCCTTGAACTAAAGCAAGAATCCGGGCTATTCCTCCGCTCCATCTTTCCAGGGTGCGAGAAGCCGCTATGCCCCGCCAGTTGCTGATCTCCTGCAGTTGGCCAGCTTGAAACTCGTTACGATGTCCCCTGTGCTACACCTTGTAATCTGCATGCAATGTCTAAACCACAAGCACGCATGATCACCTGGCCGGATGCACACTTCCTGCACCATGTATTACATCGCAGGTCGCTAAACCTTCGACATCCTTCGATGCCCAACGGCTGAAGTTCACCCGCTCGAAGACTTGGTAAAGGCGGCAAATCGTTGATCAGACCATCCACAACCGCCGATCAGACTTGCATTTCTCTCGGGGTGCCCGATGCCAGACCTTCAACAGAATAGCAGAAACGGGAGCTGCGATATACCATGGCCAATCTGGTAATACACGTTGTCGATCTTCGGTGGAGCGCTCGAGCCTTGAAGACGTCAAACATCAGCCTTGCACGTTGCAGTGACGAATTGAGCCCTGAATCAGCTTGTATACTACGCTTTAGTTCGCAATTCGTGTCTGGAGCGGATATCACGCTATACTCATATCATGAGGCGTTATAGGGCGGCTCAAAGGTTCCACTGTACACAGTCCATCTACCCGGTCCTCCCACAACACTAGTGACGATAGCTCATGTGGGGAGCACCACATCCACATCCTCAAACATGAGGCTCAAGTTAATGAAAAGTCGATCATGTGGAACATACACGCGGCGCGAAGATCCTGAATAGACTTCTCCTTGCTCGCTGTAGATGCTGTAAAGGCGTGCGGAAACGGATGCGGATAGACCATCCCTGACAACGGATGTGGTTATTAATCATAAACACATAGCGAAATCACAACAACTCGAAAGAATATATGTTTGGTGATAGAAATTTATGCCGTAGTTGACCGAGTTTGGTAACATATTGTTTGATGTACGCTGTGCACCGTGGAGTGCAGAATGCAAGGTACGTGGTCTAGGTTCAATTGGATACAGATCGCTGTATGGCTTGTGATGGGAACATAAATCACCTGATCATTATTGCTAGGCAAGCGAGACTGGGCGGATGTTCGTTGAGCAGTAGGATAGGCCAATAAGGCTTCGGAAATAATAATAGTTTATGCAAGAACTGCCTTTATGGCCGGCTGCTATAGGCACACGTTGCATGTTCATCAAAGATGTCACAGCATATGCAGATTTCTATTCCCCGATGCCGTGCCCACTTGCAAAGGTTCCGCGCGTGGCCAAGCTGATTGTCTGCAGTCAACTTCCTTCCCAACTGTGCTCTTCGCCTTTGACCGCAAAATAATGCCACCTGTTGCCATGCCCCCCGTTCTGTGCAACACTGAACTTGACGCGTTCGTCCTCTTGGCCCGCGGAGAGCTCTTTATTCGATACAATTAAGCCATTGACTGCAATTAGCTCCCGTCGAAAGAGCACTTTGTCATGCTGGACCGAACTTTCGGGACGTTGCCGAATGCCACTAAGCGTATAGTGCTGCTTCGTGCTGCCAGTACCGTGCGGTCTCTTTTGCGTAGGAATGTTGATGTAGGAAGCCGTGCCGTTCTGCAAATTTGTCACCTTGCTTCCACAGAATGCTGCGTCCAGAGGCGCCGCTAATATCCCAGCGTTGCGAAAGGCAAGTTCACCGATCTGCTCGACAGTCTTGCCTCGCCTCAATGTAGCATCTATCATCAGGCCACCAGCTAAGGGCGCATCGTAGGTTGAGGCAACCCACAAGGGATACGTGAAACGTTTGGCGTAAGTTGAAGCCGGTGACGTATTAAGTCCACCTATATTCTGCTGGACGATCTGGTGGCTGCCCTTATAAGGTAGATTACAAGGATTAGGAAAACCAAGGTTCGAGTCCATGTAATCTCCTCGGGGCCTTTCGAGGTCTGCAGCGTTGATATTATGCGGAAAGAGCGGGCGACTTGGATAGAATCTTCGAGGGACGCGAAAGGGTCGTCAGAGGCTTTGATAGCCTTCGAGAAGACAATGATCGCCGGTTCGGGAAGATGTGTGGAAGGTCTCGAGCCTGCTGCGATGCTAGATTCGGTGTCCAGCCAGACGAAGGATTTACCTGTGACAACCCGATTTGACTCTATTGGCTTTCTCAGTCGTCCGTGGCCTTTACCATCATCATCAATACCCACATCTCGAATCTCGAAGGTGTGCCCTCTATCGTTAATAAGTATTGGCAAGAATGGTGCTATGTCAATCTCATCTTCAAGCAGGTCAAAGGCGTCGATGCCCACGACGGGTCACCAGAATGCAGGCACGACGCCGCCGCCAGTAAAGATCACAGAAAATGGCCATGCGACGCCGGCTAGCTGACCGACAATGAGCAGGTGCAGCTCTCGAAATGGCGAGTAACCGTAGAGTGCATTGTTGTCGCCAAAAACCTCCGTGTCTGATGAAAATACACTACTACACCAGAAATCTTCGGCTGCCTGTCCACAAGCTGAAATCGAAAAATGGCTTTTCTGGCGTTCTGAGGGATCGTCGCCCTTGACTCGGGTACGGTGAAATAGCTCAGCCTATTCGCGGGAGATCTGCGCGCAGATACCGGGAGCACAACACCCGCGGGCTCCAGCTGATCCACGGCAGTGAAATAAGTCGCCGTTAGAGTGATATGCCAAGTACCGGTATACGTGTCGTCCACCCGATGTTCAAGATCGAAGATGATTTTCAAGGCTGTCTGAATAAGGCAATGAGGCTACTCATGTTCTTGGCGTAGCTCCACGCGATGCCGTTTTGTGTGGACTCGTCCGTCGATGTATGGAAACTCTCTACATCATCGAAGAACATCAGGGCAAGTCGATCGAATTGACGGCCCGCTGAAGTGCCGGTGATCTTGAAGCCCACTCGGTTGTACTCGCAATCAGGTGGGTAATGATGCCCTGCACGTCTATAAGCTTTCGTTCACACACTTGCGCCAGCACAGATGTGTGCAACTCGCACACTGCTATTGAGCCTTCACAGCATGACCATGACGTACCTATGAAAGGTTGGCCATAAGAGAAGGCGAACGCGTGAACCATCAGCGTCTGCTGACATGCCGCAGACGGAATTGCGATGGGAGGCGCAACCTGCAGGCATTCGAGCAGGGAATACTCATTGGTAGGGTTGTTGAGGGTAGAAGTTTGGACGAGTAATCGCGGTGGCGTGATGAGAACAGACGATGCACGAGGAATCGTGACTAGCATTAGGCAGAGGATGAAAAAATGTAGCGATCTGCCAGGGGATGCCGAAAATCCTGGCAACTTTTGCCTTCCCATTCTCTTGCACGACCTTGATTGCTGCCGCTGCCCAAGCAGTTGGGTGCAGCTCAGCTCTGAATCAAACATGACGCAACTGCAGGACCCTAGATCTGACCTGAGTCGTAGTTCGCCGCCAAGGAAAACCGGTAACGCCGTCGTCAGAGGTATCGTGCGAAATTCCGATATGTTACAATCCGCTAAAACGCCTATAGAAGAACCATGTGTCGAGCGAAGTTAATCTGGAGTTTGGGGTTAGTGCCTTTGTCGACCAGTCGGAAGTCATGTCTTTGGGTACCTCTCAAGGGACGGAAGCAATGAACAGGGATGCACTCGGTCAAGCAGTACCTTTGTGATTGTCCCAAAATCGTCTTGTGGCGTCCTTTACTATTGGAGAGTCGCCGAAGCGTGGCCGGTAGTAGTTGAGAAGAGCGAATTCGTCGGCTGGAAGGATGTATGAGGTAGGTTGAGCGTTGAGCTTAGCCCAGACGTCTGCTAACCGCCTCTCAAGGAACTGTGCAAGACGTTGGTCGACACCACCTTCACTGTTCTGTGCGATATGGACGGCTTGTCCGAGGGAGAGTTGACCGTAGCCAGCTACATTTTCCAGGCTACCACCCATATTGAAGAAGAGGAAGTAGCGGATGAGGTAGAGGTAGAAAATGTGGAAGGAGACGCTTGACGATGAATATGTGAAAGAGAGTGATATGCTCTGTTGAAAACAAGAGTAGAATGAACGATGGTTGGTGAAGGAGTGCAATCGGAAGAGGTGAAGGGGCAATGCGGGAGGCGAGTATATATACAAAAGCGTATTAATAGTCATTTCAAGGAGGAGGGCAAACCCACGTGGAGAAGCAGGCCGGCCGCGAGCACGAGCTCATGCAGCTGCGTACTTCGAGAGCTTGGTCGAGGCCTCAAACAATTGGTTCCGGGAGTGTGCCGTTTTAGGCGCTGTCAAAGTGTGAAGCGAAGGAGTGGGTGCGACACCAAGCTGCAGACTATCCGTCCAACGACTGCGTTAGGCAAGGACCCTGGTCAGTCAGGAAGCAAGTGACGGCCGAGCTTCACAAAGAAGAATCGAAGGAACAGACACCAGAGTCCAGCCGAGCTAGGTACTAGGAGGTATGCAAGACAACGTTCCCGGTCCAAGACCCGTGCTGCCCACTACTCTGGAACGTTTGAGTTCTGACGAACCGCGACCAAGTCGGTCCCACCACTAATCAGGGATTCGACGCTGCCTGAAGGAGCTTTGATGAGCCTGAAAGATGATTAAGGTCTTGGTCACTGGTCAGGTCGATGCGCGGAAGGTCTAAGTTTGAGACTGGTGCCGTAGCAGGGTTGTTGGTGCGCCGAAAACTTTGTTTCCAGCCCACAAACCTTCGCAGGCCCCGCAACAGGCTCCGAGCCGCTTTAGAGCGAGGTCTTGATTCAGTTAGCGGATGAAAGATCGCTAAGGCGCTCCATGACGGCGAGGCCAGAGGCAAATCAGGAGCGCTGTAGACAAGCGGCGAGGCGTTGTGATATGTCGTGAGGGTGGATGGCTGACGACTCGGCACGTACTGGGGTAATCGGCAGTGCAGCACGTTGTTGCAGGGAGGCACGTACATTTCCGCATCGCGTGAGCCAATTAGCGAGGTCGCTCCATCCAGCATAGCATGTATGGATCCCTGTCAGGTCAAAAGAGGCTAACGTCAGACGTTGAGAATTGCTAGCAACCGGCTGCGTCCGCACGCAGTCCAACGCCATCCTCCTAAACAATCCCACGCGATGACGCCGAATCCTTCGATGCGCCATTACTCGACATGCGCCCACGTCCAACGTGCATCCAGTGACAGACATGCATGATGTAAGGTTCTAGTCACAAATGTGCAACACGACAGCGCCGACACGAGCATTACAGACACCGTGTAACGGAGTCAACTCCTTGTTCCATAGACGCGCTACTGTACCAGTGAACAGGTTCGCATAGAGTTGGCCGCACGGCCGATGATAGGGTTACGCGTCTGCCCCGCAGTATAGAATTCACAGTACGAAGCGGTACAACAATAAGAGCGTCGGTATGAGAGCACTCAATAACCGACTGTCAATGCAAATCCAGTGATGAAACCTGAGGCAGCGTTAGACGACGTTGAACGGCGTTCTGTGGGGACCGGTACATTGCAGTGCTTGCCAGTGGACGTTTATTCGATGTCACCATTTCCTCTCGGTATCTTGTGACGATTGGTGCTTGATGCTGAAGCCGTGTACCACAGCAGCGAGGAGCAAGACCGAGGACGAGTCGTATGTAGTCACGAACTCTGCTGTGCCGCCACAACTTGATAGTTAATGGCGTTCCGTGCCGTTGGTCAGGCGCCTTTTATGTGACGGCCACCTGCATGTGACATACTCCAAATCGTTACTGGGAAGTCTATACGCTGACCAGTCGAAGCGAATACTTCATTGGGATCTTGCAATCTCTCTGCAAGCCATGAAGTCGCGATCGAGATGATGACACGCAGGCTTACGAGAATGGCGACAACGGTGCCCGGACGAGAGCCAGGGGTTCTCCAGAATCCGTTTCGATTCGGAAATTTAGACGCCTGGTTCCTGGATTTTCACAGCCACTGCTGCCGGCGCAGTGGCCTCACGACTGGGAAACCTCGACATGTGCAACGTCGTCGACACATGTGGTCTGACTTCGGGCCGTAGGACAGCCATCTGCAGCCGCGGACATGATCGATGCTGAATGAAGGATGCCAAAAGGACTGGCCGAGGCCGGCGTCAATAGTTGCGACTCATTGCGAGCTTACGTCGCGGCCGTTTGACTCGATGTATCCACATCTTCTCAGGATGCACCAAAGGGCGGGCGGTGAGTTTGAGGCAGGCGCAAGTCGGAGCTTTTTTTCGCCGACGGCAGGCGCGATGAACCCTGTCAGTTTTATCGTCACTGCAACGAAACATCCAGTTTGCGAGCACACTGCAACAACAACCTGATACAAACCTCGCCACGTGAACATCAGTCTACCGCACCTTTCTCTGGACCAGTGCTTTCAATGAAGACGCGAGTCGCACGCCTCTGGACACAGCAGCTCCTGTTTGGGGGCTTCCAGGCAACCAGGAGCTCTGCGCCGCGCACAACATCACCCTTTCTGAGGACCTTCTTCACATCAACGCAGCACGCGGCCAAGACGCGAGTAGCACCTAAAACGCTCCAGCATAGCGCACTGCTATATTTTCGATTCCAACGATCCGCCCTTGCACGCCGCTTCCGCTCCGTCCGCTTCAACAGCAACAAGTCGAACGGGTTACACCATGACCCAACGCCACACCTAGGCAGTCCTGAGCCGGCGCAGTCGCTGTCGCAAAAGCTCAAAGCTCTCTCGAAAGAGTATGGATGGGCAGCTCTAGGCGTGTATCTGGGCTTGTCTGCGTTGGATTTCCCTTTCTGCTTCATGGCTGTACGCCTCCTCGGCACGGATAGAATTGGCCACTACGAAGAAGTAGTCAAAGATGCCTTTTGGAACCTTGTCAGACTTGTCATACCAGAGGCCGGCACTCTATCAGCCGAGAAGCGTGCCCAAGAGGAGACCGCAGAGGCTACGCTGAGGGAAGGTGGGATTGATTTGGATCCTAGCCTGGATGCCGACGAAATAGCTGCTGTTAGGGCTCGAAACGGTGGTGATGCATGTAAGTGTATTCTTGAACATATGCCTTTGACCGGTAGCTGACTATCCTTAGCAATCTGGACGCAATTGGGGCTCGCGTATCTGGTTCACAAGTCCCTTATCTTCTTCAGAGTTCCGCTTACTGCTGCCGTTCTGCCAAAGGTCGTCAAGACACTCAGGAAGTGGGGCTACAACATTGGCAAGAAGAAGCCAAAGACAGACTGAGTTGCACATCAGTCACTTGGTTGGTGGATTGAAATCCCGAACCAAAGCCTACCTTCAATACCGAGTCGGGTTTGATCAGCCCTTGACTCTTCATGCATTATGACGCTGTAATCCTCCACATGTAAGATAATCTTGTAAGAAACCTACCTCTGCTTGCAACAAACTGCACTGCATATCCGTACACGAATCGTTGCGAATATCCTCGCGTTCAGCATAGCCACGCTCAAACAAACGAGCTTCGCCTGTATAGACTTTGGCGGCTATACATAAAGTAGTGCACTAAGCAATTTGTACACTCATACCTCCTCGCCTGGAAGTTAATCCTCCGCCGTTACGTGGCCCCAGCCTCCCGTGGAAAGTGACACTTTCAAGCCACCTCGGAGACCCTCTATCTACACGAGCAGGAAGATCCTCCGCACCACTCACGATCTCCAACCCTCCCTTCGGATTTTCACGTCAGGCCACTCTAGCAACACACCCAATCACCATCTTCCACTCGCTTGCTCGCACCGCTTACCACGCGGCGCAAACCCTAACCGCCTAGCCCGCATACAAACGCCCTTACCAATGCAGCGGCGCAGCACTCGCTGCACATCATCCGCAGTGGCACGCCTGGTAAACCTTATCTTCACTTCGATCAAAGCCTTTGCACGCCGGACCCGAACCTTAGGATCCGCTGACCCTTGCACCTGCAGCGCGCCTACACGGAGAGCAGCAGCGAGTCGCCCTCCACACGAGTCGCAGCCGTCACTCCTTTCTGGCCGACGCGGATGCATGTATGGACTTCTGCTTCGCGGAACGCACACGCGCGTCTGCACAGCCGTCTCGGAGCTGTGCCGAAGTAGCGCGCAGCAAGTGTCTCCATACCTTCCACGCACATGTGGCATTGAGTCAAGCACGTCACTGCTCGAAATAGGTAGTTGAACCTTCCTATCTGGTCGTGTGGGTGTGCTGGAAGGGAAGAAGTGCATGCCGCATGCAAGAGACGCACTGCGACCCATCGTCGCGGAAGGCATCGCGGACCTGGCTCCGGTGCAGCGGGAAGTTTCGTACGAGAGGCGAATTTCAGAGAAGTATGGTTTCCCGAGTAAGTGGATTCGATATAGAGTGCTGTCGGGCGTTTGCCTTCATGTACGATGCTCACACACGCTGTAGGAAACCCTCTTTTCTGCGGGTTTGCGTGGACATGGGATCCTGTTGAGAACGCAGCCTTGCCTTGTGACAGCCTATCGCTGCCTTGAAGCATGTCACTGACTGTGCTGGCGTCGTAAACATGAGTTCGAGGCTGCAAAGGTGTGCTCATTACGCCGAAAGCATCGAAGTGAACACCATGCTGGATTGAGCACGTTTTCCGTACTCGAAAACTTTGCTTGGTGGTTGAAGACGGTGCCAAAAGCATCACATTGGTTTAGGAAAAACTTTATGGGCGGACCTGGTCCTGTTGCACGTGTGCCAATCAGATGGGAGCGGATCGTGAGGTTTTTTCTGCAGTGCGGAAATTGGCGTCCATGATGGGTGGCCTGGAGGCTTTCAGTACATTGGTTGATACCGCGGTCCGCGGCGGAAGGATGACCGTTGTGACCTGCTGGGTCTAAAAGAAGTGGCGTGATGATTTCGACCCTGAGGTTGTATGGTAAAGCTCCCTCGTATTAGGTCCTGAGATCTACGCGGCTGCATGAACTTGCGCTTTGTTAGGACGACAAGGCTTGGGAGAGAGTTCAACCGTATAAGACGTATTTCGGGCTCGAGGATCGAGAGGTGATGTTGCTTCGGTTCGTGTTCGCAGCCAGACTGCAGTTATCGGTACTGGCACGAGCTTGAATCAGGGTACATCATCTATAGTGACCAATTGTCTGGGTTCAAACGTTTGTAAGGCTTTGATACTTACAATCACATCCGACTCTATTGTATCGTACGACTAATAGCTCCATTGTTTGGGCGTGGATAATCAAGACGAGATGTTAAGCATTATTCGTATCTGTCACCTTTGTGCAAAGCTTGATTTCGATTATCTGACTACTTCCGCAACACAACGACACAAGCCGCATGGACATCTCTGGAGGTAGTCAACAGGTTGTGACGACGATTGCGAACAACCTCATCCCTGTCCTGATACTTGATCAGTCTAGACTGGTTGGTGACGCAGCTCCCTTGCCAGCAATACTTGACCAGTCTTCATCTTCTTAGTCTTGTACGGACACTGGATCTTGTCTGTTTCTGTGCCGTGCTCGTGGTAGCTGCAGAGGTCCATGTTGAAGAGCTGGTGACCGTTGTTGAGGTCCTCCATACGCCACTTGCCCACTCGCTTGTAAAACCGCAGCAGGAACTCATGGGGCAGATTGTTGTAAGCATCCTCATCCTCACCCTCGTCGAGATCCAGCCTCCAGACCATGAAGTAGCGGTCGACGATCAGGTCCAGTATCGGGTCGTTCGGCGGTAGGTTGTTGAAGACGTACGTAATGGTCTCGTATTCCTCCAGGCAAGGGCAGTCAGAGTCGTAGTCGTTGACAATAGCGCGATTGAGCTGCTCGCGAAGTAGAGGAACGATGAAGCGGTCAGCGAAAACGTAAAGCTTCAGACGTAGCATCTTGACCGAGACGCTGAACGGATGCAATGGATCGGCAACACGCCGCCAGTCCGGGGGCAGAGCTGGCAGTGTTTGAGTGTACAGCCACTCCACGAAGAGGTTGAAGATGCAGGGTTCGACATCGCTACCAAGAACGACGATGTGCTCTGAGGCTTCTCGCCAAGTGCCGGCAAGGGCGCGTTTGGAGTACTCCGAGTGGTGGTTAAGGAAGGCTTCAGACACCTGGTACTTCACCCGCTCAGTACCAACCTCGATGGTAACACGGTCTGTCATAGCGAGGCGAGCGAGTGCACTGCGTGTACCGTTAGTATTGAGAGTTTGATTTGTTTATTGACCCGCAAACCTGTGGAGCGGCGGCTCGTCTTCGTCGTTCGTCGGTGGAGTTCTGATTGCCTGAGCGGTAGCTGGTCGACTGAAGTGGTGGTTCCTCAGCAGCTGGTCGCGAAGTGCCTTGAGGCTGCGAGTTCTGCCGACCTCGTCACCCATGGTGCTCTCTGGTGGTTGTTGTAGAAATGTCGTGAGGCTGGAGTTGAAGGTGAGTAGGTGAAGCCCAGTGTACCTGCCTCAACTTTGCGCGCACTGACGTGTAAACACAGCAGGTAGGCGCGAAATCGGCGGCTGCAACATCGCAGTGCAACATCAAAAAGAGACGGTGAAGCCAGAGAAGCAGTATAATCTCCTTAGTGAACGCAGCGTTTGCATTAACTGTACACTACGACGACGCTGCGCAGTACTGAACGAAAGCCAAGATGAAACAAACCAATGCGCCCCACACCGTGGTATAAGAACTCTTCATGTGATAAGAAAACGCTAGCAAAGATCAGCTCGTAGCAGATGGTGTCTAGTCCAGTACCACGGCAAGGATGATGATGACCAGAACAATCGCCAGGATGAGCAACAGTATGCAAGCCTTGCTCCTTGCGCTCTTCTGGTAATTGCTCGCCTGTTTCAGGTTGATGTGTGCACCTCTCGATGCATCGTGCGTGACCTCGACGTTCTCCTCGATGATGTCGAGCTGAGCGCCCTGCTCGTGCACCATGTGCGCCACGTCGCGGAATAGCTCGTTAAGCTCGCCAACAGACTGCTCGATGTTGCGGATCTCAGACTCGCGCTCAATGATGAGCGACTCCTGGAAGTCGACCTCGTCCTGGTTCGCCAGACGTAGCTGTTCCTGCTCTTGCTGCTGGCCGAACTCGGTGCGCTCCGCGCTTGGTGAAGCCTGATCGTCAAGGGCTGCTCGTGCAGCAGATGCTGAAGCCCTCTCCTTCTCGAGAGCCTGCTTCTGAAGCTGTTGGAACTCGGTGAGGGAAGCCTTGAACTCGCGGCTAAGCTTGGATTGTGTAAACTTCTGGGACGGCTGCCTGCAATTAGCCGTATACTCTTCCAGAACAGGTGCAGGCTCGACATACCCCGACATCATGCCACTGAGCAATCTTCTTGACGCCTTCGCCGATCTCCTTGAACTTGTCTGCTGTCTCATCGCTCGTGCTTTTCACTCTTTCCCGTACACGAGCTGTCTCCTGCTTCGTCCCTAGCTTCGAGATCTCGGTCGATAGGCGTGCGACATTCCGAGTGAGAGCGAACAGGTCATCGGAGATCTTGCTGGCGAAGTCGCGGAACTCTGGGTCATCGGCGTATTGAGGGTCGTCCTCACGCCTCCAGGTGGTGGGTTGGCTCTCGAGAGCGGAGCTGCGCTGGAACGACATGATGCTGGAAACTTGCGACAAGGGCTCGAAACGATTCTAGAAGTCACAGAGATGATATCCTGACTTATGCGACCGGTATGAGACAAATGCTGAAGCCTGGAGAGAGGTGCGAGTGTTGATGCCGCTACCTGGAGGTTGGTTCCTCGGCGGATACCTGCCCGCGTCATGCACCGCTCGGACCAAGTCCGTGTGGATCATCTCAAACGCTGCGGCTTGTTTGTTTGAGAAGTAGAGCTGCTTTCACTGCTGTACCAGCCCCACTTCCAGTCTTTCCTTTGTGTTGGCGGCCGACGCCTGTTTCTTACTCCAGTCTTGCCATGTTATAAAGCTTGAAAAAGCTTCAACGACACGAACCTCAGCGCAAACCCGCACGAACCGCAAACATGGCAACCCTCGCGCCTCTGGGCACTGGAACGCGTCCCTACCGCGACTACTTGACCCCAGCACTTCACTCGAGATTCATAAGAGCTAGCAGATATACAATTGTGCTCTGCTATGCCATTGCATGCTGGCAAAGCAAATGGGACGATTGTAGATCCACCACCTATTGGCGCGAGAGCTCCGCTGACTCGATATGCAGTCCTATGGCTTTGGCTTCCGTTCGGCCCAACAGGGATTCGCACGCTTCTCCTCTTCATTCCCGCCCTCACCATATACCTGCTGCGAATCGCGCAATGGCATGTGGGCCAACGACAGACTTTGACACGCGCGGAGACGTTCCAGAAGTACTTCTTGAGGAAGAACACGATTCTTACGCTCGCCTTCTACGCATTCTCTGCCTGGCTGTTCAATGAGACGTACGTTTGGTCACGCACCGTGGAGGATAAGCTCAACTTCACCGAGCTGGGGCGCGCTCACGAGAGACTGAAGCTGAACGAGCGACCGCTGTACCTGCGCTTTTTATTCAACACGCTAGCCGTCGCCCAGACTGGTGTACATCTATGGAGGGACTACGATCGCATCGATATACCAGCCATGCAACCGAGGAAGCTTGGCGAAGTTGCAGCAGCAGATGCGCCGGTGAAGAGGGGGCCCAGACCAATCAAAGTGCTCCTGAAGCAGCTGCGACTTATGTTCGTCACCTCGGCGAGCCTAACGTTGTTCGTCACCATTGCTGGGTCTTTCGTCTACTTCGTTGGACCCCGGCATCTGATCTGGGAGTACTATTACAACTTCAGCCGTAACCTCATCAGCCTGTCGAAGACCTCAAAGCCCACCGGGCTGGCGCCTTTTGCACCACTGGTGTCCAAGTTCGTTGTGGAGGGTACGCTTCTCGTACTTTTGTGGGAGTTTGTCAACAAGGCATTCGATGCCTACATTGCGCTTGAGCCACTGAAGAATAACAAGCCCATCACAAGCGACTCGAAGGATCCTAACGGTACGCTGCTGAACGGTTTGAAGTCAAAGAAGGATGCGCCCAAGGTATGTGGAATCGTTCGAGCTTCAAATTGTCTCTAACAGTAACGTAGTCCATGGCATTCTGGGAGTTGGCTCTAATCACAGACGCGTTCCCTGACCGTCGCAAAACTATCTATGCTGAGATGAGCCGTAAGAAGGCTCCGACCTTCCAGCAAATTATCGAGTTGTGTCTTGCAGAGGTCAAACTTCTCATCGAGCGTTTGAACATTGGCCTTGACCCTGCGTATCAGCAGGCTGCCGCAGCTGCTGCACCGCAGCCCGCACCATCCGTCAATCTCGTTCCCCAAATCTCTCAGCCGCTGAAGGATGACAAGCAGATTGTGGCCCTGCCACCGAAGCCAAGCACGAAGTGGGAACACTTCGAAGCTGCAACATCGGGCATTGCCAAGTCACACAGCTCGCCAGGCAACTCACAGCAAGCATGGGGTCGCGAAGGCATCAACAAGGGTCTGCAGAAGGCTCAGGAAGGCGCCCAGCAAGCCGAGTCCGTCGCATCAACCGCATCCACGAAGATCCTTGCATCACCATTCGGCTACATCTTCAGCCACTCTTTGTCTCGCAGCGCAAAGCTCGTCGTCCTTAGTGCACCGTACTCGCACATTTCGCTGATTTGCAACGCTATCACTGCGCTCACGAACCTCGCTGTGTTCTCCATCTCAGAGGATGCTATTGGGCGGTTCCATGAGAGCGTCCCAGCAATCATCCGTACTTTCACCCTCGCCATCACCAAGCTCGACACATACATGGCGGGTCTGCAGGTCCACTGGAGCGACAAGCATACTTTGGCGAAGCGCGAACCTGAGCAAAAGAAGATCCCAGAGGTTGAACAAGTCAGGGAATGCCTGCAGAAGGGACTGCAGAACGTGCTCAGCAGCTTTGATAGGTACCTGGGCGGTATGGGTATGAGCATGCTGGAGATCTCGGACGCTAAGAAGGCAGCAGCTGTCGCAAAGCAGCCTGAGATGACACAAGCTGCGCGGTAGGTTTAAGCATACTGTATCGTACATCAATGTACATGCAAGCGCACCTTTTGTCAAGATGAAGGCTGCAAGATACCCAACGAGAACTTCTGTTCAAAACAAATACGGTGCTGAAAGTGTCCATGCATAAAAACAAAATGAATTGAGAAGGCATGCCCTCTTCAAGGAACCACACCGCGCGGACAGGTGCTGGACGCACTCGCCCTCATGAGGCAGGAGCTCACAGCAGCGCCTTCTCCACCCCGCAAAAAGCAAACACCAAGCGATCTCGAACCTGCAACCTCGCACAGTAACTCGCCAACACACCAGCATCCCCCCTGTTAGGCCAAAAAGAAGGTGAAGGAAAGGTACATGGTCCTAGTGTGGAGGGGCAGACCGAGCGACCCCAAAAGGTTGGGTAACAATGATTGTTCTGTATAGCTACTTTCCTGGAAGCACTCATGGATATTGTGGAATTTATAGACATAGGCAAGATAGGACTGTGACGTGTGATGGTTGCTTGGAGGTGGCTGGTACAAGATACAAAGCAGTGTAGCCAATACGGTGGGAGCCAACATCGATACTTTCGGGTGCCTTCCTCACTGCCCAAGAATCAAGCGATAGATAGTCTCGAACCTCTGACCAATGCACTGTCTCACTGTCAACTGTGTCAATCCCATCGACGTTGATTCAAACAGCAAAAAAGAAGGGGAAGGGAACGGTGATCGGCCCTAGCGAAGAGGGGCGAACCGACAAACCTCGAAGAGTTGTACTAATGGTTGTCTAATATAGCTACTTTCCTGAAGATGACGATGGATGGTGAAGTATATATAGAGCGATAGCGTTACAACAGACAATGCTTGAGGCAGCTGACTTGTGTGCGTTGCAGGGTGCAAAACGCATAGCAGGAGCTGCTAGGTTTGACGGAAGTGACGCTGACTTGCATGTCATGTAAGGAAGCGTGTACAGGCCCTGAGATGGAAGATGTGGGAGGTCTTCGATGTTGGTTTGTGCGCAACGTACCTGCTCCTAAGACCTCTGGAGGCTACAATAAGATGCTCTGCTGGGCCTGGTTTTCGTCGCGACATGAAAGGCTGAGTACTGAATCCGTCTCCTGTGTGTAGACAGAGGGAAGGGTGATGAAGTCGCGCACTTGTCATGCATCGTAGAACCAAAATCGGTCAATACTAGCTGCATGCTGTCTTGACGAATGCATGCAAATCTCTCCACGAACCGCTAAAAAGAGCATGCCGTTCCCATTACCACCGCGCAAGCGCAAGCTTCCTACCAGATATTCTACCAAACCCAAACGCCAGTGCTATGATATACTACAGTTGGCCATGCAATCCACATCTTGATCATACGTATCATACATCTATTCCCCACGCTCT
The DNA here is from genome assembly GCA_030271015.1 of Didymella glomerata. Taxonomy (NCBI): domain Eukaryota; kingdom Fungi; phylum Ascomycota; class Dothideomycetes; order Pleosporales; family Didymellaceae; genus Didymella; species Didymella glomerata. The sequence goes on from JAJOHN010000009.1 coordinate 1,101,462, forward strand.
TCAAAATCCCCAGAACCGACTGACTCTTGTCTTGACGCCCTCCCAGCTATTCAGCTTCGGCCTTACATCCAGATAGAAATTCAGCCCCTGTCCCTGTGGCTGTCCCGGCCGCTGTTTCCCCGCATAGAAATCAATCACATACTCGATCTTACTCCCACAGCGATCGACAACCCAGTCGTGCCGGTCAAACGGCGTCTGATACCCAAGCAGCGCATTCCACCTCGCGCGAGGTGTCAGACTCGTACTCAGCCCGGAGAACGACTCGAGCTTGGGTCCGCCGCAGGACTCGGCGCCTCGACCTGCTTCCCACGCTTTTATCTCCGACCATGCCCGCTCGTTCACCGCGTTGTGGATCGGCACGATGGCCGCCATGTCGCGCGCCTCCGGGTCGAAGGACTTGCGCCGCATGGCGTCGAAGAACATGCGCTCGCTCGGGTAGATCCAGTTCCCTGTGGTCTTGTCGGCGCCCGTGTCTTTCTCGTTGTTTGCGGGCCGATCGATGGGAGCGGCGGCCATGGCGCGCGGGATGGTGCTGATCTCGCGGTCGGTGCCCAGGCGCATGTTCGACAGGAGGCCTGTCGTTGTCGGCGCGGGGGAGCTGGTTGATTGGTCGAGGGAAGAGGAGTCGCATGATTGCTGGACGGGCGAGGGCTTTGCTGCGGCGGCTGCGTTCGACTGGCTGTGTGCTGCGGCGGCGGGCGATTGTGTGGGTGCTGGCGGCGAAGCGGAGGCGTGAGGGTTGGGTGCTGAACTGCCTGCAGCGCGAGCTTGTTCGAGCCAGGCTTCGCGTGCTTTGTGGTCTACGGGGCATCCGGCCGCGGCGGCCTCATCGTGCTGTGGAGACATCGTGTCGGCGTCGGGTTGTGCTGCGAGAGCAGTCGCGAATGACGAGATGGCCAAAAAGTTGAGCATGGACTTGGTTCGGCGTGCACGCAATGCCGTCCGCTGTGATTGGCGGGTCCAGCTACTGGCTAGCTCACCGCTTTGGACGAGTTTAGCCTCACGAGTCGAGGGCTGGTAAATTTATCGATAGCAGAAAAGGAGTACCGAAGATCTCGAGGGCTCCTTCTTGCAAGGCACCATATCAATTGCACTTGTTCGTGGTAGACTTGTCTGCGGCGTCGTTGAAGTTTTGGCCCTGCATAAACAAACCCCACCAACTCCTTTCTCTCGACCCCTCCTCCGCACTTCTTGCCAGTCAGACCCTCCCAAACGTCAACATGTCGGAAATCTACCGTGCCAGCACCACCGCGCCCGTCAACATCGCTGTAATCAAGTACTGGGGCAAGCGCGACCCGAAGCTCAACCTCCCGACCAACTCCTCCCTCAGCGTCACCCTCTCGCAGAACGACCTGCGCACCCACACGACCGCCTCGTGCTCTGCCTCGTATCCCGCCGAAGACTCGCTGCTGCTCAACGGCAAGCCTCAGGACGTCTCCGGCGCCCGCACACAAGCCTGCTTCCGCGAGCTGAGGGCTTTGAGGAAGGAGGTCGAGGCCAAGGACTCGAACGCACCCAAGCTCTCAGAGCTGCCGCTGAAGATCGTCTCCGAGAACAACTTCCCCACCGCTGCGGGTCTCGCTAGCAGTGCTGCGGGTTTCGCTGCCCTCGTCCGCGCCATTGCGAATCTCTACGAGCTGCCCGCCGACCCCACAGAGCTCTCGCGCATCGCTCGCCAGGGTTCCGGATCAGCATGCCGAAGTCTGTTCGGTGGGTATGTAGGCTGGGAGCAGGGCTCTGAGGCCGACGGCTCGGACAGCAAAGCATTCGAGGTCGCTCCTGCGAGCCACTGGCCGAACATGCGCGCCGTCATCCTCGTTGTCAGCGCTGCGAAGAAGGATGTCTCGAGCACATCTGGCATGCAGACCACTGTTGCGACATCATCCCTGTTTGCCTCGCGGGCGAGCGAGACAGTGCCCAGGCGCATGAAGGAGATGCAGGACGCCGTCAAGAGCAGGGACTTTGAGACGTTCGCAAAGGTCACCATGATGGACAGCAACTCGTTCCACGCTACTTGCCTGGATACCTACCCGCCCATCTTCTACCTGAACGACGTCTCCAGGGCGGCGATCAAGATGGTCGAGCAGATCAACAATACCGCTGGCAAAATCATCGCTGCCTACACTTTCGACGCAGGGCCAAACGCAGTCATCTACTACCTGGAAGAGAACGAGAAGGCCGTTGCGGGTGTCTTCAAGACTCTTCTGGCTAACAAGGACGGCTGGAGCGGTGAGCGCGGTGCTGCTGTCGAGGGCAACTACGAGGCCGCTGAGAAGGCCAACACTGAGGCCGAGGTCGCCGTTGGTCTGTTGAAGGAGGGCGTCAGCAGGGTCATTCTAACAGGTGTCGGCTCAGGCCCAGTGAAGACCGAAGACGCCCTGATCAACGAGAAGGGTGAGCCAATCTCCGTTTTGTACTGAGCGTTGCAGAAGTAGCGATAGATACCCTCGTAATCGTACATTTGCAGATCGAGTATTGGGAAATGTAATACGCTGCTTATGTGCAGCCCTTCGTATTTTATATTGGAGTCATCGTACAGTATGATACAGCGTCGCGCGTCAATCACGATTTCTCCTCCTTTTCGCGCTTGCCAAACGTATACGCCAGCCCGCAGCTGGCTACGTTGACAGCACAAAGCGCCAGCGACGCGCCTCTGACTGCGCCTCTGACGGTGAATTTGTTTCTCAGTTTCTGCACCATGTTATTAGTACAGAATATTGTAAGCCCGAAACATCTAGTCGCACCTGGCTTCGCCGGAGAGCCAGCAGCCCGTACAGACCACTCCACGCCGCGGTGATGCCGGCAGCGTCGGTTTTGTAGTCGCTCAAGTTCAAGTATGACGAGAAGAGCAGTACGGGCGCAAACATCATTGGCAGTGGCTGGAAGGGGCGCGCATGCTGGGCTGTGATGAGTGTTGCGAGGAGAGTCGGCGGTACGGAATTTTCTGAGGAGTTATCAGTAGACGTACGTTGAGAGATGTTGGTAGCGGTGTTAGGACAAAGCACGTGAGAGATGGAGTTGTGAGATGGAGCTGTGCTTGCAGGGATTGCGACTTACCGCCCCAGTTGCGCAGCGATTGGAGAGTTGACTTTTTGGCTTCTTCAGACATTGTAGAGGATGCTCCAGGGTTTAGACGAACGATTGAGGGAACGGAGGGTTGATGTTTGGCAATGTAGTTCACGCGCAGATCAGATGTGAAAGTTGTCGATGACGTGAAGTGCTCTTGGTGCGTGCCGCTGCGACTAGCCTTAGGCACCCCGGTATTTGGAAAGTGGCCTCGACCAACATCAACGCTGCCGAGCCGCATCTGGCATCTCACAACAACAGATCGCCGTCCACGCACGACTGTCCAGTTTCCGCGCACCCTCGTTCTTCCCGAGATAACACTACACACCGAGCGCTGGGCACACGTTCTCACGACGCGGCCACCTCCGCGGCCACCTCCGCGGCCACCTATCGCAAGCCCCTCCACCGCACCACACCACAGCCATGTCCGACCGCGCACACCACGATGGCTCCGCCGGCCGTGCCTACACCGTCGAGCAGAAAGCGGCCGTCCTGCGCATCAAGAGGTGCGCGCCAACCGCCTACTACGAGATCCTGGGCCTCGAAGAAGTAAAAAAGACGTGCACCGACGGCGAAATCAAAAAGGCATACCGAAAGCTGTCGCTGCTCACACATCCGGACAAGAACGGGTACGCGGGCGCCGACGAGGCCTTCAAGCTCGTCAGCAAGGCCTTCCAGGTCCTCAGCGATCCGGACAAGAAGTCTAAATTCGACCAGTTTGGAGGCGATCCAGATGCGCGCTTCAACCCGGCGGCGGCGGGCGCAGGAGGATCGCCGTTCAGCGGGTTCGCAGGGCAGAGGGGCGGTGGCTTCCAGGAAGAGATGACGCCAGAAGAGCTGTTCAGGCAGTTCTTCGGCGGAGGCTTTGGCGCGCCATTCGGTAGGTCCAAGTGCCATACCCACGTTGGTCGTGGACACGCAAGATCTGGGCTAATGTAGATAGGCGGCTTCGACACAGGGCCAGGCTTCGTGTTCAATCTCGGCGGCGGACCAGGCGTGCGGGTACATCAGTTTGGAGGCGGGCGACCGAGAAGAAGACCAGGGACTGCGCAGCCGCCGGGGCGCGAAGAGACGCCGGGACTGGGGAACGCGCTGGGGAATCTGCTACCGCTGCTATTCCTCTTCGTCCTGCCACTGCTATCGTCACTCTTCTCAGGCGGATCATCGAGTTCAGGCCCGTCGTTTGCGTTCACACCACAGCGCGAGTTCACATGCATGCACAAGTCGCAAGGCCCGTTCGGCGTCAACTACTATGTCGCAAACTCCGTCTGTCAGGAATACGGCAGCAATCCGCGGGACAAGAGATGGAAGGCGCTGGATAAGCAGGTTGAGAACTCGTACGTACACACGCTGGACGTACGGTGCAACAACGAGCAGTACGCGCAAAGCAAGAAGATGCAAGACGCACAAGGGTGGTTCTTCGTGGACGAGGAAGCCATGGCGCAGGCGAGGAACATGCCAATGCCCAATTGCGATACCTTGGCTGCACATGGCATGCGTCGGAGATACTAGACATCATTTCTTGTTGTGGGGCTTGATTCTGTAATAATTATTGGCCTGAGTGTGGATAGAGTTACCATTAGCCCGCAAGGCGTAGGGTTAGACATGTCTGTCAACGAATTGCATGAGAGTGGCATCCACTTCACACAGCGGCTTCTTCGGGTGAAGTCCTGTATTTGATGACATTTTTCTTGTTTGCTTTCAACTGGAAACGACCCCATTGTATTTGTAGTAGACATGTTCGCAAGCCGAGCTAACGCTCCACCAAACAACTCACCCATTCCAGCAAATCAAAGCCCCTCCTCCCATTCAGACGCCCGCCTAAGAACCCTCAACGTTCCAAGATAACGCATGATGGCTGTTCCACACACTGTTATTGGCGTGCCTGGCATCGAATGGCGGTTTCAAGATCCTCGATCCGGCAGTTTGGTAGCTGAGAATCGGTGCTGAGAATCAGGGGTCGCCCCACATTCACCCCAAACACCAGCATCCTAGCCCTGTCGTTCGTCTCAACACGGACGCATCACGGACGCTACACAGACTCCAGACGTCACCGAGGTCGCGGCGCGCATGAAAGAGCTGAGCATGAAGATGGCTGTCCCCTCGACGTCTGCTTTCATGCACCTCTCTTCTCCTGGTCGGCTTTGAGATCAAGGGTGTTCGTTTCATTTGGACAGACGACGCTCCCGGACTCCCGCCCTGGCCTGCCTTGACAGCGGCGATCACTGGAATTCGAACGACCAGCTGGCCTTGCGTCTGCTTTCACTGCACTGTCTTCTTGACTTCTTAACTGAAGTTGGGTCCCTACTTTCTGACATCAACGATGCATACCCACCTATCGACATGGCTGGCTGTATCAGCCTCGCTGTGGCCAGCAGCCACGGCCTTCTATCCCTATCAGTACAACGGCGATAGCACGACAACCTCCAGTCGACGAAATGCGAAGCTTCCAAGAACGAGCTCAGGATCAATAACGCTTCCGCTTCGGCGCGTCCCCAGGCAGCAGAACACATACAACATTGTCAATTCGAAGGACCCCAGCCAGAAGAACAGCGTAGCAGTCGATCAAGATGGGAGCGATCTGAGCTACATGGTTGCCGTGACCATTGGCGACAGCAAGGAAGAGTACCATCTACTACTCGACTCGGCAGCAAGCAACACTTGGGTCATGGGCCAGGACTGCAAGAGCGATGCCTGCGGAACCCACACCACATTTGGCAAAGGGGATTCAAGCTCTTTGAAGGTACGCCTGTTACATACCGCAGAAGCTGAACAGTTGAGGATCTTGAACACCTCCAGGCTCTATTGCCAGGTTTCAGCAGCGCGCCCATTCTAACTCTTGCAGACGCAATCTACGCCCTTTAGCGTCACCTATGGCACCGGCTCGGTCAGCGGCACCCTTGCAACAGACACACTGCACATCGGCTTGCTCTCGCCCACCGTCTCCTTCGGCCTCGCAACCAACGTCTCCGACGAATTCAAGTCGTACCCCATGGACGGCATCCTGGGCATCGGGCAGGGCGACACGGTATCCGGCGGCGCCCAAATCATGACCTCCCTGCTCTCCGCGCAGCTAATCAGCTCCAAAATCTACGGCATCCACCTCAGCCGGTCGCGCGACGGTCTCGCCGATGGCGAACTGAACCTCGGCGCCGCCAACAAGGCACGATACGCCGGCGATCTCAACTGGCTCGACTGCGTCCCAAACGACACCGGCTTCTGGGAGATCAGCGTAGCGGATGCCAGCGTGGACGGCAAGAATATCGGTCTGGCAGGCAAGAAGGCCATCATGGACACGGGGACGAGCTACATCCTGATGCCGCCGGCCGACGCGCTGGCGCTGCACTCAAAAATCGCAGGGTACGCGCAAGACGGCGAGACGTTCAGCGTGCCGTGCGACACTGCCTCGGCGCTGGCTTTCGTCTTCGGGCCCCAAAGCTACAACATCTCGACTGCGGACTGGGTTGGCGGCAAACTCGCTTCTGGGCTGTGTCAGAGCAAGATCGTGGGCAGGCAGACGTTCAACGAGAGCCAGTGGCTGGTCGGCGACGTGTTTCTGAAGAACGTGTACAGCGTGTTTGACTTCGAGAAGAATAGGGTTGGTCTGGGGTTGCCGCCGACCGAGGACGAGGAGAGCAGCAGCTCAAGCATTGCCAGTTCGACTGCTACTTCGACGGCGGCGGCGGGCAAGTCAAGCGCAGCGGCGAGTGCGACGCAGACGGCAGCTGTGGAGGGTAGCCCAGATCCTTCTTCGAGCGCTGTTGCAGAGAGCCAGGGCCAGAAGAGTGACTCTCCTTTGGTGACGGCTCCCCTGGTACTGGTGATAGGTGCCGTTATCATTTCTCTGTTTATATAGGGATTGGCAGAAGGCGCATCTGGATTGGGTATAAGCATGGTTCTGGCGTTCATGGTATGGCATGGCATACTCGCAACGGGCATTGGATATGGAGCATATGATAACATGAGCATGATAGCGACGTTCAATAAAAACGGCACTATACAATGAGGCACTTTGTTAAAAACAGTCGTAGCTGCCAGAAATCTTTTAGTCTACAAAGGAGCTATCAACTTGCGTTGAAGACCTCCCTTAATCCAGCTGATAAGGCCTCACCACGTAGTGTAACCCTCTGATAACATAGTTACGATAACGGAGTATTGGTGTTATTATAGAGATCATCACCACGGAACATCAACCGCAGCATTGCTACAACTCGAGTCTGTGACCTGTTCACCCCACATTCCGAACCAGGCATTTGAGCTTCCCAGAGTAGACATATAGTCCATGTGCAGTAAGGCCTTCACGTTACACTTTGGGAGGTGAGTTGGTTGCGTTTCTTGGCCGTGTGCAGGTTGTGCACCGTTCCTACTACTGCAAGACTTCTTTGGGCTGTCATGAAGGCCTTTAAATCAAGGCAGATACAGGTCATTCGTCACTTTCACAGTGGCATACCAAGCCGCCTTTCACCCAAAGTGGTCTGAGACAGCGTGGGGCGGATATCGGGTGAGCTTACCCGATTGCTGAACAAGCTTGGGGTGGCAGATGTGGGTACTTCTTGCGTCTAGGCAGTTGATTGCCGTGCATCGCGCGGGCGGCATGGAGCTGGGATAGCGCTGCAAGGAGCTTCATCTGAAGTCGAAGTCTCTTCATCTGGCGGAAATTGCGATACAGGACTTGGAGAGATTGCTCTTCAGAGTTTGAAAATTCGTCTCGGCAGAGCTGCCATGTTTGATCGAGCAGAGTCGCGGGGGTCAATCATGTCAAGATGGCGGCGATGGCAACGAAAGTCAGAGGACTACAAGCAAAGACTCCAATTGACCGACCGAACCATACAGAGCAACGAGTGGTATGCAGATGTGACGACCAGCGGTGGAAACAAGCACGTATTAGAAAGATCCTACCATTGCTGAACCCGATAGCTGCTCAATCTCGACCCACACGCTCTGAGAAAATAACCCCATCATACTGCCCCAAGATGATGTACTACTTCCAAACAAGAAAGATCCAGCGCAGTAACGCCTCGAACAGGTGCCGTGGAAGAAATGGCTCTAACTAGCCAGGACAGAGGTTGTTTCGTCTTCCATCGCACCCATGATTCACATGCGGTTCGCCTCAATTAACACATGAAGACCGCCACAGTGTTGTCTTGTCCAGGATCAACATCGTGCGGCTGTGGCGGCGCTGCCGTTTACACGTCTGACCCATCTACAAGACTGTGCACTTGGACTTCTTCTTCTCTTTCCGGGTGAGCAGGGCAGCTCGTGTGGCGTGCTCGAATACCTCCCGGACACCCTCGTTGGTCTTCGCCGAGCACTCGAGGTACTTCTGGGCACCAATCTTCTTGCGGACATCCTCGGCCTGAAGTCGTTAGTACAATGACAGACGTGTTGTGGTGCATGACTAACCTGCTCGGGGGTGACAGGCTTCTGAGAGGTCTTGTGCAGCTCCTCAATGGTCTTCTGGTCGAAGCGCAGATCCTTCTTGCAACCGACTAGAATGATGGGCAGGCCCTGGCAGAAGTGCAGAACCTCGGAGATCCACTGCAGCGTTGTTAGCAGCTGCCCGTGCAAACGTGGCCACGTGAGCGTACCTTCTCCTGTACGTTGTCGAGCGAGTCGGGCGAGTCGACGGCAAAGCAGATCAGGATAACGTGGGAGTCGGGGTAGGAGAGCGGGCGGAGACGGTCGTAATCTTCCTGGCCGGCGGTATCCCAAAGGGCGAGCTCGACGTGCTTGCCATCAACCTCGACATCGGCGACGTAGTTCTCGAAGACAGTGGGGACATAGACCTGGATGGTGTTAGTGGGTGTGCTCGCGGGCGGGCGCTGTGTGGCAGGCGCGGCAGGTGTTTGCTGCGACGGGGGCGCCGGTCGCTAGGCTGACGCAGCTCAGGGACGGGGCGGAGGGACGCGCGGGAGACTGACCTCGGGGAAGGTGCCCTTGGAGAAGACACTGCACGCACGCTGTCAGTACTGGTGAGGGCAGACAAAGGGGCTGCCGTCCGCGATAGGCGTTTGGGCGAACACTTACATGAGCAGACAGGTCTTTCCGCAGGCGCCGTCACCGACAATTACGAGCTTGCGACGGATCTCGGCCATTTTGCTGTGTGTCGGGGTGGTGGTGGGTATCGGGCGGTGTTTGCGGAGTGCTGGGCGGGAGAGCGTTAGCAGGTGAGATGGAGAAAGGGTGGTTGATGTAGAGTTGTGAGGATGAAGGGCACGCTCCACGCTGCTAGGCTGGGCGCTGGACCGTGCTGCGGCGGCTGAGCACCAAACGTCGCTCGGGGAGGCTGTGGCTGAGGCGTGCGTACCGTGCAATCAGGACTCAGCGTGTGACGCAAGCTAGAAAGGGGCAATATGGGCGGAGCGGTGGGTGAGGGTGAAGCTGGTGTTGATATGAGGAGGCAAGAGGTTCCACGGCAACGAGTCGGCTAGCGCTTGCGCAGAGGACGACGACAAGGTGGACACTGATAGACGGGCTGCACCATGATAGAGCCACGCGCCCCGAGACCGACCAAAACACAGCTCCTCGTGACCTGCAGGTGCACTGTTCCTCGCACTACTGCTATTCCTCCAGTGCGACGCTGCCGTCCTGCATTCTCTACACTTTTCTCTGCTTTGCACACCGCAGAACAGTCTGCTAATTCTAACGGCCACGGCAACCGCCGACGCTGGCTCAACAAGCCTGACAGGCGCCTTCGTCATCGCAACAACACTTTGGCACTCCATGGACGTTTCAGACCCGGTTTGATATGGTGACCGCTCGCCTGTCATTTCCCCACGCTCGTCCCGCAGGACACAGAACACAGTCTGGATGTTCGCGCTCTGGCTCTGCAGTATTCCCTTGTCACCGCTTGTCTAGGCAGAACCGTCCCAGCTCGCTATCATAGTCCTGAACGAACCACGGCTGTCTTTCGTCCCGGCTGGACTGCGGGGCGCCGGTGAAATGCGTCACGAACAGCAATCGATTCGCCCGGCCGCTCTGCTTTGTTTGGAGGCTGCTTTGTTCTCCGCAAGTCTGCCTGCCAAGTGCGATCAGGGTCTCCGCCTGCACCTGCGCCTGCAGCTCTGCACACTCTTGGCACGTGAATCTTGACTTTGCTTTTGTGTTTCACGTGTGCCTTGTATACCTTTTGGGGCTTCGGCGATACCTTGCCGTGTACTGCCGAGCTCGTGCGCATGAATTTCACGTGGTGGTCTTGGACATGTAGTGAATATTAAATACCTTGATAGAGCGAGAGTACAGATGTGCTGTATGTCTATATCTCGTGTCAACTATTCGAAGGATATTATGTGCAGAGTAGTCTGACAGCTTGACAATATCTCACGGCACGAGGGCTTCTCTCACCAGAGATATTTCATTGATGATATACACAGCGAAAACCATAAGTGCGCGGGTCTGCTTGTTCGTTGTTGCAGTGCTCTCGCACCCAGAAGGTCCTCGGGTAATCCAACTGCCACCTTCTAGAATGCTTCCTGGACTTTTGGAATATCATTTTCGGTCTAACAGCAGAACGGTAGACTGTCCTTGACATAAGACGGAAGTGTGGCGAGTGCTCTGAGTACCTCCCGGCTACGTTTCTGCTTCCACGCGCTTCTATCTCGACGCGTTGAGATGGTGGAGGCGCGCCGCAGTTAGTGTGGGGCATTTCCGTCCGCTACATCCACTACTATGGTTCACTCAGCGTCACTACCACTTTCACTGTGCGGCGTCTGCCTTACTGTTTTTCCTTAATTCCAACGCCACTGTCTTTCTTCCACCACAGATACAGCCATGGCGGACCAAGAAATGACTGACCCACCACCACCACCACCGGCGCAAGAGCAAGATAGCGCTATGTCAGACGCGGACAAGGTACAACTCTCCAGCTCTCACCGAAAGAGACCCGCTGACGACAACCTTGCACAGATCCGTGCAAAGCGCCTTGCGAAGCTTGGGGGCCCCTCGACCCCACGCCCATCATCCACAGGACCTGAAGCCTCGCCATCAGCATCAGGCGCCTCGTCGCCAAAGCCCGCAGCTGCACCCTCACCGCAACCGCGTACACAGTCACCCGCCAACCTGAACTCGCAGACAGATGGCAAGACGGAGATCAAGCCGGCCACCCGCATCAACATCAAGCCTGCAGCTACAGCAAGCACCACTGTCGCCGCCCCGCCACCTGCGCCACGACCGCAAGACAACAGCATTGAGGGATGGGAAGACCGTACGATTAGCGGCATCTTCAGGATAACACTCGAAGAAGGGCGCTCGCAAGATGCACACGGTCACAAGGTCTACTTCGCTTCAAGCTTGAAGCAGGATCTGCAAGATGAGGGTCGGCCACTGCGGTTCAGTACTGACGTGCTGGATTCAGTTGTTCTGGAAGCTGCGTCGAGCCACACACACGGAAATGCCTTGGAATACCTTCTAGGGTGCTGGAAGCGAGTTGCTAGGCAGTCAAAGACCATCACCAACAAGAGCGACCCAAAGTATGAGATCGTGCGGGAGCTTCGAAGGATATGCTTCAACTACGCCATCTTCGCCGCCACCATGCCTGATATGTTTGGCGAGGAGGCGCCCTTGGAGAACGCTCTGACGGAGCGCCTGTTACTCGGACCTGACGATGACCGAGGTATCTGCTTCGACTTCCTTCAAGAAGCCTGCAACCGCGCTGAGGATGATGAGACCGCGAAAGAAGCATTGGTCGGTGCTGTGGAGGATTTAAGCCGTCGACTGGCGTTGGCATCCATGAACAGCGATTACAAGCCCTACATGTTGGGACTCCGCAGCTTGATCCGCTTTCCGCCGCTCGTTACTGCCCTGGCGCAGTCAGAGACATTCTTACCATCCGACATCGAGGCGCAGAACATCGAGACGCAAACACTGCTTGGTCCCTTCTTCCGGCTGTCACCTATGCAGGGCGATGTTGCAGTTAACTACTTTAACGGAGCTTCGGGCGGCGATAGGGGCTTGATCGCGAATGCGCAGCGAGCTCTCCGCATGACTCTCCAAACCCACCAGGACGAGCTCTTCGACATCGCGAATACCTTCATCAAGAACAAAGACTCGCGAGACAAAATGCTCAACTGGTTCGCCCTCACTGTGAACAAGAACCACAAACGACGAGCTCTTCAGGTCGATGCTAAAACTGTCTCTACTGATGGTTTCATGGTCAACGTCACCGTTATTCTGGATCGCTTGTGCGAACCATTCATGGACGCCACCTTTTCAAAGATCGACCGCATCGACATCGACTATCTTCGACGGACGCCTCGTGTTGACATCAAGGATGAAACCAAGATCAACGCCGACGAGAAGATGTCAGAAGAGTTCTACAGCACCAAGGCCGATGGAGTCAGTAATTTTATCTCCGAGGTGTTCTTCCTGACCGTGGCCGCCCACCACTACGGTACTGAGGCTGCCAACAGCAAGCTCTCGTCGCTGCAAAAGGATGTGAAGTGGTTGAAGAAGGAGCTCGATAAGTTCGAGACTGAACGTCACAAGTACATTTCGAACCCTGTACAGTTGCGCGTCTTCGACGCCCACGTCAAGAAGATCAAAGACCAGATCGAGCGTGGCACCTGCACAAGCCACGCTATTATGGGCGTTCTTAGCGACGAAACCATGCAAGCCCGTTCCATGCAGTTCATGCGTTATGTCATTGTCTGGCTGTTGCGCCTTGTCTCTGGGACTGATTTCCCAAAGCAAGACCTGCATCTCCCCTTGCCCAGCGACCAGAGCATGGCTTTCAGATGTCTTCCGGAGTATTTCGTCGAAGACATTGTCGGCAACTTCAAATTCATCACTCGTATGATGCCGACCATCATCACGAAAACGCAGTGCGAAGAGATTGTGAAGATCTGTATTGTCTTCCTGCGTAGCTCAGACTACATCAAGAACCCATACTTGAAGTCTGGTCTGATTACTATTCTATTTCACGGTGTCTGGGAAGTCAGGGGTAGTCCCAAGGGCGTTCTTGGCGATACCCTGTTCGCAAACAAGTTCGCCATGAAGCACCTGCTGCATGCCTTGATGCAGTTCTACAACGAGTGCGAAAGCACTGGCGCGCACACGCAGTTCTACGACAAGTTCAATATCCGCTACGAGATTTTCCAGGTGATCAAGTGCATCTGGCCGAACCAGGTTTACCGTGACAATCTCGCCACGGAAGCACGGTATGTTCTCACCTTCTCAACCAGCCATTCGTTATACTAACATGGAAATAGCGTAAACCTGGAGTTCTTCGTGCGGTTCGTCAACCTGCTGTTGAACGACGTCACTTTTGTCCTCGACGAGTCATTCACTGCATTCACCCAGATTCACGAAATCTCAAAGGAGCTAAAGGCTGACCCCAATATGGAGCAGACCGCTCGCCAGGAGAAGGAGGAAAAGCTCACTGCTGCCCAGGGCAAGGCCAAGAGCTACATGCAATTGACCAACGAGACCGTGGCTATGCTGAAGCTCTTCACGGAAGCGCTCGCTGACTCCTTCACCAAGAAGGAGGTTGTTGTCCGGCTTGCACACATGCTTGACTACAACCTCGAGGCACTTGTCGGACCCAAGAAGTCGAGCTTGAAGGTCGACAACCCGGAGGAGTACGGCTGGAACCCGCGTCAAATGTTGGCTGAGCTTACCGACGTGTACCTTAACTTGCAAGGCAAGCAGTCCTTCATCGACGCTGTTGCGACCGATGGACGCTCCTACCGCCCTGACTACTGGATTGAGGCACACAAGATCATGGCCAAGTTCTACCTCAAGAATGACCAGCAGCTGAAAGAGTGGGAGGCAATGGCGCGTAACATTAGCGCGGCCAAGGAAGCTGCTGATATGGAGGAAGCTGACTTGGGCGAGTACCCTGACGAGTACACTGATCCTCTGATGGCAACGCTCATGGAGGACCCGGTGACGCTGCCCATCAGCAAGCAGATTGTCGATCGAAGCACCATCAAGAGCCACCTGCTCAGCGATCCCCACGACCCGTTCAACCGTACGCCGCTCAAGATCGAGGACGTCATTCCCAACGACTCGCTGCGGGATGAGATTCTGGCCTGGAAGGCAGACATCCTGGCGAAGAAGCGAGCTGAGCGTAGCGCTGCAGCTGGCGGCGAGACGATGGACACCTCGTAGGTGAGGAAGCTATGCGGGTACATGTGCATGCATTGAGGGCGTTTTGGAGTTTACTGCCTTGACTATCTCCAGGGTATGGTTATGGTTTATCGTCGGGCGATGTAGTCTCCACATTAGGACAAGGCATTCGCATCGCGGCATTCTGCATCTGGACAGTTATGACAAGGTAGATATTCAATGGTTGGCACTTACTTGTAGCCACCAGAAAGCTTCTGGCGTTGCAAAATGTTTCTGGACAACTTTTGACTATTTTTTGTCGGTCTGCGCAATCGCCGTTAAGATCACGACCTTTACTCTGTATTACGAAACTCAACATGCAGATTGGATGAGCTGCGGAAACACGGTGTGGAGAATCAGTAATTGGATTGGAAAACTCAATCCAAAGTCCACTGAGACACAATATGGCATCAGAGTGTATCGCTATGTCGTGGAGGAGACGATCATGGATCTCGAGCATGAACCTGCAAGCAGTTCAGAATACACACTATGCACACCTGCTCCTCTGCCGCCTTCACCACCTCTCGTCTGTCGGCAGATCTACCACGAGGCAAGAGCATTTCCCGAGTCTCACACCACGCTTATCATCCCGAAGGGAGTCAGCTTCCGCAACTCCATCGCAGCGCTAAAGAGATACCCGGCACACACAAAGGCCGTCAAGAAGATATGTTTCGCTGGCGGGGTCTCTAGTTATCTACAATTTGAAAGTGGTCACGGGAGGCGCCTGATGTTCCCTGCTCTAGATACTGTTGAGTTGCCGTCGAGATTCTATCAAACAGTGGGGTATGCTCGGGTATGCAGAATTGCATCGGCAAGAAGGATCTTGTGGTACTCTGTGCCGAGAACCCGCTTGGGCGTGGAGCTTGGCCCGAGACCCTGCGTACGCGGGCTGGAAGATAATCGACGTATGGGCAGGTCGACAACTGGATGCGATCTTGGAGGCTTTGTTGGCTGGGACTTGGCGTGTATGGTGCTCACTGCATCTGGTGTTGCTAGTCAGTGATGTGTCAGAGGCTCCTATTGCTGGAAGCCGTCATCTTGCATAGCGCCTTCATGCACTCTTGCAGGAAGAGGTTCGTGGACACGCCGAGGGTCTGCTTCCAATACCTTTTTGGAGGTTAATCACGACGAACCCTCAGAGCTAGAACAAGGACTTCGACCGGAAGGATGGACGTAGACGTTGGCCTGCAGATAATTGTACTTCGAGGCGCAACGCTCATGCAGCAGTGTTCATGCCCACACTTAAAGCGTCTTATTCATTCGACACTCTGCTGGATGAACCGAAGAGGCAGAAGTGTTGCCTTAGCAACGTCCGGACACTCATCCTGCCATATGAACTCACACGCAGTGTACGCACGAAGGGACAGCTTGTCAAGTACGGTCTTTTGTTTCACGAAGCTGAGTGCTCTGACTTTGCGAGGAATTATTTTCCCGCTTTGAAGCGTGTCGTTATCCCCGCCATCTTCCAGGGAAGCGGTATTTTGATGACGCCGTCTATACGTGCTTGCTTCGATGCGCCCGATATCGAAGTGTTCTGCAGTGATGCAAAGGTCCTCCGACAACTAAAAAGACACTATTGGTATGATCAAATGACACCTTGGTTGGCTGATTCGATTACGGAAAGTCCAGATGATGGCGAAAGACATCAGGAAGAGCGGTAGTATATTAGTAATAGTACTACTAGTACAAGAGAACGGTGATTTCTGTGAGTATGTTTTGAGTATTTGAGATCAAGGTGTTAGAAGCGCGGAGCGACGGCCAAAGAGCAGAGCCACAGCCACTATGACGGGTGAGCAGGCACGTGCTGGATGGTAGCCTGAAGCGAAGTGAAAGGCCATGTGACTGCCGAGGCCCGCTTTCCAATCGCTTTACCCTCGTTAAATGTGTGCCACCTTCTTCTTCACACTTACACCCACCTACACTTTCCCGGTCCTAATTACAACGATGTCACGCAAGCTCGGTACGCAAGAGTGCGATGAAGTGTCGACGACAATGCCATACAACAAGCGAGAAGACCGTAACGAGATGTAGGCCCTCACAGCCTCCTCACATACACGCCACTAATTTCACTAGTACCGGGCGCAACTGGACTGAGCCTCCGCTTTTGCGCCTGCCAGCCGAACTACGCAATGCCATCTACCGTTTTGTCCTCGATACTGCCGACCTTGTCGCAGACGACAAGCCAGCGATGACACTGCGACGCTCGGACCTGCGACTACCCCGAGTGTGCCGACAGATTCATGACGAGACCAGAGCCCTCGTTGGGACGTACGGTACCGTCCGCCTTCGTTGCACCTGGAGCTCCTATGACGTGTTCGGCGTTGTCGAATTACTGCAACGCCCAAGTAATCGCCTTCGTTTGAGCGCAGTTCGACAGCTTGAGCTTTCGCCATTTGTGGCAGCTAACATCCAGAGAGAGACGTTGATACATCACTTCGCGATCGGCGGTGCCGCAGCCGGACGGATTGATTACAGGGAAGCTCTGTCACAGACTTTCCAGTCCCTCGAGAAAGTTGTTTTACCCATGGAGGCCACGACGGAAGTTACCGAGAAGGAGTCCTACCGTTATTGGTTCAAGAACCCAAATCTTGAAGTTGTGTACACGGATGGCCAGGAGAGTGGCGAATAATGCTATCGTCGACGAGCTCGAGGTAAGAGTTATGTCCTGGAGAACATTGACGGATACGGAGGAACGAAGCAGAGTTGAGAGTCCAGTTGACAACAGTCGCATTATGCTCCACCAACCACAACCCGTCTTGCGTAGCTCTAATGGAACTAGATCTACCTCTTACTCCGAGCCTTTGGTCATGCTTTCGAGCTCTTGACCTTATCCTTACTTCACACGTCTCAAACGCCACTATCCTGCCACACTCTCGACCTTGCCCTCAGGATATACGTCGGTATTGAGATTGCCCTTTGGCACTGTGTCAGCCAAGTCCGTTGTTAATATCAAACCGTGGATCTCTAAACATCCACCACAGTTCGATCGCCCTTGCGAAGAAAGCAGCATGAGTTATCCTCAAGGGCCTCGCCCGGACCAAGGCGAGTACAGATGCGCACCACGATGGACTGTCATGGATCATCCCGAGCCCAAACGGACCGACGCCATCCCGTTTGGGATTGAATCTAGATCCGATTTGCAAGAACCACAGATGCGATGTGATGAAATAGGCCACGACCGATTTAACGCTAGTCGTCCATTGCTCAGCCCAGAAGAGTCTCCAAGGGAGTACTTCTGGATAACCAGCTGCACTCTGATCGTGCTCGTTGTCGAATCGACGACTGTACCAGTATTCCACTTCCGAAAGCAGTGTCAAAGCAACAGTCCAGTGCAAGAGGTATATCTGGCTGGGTTGCATTTGTACAACGCGTTCCGACAGATGTAAAAGGACGGCTGGTATAGTGTGCGCGAGACGTCCGCAACCGAAGATGCCACCGACGGCCATCGTTGTGCAGTATGCTGGCGACCTTTGGAGACGGGCTCGCTCAAATGTGTACGGTGATGGTAGATTCGCGAGCCACAAGGACGTACACCGCGCAGCGAGAAGTATGCCAGATGCAATGATGGCTGTTTTTGGATTGAAACCGAGGCTTGCCGTGTCGAGGTCCTGATACGTCACGGCTGCGATTGTGGCAAACAGCGAGTAACATAGCCACGGTCCAGGGTCAAAGGCTTTAGTGAGCCTGTGATCTCATCCGTTGTCGACATGGGCGGTTGTTGTTGTTGCTAGTGCCGTTGTTGTTAATGTCGGGAAGGGTTGCGAGGAGCGGGGTTGATATCGTTGTTGTGTCTCCTCTGCATCGAATTCTGGTACCGAGCTTGTCAGTGGGTGATATGCTCAATGAATTTTGACAGCTGATCACAAGAGGCGACATGACGCGTTTTTGGAGCCTGGAGGTATCCAATGACATATTCAGGATCGGGTAGCGTTGAATGCATACCTTACGGCCACTACACAAAAGCGCAGGGAATGGAGTTTCAGTGAAGTGACATCGCCAAGCCCCGTGTGCTCGACGTACTTCCTCTGTCCAAACTCTCCCAGACGTGTTCGCTGGGTATCGACTTCGATATCTTACACTCACTGTTCGTATCGAAATCCGCAAGCTCTCACATCTTAGCCTTCTCTTTCAGCATCTTGATTACCTTGCTATTCCCATGCCCCTTCTTGCCCCCTGGATACGTGCTCGACCGGACAGACCCAATACTCCCGCCTTTTGCGCGAAACATCAACTGCCCCTCCAGTCCAACGAACAGACCAGGCGGCTCATATCCGACACTGCGGCCCGCAGCAGCGACCTCGTGCACGACCAGGCGCTCGCCGTTGGGCAACCGACACCACACGTCGCCCAGCGCACGGTTGGCAGCTCGAACCTGCCGTACTGACATGCCGTCGAAGTCAACAAAGGCGTCCTGCTTCGTGATCTTGGGCGCGTAGTCGGTAACGCCGTTGTACCAGCCCGCGGGTTCGAGCGGCTCGATAAATCTCCCCTCTCGCAGCACGTCGAGCAGCATCCCCACACCCACATCTCCTAGCCGTTCGTTCAGCTGCAGCGCCGTCTCCCCGTCCTCGATCTTCGTCCCGGGCTCGGGGGTTTGAGCGAGCACCACGCCCTCATCGAAGCGAGTCGGATGCAGCGTCTGCACGCTCACCCCGGTGTACTGGCGCTGCTTCAGGATGGCGTGTTCGATGGGGGCGGAGCCGCGCAGGTCGGGGAGGAGAGAGGGGTGCACATTCAGGCCGCCGTATTTTGCGCGGGACAGGATGCGCGAGGGGACGAGCAGGCCGAAGGAGACGGCGATTACGAGGTTGTAACTGAAGGGCGGCGTGTAGGCTGTGAATGTGTCGAAGACGTGCGTGGGGAGGGAGAGGGTGGATGCTGTTGCTGCGATGGGTACTACAATGTAACATCAGTACTGGAGCATATCGATGCGCAGACTACTGGTGTGTTTGCAGTCGACGTTGAGAGTGTTTACTAACACCGTCGCCGCGCAACCTCACCGCTCAAATCAAGAGAGATTAAAAAATGCAAGTACCTTCACGCAACACCCTCAAGCCCCTGCCCGTCGGCTTCGCCGGGCGGTGAGCGACATGGATCTCGTCAATCAGGCCTGGAGTCTCCCGTCTTGCCTTGTCGAGCGCGAGCAAGCTCTTTATGCTAAACTCATCTGAGCCGCAGAATAGGATGCGCAAGGGATCCGCACGTTTCCCGGATGCAGTCGAGTACCAGCCAGACGCGTTGATGTGGTGCGCACTCAGACGGTAATTCGAGACGAGCAGCGCGCGCAACGGCGCCGGCAGTCTCCAGAGCATACCAGCGGTGGTCAGGATCGTAGTCTAATCGGGAATTGGGTGGAGCGGTCTGGGTGACGGAAGAATGCCATGCAGCCCGGATCAAGCCCCATCGAGATCTAAGCAAGGTGCTTGGCGGCGATGCGGACGTGAAAGGCGATTCGGGGCAGGGATTGAGCGGTTCGCTTGCGCGCTCTGACGCCAACGCGCGAGATGCAATCGCGATGTGCTGCAGGGCTCTGGCCATTGTTGCAGCGCTCTGGCCGGGCCTGCGAAGAAGGTATAAACGGGGGTGATCCGGCAGCGTGTGCCGGGTCCGCGTGAGGATGCGCGAGGAGGAGTGAGTCCCATTGCCTTCCTGCTGTACGCCAATTCTTGTTCCATTCGAGGGAATGCGTTGAAAGCTGCGAGTTCCTGACCCCCCGAGAGACCCCACGCGTCCTCCGCTCCCGCACCCGTTGCGTGACGTACGGCCGAGCAAGCGCCGCTGAGCCTCACACCATCACGAGCGGACGGGCTCTCCAAGATGAGCAATCCAGTGCGCGTGGTGCCCGCGGCGCTCAGCTTCCTCGCCATCTACAACCCGGCGCTGGGCGACTCGGACGAGACGTTCCACAAGCAGATCGTCTTCTACTACGCAAAGGCGGCCAAGGCGCGCGCGAAGCTCGGCAACGATGATGCGAAGGACGAGCAGCTGCGCGAGGAGGAGAACGAGAAGCTGCGGCAGGTCGGGCTGGCCCAGGGCATGGTCGGCTTTGCGCGGAGCTTTTCCCGCGGCGAGAGCGTCGACTCGATAGAGACGGAGAAGAGTCGCATCGTGCTACACGAGCTGGAGCACGGGTGGTGGATTCTGGCGGTAAGACGTCCTTCCCACCGACACTTCCTTCCAGCTAATCGGGACAGTCCGTCGACCTCACCCAGCTGCCCGCCGCAACCGCCTCCAAAGACACCAAAGACGCCGCCCCGACCGTCGAGTACTCCAGCCGCGAAGTCAGCCCCCCCGCGCTGCTCATCCAGCAGCTCGTCCGCGCCCACGGCGTCTTCACGCTGCACCATGGCTGGCCGCTCGAGCAGCTGTTCCAGAAGCACGGCCGCGACAAGTTCTGCAACATCCTCAACACATACTGGGCCCGCTTCTGCTCCCACTGGGACGTTTTGTTGCATGGCAGCCCCGCCGTGGACATGTTCAACGGCCTGAAGCTCGCAGCCGGCGGCGAGCTGGGCATGGGCGTGGGCGAGGAGGAGTGGGGCAGCAGCGAGCGCGACGTGCTGGAGGACTTTGCACGCCGCACCGAGGGGCTCGTCGATGTCGTCGTGTCGCGCTTCGGCGAGGCGTCGCCGGCCCAGGACAAGAAGGGCAAGCAGGACGCACGCCCGCGAGACGACGCGCCGGCTCAGCCGTGGATCGGCAGTGGAGGCAACGTTGCTGCCACCGACGGCGTCGTCTTCTCGGGCGTCGGCGGCCTCAGTCGAGCGAGTCTGCGCGACGTAGCCCACTGGACCGAGTCGATATACCACTACGGCGACCACGCATACGGCGTTCGCGACAATCCGACCGCCGACCGCCGCAGACGACGCAGGAGAGACCCCAATGCGTCCAAGAGGAAACCAGAGCCGCCAGAAAAGGCTCCACCCCACGACTCGGGAACCGGCGAGGCACCGCGCATACCGCCGCCCATCGTCAAGGCCGTCGAGAGCTCGCTAGACAACGCCTCGAAAGCCGTCGACCAGAGCGAGGGCCGCGAGCCCGCGAAGCAAGACGGCACCATGCTGGCATCACTAGGCGACACCGAGACATGGGTGAAGTACATGACGCTTGGCTACGGCACAGCATGGGGCAGCAAGAAACACGCCGAATCCACAGACCCGCCAGCACCACCGTCGCCCGCAGAGACACAGCGCGAGCAGTCTCCCGAAGCAATGCGCTACATCGAGCCCACGCCAGACGTCGACCTGGTCGAAGAGAAGCGCAAAGCCCAGGTCCGCGCCGAGAACGACGGGTACTTCCTCATCGGGCTCAAGGGCGACATGGCCGAGGCCGACATGGACGACGACAACGACGAGGAGAACTGGAATGCGCGGATCCCGCTCAGAACCGTGTATGTGCACCAAGTCAAGAGCAACAAGCCGAACAGTCTCAGCGAGAGCGACGAGACACCCAGCGAGGAAACGCATGCGCCGAGCTGGAACGCGGGGGTGAAGTTGGAGAAGTCGAGACTCAGACCTGTAGTATACGTCGTACGTCCCTCAACTCTAACCTGAAGTCTTGTTGGCTAATGTATATGCAGCACCGCCCCTTCATATACACCTTCCTCTTCGCGCACCGCACGCCCTCGCTCACCCTCGTCACCTTCTACCGCAGCCTACACTCCTTCTTCGCCCCGCTCCACCGCAGCCTCGACCGCAACACCGCCCCCGCACGCGTAGCTCAGCGCCTCCACGCTGCACGCAACCACCAAACCACCACCCCCACCACCGCAGAGCAAGGCCCAAATCATATGCCCATCTTCGACCTCGTCTGGGACCCGCGCACTTTAACCTTACATTCTTCCCTGCCGAATATCCCGGACCCGGGGACCCTGATCGCAGAGGGCTTGTCGAGTAGGGACAGCGTTGAGGGAGGCGGGTGGAGTAGAATCGAGGCGCTGAACGTGCACAGCAGCATTCTGAGCACGGTCATGGATACGAGGACGAGTCTGAGTGAGATCGAGAGGACGTGCAAGACCGGGCGCGGGTGGTGGGTGGTGTGGATGCGACTGCCGCCGAGCCAGCCTTCCGCACCTGATCCGTCGGAGAACGAAGGAACCGAGCATAGCAAAGGAACAAGTGTGAGTGTGGCGTTTAATACGGAGGAGTTGAGGGAGGCGTTTTTGATCAGGAGGGCGAGGGATGCAGACACGAGTCAACCGCGGACGAGCGGCAGGAGTATCGCGAGTGGCATGTGGAGCGGCATGGGCATGGGAGGGAGCACCACGCAGCAGCGCATGGGCGGGAAAGCAGCGGGCTGGGGGCCCAAGGGGTTAGCAGAGGGTATCGGGATCGATGCGAGAAAGTACGTGGACGAGCTGTTGAGTTTGAACCGCTGAATACTGGTGTAATTCTGTATAACGAAGAACGAACTACGAGACTTGGTCGGATGAAGACCAAGAGCCGCCGTCACCATTTCAAACACCTCCCCTCGCCGCGACCAAGTATCGAATCGTCAGGGTGGATTTGAACGAAACTGTCTGAGTGATCAGGTTGTGGAAGATAGTGAAGGCAGCTCGTTGACTTTCGGAATATTGCAGATGCGTCTTAGGCTTGTATTCAGAGCAGCAAGTGTATGGTAAGTCAGTGTGGTGTCAAGAAGCAGCCTATCTTATTGAACCTTGCTTGACCCGCACGACTTTCTGACGTCGCTGGACTATCCGCGCCCTCGTTCCTCATATCGCCAAGGTGTCCCTGTGCGTACGCCTGATTCTCAAGATGACTGTTTGACCTCATCCGGATCAAAGAAGAGCTTGGACACCTTCTCTTAGCACTAGATATACTCTTAGCAAAAACGACCTCTAGATTCGTATCTTGGGAAGTAGGTACCTTGCAGACAGAGGCTTAAAAACAAAGCCTGGAGGCCCTCAGCTGGCTTGGGTAATGCGTCGCTGTACAATAGCGCACTAGTCGCCCAAGAGTGTCCGGAGCTTTCTTCAAACGGGGTGGCCTCGTGTTTTGGTTGTCTACCAAGAATTGTAGTGGTTGTACTCGACTTCAAGGCCGAACTTGCCAAAGTACACGGCATAGACCAGCATGTCTGTATCTCTCATGACCTCCCGAGGTAGAACGATGATCTGAAGTGAGTGGAAAGTATGTGCTGTGGCGCTTGTGTAGTAAGATTGATCACTTATGAGGCTGAGCATACTGAGCATGCTCATCTCGTTGTAGACCGCTGTTGCCATTGCTTGAGAAAACTCGAGCTGACGGACTGTGCTGAACTTTGGACTTGCCAACAGCACAGAGATGGTCCCTGCCCTGCGGAAAATGCCATCGCAATGCACACGGGCAATCGTGTAGGTGTTTAGAAAAGGCTTGCTCTCGGTGTTGATCTGCCGGCAGACTTGGGGTAAACGAATGTCCTGGCGATGCATTGTTGGACCTGGGAAGGCTACGAGGACAGTAGCTGTATCGAGAGCAAGGCGATAGATAGCGTTGCGGAGCTCGGCTGGAAGACGTAGGAAAGGAGACTCAGTCCTGTTACGCGCAGTGCTGGTCCCGTCAGTGGGGTGTCTGCAAGTGAGTGAGGTGGACCTACATCTGGTCACGCTCTTGCGGCGTGTTGGCTGACATAGTGGCTGGAGGAGAACGCTGTGCAAGTACGAATAGCGGAGATTTAGAGGAGAAGGAGACGAGGAGGGGTAGGGGTTGTGACGAGCAAGTGACCATCAAACGGCGTGCTTGGCGGCCCGGCTGCCTTCACTTTAATAGCACTGAATATCTGAGGCGAGTGAAACTGGGTCTCATGAATAAGGCACCGCCAGGCTATGACCAGACTTCTCATGGTGGCTGGAGACTCACAGTGAGAAGAATGAGCACCATATTTTGCTATGCTCAAGATACTAATATGCCCTTACCGTCACTGAACCCTTCTCGTGTCGAATCTCGCTGCGGAACAACCATTGACTACTGCCTGACTACCAAGGTCAATTTCCATTCGTCTCCGAATTGCCGTAGTGCAACTTCATTGGTGGTAGCCTATCGATTTTGGAGAATCGAGAAATCCACGATCATTTCAAATTGTGTGCTGAGTATATTATCGCCATGCACTGTTGGATGTGCATTTCTGTCCTAGACGTCAAGCCACCTCCAAACCCGCCGTGCACTACATGCTTTCACGTCAACCTCCATGCCACTGTCTCGCTGCTGATATTTGTCGCTTTCCAAGACATCTCAAAAGTACACCATTTCAAGGTCCGGTTTGCCAAAGAGGGCCCGAAACCTGTCTCGAAGGCTGGAATTCTCAGAGAGAAAGATGAGGCGCTTGAGGGACTTGAAGATCTCCGGAACGGGATTTGGACTCCAGTCGAAGAAGACATCTAGCTGAGCGTCGTACAGACTGAACACTGCCTGGTAATTCATCCACTCAGTCGCCGCTGGGGATAGTTGAAGGGTCACGACTGTGCTGAAGATGGCGCGAAGATCGGAAGCCAGGCGCACGAAATCATTTGCGCTCCACATGCAGTCCGGGCCAACATTAAGGTGCACTGTTTCGTACGTGTTTACAACAAATTTGGTCTGCCGTTGAATTTGCCGGCAAACTTGAGGCAAGGTCAGACCTTGGCGGATCGGCGTAATGGGTTCGAAGGCCACGTAAACAGTGACTGGGTATAGTGCGAAGCGAAAGATGATATCACGCAGGTCAGCTGGAAGTCGTAGGAGTGGAGAAGCGGTTTGGTTGCGCGTAGTGCTAATGCTCCTGTCAGTAACGGCGTGAAAGTTTTCTGAGCAGGATCTCACATCTGGTCGCGCTCGTGAGGCGTGGTACTGCGTTCTCTTGTAGCCATGTTGCCGAGTGCCTTGCAGTGGAGAAGTTGCTGCCGTTGTGGGTTGCGTTGTTTCCGGCTGTGAAGTATTCAGAGGAGCTGAAACGTTGATGGAGACAACGTGGTAAGCTTCTGCATGTGCACGCGTAAACACGCCTTCACTTCGACTGACGCCCCCGATCTGGCTAGATATCCAGCGAAGCGCCGGTCATTACTTCAAAGTAAGCAAGAGCACACAGAACCTGGCATCCAATGCTCAGAGACTTCGATGACTGTTATGGCGTACTATTCCCTTACGCCCCAGCTTCCGTACTGCTACTCTTGCATCTGCGTGGTTTGCGTACCTGTCCTGTCCCTGACTGCCTGCCGTGATCGCTGGAGAAAGACGCAACCTGATTGTGGGGATACGAGGCTGTCAAATTGTAGCGGTTGCATCTCGTTACCAAGCTACTCCCGTACCTCTATGCCCTGCGCTTGGTCTGTCCTTCTCTGGTGCCTATAAGGTCTCCTAGCGCAGAAGTTCCTCCCTGGCTTCATCTACCATAGTAATCGTCCTGATACAGATCGGCTCACTTCGCAGATTCTCCAGCACATACTCCGCATGAGAATCTTGAGATCAGGCTGCCGGAAAAAGTAGTGGAAATCACTGGCATCGGCTTACTCTACCGACCAACGATAGTCTTTGACCACACCCAGTGTATTTTGGCACCATCACGTCGGAGTAAGATGCTGGAGTGTTAATCAAGGTGGTGAAGAGAAGACAGTGGGTCGGCAAGTACTTCATGGGTGTTGTCGCGTGTGCTTTCACTTTGCCCACTTGAAAGCAGATTGAACCTCTATGACCGGCAACGCCGTCGCAATGCAACATGTACAGAATCAACGAGACGGTACAGACTACCAGTCGTCACCCCAGCCCTCGATCTCGTCTTCTTTAGCCTTAGGCTCTTCCTTCTTGACCTCCTTCTTCGGTGGCACGACCACCCTCCTTGCTGTCGATCCCGTCGTACTCGATCTCCCTGCAACAATCGGCCTCTTCGCTGCCGGTGCTGTCGATGACTTGGCTAAGCCCTTTGGCAAAGATTTCGTGACAGCCTTCTTCGTCTGGTTTTGCGCTGCGAGCCATCCTGCGAAGTCTGGTTCGCCCTTGTCGTCGAACGAGGTTGTGTTGGTAGGCTTCGACACTGCCGGTGTGCCCCACGGGTCTTCCTCCTCATCTTTGTTTGTATCATTGTTGAAACCGTCATCATCTGCAAAGCCGCCCCAGTCACCATCGAAGTCTTCGGCGTCATCGTTGAATGCTTCTGCTGGATCAGGAGACTTGATGGTAGGTACATTCGCGGAGCTCTTTGCGGTGTGGAGTTGCATGCCCGGTTTCGAGGCAAACGGCACGGGTGGCTTGCTCGAGGTTGTGGGAGGGACGGAGGACGATCTTTGATCAGTGGCACCGTTGGTCGTCGAGCCCGATTCAATCGTCCCGCTCGTCTGGCCGAGCTTGTTGGTGAAGCTGGAGATTGCCCACCCGGCCCAACCGGCCTCATTCGCCGGAGTGCCTATGCGCGGTGTGGCACCACTCACAGCAGCAGCGCCGGGTGGGGGAAGAACTGTGTCAGGCATGGTCGCGGCGTGTTTTCGTATCCTAGTGATGTAGAGATCTACGCTCTTCTGCGCCTGATCGCGGATGAGCTTCTCTTTGTCGACTAACGATGGACACATGATTGGCAAGAGCTTAGTTGCGCAATCTTCCTCACTGTAGAGATCGGCTGTTGCGGCCAGGGCCAGGAGTGCAGCATTACGGGCATGCACGAACGGATCGCGAAGTGAGCGCGCAAAGGCTGCTGTCAGGACCTTGGCTCTGCTCTGAGGATGGTCAGTGACTCAACTACACAACTTTGGACGTGCAACCTACGTTTACGCCAAGATTGCGCGCAATCTTCCCTAAACAGATGGTCGTGTTCGTGCGGATACCAGGCTGCTCGTCGTTTGCTGTCTTTGCAAGATGTCTCAAGAGCTCGCCATTGACAATTCGGTCAGAGAGCTTCGGCACAACTGTCAGAACAGCTCTGACTGTCTGCTCACGCACGACAGGAGCTACGTCAGTGAAGCCAGTAACCTAGTGCAAGGTTAGCAGGCGAGAACATGTAGTCCTTGGTAGCGGCCTACCATCTGGGGGAAGATCTTGTCATTGACGAGCTTTTGCGGGAGGTGGTCGATCATCAGCGGCAGGTTATCGAGCAAGCAGACGCGGATCGCTCTGTCGGGGTTCGCGAATAACCGCACGACTACTGGTGTGATCTGTGTTTCGTACTCGTCGTCTGACAGTTTCTGTCCAATCTGCATGACAGTGCCGAAGACCTTCGCGCCACCGCCGCCGAACTCGACAGACTTTAGCAGCTCCGGCAACACCTTCATTTTGAAGAAGTCGGCCGGGAAGTCGTCGGCCACCTGATCAAGCTTCCTGTTGACAGGTCAGTATGAGTCGACAAACGCATAGGCGCATTTACGAACCCTAACAACTCGTTCCGTTCATCTTCTGCCTTCAGCCCGAGGTTGTCGATGTCTTCAGTAACCTGGATCAAAGGGGTCTGGAAGAAGCCTCCTATCCTCTTGCCCTGGTCCACAAACTGGCTGACGCTCATTCGAGATTTGGGGTTCGGGTTCAGCAGACGCTTGTATGATTGATGCATGCTCGGTGGAATGCTCTTCATCTGTGCGAGCTGGTCGCTGCTGTTGTAGCTGCCATTGAAGCACTCGAAGATCAAGACGCCGAAGTTGTAAGCGTCCACCGCGTGCGTGGGGTTCTGCTTGATAACCTCCCACCCTGCCTTGGAGATCTCTGGCGCCATGTGTCGCCCAGCATCAGGTATCAGGCCGCCGTAGGTCGGTAAAATCGAGTCGTCCTCCTTTACAGAGCTCAGCGCATCGAAGCCGCCGAGCTTCCACTCCCCGCTCTCACCAAAAAAGATCGAGGCTGGGCGAATGCAGCCATGTATCGAGGAGGCGTCCGCATTTATGAACTTCAAGGTCTTCGCGATGTTGTGTAGGCCCCATTTGGTGGTCTCCTCGGTGAGACTCTTGCGCTTGACGTGCCAGCTCAAAGGCGTCAATCGCTCGGTCGCAATATAGATGTGTGTCTCGCTCTGCGCTGGCTTAGCTGTGTATGGTGCTGAACGGGTTGTATGAGCCCACCTCCTGTGTGTCGAGAACCTTCACCACGCCGGGATGTCGTAGGGTTCGCAGTTTACGGAGCGCATTGCGGGCGAGGGGCAGTCGTGACTTGTTTGCGGTTATGTCGAAGGAGAAGATGCTGCATTTGGAACCGTCTTCCTGAGAAACAGTCAGCTTGGCAGTAGGGCTTGTTGATATCAGGGCCATACTCGCTTTGTGCCGTTGTGCAACGTCCAGATGGAGTCGTCGATGTCTACGCGGTCGCCGAAGGTGTAGCCCCAGCTTGGGTACCCCTTCGATATCGCCGAAGCGACGGCCGACTTCAGGAAGTCCATGACTAGGATCTACAGCGGCCTCAACAACTCGAGCGCGTTGGTGGCTTGTTGACGCCTGAAGTCGCAACTTCCATGTGGACAGATGCCCCACATTTGATGACGGGCAAGCGCGATGGACCCCTGCGGCGCGTCAACGCGACTCAGGCTGAACCTCTCACCACCGCCAATAAAATATACTCTTGGGTCCATCAAGCAGGACACAGAACGCGGGACCTCGTTTGAAGGACTTGCGATAACAAGGTACGTAGACTCTTGATAATTACGGTCAAAGCAAAAGATGAGCAAATGGTAAAAGGTTAGATTGTCTTTATGGTTGTCCTTCAGCTTGCTGAAGAGACAACCTCTGGATGACATGCTACCAAGTACAACGCATACCACTGATGCATGCGACGCTCTTGAATCAATCTCTGCAAGTCATGAGATGGGATACTGACTGGTTCGCAGAAGCAAGGAGGCAACAACCCCAAGCTCGCTACTACATGCAGAAATCGATAAAGAACCGTAAGATAGCAGACCAAATGATAGAGTCTCAGATCTTACACTGTTAGAGCTCACCTTTTCGTGATTGGGTTCGTGACAGCTTTGGGTCTTACAGTGCAGCGATTGCGAATCTGTGACCTAGTTGGGGTCCATGCACTGCAGTCTAACTCGAATTCGCATTGCTCTCGTGCTCAAAGACACTCTCCGGAGGGTCCATTCGAGGTAACTTTCTAACAAGTAGACAAGCTGTCAACCAATACCGAGGTCCCCGAACGGGTAATATCTAACTACATTGCGGGGTCCAGACGCCCCACACGAGCTACAACAGCTCTATCAATCAGCTTACTTGTACATTACTTCCTTCGATTGATACTGATTGCGTTCGTGACTTGACTCTGTACTCTCAGCAAATCCGAGTACTATCGATTATACACAATGCCATACTCGCTCAAAGGCCGCAACGTCCTGATAACAGGCGGGTCAGCGTACGCATCGCCCCTCTCTAACTCCCTCTCCTGATATCGACTTCTTTCTTGTCCACAGACGATCTGGAATCTAGTCGTTGACATTTATACAGCGGCCTCGGCGAACTCCTCTCCACGACCTTTGCGCGCGAAGGCTGCAACATCGCCATCAACTACTTCAACCGGCTGGAGCCCGCACAAGCCGTGCAGAAAGAATGCTCATCCTTAGGCGTAAAAGCCGTGTTGATCAAAGCCGTATGTTCACCATATCCGACCAACGAGAGACCAACAATTCCAGCGTGTTCAGCATGCAGATCCATGAGCAGGCTAACGCAAGTACCCACGATAGGATATGACGAACACTGATGAAGCCCGCCGAGCCATCAAAGAGACGATCGAGCAATTGGGAGGCATTGATATCGTTCTCTCTAACGCGGTGAGTGCAATCGAGATGCCTTCATTAGTATGCGAGTTAGCTAATCCTTTAGGGATGGACTAAGTTCTGCGATTGGAAAGACCACGACGGCATGTCTGAGGAGGAGTGGGATAAGGTACGTGTTCTGCTAGTCTTGCACTTCTTCCATGCAAGCTCCTCCCGTTGGTCTCTTGCGCTTTCTCTGAGTCGTCATGCTGCTACCACCCAACGCTCATGTCTGACTGGACTGAGCTGACTGTTCTAGTGTTGGTCCGCCAACGTCAAAGTTCCTCGCGCGCTCCTCCTCGCTGCGAAACCGACGTTCGACAGCAACCCTGACGGTGGCCTCATGATCACTACAGGGTCAATAGCGGTACGCCCTCTCCTGGACCATGCAACCACCAAGTCCTCCACCTGTAATACCTTCTGACTTCCCCAGGGCATCGGCCAAGGCGGCTCAAGCATGCCCTACAGCGTGACCAAAGCCGCACAATTGCACCTTGTGAAATGCCTCGCGGTAACCGTGGGCCCCAAGATCCGCGTCAACACGGTGTTGCCGGGCCTGCTGCTGACGGAGTGGGGCAAGAAGTACAGTGCCGAGCGCATCGAGGCGCTGAAGAACGCCGCGGTGCTGAAGAAGGATACGGATCTGGCGGACTGCGCGGACGCGTTTGTGATGCTTGCGCGCAACGGCAGTATGACGGGGATGCGGATCCAGGTCGATGCGGGGCTGAATGTGCAGGGCGCGTAATCCCCAATACTCCGCCAATATCCAAGGCATCATGAATATGAATAGCGGATTGGACGTGTACGATGAGTATGCGCTCAGTCGTCGATGTTCTCCGTGTCGTCGAGCGCGCGCACAACCTCCTCCATATCCTTCGGACTCGTGATAGCCCACACGCCGCCCCCCTTCACTGCGCCTTTCATGCCGACTTCTTTCCCGACGAGGTTCCGCCCCACCTTGCCCGGCCCGATGCCAATGTACCGCTTCACCCCCTCTTGCTCGTGCAGGTACTTGACGCTCTTCCACCACTGCACCGTCTCGATGCAGCTCCGCGCCAGCAGATCCTTGAGCTGGTCCTTGCTCTCGTACGGTTTGCCCGTGACGTTGGACACGCAGGGCATGACACCGGGCCAGGTGACGATATCGCTGCCATCGGTTTTGGACTTGTACAGCATGCGCTTGACGGTTTCGTATGTGGGTTTCATGAGGGGGCCGTGGAAGGGGGTGTCGCTCTTGAGGCGGACATGGCGGGGGTCGTGGCCGCCGAACTGGCGTAGGTTCGTGAGCAGCGTGTTGATGCGCGCAATGCTGCCCGAGAGCACAATCTGGTTCTTGCTGTTGATGTTGGCGATCAGGACCTGCTGGACGGCGGGCAGGTCGTCGTTGGAGTCGCTGCGGCTGCCGCCGAGGCGCAGGAATTCGTGGATCGCGGCGATGAGCGCGCTCATGTGCTCCTCGGACTCGCAGACGAGTGCCACCATGCCGAACTCGCCGCCCTCGAGCTCGACGGCCTCCTTGGAGGCTTTGCTGGCGACTTCGGCGCGCCGCCGCACCATGCGCAGTGCGTCTTGGAATGTGAGATAGCCGCCCGCGACGAGAGCTGCGAATTCGCCGAGCGAGTGGCCTAGTGTCAGGTCGACGCGGTCGCTCGTCTTGAAGCCGAATTCCTGCTCGAGGATGCGCAGGATCAGGATGCTGGTCGACATGATAGCGGGCTGGGCGTTCTCCGTCTGCGTGAGCTCTGCATTCGTGCCGCTCTCAATGATCTTCGTGAGCGGCGTGCCCGCGAGGTTGAGCGTCGAGTCGATTTCCTCAAGGATGGGCTTCGCGGTGCGCGGAAAGGCCTCGAGCCAGGGCGTGATCATGCCGACGCGCTGGACGCCCTGGCCTGGGTCGTGTCAGCATGTCGATAGTGTCTTCGCAAGCTGCTCGTACCAGGAAAGAATATAGCAGTCTTGGGCCTCTTAGCCGCGGACTGGCTGCTGCTCATCCATCTCCGCGCTGCCAGCTTCCTCAGGCCACCGCACCGTGCGCACGTCGCCTCTACGCGCGGAACAACTCGAGAAACGGAGGTGCGAGGGACCGACATTGCGATTGAGGGGCCGGCTGTTATTGTTTGGTGGGCATGTTAGGGGTTTGCGAACAGGTGACGGAGCTGTCGAGGTTAACGTGTGGGGGTGGGCCGTGAGGCTGAGCTTGGGGTTGCATGCTGCCGGTCCCGCGGCCGGCCGAGGCCTGCTTTTCCGGCGAGCTTTGAAACTTCCGGAGCAGTGCACACCGAGGATCCACTTTGGCTTATTGGTTCAACAAACTGTGTCCAACTTCGATCATGGACTGTAGTCTATGGCTTTTGACAACATGCCGTCGTGAGGTATCGGCAACGACCAAAGATTATCATTGTGGTACCCGTGATCCCATGCTGGATCAATCCGGGAGATGGACGACTCGCCCTACATGTTGTCAAAGTCTAGTCCCCAATCGTCGTCTCCGCCCCCTCCCATGTTCATGTCCATATCCATATCCATGCCCATGCTATTCATATCGCTCAAGTCAATGTCTGGGAGACTGCCCAGATTGCCGTTCAGGTCGCCAGTCATATTGTTGCCAGCATCCATGCCCATGCTCGATAGATCCAGATCTCCTGCGCCAGCAAGGTCTTGCATGCTCTGCTCCAGGGCCTTCTTATCCATGGGTTGGAGATCCAAATCATTAGTGAGGCTCGCATTCGCTGCGTCCTCCATAGCTTTGTTGATGTCGTCGTTGATCGTCTGGGCCTGCATGTCGTTGATGCTCACATTATGCATCGTAATAACCGGCGGTTGGAGGTTTCCTTCGCCGATCGATGCGAGCTGTGCCTCCACGCGTCTGTGGAGACGCACAATTGCTTCTGCACTTGAAGGATCTGTCGCGACCAGGGGTGCGGCATTGTCGAACACGTGCTTCAGCATCTCACGCAGGTTCATCCTGGTACGTGGCGGCGCCGGCGCATGGATCGAGCTCCCAATCCAATCCACCGGAACGGGGCTGTCTTCAACGGTCGGCGCGCAGATGATCGACACAGCAACGTCCAATGCGTTTGCGCCATTGCCGGCCTCTGTCTGCGCTTTAACTTCGTCCACGATTGCTCGCATGGTCTGGTATACTCCGAGCGTGCTTGATGATGCGTAAATCAGACGATGTGTGTAACTCGGCGGTGTGGGATTGATTGCGGCAGTCGAGGCCCACTGCGCCAGTTGCTGCACAGTATGCCGCAGGGCTGTGTTGAGAGTGATGTTCGGTGCATTCGTCCATTGCTCTAGCTCCTGCATCGAAGCATAGGTCGAGCGGTCAAAGTGAGCATTTGGCTTGATGGCCTGCAGCAGAGGCTCAATGTCAGTTCGAGAAGGGTCGCGTCGCTGGAGCGTTCGGAAACAATTTTCGAGGCGACTCGACACCATCGCGATGATCGTAGAATGCATGGCTTGTGCATCCCCACCTGAGGGTACCGTGAGAATCGTATCGTGGAAGATCTTCATCATGGCGTCGAGGTCATTATGCGTCTGTTTCAGTGCATGGTTTGCCATCCAGCTCAAGCCTCCAATCAGTGAGGGTGATAAGAATGTCTCGCCAAGGTCTGTATGATATATCAGCTTGTATGTCGCTGCATCTGAGACAGGGGTACTTACACTCCAGTCCTCCTTTCACGGTTTCGTGGGATAGGACACCAGCAGAGCACGCCATGACAGTCTGGCTGAAGAACGTTGGCACTATCAGGTAGAAGTCGTGTGGACGACATGAGGCGAACACATCGTTACTGAGGCCTTCGTTTCCCGAGTCGTAGAGCCCCTTCAGCCAGCTCCCGAGATGCTTGCCTTGGTCTTCTGTCAGGTCATCGGGCGCTATGCTGTGGCTGCCGCGCTCGATGAGTCGAGCAATGAAGGAACCCTGGCTGATCCCAATGTCGGTGTACGAGATATCATAGCGGTATACAAAAGCCATGATCAATACAAGAATTGCTCCAAAATCATCGTACACAGGTTGGTATTCTGATGGTAGAGTCAGTACAAGATACGTGACAGGGACGGCGTCAGACCAACCCTGGTCATTATCGTAATGCCAGTCATCGAGGAATTGACACAATGGCTGCAGAATGCTTGCTGGTGATGTAAATTGCAACATTACATCCAGGCATTGCGGCTTCTTAGACAGCAAATTGCAGATCTGTTTCAGATGCATCGTGACTTGAGTCTCACAGACGTGCGCGATGAACTAGAAGGTCAGCATTGACCAAGAATGTCGGAAGAGACATGCTTGCCTCGGTCACAGCACCAACTATGGCACCGGCGTTGCCATCAAGATTGTCCATCTCGTCAATGTAGGCATTGACTTTGTCGAAATTGCTCTTACACTGATCCAGCAGTGTCTTCTTTTCGTATCTGTTCGCTGGCGGTCCCTGTGTTGGCTGCTCTCCAAGAAGTCGCTCAACTGTGCTGGTGGTGATGTGCCCATGCAGGGCACAAGCATTGAGAAAGCCCTGCCTCACATCAGAGAGTGAATTGTTGCCACCCATGATATCATCGAACCCCTGCGAGAACGCTGGAAAGGCACCAGGATCAATGTGGTTGAGGGCATGTGTGATGCTCATCTCGGGCGTCAGAGGGAAGATCGATCCGGAAAGCGGCGTGAGCAGTACCGGGATTTTGTTGATCAGGAACGATTTGAGGCAGAACATGGTCGACGCAGGTTCGTTACGGTACATGGCATTTGCAAGGATATCGAAAGATGCAGTAACCAGATCTGTCGCCATGTTCTGGGAGTCGATCTACTGAGGATGAGTGTGCGCACTCAATGCTTACAGATTGAACACACCTTGTATTTTGAAGAGAGATAGTTGACAATAGTAATGTCGTCTGTGAGCGGACGAGCAACAAGCTGCAAGGTTCTTAGCCAATCGTAAATGCAGAGGTGCAGTACATACTAGTGAATTGAGGAATACATAGAGTCCAGCTCTGGTAGATACGAACGGTAAGTCCATGACCGAATCAAGTTGCAAAGCAGCCACCTCAAGGTTTGCGTTCTCATCCTGCACACCCTCGATGGTCGCGGGTTTTTCATATAGCTCATGTTGTTTCTGTGACATCTCCAGTCTATTGGCGATCTCCAGTGATGATTGCGAGCCTAGGGAGTTGTGCGACAAGAAAGGTATGAACGATGATAATGACCTAGCCACACGTTTGCGCAGGTCTACATTATGTCAGTAGAGCCTTGTGAGGGACGTGTCGATATGCGACCCACCTTTGGTCGTGGGATGGTTAAGAATCATCAGGATCTTGGAGTTCTCGATGACCCCAACAACGAGCACGCCCAAGGCCTCACGAACATCGATGGTGTGCTGCTGTGGTTGATGCTGGATGCCTACCATGGCCTGCATCATGGTATCGCTGGTATGAGAAGTCACCATGGCCTGCATCCATCTTGTAAGGACGATCAGCGTCTGCAGTCCTTCTGTATTATTGAGAGGGCGCTCTTCAGCGGCAAAAGCTCTCTGGAGTCGATGGCACACAAGCTCCTCCAGCTTCGGCGAGATGCACCATTTCGACTGCTTTTCTAACGAGTCATCGCCGGTCTTGGGCAGTCGATCCTTGGAGTAGTAGAACGTAGCAGATAGGACATCTGACGCGTCGACCTTCTTCAACGCGAGCAGATGCTCGACGTAAACGAGTACGCGTGGATCGAAACTACTCGCGTTTGGAGATTGCGGCTTTAACAGAAGAGCAGCGAGCTTGTTTCCGGGTAATGGCGACTTCTGGTGCAGCTTTGCAGTTGCAGCATCGAATAACGTGGGCTCCACGCGCCGATCCAAGCATCGGTTAAAGAAAGCCGTCCATTCTTTGACCATGGACTCCATGGTCCATCCACTAGGTGCCGAGCGGCCCGTAAGACCGGGGCTGGGTGTCAGGTAAAAAATATATCCAACAATAGAGAGGTCTGAATGGTGTGAATGATGTTAGCTGGGGTTGTTTGGTGACGGATGGCGTGAATGATGCTAGAGGCTAAAGATGCAGCCAAGTTTAGCCGAATGGTCAATGCGCCTGCAGCCCTGAACACACCTGCCTCTCGTGTTGCAGACCCAACCACACATAATACAAAATGTAGTGTAGATTTGAGAGCAAATATCATGTCGCAGAACGTGTACAGCAGAACTCTTACTACCTCTTATGGCTTTCAAAGTTGCAGCCTTATAGCACTCTTCTGCAACTCGACAGCGTGCATACGAACGTCACGGAAACGATTCATTGGAACGGGTGATATTCCGGTGAAGAGCAAGGAGTTCAGAGGGCATGCGCGGTTTGTGACACGACAAGGACAAGGCATTGCATGGTGCGTGTATGTATATTGCTTCTTTAAATCGCGCAGGCTTTCCTTTCCGCCTGGGGCATGTCGACGTGCGTTCGTCGTAACCACATTATTACATCAAGATATCCGAAAGGAACGCCAATACAAGTCGCAGCTTACAGGTGGTCGCTATGCAGACTGACCAAGCAATGCATCGTCGCTAAACCTCGGCCCCGGTAATTCCTTCCGCCCAGGGCAGGCGCCTCCTCCCGCCCAAGGCGAAGCTGTCAACCCTGACAGTTCTCATACACCATGCAACGCCAACTACTAAATCTGACTTTCTCAAGACTCACGGCGCCGAGCATCTGGGAATCGATCATCCGCATCTGGTGCCCGAGGCCCCACCATCCAATCTTCCATTGCCAGCCACTGACTCCAGGTCTTCTCGGCGCCCTCGATTTCCGCGAGCTGGACGTCTTGTAGGGGCTTCATGAATGGGACCGACTCGTGTGGGGACATGTCGTATTGACATTTGACTTTGGCCCATCCTACACTCTTGGCTGCAAACAGATAGTTCCGCCTCTCGCATTCGTGCACCGGACCCACTCCTTTCTTCCAGTCATCGCCAAAGAACCCATGCATGACTGCCGCCTGATCCATTCCCGTGATGACCAGCCGCCTGATGAATGGGATCAGCGACACCCATGCCGGTGTTGGCTGACCTTTTGAGTTAAGGACGGGGCCTTGACGAGGCCATGGCTGTGTGTATGCTGCAGGACCAGATGAGTGAGGGAGCGGGCCTGCTGAGCTCAAAACGGGGTGCGGCGTCCATTGGAACGGGAGGCAGATGTTGATGAGCGCCGCTACGACCTGGACCGTGTTATCGTGCTGAGCATGGTCGAGGAAGTAGCGCTGGCAGCTCTGGTACGCTGGATGCCAGTCGAAGATGTCGAACTGCGGCGCAGCAGTTGCATTCTGACCTGACGGTGACCCTGTTGACGAAGCGTTGCTTGCTCCGCCGGCAAAATTCGAGGCTCGTGGAATGGTGGGATAGCCAGCGGGAAAATTGGTGGTGAAGCCCGGAAGGTTCGCCATGGTGACAGCGACTGGAGAGCGAAAGGAACTACTGCAGGAACGAACGTTGTCAGCAATTGGTTGGCGGGCGGGGCGGGAACGCCAGATTTATGTGAAGTGCTTGCAACCTACCAAGCTTACTGCAACAGTCGCAAGATCCGGAAACAATGGATCGTCAAGCTGTGTAGCTGGTTGTCCGGGCGGAAGCTGAAGTTCAGGGTCTCAGGGTCCACATGCAATAGTAAACGGGAGTCGATGACGACAGCGAAGTAGTTGTGCGGATGGACCCAGTGTTGCTATTCGGCGCTGGGGAGATGAGGGCAGCTAGTGAGCGTTATAGGGGATTTATAGACTCTTGCCTGTCGCGAGCGCAAGACGTGAGGCTAATGGATATGCAGGGCGTGGCTCGGGGGCCGCCGCCTCAAGCCTCCAGGAGATTTTTATTGAAGCCTCCAGTTGACGCATTTTGGAATCATCCTGGAGAAGATCAAGTCGAGCCACCATTCGGCTCCGTTGAGCTTACTTGGCCGGGCCGAGCCAATAGGTCGACGCGCTCCCTCGGCGGACGGAGTCACCGTCGAGCGCTTGAGGTGTGGCTTTGCAGATGCGGTTCATACGCGAGTCGTGTTGACAATCGCAGTGCAGAACTAGTGTAGGGCCAGCGCGCCAAAGCGCTGTAGCTTTGACCCTGCCATGGGTCGATGCAACCACGATTGATCGCCTGCCATACCACGCCGCAGTACCCGTCGATGCAGATCGCAGGCCGCTCAGCTGCCTTGTGCCCTCCCTGCTGGTCGGCTATCTGTAAAGATCTTGCGCATGCCTGCCGTCCGATGCTGCTGCGTGCCCCAGGAGGTCGGAGACGCCGGACCATCCAGGCGCATCAAGGGCCAGAATCGAGGCGTCGAGACGAGTCGCTCACGAACACACGCCTGCAGCAACTTTGTCATCCAGGAGCCAGAACTGACAGGCGCCTCAAACGCCTCTACGCCTACAAGGGTAAATCAAATCGTTCGCCGCGGTAGCACGAACCCATTGCGGCGGTTGCGGCAGCGAGTGGTCCCATTGCAGAGGATTCAGGCACGCAACAGCGTACTGCACAGCCGTCTCTTCCAGGTTACAGGTATCTGTGCAACCCAATGCAGACCGTGTCCTCGGCGATCAAACACGACCACGAGGCTGCACACGTTGCACAGGACTCAGACGTTTGATTTTTGCGCGCTCTCTCAGCGCAGCAGACTGGTCGGCGAGTCGGCGCAACCACGGAACGAACTGTGGGCAGAAGAAGCAATTCGCTTGTCGAGTACCTCCCTCCCGGCACTAGTCACCGGACACTATGGCTCGCTCAGCCTCATGTAGTTCGTTGCTTTTATGCATGAATGCGTCGTTGTTCTGTCCAGCTGGGCAGGGTGCGCTGGCTCCTCCGGCGTAGCACTGCCATAAGACGTGCGTGTGTAGAGTCGTGTGCATGCACCGGCACTGAACCCTTCCATACACAACGCACGGCAAGTAGAAGCGAGGGTATGATGTAACAATCTGACATCGCCGACGTTGGCGCCGAGCATGTCCATGCAGCACGTCACTTGTCAACATCGTGGCTGTTCCTCCGGCTGCATCGCACATCATCATCTGCACCGCACGATACGATACGAGAATAACTCTAAGATGGCGCAACACACGTTCTCATTGGCCTCACGCACAAAAGTCCGTCGTTTGTGCCGGCATGTAGTCGGGCGCGTTCATTGACTGACCATCTGCAGCTCGCCAATGGGCTTTCTATGCCCACAATCCACCTTGGCGTCTACCTGACTTCAGGAAAGGAAACATACCAAGCGGTACGATGGGCACTAGAAGTATACTTCCTTCTGTTCCTGGCCTAGTCCCGTGTGCTAACCCTGCTGACACCGGCAGTCTGGATATCGTGGGTAGGTCCATCGTATTACCCCTGCTTTTGTATAACCATTGACATCCATGCAACAGAGTGGACAGCGCGCAGATGTACCACAACGAGAAGGAGAGTGGTAAGGCAGTCCTAGACTTCCTGTCCAGCGACGACAACGTCGACTCTCTCAAGCGAGAGGACATCCACTTCACGTCCAAATTGGCGTCCAACTCGTCATACGACACAGCTCGTAAAGCCATCAAGAAGTCGGTCAAAGAATGCGGCCTTGGCTACATTGACTTGTTCCTCCTGCACTCGCCCTATGGTGGCAATAAAGCACGACTTGAGAGCTGGAAAGCTGTGGAGGACGCTATTGACGACGGCGAGGTGAGAATCGGAGGTGTGTCCAATTACGGCGTCAAGCATGTAAGTGTATCTACAATTCTTCCGTCCGTAAAGTCAGCAATGCTGTTTGCGCCGGATAAAGAGAATCCCGGAGTTGTTGTGGGACCGCACATTACACCTTGTACAGGTATTCGATCATGAGTGGCCTTGTGGAATATTTCGCACGCGCTCGGAGCACGCAGCCATTGGCTCAGGCCGCTTCAATGAATATGCCGGACTAACGACTCCGCAGCTGCAAGAGCTCCTCGATTCGAACCCCAGGATTGCCCCAGCCGTCAACCAGATCGAGGTGCATCCGTTCAATACGCGGACGGACATTGCGTCCTTCTGCCAGCAGAACAACATTGTTGTTGAGGCTTATGCGCCGCTTGTCCGAGCCCTGAAGATGAAGCACCCCAAGATAGTGTCTCTCTCGAAGAAGTACTCGTGCACACCTGGTACGTTGTCCCTCCATAGCGTTATAACATTGCTGACATGACTCCAGTGAGTATTCACCGTCGATATCTCGTCGACTCCGGTCTCTCGAAGCCCTGACTTCTGTCTCATGCTTCATGTAGGGCTGAAGTGCGTCGCATACTGACAGTCACAGGGCCAATTGCTAGTCCGCTGGAGTCTGCAGCACGGCTACGTGCCGTTGCCCAAGAGCGTGAAGAAGGAGCGCATCGTCGAGAATTCGCAGATCGGAGGTTTCGAGATTGAGGAGAGTGACATGAAGACAATGGATGGTCTGGACGAGTATCTGGTTACTGGTAAGTCGCTTCTGCTAGTTGTCATACCCGCGCATCCCATGGCACAGTGTGCGATCTCGGCGGCCGTCTACTCAACATCCTTCACTCAAGCTAACGGTGATTTTCGCGTCCAGATTGGGACCCCACAGACTGCCCGTAATGTGGAGGACGGGTAAACGCATGCGTGGGGGGTACAAGGCTGCACTGCCCTTGGAAGGAGGTTGCAGAGCGGCATGCCATGGCAGCAGTAGGAGACGAATTTTTGAAACGCGTGCAGCACTGCGCAATATTCACG
Source organism: Didymella glomerata (assembly GCA_030271015.1). NCBI lineage: Eukaryota > Fungi > Ascomycota > Dothideomycetes > Pleosporales > Didymellaceae > Didymella > Didymella glomerata. Next base: position 1,142,000 of record JAJOHN010000009.1, read on the forward strand.
GTGATGCCTGCGCAACGAGATACTACTGTCGCGTGCAGTCTGATCGCAGCACAAGCCACCTTTTGATTTCTCCGGTCCGACTTTTTCACGTGTCAAAACTTACCCCACTGCCCCACGATCCTGAACCCGACACCGCGCCGTGGGCGCCCGAAACCGGCAGACGTTCTGGTGCCTCTTGCCTGTGGATGACGACCAAGAATTACATCGCGCTGCTAGCACTAGGCGGCCGGAGCCCTCGCGATATCTCGACGCGTTCGCCCCCGCGAAGCTCCTGATTGGCTACACGGTCCTTATCTCTATCACAGTACACCATGGAAACGAGTAGCAGTATAGTACGCTGCGGCGAGAACAGCCATTCACCACTGGGAACGCTGCTCCGCGCACGATATGGCGGCCAGTGACGTTTTCAAATCGAGTCTTTGTTTTTTTGGGTCGTCACGGCAAGCTCACCCCGCCGATTTCATGGAGCTCCGTAGACTCTTAGACTGAGCGTATATATACAGCTTCCCTCTCACCTTGGCCTGATATCTCCTTGACATCCAACTTGCTCCGATTAACTTCACGAGCTCAACTTCGATCCACATAACCCTACCTCAACTCAAGATGTCTCACGAGCCCGAATTCGAGCAGGCCCGCAAGGGTATGTACCCAGGACCACCAAAACATCACTTCATTGAGATGTTCAATTGGATCAATTTCTCAATTGCTCAATACTAATTCCATACAGAGCTTGTCTCCACCCTCGAGAACTCCTCCCTTTTCCAGAAGAACCCCGAGTACAAGAAGGCGCTCGAGGTTGCCTCCGTCCCCGAGCGCATCATCCAGTTCCGTGTCGTCTGGGAGAACGACAAGGGCGAGTGCCAGGTCAACAAGGGCTACCGTGTGCAATTCAACTCTGCTCTCGGTCCCTACAAGGGCGGTCTCCGTTTCCACCCCACTGTCAACCTGTCCATCCTCAAGTTCCTTGGTTTTGAGCAAATCTTCAAGAATGCTCTGACCGGCCTCAACATGGGCGGTGGCAAGGGTGGTGCCGACTTCGACCCTAAGGGCAAGTCTGACAACGAGATCCGCAAGTTCTGCGTTTCCTTCATGAGGGAGCTTAACAAGCACATCGGTAAGTCTTGCACCCATTGCACGCATTGCGCCTCTTGTGGGGCGTAGCACCCTTCACCCAACGGTCCCGCATACCGCGTATTGGCCGCTGGGAACGGCGACCAAAAGGAATGAGCGGGCTACTGCTAGTCCTCTCGTCCAGGTCGTTGGGAGCTCCTGCCGAGATGCGCAATTGCATCAAGCTTCCAATGAACAGTCACTTACGTAAAATGACAGGTGCCGACACAGACGTTCCCGCGGGCGACATCGGCGTCGGTGGTCGTGAGATCGGATACCTCTTTGGCACATACAGGGCTGAGCGCAACCGCTGGGAGGGTGTCCTCACTGGCAAGGGTGGCTCATGGGGAGGTTCTCTCATCCGACCTGAGGCCACCGGTTTCGGTCTCGTCTACTACGTCGAGCACATGATCACATACGCCAGCGGCGGCAAGGAGTCGTTCCAGGGCAAGCGCGTTGCTCTGTCCGGATCCGGTAATGTTGCTCAGTACGCTGCGCTCAAGATCATGGAGCTCGGCGGTATCGTCGTCTCTCTGTCCGACTCCAAGGGTGCTCTCATCGCCGAGGGCGACAAGGGCTTCTCCCCCGAGGACATCTCCAACATTGCCACCCTCAAGCTCCAGCGCAAGGCTCTGTCCGCTCTCGAGAACCACAGCTTCAAGTACGTCGAGGGTGCCCGTCCCTGGAAGGAGGTCGGCAAGGTCGACATTGCCCTTCCCTCAGCGACCCAGAACGAGGTCTCCGAGGAGGAGGCCAAGGCTCTCATCGAGGCTGGCGCCAAGTTCATCGCCGAGGGCTCCAATATGGGCTGCACCCAGGAGGCCATCGACGTGTTCGAGGCGCACCGCAAGGAGAAGAAGGGCGAGGCCATCTGGTACGCACCCGGCAAGGCCGCCAACGCTGGTGGTGTCGCCGTCTCCGGTCTTGAGATGGCACAGAACTCGCAGCGCCTGTCTTGGACTTCCGAGGAGGTCGACAACAAGCTCAAGAAGATCATGAAGGACTGCTTCGACAACTGCCTCGAGACCGCAAAGGAGTACATCACCCCTGCCGAGGGCGAGTTCCCGTCCCTCGTCGGCGGCGCCAACGTCGCTGGCTTCCGCAAGGTCGCTGCTGCCATGCACGACCAGGGTGACTGGTGGTGAACAGCTCGCTGTTGAACGGCGCTGTTCTTGTACATGATACCTATGATTCCTTCACTTTGGGCAAGGCGTTTGGCATATGGGACGTATCACATAGATACTAGATACCTCTGATGAATAGATTGATACCACTTTACATCGTCTTATCTAGCGTCGCATCGTTGTACAAACATTGCTTCAGAACACTCTGCTACCCCGCCATCCACGGATGCCGCATACGTCAAAGCAGACCATGCCCCGCGATACCAAAACATCCCACAGAAAAAGCGATTGCAGCAGCCATCTCGGCGCACCGCAAAAGCAAGCCCACACAAAAGCACCTCTCATCATCGTGTAAACAGAAACAGAACTTCAAAAAAGCAACTGCAAGCGGCAAAGCTCCCGCATCCAGCTAGTCATCCTCCACATTCCACAGCTTCAGCTCAAGCTTTCAGCGTTTTAACCCTAATGACACATCACGGGCCGACATGGTCCACCACTGGATGCCTCTGGCTAGATGCAGGCGAGCGCTGCGAGCCAGCGTAGCGAAGCAAAGCTAAACGCGAGGTGCGCCGTAGTACAAGTCACACAGAAACGTTAAGGATTTGAGTAACCTCGCGCTTGCTATCTCACCGGCGCAGCGTTCTGCGGTTGTCATCGAGTAAGAGAAACTGCCATGCTTGGCGACCCTGAGCGGCAGCTGTTCACGGCCCGGGTACGCGGCGAAACGTGTCGAGATGATGTGGGGCGAGATGGAGCGAAAGGGTCGCGTTTCGCCTGGAGGCTGGATGTTGACGGAGCGGAAAATATCGGGAACAGAGCCCGGGAGATGCTTCGGGGAGTTGGGGGACGCTTCGGGGGATTGCGGCGCGGGCTGGATTGATCTTATCAGATGGGATTTGATCGCGTGTGCCGTGGGACATGAGGCAAAGACGGTCTGCGATGCCGGGCAGACTTTCAGAGAATCGAGAATGGTCAGGCGACGAGTACCGCCTGGTCAGTGAGCATATGTGCGGCTTCTCTCGATGGGTTCGCATTCGTCAGAAACCCTTCCAGTCCAGAAGCAGGCGTTTGTGCCCAAGGTTTGACGACAGCCTTGTGTCTCGAGACCTGAGTTGCTTCGGTCTCAATCCATTATGACGGTCCACTCTTCCAACAACGCATCGACCTCATCCATGAGCTGCAGAGATGAAGCTGAAAAAGGAGTTGGACTACAAGATGGATCCGTATTGACCAGCTCCTGCTTCCCTGACCGATCTTGCTCTTCGAGGTCCTCTAGTAGCATTGGAAGGTCAATGCGAAATGTCGAGGAGTTCGCCTCAGCATTTGGTGTGGTATCACGCAACATGAGCGATCGCATCCATTGATCGACAGAATCATTATCGGCAACCTCATCGGCGACAGAGCCTGTCTGCAATGCATGGCCGCTCTGCTGCGGCGCAAAGGTGTACGAGAGCGGGCGCAATAGGTTGTTCTGTGTGTTCATGGGCGGCGAGGAGCTGCCAGGCTCGCTGGCCTGTGGTGATAGTGATGTTGGTCTGTTCGAGCTTTCTGGTGTCGAGATGACAGGTCTAGACAATATGGGTTCAGATAGAGGCGCATGAGACGAACTCTTCCGTTTTGAGCCCACAAGGTTCTTGAACCTGGCGTTCATCCCAGACGGTTTCTCCTTCGAGGTTGGCGCGTTCGATGTTCCTTTTTCGGCGTCTTTTCCTTTCCCTTTCGAGGACATGGCCATATTTTGCATCTCTCCCACTTGGTCAAGCACTGCCTCTGCTCCGCAAGCGCTGGTCGGGGTCTGCCTCACGACACTCTTGTCCGTCGAACTGCCCAAAATAACGCCATCCAAATGGGAGCGTGAGGCAAAGTAACAGTTGACCAGTTTCTGTTGCTGTTCCGAGTGGTCGTCACCAGGCGTGGCTGCAGCAAGTGCCTTTTGTAGCGCTTCGATGTCTCTCAAGAGATTACGGACATGGTCAACGCACGTAACAAGGCTGTCCACAGTGATAGTGGAATCTACCGCCGCCATGGACACTTCAGAGTCTGCGGTATCGCCTTTACCGATGTCCCTTTTCTCCGCATCGTCCACGAGGGTGCTGCTGGCGCTTGCACTGTCTCTACGAAGAAGCTCCTCGTGCTTCCTAGTAGACTGATCTTTCTTTTTCAGTAGCTTCTTGATTTCCTCGCGTTGTCGCTCTTCCGCTGCACGGTCCAGCTTCCTAGAGGCAACTTGATACGCATGGGTGAGAACTTGCATCAATAGCTGTAGTGTGCTCTTCAATTTGTCAATATGACTACGCAGGAGCTCAAGCTTTGTGTCACGAAACGGCAGAGTCAAGCGACCGAATGTGTTCTTCTTGCTTTTTTTGAGCGTCGCATCGATTTGGGCAAAGAGAGCGGAGCATTCCGTGATCGTGTCATTCGCAGTCTGAACTGCTTTCTTGGACACCAGCGATGCCGTCTCTTCGTGCTTGAAAACGTCTCCGAGCTCCTCAATTACAATGCTTGTCATCTTGATCTCTGCGGCAATATCCTTGATTCTGCGGTCCGCGGTCGCGACTCCATCGACGTAACCGTACAGCGTCTTAGACAGCTGAATGCCAGCACCAGCCACTTGGATGACACTTGCGACGAGACCTAACAGCTCCGCCATGGTCGTGTCAAATGCGTTTGCGAAGCGCGATAGCAAATGAGACAGTAAAGACAAGACGAATCAACGGTAGTTTAGTCCTCAGATTGTGATAGGAAAGCAAAGGTGAGCTGACGATCAGCTCGTGGCGGGGTACACGAGGCTGTGCGGACCCAGATGTGCTCCTGCAGTCGCATTGCTTATTCTTGCCCACTTGATCTTACCATCAGCATTATCACGATATCGCATCGACATCCCGAGATGCACCTGCGTCGAGTTGATGTCGTGCAGGAGATGTCTCGTCGCCCAGAGAGGGTTGTTACGTGTTGTGGAACGGGCTGGTTGGTCGGCATGCGCGACCCTCACAACACCGAAAGGGCAACGCGCACTCCAGAAACCTGCCTCTTCCAAGCTTTCCTGCCGCCGACGCCATCGAGCAGCAAATCATCCTGGTCTCCCGCCCTGACTTAAACCCCACTGGTTTGTGATCGCCATGACAGGCTCTCGTCATTGGGTGCCACACTTCGGTTGCGCCACGAACTATAGTATGATATCATGGGCTACGAGAGGGGGCCTGTTGCTACCCGTTGTCAGCGCTTGCAGACACCGGCAGTCTCTTCTTCAATTCAATCCGGACCTCGCATTTGTTCCATGATCTTCACGACGTGAGGTCCCATACACATATCATCACAGATCGACGAAACGAACGACACACGACTATCTGGCCTACTGCCATGCAAGAGTCGCGACCGCCAGCAAAGCTCCAGAAACGCAAAAGCCGCGAACGACAGGAGTTTGAGCGAGCAGAACTTGAACGCACGCAGATGTCAAGTGGCCTCGGCAACCACTCAGCCGTTTCATCACAGCCAGGCCCATCTGATACCATGTCAGGCGCTGAGAAGGAGAAGAAGTCAAGATGGAGGCTGTCAGGCTTCGGGCACAAGAAGGACAAGGAAGAGCCGAAGGAAAAGAATGAGATCCGCAAAGAGTCTTCAGCCAACACCTTCGACTCGGCGTATGCCAGCAGCGAACCTAGCAGCAGCGCAAACCCCAGTTTCACAAGCAGACCGGTGTCTGGCGAACAGTACGCGCCTCCACCGGTACCGTCCCAGAGCTACCAACAGCCGCAAGTACAAAACAACTACCAGCAGCAGCAAGGTCATAGTTACAATCAAGGCCCATCGACTGAGGTGACTCCACCCACACCACCAGCCGACCCGAGTCGAGCACCGCTTACGGAGACGGCACACGAATACTACCCTCCACCTCCTCGATCGCCTTTGAGAACACCTGTAAACAGCACTCAGCAGAGTGGTTTTGCACCTCCCCAGCAATCCCACGCAGACACTAGAAGCACAGAGAATGTCTCGAAGGAGACGCATACGGATAACAGGACTGGAAACATCGTCACGACCACCACAACGACAACTACCACCACTACAACAATTACAGGACCAGGTGGGAGCACAACAACGGAGCAGCCTATCGGAAGTAATCTCACACCCAGCGTGACCAGCATGTCTGGACCCAGTCCGCCAGCTCCTGAGTCTGTGTCGCCGGTTGTTCAAGCACCAGTACCTCAGCACGTTGAGCCTCCCCCAACTCAACCGTTAGTAAACGCTCCTACCAATCCCTCACCACCAATTCCTAACAGGAGCAATATCCGGAACAGAGTCGAGCTATCTTCTGTTTCTCCTGCCATCGAGCATCAGAATCCTATGAACAGGCAGACAACGAATGAGCCTGTCAGCCCGATCACTCCTGCGAGTCCGGGGCGTGCGAACTTCTCGTATCCTTCGCGAGCGCCACCACCAGGCGTGCCGCGACAAGTACCATCCGGTCCATACGATGAGTATGCTGCGCAGCCTCAGGAGGAAGGCAGTCGACCAGTGCCATACCGGATGGGACACGAGCAGCCTGAGCAGCGAACTGCTCAGAAGCAGTCAACTATGGCAAACCTCCGAGCGGCGGCGGCTGGTATTCACGTAGGATTTATTTTGTGGATGATGATAGGCAGATACTAACAACATACAGGGCGCCTCCGAAGCACTCCGCGGCACGTTCAACGACTCGATCGATCGCCGCTACCACGCGCCGGATAATCCTGTGCACACAAAGAATCAGGCTGCCATCGCGGCTGGGCGCCAGGAGATCGAGTCGCAGCACTTTACGCCGCACGAGCACCGTCACAAGCCAGCGGCAGCTGATGCGCCACCTTTGCCCCCGATCAAGACGGCGTATGGAGGCCCGGCTGTCAGCGGGTCTCAGGTCGAGAGCGGAAGTCGTGGTGCGAAGCTGAGTAGCTTTTTGAAGAAGAAGATGGATCTGGATGGGGCGGAATCGGCGAGGAGACAGCAGGCAGGCAACAATCTTCATTAGCATATCTTGCATAGCATGGCGTGGTCGTTACAGTACATGAATACCGAACAGTAAGCACGTTATTGTTGGTGATTAACAACTCAAGATTATATGACGTTTCATTTGCAACCTTAGTGAGATGAACGTGGATGTGAACTTCAGTACATTTCATCGTTGTTGGGTGCAACAAACGCAGGCACGGTAGTCGCCCTACAGCCGAGAGTCCTGGAGAGATACACAGTTGACTGGAAGCTTGTCCGTGCCGTTGTTGCGGGCATGAACGGCCACAGTGATCTGGAGGCTTATGCATGAATTTTCAAGTGACATTCGCGTCGACTCCAAGTATGCAGAAGGCTCTTCTCATGTTCTCGCGTTGCTGAGTCTTGCATACATAATGGAGACTTTCGATCCCAATCCGACCAGTTCATCACAAGAAAAATTATTTTGGACACGTGGGGTATCGAACCTCAGAAAAAAAATCAATTTTGAAAAGCCACTGTAACGCTCAATTTCTTAGGCCAAATTGTAGGCCATCGAACGCTGTTGACATTGAAGGGAGTCGGTCACGATCAGGATGGTTGGTTGCTTTTTGGTGGTCTGGATAAGAGTAAGCCCAGGTCTGAGTGAGCACCTTGCCGACTCAAGACTGAACGTCTGACACGGATCGCTCTTGATGTAATACGTTCTCCTCGGTCAAAACAACGCTGCTGTGCGTTCTCAGCAGTCCTCATTGGCTGTGACTCGACTTGTGTTGTTCCGAGGTCAGCCCCAAACAGCCACCCCTCGCACTTCGACACCACGACAGCAACCTTGGCCCGATTGCTTCCAACTTGTGAATGGACACAGATGTAAAGGCCCGAAAGCAGCTCCCAATGTGAGAAGTGGATGTTCCTCGGTGTTCGACTTGCCCCGCCCAACCTCGGCAGACTCATTAGTCGGCTGTCACTTGGACAAATCACTATAGAAGGGTGTCAGAGTGTCAATCTTCCATCAAAGGAGTTACAACAACACCCGGGCTCGTGGTTTAGTGGTATAATACTCCCTTAGCATCTCGCAGCTTCATCGAAGCTCATCGAAATCCGACTGGGAGTGGTCCGGGGTTCGATTCCCCGCGAGTCCATTTTTTTGCGTTCTTAACGAGCGTGTCAATGTTTGGGCTCCGGGGAGAGTGGTGCGTGGACTTCGGCCTCGTGCAATTCTTGGAACACCAAAACGCCGGGCGCGGATGTGGAACATCAGGATTGCTTGAAGGAACATCAAACATCGCTCAGCTATGCATTCCGAGCTATGATTTGTCCTTTGGGTTAATCTTACACAATGTCAAAGTTGCGCAAGGTGCGCCCTGAGAAGTCGCACTTCCGTCCTGTGAGGTAAGAACGGCACTGTGCATCCGGCTTTCTGGGTGGTGAGGTTCATCGTTGACAGCCAAAGATACTGTGCTTATGGTTGTTGTACTCATGGCAGGCTCTAACAGGTGTTTGAAGTTGGTACACATAAAGCGCGCATAGCTTTGAACGGCAACATGTCAAAAGTGGGTGTAGATCCAGAAGCTGTAGGCTAGAACCACGAGCATGACCTCGACAACATTCTTTCCGACGCGTTAGCCTGCATCTACATTCGGGCCAGGTTTGTACAATCTTGAGTTGCATGCTCAGAACAGCTCGTGCGCACGTGGATGGAGTGCTTCAAGAGCTGCGGTCTTCCTTCAGAGTATGTACAAGTACTTATCCACCGAGGATGCGGACATCCAGTCACTGCTTCATGTCAATGGCGATGTGTATCGGTTGTGTAAAGCCTGGCCTTTATCAATCTTTTTGGATGAGATTGAAGCAAAACACAGAGATATCACTGTAACGGCTGTGTGGGCGGCTGGGGAAGAGAGTACGGACACTGTAGTTCTGAACAGTGACGGCGAAGAAGAGCTCGGGTTCGGGAGCCGCAATCGAGGAGACGCAATGCAGTTCGCATGGGCGCTGAGATGGATGTTTGCGAAGTGCCTACGAGGCGCCACCCACAGAGAGTACAATTGTCTACTCTCCGAGGTGGAATGAATGCTGGCTATAACGAGAAGGAACGACCATTTGTCATGGCGTACACGTAGACAGTGTATCGATTAATTATACAGTTCAGATCACTCACAATCAACAATACCCACCCGTCAACACAAGCTAGCAAACAAACCATAAGCAGTGTTCTTAAAGAGCTTCAGATGCATGTATGGACGTCCGAAGTAAGGATATCAGCTGATAATCAGAACAGTCAATAAACATGGACCGGTTTCGTTTGGACAACGCTGGTAATGTATATAATCCCTTTTGAAGCTCTGGGGGGCGATGCGGGACGTATTGGGCGTATTATTGAGTGGTTGCCGCACTGGCTGCAGGAGGGCAGTTCGTTGTACCCTATTCTACCACTTGGATGTTCGACCTACTCACATTCAGTACCGTCGTTTCCAATGAGCAGGGTGACGTCAACAACATTCGCCGATGGATCTGTGAGCACGCCGTTGGATCTGGCCAGATTCACGTCAGTGTCCAAACCGGTCGTACGGAACTCCAGGAAGGAAGCGCAGATCTGGTGCATAAAGTCAACAGATACTCTGCAGCTCGTACAACATACTCCCTGTTCGGTTGGTGCTCTCTATATCTAGAGAGATTCGACAACGAACTTGACGACAACAGACCGCGTACATGTGGACCTATCTCCCCATCGGACACGAGCTTTGGGGATACAGTGCGCATATCGACGATGATCAGCGGCCATAAAGTGCTTGAGAACTTTGTCCAGTCTGTTATGAGACCCAAGCGAGAGAAATCAAGGCGATTACAGTGTTTGACGTGGAAGAAGTGACTGGTTTCAGTCCATCACGCTTAGAGTGGCGGCGGCGTGCTATCCTTTCGCGCTCGACGGAGACAATCGACCTCGATCAAGGCATGGAGAATGAGACGATTCAGAATGAGATGATTCAGGATTTTGAGTCTTTCGCCGACCCCAATCGAGCTGGCTGGTACATTGAGCGAGGCGTTCCCTACTATTGCGACTACCATTTCCACGGTCCACCTGGGACTGGAAATTGAGCACAGCCTTCGCATTGGCATGTCTCCGAGATAAGTGCGTGTATACGTTTAGCCTGAAAGAGGTACACTGCCAGACAGAACTGCGCCAGCTGTTCAGCGCACCATGCAAGGGTGATGTCTTGCTGCTTGAAGACGTCGATACTGCTGGCATCTGGCGTGAGGAGATGCCGATACAAGCACCGGAAAGCATAGAACATGACCGAGACAGCACCGATGATGAGCCCAAACATCGCAAACGAAGAACAGGTATCAGCCTTGCGGGCCTGCTGAACGCGATTGACACAGCCCGGGAGGGTGACGTGCTGCTGATCATAAGTACGAACAGACCAGAAACTCTGGACGCAGCACTCAGTCGTGCTGGTCGCATCGCTAGAGAAATCTTGTTCGGCAAGGGCTTAAAAGACATGATGAAAAAGATCTTCCAACGGATATACAAGGACCAAACGGGAGAAGCCGACTTCAATGATCTGGCTAACAGATCCAAGATCGAAACAACGGAATACGAGTTCACAGCAGCTAAGATGCAAGGTTTCCTGATAGCACACAGGACGCTGGGCGCAGCAGTAAAACATAACGCAGCATGGGTCGAAGCTGAGGGGATGAAGAGGAATCCGCATCGACGCCAAGGCAGCTCAAGAGAATGTGAATAAGAGGAGGACCTAGGAAACGCGGACAGAGCGGAAGGGCCACATCGCGAAAACACATGTTCGTATATAGTCGGACCCGCAAGGATTCGCTTGACGCCTCATACTTCCTAGTATCGAGGAACACGTAGTTAGAAGGGGTGTATTGGGGTACAAGGGATCTTGTATCTGTCAACGACGCAGGGGAAAAAAGGGGTAATATTATCGACAATAGTGTTTGACAGAACACGACCAGTTATCGCGAAGACAATGAGGTGAGATGCAGTCACCGCGACGTGCAACAGGAAACTAACTTTCAGCTCGGGACCGAGTATCTAAATCTGCAGGTGCGGCCGCGGAAGTCGAGGGTAGGAAGCTACCTGGTTCGCGGCAGTCGACATGCGCAAGCAAGAGCAGCGATGCGCAACGGCAGCGGGAATTTGCTCATCTCTTCGAACGATGAGTGTATAGGAGGTGATGAAGCAGGGTCGAGATCAAGCACTGGTGGAGGTTGCGCTTGGCAAGCGGAGGAAAGCTCGCACGGGCCTGGTTCTCACCCGCATTTCTTCCCCGGCCAAGAGCTTCCAAGACGGTCGATCTTCCTTCTTCAACTCTGGGTAATCTGGGGTTTAATTGTTCCACCACTCAACATGATGCCCGTCAGCCATCGTACATCTTCATCTCGTTGCTTGATGCCATCATCCGGCTTGTCAGACTGGCGACGATGAGGTGCAGCGCTGCGACGACGATACCGCATGCATGTGCGGACATGTAACCCCTTCCTTCCTGTCGCTCCTGCGCCACGGCGCGGAAGAACTGTAAACGAGCCACGAGCGTCTTCCAACGACCTGGGTTGAAGATCCAGCAATCCTAGGGTAATACCTAGATACTTGACTATAAGTACCATGCTCAGTGGTCCGATTTCTGGGGAGCCAGAGATCTTCGGTCCTTTCAATATCTGCGCTTATCCCGTCAAGATGAGGCTCTCGCTCATCTCCATCCTGTCTCTTGCTTTCGTAGCAACGGCCTCCCCGTCAGGGCCCGACTACAGCCTGGTCGGGTTCGCCAAGGACAACCCAATTGGACCTACCACCGGCGGTGCTGGCAAGAACAGCCCGACCGTTACTGTATCTTCAGTCGCCGAGCTTGTCTCAGCTGTTGCTGGCACAGAGCCGAAGATCATCTATGCCAAGGGAAACTTCAACTTGACTTCGCGTCTGCGACCCGGCAGCAACAAGGTACGTACTCATCCAACAGAAGCAGCTCGGCTTCTGACCCCTTGCAGTCCATCATTGGCGTCGGCAAGGGTGCAGAGATCACCGGTGCTGGTATCTCAATTGTCAACGCGACCAACGTCATCCTCCGCAACTTTGCAATTCGCAAGATTGTGAACAATGATGGCATTACCATTCAGAACAGTACCCGCGTCTGGATTGACCACAATGGTAGGCTCACCCTGTTTGAGTGTCAAACCTTCTACTTACAACGCGCAGAGTTCAGCTCAGAGATCTCTGTTGATATCGGTCCCGATTACTATGACGGTCAGCTCGACATTGTCCGCGCCTCGGATTGGATCACTGTATCCTGGAACTACTTCCACGATCATTGGAAGAGCTCCCTGATTGGAAACAGCGACGCTCTCAGGGACGTCGATACTGGGCATTTTCACGTCACTTACCACCACAACTACTGGAGAAATTCTGGTACTCGTGGCCCGGCTGGCCGCTTCGGTCACCAGCACATCTACAACAACCTGTACCAAGATTTTTTGTACCAGGCTATCCACAGCCGAAGTGACAACCAGGTTCTCGTTGAGGGCAATGTCTTCACCGGTAACACAAGGGAGGCATTGAGCACCTACGGTCTCGTCATCCCCGAGGACAGCCCCAACACCAGCCCCGACGGTGACTACGAACTTGACGGATTTGCCAACCTCGGCTCGAAGAACGATTTCGGCAAGGCGAGAGTGGTAAGCAATCATTACAGCAGGAACGCGTTCGTTTTCTGACCTCTTCAGAACATCACCCAAGTCGGCAACTTTTTCAAGGCTCCCTACAAGTACAAGCTGACGCCTCTGAAGGACGTGTCCAAGGTCGTCAAGAAGGGCGCTGGTATTGGCAAGATCTAGGAACCATCATCACGCGCCGGATAAAACACTGTGCAACATGTGGCTTGCATTGAGCAGTTTCTCAAATTGGAGCAAGATGGTCATCCGCCGTCAACGCCAGAGAAGCGCCTGAAGGTGACTGAGCAATTGAAGGTGTTCGTCGCGTCCGAGACGGGAACACCCTTTCGGTACTGAGTAGTCGAGCAATGTTCGGCAGCTTTGATGCCGTTCTTGACTCAAGCCATGCGAGACCATTTCTTGAGTCTCCAAGCAGAGTCGATGCCAAGAATTTCGGTTCTCCCTTATCCCGCATTGCTGTCCCTTTCACTTGCATGTCTCGCACGTGCTACTCCTTACGAATCATAAAGAGGATGACTGTATTTGTCTTCACCATCACCACTATCCTCCTTGCAAGCTTCCGAGCGCTCAGAACGGCCTCTCTGGTCCGTATCAGTCAGCTCGATGGAATCCACTTGTCACCCATTAATCGCAATCTTATGTATGTCTTTCCAATGCAGCTAGGAAGATAGCTAAGACCCTCAGTACTCAAGCAAATCAGAACGTTTTCCCACTAATACGTCTTCTTTCCGAACTGCGATACAAGGTCTACAAATACGGGTCGAATAGGGTTGTCATCTTCGATCGAGACTACGGGGAGGAGTTCTCAGTTGCTCACCGACCCAATTTGCTACTATTGGTCTGTCGGCAAATCTACCACGAGACATGAGACCAGAAGACCCACGCAGTTCTGAAACTGCCTCGCCTTTCGCACTGAAAACATGCGGCAAGTCGTCTACGCGAGTGCATCGCAGACACATACATCATCGAGTTCGGTGGAGCAGCGACGATAAATTTGGACAACTCAATTAAGCAACACCATGTCAATTTCCTGTTTCAATGGGTAGACGCTGCTGAAAGACACGGATTTATCACCGTCCAGCGCATCATTCTCACGAAGCCAGGGTTCTTGCCGCAGTCTGCTCTCGAGAACTTAGAGACGATCGCTGGTTGGAGGTCTGTATTCGGCAATAGCGATCTGGAAGTAGATAGGAGGACGAAAGGCGAATCCAATGGCATTGTTATCCAGCAAGTTTGGCACTCGACTCGATGCTGGGACGCCAAACTCGAACCCACGGGTTGCGCATAACCGATGAAAGAGAGATCTGCTTGCACACAAATCGACACCACTCTCATCACCTCATTCAATGTGTCAGTGACTAAGGTTATACAAAGTGCGGTTCCTCGAAGTGAAGGTCATGTAAGCCACTTGCCCCACTCTGCATCTACCTATAGACCTCAGGACAATAAAGTCTCGCCTTCCCGTTACGTAGCACTCAATACAATCACCCAAACCTGGCCGACCATTCGCCGCACTCATGAGCTACTTGGGTCCTCGCGCATCCTGAGTCGTAATCCCAACATGGCTTTGCTGCACCGCGCCTGTAAGGTAGTCAACTCATTGGTCTTCACTGAGTTTAGTCGCATGTTGATCTCTCCTGTCGTATAATCCCTCGTCGCGCATTACTGATATCCGACAGTACGGAACTCAACCAGGAAAAGTCACCTCTTCTCCACCTTCCTGCTGAATTGCGCAACAAAATTTACGCCCTTCTTACAGAGACTGCTTGTCTCTCGCGCTGTAGCCGAGTCCAAACCTTGTCGGGCGGTGCAGTACTGGCCTCAGTATGCTACCAAACCGGGACCGAGATCGATCACTTCCTCAAATCACCTCTCACCCTCAGATATACGAGACCACCGGGCATCTCAACACAGATTCTCTACGCCCTGGCTGGGTCAGGCAAATTGAATACCCGAAATATCTGCACATTGGAACTGCCTCACAATACCGTATCATGGCTTGTCTGTAGTCTGCAGGGATACCGTCAGAGAGGCTCCTACACCACGTGGTATAGTGGAACTCACACGATATCTAGGGTACTGCCAAACGTGAAACAAGTTAAGATCTTGAAAGACGAAGGAGTCACTGGTAAAATCTGGTGGAGTGAAGGCTTCCATGAATTTGCGCTGGATGCTCTGAGGACCTCGTTCAGAAACGAAGCGCTCGAGATGGAGATCGATTGGGATCCTGCAGCGAATCAAGAATCTGAGCCTGATCAGACTGCGGGGTAATCCCCAGGAGCAAATATCACACTACCACCAGTTGACACGAGTGTAATAGAGATGTCTCGCTGGGATCGCGTAAAGGCTAGGTTCGCGAAGTGGAGGCGCACACTGCAGACTTCTTAAGTACCTCTGAATCGTATTAACAGTCTATCCTGATTTAATTTAGCAAACAACTTCGCCTCTTCCCGCATCTACTCAAAAAATACTGTTTGGCTCCTGCTTGACGTGGAATACACCCGATTTCACTCTTGAAGCAGCTGCTCCTATCTATGCACGTGTCAATTACCACATCTCGAAGCGAGAGCGTCTTATCTTACTTGATCGCCATCACTTGGTCCTTACACTTCTCACGCTTGACCGAGAATGATGCAATAGGACCGGGATTAGATGGTTGCGGACTAGATGTGTGTGGAGCCACCAGAAGTGACTTCAGTGCTTCTGATTCCGTTAGCCAGTGCTTCTGGCATAAGACTTGTGCCCACGAAGAGATCGATACTTTAAGTGGAAGACCGCAAATGGATGATTCTCACTGTTAACATAGTCGCGTGCATACCACGTGGTGCTCTCCGCAATTGGTCGAAGTGGGTCCATTCTGGTGGATGTTATTTCACGTCCAATGGATGCAGTAGGCTAACCGACATGGTTTTATGGGAAATTCATTTGCCTTTCAGAGCCTTTTCTGGCACATAATTCACTTCCTGCAGGCTGGGTCGTGATCTTAGCCAGACTTGCACTCAGGTACACAAAGAGACCAAGCATCTATATGACTTCCCAAGCAGGCCGCGCATCCTCGATGACTATGCTGACCGTACGACGATCGTAAACGCCATGACTGAGCAATATCGCTCCAGAGTATCGTCTCTACAACTAAGCACTTTACCGTCCACGCGGATAGTTATGATAGCTGAGGCTATACACGAGGAAGCGATTGACGGGCTCTTCCCGAACATCGCGTATGTGCATGCCGAGTGTCGAGCATCTCTATGGGGCAAGTAGGAGTCCATCAACGGTCTGAAGAATCCGCTTCCCGGGGGCAACGATAGTTACTTGCCCGACAAATTTGCAACGTCGTCGTGGATGAAAAGTGAAGGTGAGGGTGAAGCATCAGAAAGCGCCCCACTGTGCATTCTCTCATGTTGATGCATTCGTCGCTGTTCATCTCCATCTTTGCTACAACCCACATCACTGTTTGGCACAACTAACGCACGACGCCACGGCCAAAATTGCCCTTCAGAGTAGTGACAACGGCGCAAAAGCAGTCAAGTATGTGCTGCTGTGCGTTCCCTTGGTGTAGGGGCTGATCTTGTTCTCCAGTACGAAGCGCAACAAGACTGGGTCACCACTTCTGCAATTGCCCCGAGCTGCGCAACCAGATCTACGCTTTCGCGATCGACACAGCACTCCTGAGACCGAGCAGATACTACTGGAAAACACTCGTCGTCGTCAACAAGGACCGCGTCCTAGCCTATGTCTGTACATAGTCCCACAATGAGATGCCAGTTGCATCTGGATCAGACCATAACCCGGAGCGGGCTTGCGCAATTGGGCGCAGAAACTGGCACGAGTGCACTGAGGAGGGTTCCTGAGCTGGGTGTGCTTGAGCTGGACCATACCTGTATCAACGACCCTTCTAGAAACACGGACGACCTCAGGATGGTGTGGTTGGAGGGTTTGGGCGAAAGTGTGTTTGCGGATATATTTCCGAACGTGGATCGCATGCTGGTGTGGCCCGGCGGCGAGCTGGGCAAGGTCCTTGTACGAGTGATAGTAGTGTACTTCTTCGGTAGGCGCGAGGAGGTTGAGACAATTCCCCAATAGGGATACTCGGTGCTGATGATGGAAGGCGGTGAGTATGCACACACGGCTGGTAGGACGGCATTGGACTCCGATTTGTTGGGAAGAGCAGATACGATGATGGCATAACGAGCATGTAATGAATTGGTCCCGAGAGATCTCAATCGTCGATGCCCTCAACCTTCACAGCTTCGCCAGCACGTGCTTCCCACCATCGCCACTTCCAAATACAATCTCCTCGCTCCTGTAGTCCGGATTGAAGGTGACCTTGTTTAGCGGATTCCTACGATGTGCCATATCGAACAACTCTTCATATACCTTGCCATCATACCTGCCCAGCGCTGAGTCGAGTAGGAAGTCAGGGATCGACCAGGCGTCCACCAACTTGACGGCATGGGGTCGCAATTGGGACATCAGCTCAAGAGTTGAATCTGGCAGCATCGTGAGGCACGAAGAGGAAACCGAAGTGGTCAAGACGAAGGAGGTAGCGGATTGCTCCATCGTATAGAGCGCGAAGAGGCGGAAACAAGTGCGTAAAACCTGGGGAGTCGGTCCAGAGAGGTTCGACTGGGTTGAAGACAGTGCGTTATAGAAGTTCGTGATGAGGATCTGCTCGCTGTAGGCACGTGACAACGCGTGCAGCTGGATCATCATCTTCGTCCAAGGCTTCTTCTGCTCGATACGATGCTGATAAGCAGCATGGCTGAGGGCTGCGGCACGCCACTGGAAGAAAGAGACAATACTGGCGTCATCAATCTGCCCAGATCGAGGATCAAGGTATGATTCCGGGATCCTGTGATCCTTGTTCTGCAGATAACGCTTGAATAGCTCGTCTGTTGGGTCTCTAGACGCAGCGTCGGGCTTCTCAACGCATTGCTGCATCTTCTTGATCAGGTAGGCTGCGACTTGTTGAGTGATCATCCAATTGTCTCCCTCTACTGTGGGTTTAGAGAGATAGTCCGAGTTCAAACCTATCAGCCCGCTGCCACCGCCGAAGCCGTGACCGCCCATTGCGCGTCGACAGGTCTCGATTCCATCTGCAGCTAGTGTTGTGCATAGCGACTTCAGCCCCGAGGACGCACTATGGAGTTCTGCCAGCGGCCCAAAGTCGCCTTTCTCGATAGTGGAACGCGACTCATGGTATAGCTGGTACATATACTCGCCAGTGTAATGCAGGGCGAAGGTGGTGGCGAGCAGCGGAAGAATCCGTATCTGTACTGTAGGGTAATCGAGCACTTTCATTTCTGGCGCATCATGTGACTTGGCGTCACGGTCCGAGAACTGTCGACGAATGCTGCAATACCGCACGGCGACAGTCACGGCACGCGCCAACACGAGTCGTGCGTGCATGATAATCTGACCACGCACAAAAGTCAGGGATCCATATACTACAGCCGGATGACCGCGCCGCGTGAAGGTTCCGACTTCGTCAGAGATTTCTGCGTAACGCGATAACATTGCTGATTTCGGGACGCGGTGATGGTCGAACAGCATGTACCCGTTGTCCATTGATGCGTAGCCATACTTCGGCCCGATGTCCCCTACGGCTATTCCTGGCAGCGCTTGGTGAGTCTTTGCGTCCCGGATTTGCAGCAAGAATGTTTGCGGGCCGTGCGAAGTATAGGTGTTCGGGTCGTCTTTGCTCGGCAGCAGCAACTGTGCAACGACGATCTAGATGATGGTTAGCTGGAACATTGTGCCGGCAGGTGGTACAAAATGACGTACAGCATGTGTGGCTGTTCGACCCATGGATCCGTTCCACCATTTACTTGCGGTCAGGTAGGGGCTGTGAATCTCAAACTCCTTCGTGTTGGGATCCCATTTCGCTGTCGTCTCCAACCCACGGACATTACTGCCGTGGCCAAGCTCAGTCTGCGCGTAGCAGCCAATGATATCGTAGTTGAGAATTTTAGGCATCCAGAAGGCTTGTTGTTCCTCTGAGCCCTGCTCGCGGACCGTGGTAACTGGCGGTGTCAGATTGGCGCCCACGTTGCACAAGCAAAAGGAATTTGCTAACCAAACATAGACATGTGCAAAAAGTACGGCGACATTTCATCGTTCAGGTACTCCGCCATACTGTAATCCGCGTGATCCCAGCCTTCCCTGCGTATAATCCTTTGTATTGCTTTTGCCCTTGCCAGTCCCAGATGATAGCGATCCGGCCGTGACAGATTGAGCTGCTGATCCTTGTTGAACAGCTTCTCTCTGCTTAACACCCTAAACACCTTGTCCTGGCGCTGCAAGAAGCCATCACGAGATAGCAGGTGCTTCGCTAGCTCATCAACCTCTATTGCAGAGCCATCGCGTTCGGCTTGTAGAGTCGCTGTGCCATCGTGGGCCGGCTTGAGGTGATCGGTGAAGTCGGACATGGCGCAGGTTTCGCTTGCACTGCAGTCTCAATAAGCAGAGCGCGTCAAGGTTGTGGGTGCAAGGGCGAGCTGTTTGACGAAGCACAAAGGGAGCTCGCAGCAAAAGCCGTGAAACTCAATCGACAGCGGCAATAGTGCGGAGATATGCCATGGTAACTTTCATCTCAGCCTCGGTAGATGCAGGTGAAATTGTCATGATAGCCTGTTGCTGCGACGTCGATGATGCGCATCTGCAATGCGGGGATGGCGTCGCTTGTCGCGAAGCGGCAAATTTCGGTAACTTCTAGCTGCACAAAAGAAATCGCATTTCTATACTGCGTTTAGTCGAATGTGTGGAATGTTGAGATGCAGAGATGTGAATTCGCATGATGACTGTGATGAAGAGTCGATGTTAATTGAAATCAAAGAAGGAAGCAGCTGTGGCTACAAGCAGGGGCCGAGGTACGCGGCCACCGAAATTACAGGAATCTATCGAACTTGTAAGGAAACGCCAGAATCCGACATCATCCTCGTCGAGATGGAAACAGATACCTCCCAAAAACCGACAAGCTATTTGTACAGGATATTCCCAGTGCCATACCGTGGCGATGCAACGCCAGTAACCATGTCCGTTAATCAATGCTTGAGGACGCGTATGTCGCAAAATGTCATCAACATGGGTGCGCCGGGCACCCGTAAAGGCCACAACAGGCCAAAACATCCACAATGCCAGCATAACGCGGTGTCAAACCGCGCTTTCCGACAGCTATAAGCCATCTGCATTCTACAAGACGACAGCTTCAGTCCATCTGCATAAGCCACCGTCTTCCTTCAAGACGCGGTCCATATCCTCTTCGGTAAGGCGGACCAGGATCTCGAATGGCGCTTCGGCACCGTTGGCAATATGCCTCCTTCTCGGAAGAAAGATCATGCCGCCGTCGCCGGGACCGTAAGCTCGCCTGATAAACTCAGGACGACCTCCGAGGGAGCTCTCAGCCAGGTCAGTCCCAGGAATGCCCCAGCTGTAATCAGCACCGAAGTTCAGCCACGAGGTCTATATTTATCAGTACAAGAGATTCATTGCATACATTCCTGAACGTACAATGTAGCAATCAGTGCCGAATTTCAGGGCCAGAGCACATTCTGTATCCTCGATCTTATCGAGACCCTTGAAGAAGGCAAAGTGGCGGTCGATCCAGTCGTTGTTCACACTGGTGATGGTGTTCTTGATCTTCTTGATGACGTGAAGAATGGTGTTGTCGGTTACACTGCATCAATCGTCAGCTGGGGGATCTACGACAAATGAGGGTAGCGCATAGTCTAGACCGTGATCATCATGCAGGTATGCAGGTGTGAGGTGCACGGATCGACAAATGCAGGACAAAAACAAACTCACCATTCCTCTGCTGTTAGATCTGAGATCTCGGCTGTGCACTTGGAGAACAATGCACAGTTGCCAGTGTAGTCAGCACCAACTGGGGGTTGCCATCGCCTGCGTAGGTCGGTAGCGATACCACAGTTGGTCTGTGCAAGGCCGTGCTGTAACAGGCGGTCTCCTCTTGCGCGTGTAACGTGTGTCCATACCAGAGCAGCAAGGACATTGCACAATGTGGGAGGCGAATTTGCGTCAAAGTGTGGTCGGAGGCGTTCGCGGTACTCGCGGATGCGAGCTGCAGACAGCACAAAGAGTCGCTGTGTGCATTCGGTGTCGTCTGGCAGTGTTTTCTTGTACTTGAAAGAGCCCTCGCAGTAGCAGTCGGCTGTTGGCTTTTGCATTCTCTTGTAAGACACGCGCTCGTCAAGCTTGACACGAAGTGAGGATTGATAGTCGGCTATACTTAGAGGAACTATTGAGGTTAGCGAGGCAATAGTTAAGTGTCAGTGCTGAACGTTACCTGGATCCAAATCCCTGGAACCATGCGTCCGTGCGACGTAAGAAACGTTTCCAGAGAACGATTCCCAAAAAGTTGAGATGCCGTGGAAGTCAAGGACACTGTGATGAACGTAGATGCTTAAGACGAGACCCCCGGGAATGAAGCATGCCTGCATCCTCATAACCGGAGCCTCGCCCCGCTTGAAATCGCAGATGCCCTCACCGTTCGCAGGGACGGCAGGATAGTGCGCGAAGTCGTCTGGAAGAAACGTGGCACTCTTGAACGCGCTCGGCGGCATGCCGGCCCTTTTGAGCTCTTCATAAGGGTGGTAGAAGTCGTCAATGGAAATCTGCTTCGCCGAGAATAGACCCTCTGTCGCCACACGTTCCATGACGTCGACGGGGTACAGAAGTTGGAGCCTCCCTGAGGTGTCGTCGACAAGACTGAGCTTGCCGGCCAGGAAAGGGAACTTCTGAAGGGTGAGACGCAACCCATCGTCCAGAGCCAAGATGGCAGCCTCGGCGTTGTTCTGATCAGGAAACTGGAAGACATTAAGCAAGAACGTTTGCAGTTGCGTTGGGTACTTACAGGGAAGATGCATAGTGTTTGAGTGTAGACACGAACGTTGTTCTGGTCGAGGAACGAAAGGTGGAACTTGCGAAGGTCCTCGGCGGGTGGAGATTCTGCTTTGACGATCATGTTGATGCAGTTCACGACAATGTGCTAGCGTCAGAATTGCGCGTTGTTAGAATGAGGTTTAAGGACATATCCAGGGCCTGCCGCAGTTAGTATATATACCAGGAGTGGGAACAGTCACACATACAGTGAATCTGCGGGGGTCGACAATGAGACCTTGCGGTGAAGGGGTAACAAACACGCAGGAAAACCATGAGAGCTGTCACCGCAAGGTCCCTTTGTCGAGTCTGTGTGACGGCTAGGCCGCGTTGACCGAGACGTTTGGCACACGGCCCGAATGCGCTAACAGCTGTGACCATTCCAATTGCGTGCATTGGCGGTGCCAGCTTCGGGCTTGAAGCCGCATCCCCGAGCAAGCTTCGTTCAGACAGGGGGTCCGGGTCACACCCGCCGCCCAACGTTGAGCGCCCCGTCTTCCCCGTCCGCCTTATGATTTCACTGTTCCTGAGCCAAACGTTGCGGATGCGGGCGATGTGCTTCCGGTTGTGGGAACGTTCATCTTGCGTCTCCACCAACCTGGATGCAAAGGGCAAGGGCGCGATCAATTTCGGCTGCCCACCGAGCAACGACCGTTGCTGCGGGCCTGAGGTGAACCGCAATTCAAAAGCAGACAACACCCCCCATAAGTCGCCGTGCTAGGTGTCGGGAGGATAAGGCAGTGCAACAGTCCTTTGTTTGCCTTCTTTCTCTCTTGGCCAGGCTGGCACTCAATTAGACCCGGCGTCTGACGCTGATGCGCGGCAATGACTTCGAAGACAGCTGCAGGGCCCGTCACGCCATGCAAATAGTTGTATTGGTTGGCAACGGGGCCACTAATGAGGCGAAGCCACCATCTCATCACCACAAGTAGACGCTGTGTTGCACATCACGTCCCGAGCGCATACTGGTCAATTGTCAGATATGTTGCGCTTCGTGCCCATGCAAGGCCGTACAGAAGCCCACCATCCAGGTGGTTGGAATGCACATACAGTTAGTGATATCTGAAACGAATACAACGCATACAAGAGTGGGTTCGTGCAGCCTGAAATAGTACAGCCACCGCGTAGCGGTGAACATTGTCGCTTTACCTGGAGAACGTGGGCCGCATTGTAAGTAAACTGCGTCATAGGTGCACGCGCACCGCGCAGACACGTCGCAAGTGGAGTTGGTGAGCTTGGGCTGAGAGCCCAATCTCCCTGCCAGCTCAACACCGGTAGTAGAGAACAACAAGGTCGAAGAAGCCGCCAGAGCCTGCGTGCCGAATCGTGGAGGATGTATGACTGTTCTGATCGTGAATCGAGTGTAGTAAGCGCCACGTAGCGTGGCAGTGTCTCGTGCAACTGTTGAACTGCAATACGGCAGAGAGTAGCTTTAACGCACTTCTGCAGGTCAGCAAATTAGTTGATAGGGCGAGCTGATTGATTGCCTTGTACGGATGATTTGCTTTGCATGCATGTCAGGCGGAGGCACACGCAGGAGCGCTGCCGTGCAGGTTCCTGCTATGCAAACGGCTGCACAAACAAAAATGAGACGACCTCTCTGTGTTTGGACTGCAGATACAACAGGAGCGCTCTAAATGGCTGGTAAGATTTCCGTGTCTTTGGGGGCCATGCGGATGAGACGGGGGACGGACCAGCCGGCTGCGGACCGCAGTACCAGGCAGAAGGCTTGTCTCACGTTGTTCACCGGTCCGGCCTCGTGTGCCCTCCAGCTGATCTTCTGGAATACCGCGGTGATAGGCTTCGTTGAGAATGTGTTGAGTAGTCCCTCAGTCGAACCCTGTGTAACGCAGCGGACGTTCAATCAGGTTGCGATGGAGCAATGTAAGGGTAGATAAACTATGTTGTACAGGCGTAGCCAGCACTACCCAGAAGTGGCATACGTGAGTGCGTACTGTGCTCGTTTACTGTGAAACTGTACGTTCTTGGAAGAAGCTACCAAGCTCGGCTCGCAGCCTTGTCGAGAGCAGGCCTGCAGCTAGATCAGGGTGCGTTCATCTGATTGCCTTGTGCGAGTGATGTCGTGGGAA
Organism: Didymella glomerata; assembly: GCA_030271015.1. Taxonomy (NCBI): domain Eukaryota; kingdom Fungi; phylum Ascomycota; class Dothideomycetes; order Pleosporales; family Didymellaceae; genus Didymella; species Didymella glomerata. Next base: position 1,165,869 of record JAJOHN010000009.1, read on the forward strand.
GATCCGATGCCACCGGCGCTCGAGGATGTAGCCATGACTGATTGCCGACAAAGTTACCGTGTTGTGTTGTTGTGGTCGCAGCAGCCTTGCAGTCATTAGCGCCGAGTGCGAGTAATGTTTGCGGGGTAAACGCTGAGAGCCCCGCGGCGTCTCGAGCCTTGTGCATGTGTAGAAATACCGATGTTTGCCATTGACTACGATGACATTTCAGTTCGAATCGGCTCTATGCGAGTCTAGGCATCGCCTTCTTGTGATTGCCGATGCCTCGATTTTGACATTCGAGATGGCGAAACTCTTCTAGCAAGTAATGGCTCATGAGGACCAGCTGGAAGATAGCATGGAGGACCGCTCCTTCATGGTCCCAACGCACGCAGGGGCCAACATACTTCCAAACACTGTCAGTATCTTTGCAAGAATTGCGTCGACGAAGCTGAACCGTGTAGCCTCTCTTCAGCCGGTTGCTGAGATACGCTGGTCGTACACCGGCCCGCATAGCGATCGACGATGTACGTTCGAAACATCAGAGAACCCATATTGAGCTGCTCTCCGACGTGTTGGCATTGCGCGAGATGGTTGTGAACACTCTAGACTCGGCGACGCTCGACGCATTGGGTCGGAGAGACGAGGTTTACATTGCGGTAGTGGCGGCCGGTGGCTACGAGTACACCGTTGCGATGCTCACCGTGCTCGCTCTCGGTGCAGCAGCCGTGCCAATTACGCCTGCGCTTCCGTTGGACGAGGCGGCATACTTTATTGAAAAGTCACGCTCGGCGCTGGTTCTCGTCAGCTCATTGGACCTGAAGAAGTGCTGTGATCTTGAGAAGAGGATTGCGTCTACAAGCAATGAGCACTTCCGAGGGGTGCCAATTGGCTCGTGCATCTATGCACCCACCTTGGCTCCATCACGGATCTTGATCTCTTCGGATCGTGCTCTGGAAGAAAACGCACCGGGGGTTGTGATCTTCACCAGTGGAACGACTGGTCCACCCAAGGGCGCCGTCATGCGAAGATCGTTCGTCTTCGACTGCGCGATGTCCGTCGCAGACCACTACAGACTTACCGAAGACGATGTCATGCTGCACGTCCTACCCGTGCATCACGCGACTGGTGTAGGAATCAATTTCTTCCCCTTTCTCATCTCTGGCAGTCGCATTGAGTTCCGTAGTGGCGGCTTCGATGAAGTTTGGATGTGGGAGAGATGGAGACAGGGTGCAACCAACCCTCGGCGCCGGTTGACTTTCTTCTCGGGTGTGCCAACGATTTACATGCGGATGCGACGGCATTACCAGCGTAACTTGACTAAGCTGGCGTCTGAGGAATTGGCCAAATATATCGCTGGGGCGCGACAATTCAGAGCATGTCTCTGTGGCACCTCGGCGTTACCTCAGCCTCTGAATGACTTCTGGTCTAGGCTTATGCAGAAAAGAATTGTGCAAAGGTACGGCGCCACCGAGTTTGGCGCAGTCTTCAAGGTTCGTTTGGAGGATAAGAAAGTGCCGGATGGATCTGTGGGTCAAGTTGCTAGTGGGGTTGATGTCAAGTTGTCAGAAGGCGACGAGGGCGAGGTGCTGGTGAAAAGCCCGGTAAGTAACAGTAAAACACTACGGCACGCTACTGCTGACTACGTTAGCACATGTTTTCCAAATATCTTCAAGACCCTGAAGCCACCGCGAAAGCTCACGATGAAGACGGCTACTTTAGAACAGGAGATATTGCACGCAAAGAAGGGACTTACTATTATATCGTGGGTCGCGCGTCGCTGGACATCATCAAGTCTGGGGGATACAAGATCTCGGCCCTAGATATCGAGCGTGAATTGCTGGGGCTACCATACGTGTCCGAAGCCATGGTGGTCGGTGTCGCTGATGAAGAGTTCGGACAACGTGTAGCTGCGTTGTTGTCGTTACAGGAAGAGGATTTGACCGATTCGTTTCTCGAGACATACGGCAACGCTGACCACATACTCACAATCGAGGACTTGCGCAGAGACCTCCGTGGGCGGCTGGCGGGGTACAAACTGCCAACACTGCTTCGGATTTCACCAGGTGAGCTTCCGAAGACAGCAACTGGCAAGGTTCAGAAGAAGGTCTTAGGTCCCCGATTCTTCCCTCCTGATTACGAGACTTGCGCAGAAGTGCAACAGTGGGTAATTCCGGGCGTTCATATAGCGAAGCTGTAACTGGTACTCTTTAGCTGAGAGAGCGGAGAGTTTCACGAGTGAACGGCGATACTGCTGTTAGCAATGTGGGATGAAAATTGAAAGGTTGCTGGAGGTGATGCAAGTCTGCCAAGATGGCTAGCGCGCTTACGAAATACCGTAGCTTGTGACAGCAACGGCAGGCGCTTTTATCTTCCCCTTCGCAACATTTTGTGATCGAAGCGACCTGTGCTGTAATCCAACATTTGATATCCAGTCAAAAATGACACGGTCACTGTAGCGCGTTCATGACTCGCTCTCGTGAACTGTCACCTGCACGAACAGTTTGACTCCTCGAGCAGTCACGCGGGCTGTCAACATAAAATCAGGCGGCTGAAACACGCCAGGTTCTCGGACAGCGATGGATACAGCAGAAGGACTCCTGACTTACATGTTCCAGCAGCACCAACCGCACATCAAGACTCCCGATCATGGGATCGGAGGCAACGACTGGCCCGCGCCGTCACTGACTAACGAAATCTTACCGTTGTTCAGAACTCGCTGGGCTAGTGTTCCTCAGCAGTCCTTCAACAATCCCTGGCATCAGAATCTTATTCCAGCACTGCAACTGGCCTCGCTTCTGCTCTCGGAAGATTATCCGCTCGTCCGGTTCAGTCGTCTGACATTCGCTGAGCACCAAGAGAAACCAGGCAATCCTCCTAGAACTTATGTCAAGCCGACTGCGTACGCTGACAGCCCTGAAGCTTTGCGCAAAGTCAAAGCAAAGATCGCGAAATTTGCCCATAGTGTCACGCTGATGTAGGCATGTCGCGGTTACCAGCAAGAGGAGGACATGTCGTATGCGGTGACATACGCATACAAGCGCCATATGGCATGGTATCGCGACTTCCGACCCTCAGACTGGCCTCTGACACTGAAAGACGGACGCTTGCATCCCTGTGTTACGATGAACATAGGGTTTCAGACGTTCTTTCGAGACAATTTCGCAAGAGCAAGCATGGCTGAACGTTACAGGGCCTGGTTCTCCTTTGCCGCGACTATGTGCCATGAACTCACCCATGCATATCATTATTGGCTGACAGGAAATACAGACGAACCTCTCTTCGAAGAAGATGAGAAAAATCCTGAGCTTGGATTCTCGTGGGAATCTCATGTCATTGGCCTCATTCCTGATCTTCTTCACCCAGAACTAATGGCGCACGGTGGAAGGTTCAAGTGTCTAATAGCCTCGAAAGTAGAGCGATTACAGTCCCTAGAAGATGTGCAACAGAAATACGAGATGACGCGCAAGGCAAATGATACGCTTTTCACGTCTCTTTGGCTAGAGATCAGAGCACCGCTGCTCAAGCCAGCTGAGTTTCGTGGAAACCTTTTGTGGCTGGCTAAAGAGTCTGACGCCAACTTCATCGCTTCCATCCACGCTATTCCTGTCACCCGGATCATGCATTGGTTTCAGCACGAAGAATGGACCAGGACACGCAGGGAGTGGAAGGACGCAAAAAGCTACATCGTCCCTCCCCTTGGTAAGACTTTCATGGTCACATATGCCAGACGCGAAAGAGAGGCTGCTGTACACAGGTCGCTTCGCCCAGAAGTACCTCACGATGCTCGTCTTATCGAGAGTGGAGAAGTTGTATAAACTCAGATCAATCGCCCTTCTCCTGACAGCACGAGTGTTTCCGTTGCATGTTCTAGCCGTATGGCACATGTCATCATGTTTGGCGTTTTCAAATGGCGTCTCATCGCTTCATACCTGTTTTTCAGCGCATACTTCACATTGGTTTGTCTCTAAGTCATTGAGCTAGCCTTTCCATGTCACCACGCTCCTTTGTCCACAGGTATGCTGTTATCCTGCTAGGCCAGCAACTGATGTCTATTCATCACTCATCAGGGCAAAGGAGCAATCAAGGAGCCAGCATTGCGCGATATGTCGGGCTTTCGGAGGGACGTTGTGGTCCTTATCCGGTTTGACAGCCTGCCGCCTCATAAGGTGGATGCCGCAAGCAAATACCGGCGAAAAATCGGCAAAGGCCCAACGGACTTTATCCTCACCGAGGCCCTATTTCCCGTCGAACCCCTGGCAATCCTGTCGTCAGCGAACCCCACAATGCCAAATAATGTCCGCAAGCAATCGGATCGAGCTCTGCTATTGGCTGGAGATGATGGAAGAGCTTCGAAAGTCGGAAAGACAACCTACCGCCTCGAGCTACCCCACCAAGAGCTGTAGACGCAAAAAGGCTACATGCCCAGAGCTGTCGGACCCTCTTTACTCAATTGCCTCTTCTCAATATTTCTGAACTTTGAATCGAGAACCACACGAACAGAATGTCTTGCGAGAACTGCAAAACCGGCTTTAAGTGGGACGGCCAGGCTTCTGGCAAGGAGACCACCCTCAACAACTCGAAGGCATACGTCGCTGGCGACTCCAAGGATGCCGCAATCCTCATCCTCACTGATATCTTCGGTTGGACTCTTCCCAACATTCGCCTGATCGCGGACCATTTCGCAAAGGAGTCGCAGGCGACCGTCTACGTCCCTGACCTGTGAGGCGCCTCAGCGAGCACCGCGAAAGAGCGACCAGCTAACAGACTATAGCTTCGAAGGTGAGGTCGTCGACCCTGACGCGCTGTCCAACCCAGAGAAGGCTAAGAACTTCGACCTGATGGCTTTTATCGGCCGCCACAGCAAGGATATCCGCTGGCCCCAGATCAAGGAGTACGCTCAGACTCTGAAGAAGCAGCACAAGAAGGTTGTCGCGATCGGATACTGCTACGGCGGTTGGGCATGCTTCAAGCTCGGTGCTGATCCCCAGCTGATCGACGCCATCTCCATGGCTCACCCTTCGCTGGTCGACAAGGCCGAGATCGATGCCACCAAGGTCCCCATCCAGATCCTTGCCCCCGAGAACGACTTCGCATACACTGAGGAGCTCAAGAAGTACACCCTCGAGAAGCTACCTCAGCTGAACATTCCCTGGGAGTACGTCTACTTCCCTGGCGTTCAGCACGGCTTTGCTGCGCGCGGTGACCCCAACGACGCCACACAAAAGGCTGCGCTTGAGAAGGCGAAGAGGGACGCTGTTGGGTTCTTCCAGGAGTACCTGCACTAGAGTGCCAGTACCTAATCTAGCCTCCAACTTATGAATGACGATACGCGTTTGACAAGACCATGTTGTAACACCTTCCTCGACTCCACCGGAAAGCACGCTAACGAACAAGTGCGCAAACAACGCGTCGGCTACTTCATGACCACGAGCTTTCACAAGATTGGCGTGGGACCTTATCAATTGCGACCATGTACCTACAGGGTATGCCCAACGAGCTCACACTTGCGATACTTGAAGCCCTCTACCAAATCGGCTCCAAGTTTGACTTCTGCAATGCATTGCGCACATGCAGCGCCTGAACGGACTAGGTGCATCTCTACTATGGACCTTGGTCGCAATCAACCACGACAACGTGTTTTGACTTTCCACGATAGGCTTCCTCGTTTCGCGAGCAGACATTGCGCCTGATCCGCAGTCTGTCGATCTGTTTGTTTCCTGTCATTGGTAAGCGCAGGCATCGTTCTTGACTGTGTAAGTTTCAATCGACTCGGGGCCAAATATGCCCAGATCGAGTTCGCGACACACGGCTATGACGGAGCTGCTATCGACATGACCGACAAGAAACTCAGTCGGACTCTAGCAAGATCGCTTCCGCGCCTCACTTACCTGCGACTAGAGCCAGGCAGCGTTTGTTCGTTCTTGATTGACGACCTCTTAACCGGAGAAGCGGAAAAAAAAAGCTAGGTTGCTTGAGGATCGACATCTGCGATACCATTTTTATGTGTGAACGACCCGCGGACATTGATACTTCATCCCCAATGTTTGCTCTGAAGGACTCCTCTTCAGTTCTACCGGAGCATGAAAACTGGATACTGCACTGGTCGCGAATGCAGAATGTTGTTTCTCAAGGGTTGTGGACATTTCATAAAGAAGGTCGGTTCGCGCACATCGAAATGCTACGCCTGATCAATATGCAGTCCGAATCAACGGAGCTTGATCATAACACACACCGCTCGAACAGACTGGACATCATCGCACGTTGCACGCACACTACGCCGCTGATCATCTGAACCCACACACGGCCTACAACTTTGTCAAGGACGGTCCATGGAAGGGCAAGGAAGTGGACGTGTGGACACACATGCTGCACGCGTCGCGAGAGTTACGGTACGCGGCTTTTACCGAGACAGAACTCGTCAACGAGGTAATATGGGTTACAAATTTGACTAGCGTTTGTCTTCTCAAGCTTAGGAATTATCGCAAGTTCGAAAGACATATATTTTAGTGGGGAAATACGGCAACGCCAGGCGTTCCTTTCGAGGTTTTCCGACACAAGATACAAGCGATCTGTGGGAACGACATGGCGGACGATCCTGACCGTGAGGTCGATGACCATGCTATGCTCGGCCATTTCGAACTGCCCCACGTCACGGAGGGTCTATTAGAAGGACACAATCGATGGTGTTAAGTGGGTTTCTAACAACGACGGACTCCAGGCTACGACATAGTAGCCTATAAATAATCCACACGGTCGCCGACGCAGGCAAAGAAGCGCAGTAGTAGGTCGACGTCAACGTCATTGGTCAGTGACCAGACGCCCTCCTCTTTCGGTCCGACTCCATCCACCTTCGCATACCCACATTGCTTCATGGTCCTCCACACGCTTTCGTATCGCCGGTCGACAACACCAGAAACTTCGAAGGCTAGACTCTCCACCTGCCAGAGACGGCTACAGCCGTTGCATCGGCCCACTGCCGGGCTTCCCGAACCGGGTGGCGCCCGGAAGATAATTGCGGGCTCCTGCAAAGTGCGCTCGAAAGCGCAAAGACCCTGGTTGTGTCTTGTATTTGCGCGTATCTGCGAGACAGACTGACCGGAAATTATAAGAAGTCCGCCTTGCGCGCTCGCGCCCCTAACAACAATCGAGCGTTTCGAGGACCACATGTTGGGCTTGCTGGTGGCCTAACAGCAAACCACTACTACTTGTATAAAGGACAGCATCATGTGCACCCTAACGACAGCATCCAGCTACGAAGCACCTCTTGTCTTTTACGCAGTACAAGATGCTTTTCACTTCTGCAATCGTTGCAGGCCTTTTAGCCGGCGTTAGCTCAGCCCGAGCCGTCGAGCAGCGTGCAACTGCCAAAAAGCCAGTGTAAGTGAGTTTCTCGCCGCAACTTGCAGAAGCTGATTTTCATAGGTTTGCGCATTACATGATCGGCGAGATCACAGATGCGCACACTCGTCAGGACATTGTGGATGCGAAGGCGCTTGGATTCGATGGATTCGCGATGAACTTCGGTAATGACCCCCCTCCCCTGATAGACATCGCTAACCTGAACAGACCAGTTCGCATACTGGTCGAACAACACTGTCGACCGACTGTTCAAGAACGCCGATGATCTTGGCTTCGGGCTCTTCTTCTCCTTCGACCACGCAGCCGGCCATCTCAAGGACCCAAGCGATTACGCAGACTACCTCAAGAGCTACATCACGAGAACTTCGTACTTCAAGTTCAACAGCAAGCCGGTGGTCTCCACTTTCGGAGGCGAGAACGTATACACCTGGGCAGATTTTAAGAAGACAGTTGGCGACGTGCTTGTAATCCCTGGTTACTACCAGATCAACCCAAGCACCACGTTCAGTGATCACCAGAACATCGACGGAGTCTTCAACTGGAACTCTTGGCCCCAGACTAGCGCTGGAAAGGTTGTGGTGTCTACGAACGACGACAAGACTTTCCAGTCCAAGGCTAAGGCTGCATCGAAGCTCTTCATGATGGGCATCTCGCCTATCCAGTTCAAGCACCTCGATAGCAGCAACAACTGGTACCGCCGCGGTGAAGACAACCTCGAGTACCGCCTCGGTCAAGCCTTGGACTTGCAGCCGGACATGCTTCAGTTCCAGACCTGGAACGATGCTGGTGAGAGCCATTACATGGGCAACCTCTGGGATGAGCCCATGACCACGTCTCCCGCGATCCAAGCGCAGGTCAAAGACCGCGACCACAAGGGCTACTGGCAGATTCTTCCGGCATTCATTCAGGCCTGGAAGCGCGGCGATAGGACGACCGCAAACATGGTGCCTACCAATGGCAAGCCCGTTCAGGGTGCCTTCTGGCATCACACTCTTACTGTCGACGCCGACTGTGGCTCAGACTCGATTGGCAAGTCCCAAGATATCAAGACAGCTGCCGAGGATGCCGTCAGCGGTATTGTTCTTGTAGCCAAGGGCAAAACGAACCTCGTTGCTGTAGTCAACGTCGGCACCAAGGAGCTCGGCAAGCAGACTCTTGTCGAAGGATACAACAAGTTCAAGTTCACTGGCTTGACTCCAGGCAAGGTGCAGCTTGAGGTTTGGGATGGCAGCACCATGATCGGTGGCGGCTACGGAAAGCTTGAGGTAAGACGTTGACATCGTTTCCGCCTGCAATCTGCTAACTCGACGTAGGTCACAAACTCTGCTTCGCTGTGCAACTACAACTTCCAGGTTGTTGGCTTGCCAAGCTAGACGTTGAGCGCATTGTTGAGGTACAACGATCCTCGAAACGCCGCCGATGCACACGTATACTTTTAGCCCCAGTACGAATTCGGGCCTTTTAAGCGAAGAAGCACTTGTTGCGTTGTTCAGGACCCACACCCCGCTATACCGGTGAGGTGGCCTGAGCAATAGCACTAGATACAATGTCGCTGCAGTCCCTCATTTCCTGCAACAACACAATAACTCACGAAATGTCGAATGACACTCAGCATGAACTCCAAGTGCCCCGTCCCCGTGCTATCTACGAACGAGTCGGTGACGAGCTATTCAAGCTGACACTAACTGAGCAGAACAAGGCTGAGATCTTCGCCTATGGCCTGTCAAAACTCGATGGAAGCCAGCAGGAAGCAGGTTCGGTCCTCGAGAATCTCGCTAAATGGGATCCAAACATCAGATCTCAGTTCGTTTTGCGCTCCTATTCAACCGTACTGGACACGCCTTTTCGCTTGATCTATACGAATGCCGACTTACCATTCTGCGAAGAGACCAATCTCTATGTTCGGCAGTACATGGCGATCTCATACTGCTGGCGATCCGAAGACTTCTTACCCCACGGGTACGAGAGATACGGTGAATGGCCTGTAAGCAGACCATTCGTTGAGGCCATCTTGAGCGAGAAGTTGCACCAACGCGTTGGAATCTGGATGGATCAGCTCTGCATCGACCAAACCTCGAACATTGACAAACAGAAGTCCGTCGCAGCAATGGACGTGATCTATCGTTCTTGTCTCAGCCTTATCGTTTTACTCGAGGATGTCTTCCTCAACGAAAGTGAGGTCGCACTGGCTGAGGATAACGCATACGACACTGGTGCGGGAACTTACGATCGAGCCTGGATACCACCAGCCGCAGATGTTCCTGTGCTTGAAAGTCTTTGCGGTAAAGTCTGCGCCGCGAGATGGTGGCAACGAGCATGGTGTTTCCACGAATTCAGCGTCAACGAGCCTTGGAACGATGAGCGACAATCTGATATTCGTCGTAATGCTACTTTCATCGTGAACGGCCCTGGAAAGTCGGTAATCAAGATCAAGTGGAGGATCCTGCATAGTATCCTGGTATACTCAAAATTCGCCAGGTCTCCATTCACCGGGCAAGACCTCCTCATCCCGATTGATTTTGGGGATCGCGAACCTGGGTGGAGAAGCAGTCTGATGGCAAGACATAACGCCGTGATCAGCAAAGGGTGTTTGCTTGTGGAAGACAAAATCAGTATCATGATCAATACAAGTGGAATGGGACTCGCATACCAAGGGGCTTTGCGGACCCACGATGATGTCTTGTACGCTGGTGCCTTGCTCAGTCTTGCGGCAGGAGAGAGACACCCACTGTCTATGATGAATGGTCGTTTGCTTCCAACCCTCAACGGCAACTCGACGTGGCTTCAGCAGAATCTAATAGCAGACGATGTAACAATACCAAGATTCCGACCCGGGAGCTTAAACGGTATACACCGCATCTCCATGCAGGACATTGAACTGGATGTGGTCTTCCTGCAGCCTCCGGCTAGATGGACGGGAGGACTAGTCCAGGACATCAGCTGCACCTTCCAGGTTTTTCCGGAAACGATAGTAACGAGTGCCATTACCACCGTCAGACAAGCAGACCACGCCCATCCATCGCTGGGTCATGAAGACAAAGAGCTAGACGCGTCGCGTCGCAGGTTTCTGGCGAGCTGCATCTCAAACGGACACGTCTTCACGGCTAGGTTGTGGAATCAACTCATGGAGGAAGTCGTGAAGCCGAACTACAATCAAGGACACAATGTTGACCTGGCCCCTAATCCAGACCTACTTGCTGCTGCGCGACGTTTCATCCAAGCGATGTTACCGGTCTCTGCCCTACTGGGCATCTCGCCACCTCCAGAGTTCACATTGTCTGACGCGCACCTCTTCTTGACGTGGTTGACTGATCCGCGATCGAAACTGTACATCGGTCTGTATACGTTCCGCATCACATGCACCACTGATGGTCAAGAGGCCTTCACCACGGGCGCAGAGATCAATGCGCACTTCAAGGATGGGCCCTATGAGGAATTGCAAGCAGTGATACCAACAGATCTCCTGCAAGAGACTTGCATACCTCTAAGGATATGGCTGCTTCGACCGAAGAAGCTTGAGGATGGTACAGAGATATGGAGGCTTGCGGGCAAAACTAGGATGCTTGGAGAGCCAGATCTGTCGAAGGAAGCCGAGATGAGCGCAGGAAGGGACGATGCTGTCGTGAAATCCAGGAGGGTGGTGGTCGGCGGCTGAGCATCCACGAGTGGTAGAAGCAATAAATAGGAAAAGATATATACAATGTCAAAAAAGCTTCAAGTATCTGCTGACTCGTGATGTATCGTGAGTCGTGATGCATCGTGATGTGGAGATTGAAGGCTTCCGCGCCTTCCCGTCAGAGATGGGATGGTTGGGGAACCCCGGTCAATTGCGGCCCCGCAACCTGGATCCAGAACTTCTGCCGCTGCACACGAATGATCTTTCCAGCGTTGACCGCGGTCTTTGATGTCGAACAATCACTACACCGAGATCTTCCCTCGATCTGGGTGATTGCTGCACTCCGGCATATGACATCAATGTTATCTCGACCAGCTGGACTGGTGCGCAGATGGCCCCGCCAAATGAGCAGCCACAGCGAGCGCGCCGAACGATCAAAGCGTGCGTGATCTGCCACAAGAAGAAGGTTCGCTGCGACATCGACGAGGTTCCGGGAAGCACATGCACGCCTTGCACGCGAGACGACTATCAATGCATCCCTAGAGAGAGGAAGCGTAAGCGATTCACGTTCAGTCCATCACCACCCACAAACCAGAGAAGAACAAAGACGCAAGACGTTGAGACCCCAATATCCGAAAGCGCCCGAGACGATTTTGTCATCAACCAGACTGCAAGTGGAAGTTCGGGCGAAGGAAAGCAACCGTCTGTTATTGTGAGCAGCGCAGCACCGTTGCAAGAGCAGGAGCTAAAGTCCGAGGTCGATTTCGGCAGACGATTGTCAAACACTGCGAGTCTGCAGGAGCCTCCACTTTTGGAACGTCAGCCTGATCTCTCGCACAACTCACCTTTCGGAGGCAACCCATCGAGCATGCCTGAGTCCAGCTATCGACCTAAGAATAGCGTCAGTTACCTTGGACGCTTGGAATACCTCCGGGGTGACCTTCCTGTCGACGATGACTCCGAGCTACCAAATAAGGTACCCCACCGGTTGTCCACTACCGATATTGAGATCCTACGAATCCAGCAAGTGACTGAGCTGCCACCCAGAGCTATACGGGAGAGCCTGTTGGATGCCTTCTGGACACGGTGCTACCCATGGACCCCGGTCGTCGAGCGCAGCTGGATAGATGAACGCAGTCCAGGCACAACGTCACTCCTACTTCAGCATGCAATCTTCTTAGCCGGCAGCAGAGTTAGCGCGCCCGTCCAGAACTACTCTTCAGAAGATTTTTACAAGAAGGCAAGGCTGCTGTTCTGGATGGGTGCTGAGGATGATCCTATCATCAATATCGCGTCTGCGTGTCTGTTGCAGTGGTGGAATCCTGAAGGACCTGAGCGAGTGTCATTAGACACTAGCAGTTTTTGGGTGCGCGTCTGTGTCGGTCTTGCATACCAGGTTGGTCTGCATCGAGAGCCCAACGGGAAGCCAGATGCCGGTCTGCGCAAACGAATCTGGTGGTCGTTAGTCACTCGAGACTGTTTGATCAATGCAGGCCATGGAAGGCCTCGCGCAATTGACCTCAAGCTTGCTGATGTGTCACCAATATCTGCACTGGACTTCGACGGTGTGGCAGCATATGCAGATCTGTTTGCAGCGTATGTGGGCATCTCATGCATTCTAGGTATGGCATCCGATCAAGCTCGGCAGTGTTCGAGCTGATGATATTTTAGGCGACCTCACACAGAGCTACCTGCGAAAGCAGGGGCTGCAGGAGCAGAAGAAGTCGCTAGAGGACAGGCTGTTTCGATGGCTAAAGACACTCCCGGACCATCTGCAGTTGTGCAGAGCAACGGAAGGCCGACCTCTGAAGTCGTACAGCTTCGAAGCGCGCCAACTCCACGTCCAGTATTTTACAGTTCTGGTCATCCTCAATCGACCACTTGACCCCAAGCTTGCACCATCGACAGCCTCGCTCCTAGCGTCATCATACATCGCGGGTATCTTTGAAGACTTCATGGCTCGCGATGAGCTTCGCTATCTCGGACCCATCTTTACTTTCTATTGCCTAACTGCTGGTATGGCTCAGCTGTCCTGCTTCCGATACTCTGAGTTCGTGGGTTTGGGTGATCAGAACCTCAACATCATGGCGCGAGCCTTAGACGAGTTGAGCAAGAGGTGGCCTACAGCAGTCGGTAGTCTGAAACATCTGTATGTGTCCATTTGTCTGAACTATGAGCAAGTACTGATTGCGTCTCAGTATGGATGTCCGTGAGAAAGCAACACAACGCCCACATCTCGGCCACTTCCCAGACATCAGTTTGCCAGCCACAACAGTACAGTTCTTCTCGGACTTTGGCCCTGACCTCTGTCGAATGTGGCATCCCATCCACCAACGTTTGCCTCAGGCTACAAATTTTGCACCGAGGGAGCTCGAGATGGCCGGTATCCTACAGGGACTGCGCACACCTAACAATCACCACCTTGATCTCGACATCTCAGCCGATGCAGCTGCTCAGCAGTTACTGAGCAATCAGCTCACGAATGAGACGTCCTCAGAGCCAACCTTGTTGCAGCCGCAAGAGTGGTTTGGTCCATACGCCATGGGTAACTGGTTGATGACCGACTGGGATCAGGGCGGTCTGGGCTGGTAGAATTGTAAGATGATTGCGCGAGCAGCCTTGCAGAACAGCCTCATATCAGATGCAGGACTCGTGCGAGTCAGTGGAAATGTTCAGTTACCGAGCATCGCCGGAGCAGCTACCCCACATCTCCGCATTTCGCGTGCCGAGGCCCACCGTCCCGTCCCCTGCGGAACTGCAGCTGCGAGCATCATCATCAGTCTCAAGTCGACAACATGTCAAAGTTGCGCATTGGCTGTGACGGCTCTCCGCTTGACGAGCCTGGATAATCCAGCAATTCTGGCATTCACCGATCGATCTTACCGCTGTCACACCCACAATGGCTCTAGGACCGTACACAAACCTGCGTGTGGACCGCCATGATCGCGTCTTCGTGATCACCATGCAAAAGGCGCCTGAAAACCGCCTGAACGTCAGATTCGCACAAGAGATCATACACGCACTACGAGACATAGAGCAAGAGCTAGGTTCCGACTCAGAAGGATGCGTGATCACGCGAGGCAATGATGAGAAGTTTTGGTGCACAGGCTTGGAGCTCGATGAGTCCGACACAAACCCGCATGCCAACAGCGATGGCTTCTTTCCGGTACGTACAGTCAACAGAGCGTGGGATGTGATGCTGACTGGAGACTAGCTGCTGGCAACACTCCTAGATTATCCTTTCCCCACCATTGCACTTCTCACAGGCCACACTTTCGGCGGCGCCTGCCCGTTCGCTCTCGCCCACGATTACCGCATCATGAACTCGCGCCGCGGCTTTTTCAGTATGCCGCCTGTGAACCTCGGTCTGCACTTCCCTGGTATCGGGTACCTGCCACGTCTTAAGCTGCGGCCACAGATCGCGCGCAAGATGCTGCTGGAAGCCCACAGATGGACGGGCAAGGGTGCGTTGGAAGATGGTATTGTCGATCAGATCGCTGAGCCGAAGGAGATGCTGGGCGTTGCGCTGAAGAAGGCAAGGGAGATACAGGGCAAGGCGAAGATGGGCGTGTACAGTTTGCTGAGGAATGAACTCTGGGGCGAGGCAGCGGAGAAGATCAGGGGCATATGCTATGTGCATGGGCGTCGAACCACTGCGCCTGCGAAGGCGAAGATTTGAGACAAACCCTCACTTCATAACAACATACATCTTGCAAGACCAACCCAACACCAATTTCAGCATTTGACGCTAATTTTGTTGCAGTTCGAAGTATTTTTTCGCAAGTTAAACATGCTTGTGCATGGATGGAGGTGGACTATAGGCAACGACCCTCCAGGAGCAACTTGTTCAATCCGTGCACAGCTGAGCCCCACGCACCTTCTCCTCCCCTCACTACAACGCGATGTCTTGGCAGTCACTTGTCACACAATCAAAGTTTTCAACTGCATGTCATCTCCTGAGATGACAGCGCTTGCTTCGCCACTTCTTTCCTGTGTTGGGAATTTACCTCATCACCACGCTCACCAACGACCCCACTTCGATCATCATATCGTTCATACAACTGCAGATAATGTGTAGGTCATCTTTACTGCCGGTTGTTAGGCACAGCCTCATCGGCTTGCTGCTCGCATGCCAACTGGTCGCTTGAGGTGACACACGGCGTGTAGGCGCCGCAACCCCGCACCTGAAGGCTTTCTCATTCCCGGTCAACTAGACAACCTTTCAAGCAACAGCAACATCTCCACGCCCCCAAGATCACCCTTGGTGCCTTCTCAGCCATCATGGTGGTGCTCAGTACGAGGCTTATACTTACAGCTTTGAGTGTCCTACATGGTAAGCTAACCATAGACGTTTCCAATATTGCATTGACTCTGTTTGGGCTTGCTAATGCTACAAAAGCGCTCCATCCCGCTGAGGCTGACCATCATGAGGAGGATCACACTATAACACCATTCGAAAACCGCAATGGCTGGGTTAATCCGGAACATTTAAATGCCATGCCACAGTGTGTTGCTCAGCAGGACCAATCCGCTTGGCTCAGCGCTATGACTAGATGCACCGGCAGACAATGCACCAGACACTTTGGAGTCATTTGTACTCATCACCAATGGCTCACACAGCTCACATGTCTCAGCACCGCATTTTCGCCTGAGACTGTCACTTCTTATCTTCCATTCTGCAGTCGCTCTGTGCTCGCGAAGGCGCAGTTGTTCCGATGGATCCTTGCTGCCACGGGTCGAACTTGGCTGGTCCACGTTGGCGATGCAAGCGGGCTTCAAAGCTTGACTCCAGCTTCCTTGCCTGAAGGCTATGCGGCGGTCGGAGTGATTGAGAAGGCACCTGCATGTCTTAAAGAATCGCAAAACGGGGCTACCATGGAGCCATTCCAACATGTCATAGCTTCATGCAGTTTCACATCACAGGCGCAACACACCGGAAATGCTGCACGCCCATGGGAGTACAGTGAATACTTCCACTCGATGGTCGCTTTGGACTTCGAGACGGCCGGCTACGACCTCACTCAGCGCAGGATAGCAGATGGCGACTATTTTGACAAAGCCTGCTTTTGCAAAACGCTCCGTACAGATCTTCAGACAGAGTCCAACTCTTGCCAAGGATTGGATACAACCAAAGAGCGTCTGTGGCTCAATGCGACCTGTGGACCAGAGCTTCTACCGATTGGCTGGCAAAATGAACTCAAGACCACCACGTTCGCTTTCATCCCTACAAGGGAATGGCGCTGGCCCGATTGTAAGGATACTTTACCGCGAAGGATAACTCAGCTTGCAGATCACTGTACGACTGACGCTTGCAACGTCGATTCCGAGGGTTATTGCAGAGTCGAACACGCGATAGACCGGGCCCAATTCTGTCGTGGGGTCCTTTACTCGGATTGTAAAGGGCCATGCCGGATCTTCGAGGCCCGCATCCAGTATGTCAACTGGCTTCATGATGTCTGTGGCGGCGTGGAGGGATGGCGTGGTCTGCCAAAGCACTGGCGCCAGTTGGCAGCTCCGACACCAATCGAAATGATACCATGGCGATGGAACATCAGAGCCTCGAGACATTCCGCTGTGGGGGATTGCCACTCGAAAGACTCAGCATACTCTGCCTCGACTGATTGGAAGGTTGGTTCCATCGTTTTAGTCAACCTGGCCACTCTTCTCACGGCTTTGTATGCTCAGTCCCCTACATCAGCGGCTGCCGTACTTCCCAATCCTTACTTTGCCACTACGCAACACTGCTTTGTTTCCGGTCTTACAATGGCTACAATCCACCTATTTGCGAACTGGGTAAACGCCATTCTGGTCCAAGCAACCGCTGGATACGAAGCAGTCTCGATCGTTCAACTGATACTTCTCTGGTCCACAATACCCCGACTCACATGGTTATCAATGATTCTGCATATAATTCGTCCTTCCCGAGGCACGTCGATCGACAGGATCGTATCTTGTGTAGTCGCTGAGACAGTTCTCCAAGTCATGTCAGCATTCATCATGCTTCAAACCGTCAGCTACGGGCAAGAACACAACTTCTACACCCCGGGCATGGCGAGACTTGATGCCGCACCATCAGCAAAATACATGTATGCTGGAGCAGCAACGTGGCTTTTAGTCACCATTATCAGCATAGTCCTCCTGTTGCAGCTTACGTGGGAAGCGACACCCGAATCGGAACCGCACTCGAGGTGTCAAACAGCAGCGTCCGTATCCTCCAGATCCTTCAACTGGCTCAATGGACATTGGATTCGTTTTGAGGAAGTGCTAGCGCGTCATTGCTTCGCGAACAAGCTGGGTGATACGGAGCGCGAGCCTTTGCTGCATGACGAAGCACGAGATTACGGCACACTCCTCGCCACGGGCAGCAGTGACCGTCGCGCTGCAATGAGAACAGTGAGATTCGCGGTCCTTACCATCGGGACGATGTTCCTCCTCTGGATATCCCAGTGGCTGTTTTGGGCCGGATACATTCATCTCGCTTCAGATGAGTATGTCTCGACGTGTGCATTCCTACCTATGATAGACGTGAGCATGCTGACATGAGTTAGGTACCGTCCTCCAAAACTTGGGCTTCTGACAACTGTCTGGATTGGTGCTTCAGTTGTAACTACCTTTGTTGCGGTGGCGCCTTGAGAGGAGCAGCCTAGAGGTCAAAAGTATCTGATGTAGTGTTGTCGGCTTTGTGTATGGATTTGTATGCAGGGACTAGACTTAGATGCCCTTTGCTTGTGACGTAAGAATCGTGACTTACGGACACCTGGTATTGTGAGGCCATTCAGCAAGTGAGTAAATCGAGAAGTAGGCGCGGCGCAGGCTATCAGGAAATCAGCTGAGACAGGAGCGATTAAGCAAGAATTTGTAGATGGGGATGTCATTACTGATGGTGAGATATCAATGCAACGGGTGTAAGATATGTCGAGTATGAGCGTTTATGCTCATCACAATCCAACCCTACCTTTGTATCCGCCATATTCGCTCTACATTCCGAACAGACCCTCCAGGTTCTGAGCAGAGGTCGAAGGGAACCGATTCAACACGTTCAGACTCCTTTGGGGGCGTTCCCACATCTTGGAGATGGAGCGCGGTTGCTCGGTGTCGACGGGTCTGACATATTGCGAGAGCCTCGGCGAACCTCATTCATGTGTGCCTGGGAAGATAAGAGCCTCGCTCTTGTACCCCAAATTGGTCTGCATGTTAGACCCTCACGCGCCTGCTGTCCGTCGATGCTGGCGTTGACACCAGGCCAATTGCGGCCACCACTGCGCCACCTTGCCTCTTCGAGCGCCTGCCTCGGCACGAACAGCAAAGAAATGGAGCGATGACGGAAGACAGCAAACATGTCGAACAACGACGTGAAGTCAAGCGCCCAATTGCAGTCGGTCTCGGAGTCCTTGGCTGCGGACGAGAGTGCTGCCGACGGGAGAAAGATGGTGAGCAACACCATAGCGTCGGACGCCGTTCGCCGTGGAGCTGGCGATATATGTAGCTGTGTGCCCCGGCGCCCTTGGTTCAGTAGTTGACTATCTCATTGTACGAGCTTTGTCTGAATTTGCTTGACGCATCGCTCCCAAACTTCCCAATCGAGCATTACACATCTCGACTGATCCTCTTCCCCACGTTTCGCACCTGCGCCACCTGCAGTCAGCATTGGCAAGCGCAGCCAGGGGTCACACAACAACGCCCATCATGAACGGCCGCGCCACCTCGACCAAACACACGGCGGGGTACGCCGACAACGAGACGAACCTCGACGTGCTCATCATCGGCGCCGGCCTCAGCGGAGTCAACGCCTCGTACCGCGTGCAGACGGAGCTCCCGTCCTCCTCATACGCTATCCTCGAAAGCCGCCACGAGCTCGGTGGTACCTGGTCGCAGTTCAAGTACCCCGGCGTCCGCTCCGACTCGGACCTGCACACGCTCGGCTTCGTCTTCAACCCGTGGAAGGCGCGCAACCCGATCGCGACGGGCGACAACATCCTCGCGTACCTGAAGGAGACGGTGCAGAAGTTCGACATCGAGAAGCGCATACGGTATAACTCCAAGGTCGCCAGCGCCGATTGGAGCTCCGAGCAGCAGCGATGGCAGGTGCAAGTCGACGTCGGCCGGGGCGATGAGAAGAAGCGCGTCGTGTACTGGGTCAAGTGGATGATCCTGGGCACAGGCTACTACAGCTACGAGACGCCCATGTTCGCCCACATCCCTGGGCTGGCCGATAACTTCAAGGGCCAGAAGGTGCACCCGCAGTTCTGGCCTGAGGATCTGGACTACCAGGGCAAGAAGGTCGTCATCATCGGCAGCGGCGCCACAGCCATCACCCTCATGCCCGCGCTGGTCGAGGGCGGCGTGGGCCAGGTCACACAGCTGCAGCGCAGTCCGAGCTACATCCTCGGTCTCCCGCAGCCCGGCAACGATTCCACGCCGCCGTGGTGGCAGAGGGTGCTGCCCCAGTGGATGGTGCTGAGGTGGAAGCGCTTCCAGTTCACCCTCGTCCCCATCCTTCTATACTACTTCTGCATCTACTTCCCCAACGCCGCCGCCAATCTCATCCGCGGCGCCGCAAAGAAGCAGCTCCCCGACGACTTCCCCATCGACCCGCACTTCAAGCCCGGCTACAACCCGTGGGAGCAGCGTCTGTGTCTGTGCCCTGACGGTGACTTCTTCAAATGCTTACACGACAAGCGCGCCAACATCGTCACCGATACCATCAAGGAGGTCGTCAGCGACGGCATTCTGCTTAACTCCGGTGAGAAGCTGGACGCCGACATTATTATCACAGCGACCGGTCTCAACTTGAGGTTCTTGGGTGGCATCGATCTCGCCGTCGACGGCAAGAAGGTCGACGTCCCTAGCGAGTACATGTGGCGCTTCGCCATGCTGTCCAACGTCCCCAATCTCGGACAGATCATTGGGTACTGGAACGCTTCTTGGACACTAGGCTCGGACAGCGCGTCTCGCCTGTTCACACGTGTCATCAAGCATATGAACGAGAATGGGTACACGGCTGCCATTCCAACCATCAGCGAGGACGAGAAGAAGAATCCCCAAAGTGTCAGTCCGTTGAGTTCTACATATGTGAAGAAGAGTTTGGACAAGATGCCGAAGGTGGGCAACTCGGGGCCGTGGAAGCCGAGGGAGTATTACTTCAAGGATAACTGGAAGGTGGAGCATTGCAATCTGAACGAGGGCATGCGGTATGAGAAGGTCAGCACTTGATGAGATGAAGAGATAGATGGAGATTAGATAACCAGATGCTTGGATATACCACAATGACTAGAGAAAGAGAACACGTGTACCCTCACACTGCAATATGAAGTCACCCAGAACATCGACCCGCGCCTGACTAACCTCCTGCTCCTGAACTTACGACAACGTATGCCACCGCCTATCTCCCACCCGCATCTCCTGCATCCTCGTCCGCGCTTGAGACCCAGAAAAAGTACCTACGGTATATGTTTAAGCAGGTTGTCCAGAAAGGAGGAGCTTGCTTTGTGCGTTGAGAGTACGAAATCGAGATGCGAGAGTTAGGGTTACCACATCACAGCTGTGGAGTATGGTCGACCTGACGCTGTAGAGCACAAACGGCGACCAGCTTTGGGCTATGTAGATGGTTACCCAGTACAAGCTCTGTTATCGGTCTGGAGAACGTCCACATCACGTGAGGGGGTAGTCATCGTACTTTGCAAGAAATGCAATGACAAACGAAAGGCCCAGACTTAGTGGAGAGTTCACCTAGAAAGCGGCGTGAGGTCAGCGCGGTTGCTTGCAGCTGTGCGAGATGAGCATGGTGCGTAGCCGTCAAGGCCAACTTATTGAAATTAGGACTTCTTTCGAAACCTTCTAACATTTTCCGCTTGCTGTGCGCAACCAAGTATATACAAGAACATCTCCACCATAGACGTTTTACTGTCTACAAGTACTTCGCAAACCTCGTCCTGCTAACCCACCCCATCGCAGGAACCTCGCGCTTGCTCATCAAGCTGACACTCTTAGCATAGTCGCTGGTTCCCTTCTGCGGCTCGGCATCAGCAGACTTGCAAGTCGGCTTTGCGCCGTTCTTGCCCAGCTTGCCATCCACAGACGCAAAATGCTGCTTCTCCTTGGTCGTGGCGATCATGTTGGTAGCAGCCTCCTCAGTCCAGCCGTTGATGAAGTCGCCGTGCGAGCACCACGCAGGTCCGCACGCGAGCTTGCCGGGGAATGTGCCGGACCAGCCTTTGGGCAGGGCTTTGCGTAGGTCGTAGCGCACCGAAAAGCGCAGCTGCGGCATGGACTTCATGCCTGTGGGGCACCAGTTCGATGTGCCGTGGGAGCGCGACTTGTATGCTGTCTCGAGAGTCGCTTCGTTGACGCACTGCGGGAAGAAGAGGAGGGACTGCAGGTGGGTCGAGCAGGTCTTGCTGGGGAAGCCGGCGCTGTCCAATGGCGAGGCGTCGTCGCCTTCGCAGAACCAGGAGATCTTTGCGTCGGCCGGCATGGCTGCAGATGTTGTGGCGCTCGCGTCGCCGGCGACCATCTTCAGGTTTTGCGGGATGGCGACTTCAGCGGGTGTCTCGCCGAGGTTGTAGTAGGCACTGAAGCGCATGATGGGAATGGGCTCGTAGGTCTTGCCATCAACGGTGTAGAGAGGGGTAGGGATCCAGTAGACGGACAAGTCGTTGGGGTTTTGAGCGTTGGTGCAGCCAGCCTGGAGCTCCGCAGAGGTATTTGTGTTGGCAGTCACGCCGTCTGAGCCAAAGAACGAATGCAAGTGAGACTTGTCGTAAGAGCCGGGGTACACAATGGGATCGACATTCTTGTACATGAAGGGCGAGGCGACGTTGACCTGTGTGTAGGCGCTGGCAAGCTGGGCGAGCAGACTGGCGCTCAAGATAAGGGTGTTGGAAAGAGACATCCTGTGCCTGTTGAAACGAACGTGATTATGGAAAGTGAAGAGCGAAGGTAGGGGAAAGAATGGAATGAGTGAGCTGCTGGTCACATCGAGTGCATTTGCTGGAGTATTTATCCCTCATGCAAGCGCTGTCATGCGTGCTGCCGTGCAAAACATACTCTTCCTCTTTGGGCGTACTCCTCCTAAGCCAGTTTCATGATGCTCGTGCATCGCTCGTTCGAGCAAGCATTTTGTCCCGCGTTGCCGCATTGCGTCGCCTCGCCTTAACGTCGCTACCAAAAGACAGCCACAGCTTGCCTACGAGCGTCTTCGCGGTGGAGACACAGCATGAACGCGGGCCATCGTTACGATCCGCTCCAGAAGTGACAGGCGCGCTGATTGGTCGCCGTTGAGGCTCAAAACACTAGCTCCCGCGGTGACAGTTTTGAAACACTTCCGCTCATTTCGTTCCAAACGCCAAGAGGAGTTCGGCTACGTTCAGTCAGGGTGCTTTTGTGGTTCGGTCAGCTTCAAAGAGCAAATGCTCCGTCGAATTCTTGATGCAGAAATCCAGATACGACCCGCGAGGCATAGGTTCGGACATCCGTCTTCTAGGAGATGCGAAGAGCAGCCGTGCACGTATCGATCTGCTCAGGCCCTGGCGATGAAGATCCGGAAAGGTTGTCGATGGGCTGTCGAGGTCGAGACATAGCTCTTGGAATCCTTCCTGTGGCAGGTGATACGGCACCAATGGCTGACTTGGGGATAGTCGTATGTCACTCTACGCAGCCCTGTGCAAGAAGACGAGTTGTAGCCATGGGCATCCCTTTCGGTATGGACCGGGATGGCAATCCGAAAAACAGGGGTCGGATTGTCGCGTTTCTTCACTCAGCTCTCGGTCTCGCCTTCGCTTTTCAAACCGATGGACGCACCTAACAGCACTCAGTCCACTGCAGAGCTCCCAGATTCAGGGCACAGTACATGCATCCAGATGAAATGACGAGATCTGCGAAGTCCACAGTCACTCTGTGCGCAACCATTTTGTATCTCGCCCGCGGGCGCCTGAGACAATTGAACGGGTCTCTCAAGTCGTGTCATGGGCGAACCAAACGATAAAGCATCTCGGACCGTATTGCATGAGATGAGGGAGGGATGTCACTCAATGTTCGAATGCAACGTTGATGGAGATGACCGACATTGCAGATGGACGAACGAGTTCAATCGAGGCTAAGATTGGCTCTTGCCTAAGGCGGCTAGTCTTTATTTATTGCATGTGTATCATCAGCGCAGCGAACGCCCTCGTGGCTTCAGTAGTTTCATCACGACAGTCACACCAATTGCAGACGTATCAGTAGGCTTGAAAAGTAAAAGAAATAATTCTGCCTTAGAATGCTATTAGTTAGCATCGGCACAATCCTGACATTGAGCGAAAAGAGCAGACACCGTCCCTTGATCCACATCTGTCGACGTGCACGAAGCATGAAACGATGCCGCTCGCCCAGGACGATGCCGCTCGCCCAGGACGATGCGCAGCCGTCACCGCTCTCGCAATGCCGATGCTCTGGCTCTCTCCATGCTTTCTTTCACTCAAAAGTGAGTCCCAGATCTGGGCGATCAAACCTATACCTGAACTCCCGGAGCCAACTGCGTTCATCTAGTGGGTAATAGCTGGGAGTACCGAACACAACGATGCGCTGGAGCGACGGAAAGGTGCCGTGTAGAAGGTCCTTCTGACCCTATCCTGTCGTAAGCGTTTGGTAGCGCAAGTCCAGTGCAAAATTGAAGCTGACTCTCAGGACCTTGAGCGCTTGACAGAAGCCCTGTCCCATACGTTGCTGCAGCGTTTTGACAGGAAGAGCCCCGTAACTGTGGTTGAGCAGGATAAGCGTGGTGCAAGCAGCTCTGGAAGCCCTTGACTCGCGACTCAGCTGGCGACAGGTATACAGCAGAGAGTCACCAGGCGCATTGCAGCGGTATATTGGGGACGAGAGTGCCGATTTCACACGGTGTAATCGGCGGACTGAGACTTCCGGGAAGACTAGTTCGTAGATCTGGATACGTAGCTCCGGAGGCAGTCGCAGGAACGGGAAGCTACGTTGATTTGCCACGGTGCTGAGAGCCTTGGTAAGCGTGGGCGTCTTCTGAGAACGTCAAGGAGAGCTGAAGGTGAACATCGTGTTCTGAAGGTTGGTCGTAGCGGACAGTGGTAGTGGAGAAGGTGTGAGATACCTATGAGCAATTGCTTACGCTAGAAGATGCGGAAGCGACAATCGGCGCGTCTTTGCCTTCACTTGGAGGTTTCACCGCAAACGCAATAGCGTGTCGCCTTTCGCGCAGATTTCGTGCTGTACACGGTCACGTCTGTAACGGAGGCTGCATACTTCCCGCTAATATTACCTAGTGTCCAATGTCTTGCCTACTTGCTCAAGAGGAGCTGTCCACCGTCCACGGCTATCTCCGTACCAGTCACAAAACGATCCTTCATTATCCAGCCATACGACTCAGCTATATCCTCCGGCCGACCGAAACTGCTCAGCAGGTTGAGCTGCTTCTTCATGCCTTCCTTCGCTTCCGCAGGCATCGGTACCAATAAGCCTTGCAACATCTCTGTTTCGATAGCACCCGGTTTGACAATGTTCACACGCAGTGGTGCGAGGTCGACCGCAAGTCCTCGCGACAACCCTTCTGCGGATGCGCCCCAGACCGCTGGTATAAGCCACCCAGGCAGAGGCTTTGTAGTGCCGACCCCTCCCGTCAGAGTGAGGGACGAATCTGAAGAGAGAGGCATGTATGCTCCGGTGCTGATGAGCTTGGCAATAAACAATGGCGCGATCAGTCGAATTTTGGATCCATGCATTACTTCCTCCAGGGTAAGTTCGGAAAGTTTGGGTATCGAGTGATGGTCTCCTGCCGTGAACGCGACGTGATCCAACTTCTTGCTGCCGTTCGAGGTAACAATTTCGAACATTGATTTCAGATCTGCTTCGAGGTTCTCAGAGTCCATCAGGTCCACTGCATGGCCAGATATACTCTCTGAAGGCAGGGACGGGTATAGAGATCGTAAGAGCTGGATCTTTGCGTCAATCTTTGTCTGTTGGGATCCAGAGATAACGACTGTGGCTCCGTTCGACAGCGCCATATTAGCTATTGCGAATCCAATGCTGGAAGAACCACCAAAGACGAGGACGTGAGCACCAGAGAGACGATTTACGTGGGCTACTGCTTTTTCTGACTTCGAGACATCGTTCGAAGTGGACATGGTTATTAGAGGTGTCGATGGGTCAGAGTTTGTGCTGGTCAAGTTGAGTAAGCACTCATCAAGTGGAGATCCTTTGTTTCTTATTCAACCACTTCTACAGATGTCTTCCTGTTGCTTGATCGGTAATTGTCGGGCGCCGACTCACCCGTTTTACTCCGCCTGCGAGCCGGGCGATACCGCTGATTCGGCCCTACTTATATACAATCTTGAAGAAAGGGAGTAAACCTGGATGAACCATGCATGCTCTCGATAATTGTGAGACCTATATAGTTACCAGGCTCGCTTCTCGTGGCATCAAGACTACGATCAACCATACATTCGAAGTTCCCGGTTGCAGAAAACACGTCTCAACGCCATCACAGTGCCCTCCATGTCCTGTAAAGCGTTCTTGATGCTGACCATATTGCGAGTATGGTCCAAAACAGTCAGCTCCATGGTGATTTTGACGCATTCGAGACCGCTAAGTACCTCCTTGATGGTTTCTTGTGACTGCCAAGCAGCTTCCAGCTGATGGTGTCCGTCATCAATCATCCGCATACGCAGATCGGAGACCATGCCCAGAGTCAGCTCCAAGATATGAAGAGCGCTCGAGGAAGACTTCTGAATGATACAAACCAACTCCTGAAAGTACATGGTGTCAGAAACTATGAGTGTGGGGTGGCTGCATTCGTAGCGCGTGGCTTCTTGGCTCATCTGTCGACAGACAAGTAGTGCGGGCGTGCCTTAGTTAACAACGATGTAGCGAGAGATGGATCCAGAGGGGTCGCGTATGGCGCGCACAGTCGCGTTGGAGACAAGATATTCGTAGATAGTGTTACGAATTTCGGGCGGTAGGCTAAAGAACGGCGACTCAGCTTGATTTCGTAGTGGGCTGGACGTCGTCAGCGGTCTGCGAAAGGGCAATTACAATAGGACGGTTGCTTGCATTTGATCAACGGTCTGCCTGATCTGCCTGGGGAGTAGCATATGGTCTGCGTGTTGGCCCGCTTGTGCGACGAACATAGTTGTCTGTGGCCGTGGATCAACGTAGTGAGAAGCTTGTGTTTAAACTTTTGAGCAAGTTGAAAGAAAGAAGTAGCGATCCGAGTTCTCTGTACACAATGAGCTTTTAGTCTAATCAAGTGAAAGAATTGCTGGCCTCCACTTTCTCCGTGAGCGCACTCACCAGGTTGGCAGAGCTTCGCTCTGACTAAGGTCTTATCGGTAACTGGTGGTTGCCTTCACTTCCTTGCTGCATAGTTCTGCTGGAAGCTGGAGGAGTGGCGAGTTCGTGAAGTTTGCGGAAGTGCTGTTTTGGTCAGTCGGTAGCCGACTGCTTACATGGCATGACGAGCGTCTGCACTTGGTCTAACCTTCATTTTTCGTTGCATATCAAACGATCAAAGTATTCTGTGATTAGATGTCTTGGAGCGCAAGGGGTTCAAATTGTCTTATCTTGAACTGGTGTCAAACGCTCGATGTCCCATTGTTTGCTGAGAGTCACCCTCTTTGAAAGCATACGGCGGTCTCCAATAGAAAAGATCAGGGGAAACCCCAGCCAGAGAGCCCATCGAGGCGCAAACTATCAGCATTAGTGGTTGCTCAAGGTGATCAGACACTTTGCGGAACACTCTTGGCTTGTACCTGGCAGCCTTTGTACAGTTCTAAACAGCCTTGAGCACCAAGATTGATGCATTAAACAGAGTAAGGAAAGCCTCCTTTGCAGAATCCGCGGACGAGGGCTGGGCTGTGGAGGAAATCTCGTACGTAGCTTCGACTCGCTTGAGCGCAGGTAGAGGCTTGAAGAGCCACCAATTGAAGTCGAAGTACTGCCGATACCAATCACAATCCACATCCAGGATAGCCCAGCCCACTATCTCATGTGTGAAAGTGGTGGTGAGCTCCACGATATCTATTCTTGAGCGTTGAGCAGGGATGATAAGCCGTTCAATCGCATATACATGCGACACATCTCCCATTGGCAGTGTTGTGACGCTCCTACTATGGTCAGCCGTTTCCTGGAAGATCTGCCGGCAGGTGAGAAGTGTCAGCCCACCTCTGGGGTAGAGTCTCCAGTAGAGAAGGGAATATGAAGCGTCAAAACTATGCCTGTCGCGTATTGAGGCTGAACTATAGACAGTCTCGAATATAGCGTTTCGAATTTCTAGAGGCAGTCGCAGGAGTGGGGATTGTACCTGGTTGCTCGAAGAATTGTAAAACTTTAGTACGCAACCAGAGTGATGCTGTGAACTGCGCTAACAATGTCTCCTACATATGTAGTCATCAGTCTCGAGCATTGTTTAATATGCGGCATGTGTAGACCGCATAGTAAGAAGGTCAAGCGTGGCTTGGAGGCTGGGAAGGTTGAGGTCGAGCAGCAAGAAATGTATTCGTAAGATGACTAAATTGTAATCATTTCCTCGTACTCTCACTCCCAGACAGCTTCGTCATGATTGCATGTGCGATGCCACTCTTAGAGTGAAATTTCCAATCGCTGCCAACTAGACCTACTGTTCGAATGCTCCTTCAGCTGCGAGATGTCCACTTCAATCCCGCTATCACGAAGCCTCTGGAGATTGGCAGTGGGCTCCATCAGCGGTTGTGCTCCGCAGAGCTAGACCACTGCGCGTACTTCATCCCCAATATACCGCTGCGCGGAAGTCCACCTCGAGATCCATTTTGCCAAAGAGCATTCGCAGAGATGTCTCGACATCGTATGCATCTTCGTTGATATAGGTGGCGTACTTTACCACGACACGCTTGAGCGCCGGGAAAATGCGATCTCCGCTTGCAGACCAAGGTCCGGTGTACTGCCCTTGACCTTGCTCTGAGGCGTTGCGAACTTGACGAAAAATGGCGCCTGCAAGTGACTGGAACATGCCGATCTCGAAAATATGAGTGCAATGGGGAGCTCCTACCCAGTCAACTAGGTCTGGGATGTGCTTGCTCTGCACCCTGATGTCGAGACGGCTGTAAGTTGAACCGGTCTGGAAGCGGCGGGCCTCGAAGCGGGTCTGGCGGCACACGCGAAGCAGGTGCGAGCTGTTCAAAACAATGCGGTAGCGCCCAGCTGACGTGGGACTCAAGTCAGGACCCAGTGTGGCAGCATCAAAGCAGTATTCATAGATCGCATCACGGATCTCCGCTGGCATTCGAAGGAGTGGGGAGTTTTCGGCGTTCTGCTGAGTACTTCAACTGTTAGAAGACCCTCCAGACTTGAATCGCAGTAGTACAGGGCGATAGACTTACACTTCATCATACTCGTACGCATAGAAACGGTACTCCGACTTGATCGATCGGTCCATCTTCGTCGTCGTTGTCTTGCTTATTCCGTGCGACAGGTAGCAAATGGACGAAGAGTAAGCAAACAGTGGATTGAGAGAAGCCGGAGACGAAGTGACCCGCCGAGGTGCAAACGGCTTGATACGCCACCTTCACTTTGACTTTTAGCACGCTCTTTCAGCCTCACACATCGTAGTCGCGGATAGCTGTTTATGCTGCGCACATCGCAGACGCGGGCCCGAAAAAGTTGGAGGTCATAACAGCAACCACACAGTTACCTTCCCGAACAGAATGGCAAGCAGTCGCGTGGACCTAGTTGGCGATGGTGAAGGTGGAATGCTCGAGCGCGTCGCGTGATGTCATGTGGTTAGAAGAAAGGTGTGGGGCGGCGCGGAGGGGCTCCGGGAAGTCGCGAATGACTCAAACAGGTCAAACAGCGCACCGAATCCAAGCAACCGGTCCGTCGAACGTGGCTCCGTGATCAAACCTCCATCGCGGATCATCCAAGCATGCCCGAGCCATTCAAGCTTGTCTTTGTGACTGGTAATGCTTACAAGCTGAGTGAAGCGCGCATCATCCTTGGACCAGATGTTCAGCTGGAGTCCGTCGCTCTGGACATCCCAGAAATCCAAGGCACGGTTGCGGAGATAGCGGTCGATAAATGTCAGCGTGCTGCAGAGATTGTAGGCATATCCAAGCCCTACTGATTTGAAACTGATGATGAGCTCAGCTCCAACGGCCAGTGCTGATTGATGATACATCCTTATGCTTTCATGCCATGGGAGGTCTGCCAGGGCCCTACATGTTAGTTCAGATTACGTTTAGACGACGCTTGTTGTACTGATTAATCATAAGCAAATCCTTCCTCGAAGCGCTCGGGAACAAGAATCTCTACAAGATGCTCGAGGGGTTTGACGACAAGTCAGCAGACTTTGTTTGCACTGTCGCGTGCACGGCGGGAGCTGATCGGGAAATATTTGTTTTCCAAGAGCAGTCGACGGTAACAGCAGCCAGGTCACTATACACGCCAGTGCTGACACGGAACAGGGCAAGATCGTGCCGGGGAGAGGCCCCGATCATGGTGTTCTCAGTGAGTTCACAACGATGATGCATATACAATAAGCTCACACCAATCAGGTTGGAACCCAAGTTTTGAAGTCGACGGAACGACCTTTGGCGAAATGAGTGAACATGACCCTCGCCTCATTGGACCCAGGGTGAGAGTGTTCGATCGACTGCGTGCATGGATTCTGGAGCGGTCGCTCTGAGACCGCTGGATCTTCAAAATATGAGCGCACTATCCTAGGATTTTAAGAGACATGCTATGTTTTTTAGGGTAGATAGATCATGTGTTCATGACGGGAAGTCTCAGACCACATCGCCAAGTGCCTTCCCTGCCTTGCTACAGAGCCGTAGCCGATAATACACAAGAAGCCATTCCAATCTCGGATGGATCTTCACACTTTTGCGGGCATCCTCCCACCAAGGGCGACTCGGTGGTACGGTCCTTGTCACCACCGCAGTCTGCAGCACTGTAGAATACAAGATTCACTGTAGAGAGAGGAACAGATGCCCGCAGAGGAGGGCCTGCTGGCAGCCATATGGAGCAGAATAGCAGGTAAGTGGTGTTGTCGACTGGAGTCACCATAGAGAAGAGAAGGTTCGCCCCACATCCTTTCGAGCAATCTAGACAGCAGACCTCCATTTCTGCGGGATGACAGAAGTGTTGTGTCATTTCCTGCGCGGGATGCTCGACCAATGGGGTGGCGTATCGCTGCTCTTATTGTATTGAGAACCATCCTCAGCCTTGCGGCTGACATTCACCGGAAGACGAGCTGTGTTGTGGGCTCGGGTGCAGATTGTAATTTCGCATGATAGCGTTGTGTGGTGTTTTTGGGGTTTGAATGTTTTCGCGAACGCGTCCGCGCTCTTTTATGTCTCCGTACTTCCCTACATTCTACATCTTGCACGCCAAAAAACCATCGGCTTTTGCTTGCTGAAGTCGCAAATTATCAGTCTAACATTACTGTCAGTCGCCATGAGCTGTGGCTAGGCAAGTTTGGGGTTCGGAGCTGATTTTGGCCGACGAACATCCTCCAAGAGGTGCGATTTGAACACTATAGCACTTCGGAGGCCTGGAAAGAATAGTCGAAGCGTCGTCCGACATATGGACAGCTAGTTGACGTTGACGCTGTCGCATCGCCTTGACCCTGCTGCGGAAAGAGGCGGAGCGCTGTGACAAAGTATTGCTAGAGTAGATCACAACCCTGCACTTGCGCTTAGTGCCGCAGATGCTCGGCATCCGATGGTAGCGACCCTCCGAACTTGAATGACTGTCGTCGTACCTCCAGAATCGAGTGAACACTGTCGCAGCAGCAGTCTCCGGGGTGACTAGTGTCCGAAGTACTTTTGTCGCAGCAGCCAATCGCTGTCGGCATGACATATTCGGAGACTAGTCCTATTTGGTCTCCTGGTGGACCCGCCCTGAACGTCAGGCGATGCGGAAGATTGCATCCCCACCTGTATTTCGACACAGAGTGGAACTAATCTCACAACGAGCGAAAACCACACATTGTCTTGGGATTGATCGCTTGTGGCTCAACCAGGGACTAGCGCCCAGGCCTCTTGCCATTTCTGTTGAAACGATGAATCCGCAGCGGCCGAGTCCAACCAGACAATACCTCGAAGGCGGCAGACGACATCGTCCCAAGTCCGCAAGTCGAGAGCTTCAGCCGCTTTGTGAGCTTGCGACGTGAACCATTGGCCCTCTGGGATGCCGGCAGCGGCTACCATACCAACAGAGAGGAGCCACAATGTGAGATTACCGTGATTGAAGAGCATGTTAAGCCAGCTGTACTCCATCTGCGCCTGGAGCTTCAGCGCTGTAGCATATTGCAGGTGTGCGTGGGAGAAGTAGGTTGGACCATGGATGATAAGCAGGTACAGCACCGTAGCGTGTCGAACAATGCCAGAAGTAGTCAGGTCGCACATGACACCATCAGTCTGAAGCTCGGGTTCCCAGAGGAGTAGCCTATGAATGACATAGCATGTCAGGTCGTGAAGATCGTTGCTGGATAACTGGTATTGGCTAGAGTCGAACAGGTTGTGTAGCCTGCAAAGGACATCCGCGATCTCAGGGTCAAGGAGAGGGGTATGCAGCACCGTCGGGACTGAATCGTTGATGTTGCTACTCGCTTCATACCAGCGCGGTATTGGTGCGATGCCGTCATCGGGTCCATGTTCGTTCTGCGCAAGGAACTGCGGTGTTTGCGTGATGATCATGCAGACCCTCTCGGATGTCAGCGGAGCGTCTAAAGGCGGATTCTAAGTGTTTCATACCAAGCGACCATCCTAGCAGTGAGGGGGCTCACACACTTGACAGCGTTGATACCGCCTCTGAGCTGAACAAGACGTTTGACGCCATCAACATGCAGTGTACTGACGTCGGTATTGCCTTTGCCATACTCGATAGCTGCCAGCGTGATGATGGCATCCAAGGTCTCGTCCTGCAGCGCAGATGCAGAATCGGTGACTTTCTGTCGAACCAGAGATACAGAATCAGCCATCAAGATCTCAGAGTTGGCGAATCCTCTCTGAGCGCGCAGATCGATGTCAAGTGATGCAGTTTGAAGTGACACATGAAACAGAGCGGGATCTGCAAGAGCGAGAGGCCACCAGGAGACAACAAACGGGTTGGAGGTGAGATCGAGGTCCAGGGGATAGTACTGAAAGGCGATGTGAGACAAGACTGTGTTCTGTTAGCACCCTGGAGCCATGGGCATTCCATCACACTCACAATGCTGGATCAAACGCTGCACGTGCGGTCTTGGAAGTCTAGTTTGCGGATATGTGTCGAAGGGATCGAACGATTGAATTCCAGGATTGGTCAACATAACCACCGAAGTCTCGCCATCAAACGACGAGGCTCTTGACAGGGGCGTGGATGTGCTGGTTGTTAGTGCCGCGGACAATGGCTGATTGGCGTATACACATGATGAGCCTCTCTTGGCACATCGTGAACATTGTGGCGTCTGGAGATCACAAGACAACTTGGACTTTGCGCAGGCGTCGCAGGACCGTCGCAGCGTATTGCGCATCATTCATGACCGCATGACTCTGGTGTATGAAGAAGAGAGTGCCCGGAAAGAGCGGATTGCTCAGCCGGCGACTACCACTCGCTTAAAACCGCGGCATCCCTGCCATCAGCCCGGAGGTTCCTGCATCAAACATGACAAACGGCAGATACGACAGTCTACAAGGCTGTCGAAACATTTTGTCGCGTCTTCAGCACGTTGAAGTCTGTGGTTGTTACAATAAACACATATCTACTTACCCGCCTCGCCGTATAACTGGAGATCAAACCAATGTATAAGACTTGCAGTGAATGCAGGGCAACTGTCTGTCAATCTACACCGTGCGATGTGAGGCACACGTCAAGAGCAACCAGCAGAAAGATACTCGGGGGGTTTGACAAGCTGGGAGAAGGACGAGATCACGCCGTCCATCGAGGAAGGAGACACGCCAAGATCGGCGCGTCTCTCATGAGCATCACCGACATGACGTCGCCGTTTCTTCACGACCCTGATCCTCTCGAAGAGACTCGTCAAGCTCGAGCATCCAAAGGAACCTCCAAAACCACGCCTGTTGATTCGCTACAGCAAGGATGCAGCCTGAAGCGGTAGCGGCGGTGAGGCGCCAACGCATTGTTGTCCCAGCCTCGCGATTTGCATGATTCGCGCGTTCGAGGCACACCAGCCACCTCACGAAAGTGTAGTAGAATCTCGAGTATCTTGCGCAACATCGCTCCGCAATCCTCGCCTTGCATTCCACCGAGACCACGAGTTTGCAGCGTGCAGCACCTTCCGACATGCATATCTCGACTCTCCTCTCGTTGCCGTCGACCGTTCTCGTCTTACTCTGCACAACACCGATAGCGAGCGCAGAGCTACAATGGCCACACAACCTTCCGAGACATATGAAGTACTTTCCGGAGGACGAGCATCATGTGAAGAGAGGGCTGGACATCAAGGAACGATTACGGCACGAGAAGCCAGTGGGCATGAAGAAGATGAGCACAGATGAGGGGGAGATGTTCATGCTGGACAACTGGATATTTGCGTCAAGTCAAAGCAAGCGATCAGAGTACGAAGACTTTGGAAATGGCACATACCAGGTGCAACCGCCGATCAGACCGAATGCTGGGGACGAGTGGTTCGAACGGATGCGCATCAGAGATGTGCTGCTCAAGAGGCAGTTCAAGTGTCCCGACGGCACGCTGAGCTGCTCCTCAATTGGCGCGCCGGATGTGTGCTGTGGGGGAAGCAGTACATGTGTCAAAGTGCAGGGCAGTTCCATTGGAGATGTGGGCTGTTGTCCAAATGGACAGTCCTGCTCGGGCACAATCAGCTGCAACGAATCTGCAGGCTACACGGCATGCCCCAACTCCTCCAACGGCGGCTGCTGTCTGCCAGGATTCCAGTGTAGCGGCATTGGCTGTAAGTCCGGCCATTCCAAGAAGATACAACATCGTACTAACAGTCCACAGGCGTCGCTGCTGGGACATCCATTACATACGTCCAGCCATCCACAACTGCTCTTCCTTCCTCGTCGACTACAGCTGCCGCTAATCCAACATCTGTCTCGAGCTCTGCAGCATTGACTACCTCTTCCGCATCCTCATCTACCCCCGCGCCTTCGTCCTCATCATCGACCACCGCATACACCTGTTCTGCCGGCTGGTTTTCATGTCCCGTCAGTTTGGGCGGCGGTTGCTGTCAGAACGGGCGCGAATGTGCAACAGGCGCATCCTGTCTCGGCGACGAGCCGTCCAGCACCCAAGCACCATCAGCACCTGTCCGTCCTACGAGCCAGGCTGTGACAACAGCCACTTCAATCGCATCAGAGGGTGAGGTCTGTCCCACTGGCTTCTACGTTTGCAGCGCCTACTACCCCTCCGGCTGCTGCAGAGTCGGCCGCGACTGCCAGACAACCGGATCCTGCGTGGTTCCATCTTCCACCACGGTCATTGCGACAAACGGTGTGACTGTTGTTGCGCCCTCTGGAGCCGCCGTGGCCACGAATGGTGCTGCACAGGGTGGATCATGTCCGAGTGCGTGGTTCAGCTGCCCGGCTAGCCAAGGCGGAAATTGCTGCCCGAATGGATATGCGTGCGGAGAGCAGTGCACAGCGACTGCTTCAGGAGTGTCGAGTGTCGAGGCTAAGGTTGCGCCCAGTACAGCACCCTTTGTGCCACAGTGGACAGTGTGGGGGATGGTGATGGCTGCAGCGGCGATTGGTGCTGCCATGGTCGCCCTCTGAAGAAGAGGATGTTATGATTCATGAGGATGTGTATGATGCTTCTTGAGATCAGCTTTTGCGTGAGCGTATTATTAGATTACTCTTAGCATGTTGTTTGCCAAATCATATCTCCTTCGCTCGCGTTCCTTCAATAAACTGAATTCTGCCCACGTGTGTCTATGACTGTAGAGGATGGTGCTCTACCGAGGAGGCAGTGACAGCTGTGCTCAACTACTCATCAGAGGAGTATAGGCTCGCTCTTCTTGCAACAAACACGGCAAAGATATGAAACCTTGGCAACTTCAACAGACAGCCGGCCACACGACTTCACCATGCGAACAGTACCGCTGCTGTTCTTAGGTAGGAGAGGCAGAGGAGTGGCTGATAATACAGTCCTTACACAGAACACCCTCTACATCCCTTCTCACTGACACTATTGATTATATCCTAGGCTGCAAGGTTACTCATTAAATGAAACTTTCTTAGATAAGCTACTAAATACCTAATTCTGACTGCTAGATACAGAGATATCTAGCTTAAAGTACAGAGACCTCAGATTCTGGGGTTGGGTTTTGGTTTCCGACCGAAGGTAGCTAACTGTCACCGCTGATCCACGGTTTCCGGTCATTGCACAAAGTTGCCAAGTTTGGCAGGTTGGACGCTCAAATCTTAGCGCCGCCTAGCGCGACATCGATAAGCGCGGTATCGAAAAAAGTTGCGTTTCCATCACGAACGCCTGCTTGACTGCAACGAGGAACATCACACCTCAACAAAGATCGCACAGAGCATGGCGCCTTCCACACTATCACCGGATACCTCGATCTCGTCGCGCACGCTCTCGATCGGCTCCGCCCAACCTACACCAATGGAGCTCTCGAACTCCTCGAACCCCAGCACAAGCTTGCTCGCCAGCCCTGTTGCGTTCCTCCAGCCCACTGCGGCGCTCAATGCTGCCTTCCTCGCCGCCGCGAAAAAATAT
Organism: Didymella glomerata; assembly: GCA_030271015.1. Lineage (NCBI taxonomy): Eukaryota > Fungi > Ascomycota > Dothideomycetes > Pleosporales > Didymellaceae > Didymella > Didymella glomerata. The sequence goes on from JAJOHN010000009.1 coordinate 1,201,489, forward strand.
CTCGATCCCGTCGCTGCCGGAATCAGTGAAACACAAACTCAGCGCCAGCAGGATGCGCGGCGGAAGCGCAAGCGTGGGGGTGACTATGACGGCGACATGCGCGTGTTGAGCTTGAAGAAGGTGCATCTGGATGGTTTTGGCATCAATCAGGTTTTTGAGCAGACGAGGAAGATTGTCGAGGCTGCGACAGAGGAGGTTGAGCTTGCACTGCCAGAGGAAGACGAAGATGTCGTGGCTGTAGATGGCGAGGACGAGGTGGAAGAGCTCTCAGATCCTGAGGAGCAGTACCACACTGACTCGGATATGGGAGAGGAGGGTGTAGACTATGAGATCGACGGCATTGACGATGATGAGGACGCTGTGCCGTCAGATGAAGATGAAGAGGGGGAAGACGTCGACATGGAGGATGGTGAAGGGATGTTCTCTGACGAAGAAGAGGAGGATGAACCCGCGGCGGAATACGTCCCAGATCCCAACGGTCTCAACGACGGATTCTTCTCTATCGACGACTTCAACAAGCAGTCCGAGTTCCTCGAACAGCAAGACACACGCGGCGAGGCAGCCGAGAGCGACGACGAGGAGGTCGACTGGACAGCAGACCCCATGGCAGGAGGAATCGGCAACAGTGGACTTGGTGAGGACGATTCAGGCGAGGATTCAGACGAGGGTGGTCCAACATTTGGCAACGTGGATCTGAATGCACCTGAAGGCGACAGCGACGATGATGCAGAGTTCGACGAGGGCGATCTTGACGGCATGGACGACGGCATGAACGCGAACAATGTCATGTACGCCGACTTCTTCGCCCCTCCCGCCCAAAAAGCAGGCAAGAACAAGAAGAAGCGCGGGCGTCCAAACCCACACAACTTTCCTGCGAAGACCGCTGCCGACGAAGAGGCCGACGAAAACGCAGAAATGGAGAATGCGATGGCACGCGTCCACCGTGATCTCTTCGAGGACGATGACGACGCAGAGTCCGAAGCAGCTTTGTCAGACGTTGACCCTTCAGACCCCAAATCCCGCAAATCGACCCACGAGCGCCGACAAGCCAAGCTGCAAGAGGAGATCCGCAAGCTCGAAGCTGCCAATGTCGCAAAGCGGCAATGGCAACTTTCCGGTGAGGCTCGCGCCGCCGACCGGCCCGTCAACTCGCTGCTCGAGGAGAACCTCGAGTTCGAGCGCGCCGGCAAGCCCGTACACGTCGTCACCGCAGAATTGAGCGAAGACATCGAAGCGTTGATCAAGCGACGCATTTTGGCCGAAGAGTTCGACGAGGTACATCGACGCCGTCCTGACGACCTCGCTACCGGACCCGTAAGGAGAGGGAAGTTCGAGCTCGACGACACGAAAGCAACAAAGGGGCTAGCAGAGCTGTACGAGGAGGAGCATTTGCGTCTCAACGATCCCAACTTCGTCGATGCGAGAGACGAGAAGCTGAAGAAGGAGCACAACGAGATCTCCGCACTTTGGAAGACGCTCTCCGCAAAACTCGATTCTCTCAGCTCCGACCATTTCAAGCCCAAGCCTGCGGCGCCGAACCTTGAGATCCGCGTCGATGCGCCCGCGATCGAGATGGAGGACGCCCGACCTACCGCAGGCGGCGACGTTGCTGGTGCCAGCATGTTGGCGCCTCAAGAAGTGTACAAGCCTGGCGACGAGGAGAACAAGGCTGAGATCGTCACCAAGTCTGGCATGCCGCTGTCCCGCGAAGAATTGTCCAGGGAAGAGAAGTCCAGCAGAAGACGAAGGGAGAAGGAGAGGAGCAAAAAGGCAGGGCTCAACAAGCCGAGAAGAACTGAAGAGGAGAAGAAGGCGAAGAAGGGCAAGGACGGGAGAGGAGATAAGAAGGGCTTGGTTAACGAGCTCAAGAAGGGTGGTGTCCAGGTCATTGGGCGCAGGGGCAAGATCACGGACGTGGAGGGCAAGGACGTCAAGGAAGCTGCAAGGAGAGGCGCTGGCAGTTACAAGCTATAGTGTGGAGATGTCTGGGGATGTTGCAGGCACATGTGGTTGGCGCAATATATCAATTGTTCATTCATGGATGTCTCTCAGCTTTACAGGTACGTGAGAGCCTCCAGCCCCGGACCACATCTTGTGCGAGATGTGGCGGCAGATGCAGCGAGCACTCAGCGCCAGAAGACGCGAATGTTTTCACGACCGCACAAATATCGAATTGTCTCCTCAAAAAATTCCTCTTCGTCTGGGCGAGGAGGAATAGCCTCGACACACTGGAGCGACCGAAAATGTGCTCGGCCTACAATCCTGTTCTCCAACATCTCGTCCAGGCTCATGAATGACATATGCCAACTGTCAGACTGTGGCAGGCAGATAGACACAACGTCTCTTGCTTTGTCCTCGCCGATCTTGCTGACGATCCCAACGAAGCTGAGCTTCGCGTACCAGTCCAGATGCTTGTACGTCTTGGAGTACCCAGCCGTCTCGGCTCTGAGCTGGCGGCAAGTGAACGTGAGACCGTTGGCCGCTTCGGTGACGATCACATTCGGACTGGACATACTGTTCAGAAGCGCTGCAGGGAGTGGGTATTTGCCAGGGTCGACGACGCCATGGCGGGCAACAGCTGTGTCGAACGCGTATTCGTAGATCATGTCTCGCAGCTCGGTGGGCAGGCGTAGAAGTGGGGAGGTTTCTTGCGACTGCTCGGAGCTGTTGAGGTGAGTTCGTGCATCCAGCTTAGGCGCTTGCAGACTTTGTCACTTACGCAGAAGCCCAGGAGGTGGTTGTAGGCTCAGCTTCCTCGCTCTCTTGGTTAGCCATATCGCCGTCAGTACGAAATGGACTTTGAGTGGGTGGAAGACTTTGGGAGCGCAAGTCTGATCAGGGAAAGAGACATGGAAGACACGGATAGTGGCTTGGCGGTCTTGCTGCTTTCACTTTCACTTCGACCGTGTTCTGGCTTATTCTATCCTATCCTCATATCCTGTGTGAGATATAGATACCATCCTTTTGGTGCTCTAAGACAACCCTATTACTCTCGAGCTTCCACTCAAGAGCTTTCGGTACTGGCAGATCCGGATGTCGAGTCGGCCATGAGCCTCCAGTTTCCTCCTGACGAAGCCTATCTCGACATGGTCTGCATGAGTCTTCCCCTGATAATCAAGCTGCTCGATTGACTGAAACATCTCTAGTACTGCTGCACAAGCGCTGAACGAAGCCTTGCTCCTGGTGAAAGCTATGGAAGCCCAAAGTCCCGGCACCAAAATGGACAGTATGTTAGCGGCTTCACTCTCGCCCAGGACAATGAGGATTCGGCTGAAGTCTAGGTACTCGCTCCAAATTAGTTACTTGTACGTGCCTACGTATCCAGTGGTTTCTTGGTAGATTTGGTAACAGGTGAGACGCAGTCCGCGACCCTCTTCCAGTAGGTGAAGGGATTGAAGGGACCTTGGTCGATTGTAGCAGGTTTCGATGTAGTAGGAGGAGAAAGTAGCGGGGTCGAAAGCATAAGAATATATCATGTTGCGCAACTCGGCGGGCAAACATAGGAGCGGTGACGTATGTGGTGGATTGGAGCTGTGTATGTGAGTCACGGCACTTGGTATAGGGACAGATCCTGTCACTTCCACTGGGGACTGCAAGGGAGAGAAAGCCCACTCTTGCTGAGCTTGTTGATGAGCCATGATGTTGTAGCTCTGCTGGTAGGTTGAGGCACAAATAAGGTACACCTTTGGTAAGCGAGCTCTTATATGAGAAGAGAATCAGAGGCCGCATCCTACGTGCTGGGCCTTTCCTTTCACTCGCACACAAAGACCGGAGGCCCACGCGACATAGACGAGGATAATATTGGAACGTGGCGATTGCTGGACCCGGGTCGTTTTTGCTGTCGCCTGCCATTATTCAGGGCCTGATGCAGACCTCCAAGTGGCTGCGCTCGAAAATATGTTTCGGCCTGTCTGACACCTCGCTCGGCATAAGGCCTTCCACCCCTTCCGTCAATTATTGTTGCCGTACTACCGGATAGTTGCTGTTTGGACATCGATATGAAGGACCCCCGAGAGCTAACCTCCAATCGCCTCCAAGTAAGAAAACGAGCGAGTGACTTAAAGAGTTCAGCATTTCCATCTCCCACTATGCCGCAGACTGGTCCCAGGGCCAGGTAGTCTTGGCGTTCAAGGTGAATGTAGGTTCCCAGATACGCGGACGCTTCGTGGCGAGTTTGACAGCATGTGGGGAGAAGCGCTTGGCCATCCTCCATGACCTGTCTTCGATGACAGGCTATGTTGTTAGGGAGAGACACCGAATCGAAGTCGTACCTGTAGATTTCACATCGCAGTTCGGTAGGGAGAGATAGAAGCGATGAGCGTGTCTGACCTGTTTGAATGCATTCATAATTAGTCTTGGTAAACAAAAATGCAAATGGAATGCTTACACTGAGGTACCAGCGCAGTGTTAAAAACACCGCCACAGTGATTTTACACCGCACTCTTAGGTAAAAGAGTCTATTTACACCGCATATAGGTGAATTTACACTGGAACCAATCATCTATAATAGTTTGTCATCATCCATCGTCCATCTCATCATCTATCTCCCACCTCATCATCTATCTCCCACCTCATCATCTATCTTCCATCTCATTATCCATCTCCCATCTCATCATCCATCTCCCATCTCATCGTCCATCTCCTATCTCATCGTCCATCTCCCATCTCATCATCCATCTCCCATCGTCCATCGTCCATCTTCAATCTCCCATCTTATCATCCATCTCCCATCTCATCATCTATCTCCTATCTTATTATCTATCTCCTATCTTATCTCCTCTCTCTCTCCACCTGTAATCTATATAGAATAGATAGAATAGATTTAATAGATAGAATAATAAAGTCTTAATTATATCCTTATTTAGTATAAAATACACTGCACTTGTGTGTAAAATACACCCCTAATGCGGTGTAAAGGGCGACCTTTTTGCGGTGTTATTTACACGATAAAAGAGCGGTGTTTTTTATCTGGTGTGGTACCTCAGTGTTACTGAGATCCGTGGACTTGTAAAGTTCATGCACTATTCTCGAGCTTCTACCCTTCCATTTTCGTGAGATTTTCTAGCTTGGTTCGAAAGTTCTGGCCGGTGAGGTAACGCGGATATCCGGCCTGGGGATCGCACAAACGAATTAGTGCCTTGGCGCTTCCTTCACTCTCACACAGTCTACTCTTTGCCTCATCTATTATCATCACGATACCATCAGCTACTACCATGACTCCAATAAGTAGTTCAAAGCTCGAGAAGGCCGCCGTTTCTGAAGATAAACCCGAGAGAAGGTACGTAAGCACTCATACCCGCACCTGCCATGACTGACAATGTGCGCTGTAGGACTCGGCGCAATGCAGCCGAATCACCGCTCCTACGACTACCAGGAGAGCTGCGCAACAGGATCTATGGTCTTGCTCTTGAGAGTCCCGTCGTGTGCATTACCTGCAGCCATGATAGTGTTTTCAACTACAACCATCCCAGTCTCTCGGTGTCCTCACAACCTCTGTCGCAAGTCTGCCGCCAAATGTATCACGAGATCCCATCACTCTCGAACAGCTCTACCTTGACTCTCGACGGGTTCTGTTACTTTAACCAACTGGCGGCTGAGTTCGACGATCTGGAATACGATTTTACCAAGGTCCGGGTCCTCAAGATTAACACAATGAAGATGAGGGAATATATCAGATACTGGGTGTCCAGCGATCAGCGGCATCAGCTTTTTGCGGGTCAAGATACGTTCCCATCTATCGAGCGCGTTGTTGTTCCTTCGAGAGACTTCCGCCCTGAGAACATTCGAACCTTGCGCCTTTTCTTCGACAAGCCTGACCTAGAAGTCATCTCGATTGACGAAACCGGATCACACATGCGTACTTGAGGCTGTGTGTGACTATACAAGAGCTGTTCACAAAAATGGGGATGATTGGAGCCTCTAGAGCTACCCGCTCAGTGCAAATATATAAACGTCGTCTGAGCACCTCCAGAATTTTGAGATATTCTAATTCTCACGAACCTGTTTTCGGGAACGGGACAGCGCGGTCGCAACAGTTCTTCTGGGAGTTAACAAAAACTTAGCGTTAAGCTACTGACGCAAAGAGCACAGTCAACCCTGGTGTTAACTGAGTATGTGGGATAACTCCAGGGTATGCAGGTCTGCAATGGGTCCCGACTTTGCAATATCATTTACATTTACTGCATCTCCATCTGTCTTTTTCATCGATAAAGCATTCGTTCCAAGATGCTGGCTCCGATGCTTTCATAAGGCAAGTCTCGCATGTCGATGTCAGCAACAATCATACGATGTGTGGATTCGAAGCTTGCTCATCGAAGAGAAGTCATGGAGCTCAAGTGAAAGTGAGACACTGATCATGGTTCTCACAACGATCGACCGTATCGCCTTCTGGGTCTCGCAGCTTGAGAAATAAACGGATGGTCAGGAGGTGACCCGCGCCGAGCGGGACGATCCACAAACTACCTTTTCGTCTCTTAGTATGTTGTGCTACAGCCGCGACTCGTATACAATGATGCGGTGCGCATTGTGCGAGCCATCTCTGGCAAGTGCGATCTTAAGGTCATGCGTGATGAGTTGGTGAACAATGACCGAAGAAGTCGCGACGTGACGGCGAGGGAAAGGATGGCAGAATCGCAGAATCGCAGCAAGGAGGTGGTCGTTAGGCTCGATACAATCAACAACCAATAGCTTTCCTTGATAGACAGTCACCTTGTGGAACTGACTGCAGCTTCATATTCTCGAGGGATGACGTATGCACCTGCCCAAGTGAAGGTCAACGCGAAACTACGCGAGGGTCCGGCCTGGTCTTTCTGCGCCTTCTGACTTTGACCTTTCTCACTGCCCCAATCAACAACGCTCGACTGCCACGGCCGTCAATGACATGGCGCTGAAGCTACAAAGGCCATCAGCGCATCGATACGACCGAATGTAGGTATTACTGTAAGCTGACACCCGCGGTACTGACCTCGTACAGCTCGGTACGCAACCAGATTGAGTCGCCACTTCTCAGACTTCCCCCGGAGATACGCCAGATAATCTTCACCTACGCGCTCGACTCCGCTGCCCTGACAGTGAAGTGGGACGGTGACGCAGACTGCGTAGTATTTGCACGCCATGGGCTTCGTCTACCTGAAGTCTGTCGACAGGTCCATTGCGAGACAAAGCACCTTATAGAAGGCTATCGCTACATCAGCTTGGAAGGGACATGCTGTATCTGCGCCTGGCGTATTGCGCTGAATCGACAAGGGCATCACTTCTGCCATGTGCTGGAAATCAGGTTCACGACTATTGACGACGAGATGTTCGACAATGGTGCTTACCACCAAACTGAGGCACGTCGCATGTTTCCAGCTCTGTGCCGCATCATCTACGGGTGCCCTCCTGGCGAGACGAACTTGAGCGGCGAGCGACTTTTGCGGGAACTGTTCGACAAGCAAGAACTGCAGTTTCTTCGCGAACCAACTATCACGCAGTGAACCAAAAAGACCGAAATCGACAGGCTCGCGATGCGTACAGAAAAAGAGACGGACCCGTCATGGTCCCGGATGCGCCGTGGCCTCATTCTCCGGCTACGGCTGATCAGATATTTCTGTGCCTGATCGCGCAGACGACGCCACTCGTCAGATTGAAACTTGCGTTGTGTGCTGTCCAGGTTCGCTCCACAGGCATGCTTATCTCAAAGCGGTGAATGATTTCGGGTACGATCTTGTAGATCTCAGCCATAGCCAACTGTCAAGATCGATTAGTATAGGACCCTTATCCCCGACGCTCCTGTGTAACTCACATGTTGTCCTGTGCATGTTCTCGTTCCAGCCCCAAAGGAAAGCATGGAGGTATTCATGTGTCTCAGGCGCTCTTTGTCGGCCTCTAGCCAGCGCTCTGGCCGGAAGGTCTCTGCATCTTCCCCAAAGAGCTCATTGTCGCGCTGTACGGCGAACGGACTCATACCAACTCTGTAGCCTTTCGGCACAAAGAACCCATCTGGCAGCTGCAGTCCCTGAGCTGGCGCGTAACGTGGCATCGTGACCTGGAAGCTCGGCCAGATGCGCGCAGCCTCCCTACAGACAGCCATCAGATAAGGAAGAGTGATGACTTGAGAGTGTTGAAACGGGTGCGTCAGAGTGCCGCTCTCAAAGGCTTGGTCGACCTCGGCAGTTAGTTTAGCCATTACGCGAGGGTGCTTGAGCAGGTGGTATATAACTGCACGCAGGCCACCAGCAGTACTGTCAGCTCCAGCAATGACAGCAACCCACATCTCGCCCGTGACCTCATGGTGCGTCAGACCAATCTTATCTCCAGACTTCTCGAGGACGTCCAAAAGCCGGCTTAGCATGTCGTGACGTTGAGAATCATCCTTCCTGGCCATCCCTAGCTCTGTTTCCCGTACTGATGTCTTGCGGATGTCGTCCACAGCCAAAACAGCTCGAAGAAGGGAAGGCACTGCGGCAGCGACCACGATCAAAGCGGTTCTGGCATAGGACGGCGCCATGGCAACGACAGACAAGAACGGCATCGCTTTGTGTACTGCGGCAATGTAGCCTCCGTAATCGCTGCTCGTCTCGAGGAAGCCGAAAGGCTTGCCAAAAAAGACAGATCCAATGTTATCGTAAGCATACATCTCCAGCCACAAGCCAAGATCGACTTCTTCCTTGCGTTCGACGAACCCATCGAGGCGACTGAGTAACAGCTGAACGTTCTCATCCATCTTTTTCTCATTCTTCAAGATGTTGGTCAGGGAGTACACAGTGCCCACCAGCCTGCGGTAAGCCGTGTGCTTCTTCTCATTGGTGATGGTGAACATGTCAATCTGCGATTTGAGACCAGCACCCTTCCAGGCCCAGTACCAGTCTGTCTTCTCAAGAGGTCTGCTGAGGCGATAGATGACGGGAACGCCATCCGGCTTCGAGTAGGAGAGCTCGTTAGGGGCTATGCGTACCAGCGCCCCATATCTGGTATCGTAGTCAGCAGAACGATCTCCGGTAGACTATGACGCGTACTTATCGTGGAGTGCGATTTGAGCAAGATGGTAGTCACCATAGTACATGCGCATCATGAGCCATGTTCGTGACAGTGAAGGCCACAGGGGCCCGGGAGCTTTGGCGAGTGGATGCAGAGTCTTTGCATAGACTAGCCAGACGAGCCAGTATACGACTAACACTACGCCAGCTTTCTGTGCCAGAGACAGGAAGCTGCCTTCCAGAAAGGTTGGAAGAACGGTCATGTTCCTTCAACGATGAAGTGTTCGACGGGGTTGACGAGGCGGGCGGACGGCACAGATGTAATATACGCTTGTGGTTCTTCGACACTCTTGTTCAATGCAGGATCGTGTCAATATTCAGCTCAATGGGGTGTTCTCCGTCTTATCGACGTTTGGCTGGTTAACTAGACCCATGTCTTGCATATGCAAAGGGACGCCTAAGAACGGACGTATGCCATGTCGGCAGATGAGAGACTGTTCACTTAACCGATGTTTCTGTCTACCACTTGGATGACATTCCTGCGATGTACAACTCTTGCGCAGTTGCTTGGAGCCATAGAACCTTTTGCAACATTTCGAAGGCGTTTGTGTCGACAGTCGCGGTGTTGACGGGACAGGTCCTGTGTTGCTGCCCCTGTACATACAAGTCAGCTGCCGTGCCGTCCCCGTATATCGCGCAATCTCCAGCATTCGATAGGTGAGTGTTGTCGATTAGCACAAGCCTATTCAGGGATTACATCCTTCGCGCGGCACAACACACGTAGCGACCGTTGCCGATGGCCATTCTTCAGTAGCAGCAACGAGACTGAGTCGAAGGAACACAAGTGCTGACTTGGGAAGCCGCTCGACTATACTCCTGCATCCATACAGGCGATACGCGAGAAGGCAATCTCCGTTGCGTCATCCGATTGCGCAGAAAGTATACAGACAGTGCGATACGCTCAACCGAGGCACAGATTGCATCGCAGTCCTGTATCATCTGTCGTGGGATCAAAGGGATGAAGCTGGACGGGGCTGAAGCAGCAGTGTTGCGGTGTTGCGGTGTTGCGTTGCGGGAGTGCCCGAAAAGCCACCGCTGACGTAATCTTTCTCGGCTCTCTCCAGTACAACTTTTCTCTTTCGACAATACAACAAGTGCATCTCGTGCAACCGATAACTCATCACAACAGCAATGTGGCGGTTCACGTGAAGCTACCAACTCTGATGTGACTTCTGACACGACGACGTCCGGTCACGCCTCGACTACGCAGCTTCAGACACGCTTTGAAACACGTCCGTATCCAGCACCGCGACCACTGCCACGACCAGAATGGCCGCGTTCAGAGCCGCAGGCACCAACTTCAGGCCGACATCTCGCACTACCCTTCGCGTGAGTAGTGCTGCTGATATCCAGTAGTTGGATCAATGACCTTCGGGAGAGCAGTGTGCGCACAACCCCATTTTCGCTGATGTTTCCAGAATGTCGATGACCCCGCCTGTAGCTAAGCTTCAACACTCTCTTGGCTCGTCGACAATTGTTTCCTTAAATGTTTGCCATGTTTCTCAGGCTTTCGGATGTTTTCCTCAGGCGTTTACAACCCCTCGGCACCTAGGCGTTTCACGATTCATCCCCGGCTGAAACACCAAGATCGTACCCGAACAGTCGCAGATCTACTCGGGTCTCCCTATCCGGCCCACTTTACCACACAGTTCAAGCGTAAACTTCAATGCTTAGCCATGTTCAAGCTTTTCGGTGAAGTGTTCGGTGGCTTTTGCGGCCGCCCGCGGGTATGACCAGCTGTTCTGTGGATCCACATAGCGATGCTTCCAAACAGAAGACGACTCGGCATGAGACTCGGCACGAGACTCGGCACGAAACTGGCCTTGCGGCTATCACCAGACGTTTGAAGACCCTTCGAGGCTGTCTCGTGAGCGGAAAGTGCGTTAGCGGCCAGCTTCAAGCTCCGCTTTTGCTAATGGCATGACTTTCAGTGCCGGGAATCCTCTCGGACTGCTTGCGACCACCAGACTATATATCTCGGTCGTGAGGCAGCCTCTTCCTGAGAATCAGAATTGCAGGTCATTCGCGTCTACTTCTTCATTCACTATCTAATACTCTTGTAATACTCAGTCAGCGACTATCATCACACACTACGATAATAATCTCCACCACAACAACAACATCAACATGCTTTTCTCCACTATTCTCGCTGCCGGGCTTGCCCAGGCCATGACCGCTTCCGCCGCCACCATGATGGTCACTGTCGCGGCGAACAACAAGTTCCAGTTCACTCCCAATTCCGTCACCGCTCAGCCGGGAGACATGGTTGCTTTCAACTTCGTTGCCCAGGTAAGCATCAATTGAGTGATCTGATGCAACGGCACTGACCTATATAGAACCACTCGGTCGCTCAATCGAACGCCAACACCCCTTGTCAGCCTGCAAGGAACGCCATCTTCTCCGACTTCCAGCCCATTCCCGGAAACCCCAACGGCTCGCCCAATGGCGGTAAGGGAGGTAACGGCAAGAACAGGAACCAAAACCGCCAAGCCGGCAACACTCCCACGTTCATGGTCCCTATCACCGACAACCAACCCATCTACATCTACTGCTCTCAGGCCCAGCATTGCCAGCAAGGCATGGTCATGGTCATCAACCCTCCCAACGGCAATGCTGTCACACAGTACGCGAACAAGGCTGCTCAAGCCAATAACAACGTCTCGCCCCGCGGTGGCATGTCTGGTGGCTCGGTCACCAACAACAAGGCTGGAACCAACCCCAAGAACGTCCTCGGTGCCAATGCTGGTGATGCCGCTACTACGAACACAAAGGCCAAGGGCAAGGGTGGCAAGGGAAAGAATGCCGGTGGCAATGCTGGCGGCGCTGCTGGTGGTCTCGCTGCTCTTCTCGGTGGAGGCAAGGGTAACTAAAGTGTCAAAGAGGACTTGATGAGGAGGCGCCAGGCGTATAGGAAGACTATAAAAGTTTGACGACCATGTACATATGTAGAAGCTGGGCATTCTATCAAAATTAATTCGATATCGCAGACTGCCTGTTCTTCTTATGCTTCGTGATGCGATCAATATTCCACAAACTTACTCAATTGCGCTCAAAGGATATCGTCTTGTTTTCCCGCTTCCGTACATATGATTGACTGCAGTCGACATTTGTTTCGCGCAACGTTTCGTGGTCGCTCCACAGGTCCTGAGCTGCGGCAGGAGGCTGGAGGCTCGAGCTCGCGAAGGCGAGCATCCGTAAGCCTGACACAAGTACGAGACGTTATCACGCCATGTATCTCGAGACCATCACAGAGCTGCTTGCTTGAGGTTCTGACAAAGTTGACAGACTGCGTCGATGGGTTATGCAATAACAGTTCATGGTCATCCATCCCAAGATCACCTCTGGTCTACATGTAGGCGAAGTGCCTAATGCGGAGTTTCATTAGAATTCCGGTCCTGGACGAGAGTATGCAATAGTGTCTGTTGATGATGCAGATCTGAGTAGGGTCAGAACACGCGTTAACCACTTAGGAGCCAGAGTGTTGTATCTGAAGTCTTCGTTATACCTTGCCGCCATTGCCTCAGTAGCTGTAGTTCGTGGCCGCTGCAGCGCGCTTCCAATTGACTCGAGTAGTGCTGAGGATGACGGCAGGTCCTCGATTGCGCCGAACATACTGACAGGACAGTGTAGTTCGAACGTGATGATGGGAAGGTGAAGTGAGATGTCAGGAGATTTTTTGGTGTTGAAGTGCACGACCTACCGTTGTCGTAAAGTCCTTTCACAACCAGGCGAGGCAGCTGAAGGCAGCAAGGCAACAACGCACGGCCAGATTTGTCGGCGCCACCATACTCTCATGCGCCATCCGTGTAATCAGAAAGGATCGCAGAGGAATTGCAAGCAGATTGATCGCTGCAGCATCGTCAGAATGCTTGGAGTTATATCGAACACTTGGTTCCTGCGGTTCTGGTCTCGGCGTGTCAAACAGACTCTGTACTTGGGTCGGTTCACCTGGAACACAATGTGTATTACCCAGTGCAGCGATGGAGCATTGGTGAGTGCCTGGATAGGGTTCGCAACACCCATTCGGATAGATAACTTACACTCTTTCACGACTCCAGGGAGACCTGAGTTGGACGTCGAACGCGTGCAACGAGCGATTTTCTTCTTCATCCAACAACTACGATATTTCCTTCTATCGCACATCGCACTTTCTTACATAAAGCTTAGGATATGACCAGGAGACTTGTTCCTCGTCGGAACTGTTCGATTCCAGTCTGGTCACGATTCTGTCCGCACTGGAGTTTACCGCCGCTTTCGCAGCCATATGACGTCACCAACTCGAACAGAACCACATCGCGAAGCGAATGCAGTGTTATCGCTGAGGGAACGACCTCGGTATAAGACCACCGGCTTCGAAGAGATCCCTGCGAAGACACATCGAGGAGCAGCTCCGTCAGGTGACACGCTCACATGAACCTGGTCTCGGGCCCAGCGCCGAACTCCAGATTTTCCCGATGCCCGGGACGGCGCGCATGACTCCTGAATCCCGACGACGCCTCCACTTTCAGCTAAGGAATAGTACCGCAACCTGTAACTCTATTACCGGCAACTGCCTTATTTCGACAATTCGACTGCTGATCCCCCAGGTTTCCCCACTGTATGATGGTATTCGCATACGATGTCCACACCATGCCCTGAATAGCCACCAATCAGACCTTGCGTTGCTGAGGAACTACCGAGCGGAGGATTGACCAAGGCTTTCGAGCGGACGAAGGCCGCCTGGCGTACTGTTTGGCACTCGGGCAATGCAAATTGTAACGTTCCAAGTCATTAATACACCACGAAAATTGGAAGTGCTTCCACAACTGGAAGCCGGAGCGGAAGAGTCCCCAGAAGAGGGTGTTTCTCTGGCGATCTGCTGTCTCTAGCAGTGAGGCAGTAGAACAAGTATATATCAGAGCTCTTGCCAGTGACGATGGTCCGCAAGTCTCCCCACACCTGCCGAGATGCACTTCTCATCTTTGCTATGCGCTGTGGCGCTACCTGCGATCATTTCCGCCTTCCCCAACGCACCTTTTGTCACTAATGGTCAGTGGGTCCACGACTCTACAGGCGAGAACTTCACATATGTCGGCGTCAACTGGCCAGGTGCCGGCGAGGTGATGATTCCTGAGGGTCTGCAGTACTCGAGCGTGGCATCCATTGCATCCAAGATCAAGAGCCTGGGCATGAACGCTGTGCGGTTGACCTTCGCGATCGAGCTGATAGATGATATCGAAGACAACGGGGGTGATGTTACGATTCAAAATGCATTCAAGAAAGCATTGGGCGATAAGAACGGTACTACTGTGTATCAGCAAGTTATCAAGCACAACCCACAGTTCGGCCCCTCGACTACCAGGCTACAGGTATGCAATCGGATCTTTCGCAGAACGAATCTACGTCTCACTCCACTAGGTGTACGATAATATTGCTGCCGAGCTCGCAAAGCAAAAGATCTACGTCCATCTTGACAACCACATGTCCAAGGGCGCATGGTGCTGTTCGACTAATGACGGCAATGCATGGTTTGGCGACACATACTTCGATGTCACCAAGTGGAAGCGCGGTCTCAAGTACATGGCCTCACACGTAAGATAAACCATTCGTTGATCGTAAAGAGTAAGCTAATATGAGTGTTCAGAGCAAGGCATGGCCCAACATGGTATCGATCGGTCTTCGCAATGAGTTCCGCAAGCCAGACAACGCTGGCTCCTCGCTTCCCTACGACTGGCCTACTTGGTACACGCAGATGACTGACGCGTCCAACATCGTCAATGCCGCAAACCCGGACATCCTCATCTTCCTCTCTGGCCTAAACTTCGATACGACCCTGCAACCCATCCCTTCAGCGGCCGACCTTGGCAACGGCAAGAAGTTCCTCCTCACCGACTTCAAGTACGCCGACAAGCTCGTGCTCGAGCTGCACAACTACCAGAACTCGGCAACCGACTGTGGCAGCATCGAAAGCGGTCTCTGGAACAACGGGTTCCGCGCTACCTGGCCGACGAACGTCAACTACATGCCCGTGCTGCTGACCGAATTTGGCTTTTCGAACGCCGGTAGCGACTACAACAGCGTGTATGCGAGCTGCCTGCGCAAGCTGATGCCACAGTGGAAGTCTGGCTGGATGGTGTGGGCGCTTGGTGGTAGCTACTATATCCGTAGCGGGACCCAGGATTATGAGGAGAGTTGGGGGCTGTTGAACCACGATTGGAGTGCCTGGAGGAATGGGGATGCCATCACCGCGCTCAAGAGCATGGTGACAGCGACTCTTGCATCGGTTGAGTAGTGGCTCTTTCGGTTGAATTGTAGCCCATAGTTGCATTGAGATCTGGGATTCCTAGTGCGACCTTTACAGCATGCCCACTAACGTTCCCAGTGATAGAATGCCAAAGATAAGGATTCCGAGTTTGTTGCTCCTTGTCGAGGATGAGTTGCCGGTAATAGTTGCTGATGCCGCCGCTCTCTGAAGGTCAATTGCTTCTGTTGGGCTTGCGGTGTTGTATGTGGAAGGTGAGGCCATGGTTGATGACGCTAAAGAAGGAGCTGTCAAGGTGGACAGGTGAAGGACCCTGCCATGTTGCAAGGAAGCCATCTCAACGTACTTTCAGGGTCCTGTACAAGAAGTTTGGGTTTGAAGTTGTCTTTACGCAAGCGATGAATCCTTCCCGGGGCCAAAGCCTATTTGTACACCTGCAGCGAGGAACCTAGCGCACACGCCGCCAGTGTCACTACTTTGTCGACGGAAACCGGCATTTTGAACCTTACGATAGTATTGAAAGGCAGTCAATAGCTTTGCGCCAGGCTGAGTTTGTGTAGTTACCGAGATGAGCCTCATGGGTGGCCTGAAGGAACCATCCCTATTCAGTGGGGCAGAAATACTGAATGACACGACTCGCAAGCGGTTGCTCAAGCCATCAGCTCGTGGGCGTGGATGAGCGCACACGGCCTGTTACAATGTCGTCTCCATTCCTTCTGGTGAAACGCTAGAGAAGGGATCGTTGATCAATCTTGTAAGTAGCGCAGTGTAGCGCAGTCACTGTCGTTGATGCAGCAATGAAGTGCCGAGGTCTGCACTAGCGCCGTTTTCCCCGACCTAAGAAACACCCTCTGCAAACACCACGATGCTTTCTACCGAAAAGCGATCAAGTGGACCTCACAGACGTTTGAGGGCGCCATTTCATGTCTTCTATAATGGTTTGTAAGGGTCTCGCACTCACACCCGGGAAGGGTCTCAGAACTCTCGTTTGTCCCCGCGGAGTCAGGCCTCCTGCGAGTTCTTGAAATTAGTCTGGGCAAACTCGCAAGTTACACGGACTCATCTTACGATCCTACAGGCGCATGTGGGGTGAGAGGCGCTGCGCATATATAGGCAGCAAGCGCCGGTAATGCCTGCAATGCGGCCATCTTTCACCAAAGAAGACCTGTTAACAATCGCTGCCAACGCCTATTCCTACAATCTTCTTGAGCCCGAACTCTTTACGTCTTCAACTCTCACGGTCTTTCAGCAGAATGCACAGATCTATCCTCGCCCTCGCGGCCTGCGCAGGGCTCGCAATCGCTCAAAACAGCACTGTCGAATTCTTCTGGCCCGACGCTGCTACCTGGGAAGTCCCAGCCATCACCGTCCACTCCGTCAACGCATCAGCGACAGTCATGCACATCGGCTGTCCCAAAAAGCAAAAGTCAAGTTGCGAATGGGGCACCATGAACTACACAATCTTCGACCAGTCAACCTACGAAGCCACAATGACAAACGCGTCGTATTCGATAACCCGGACCTGTGTGGCTAAAGAGGCGCCGAGCGTGAAATGCTATTACGAAGGATATGACAGGGAACAGGTTGCGGCGTTTGCTGGAACGCAGATGTTGTTCGCTGATGCTTACAATGAGGTGGTTGCGACTATTGACGCTGGGGTGGAGCTGCTGGCTGCTGCTACGGCTGCTGTGTCGGGTTCTGGTGCCTCGCCGGCGGCAGGCTCGAGTGCGACTGCAACTGCATCAGCGACGAAGTCGCCTCAGTCAAGTGGCGTGGCTGGCACGATTCATGCAGAAATTGCGGTTGTGCTGGTTGGAGCAGTCGCCGCGGCGATGTATGTATAATTTGGGTATCAGCATCAGAGACATCCGGTTCGAGAATCCTTCTTGCTTGTTACATACTCTCGAAATACTATGGACGGGCTTAGTGGGTAGCCAGATCAATCAGCGAGGATAAGATGCTCTCGCGGAATCTGCACTGCTTTCCGAAGAAGCCTCGGCAGCGCGCCGTGTCTGTCGTACCTAGATCATTCTCATAGCCCTCGGAGTGTGCTGTGGATGACTTGGACTCAAGGTCTGCGAAGCATTTGAAGCTCACAGGGATCAACGGACCAGAACCGAGTTGTACTACACTGAAGCATGTTTCGCGCAGTACAATGAAGACGTTCCCGCTTGCGGTGTGCATGCAGGATCTCCTTCACGGACGAGGCGAGCGAGGGAACGCTACGGAAACGTGAATCATTAATGGGAATTGATTGCATCCCGCTGTACCACGGAACAGTGCGTTTTGAGCTGTCAACAGAGCGTTTTGGCGCACGACTCCAGTTTCTTAGTTGAAATCTGCTAACTGTGGATGTTTCTGTCTGAACTCCGCGTGCGACGTGAGGGCTAGGCCCATAAATTCACAAACTCCAGATCGCCACATTGCCCACCGCCAACCGAGCCGTCTGTAGGATCCTTGTATCCTGGTGTGGTATCGTAATACACAGTTGCAGTCTCTCTACGCCCATCATTCGACGTACCATTTACGCTAGGGCAGTGCTCTCCAATGTAGATACTACAGCCGGAGTATGGCTTTTGGTACCACGCGACGGCTCTCGGCTCTCGGGCAGCTTCTTCACAACAGTCAGATCCAAACTGGTAAGACTTGCCGTTGTTGTTGTATTTGTAGTGGTAGAATATCTCCGTGAGATTTCCGGTGTCAAGACTTGACAGTCCAAAGCGGTGCTGCGCGTCGAAGATTCCTTCATCGTAGTCGCATGGTCCTGATGGGGCTGTTGCGGTGGAGACTGTCTCTGTTGCCTGCGCGATGTGAGTTTCTTGAACACTTTCCCGTCGAGAGAATACGTACGGTCGCGGTAGTAGTGGTGGTGGAAGTCTGATAAGCGGTGACCCAGATTACATCACTCCATTTCCATATTTCTGTTGAATTCGGTGGGGGGTCATATTTTTTTCGACTAGTTCTAGCAATCAGAGTAGACGTTTCTGTTGCAACTAGGGTTGTTCGGGTGTAGGTTGGGGTCGGGCCAGACTGTTTGATGGTGACGGTCGACCAGAAATCGTTCGACCGGGTAGTGAGAGTACAATCTACACCCACGGGAACACCGCCTGATATAGTCGGTGACGATCCATTGCGGGATCCAGAGGATGTTGTCTCCGAATCTGCTGTCCAGTAAACGTCGGCGAGTTCCCAGTCGTTCTTGTTTTTTACCTGGGTTTCAACAGGAGGAGGTAAGGAGTCGTGTGTCTTGTTGGAATCTGGGTACTCGGTCACAATGATTGTTGTGGTAGTAGCAGCAACAGTAACAGTGGTGATACTCTTGAGAGTAATTGATGATGTTATCGTGGTAGTGGTGATGACTGATGTCCATTCGTCGATCAATGACTGATCGTAGGAAGTTGCAATTGCCGGTAGTGTTGTTATCGACGCCTTTGGAGTGTAGATTTCCGTCTTGGTGAACCAAAGCATTTCTGTGGTAGTCTCAGTCTCAGTTGTGAGCCAATGGGTGTATACGTTTGAGGCGTTGCCCTGAGAAGCGTATTGCGTTGTGCAGTGTAAGGTAGTAGCGAAGTCTGTGTTTGTCCAGCCAGCGGAGACGAGCCGGGCGGCAAGAAAGACGAAGTTGATGAGTACAAGCATGGCGACCTCGGGGGCTCAATTCAGAATTGTTTGTTCGAACACTCTCGATGGCTGCTTGGTGCATTACTTTGCTGTGAGGAGCTTGCGCTATTGTTATGCCTCTGGGCAGTGCTGCTTGCTTGCGACAGCGAACAGAGAGAGTGATTGACTGCATGAATTTTACTGCTGGAATGTAAGCTTTGAGCTAAGCTTTGAGCTGAAGCTTGCGATGATACTCGGTCCTGCGTGATGAGTGAGCCACGCGGGAACGCTTGATCAGCAAGGAAGGTGGCATTGTGTCACCCTGGATACGCCAATAGGACCGGACCCTTGGTTTTGTGCGAGCTGAAGACGATGATGCATTTCGTAAGGCGAGCTGCACCGATAGTCTCCAGTAATGCTTAGTTCGAAAATGAGTACAAGGGAGGAGACTTGTGCCTGCGCACATTGCAGTCTTAATGCGCTCCTCTATAGTGGCATTCATGCCTCCATGCCAAAGTCGGCCATCCAATAACCTAAGGCGCCTAGTAGAGTGTTGACTCGAACCGCTGACGAAGGAGAGGTCTCGTTTGGCGGGCTAACGTCCGAGATGTGCAGCATTGTAGGAGAGGACCAGCACACCACCGCATGCTCAAAATTGCGCCAGAACACCAAGGCGACCCATCTCCGAGGCTGCCCCTGGTGTTGAACTATTGTTGTGGTTGATGTCAACCGCTGTGACGTGCATTGGACCCTTGGCTGCAGGGGTCGTCGCGCTGGCGGTGTTGCGCGGGTTTGACTGGCTGGGCGCGCTCGACTCGGAGATGTCTGAAGCTCTATGCCTCGGAGTACGCGCTCGATTGGTGAAGGTTCCTGTGTCGCGTAGCACGGGCGGCGGGAGATGTTGTGGGTGTTGCCATGTCGCTCACTCTTCTTCTTCTCCTTCTCCTTCTCTCAGCGTGGTCGTCGTCGCTGCGCTCCTCAGATGAGTTCGTCCCCACGCTAGCCCCGCATCTCGGGTCCCTGAAGTTTGGAAGGTGCGACAACTAGCCAGGGGCTCCTGCCATGCCCACGCCGGACGAGGAATGAGCCATGGAAACCTTCAGCATCTTCGGCAGGCGCAAGAGCAAACGCAACAAGCCGCCGCCGATAGTCTCGCCCCGGTCGCCGCGGTCGCCCATTGCAGAGGATCTCGCGCCCAAGACACCACCACCGCCTCCCACCGCCGACGACGTCCAGTCCCCTCCCCGCCAATACGCGTCGCCGACGACGCCACAGAAACGCTTAAACTCGCGGCACAGCATCGCCAGCAGCGTCGGGGAGCTCGGTCTGCAGTTGCGCAGGAGCCGCAGCACCAGCCTGCGCAGCGCCTCGGGCTCGCATAAGAGGCACGCCTCGACCGCTTCGACGATGCACTCGGTCTCGCTGTCGCCCGAGAAGGTGCCCCCCGCGGCGCCCATATCCGCGTCGCGCCCGACGCTGTCCATTGCGACGTTTGCGCGCAACAAGGCCAAGAGCAGCGACAACGTCAAGCCCGACGCTTCCGTGCACTACGACAAGGCCCCGCTGAGCGCCCTGGACAAGCCGAAGACGCCCTTCATGGCCGCCATGCCGCTGAGGAACCCGCCCACACAGAGCCAGCAGACTCGCCAGGCAAGCACCGCCGGCCTCGCGCCCGCAGCGCCCATGGCCATGCCCGTGCCCAACGGCGCCACCCCCAACATCATCTTCCAGCACATCCACGAGCTGGCCTCGAAGCGCATCTCGACGCTGGACTACCTGCGGAAGGCGTACG
This sequence comes from Didymella glomerata, assembly GCA_030271015.1. Lineage (NCBI taxonomy): Eukaryota > Fungi > Ascomycota > Dothideomycetes > Pleosporales > Didymellaceae > Didymella > Didymella glomerata. The sequence goes on from JAJOHN010000009.1 coordinate 1,222,139, forward strand.
TCCCACCCACCCCTGCACAATGACACCCTCACTGACAAGCCCAGCCACGAAGGCCGCATCTACTGGTTCAACACGCTCCTCTTCGCCAAACCCGACCTCTCGCGCCTGCCCTCCTTCACCCCACGCGCCCAATCGCGCCGCGCAGCACAGTACCTGCTGCTCGGCTTCAGCCTGCCCACCATCCTCGACCTCCACGCCAACTCCCCCGCCGACTACCTGCGCGCCCTCAACGCCCTGCTGCTCGAGTTCGAGACATACCAGTCCATGCACCCGTCCGACGGCTCGGCGCCGTCGCTGTCTCGAGCGAGGATCCCGCAGATGTTCAAGCGCGCGACGGGCGGCAAGGGGCGGCGGAGCTCGAGCGCGACGGGCGATTTCCCTTTACTAACGCCGCAGAGCAGCTTCGGCAGCGACGCCGGCTTACCCTCGTTCGGCTCGTTGTCTGAACAAGGCGGCGCGCATCCAAACACCGATGACCTCAACCCTGGAGAAAGCTACATGTACCTGCAAACCCCCTCCCTCCCGTTCGACCCCGACTTCTTCGAGACGTGGGCCACGCTGTGCGATGTCTTGATTGATTGCTACTCCCGCGTCCTGGCTATGCTGTCCACCCCCGAGAGTGTCATTCTGGCGGGCGGCGGTACTCCGAGTACGGTTGGCGATTTGTTTGCCAAGGCCGATGCGAGGGTGAGGAAACTGCTTCTCGCGGGGACCGTAAGGGAGTTTGAGGAGAGTTGCCGCGTTGGTGTGCGGACCGAGGTGGGCGGCGTGGGAAAGGTTGTGCTGGGGGGTTTGATGTGAACGAGCGGGGTGAGTGCACGAGATTCTAGGCTTGGAATGTTGGATTGGAAGTGATGGATGTTTATATGCGAGGGCTTTATGATTTATGAGGATTCAAGGTAGACAAGATACCCAAAGGGTCGCTGCATGGCGTGGCGTTTCCTGTAGTTCAAGACAAATGCAATAGAAGCGAGTTCGTGACCAAGGTCGTTGAACAGTGCAGAAGATTGCCGAGATATTGAGCTCCTGGAATAGGCTCCACCTGCTCTGAGTACTGAACGACGGCTGAATTAAAGTCACCTCTCAAAGTCATGGCTGCGTGGTGGTGGTCGGCGTCCTCGTTTCCTGATTGGCCACGGCCCGCTGACGTAACGCACAGCCTTTCTCTCGGAACTGCCACCAACACCACGAGCTTCCCATCAATAAACATCAACGCCAACATTGGGCTCGCTACACGGAACTACGAAAGCCAAAGGACATCCGTGCAAGAAACATTCAAATCCGCATCAGAAAGAGCTAGTCGTGGTTTTAGAAAGAGAAGATGGATATCCGCCTCCTCCGCCCAAGCGACATCCCGCATGTCCAGCTCGCCAACATTACCAACCTGCCCGAGAACTACTTCTGCAAGTACTACCTGTACCATGCCATGAGCTGGCCGCAGCTGAGCTATGTCGCTGTTGATGTAAGTTTGCATCTTCTCAGATAGCTGAAGGCGGGGTATGATTAGCAGAGCGTTGCATTGGCGACTTGACGCTCGAAGGAGGATGGATGGGAGGACGTGGGATTGTTGCTGCGCTGTGTGCATAGTCGATACATGGAGACTAGGAGGAGCAAATGCAGGGAGCTAGCTTACTACACGCATACACCACACATCCAGGACTCAAGATCCAGAAGCCAGGACTTCAAGTTACAGAGGAGCTGGGCTAACAGCTCACCCCAGGTCTCCCGCCCGCAAAAGACGCCCTACGATCCGCCCAAGATCGTGGGCTACGTGCTCGCCAAAATGGAGGAGGAGCCCGCCGACGGCATTCCCCACGGCCACATCACCTCGCTCTCGGTCATGCGGACGCACCGCCGTCTAGGCCTGGCGGAGAAGCTGATGCGGCAGAGCCGTAAGTCCTCTCTCCCATCCGCTCACCGAATGTCACGTGCCCTCGCAACTACTAATGCCAGAATCCACCAATAATCATAACACCAACGACGACAACAAGATCCTGCACTAACGCTGACAACTCCAATCAGAACGCGCCATGGCCGAGACCTTCGACGCCAAATACGTCTCCCTGCACGTCCGCATGTCCAACCTGGCAGCGCTGCACCTGTACCGCGAAACGCTCGGCTTCAGCGTCGACAAGATCGAAGCCAAGTACTACGCCGACGGCGAGGACGCGTATAGCATGCGCATGGACCTGTCGAAGATCCCGCGGGACAGCGTGGCCGACGACGAGGGCGCGAGCGAGGGCCAGGACGAGGGCGAGGCCGTCGGCAGCGAGAAGTTGCAGAAGGTGGCTATTGGGCGCCAGAGGGGGGTTGCGGATTTGGTCGAGGTGGTGCAGGGGAAGGAGGTTGCTGCTTGATGTGCGAGTGAGAGGAAGCGATGAGGACCGCTCGGTGGGAACGTGACGGACTTTCTCAGCGCAGCTGCGGAGCTGTGCACACTAAAAATGCATTAAATATCTTCCCTATGACTTTTACGTCTCCGTGATTACATCTTATATGAATACACGCCAGGCCGGCCGACAGAACGAACGCACACTATATGCAGTACTCCAATGCGTTGCTGGTAGAGAATATAAACATGGCAAAAATCGTGGTTTGTCTTCACCCCCGCCCCAATGCAGCATCCACCTTCGCCTTGACGGTCGGCAACAGCCCCTCCGTGAGCGGCACATACATGCCCTTCTTAATCCCCAGATCAGTCGCAGTATAGTACAGCATGCAGTTCAACCACTCGCGCCTGGCGGCCACGTCGATCTTCTTCGGTTTGGTAATGTCAAACGCCAGCGACGGCAGGTTGACGGGGTGGTCGTAGGGATGCGGGGCCGAAGAGTCGAAGATGTGTGTTTTGGGCGCCGCCGGATTCCAGACGGGCGTTGTTTTCGAGTCTGTGCGTTGGTGTGCGAACGATTGTCGCTCGTGCGGGGCCTCGGGGATCAGAGGGTGGAATTCTTCCTCCTGCTTGATGGCGTCTGGACTTCGGCCCTGGTACGGCGGCGGCGTCAGGTACGACTGGTGCATGTTCTGGGTCAGGACGTCGGGGACGGGAGCGGGAGAGCCCGTGTGCGGCGAGTGCTGGCCGGTGCTTGGTGGGCTGATGGGCGCTCGTGAGTCCGGGACCAGGCCTGATCGCAGCACGGCGTCCATGATTCCCAGCGGCCACAGGTTGACGTAGCCCCTCATGCCCATGACGTCCTCGTACGACTTCCCGTATACAGGCACCGTGAAGCTTCCGAGGATGGCCGAGCAGCTCTTCTCGATGACGTTGACGAGGTGAACGGTGGCGAAGGAGTGATGAATGCGTAGCGAGGCGCTGTCAAACGTGACAGGAGCAACCTCATCTTCGAGCGGGAACGGGCTGGCGAAGTTGGGCGACAGCGGAGCGACCATGACCGGGTCGGCTTCTGGCAGGCGGAACATCCAGTTGAGGATCTCAAGCAGATCGCGAAGCAAGAACATGCGGCTGGTGCGGTAGAAGCCCCAGACCCAGCACCTCTTCAGGTTGGAGTACGAGTGGATCTCCTCAGGCGCGCCGCGGCTGTTTAGAACGAGCCTCTGCCACTTGCCGTCGTATGTCGCTCGGATCTCAGGTGTGTTCGGTTCCATCTGATACCGCCAGATATGGGGTATGTTCACTTCCCAGGCCTGATACTTCTGGTCGAGGTCGAGCGCGGCTTGCAGGAGCTCCGCGAGATCTCGTCGAGTAGTCGGGGGGTATGCACTCTGCTTGATCTCATGCCATTTGGCGTGTAGTCGGGCTTCTCTGTGTATCAATTGCATCACAAAAACGCCGGACTGGCTGTACATGCTCGGCAGATGCTGTCTCACGTCGACGGCGTCATTGACAGGCAGTGGTGGCGGCTTTCCGGCATGTAGGTTACCAAGCAGCTGTTGCCAGAATATCAGCTGCATGAATAGGCTAATAGACCGTTAGGGAAGGGGAATTTACCATCTGAGAATATGCTACCTCGTACAGTCTGGCAGAGACCGGATTACTGTAGAACTGTGCAATAGACCGCATATTGACCAGAGCGTTGGCCCCGTTCTGGTGGGCGATGAAGGTTCCTTGCCGCTGCTGGGAGCTGATGTTCTGTCGACGTCAGTCTTCAAGCAGAGTAGGAAACGGCCGTTCGTACTTCGTATACGCCCATTAAATACACCGAGCATAGCGCCTCGTCAGAAACTGCTTGCTTCTTGTCTGCGATCATCTTCGACAACATCACCATGGCTCTCCCCAGGGCCTCTTCGCCCATCGCTTCAGCCTGCGGCGCATTGCACCGATTCGCGAAGTTAACATAAGCAACAGCGTTGACAACCGTTGCAACGCACGAGTCTTCCGCAGCTCTTTCGTATAGCACTGGAATGAAGCTCCACAGGGCATCAGAGGGCTCGTTAACCGGATGATTCGGAGCCTCTTGTATCACAAAATCGTACAAGAACCGCTCGTAGGCCAATCGACGCAGGTCTGGCGTTAGTCCTGGTGATATCTGCAGATTGTCGAATGTGGGGAGAGCAGCAGCTCCATCAACCTCAGTGTGGCGTTCGTAGATAGTCGGCGACTGGTGTTGTGGCCCACTGATAGAAGCATGGCGCGCACGTCCGCTTGGTGAGGGACCGTCACTCGGAGGGGATCTATGGCTGTCACTGCTGCCACTCAATGCACGCTGGTGGCTTTTCGATCGCTTCCTCCACGAGTCTTCGGCTCGCTGGGCAGCGAACGCTGTCTGATTTCGAAAGAGAAGATCCGCCTGGTCGCGGTACTTGCATTCGTGATTGGACTTGGTACATCGATTACAGGCCGGTTTCGTCTCATCACACTGGCCACGGTCAGCAACCGATGACAATCTTGTTACCGAACAGCCACTGGCGAGGAATAGCCACCGGCAAATACACCATGGTGATAGCGACCTACCTTGACCTTACGAGCTCGACAAGGCTCGCACCCTTTGCTTGGTCGTCCGCGATACGACATTTAGCGTCCTGAAGTAGTATAGTCGACCAAACGCAATGAAGATGTCTGGATAGGACCGCAGGACAGAACGTATAACTATTGAGGCGATCCGGACAGCTGGGGCCTGCAACGAGGTTCCCCAGCCAGAACCGTGACGCGAAACACCACACCAGTAGGTTCTTCCTCTGTGTCTCGTTCTGCTCGATTGGGGAGTGCTGGAGCGTGAAACCGGACGGCCCGATCAAGTAAGATTGTGTGGTTGTCTCTCAACGCGCGTACACACTGCGGCTGAGGGTGATGTGACAGATGGACGTATAGACATGTAGAAGATTTGGATTTGGGAAGCTCGGCTTCCCTCCAACAGTTGTTGTGCCTGGGTCGTGATTTGCGAATGTCCCGCAGGTCGAGATGAGGGCCAGTTACCGAGGCCAATCATGATAGCGCCTTTAGTCTATGACAAACTGCAGCTCGCGAGGCTAGGCTCTGGTCCTGTTCACGCGATCAGCATCGGCAAGCGATCGGCGGCGTTTTCGAGCTTCTCCGCAACCCAGCCGGCTGCTTCCGTGCCGGACAATAATTGCAACACCAACGCTTAGCATCACCAGTGACCACCTGAAGCTGGAATTGGCCGGAGTCGTGTTCCGTATGAACAGCGCTGCTGCACGACAGGAAGAGACTTTGTCGACGGGGAACTGCGGCTGACGTCGCAGGGTTGATCTGGGCCCAGAGTCGGAGACCCTATATGCACCCTGACACCCTAAACGCGTCTGTGTAACGTGCATCTCCACTGTTTACTTTTGTCACTCCTCGGCGCAGCGGCTGGACCGGTAGGTATGTTGAAGCACTCCACGGTATCGGCACGCATGTTTGATCGTCGAGCGTTTCCAAACGTTGACATCCGTTCCGTGTCGCGCGTCGACAGAGCTCACTCTAACTCTGCTTGCTGACTGTCTCCGGGCCACTGCGTGCACGCGGTGACTCTCCGCACGCCTGGTCTGGTCCGGCTTCGAAATGCTGTCAGTCGCTGAACAGTAGGTGGGAAGCTTCACGCGTTCAGTGGTAAGTTTGATGAGCGCAATGTCAGCCTTAGCTCACTCGTTGCGGCTCAAACGCCCGGCTGGTGGCATCCGGGAGTCTATTCGAGGCAGGTCAGATACAGAGAGCATGTTTCTAGGTGGTGTTATGGTCTTGAAGATGTGGAGGAAGTCGTCGAGAGTTACTTAAGAGTCTCAGTTGTCGCATGCGTGCAGCCGAATGACCATGACTCGACTTGCACAGCATCGCCGGTGCATAGTCAGAGCGTGAAGCAGAGACCTGCGGGAGTGCTGGAGGTATTCGCGAGTGTAAGTGTAAGTCCAGAGCAGAAGTGAGCTGTGTTATGATCCTGCACAGTCTACGTAGGTGGATGTCCGTGCCTCCTCTCTGCATTGAACCAGAGTAGTCACCATTCACTATGCCAACGGAAGCAGTGACCACAGACAAGGACAGCCTGGCTGCTCACAAGAAGCTCAGCCTTTCGAAGCCCTTGACAACCGGGGCGATCCTCTTCCTCTCCACCTCTTGCAGGCTCTCCCACAGCGTAGCATCGCCACCCGTGGGCTTGACCACGCCATCGATACCCTGAACGCCATCCTCCATACCGCCTTCCACCTTCTTCGCAGCCTCAGGATCCACAGGATACATCTCCCTGACCGCATCCCTGCACTTCTCCACAACGTCCTGATGTGCTCGAGTCACAGCATCAGCACGCTCCCTCATACCCCGCCTCACCAAGCCCTCGACCAGGCGCTGGATCTCGTCCTGCATGCTGTTGATACGCTCAATGAGACGCTCAATCGAGTTGTTGAGATATTCTTCCTCGTAGATGGTGCCCTTCTTTCCCTTCGCACGCTTGCGCTCCTCGCGGCGCTTGTTCTTGCTCGTCTTGCGGGTGGCTGTTGTATTGACAGTGCCAGTCTGCTTTGTGTACCGTGTCATGAATGTGCCGCCGCTTGTTGTGTCGGTGGGCGCGAGGGAGATGTTGTCTGGGATGTTGTTGTCGATGCCGTCCATGCCGTCGTAGAAGGCCATAGGGTCGTCTGCTTTCTTGGTGCGCAGCTCCTGCAGGCGTGGCACTTGGGCGAGTAGCTGGGAGCGCATGTCGGCCAGAAACTCGGTCATGTCGGCGCTGCGCTCGATGAGGGAGGGGTCGATGACGGATTCGATCAGGGAAGGATCTCGGCGCAGAACAACAAGGCGTGTAGCCTCTGCGAAGTGATGGCCACGGCACATCAGTTTTGCTGCGGCGGACACATCAGAGAGGTAGTCAACTGTGATGGTAGCTGCTGAGTGGTAGTCTTTCGACTCTGTCAATCCCTCTGCAAGTGAGGAAGCGAGGTCTGTAAGCTCTTCATCAGAGACACCGGCCAGTGTTGCTGAAGATAGAGCTTCGCGCCAGAGATTGGCGGAACGGTAGCTGGGCCAAGCTGAAGCGTGATCTGACAGGTACTCGTAGGCAAGAGCAGCTTCCTTGTGCTTGTTCGTGCTGCTCAGATAGTCGGCATAGAGGCGCATGATCTTCTTCAACTGTGCGGCGTCGTACTGGTATATGACTAATGCATCAGTGTACAAGACATGCTGCTGGATGTAGTCTTGCGCTTCGTCGAAGGCCTGAAGCTCCTTGAGATGAGTAAGTGCTTTGGCGCGGCGACCAAGCTGATCGTCAATCTGGAACCTCCGTCGAACATGTGGAAGGTCTTGGAGCGACTGAAGATGCGGGAGGTACTCTCGAGGGTCTTTCTGAGACTGCTGCGCGATCAGAAGGGCCAAATCAAGGTTGTACAGTCCCAGAGCCGTATCGTAGAGCTGGTTGACGTCTGCGAGGAAGCAAATGTGCTCGGCAGCCTTGTCGGTCAGAGGGTCTTGGGACGTTTGTAGTCTCCCAATCATCTCGAGACCAGCTTCCAAAGCAGGCGGTACCTTGGATACATGCGACGTGATGATGTTCTGGAGGTGCTCATTCTTGTACTGCGGCTGCTCAAGAACCGCGAGGAAAGCATCTGAGATACGGTTGACCTTGTTCGCGACCTGATCTTGCGAGAGTTTCGACTTGTTGACGAGATCCGTCGTCTTGAGCGTCTCACGGTACATCGTCTCTGACACGTCTTCGTTGCTATTGCGGTCAGTCTTTCTTCGATGCTATACGTAGAATAGGACTTACCGAAGTTGTGACAAAAGCAGATCGATGTGCTCGACTTTCTTGATCTGATTGACAATAACCTCGATGCTCTTCATGAAACGCTCCGGATCATGGTCATGCAGGATATTCATGTCCACACGCTGGTTCCTGCATGCGAAGAATGCATCGCTGAATTGATCTGCCTCGATACTGCGTCTTATAGCCGCTAGCACAAGTGCTCGAGGGTAGATGGTTTCCAGATTGCCTCGTGGCATCTGCAGTACCACTGAGTATGTCGTAGGCATAACAGTGACGAGCTTTGCACCGCGTTCAATACTTCGACAGCGCTCGTCTGTTTGTGGTTCATCCCCGGGAACTTCGAGTTCTGCTGGAAGTCAGTACAGTGGTTTCGACTCGCGTCTTGCAAACTTACCATCCAAGCTCGTCAAATGCACGAACTTCAGAAGATGTTGTGTAGTTGTGAAAATAAGGTGAGCAGGTGAGACCACGAACGAAGTGCAGTTGCGGACAAGTACACGCTCGTTAGCGAAGAGAACACCGCTCTTGGTGAGGCCAAAAGCGATTTTCTGCGCGTGTCAACAACAATCATGATCATTAGGCACAAGTCACCTACCTGTCCGTCAATGCCAATGACCTTGAAATCGGGCACGAAAGCTGGGAACTTTTGTGTCAATGTGGTCTGGGGTGGTAGATCGGAGGCTGCCTCATTCGTGTCCACTTGCAACAGTGCGCCACTCTGCAACTGTAAGTATAGACTCTTGTAATCCACATCGCTTGCCAGCAGTGAGACACCTCCTGCATCCATGATGGGTCCCTGTGGCAACAAATTTTGACCCTCACTTCTCCAGAGCGAGCTCTCGTCATCGATCCAGTTGTCAGCCAGGACATACAACTGCTCGTCGTCGATGAAGGTGACATGGCGTGCCGATTGACCTTCAAGAACGTCGCTCTGCCACAGAAGGGCTGGCCTTGTTATGGGCCGCGTTGTCACATCGAGGCCATATACTGCCAGGTGGTTATCTGAGAGCACTGCTAATCTCGTGCCAGATTTTGAGAACGCAACATCAGTTGGCTTATGTTCCAACGAAACGGTGCAGAATGCCATGGGCGGTGGCACGTTGGCGACTCTCAGCGGTGTGAGCTTAAGAGCCACTGCGTACGTTAGCAGATGTCTTCGCTGCTGCGAACCACTACTTACGGCCATCAATAGATGCAACTAGACCGTAGTCCTGGGGAGGCGCCACCGAACCTGCTGCTGTTACGGAGGAAAGTTCGGCGATCTGCAGCGCGCCTGAATATGAGGTCAGCGGTATCACCGTCAGGTAATGCGATACGTACTTGGAGTAGAAATGGCGACCGCCAGTGGTCGCTCTGCATGCCATGTACACAGTGCTGTTCGTGCGGCAGTCTCAGGGAACTTGAGCTCTTGTTTGAGGTAGTAGTGGTAGTTGCTCATCGTCCAGAGCTGCACTTTGTCTGTGTATGATACCGCCAGAACACTCGAATCACTGTTCCACTTGACAGTGAGAGGTGTCATCAAAGCTGTGAGCTCTTCCGCATTGACGCGCAGGTCGAATTGGCCATGCCGCAGACCGTTTCGCTCGAAGAAGACGACCTCTAGCTTGTCGCTGGTGCGGCGTACACTCGCGATCAAGTTGCCTGAAGGCCGCCAGCTGAGAGCGCCCTCGAGCCCATCAACAGGTTCGTTCACACTGTCCAGTTGCCCTTCTCTTGAATACACTCTGATCATGCGGCGCTGCTCTTGCTCGACCCTCGTTAGCGCAAAGTATGCGCCATCGCCGCGCCAGCTGATGGTGACAGATCGGTCATCGAACGGGCTCAGCTTGCCCTCGTCGATGTGCTCAGGCACGGTGGGGTCTTGTAGTGCTCTTGCCCGCTTGCCCTTGAACTGTGTTTCCTTCTTTCCCCAGCCAACAGAGACGTGGTTCGAGACGTTGACATCCTCAGATGCGAGTGTGATGCTTGCAATGTTCTCGATGTCTCGGCTCATCAGCAGTAGCGTGTCTGCTTGAGTGGTGATGGCCAGAAGTTCCTCATCCGGTGACCATGCTGCAGCAGCAATACCAGCATCGACCGAACCCACGATCTCAACGAGGTCCTCGTTTGCAAGAGGGTTCTCTCGGACCAGAACGATGTCGCCTCCAGCCAAGATCAGGCATGATGTCGTTGTGTCGGCGAAATGGTGTAGGCTCAGAATGGAGTCGTGTGTAAGTGATGGTAGCGGGCAAGGTGCGTCCCATGCAGCTATGCTCTCCAGGCGCTCCTCAACGCCGCTTTGTGTGTAGTGCAACCTTTTGAGCTCGATAGTTGCACGTGACTCGGACGGTCCAAAGGCGCATATCAGCGCATTCGATGTCGCATCCCACGCTGTGGCGGTGAGGGGCAGCGGATCTTCCCCAGAAAATTGCAGGAGCGACCTTCCCACGATCTTGAGATTGCGCATCCTTGCGGTAATTTGTGTTTTTGGCGCCCTTCAAATTCGCCAGGCAAGATGGTGGAAATCAAACAATTTTCATTCGAGGTACGACTCACGCTAGTGTGCTCTCGTGCCAAGACTGCATCATCACGAAGTATGCAAGTGTAGCAATGCCGCTGCAGCGAGTGCTACAAGGGTGGAAACAGCTGCTGTAGTGACAGGCAATGAAATTGATGCTGTTGTGTCTAGTACAGTTGTCGCCGGGATTCCGCTTATACTACAATATCCCATGTCTCCCAATGCCCTCAAGCCAGGTCCACAATTCGTGGGAAAGCATTTACGGCTTGTTCTTCTTTGTCTGCCAGACTGTAAAGGGAGCATAGTTAGTGTTCTGCACGATCGAAACGCGCTCGCAGGTGATAGCTTACCAGCCAGGAGGAAGGGCAGAGAGAAGCCGGTAGCTGTTGCTGTTAGCCATGTCGCGTCACCGCAGTCCCAGCGCGCCAAGCTCACCCATGAAGCCCCAGTACTTGAAGGCAAAACCCTTCTTCAGCGGGTCGAAAGGCAAGTTGCTGCGGGGACCCTCGGGGTAGTGGTAGGGGGACGACATCTGCGCGCGGGTCGACTGGAAGCCGCGGCGGGCGACGAGAGTAGGGGCCGAAGCGGCGCGGAAGGTAGCACGGGCGAGCATCTTGAGGAGTCAGCGGCGAGGGCAATTGGCGCGGGTTCGAGCGTACTTTGGCGTTGGGGTAGAGTGGAGAGGTGTCGTTGCTGGTGGAGTGATGCGTTTGACGAGGTTGCGGCAGCAGCTGTCGAACGCCTTGGCAGGCAAGCCCCGACACGCCGACGATCTCGAAGCTGCCGCGCGCCGCAACTTTTTGTGATCTCCATCCGATCGAGGGCGTCAGTTCGCTCGCCGCACCACAACCGCCCCGGGCCTCTTCAGGCTTCGACACTGCATACCAGGAAGGTCACTGCGATCGCTCATCACGTGAACGCAAATCCAGCGAACATTGCCGCCATGGACGACCTCTTCGATGTCTTCGACGGCGACAACGGCGCGCAGAACGCCCCCAAGAAAAGCAAGAAGCGCCAGGCGAACGGCGTCGTCAAGTCGCCCAGCGTCGATGCGCCCATGTCGGATGCGCCGGTGGCGGGCAGCGAGCAGTCGGAGGAGAACGAGCCCGAGAGCACTGCGCCGCAGACACTGAAGCGACAGAAGCGCGACGCCGAACCCGAGGCCATCATCACCGACGACTATGAGGTAGAGCAGAACCGCGAGATCGCCGCATCCGCAGGACTGCAGGGCTCGGCAGTGCAGGATGGCCAGGGCGTGGTGCTCACGCATTCGGTCCGCCATCAGGTCTCTCTGCCGCCCGACTACGACTACGTCCCCATTGCCACGCACAAAGCACCCGCCGACCCCGCGCGCGTGTGGCCCTTCACACTCGACCCCTTCCAGCAGACCTCGATCGCAGCGATACAAAGAAACGAGAGTGTTCTGGTCTCGGCGCATACATCTGCAGGAAAGACAGTCGTGGCCGAGTACGCCATTGCGCAATGTCTGAGGAACAACCAGCGAGTCATCTACACAAGTCCGATCAAGGCCCTTAGCAACCAGAAGTACCGAGAGTTCATGGCAGAGTTTGGCGACGTTGGACTCATGACGGGTGATGTCACCATCAACCCCACAGCAACCTGCCTGGTCATGACAACCGAGATTCTGCGATCCATGTTGTACCGCGGTTCTGAGATCATGCGCGAAGTCGCCTGGGTGGTGTTTGACGAGGTCCACTACCTGCGTGACAAGTCGCGTGGTGTGGTCTGGGAGGAGACCATTATCCTGCTTCCGGACAAGGTCCGCTACGTCTTCCTGTCCGCCACGATCCCCAACTCGATGCAGTTCGCCGAATGGATCACCAAGACGCACGGCCAGCCCTGCCACGTTGTCTACACCGATTTCCGACCGACCCCTCTCCAGCATTACTTCTTCCCCAAGGGCGCTGACGGTATCCATCTGATTGTTGATGAGAAGGGCGTCTTCCGCGAGGAGAACTTCCAAAAGGCCATGACCTCGATCGCAGACAAGGCGGGAACAGCAGCCAACGACTTCCTGGCAAAGCGCAAGGGCAAGGGCAAGGACAAGAAGACCAACACCGGCGGCAACAAGGAGGGCTCTGACATCTACAAGATCGTCAAAATGATTATGATCAAGAGCTACAACCCTGTCATCGTCTTCAGTTTCAGCAAGAGAGATTGCGAGAACTACGCACTGTCTATGAGCCAGCTTTCGTTTAACGACGACTCTGAAAAGGCCATGGTCTCGAAGGTCTTCAGCAGTGCTATCGAGATGCTGTCAGAGGAGGACCGCGCATTGCCCCAGATCCAGCACATTCTTCCTCTGCTGCGAAGAGGTATTGGAGTCCATCACTCTGGTCTGCTGCCCATTCTGAAGGAAACTATCGAGATCCTGTTCCAGGAGGGTCTAATTAAGGTTCTGTTCGCCACAGAGACCTTCTCCATCGGTCTGAACATGCCGGCCAAGACGGTCGTCTTCACAAGTGTCCGCAAGTTCGATGGTGTGTCTCAGAGATGGGTGACGCCATCAGAGTTCATCCAGATGTCTGGTCGTGCCGGTCGTCGTGGCCTCGATGACCGCGGTATTGTCATCATGATGATTGACGAGCAGATGGATCCGTCTGTGGCAAAGGAGATCGTTCGTGGGCAGCAGGACAACCTCAACTCTGCCTTCCACCTTGGATACAACATGGTTCTCAACTTGATGCGTGTCGAAGGCATCTCGCCTGAATTCATGTTGGAGCGCTGCTTCTTCCAGTTCCAGAACACTGCTGGTGTTTCGAGCCTGGAGAAGCAGCTGGCCGAGCTCGAAAGCCAGAAGACGAGCACAATCATTACCGACGAGGCCACCATCAAAGATTACTACAACCTGCGACAGCAGCTCGATACCCACACTAAGGACATGCGCGACGTCATCATGCACCCCAACTACTGCCTGCAGTTCTTGCAGGCCGGCCGATTGGTCAGGATCAAGTTCAAAGACTACGATTTTGGGTGGGGCGCGGTTGTGGCTTTCACACCGAGGAGAGCGAACAAGGGCGAGATTTTGCAGCCACAAGAGTCGTACGTCGTGGATGTTCTTCTATCGGTCGCGAGTGACAGCAAGTTCGCACCACAGGCAAACGACGGCTTGCCACCAGGTGTACGGCCACCATCGGCTGGCGAGAAGGGCAAGATGGAGGTTGTTCCGGTGCTTCTGAGCTGCATCGAGTCGATAGGCCATCTTCGTGTTTTCCTGCCAAACGAGCTGAAGTCTACAGAACAGAAGAACAGCGTGCGCAAGGCGCTGGACGAGGTCAAGAAGCGTTTCCCTGATGGCATCGCAATTCTAGACCCCATCGAGAACATGAAGATCACAGACGACAGCTTTAAGCGTCTGTTGAGGGTGAGTAGTCATGTCGCAATTGCAATTACCGTCACATCTACTAACGTAAGCAGAAAATCGAAGTCCTTGAGTCTCGACTGCTGTCGAACCCCCTACACAACTCGCCGAGGTTACCGGAGCTGTACAGCCAGTACGCAAACAAGATGGCACTCTCCGATAAGATCAAGAAAGTCAAAAACGATATTGCCGATGCGCTGTCTGTGATCCAGCTTGACGAGCTGAAGAGCAGGAAGCGTGTGCTGCGCCGTCTGGGTTTCATTGACGATGCCGACGTTGTCCAGCTCAAGGCCCGTGTTGCCTGCGAGATCAGCACCGGTGACGAACTTGTTCTCAGCGAGCTGCTGTTCAACCGCTTCTTCAACGAGCTGACACCCGAGCAATGCGCTGCATGCTTGAGTTGCTTTATCTTCGAGGAGAAGAGCAGCGAGGTGCCAGCGCTGAAGGAGGAACTAGCAAAGCCGTACCGCGAGATCCAGCAGCAAGCCAGGGTCATTGCAAAGATCTCGCAAGAAAGCAAGCTCACCGTCAACGAGGAGGAGTACCTCAAGACGTTCAAGTATGAGCTCATGGATGTGGTCTACGCATGGTCCAAGGGCGCGACCTTCGCTCAAATCTGGTACGTCGATCCCCTACCCGCACCCAATGCCGTGCACTAACACGTTTGCAGCAAAATGACCGACGTCTACGAAGGCAGCTTGATTCGCTTGTTCCGCCGTCTCGAAGAGCTACTGCGACAGATCGCTCAAGCTTCGAAGGTCATGGGCAGCGAGGAGCTCGAGCAGAAATTCACCGCTGCGCTCGAGCTTGTCCGCCGCGATTTGGTCGCTGCACAGTCCCTGTACCTCTGATGCAGGCAGCAGGTTAGCTTTGTGTTGACTATGGCGGTAACGATATGGGATTTTTATAGCATTTCGACGTTCCACGGGTAAGTTTGGTACTCCTTCCGGCGATGCGTCCCTTTATGCATGGTAGAGTCGACGCCACAGGAGCATACCAGTGTCTCAGGTGCATGAGGATAATCATCGGCGCTGCGCAGACCAAAAGGCGTTGCGGCGCGAGAGCATTTGAATAGAATTTACTAGATCTGCCACCGCCGACATTCGCGGTGAACGATCCCCCGATGTACTGTTGCCCTTTCACTGCTGCACCGTGATGTCTCGCCTGTTGCTGTGCTGGAAGCGTCTCGATCCTCACTTGCGGCGTGATTGGCCGTAGTGACGCATGGGCAATTCTGAGCCGTGGACCCACTCTCGAGCCTAGCTTCCTTGACATTCGTCTTGTGGCTTTCCTCCTCGAACAACAACACACGCCGACCAACACCGCCCACCACCCACTCACCACGACCTCCACCCCTGCCGATACACGCTCCGCGCCTCCCAGACCGACTGTACACCACGCAGACAGCGCGGCACTTCACATCGTTTGCCGGGGCGGCCGCCATGTGCGACATCAATCAAAACTTCCCCTCCGCTCCACACCAGCTGCACAACCACTACTCGCCCATCCGCAACAGTACGTATACCCACCGCCAATACCGCGACAACCACCACCACCACCACCACCGCCACTGTACATTCACTGACAGCACCACTGCAGTCCTCTCGCCCTCTGCCGCCATGTCGGGCCGTAAGCGGAAAGCCGATGACGATATCGAGGACGAACGCATGTCTCAGTCACCGTCCAACTCTCCCGCCCTCTCTTCACGACTGCCACCTCGCTCGATACAGAAACGTGTGCGCTCCAACATTTCTGGCCGCGCTCTTCCCCTACCCCGCCTTCTCGAGACCCTCTCCCCGGACGAGATGCGCAACCTGCTGCAGTCGATCTGCCAGCGCCACCCCGACATTGGCAACGAGGTTGTCACGACAGCCCCACGCCCCAGCATACAGTCGACACTGGAAGTGCTGTCGAGATACGAATCAGAGTTCCAGGCAGCGTTCCCCTTCGGCGGCAGCCAATCATCCGACTATGCGTACAATCGAGTACGAGTGCAGCTTCTCAACCTCCTCGAAGCACTGAAAGACTTCACACCGCACTTCCTTCCGCCACACGAACAGCAAGCCGCCACATCGCTCGCCTTCCTCGACGGAGCCACCGGCGTTATCCACCGCCTCCCGAACTGGGACACCTACCAGCACAATCGTCACAAGGAGGAGGCGTACGAGGAGATGGCGAAGGCTTGGGCAATGGTGATCCGCGAGGCCGCCAAGAAGGCAGGAGGCATGCAGCTGCTGTATGGCGGCTGGGACCAGAAGATCGCAAAGCACAACGAGGTCTCAGGCGGAAAGATGCAAGAGGCAGTCAATGAGCTGCGAGGAGGTCTGGGCTGGATGGGCGCCGAGACACCAGCGCCTGCTGCCGGAGGTCAGGCCGATGCCATGTCGATTCGACAGCAATTGTTGAACGGCAGCTATGGTATCGGCTCTTCCGCTAGCATCGGAGCCTGGTAGATGTTGCCATTGCCAGGGTCCTCTTGTCGGTACGACGAAATGTTCTACTCTGACGGACCCTTCTTCGGCAGCTGACAGCCTCTCACACTTCACATCCCCGTTTTGAGACATGATTGCTCTTGCGTCATCACGGCCTACTTCAGTCACCTCATCTCTTGCACGGGACGGGCTTTTACTTTCACGACTTGCATAGCGTTTCTTTTTCCCAACACACATACCACTACACAACAGCATTAGGCGGCTGGGTCTTTCCTTTGTTGTCACCGGCGTACGGGTTGCAATCTTAGAGGCGGCTGGATCATCCCACCTCTTTTAGCGCAATGTCTTGCTATTGTTACCGTCCCCAAGATTAGTTGGGCGGCTTTCGGCCCATGGGGATACTAGATAGAATCGTTTGCTCTGGGCGTTTGACAGCGCGCGACTGCGTTGGCTAGGGTGCGTGTAATTGAGCGTGGAGGATATCACAGAACGGATAGTATTAGGAAATGAAAGAGTTGGCCATCGAATCTGTATCACCTTGCAGCTGCCGGATTGGATAAGTGAAGTGAAGGTACGGCACGTGACAGCGCGCGTGCCCCACTTTTGTTGTTTGCTCAGCCTTGTACCTTCCACCTCATCGTGTGATCTGTCGATCTCGCCTCCAATCTCTTTTACAACCCTCTGACGTTATCTAGGGTGGGCTCTGCCCTTCGCACTCGCAGCGCGTCCAGCCGTCATGGCCATCTTGCCGTCACGTCCTGGCATCAACATCACCGTGAAATGCAATGGAGCCTCGCTGCAAGAGTACGAGGACGAGGACGAGGACGATCAGCCCAATGTAGTCACCAAATATGTCGAAGCCATCTCAGGCGCTGAATTCGGTGTGCAGTGGGAGATAGCCGCCCCCTGGCCAGCATACACAGTCCTCTTCGACATTTACATCGACCAGAAATGGGTCACTGGCAGATTCTGCAAACAGGTGCATTTCAAGCCTCCTAAATTCATTCACCTTGAGGAAGGAGCCTTGTCAGTGGTCAACGGACAGGAATTCCTGCACAAGTTTGCGTTCGCTGCTCTTGACGTCGGTAAGTCATGTGCAACCCCGGAGGCGTTCAGCAACTAAATAGACAGATGACGCGGTTCCTATGCAGGACAAACTCATGAAGGATATCAAGGGCATGGGCGAGATCACCGTGAAGGCTTATTACGTCAAGAACCTCCAGACATCACCAACTGTGACCGATCGAGCTCTCAACACCAAGCTCCAGGAGGTAGGCAAGATACCCGAAAAGGCACTGAAAGGTCAAACTCTATCACATTCGACCTCGTAAGTCAGCTCGCATCACTGTAGCTAGCAAGCTCCGGTCTAATCGCAACAGTCTTCGAGCCCCGCAAGCTTCTGGAAGACCGTTCTCGACAGCAACCTGTGACTACATCGACCCGGCAAAGCAGCCCTTCGGGACGTACACGTTCAAGTACCGCTCCAGGAGTAAGCAAATACCTATCGATCTGCCTTCTGACGCTAATACGATGTGAAGACGCCCTCAGGTCTCTATTGATCATACCGCGAAGTCCTAGTCCAGTGCCACTCGAGGAGCGAGACGTCGAAACACTGAACGCAGAGGAGATGCGCGAGCTTTTGCGCCGGCAGCGGGTATAGTCTTGTGCAGGACGTGTACTCCAAGATATGCTGACAAGTCCAGGAGCGCGATGCAGCAGCCAAAGTTGTGAAGCCGGAGCGCGGCATCAAAAGAGAGCACGATAGAGAGCGGAGTGGCACCATCGTAGACGAAGATGACGAGATCAGTATTGTATCCACCAAACGACGCAGGGAAAGTTACCGGACCACCGTGAACGAGGAAGGCGTCGAGGCAATCGACCTCACCTGAACTTCCGCCCTCGCGGCCGACACGATTCATGGGGTACCTCCAGGATGGTATATGATTTCGACAGCACGCGCTTCTTTTCGGCGCATAACGGAGTTAGGTCGAGGCTACGATATGGTGTATACCCCTAGATACGGCGCTATCTTAGCTAGGCATCGAAGCGAAGTCTCATTCACCCAGCCTTGCCCCACTCTTGCCATGTTCTCTCACCTGTCTACAGATCAGCGCCGTTCCACCGTCGTTTGCGAACAAGTCAGTATATAGCTGCGACTCGTCCTTCAACAAGCTTCCCTCCATCCTCAACACTAATCTCCCAACCTTCAACAGCAACACTCGAACACAAAATCATGGCCATTGCCCCGACTTTACCCGGCGTCGAGATCACCGTGGAGGTCGACAACGCTCCACTACAAGAGCACCAGTACGAAGACGAAGACTCTGTCAGCAACGATGAGGAGGATATCAACGACTCAGCAATCACCAAATATTTGAGGTGCCCTCGGGAGCCGAGTTCTCGGTACGCACGCTGTTCAGTGAGCCCTTCGACGCCACAATGCCAGTGCACGCCGACATCTACATCGACAACAACTACATTCAAGCGCCACTCAGAGAGACAGGCGATATAGTCGACTCGCGAGGCTACAAGTACGCTATGGCAATGTCGAACGAGGAGGGACAGACAGTCACACAGAAGTTTCTCTTCTCTGAATTGGACATCGGTGAGCCATGAACTGACCTGCGCTACTCTCCACCAAAACTAACACATTGAATATGACGAGCCTCACTCAAATGAGGGGATGCGGCAGCGTCTGAGTGGCATTGGTACCATACAGGTATACCTCTACCTCGTCATTAGCGAATCCAGGACCGAAGCTCCCAGCGTCCCTCGTCTCGATCTGTCACAACTCGACCCAATGAACGAGAAAGTCAGCCAGAAGTGTGCTCTGGTACGAGGCGATGTACTCACTCACCAAGCAACGTGAGCATTCACAAACGACGCAAGGAAGACGCCGCTGACAGTCTAGCTTGACCGAGCCTCAGGTGATGCGCAGCTCCGAATTCCATCAGGCCGAGGTCGGTAAGGTGCCAATCGCGACGTACACATTTCACTACCGCTCAAGGCGTATGTACCTTTTGCAAAAGCCAAATCCCACTCCCGACTGACTCGACAAATAGGCGCACTCAAGTCCCTCGGCGTCATCCCACGCACGCCCTCTCCCTCCCGCTCGCCGACTGTCGAGGCTGAGGAGCCAGTCACTCAACTCCATCTTGCCAGCATGACCACTGAACAGCTCATCGCCGAGCTGAGTCAGAGAAGGGTATGTGTCTCGCCTCAACTAGACTGGAAGATCTGAGGACTGACGTGATGCACAGGGACACGAGGAGAAGACGGTCCGTATCAAGCGCGAGCACGCTGATGCGTTTGATCCCGATGACGACGAAGATTAGTTCGAGTGGACGGGTACTAGGCCGGTGAGGACGAGGGTGTTTGGTGGGGTTATCGATTGAGGGGTTCCGGGGTCATGCATGGGCAGGAAGGAATTGATGGGCGTCGATCTTTGGTATTGGAAGATATTCGATATATTATATACTGCGATGGCAAACGGGGCATTTATTCCACGATAGATTAACATCTTCAAGCCTTCCTTACATAGCATCTTTACTTCTCTTGACTTCTTTGCCTATGCGACCCTCTGCTATGTACAAGCGAAGACGAGAATTCGTCAAACGACTCCGGGAGGTAGTCAGTTGCTGTCGGAGCCAGTCGAGCGCCAACCCATCAGATGGCCACCATGATCGCACCCGTTCTCCGATCTTCCTCGGACCTGAGAACCGAAGTACGGAGCAAGTCAAATCCTTGATCTAAAGCCTTGTTGAAACGATATGAGACAAGTCCTGGCGGGAATCTAGCTGTTACCAGCGTAACTTGACCCGCGTGCTACGGTGATGGATAGGATGGTATTCATTGTTCCGACACAGACTTGAGCTGCAGGACATACCAGCGGCGGAGTTCGTGTTCCATTTCGAGGCGGCCCGGACTCACTAGGATCTTTCGAGGCGGTCGAGATTGCGTGCAAGCGACTAAGTTTGCTATCTACTATATACACCGAGGGGGTATCTGGGTAGTCCTGCTGCAGGTCAGTCCCAGCCTTGATATGTAAGGCAGGAGGAGTTCGAGATGGTTTGAGGGGGCTAATGAGAGGGCGGTGGACATGTATCTTCTGCGCATGCTTTGTGTGATGTCCTTGAGGTAGAACGTTGGCTGTTCTGCAGGGGATGGCTGGATTTGTAGTGAAGCGTGGAGGTAGTCGAGTGAAGCACCAGTAATATGACCGCGAGCCTTGTATATGTGCCGTTGTCCGTGGTCACTACCACGGTTGCAGGGTCACGCGCCTCGGGTGCCTTGAGTCAAGAATTCGATTGAGGACCCTTGGAGAAGTAAGCGCACGCTTTCTCCTCCTCCGCTACATCTAAATCCGTTTCACACCCCGGAATAGTCACAATAGTCAGCCCGAACAAGATGCCGAGTACTCAAGACGTCTTAAACCACCTGCAGTTCCGCCGTTCCATCAGGACTCCAGCGCCTTCGGCTAGAGTTGAGAGATGATCTATGAGTTAGCTTGGGCCGACAATGTCATATTCTTGTGTCATCGCGATATTGGGGTCTTCACGTATATCAAGAGCGGGTTACAGCTTCACGCATGGGATCATGGCTTGCCTGCATGGATCCTGACTTGCAAACGGTCTTACATTAGAGCATGTCGCATCCGCAATTTCGCTACCTCTAGCTACAGATTCCTTCTCCAGTTCCCCGATCACCGTCTCACAAAAGACGGGCACATTCAGAATGAGTTGTTATTCAACGGGGATTTTCAAACATATCGAGCTGGGAGCATGCGCGGCACTGGCACATTAGAACACGCCATCAAATCTTTACTGGGAATCTGGTATTCAGCAAGATGTGTTCCTGGAGTACCTCGGAGACCTCGAACTGCAACACGCACACCTGTCCTGTCACGTGATTGCGGGTTTCGAATTCGAGATTTCGCAAAACTATGAGCGTCTCAACTATCCGACAATGTTACGGTATATTCCTGCTGCACGTCTACAGATCACTTCGAGGCTATACCCCCTGCGAGTCCTGGCCAGACTGTATGGTCTTGCTCGCAGCGTCAGATCTAGCAGAGCATGCACTGAGGTACCAGCGCAGTGTTAAAAACACCGCTGCAGTAGTTTTACACCGCACTTTTAGGTAAAAGAGTCCATTTACACTGCATATAGGTGAGTTTACACTGGAACTAATTATCTACAATAGTTTGTCATTAACTATCGCCCATTATCCATCTCCTATCTCATTATCTATCTCCTATCTCCTATCTTATTATCTATCTCCTATCTTATCTCCTATCTCCCTCTACCCGTGATTTGTATAGTATAGATAGAATAGATAGAATAATAAAGTCTTAATTGTATCCTTTATTTTGTATAAAATACACTGTACTTTTATGTAAAATACACCCCTAATGCAGTGTAAACGGCGACCTTTTTGCGGTGTTATTTACACGATAAAAGAGCGGTGTTTTTTACCCGGTGTGGTACCTCAGTGATGGGTAACGCAGCGGTTGAGTCTAGTTGTAAGTTTTCCAGGAACAATGAGCCTACGGCAATCAAGGAGGTCGATATAAGATCTTACGGGAACTCTTTGGCGTCTGGTCTGTTGTAGCTGTAGCAAAGCAGGGAGATGATTTAGTGTTTGTGTGACCATCAAGTCGATATCTCGATTCACGAGGGGCTTCCTCGCACTTTGATATAATGTACGCTTCGCACTGCGCGGTACACATCTGAACGGGGTTTCCAGAAACGAGATTAGTGCATACGCTCAATCTAATGCACCGTATCTTTGAGTTTTGCGTAGTCGGTATAGATGTCTATTCGTGTTACGCGACACCTGCTAATGAAACCTTAGTTTGCATAGTCACCGCACAAGTAGAATCGCGCGCTTTCAACCAAAGCCTGTGGGTTAAGCAGGCGCTTAGGCAGCACAACCATCTCTTCCGGAAATGTCGCAACAGCAATGACGGGCAGTTCCTGCATGACCTCCATTTACAGAGAGTACTGTGACATGCGTAACGCCCTTGTGTAGTTCAGCGCAACTACTCTGACTGCCCTGAAACAACGGCCATGGTCATGAAATGTCTGCATCAGCTCTTCAAAAGTGTTGCACCTATCATCGGTGCTGATGGTGAGCTTCCGGCGATCTAGCTGTAGCAGTGTACGCTCTGTGTACAGCTGGCGGCATGCGAAGGTGAAGTGCTAATATTTTACACGTGTTCCGAACAGCATCGAGTTAGGAGGCACTTTGCACCTTATACAATTATTCGATCCCGAATCACTCTGAATAACCGCTGTAATCTGTCTCACATGCATACCTTGGCTCCTATCGCCGATGTCCGAAGACGCAAACTTCGACCCGGTGTATGCTTCATTCCTTGCCTTCACCATACGATACGATCACCGCCAGGTAGAAAGTCTAAACGGAGTCAGTGAGCATACACGGAAGGTTAGAACCTAACATTGTACATTGAATAGGATGTGAAGTGATCAAATTGGCTACTGCCTGGCGCCTTGTGGCGGAAAGTTGTAATTTCGTCTCACTGAAACACACGGGTCTCTTGGCTGAACCGCACTTCGATATCGCGGCCAGCCAGGTTCTGAATAAACTTGATGATTTGATCTCTTGGCGTTTCCGCAGAGCACTGAAAGACTGTGATACGTCAGAGCGTGGTCAGGCCGTTTCGTAAGACACGCGCTCTCCTCAGTACCTCATTCATCGTCATCGGGTCGCGTTCATATAAGAGCGCTAAAAGTCGTGGAGCTTTCTATGAATGCGTAATTCAGGGTCCATCTACGATGTTTGCTGATTTTCAAATGTTCAACTTTCAGCTGACGAATCACGGAATCACACTGTAACCTTGCTATGCGGTCCAAGAAGCGCATTAACTACTGTGCGCGCTTCGTGAAGATGACTGCGTTCGTGTGGGTCGAGCGTTCTTCAGACGATCACAAGATCAGTAGGTGGTATCCGTATCACGGGACAATTTGTGACTATGCGTAATGATGTTGGTGTATGTGGTACTGGATGCGTAGGTCCATGACGAAGAACTCCATTATACACTAAGACCAGTAAAGTCTAGCACGCCTGCCGAAGGAATGGTTTTCCGCCAGATCCGCAACTCCATCCACCTCGACACGTCCCATCATCGCGGCGACGGTACAGCCTAACAGCTTCGATGAAAGTATCTAACAAGTCATGAATGTTGCGAGAAGACAGACGCAGCGCCAGCGGCAACGCATCGCCTGCGACCCATGCCGAGAGCGCAAGCGGAAATGCGATGGCAGCCGCCCCTGCAACATGTGTGTTGGGTATGGGTACGAGTGTGCATATCGCTCAACTCCTCGCAGCAGCCGAAGTCAGAGAGTGGCGGGGCGATCGCAGACGGTTGCGACTCAAGAAACGAGTCCGTCGATGTCTGCGCAGACACCCTTACGCATCGTGGAACAACAGCATCAACACGAAGCACTCCCAGATTTGCATCAGAATAATGTGGAGCAAATCCTAGCACCACTCGCAGGAGAGACTCATACGGAAGCTGGACCACGTCCTCCGAGCTACTTACGATCTGTTGAAAGCAACTCTGGCGCAGCCTTTGTACGCCTCCTCACCATGACCCTGGAATCCTCCAATAGTAGCGTTTCTCCAATGCGGATGCTGGCATGGAATCTGTTCCTTGGCGAAAGACAGACTGGAGAGTCCGCAGCTCTGGAGATGCTGGCAGACGTTCTGTCAGAGGTGGAGATGCAGGATCTGGCACAAGTCTACTTCGACAAATTCCATCCATGCTATGGATTTGTCAACAAAGACTTAGTCTTTCGGAGTATATCGAAGGTTTGGAGTGAGCGAATTCGTTGTGATGCACGTGATGCGATGCTCTCGGGCATAGCAGCCGTCGCCTGCGTTTTCTCGAGCTCGCAGAATCTGGTCACCGAACAGAGACTTGTTGCCCTCACCAGACGCCTTCTCGATCCATCGGTTGCGGGAGCTCCCTCGAGATGTCTAGCTACTGCCTGGCTTCTACGCACTGTATACCTTCGCCTGAGTGCAAAGCCGGAAGAAGCTTGGCAGGCCAGCTGCACTACTTTACACATGATCGATGCTGCCATATCCTTGAATCGCATCAGTGTGAGCAGTCTGTCAGTCTCGACTCAAGACCCGCAAGATATTCCTGACATCCAGACGAACCTGTGCGGCGTAGCGCAGCACTTGAACATATGGCTATCTTATGATCTGGGGCGCAGTCGTGTGGTCTTACCAGCTTTAAATGCTTTTCCGTTGTATGAGAGGTCAGGAGAGTACACGGCAGAGCTACTAGGCCTTTTACCATACTCCGAGGTCCTGGATCCACAGAACAAACTCACGTCCGAGAACCTCTTGACAACCCTCATCGACGTTGTGAAAAGAGAGCACAGTGAGCCGCCGTCTGTTCTCGCACAGTGCAACCTCACTTTGTGTATATACAGACGGCTTCACTCTGCCAAGACGGATGTCCCAGAAAAGGTCGGGCACGCTGTGTTTGCTCTGATGCGGAAGAGCATCCATGCGGTGCACTCAGCGATCGCGCGTCAACTGCCGTGGCACCACGTGGCAAACATCCCGTTCCAGCTGCTATGCATGTTACTCGCTATGGATACTCCACAGTCATTCGGCCTACTAGGTGAAGTTCTGGCATGCATCACAGCCGTCAACCAGGCATACCCAACAGAAGCAACACGTGAGGCGGTCGCAGCGGCCCGCACTCTGCTTCAATTGCACCGAAAGCGAAGGGAGACCGAGATCCAGAACCACACCAGTATGTTGAATTTGTATCCCTTAACGGATGCCGACTTTCAACAGCGCGAAGGTGTCTTACTAGATGCGGATGCTCTACAAGAGTCTTGGTGGTTCAATGAGTTCATGGCCCACCCCGACCTGCTTGGCTCGGGAATCGACTTCAGCGTGTAACCTCAGCCGCGCTTAGAGCCAGGTATTGACCTACGCCCGCTCAAGTTCCAACCCATTCAAACTGCAGGTTGGCTGAGCACCCACTTGCTATATTGCTGCGAAGCACCTGCCAATTTGCCTATGAACAAAGTACCAAGGAGGACTGTCAATATGCGTGCATTACTGCAGACACTGCCGATGCTGCAAAGTATTCATGTCGACGAAGAAACAGACTGCGCCTGGAGATCGTTGCTCAAATCCGCAGTTTCCGTATGGGTTGCGTTTCTTCCGCCACTTCCCCATCTCATCCGCAGCCCCGCCTGTCGACGCCTAGAAGACTTCCAAAGCTGCCAAGACCTCCCCAAAGAACGAATTGAGGTTAGCATAGCCTATCGGCGAACGTCGTGTTTATGATTTGATCCACGAGCCACCGTGTGCCAAAGCTGGGAAGCGTCATGCACCTCTACCGCCAATTCCGCGTACATCCGCACCACGAGCGTCCCGTGTATTCCACGACATCTTGGGTTGACTCACATTCAGAACAATGGACTCTTAAATCTCTATTTTGTCTGCAAGCCTTATTGTTTATCTCATCCTAACAACTCGTCCATCGGTCCTACCGAGAACGCTCGTCGATGCAGACAATAGCCCTGACTTTGCCAGATGGCTTGGAGACGCCAAACGGACAAGACAAAGAGGCATCTCTCTCCATGGGCGGTGGAAAATCTCAGCCAAAGCATCTCCCGAATCGGAGACAATTCGTCGTTACGTTCGATGAGCCACACGACCCTCTGAACCCACAGCACTGGGCAACGTGGAGGAAGTAAGTGTCCTCATGCGTTCAACGAACAGTTGAGCTGATAATATCACCAGATTCTACGTGTCGCTCATATCATGCGGTGCCACGTTTGTAGCATCTCTGAACAGCGCCATCTTCGCTGCAGGCGAGACCCAAGCCAAAGAAGAATTTCAAGTCGGAAGGGTCGTCGCTGCGTTGGGCACAAGTCTCTTCATCCTTGGCTTTGCATTCGGACCTATCATCTGGGCTCCCGGCTCGGAACTGATAGGTCGGCGCTGGCCCTTGTGTGTTGGTCTGCTGGGATCTTCCATCTTCACAGTTGGGAGTGCCGTGTCAAGGGACATTCAGACACTGATCATCTGTCGCTTCTTCGCCGGTCTGTTCGCGGCTAGTCCACTCTGTGTGGTACCCGCCGTACTGGCCGACATGTACAACAATACCTACCGCGGCATGGCAATACAATTCTACGCATTGACAGTCTTCGGTGGGCCGTTCATCGCACCTATTGTTGGCGAGTACATAGCAGCGAGCCATCTCGGCTGGCGCTGGACACTCTATCTTCCGGCTATAATGGGGTTCGCGAATCTTGTCCTCGGGCTGCTATTCCTCCATGAGACGTTCGCTCCCTTGACTTTAGTCAAGAAGGCACGACAGTTGCGAGATCAGACTGGGAACTGGGCAATCCATGCCAGCCACGAGAGGATGGAACTCGATCTGGAAGCTATCATTCGAAAGTATATCACAAGGCCACTGCGTATGCTGGTCACCGAGCCCATTGTCTTACTAGTCTCCATGTATATGTCTTTCATCTACGGTCTGGTGTATGCGCTGTTGAAAGCATACCCGTACGTGTTCAGTCATGTGTATGGATTATCTGTGGGCGTCAGATCGCTGCCTTTCCTCGGTCTGCTTTTGGGGATTCTTCTGGCTCTGCTTCTCATACTATCACAGCATCAAGGTTATATTCGTAAGCTCGAAGAAAATGGCGGCAAAGTCGTTCCCGAATGGCGGCTTGAACCTCCCATCGTTGGTGCGATCGTCTTCCCAGTTGGCTTATTCTGGTATGATCACCTCCTGTAAGTATCTACAGATGACTGACAGATCTGAAGGTTTGCATGGACTGGTTTTACCGCAAACATCCACTGGGCATCTCCGGTCCTGGCTGGCGTGTTCATTGGGTTCGGGGTCCTGTGTATCTTCTTGCCATGCTTCAATTACCTTGTTGATGCATTCCTTCCACTGTAAGTGTCAAACAAACCACGGCTTGGAAGAGTCACCCTGGAGGCATTCTATGCTATTCCCTGCGTTTCGTCCGCTTACAAATGTTTGACCAGGGCAGCCTCGACCGTCGCAGCCAACATCATGCTTCGTTCTGCGGTCGCAGCCAGCTTCCCTTTGTTCTCTACTCAGATGTTCGAGGAACTTGGGGTGCAGTGGGCGGGAACCCTTCTTGCCTGCCTTGCCACAGTCATGGTTCCAATTCCTTTGATGTTCAGGGCGTACGGTATGCAGCTACGAGGCAAGAGCCGGATGTTGAAGGAAGCCACGATTGCATAAGTCTATGCTAAATCAAGGCACGAGACTTCGGACCCCAGGAACAACTCACAGCCGCTGAACAGTCCACATTCTGCCGGAGCAAGCTCGCTCGTTTCGACAACAGCACTCCAGAGCGTTTAGAGACCTATGCCGGAGAGGCTTTCCGCTCTGCCCAAGGATGTATGATTAACATGAGCGCCCTTCATGCAGCGTAGGGCAACCATTGCGGAGTCTCTGACAGACGCTTTGTTGTTGAGCTGTAAGAAACACGCTCCAGCCTGCCTGGCAGAGTCCGGGGACGACATATCGTGACCCTCTCGAGGGCTGGGAAACCCCGCGCTTCCATACTGAGAAGCCACTGTTTCCTAGAGAGTCGAAAGCTTTTGTCCTCATCGAGCGTCTTCCGGGTCACCTGGAGTTCCTCAATTCTCGAACACTCACTCTCGTCCCGCTGAGTGCGTAGCGCCTGTCGCAAGGCTTTCACCACGTTTCGCTTGTAGACTGGGATCCTGGCGATGGAGAAAGTGTTCATGAACGGTTCCATCTCGAAGCGAATTTGTCTGCAGGTTGCACGTAGTGCCGAAGCGTCCCGATTGACTGCTGAGACAATGCCGGCGTCGTACAAAAGGACCGTAGCGGACGTGATGGTCAGAGCGTAGATTAAGTTACGTAGCTCAGCTGGAAGATGCAGGAATGGCATGTTGGCCTGATTCTCGACAGTACTGTTCGTAGCTTGTGCTTAGCAATTGAGCTTGAAGAGCTCAGGACGCACTTACGAGATCTCGAACGTGAGCAGGGCGAAGCGATTTGTCAACGTCGGAGGCATCTTGGTGGCCACCTAGGTTGGGAATAAGAGATTAAGACTTGAGAGGAAAACGCCAGATGATAAATTTCATTTGGCAAAGTGCGCATTAACGAGCCTTGGCGAGGTGAAAGTGAAGGCAGCATCAGTAGCCACTGTCGTCACTCATTGCCAAAGAGGACCACTAAGCTGAAGTAGGAATTTTGATCCTGAACAAAAGAGATGCCGAGTTCCGTTTTTCGTCACACATCAGCCACAAGTAACCTCCAGCTCTGGCTGATTGAACACAGTGCTCAACATGCACTCTGCTAGTATACGTCCGACTTTCTCAAGCGTGAATCCTTCCAACAAGACCACCGGTCTTACACTGCTGAAGCTCTGCGAAATTTGCTCCGCCCGAGCAGATTTCTACTCCGGTAAGCTACCGCAATGTGTCCATCCCAGCGCGTACATGATTGCTTTGTAGACATCCCTGGACACTCTGATAGTCGAGAACGCGGCGCCTCGACGCTGTTCAGGGCGTTATAGACAAACATCGAGGGATTTATGTCCTCTCAAACAGAGCGTGTTGTATGTTGCGATCTCGGAGAGTTGTCGCGGGATCTCGGTGGCAATCTACCTGTTGACAAAGCGCAGCCTTTGCATGTTTGTGAATGTTTGGATCCTCCGGGGACGAACAGTGGCGCCAACGACGATGAACTTGTCACTCTCGCGGACTTGTGACCAGATATAGGTGTGCAATTCGATAGGAAGGGATAGCCGCGGAGAGCGCGCCAGGTTGACCAGCGACCTGGCAGCTGTTAGGTGAAGAAATGCCAAACGAAGATGGACTGCAGCTTACAAGGCATGGAATGCTAGCATGTTGGTCGGAGTAGCCATGATTGCAGTTGTTACGGTGCCGCTGTTGCAGAAAGAGATGTGGTGGGAGGCAGTTCGGAAGTCATGATGGGTTTAGCGCAGCAGTCGCCTTGAACTCTTTTGAGCGAGAGCCATAGCCGAGGAACAGACTGTGGAATCTAGTGAAGGCCATGCGGACGAAAGATCTTCCCGTTCGATCGTCATCGTCGTCTTCCTGAAGCAAATCCGTAACTTCCACTCCAGTCTGGTGCGAACGGATGTACTCATGGGCGCTCGCTAAGATAGCATCATGATTGGAGTGACATTGAATAGCAACTCCGCAATACTGTCACTGCACGTCCAATCAAGGCTGCTACCACTTGAGGTATCCACTGAACGCCGCAAGTGACCACCCTCTCGAGCTCACTGGTGACTATTGCAGCGCGATGGATGTTCTCGATCAAGTCCATTATGAGGCTGCGCTGTGCGAGGGCCTCCAGACGGAGCGTACTATAGGTCTTCACTGTCGCGCTTATGTTGTAGTAGATTTGTCGACAAGTATGGCTCAGAGCATTGCATATCATTTTCTTTATAGGGCCGAGGGGACTCGCAAGGAGCACTGGTGCCCATGGTGTTGAGCAGTGATATGATGAACGGGCGTGCAGATAATCAATCGTAGCTTGTGCGCGGAGAGAGCTCGAAAGGGACAAATGACCAGATTGCCTACTACGTGATAAATTCTCGGCTCCGGCCTATTCGTATATAGCCAGGGCGGTCAGTACCATGTCTTAAGTACCGCTAGACTGAACTCCGTGCTCACAGCTTCGATGGTATGTTCATGAGCTGGTAGGTCTTCTCCCCACTGTCGAGGTTCTTCTTTCCCTCTTTCTTAATCTGCTCAATCGACTGGAATCCGCCGACGTTCATCAAGATATCCAGTTCCGCGCACAACGAGCGGATGACGTGATACACACCCGTCTCGCCCATGATGGAAAGACCCCAAATCCAAAGTCGACCCACCCACACAAACTGCGCACCGAGCGCAAGGGCCTTGAACACATCGCTGGCAGAGCGCACGCCAGAGTCATACATGACGTACGTCTTATCGCCAACAGCAGCGACAATCTTCTCCAGCGCATCGAGTGAGGCGATCGCGCCATCAACCTGTCGACCAGCGTGGTTGGACACAACGAGCCCATCGAACCCGTACTCAACGCATTTCTTCGCGTCGTCCACGCTCTGGATGCCTTTCAGGTAGAATGGCTTTCCACCGCTCAACTCCTTCCACAGATCCATTGCCCAGCGCGCCTTCTCCCAGGTATGTGCGCGTCCGTGCCAGACATTGTCGATCCACATAGCGCCCGCCTCGTTCGGCTGCTTCTTGGGATCGATGCCGGCTTCCTTCAAGCGTTTCTGGAAGACTGGGTCGGACAGACCGAGGTCCGCGCCAATACCGTGGTAGAATGCGTAGTTGCTGGTCGCGACGTCGTCGTGTCGCCAGCCCAGCTGCCAAGTGTCGAGCGTCAGCCCACATGCAGTGTAGCCGCTGTCGACTGCGCGTTGGAGGAGAGACCGTGTGAGCTCATCGTCGTGAGGCATGTACAGCTGGAAGAAGCGTACTGCGCTGCCTGCGCCGTCTTTACTCTTTGCGGCACCGTCATCGTTTGATTTAGCTACATCCTCGATTGGCTGGGAGCCAGCGGTGGAGAGGCAGTATGGGAGGCCCAGGCCTCCAGCGGCGGAAGCGACAGGCAGCTCACCCTGGGGGTGGTAGATCTTGTTGATTCCAACTGGAGCGAAACCGATGGGTGCGTTGACCTCCTGGCCAAAAATGGTGGTCTTTGTGTCTCGCTGCTCAGTATCGACAAGCATGCGTGGAATTATGCGGTGACGGTAGAAGGCCTGTCTGTTGGCCGTGTGCGTGTGCGACTGCCCGGCGTTCGAGGAGGCGTAGTACCATCCGTTTTGGGTGAGCTTCGCCTTAGCCTGATCTTCCAGCTTGCCAGGATCTGGTCGTTGTTAGTAGCGAGAGACGTTCGAGTGTGAAGCACATACCGGTATTGAACAGAGGGTTCTCGCCAGTGTTGGATTTCCAGAAGTTGTGCCGCTGGTACATCGCGTACTGCGGTGTTGTGCGGATGTTCTTATTCTTGTTGTTGGGATCCATGATGGCGATCGGTCTGTCTTGTCAGATGGAGGTTAGTAGGATCAATCTGTGTATATGGCCAGACTATGTAAAGGACGCGCTCAATTGATCTACTTGTACTGCAAATTACGGCGCGCCCGGAAGCGTGCTAATCGTGACGGCCATACATGACGAATGTCCTGTGCTCCAGAGCATCATCTGTCAGGGTTCAGGATAAACAGCCGGCATTCTATCCGGCATTTTGCGGTTGTCAACGTTTCGCAAATCGCTGTCACTATCTCCGTGCACGCGAGATGATTGGAGAACGGACGACGATGCGAGGGATGATGTCGAGGTGATGTCTTTCTCCGCCTAGCGCGAATGGAGCCGCACGGCAAGTGGGGCCAAAAAGCTTGTCGTGGTGCTTGCTCAAACTTCACCACCGCGAGTTTTGTCAGCTCAGTCGTGGTTGAAGTACTGCAGGGGCTTGTTGATGCAAACGCGGGTGAGCTACGATCGGCCCCCGCATCTGGCGAGTTCTGAGCTGCATAGTACCACCCGTGATAGACATTCGTTCCCGGCAGGCAGTTGACGTGTGCGAAAGGCTTATATGTTTGGCTGAATTTCGTTGAATAAAATTGCGGTGTCAACTTATCTCCGGATGATTGGTAGCTGCAGCGATGTCAATGACACTGGAAGGTGTTATCTGAGTTGGTTCTACGAGCAGACCCGCGATGGAGATCTATTGCTTGGAGACTTGATTGTTGATCATGTATCGACTGGTCTCTGGGCACTCGAACTTGTCTTGCGGCAGTCCTGAAGACCTTCGGCATGCTTCTGACGAAGTTCGGGACCATTTCAGATATTGTCGTGGTCGCTAAGAATTCTTGTTGTAGATCATGCGTGAAGGTTGGCATGAAACGTCTGCGCCACATCAGTTCGCTACAGCTTCCTTTCTTGAACCCACGCACATGCTGGACATGGATCTCAAGGCGGGAACTGTCAGTGCATTGCTGAGGCTCTGCGGGCCAGCGATCACAGGGTCCAGATTCACGTTTAGCATGTATGGGAACAGGGATTGCCATCACTCGAAGCATCACGTCATGTGGGCACCAAATTTCATCAAAAGATAGGTGCTAGGAGGCGACTCGCGACGCCAGGTATCTTGATCGTAATTTGCCCATTCCGTATCTCGTAAACCGTCCAACAAAAACGACCCGCCTTAAGGTATGAAAGACATTACTCGACCATGACCAGTATCTATTTCTCGCTCGTAGGTGTGTCGAGCTTTGTCTTCTCGCCGGCCGCGTCCTTGTCGTCAGACTTCTCGGTCGCAACAGACGAGGGCGACTCGGTGACCTCGGTGGCGCCAGGCCCGGGGGTACCCTCGCGCTTGGCATCGTCTTTGCTGAACTTGTTGACCTGGGAGTCGAGGTCTTTCTCCTCATCGTCGTTGTCGAACATTTCGTTATCTGCGCCGTCGGTCTCAATTTCAGTGCCATCTCCCAATAGAATAACGCGGCCACCCGTACCGGAAGGTCTGAATCGGTGGTCAAGATCCATGTCATGCTCATCGGGGCTATCGTCAATGCGGTGGTGGACTCCCGGGCCGCGGAACTCGGCTGCATTGATGTATTAGACTCGAATTACTCTTCAGCCTCAGGGGCCGACGGAGCTGGATCTTCAGACTTGCCGTACTCTGGCGGCGCACAAGGGCCCTCTCCGTTTGCCACCCTCTTTGCGATGTCCTCGTACCACTGCTCCTTAGTGCGGCCCTGTAGCAGACCGATGATGGTGATGGTCATGTTGTCGCAGCCGACGCCCCCGGTGTCGCTGTTGGAGGCAAGGCAGTTGTCCATCATGTTCTCGCAGATGGACGCAAGGTCCTGCTTTGCCACAATTCCGCGCCTAACGAACTCGATAACGGCCTGAGAGGACTGGACGTCCCAGATACCTGCAGGAATTAGCCAGATTCAAAACTTGTATGGATGGCGCGTACCGTCACATGCTACGACAAGGAACTCGTCGTCGGCGTTGATCTCGTGTATCTCGACGTCGGGGAACGCAGTGACGATCTGCTGCTCAGGGGGCAGATCGGCGCTCTTCTTGAACTCGAAGTCACCTATCGCGCGGGAGAGAGCGAGGTTGCCGTTGACGCGGCCGAAGTCGACGAATCCTCCAGCAGCCTGAATGCGTGCCTTCTCAGCTGCAAAGCGTTAGCGCGGTTCTAAGAGATGTCCAGGAGATGCTCACCCTCGTTCTGCGGCTTATGGTCGAACGAAAGGGGCTTTGCGCGACCCTTAACACCCAAGACTGTGCGGGAGTCACCAGAATTGGCCTGATCACGTTAGATGCTGCTGACGGAGTCCTCGTAGGCATACATACGACGTAGATCTTGTCCTTCGACAGAACGCCAACAGACGCTGTGCAGCCAGAAACCTCCTCCTCGTATCTGGGATCTGTCATTTGTCAGCTGCTTGTCAGCGCCGCATGGAAGAACCTGCATACCGCTCAGAATGGCGCGGTCAGTAGCGAGGAAGCCGTCCTGGAGGGCCTTTTTGATGTCGCCCTCCTTGAAGGCCTCCTGTTTTGCTACAATCTCGTGCAGGTGCTCGCCTGTGTAGATGGCTACCTTGTCGCCGCCATGACCGTCGTATACACCGAAGAAAGCCAGTCGCTTGTCGGCCTCGGTGGGCTTACCGCCGTCGAGAGCGGCTTGCAGATCGAGGATACACGCGTGGGCATCTTCCATGCTGATGCGCCAGCCCTGCATCGAGGAGGTGCCGAAGATGAAGTGTTCGCCATCGCCGGACTCTGATTTCTGGATACATCGTCAGTACGTCGTAAGCTTCATTGTGGCGCGTGGCCGTGACATCGCGGTGGTATCGCAGCAGCAGGTCGTGTTTTCAGTGCGGGGGCGGGGACGTTGTTTTGACTACCCACCTTGTCGACGACGGGCTCTGACAGTGTCTGACCCATGGTGCCTGGTACCTACGAGGACCGCGGGGCGAAGAGGGAGGAGATGTGGAGGTGCAGCGAACGGCGTCTCGCGTTCATGCAATTGTGAGCCGTCACTGAGTCTGTGTGGGGTGGTCGGAAAACGGGAAGCGCGGGCGGGTGCAGCTGTGCGGGCGGGCGGCGGTGCTGCGGTGAAGGGAGAATAGAGTGGAGGGGATGAGGGCAGGGAGAATTGCGTGTTTAGCTCGCTAAGAGTAAACAGGTGCTGTCGTGTTGAGGCGTCAAGAGTGACGCTCTGAACCTCCTCGAGGCTCGAGGCTCACAGCGCTAGGCTACCTAGCTGGGCTAGCTTAGACAACGTCAGGGAGATGACGAACTGTGGCATTTTCTGCGCGTGACGCCAGCAACTCGCCCACAGCGAGTCTACGCGCCGCCGGTGAACTACAGAAAATGCTCAGCAGCCTAATGCGCCCCTCGTCACAGCCTTTCTCGCAGCCTGATCTTGCAGCTCGCGTGCTGTCGCACAGGGCTGAAAACTCAATTGGAGCGCAATTGCAAATCGAGACCACCTGCCACCTTATCCGCTAGCCATGCGTGCTGCGGCTGACAGCACCGCCGCAGGCCCAGGCAACCTCGACCTCGCACTCGTTTTGGCAAGTGGACACTCGATATTCTCTGTTGAGTTCTTTGCTTCAAGACCTCCATGATGCCTTCTCGAGATACAGCAGATAGGTACCACTGTTCGTGGTCATTGTCTTATGTCAAGGGCAGAGCGGCCTGCTGGCCCCACATG
Source organism: Didymella glomerata (assembly GCA_030271015.1). Lineage (NCBI taxonomy): Eukaryota > Fungi > Ascomycota > Dothideomycetes > Pleosporales > Didymellaceae > Didymella > Didymella glomerata. The sequence goes on from JAJOHN010000009.1 coordinate 1,257,369, forward strand.
CAGCTGTCCCACCTGTTCACAGGCGTGTCTTGCACCGTCGTCATGGTATGCTGTGTCGCACAACGGCAAACCTGCCAGAATGTACGGACTGTGTCGTCTTGGAGGACTTAACGAAATTGTCTGGCAGAGAGAAAGCAGAGGCAGCACCCGGGGAATCCAAATTGATGACGTACTACTCTCAGCTACCAGTCAGGCAGGGTCCTTCGGCGTTAAAAGGAAGCTTGACAGCAGTGCACAGGAGGTGCTCACAGCACAGTTCTGAAAAAGTGAAGCGACTGCAGACACGTGCATCGAACTCCGGCTGCTTTCACATGCTCCATCACTCTCTACACGACTCATGCAACGCACGTAAGGCCTCTAGGAGCCTTTCGAGCTTTCAATATCGCCAGATCTTATCAGATCATCTATTGTGAGCAGGCTCTGCGATGGACCTCGGCATCTCGATAGCCGCTTGCAACGGCCATCTGGGGTTGATTGGTCACGCGGGGGAGACACGGGGAAAGCGCAGAGCACCACGTTCTATCCGTGAGACATCGTGGAGACCGCCGATGCGCACTTTACCGCAAAGGCGCGCGTCTTCCGATTAGACGCGCCTTTTCGGCGCTTTTGGAGCCTCAATCGAAGAGCCGTGAGCCTCGGTGTGATCACTAGCGCGTTCCAGCTCCCAGCGATCTCGCTGCCGAGGGATCTCGCCGTGTTGACGTACTACATACAAAGATCAGCTCCCCTACACTTTTTCCACTCTCTGTTCATCCCCACATCTCACATTATTCACCATGCCGCAAACACCAGACTGGGTAAAGCAATTGAAGCCTTCGGGCGCACAGGGCCATGAGCTCCTTGCTAAGGAGCGTGCTGGCTCCAACATCCCAGTACAGAAGTTGGAGGAGCTGCTACACACCAAGGAGGTTATTCAGAGGCGGAACAAGATCACAGAGCTGCTCAAGTCCGAGCCGGTCTTCGACAAGTCGCAGAACTACTTCATGGGGAGAACAGATCGCTTCGAGAGGGCTCTCGCCAGGGAGAAGAAGCTGAGACTCCTCAAGAAGAAGCACAACTGGTCGTATGATGAGTTCCGGGCCGCCACGGAGCTCGTCGGTGAGCCTGGTCCATACGGTCTTCACGACAGCATGTTCAAGGTATGCATGACCTGCCAAACAGACGGACATCCAGCTAACCCACCAGGTCACACTTGCCGGACAGGGTACCGAAGAGCAGCAGCAGAAGTGGCTCACCAAGGCCGAGAACTACGAGATCATCGGATGTTACGCCCAGACCGAGTTGGGTCACGGATCCAATGTTCGTGGACTCGAGACCACAGCAACATGGAACGAGGAAGACAAGACCTTCACCATCCACTCCCCACACCTGACTGCCAGCAAGTGGTGGATCGGCTCCCTCGGTCGCACTGCCAACCACGCCGTGGTCATGGCTCAGCTCATTATCAAGGGCAAGTCTTACGGCCCGACTCCGTTCGTCGTCCAGGTCCGCGACATGAAGACCCATGAGCCGCTTCCGAATATCCACGTTGGTGACATCGGTCCCAAGTTCGGCTACAACACCATGGACAACGGTTTCCTTCTCTTCAACAACGTCAAGGTGCCTCACATCAGCATGCTTGCCAAGTACCAATACGTCGACCCCAACACGAACAAGTTCGGCCGCCGTGGTTCGCCCGCCCTCGTCTACGGCACGCTGACATGGGTCCGTTCAACCATTGTCATGCAGGCTGGCAGTGTACTTGCCCGCGGCGTCACCATCGCCACTCGCTACGCTGCTGTTCGTCGTCAGTTCCAGGACCGTGATGCTCGTGCTGACGAGGCGGAGACACCTGTGCTGAACTACACCATGGTTCAGATCCGTCTACTTCCCCTCATTGCTGCCACGTTCGCCCTGCACTTCACAGGAAAGTCCATGATGGAGATGTACCAGGCCAACCAGGAGAAGATCAAGCAGCCGAGGAACAAGGACGAGTCGAAGCGTGGTGCCGGGCCTGAGGAACTCGAATCAGGCAGCGATCTGATGGCCGACCTGCACGCCTCGTCGTGCGCTCTCAAGTCGCTCAGCAGTACCATTGCTGGTGAGGGCCTTGAGGTGTGCCGTCGTGCGTGTGGTGGTCACGGATACTCCAGCTTCAGGTAAGTTCATGAAGTATCGAATTTGATACAAAGCTAACATACCACAGCGGTATCGGCACGTGGTATGCCGACTACCTTCCCACACTCACCTGGGAGGGTGACAACTACATGCTCACGCAGCAGGTAGCCCGCTACCTTCTCAAGTCCGCCCGCTCCGTCCTCAACGGCGAGCGTCCCACCAACGACACAACCAAGATCCTGTCCGAGTTCCAATCCCGCCGTGAGATCGGCTGCGCCTTCGACGTCATCGGATCCGACAAGGACCTCGTTGACGCCTTTGCATGGCGCGTAGCCTTCCTCACATTCGAAGCGCACAAGCACCGCGACATCGAGAAGAAGCCGTGGAACGACCTGCTCGTCGACTTCTACCGCCTCTCCAAAGCGCACGCCCAGTGGATGATCGTCAAGAACAACCTCTCCGCGCTGCAAGCCATCGCAAACGGCAACCAGGTCAACAACGACACTGTCGACGTGCTGATGAAGCTTTTCCGTCTTTACGCCCTGCACACGCTCGAGCAAGAGGCCAGCGAGTTCTACACCAGCGGAGCATGTGCCAAGCATCAGATCATGCTTGCCAGGACGAATGCCGTCATGAAGCTGCTGAAGGAGATCAGGCCGCACGCTGTTCGCCTCGTCGACGCATGGGGCTTCGACGACTGGGTACTCGACAGCAGTCTTGGTCGTGCTGATGGTAAGGTGTACGAGGATATGTTCCATCGTGCCAGTGAGCTCAATCCGTTGAACGACATCACTGTCGATCCTTACCCCCAGAACGACGTGCTGTTTAAGAGGATCGAGAAGTCAAAGTTGTAGGTTGTACCACCACGATAGTGCATAGTTGGTCGTCGTTATAGCGCACATTCGGATAGAAAAATGTAATGACTCTGTACTTAATTTTGGTTGTTGTTTACTCGTGCGTCACTGCCCTGTCGTGAGGAGAAGTCGGATGTAAGCATCACATTCCAAGAAGAAAAATCGAAGTAGTCGAATTCTGTCTATGCATGTGTTGCACACAGATAGACCTTCTGTTGGATTTGATGCTCTTGAAATTCAGTCCGCCTCGTTTGGAGACTGCCGTTTCGGTTCACCGCGGTAGGGCTGAATCTCAGTCCGTGCTCTTCGAAGCTCGACCTCACCCGAATTGCGTGAGCTTGACGACTCCATGAACAACCCCGCGCGCCATGTTGTAGCTCAGCGGACCGCGTGCATCGAAGTCGCGTAAGCTCACTGAAGACCTCCAGGGCTATTCTTTCCGTCCGCGTCGCCCACAATGTCTGTTATTCTCTGCACAGGTGCGTCCCTCCCCCACATGTCCCACTCCGCAGCTAACATACGCAGCCGGCTATGACCACACAATTCGGTGCGCTGCTCCAACTTGCCTGCGAGAATCTGACTGACCCTCTAGCTTCTGGGAAGCCCTGTCCGGCATCTGCTCCCGCACAATCCCGCACCCCGACTCGCAAGTAAACCGCCTCTGCATCTCGCCCGACAAGCGCTACCTCGCCGCCGCCGGCCACCACACGGTCAAGCTGTACGACATCAAATCCACGAACCCCAACGCAATCCTCACCTTCGACGGACACACCAGCAACATAACCGGCGTTGCGTTCCACTGCGAGTCGAAATGGCTCGTGACCAGCAGCGAGGACGGCACGGTGAAGATCTGGGACACCCGCAGCGGTAACGTCCAGAGGAACTACACCCACGGCGTGCCTGTCAACGACGTCGTGATCCACCCGAATCAGGGCGAGCTGATCAGCTGCGACCGCGGCGGCAATGTGCGCATCTGGGATCTGGGCGAGAACAAGTGCAGCCACCAGCTGATCCCCGAAGACGACGTGAGCGTAGCCAGCGTCACCGTAGCTAGCGACGGGAGCATGGTGTGCGCTGGGAACAACGCCGTTCGTCTCTCTCCTCCCTCCAAAGCCGTCCATCAACCAGGCTCGCGCCACTTTACTTCCTTACTAACCCCCTCCAGGGCAACGTCTACGTCTGGAAAATGGTTATGCGCGGCGACCTGACCAGCATAATCCCCGTCTGCAAATTCCTCGCCCACCACACCTACATAACCCGCGTCCTGCTGTCCCCAGACGTGCGGCACCTGGCAACCTGCTCCGCCGACCACACCTCCCGCATCTGGTCCGTCGACCTCTCGTCACCCCACAACGTGCAGCCCGGCGACGCGCTACCGTCGGCCGCAGAGCGCGACCCGGCCGCCTTCCCGCTCGAGACGACTCTGCACGGCCACCAGAGATGGGTCTGGGACTGTGCGTTTAGCGCCGATAGCGCGTATTTGGTTACCGCGTGTAGTGACCATTATGCCCGCTTGTGGGAGCTGGGGAGTCAGAGTATTATTAGACAGTATAATGGGCATCATCGGGGCGCGGTTTGTGTCGCGCTGAATGATACGGCGGTGGGGAACTAGGTGTTCGAGGATGAGTGCGCGGTTGAGGACCTGGTGACTGGGGAGCTTGTGACTGGGAGGCTTGCAACCGGGGGGCTTGCGACTACGAGTCTTCTGAGTTTGCAGCTAAACGCGGCAAGAAGAAGGTTATTAGCAAAACTGCGTTGGAGGAGAAGCCGAAAGCGTGCGGCCTGATCTGAGTTACTCGGGTACCCTCCAGCGCGATGCTGACGCGCGACGGCCCGGCGCGACGGCATTCTGGTCTTGCACGAGCAGGGCCGCGTTGTTGTCACACCGAATGATGTCCGGATGCATGCCTGGGCGCATCATCAGCACATTGTATGGCTGGGGCACTGGATCTCAGGGTGTTGTCAGCGAATTAGAGTCAGAAGGCTGGGAAGGTCAGAGGAGGGTGTTTTTGCATCAGCGCGGCGTTGATTTGGGTCGGAAAGGTGGGTATGAGGTTTTGGCGTATAATGGTATGTATTATCAAAGGAATCAATTTCGTAAAGCGGCGCGTGGGACATGCAGAGTGTGTGCACCAGCTAGACTACCTGACTTAATTGTCAAGGAAAGTTGAATCAACAGCAGGACAGAATTGTAGCCATCAAAGGATCCATCCGCGGTCGCATAGGCTGAGTACCTCCGACCTTCACACAGCGTTGTCAGGTGCGTCTGTTTTTTTTTTTGGAACTGGCAAGAAGGAAAACTAACGGCGTATGTTCCTCAGTCGCCACTACCACCATTGAGATCCGCCAAACGCAACTCTCCCAGCAACGCCTCCCGCGACGTCGGATTTCACATATCGAGTACGAGTTCCCGTCAGTTGCTAAAGGCCGCCATTACACACGGGAAGCTGTCCAGGAGTCCATGTCTGAACGTGTGCGGACTCTCGCATGACCATCTCAGACGCCCTGGTTTGCCGAATAGCTCCGCCAGAGCCACGAGCATCCCCTTATGCTTCTCGCTGTCGACGTCGGGCTTCACGGCGAAAACCTCTGTGTCGGCTTTGTTGCGCGTGATGACCGGGAGCTGCAAGGGGGTCGAAAGTCGTGGCAACGCGCCGGACGAGCCATGCCTGTACATGAACTCGTGTGTAAGATGTTCGAGTCGGAACTTCTCAGCGACGGGTATTGGTATCTCGATCGTGCGGATCAAGACGATGTTCTCAGGTCCAGATCCTCTCACGTGTGGACGTTGAACTTGGACTCTGACGCTGTGGTCGAGGCACACGAGGGGTGATTTGACCAAGGGCATAGCTTCACTCCGTTGGGATACAGACGCAGCTCGCACCTGCACCGCTGTGACGGACTTGGAATTGGCTTTGTGATGCAGGTGAACATGATGCGCATTGTGTCTGAGGCGTGTGCGTTTGCGAAGCTCGATAGGCAGGCGCAACAGCGGTGAGCCTTTCTGATTTGCTTGAGTACTAGGAAAGTCAGTGGCGTCAGTCAGTCTTGAGAGCTTGCGTGCGTGGCCTCCATGGCCGCAATTGCACTGGCTTTGTCCATGCTGAGCTGCTTCGACAGCGAGCTTCGAGAATCAAAGTGGGCGAGTGGGTTGAGAAAGACCTGGAGAAGTGTGGAAGAACCTTGCCTATGTGACGGCGTGAATGGATGGGATCTTAGCGCGGCGCTTTCCTTCACTTGGCCATCACTTCACGGTCTACCAAGGGAAGTTTCGGAGACGGTGCTGCAACACCGCACATTCGCGAACGAAGTCTGAGTACTCTAGCCTTAGTAGTCCCGGTAATTAGACTGGCGAAGGTGAAGGAATAGTCATTCCTGTAGCCTTTGCAGGCATTTGATATGCACTAGGTATAAGCAATAGACTAGAGGGCTTTGTTTAGTCTAAGGCGTGCAGAAAGTCAGTGCAAGATGCTATAGCTCATGCGTTTAGTGAATAAGCCTTGGAATTGGGGTTTGGCTGTCAACAATGAATGAGAGTTCTTCTCCACACTGATGCTCTTCCAATAGCCGTGGTACTCTCAGACTTTGAAGTAAAAGGGAAGTGAGCTGCCAAGATCCACGTCGTCCAATGATTTTCCTCAAGGCTACCACTTCCTCTCACCTTCCATCCTCCTTCCAAAGTCGACGACATGGCAGAGAACACCATAAAACAGCACCGAGGGGAAACTCATATCTGCCACCGCCAGGACGCAATGTGAGATCCTCGATTCCCTTCGCAGCGCACGCTAACGCCTCATACTAGTACCGAGACAAACCAGAAGAACTCGCCACTCCTACGCCTCCCAGCCGAATTGCGCAACAAAATCTACGTTCTGGCAGTAGAGACCAACATCGTATTGGTCGCTCAGGATGACGACTCCGAGGTGGACTGCACCGCCATCCCGAGCCCGCTGTCATTGCTGTGCCGGCAGACGTACAACGAGATACGTAACCACGATACCCGCACAGTGCTGCAACTTCAGAGTTATCTTCATGCTGCCGACATTGAAGATACTTTTATGACCCACAATATCGATCTCGACAGTGTGCGCGCGATTGAGTTCTCGAAGCCTGCTACGGCCGATCTGATCCACTGGTTGCTGGGAGGAACTCGTATATCCTGGGAGCGCGCGACGTCTCGAGGATTCAGTGCAGTGCAGCGTCTCGTGTTCAACGTTTCCTCGGACACGGACACCGGCCCACTCGAAGTGGGCGAGTTGTGGAAGACGTCGTTTGGGAACAGCGAACTCGAGATGGTTATCCAAAGGCCATCGTAGGAATCGCGAAGGCGGCATACGCCGAGGATGAGGTGCGATTCGCAAATGGTTCGCAATCGTTGAGCCAGAGATCGTATACGAGTAGCTTGGGCGAGCATGAGGTAGTCGATATCTAGACTCACACGAAGGGCCAGGAACGACATGCATGTGCCCGTGTTTCTCATCCTTATGAACAAGCAAACCCGGCTCCGCAGGGATCACTTCCGTGCCTGTAGCATATTGAGAATCTTGGCGACCTCCACGGCATAACCTGGAATTATTTCCACTCTTCTCAGCCCACGGCCTTGTACACAGCCATCTCTTGCTCCCCAAACGCCTCCCTCCACCCCACCATCCTCTTCCTGCTGATCCACACGCTCAGCACAGGCACCTTCCTCATCTCTTCTTCTTTACTTTGCTGCGTCTCCTGGACCGCTCCCCCCTCCTCATCGACATCCATAGCCTCAGCCTCATCATCATTGACTTCCTCACCGCCTTGCTCCTGCCTCTGGGCCTCACCAAGTGTCTTGCTCGGTCTCACGATCTCGACATTACTCAATACCGTGTAGGTATACCACTTAGTCCCCTCCTCTCCCCCATTCTTCTCCTCGCCTTTATTGTGTTCAGCGACGATCCGCCGTACCATATCCACGATCCCCACAAGCTTCGCCGTGCCCTCACCCTGTGCTGAGACCACGATCATCTTCTCCTCGTCATTGACGTCTTCCACCTCCTGATCTACCACTGTTTTGTCTGACTCTGCTTGCGCAGCGCCGACACACCTCACCAACCGCCCAATCCCAGCCTTGACATTCTGATTCTTGCTATACACAATAACCTCCACCTCGTCCTTCCTCTCCTCGATGTCTCTCCTCTGCTTTGGCGGGAGCAGAAGCCATGGTGTGTATAATGCGGGATGATTCGTCTTTTTCCCTTCTATCGCGGCTTTCTTCGATTGTGTAGGCGCATCGGTGGTGCGCTTGCGCTTTGTGCCGTGTTCCCTCTTGCTCGCTTCTTTGTTCGCTTCACTCGCGCCGAGAATAGGTAGCGTAGGGCTGTCGCTGGTATCCGTTGCGGCGGTGGGGAGGGGGGAGGAGATGCGCGCGTCGATTGAGGAGGAGTGGAGGATGTCGGACATGCGCTTTGGTGGCATGGTGGGCGTTGGGGTTGGGTCGAGTTGTGAAACTTGGAGGAGTGATGGTTTGATGTAGGTGGGAGGTTTCCAGCGTTGTGTAGAGGTCTTCGAGAGCTCGAGTGTTGGTGTTGTTGTTCGATGTTGAAAATGACGAAGTTCGGACGCTCGACGCGACAAAGTTACGCGAATACGGAGTTAATGATAATGTAGTTTCCAATCGCCGATGTTGAAAAAGGGAATGCATTCAACAACCCGAACCCCACCTCCGCCTTTCAAGGTGCAGAGAGAACCCAATGAGAGTAGACCTCTTGAAAACATGGAGGTAGTCAGAGGCATTCAAGAAGGCATCTACCGTGCGATAGAAGCTCTAGAGTCTACAATGACTTAACATGCTATGGTATATATTCGCCAATGTTGAATAGCATTGAAACGCACCCTTTCAAGTTGCAGGGCAAACCAGGCACAAAAGAATACCCCTCGAGAAACAGGAGGGAGTCAGAGGCTGTCCGCAAAACATGTACAACACGCTAAAAGCTGTGTGGGCTACAACCGCGCTATGCCATCCACTAGATGCCAAACTGCCCCTCGACTTCTCTCCTCCGCTGCTCCCTCTCCATCTCCTGCCTGACCTTCTCCGCCTCCTCCGTCGCGCCCTTCTCGCCCTTCTTGCGCTGCCTTTCCTCATACAGCGACCGGCTCTTCATGATGCGCGCCACAATCTCCGCAGCGTTCACGTTCTGGAACTCGTGATTTGCGACCTCGCGGTAAATGTTGAGCGTCTTGGCGACGGCGTAGGGGTCGTAGGTCAGCGGCATGAACTTGGTGATGCCGTGGTAGACGGCGATGGGCGTGCCGTAGGGGAGCGTGAGAAGGAAGGCTTTGGAGAGAGAGAAGGGGGCGCCGAAGATGGCGGCGTGGATGTACTTGATATAATGTTAGTTTATGGCTGGGAAAGTTGAGAGAGTGGCCAACCTTGCACTGCAGCACGCACAGCCCGCGCTCGAAGATGTTCATGATCGGGTAGTTGATTCCTTTCCAGTGGTTGATGACCTCGTCGTCGTGGATGCCGGCGATTAGAAATACGGGCCCGTAGTCTGACCCCGTCTTGGATATCCTGTCGGTTTTGGCTGACTCGGTGTACCACCCGCGCTCGAGGGCGGCTGTCTCCTCGATCTCGGTCACCTTGCGCAGGAACTCGATGTGCCCCGAGGAGAACAGATCCCAGCCGCCGTCGACGTAGACGACGACCTGGCCCGGCTTGACGCCCTTGCCGTGCACGAGCTGGTGGAACTTGCCCTTCTCCTCCTTCACGGGCCCCGCGGTGGAGCTGGCGGTCTGAGAGCGAGCAACGCCTGGGCGCGCCTCGTTTGAAGTGACGTTGTTCGCGTTGCTGGTCGTCGTGCGGCGTAGCTTGGCCGGGCGCGAGGCGTGCCAGTACCACACGTCACAGCCAGGCGCTTTGCCGCTCTCGTCGGTCGCGTAGTCCTTGATGCGCTGCAGCATGGCCTCGCCCTCCTTCTGTCGCTCCAGCTCGCCGCCCGGGCCCTCGTCGCCGGAAAGCCGCTTCTCCAGCGACTGTATGAAGTGCGACTTGGTGCACAGTAGCATGCGGCCGACGAGATCGGTGGTCGAGATGCCGGGGGTGCGCTTGACGACCTTGAAGCGCCCCGCGGCCTTGACGTAGCGGTAGCAGTCCTTGCCGTCGCTGTCGGAGGTGATGTCGTCGCCGTGGACGACGTAGTGGCAGCCGTAGTGGGAAATCCAAGGCAGCGAGGTCACGTAGGGGGCGTGGGGGACGGCCTTAGTGGCCCAGCGACAGGCCTCGACGGCCATGATGCGCTCGTTCAGGCGCATGACTGTCGGGCCCTTGTTCTCGAGGATGGCCTCGTCCGAGTGCACGCCGACGAGCAGCTCAGAGCCGAGCTGGCGGGCCTGCAGCATGGCGCCGGCGTGGCCTGGAGGGTGTCAGTAGCAATTGGGGGCTGTGTGTTCATGGCGTACCATGGTGAGCAAAGTCGAAGCAGCCATCGACCCAGATGCGGTCCTGCGAAACCTCGACGTCCTCCTGTGGATCAACAGGCCACTGGCCCTCGATGGGGATGAACTCTCCCTGGGTTGTTAGCATCACATACACTAGCAGCGCAGGACAGACAGCATACCTTCGCGCTCTGACGGCGCTGCAAATTGGACATGCTGGAGACCTCTGGAGGTAGTCAACAACGTAGTGTCGACCGTCAACAAGCACAATGCGCGCAGACGTCAACCCGCACCGCACGTGCGGGCCATGTGCGGGTGACGTGCAGCCAAGGGTCCAGCGACAGGGGTGCGGTCTCGCGGGGGGTTTAATTGGCCGTGCCCCTTTATGATTCTCGGCGCCAACCTGCGCCCATAACAACACCACTCAGTGGGCACGCGAAACCACCGTGGCCATCAGTGGGTTATTTGTGTGCAAAAGGTTCGTTGCTAGACATTGACTACCTCCCGTGTTTCTGGAGCCTACCGTGTCCGTGCGCGCAATGCGCGGATTCGCGCAATGCGCCGAACCACCAAAACACCTCTATTATCGCAGCTATGCTACAACACAACGCAATAGGATTACAAGAAGCGCTTATAGAGTGTAATACTTTTATATCTAAAGATAAGATTCTGTAGTCTAAAATAGTATAAAAGCATAGTATTGTGCGGTTAATATTAACGCGCACGTAGAGGGGTAAGACACAATTGCGCGAGGAGCAGGCAATTGCACAACAGAAACTTACCCTACAACAAGAGGAAGAGCTTATACAGTATATAGAGGAGCTTACTGCTTGTTATATACCTCCTATAAGAGAGATAATTGCTAATTTTGCGTTAGCAGTTGCCTAGGAGCTAGTAAGCAAGAGCTAGGTTACGTGCTTTATTAATAAGTACAGCATCTATCTTATCTCTTATTACTTAACAGGGATAGACTCTAATTACTATAACACAGATTCCTATACTAAGTAACGTACACAACGGGCGAGCGGAACACACGGGCGAGCGAAACACTTTTGCCAAGACCCCACCAAATCTTACCCCATTATGGCCCAAAACACCACAAACTGGCGCTGCACAAGGCAAAGCAAGCTATAATATTACTTAGAAACCTCTTTTGCTTCATTCTTGCAAGTTCGCGCATTGTGCCCGCCCTCTCCGCACTGTCCACAGCGTCGTTGGGATGGTTCACCTCCTTCAGCGCGCACCCGCTTCTTCCCCCTCTTTCTATCACTACGCGCCCCAAACTCCTTTAGAGCAGTTAACCTCTGGCCCTCTTCAACTATAAGGCTTCCCTTAGCTTGAATATGCTTTCTTCTATGCGATTTACGTTGTGTAGTGGCCTCAGCAGCTGCTTCAAGCTCACGGATTCGTTTTTGTGCAAGCGCAAGCTTATGCGACAGGATAGCTCCCCCCTTTGCATAGTGCTCAATCGCGCTTAGAACAGAATTTGGTGAGCTAACCTGCTCCCTCCTATACTTGTCTCGAATCAGAGTTGATTGCGACTCGAATTCCAGGGTATTGCTTGGGGTTTGCGACTGCCAGGGCTCATTGTTTGTAGGGAGTAGTAGTGATGGAGTGCGCAGCTTCACATCCAGGGTTGATATGACCCGTTCTGGGTTAAATAGGACCAATCCGGCCCCTCGGAACCCTCCCTGGATGTTGCCAGAGGTCATGGCTTTCTTCTGAGCCGCTTTGAAGCATGGGAGGAACTCCTGCTTTGTGATGTGGTTGATCCGGTTGCGCATAAGCACATTGACCTCATCCCCGTACGCCTTCTTCAGAGGGCCAAAACAACCTACGTCAAGTGGCTGCAGGAGATGCGATGAGTGCGAAGGCATACATAGGCTTATAATCTTCTGATCCTTGCAGTATTGCTGGAATTCTGCAGAGTTGTGGCTCTCATGACCGTCGATAATCAGCATACGGTAGGTGCCAACAGTGCGCGTCTTTGTATGCCTGTCAAAGTGCTTCAACCAGTCAAAACCAAGCTCGTTGGTAGTCCAGCCGTTTTCGGAGATGCTGATAACCCAGTCTTGAGGCAGGGTTTCATCCTTGTACCAGTTAGACAGGTGTTGGCGGGCTTTGAAGATGATGTAGGCCGGAATAGCCCATCCGGTGGCATTGATGCCCTGGATGACAGTCACCCACTCCCGGTTGCCTGGCTGGACCTGCTTTGCTCGTCCTGGCTTCTCTGCATCTGTAACAACTACTCCAGTGCTTATCTGGCCCATCATAAAGCCTGTCTCGTCGAAGTTGTACGTGTCGTCGTCTAGGATGCCATACTTGACTTTAACGTTAGATACAAGGGTGAACCAGCCCTGTATAACCTCAGGGTCCTCGCAGAGGGCTCGCTTGTAGTCGTACTTGCGATTAAAAACTGTTTTAAGCTCCTCCTGACGCGAAACGAACGTGCTGGCCCAGTTTATGCCAACAGGGGCCAAACCGCGCTCGTTTCGCAGAGAATTGGCCATATCAGCCACAGCTGCGAGCCGGGGGGACTCCCCTCGCGTGACTAGCTCAAGTATATACGCAACAATCACCTGCTCCTCAGCAGGGGTTAGATTCCGTGAATTAGGCATAGTATCAACGCGTGAAGGCCGTCCAGCGCGTCGATGGTGTAGTGTAGTTGGAGGCACGTTATAGATAGCTGCAGCGCGTCGCAAGGAGAGTTTCGCGTCTTGTTGAAGAGCTTGAAGCGCAAGCTGTACTTGACTTTCTTTTGACGCGTTGAATTGGGGCGGTTGGGGAGGCATTGGTGTAGGAAGGGAGTTTTGGTAGGGTCTTGGCAAAAGTGTTTCGCTCGCCCGTGTGTTCCGCTCGCCCGTTGTGTACGTTATAAGCTCTACTTTAACCTACTATAGAGTAAGATTGCTAAGTATAAGGTTAACACTAAGCACACGTATAATATAGATAAGAAGGGCTTTATAATAGGCATTACTACTAGGGCAAAACACGTGTTTAGCAGGCATATATAGGAGAAGGGGGAGGTTAAAGCATTACTTTAAGATAGCAATTGCGCCTAGATTACGCTGCTAGCGTATATGTGTAGTAATAGATTAGCTCTGCTGCTAAGCCTTATCTATAAGTCTGCTAACAGCACTATCTAATTAAGCTAGGTAGAGGAAATATAGTTAGGGGAACACTCTATACTTGTTTCTTTATTACTGTCTAGCTAGACAAACAATAATATAGGCCTAGCTGTTACAATCTACAGAACACGAAGGGTCGCAACAAGAATTACACCCTAGTACAGCACAGCAAGAATTACCAGCAAGGGTAATTACATATAGAAACAACAGGACAACGCCTCCCTAATAATTAAGGCACGTTACATAATAACTAATTAAGGGTCTTAGCAATAATTAGTATAATTAGTACTTAGTATAATTAGTAATTAGTATAATTAGTTAATTAGCTCTACTAAACACCTCGCATATCTCCTTAGTATATAACACCTAGGAACACAACCCTTATAGTTCGTGTTTAACTTTACTAATTAAGTTACTTCTTAGAATCTTACCTTAACTACAACTAGCTGCATTACGCATTGCTTAAACCTTAGTTACCCTAAGTTATTATATTAGACTTTGTCTAGACGCAACTTACCCTACTGTTCTAGAGACTAAGCTCATCCCCAAGACCTAATAGAACTAGTACAATATTAGACTTTGTCTAGGTACAACTTTAACACTTTAAACACCCCTAAGATAAGTTCTACTTTAGGAACATATGCTACCCCTAGCAGCTCTTGCTTAAATAATACAAATATAACTAACACTAGTATTACAACCTATAGTGTTATAAACGTTAACAAGCCTAACCTCTATAATAGAGATTGCAGTAAGTTAGACAACTAGCTTATGCAGTAGGACCTCTTCTTCACCTTTTAGGGCGAAAAGGTACCTATAGACAAGCAAGTCCTCCTTATATTAAGCTATATACATAGAACAGCCTTTACCTAGATTAAACCTTTTATCTAGCAGTTCTAAGCAGGCATCGCCCCTATAGAAGTAGACAAATAGATAGTAGACTTTAACAAGTTTAAAGAAAGGGTTAAGCCCATCTTTAGAGTATTAAACAAACCTATAATTGCACAACATAAGATTTAGCGCGTTTGTTAGACTAAGTTAGCTGCTAACTACGCTGCAGAGTTCTAGCAGCTAGCTGCTAACACTAATTAGGATAACACTACCCTAATAACTATATTTAAGCAAGGTCTTAAGCCTTAAGTTAAGACAGAGCTAATACGCACTAGCGCCAGCACTAACAGCCTTAATAACCTTATTAACACTACAATTAACATTAACATTAAGCTCTACAAGTTATAGCAAGAACTCTAAGAGGATCTACATTTGCGCGTTGTCTTAGCTAACAAACACCCTTTACCACGCAACCTATAGCGCAACAACCTGTCCAACTACAGCTAGCGCAGCAGACACTACCAACCAAACAGCAGTTAACGCATCTACAACAATACAAGAAGTAGATACTATAGACCTACAGCTATAGACCTATTAAACATTAATAAAGGACCTAATAGGTAGAACAAGAACTAGAGCAAGAGAAGCAAACTAGACAAGTCTAAGGTAACCTATTATAAATATAGCAAGCAAGGCCACTTTGCCTAAGATTATTATATAAAGAATAAGGTAGTTTAACAGCTTAACATGCTAACTACTAGCAACAAAGGGACTAGTAACAAATAGGAAATTCTTACCAATAATATAGGCTGTCCTATAAACAACAACTATTCTAGACCTAACAACAACAACACTAAGGGAACCAAGGAAGATGCAAAGAGAAGCATCAACCCACACAATCGTGCCCTAACACCCTATTAGGACAAGCAAGGCAGACCTCTAACAAGGGCTTGTAAGTTCTGCAACCCCTAGACTAGCTAGATGCAAATAGGATATAAACCTAACTTACTAGAAGCAAACAGAGCTACCTACCCTTTCAAGTTATATATAGAGATTAAAACACCTCCGCAACCTCTAAAGCAGCTTAGGTCCCTACCTAAAGCATACCCAAATGCTTGCAATAGCACAATCCCTATCAGAATCAAGGAAGACAGAACATAGGTATATAACATAAGCAGCACACACATAGGTAACAGCTTTATAATTAATACGCTATAACACAAGACGCGTCAAGAACTATACAAAACTAGGGACTGCCAAATAAACAACAAGGTCGTTTACTAGTTAAACGTACTTACTAGCACGAATGCCAATGCTAGTAAAGAATAGGAAGTTCTTACTAATAATATAGGCTGTCTTATAGAAGACACAGAGTTAGAGTATAATAATGCTCAGGACTACATTCCTAACAAGGAACATTTTGATCGCGCACCTATACTACACCAAGAGTTCTTCAAACTAGTTGCTATACAAACAGAACAACAAGGACGCCGCAACTGCCAAACTAAGATACAACACAACAGTGTTAGATATTAGGTAGAACAAGCCAAACAAGAAGCTATAGACGCAGAAGTTATCATTTAAACTCAACCCTGCACCTACTAGAACAGCGCAACTTAAATAAAAGAGAACAAACCTATACTAGTTATTAGCCTATAACTGCAGTACAACCTAGACCTCTAAAACATAAAGCACAGATTACAATTATAGACTGTATGCTATTACAACTACTGCCACATACACTACAATGCGAAGGTAAACTTAAGATAGTTTCCCTACCTAAAGAATACCTGCAACCTATTATAGTACAAGTATAAGAAAAACATATACAAAGTACACCTATAGGACAAGCGTTCTAAGTTGCACTTCCTAGGTACCAACAACCTACAACAAATTATCTAGATGCAACTTGTTGTTAATAGTAGCTACTATAACATACACTAGCAGCACTGCTTAAACTAAGATTATAACTTGCACTAAGACAGCAAGCGCAACAACAGATTTAGAGATAAAGAGCCTTTTTTAGGACTACGCCTACGCGCTCTAGAGATCAATCCCTTAATTCTATAGGGGCCAATCTACTTATCAAGCTCCTTATCGTATTAGGAGGAGTTATAATAACAGCATTATTAGACTCTAGAGCACAATCAAACTACGTCTCTTTATAAGCTATATAGCAAGCTAGACTTAAGCTACAGCAGAAGCAGAACCCTTACCTACTTAGAGTAGCTAACAGAGAACTAATACTAGCAGAATTAGAAATTACCTATAAGATATTATCTATTCTATTATAGATACAGAACTATTTTAAGCAGTTAGACCTAGACACATTTAGGATAGCTACTCACAATATTATTTTAGGCCTGCTATAGTTACAAAAGCACAATCTGCAGATTAATTAGAAGAATTAACAGCTTTTATTCAACAGGTGCAGATGCAGCACTACTACACGCCAGCCTACGCAACCTACGCTAGAGTTAGTAGATAAGAAGGAGATTAACAACATCTCTTTAACTATAACAACGCGCCAAGATAGAGCAGTTAGCCAAGTAGACTAGAAACGCCCCTCTACAACAGTTATAGAGACTAAGAGTGCACCTCTAGATATACTAGATGTGTATTATTAGTACGCCTAGATATTTAAAGAAGAGTTATCTGCAAAAGTGCTACCTAAGCATTAACCTTAGGATTATAAGATTAAACTTAAGGAAGGGAAAGAACTACCCTTTAGGCCTATATACTAGCTATCTAAGAAAGAGCTTAAGATATTACACAAGTATATCAAAGAAAACCTTGCCAAAAGATTTATTAGGAAATCTAAATCCCTAGTAGGATTCCCTATTCTATTTATACTAAAGAAGGACAGCAAGCTAAGGCTTTGCGTTAATTACTAGAAGTTAAACAATATTATAATTAAGAATTGTTATCTACTGCCTAACATATTAGAGTTACAAGACCAACTCTTAGGAGCAATGTTCTTTACTGCACTTAACTTACGCAGAGCGTACAACCTTATACGCATAAAGAAGGGCAAAGAATAGAAGACAGTATTTAGAACCTATTATAGTTATTATAAGTATATAGTTATGCCATTCAGGCTAACTAATGCACTAGCTGTTTGTTAGGCGCTTATTAACAACGTACTACAAGAGCACCTAGACATTACTATAGTAGCATACCTTGATAACATCCTAGTATATAGTTAGACGCTAGAAGAACACAAGGTCTATATAAGACAAGTATTAGAATGCTTAGTAAAAGCAGACCTTAGGCTAAAGCCTAAGAAGTGCAAATAGCACAAGGACAAAGTAGAGTTCCTTAGCTATATTATAGGAAGATATAGAGTTAAGATAAGCAACAAGAAGATCCAGGTTATAAAAGATTAGCTAACACCTACCTTAGTTAAGAGAATCTAGGAATTCCTTAGGTTTATTAACTTCAACCAACGCTTTATTAAAGACTAATCTACAAAGGCCTTACTACTTACACAACTTACGCAGAAGGACACACTATTTAAGTAGGAACAAGTACAGGAAGATGCTTTCTAATTGCTTAAGCAAGCATGCGTAGAGCTACCTATATTAATTACATTTAAGAGTAGCAAGCCCGCACGCCTTAAAACTAATACCTTAGATCTAGCATTAGGAGCTTGCATTACACAAGAACAAGATAGACTATAGCACCTAATTGCTTACTACTTAAGGAAGTTCACAGCACCTAAAGAGTACTATAATATACACAACAAGGAACTTATAGCTATTATTAACGTGTTATAACACTAGAGAGTCTACGCAGAAAGCTGCTTAGAACTTACTATCTACACAGATTACAAAAACTTAGTACACTTTACTACTACTAAGGTTCTAAACTAATAACAAGTTCGCTAGTTAAAAATGCTTAGCTAGTATAAGTTTAGGATTCTATACACGCTAGGAAAGGAAAACAGTAGGGCAGACGCTCTTAGCTGCTACTACAACCTTACAGGCAAAAAGACAATTAACAAGTTCGCTATACTTAGAAAGAATTTAGATAGGTTGTTAGGACTGTCTTAGCAGCTCAACCTTATAATAGTAGTTCAGGGTAAACATCACGTACTATTGCAAGTACTAGAAGAATTAGAGGAAGAAGTTATTAGCAGTTATTACAACAACCTACTGCATAGACATCCTAGTATTACAAGAACAATAGAACTTATTAAGAGACATTATAAGTTCTTAAACATACAAGACAAAGTTAGCAAGTTTATTAAGAATTACGCAAGCTGTTAGCAAAACAAACATAGCACGCATACTAAGTACAGGGAAGCACAGGCAATAGAGCCGCTAATAGCACTATAGACAAACATTATAATAGATTTTATCACACAGCTGCCTATCTCTAAGAATCTAGTTACAGGATACAGCTACAACTCAATCTTTGTTATAGTAGACTAATTTACTAAGTACGCTAAGATAATACCCTTTAGACATAGCTACACTGCTAAATAGTTAGCACACATCTTTAAGGACTGCATTATCTGCTACTATAGCATCCTAGAATTAATTATTAGCAATAGAGACAAGCTCTTTACATTAAACTATTAGACTACGCTCCTAGCAGCAATAGGTACTAAAAAGAAGCTTTTAACAGCATATTATCTACAGACAGACAGACAGACAGAACAAGTAAACTAGACAATAGAGACGTACCTCTGCATCTACTACAACTAGCAGCAGGATAATTAGGTTTTACTACTGCCTATAGCACAAATCGCATACAACAACAAGCTTTTAGAAACAACAGGCTATTCACTGTTCTTCGCAAACTATAGCAGACAACCAAATCTCTTTACAAGGTTATTAGACAGCAGCATCTAAACAAAATTAGCAATTACCTTAGTTAAAGCACTAAAGGAAGTACACTAGAAATTACTTAATAACATTACTAAAGCTTAGTTAAGGAGCATTTCTTACGTTAACAAGAAATAAAAAACAGCGCCTCTGCTAAAGGAGAGGGATAAAGTGTATCTCCTTATAAAAAACCTACGCATACAGCAACTAATAAAAAAACTAGATAAGGTTAAGGTTAGACTATTTTTCATTTCTTAACAAATCAGCCTAGTTAACTATTAACTTACGCTGCCCAAGGATGCAAAGATCTATTCTATGTTCTACATCTTGCTATTAGAACCAGCCAACTCTAGAACGCCAATCTAGCAAGACTTTTACTACCAGGCAGACAGCTAGGATAAGTAGGAAGTTAAAAAAATAGTAAAACAACAAAAGAAAGGACAAAGCACCAAATATCTAGTTAAATAGTTAGGATACCCTAATTTAGAAAACATATAGGAACTAGCCACACACCTTACAAACTGCTAGCAGATGTTAAAGGAATTTAAGCAGGCCAATTAGGCACTGCCACATTTAGGTCAAGCTAGTACTCTATCAGCAGGTCCTTGTAAGCACCCTAGGTACTAGGCAACAACATAATCCCCTTAGACAAACTATTAAACATTATAGTCCCCTTATCTAACTCCTATTCTGCAATGCTTCGCTCCTCTACAGATATTACCTCCTCAGCGCAACAGTCTAACAAGTCTATTTGTTAACGCAACCACTCTTCGCGCGCGCGTGCAACCTACAACTCTTCTAATACCTTTTTAGAGGCCTTAAGTGCCTTATTTTGCGCTTCACAACTTTCCTTTATTCGCGCCTGCAACTTCTCTTTCTCTATTACAAGCTATATAAACTCTAACTAAGTTACACGCATATCGCAACGCTAGCCACGCTTTAGGCACTTACTACACTTCCCTAAGTAAACATAGACCTTGCACACGCGCTTATGCTTTTTATAGGTTAAATACTTTTAAACTATAGTTTCTCTAAAAGATTTAACAAATTTGTATAAACAGTAGCAACAGGCTGTACTTAACTCAGATAGTTGTTTAGGCATTATAAACAACTTACTATTAAACAAGGCAGGGCCTGCGTTATATAAATTAGCTTAAAGGACCAAGCTAAGACAGAAGGGGAATAGTATTATAATCTATAGAATACAAAGGGTTGCAACAAGAATTACACCCTAGTACAGCATAGCAAGAATTACTAGCAAGGGTAATTACATATAGAAACAACAGGACAACGCCTCCCTAATAATCAAGGCACGTTACGTAACAACTAATTAAGAGTCTTAGCAATAATTAGTATAATTAGTGCTTAGTATAATTAGTAATTAGTACAATTAGTTAATTAGCTCTACTAAACACCTCGCATATCTCCTTAGTATATAACACCTAGGAACACAACCCTTATAGTTTGTGTTTAACTTTGCTAATTAAGTTACTTCTTAGAATCTTACCTTAACTATAACTAGCTATATTGCGCATTACTTAAACCTTAGTCACCCTAAGTTGTTATATTAGACTTCGTCTAGACGCAACTCACCCTACCATTCTAGAGACCGAGCTCATCCCCAAGACCTAACAGAACTAGTACAATATTAGACTTCGTCTAGGTATAACTTTAACACTAGCTTAGCTTAAACAGGTATTTAATCGCTTTACTAAGGAGAAAGCTTAAAGAAAGTACTGCTTTTTAATCCTTAACAGCTATAGCTCCTATGTAACAATAGACTTTATTAACTACTATAATTAGAACAAGATACTCCTAGCTATCTTTCCTCTATACTTAACCTATACGCTGCAGCTGCTTAATATAGTAATATTTAAGCCTCTCTTAACTGCGTACTTAAAGGAGCTTACAACATACCTTTATAACAGCTAAGGACTATTAGTAATTAAGAAAAGCAACTTCTTCTACCTATTCTAGAAAGCCTAGGTAAGCACGTTTACTTAGAGGCTAATACTTAGGTCCTTTAAGGCAACAGGTATATTACCCCTTTAGCCTAGCATTATCCTCTAACGCTTTGCTAAAGACACCTTGTTAAAGTCGTACTTAGACAAAGTCTAATATTGTACTAGTTCTATTAGGTCTTAAAGATAAGTTTAGTTTCTAGAATAGTAGGGTAAGTTGCGTCTAGACAAAGTCTAATATAATAGCTTAGGTTAACCAAGGTCTAAGCAATATACAATATAGCTAGTTATAGTTAAGGTAAGATTCTAAGAAGTAACTTAATTAATAAAGTTAAACACAAACTATAAGGGTTATGTTCCTATATACTATATACTAATAGTAGGAGAGTGCTTATTAACAAGCAACTAGAGTTAGTCTAATAAGAGATGCCTTAGTATTTATAGACAAGCAAAACTATACTATGCTTGTTAATAAGCTGTTACGTGTGTTATGCTTGTTAATAAGCAGTTATATAATACAACCTAGTAGTTGCTTCTCTACTTGCAGTAGGTAAGTCTAAGGTCTAGTTGGTAGTTACTTATTACTATGCCGTTCCTGTGTATAAGGATTATAACACACCTCTAAGGCCTCTAATAGCAGTATAAGCTCTTCTTTAGTCTACTCTAGCAAGGATTAGCTTAAAATTAAGACTCTGTTGCGAAAAGTAGTTAGGGGTAAGACTAGCAAGGAGCTAAGGAAGATTAGCTGCTTACTCTACTATATTTTAGTCTAGAACTAGCTCCTCTACTATAAGAACTAAGGCCTTAAAGAGGCTCTTAAGACTTAGAAGAAGTATAAGAATAAGAGCAAAGCTCTTTAGTTCTAGCCTTGCAAGGAGTATTATAGTAGAGCTAAGTTCTACTCTCCTAGCAGAGTTAAGAAAGCACGCTTAGATAAGAAGACTAAATAAGAGAACTAGAAGGTAGAAGAACTTTAAAAAGCAGAGATAGCAAAGCTTAGACACACTAATAAGCTATATAATAAAAAGATTGCATAGGAGAAGCGTGAGTAGTAGGTAATAGAGAAGGAAGAGCGTAAGCGTGTTAGAGCTAAGAAGGCTAAGGAAGCAGCTAAACGCAAGGCTTAAAGAGAGCATAATAAGCAAGCTTGCAACGCTAAAAAAGCTATATAATTGCCTTAAAAAGGCAAGCGTAAAGCTTTAACAGCTCCTACAGCAAAAATATTAAAAAAGCGTCGCGTTAGGGCAGCTTAAAGTCATGCTGTTGCTGCAAGTCCGCCTCTGCCTCTACGCACTTACACCACCCGCAGCGGCTGCACTGCTACTTTGTATAAATAGTGCTTTACAGGATACTTTCACATATAATAACACATCACTCCACCAAAAAATCTCACGATTATAGCTATTGTACGTGGCTCTACAGCCTCATTTTTGCAGGTGCTTGTTAGGGTGGTTCGGCGCATTGCGCGAATCCGCGCATTGCGCGCACGGACACGGTACGGCTTGCATCCGGCATTTCCTGCAACATGACAGGGAGACGCATCCACGGGTTCTGGAATACTCTCATCATCTGCCTCCCAACTACCTCTTCACTGGGTCCTCTGTGCCTCCGTTGAACAGCCGTGAATGAACGGACCTCGAGAATATCAGCTTTCGCAAGATATGAAACCTAAATATACCGGAGGCCTTCGGCAACAAACAGTGCAACCTTGGCGGCCGTTAGGGATCTTAGAAGCCTACATCTTACTATCTAGTCCTTCCTGGATCTCTGCGACCAGATGCGATCACGTTGGACAGCGAGGAGCTGATTCCGCTTCGTAGCTTACAGGAACACCATTCTAATATCACTGCGCCCAGACAATACGCTCAGAGCGTCGAGAACCTCCTTGCTTCACCAAATCAAGCACCCAACTGCCGAAGAAAGACTCGTGGCTTGGGCGCACTACTATGTGGCAGATCCTTGTGAACAGCTCTCTAACACTTAGATGGCTCACGTCGTTCCAATTGATCCCACGACCGAAGTGCTGCAGTCTGCTGGCATCCCTCACCATCCGCCCCAAGGTCTTCGCGCTCAACTTGACTGGCGATGTGCGCCCGTAAGCGTATCTACCTACACATTTCCTGATATGCCTCCCACCCTTCCTCGTTTGTTTCGAGACTTCTGTTGTGGGATGCATCTTCATCACTCTGATTGGTACTGTCATCATGATTTCAACGTTGGCGCTCGATGCTTCTGTCGGATCTTGCTCTGCTCTGGCCCCTTAGTGGTTCTCAACATCCAGCTCTCGTGGGAGACTACAGTTGTGCCGCGCCCTCGCACCAAGCGCGCTGCACTCATCGCCATCGCCAGCAGTATCTCCAGTATCTCGCACTGGTTCAGTCCTTACGTCTTCCTACGCTCTCAGAGGCCTCGTTACCAGATGTGTGGAGGGATCATTACCGCCGGCTGTGGACTCACCGTCTTTTCATGTGTCCTGGCCTGATACTGGTCGATTCTTGTGAGCAAAGCAATGGACCGGGAAGAAGAGCGAACCGGCGTTACTACTTGGTGATTTGCCACCTAGACGTTTCGAAGGTGCGAATAAGACGGCAGAATCACGCAGCTCACGTTTCCTGATCTTCGTTTCTTGCACGCCTGAAGTTGCGATTGAAATTGCGTTTTAGCCAATGATTGTATTGCGTAAGAGGATCGCAACCAATAAGGTTTGGGAAACTACGTTCCGATTTTGCACGCTTGACAACGACCATAACTTCATTGCTTAGCCGAAAACCGAACCTATGAGACGATGCGGGTACTGATGTTGGAAACAAGCAACCGGGTCCTGCCGTGGAGCGGACTGTGTTTTCCAGATCTAGGATATCAGCACTACCCATGGTTGGGAGCTAAAACGCTACACAGCCACCATCGCCTGTTTAGGAACGTAAGCACACGTGAAGAACGCCCCGGACTCAAACGCGCGACCCGGTTCAGCTCTGAACCACCGCTCGGAATGTCTTCCTCTGGGTCGAACGCAGTAGTCAAATCGCGCAAACCGCCTTGCGCTAAGAGCATACCCGCATCTTTCGGCCTGCCTGCCTTATGGGCAGACACTGTTTGTGGTACCACCAATGCGACATCGCGCTTGATGCGTTTTAGTTTCAGCCAAAGGTATCCATGTGATGAAGATCACTATCAGCAATTAGCAAAGAACACTCGGGGCTTGCGCATGAAGTGTGAAGTCGAAAGATGGGCTTGATCAATGCAGCAGCGTCAGTGCATGCAGAGTGTGTCTACACAAACAAAGCAATTTCACGGCATTATCGACCAGCAATCGTAACTCAGCTCTTGTTGTGTCTTCACTCCGTGTGCAGGCGTGCAGTCAATATGCGCCTTCGACCTCTCTTCGCTAAGACGGCAGTCTTTGTCTCATTGCTCGTTACATTGTATCTCTTTCGATCCCAACACGCCTTCCAGAGGGCCTTGAAGGGTTCTTACATCTCTTTTGACGACTTCCCTATCTCTTACAATTCCGCGCTGAACGCATCTCGAACAGACGGCGAGCCACTGCTCGATTTTGACTACAACTCTTCGTTTCCTTCGCTCCTGATACCGCGCACTATACACTTCATCCACTTTGTAGATCTGTATCGGCGTAACGATGGCACACCATCACTGCCCACCACAGCGCGCTCTCACGCCCCTGACCTCTGTCGAAAGTTCAATCCATTCTTTGAGATCCGCATCTGGAACGAAACCGAAGCGCATACCTTCATCGAGACCGAATATCCTTGGTTCATCCCAACATACGATACATACAAACAACCCATCCAGCGTGTTGACGCACTGAAGTACTTCGTGCTGTATCACTTCGGTGGTGTGTACATGGACCTCGACATTGCATGCCGCCGGCCACTCGAGCCACTGCTGCAATTTCCTGCGTGGTTTCCTGAGGCAAGTCCGCTCGGAGTCAACAACGATCTGATGGCGAGTATGCCACGTCACCCAATATTATTAGAGATGACAAGTGCCTTGCCTCGGAGAAATCGAAATTTACTATTCCCTTACCTAACGATCTTCTGGAGCACTGGTCCCCAGTTCACCAGCGACGTTCTTCGAGATTGGTGGGGAAGGAATTCAGCCAGACTGAATCCTCACGGTGAGTCTTGCCACAGGGCTACAGAGGAGTAAGAACTGATTAACCGCCTCAGAGACAGCGAGCTTCCGCATACTGCCCCAAGTCTTCTACTCGGAGGAGTACACGTTCTTCGGCCACAGTCCGGGTGGTACATGGCACGGTGGAGACGTTGCTGTTGTGTTATGGCTGGTCGAGCGGCCATTGGCGCTAGCCTTCATACTCAGTGCCTGCGTGATCCTCGCGTTGGGCGTTGTGAAGGGTATACGGCGAAGAAAGATAAAGACCGGACACGTTGAGGAAGGAATCCTCCGCGAAGGATAAGAGTTCTTCACAATTTCTTGGGATGCAATGGAGCAGGTCTCAAGACTTCGGGGTGTGTGTTTGGTACAGGCAATTGTTCGAGGAGATGCTGTAGTGCAGAAAGTAAGGTGAAGGTGAAATCGAGCCGCCGGCGTCGGTGACTCCCCCATCTCGCGTCAGCGCCTTCCGTTCTACACCTCAGCTTCGCCACCAACCTGAGAATTCACTGTCCTGCCCAAAATGGCCATGAATCTAGAGCCAAACAGCTGTGTTGCCATGTGAGTAAAGCTTCCAAACTTCTCCTGGTTCTACTAACAGTCCTCAGTACTCCAGCAAACGGCTCAAACTCACCTCTGTTGCGCTTTTCAGCTGAGCTCCGCAACGAGATTTACGCATACGCCTTCGACTCCGCAACGGCGCGACCTGATGTCACTACCAACTTTCATGACGTGCAACTTGTGCGCGATGGCGCCGGTCTCCTTCTCGCCTGCCGCCAGCTCCTCCACGAGGCCCTTGTATACGTCGATACCTTCGTTCATGTAACCTTCGAGGTATGTCTGAACACGAAGAGTATCTACCAGGCAATAGGACCCAAGATTCGAAGTATTGAGACGATATAGCCACGGGTGACAATCGGGCTTTGAATGAGCGTACCTAGGAGAACCCATTCTTGATACACCCGTATTTCGATTTCCCTACATTACGCTACGTTGAGGTACACGTGGGTGGGTGGACGTCAAGGGGAAGCAATTGACGGGAGATTTCTGTAATGAGCTTCGACATCTGCACTTCGCCACCACAGCATATCTTCAGCAATGACAGCATCTGAATCTGTCACTGTGCACACCACTGTGATTGGAGCGAAGCTCAGTTACATTTTGGCTGATCGCCCGGTCTACGGCTTATGGGGGCTTGAGAACATGGATATGTCTCCTGGGCTGCCGCGAGTCACATGTGTAGGACATTTCAGGTGTCTCCTTCGACACAGCTTCGGGAGCTGCAGTGCAGTGGTTTCGAAATCGTCTTTGAAAAGACAAAGGTCACTGCCGGTCGATGACCGGAGGCAAGAGTCGGTACAGGCTTGATGTCTACGTGTTTCTTGGTCACTGATCGTATTGAGGCAAGGTAAGCAGCGGACGGCCAAGATGGCAAATTGCAAAAGTTGTAAAGCCTTATGCCAAAAAGCGAGTTCACAATTCGGCGATAGGAAGCGCTCAGCCCTTGAGCCCAAGACATGAGGTGACCTTCAGCAGTTTTTTGATCTGCACGGAAGTGAAAGTGCGAAGGAAATCCGGCTCAAAGGGCGCGCGCCGCACTTCCTAAAGTACTGGACAAGTCCGCAGACTCTCACTTCTTCCACATCGTACTCAATTCACATCCATTAACAAACGATGGCGTATGAACATTTCAGCACCTCACTTCCGCTATCTTCGGAAGAAAGAGAATGGTTGGAGTGGCTGTAGGCACCACAGCATACCATGGACGAGCAATCTGCTGACGTTGACACAGCACCCACATCAACGCCATCAAGTCGCGGCTCCTTCGACTACCTCCAGAGCTACGCAACCGCATCTATAATTTCACCGCAGGAACAATGAGAGTTGGTATCATCACGCATAAACATCACCCGTTCCGTAAAGTCGTTTTCCACCCCAGCAACGCCGGTCTTCTTCGCACGTGTCGCCAAACCCGCCATGAAGCTGTATATATCTTGCCCAGCATCGACATTGAAAGTGCTTGATAACTTTTTCATACTTGATACTGTGTTTGATATGCTTACTACTTTACAAGCCGAGGCTTTGAGCACCGTGGTACTGGGCGAGGAAGTGGTCCACTGTTTGGTGAATTACTGGGGCAGGCTGGCGAATGCAACCATGCCCCTCACTCGATTACGGAGGGTCGTATGCTTGCTGTCGGTCATGCCGAGTGAGAAAGAGATGGCAAGGGAACGCTCTAGACCGCGAATGGCATTCCGCAAGGGTATTCTCAGTATCGAATTTGCGGTACATAGCAAGACTGCGAAGCAAGGAGTGCAAAGAGTAAGTGATGGAGATTGAGCGCCGGGAGATCTGGTAGAGTCCAGGAGCACATGGTCAGCTCATATTTGGAGACTCAGCATCTCGAGCCGCCCTGTTTTCTTTTGTAATGATCCGATCTCCGACACAACTGTATCCAAAAACCACGTGCAAGTCCTCCTCGCCAAAAAAATGCTCTAAGCAGCTGGTCGTAATGTCATCTTTCAGTGTCACAAGTGGTGGGTCACCGAATAGTGCTACACGCCGAAACCCAGAAAACGTGCATGGCACCGGGACCATGCATCGTGACTAGGCAGCGTTCTGATACACGCAGCGCGTATTGCGGTGGTAAAATGCGGTAGCTACCCTCATGAAGTTTTCGGGCTGATTGATATCTCAATGGAAGGCGATCGAAGCGTTGATTTGAAGGCAGAAGGGGTTGTGCACGTGGGAGCGCGCGAGCTCGTCGACTTCCAATCTTCAGATCTGATCTTCCACAGCCTTACCATCACAGCTCACTTTGAGTAAGCTATGAGTCAACACCACTCTGCAGTCGGTGAATGTTCTCGTTCCCATGTCTGTTCAAATCCTTTCTCGTCTCCTGGTGACTACCGACGGTCACAGTGCGCAACGCAACCACAACAAGTCGCTCCTTTGCCTTCCTGCCGAGCGACGGAACAATATCTATGCTCAAGCTAACTCCATATCAGCGCCCCGTAGTGCTGAGCTGTACGTATTACAGTAGAGATAGGATGCTGATGGTGATACCTTTGGAGGCCTCCAGGGTAGCGGTACACACTTTGCAAGGCAGACATTTTGCTCGGACGCAACATCGAAAGTGCCTCCGAAATAAGCTCCGGGGAGTTTTATGCTTATTTAGAGGCTGGATCACAGCGCTAGGTGCCCTGAGCGATACTGGGACGCGCGGCGTAACTCACTCCGGGGATACTTAACCTGAAACAGCGGACAACGGGACCACTTTCGTAGGTCTATTGCAACAGTCCAGAGCACCAATGTGGAAATGATCATGAAATACGTTTAAAAAGAGACTCCCACTGCAGGCGTGCTCTTCTTTTCTGACCAAGGCTTGCTGACTCTTTCCTAACTTGTCCCTACTCACTGCTTGTGTGTACACGATACTCTGCGTTTCCCCCCACCTTCGCTACTATATCGCCATGAGACTGATTACCACCGCCTTTCTTGCGCTCGGCGCATCAGCGTTGCCGGGAGCCTTGCACACGCGCGCAGTCCCAACGATATACACCGCCGGAGATAGCACCATGGCGGCAAAGGGGGCAAATAACGGACTCACCGATGGTCAGAACTCCGATAGTGGTTTGTACCAGCGAGACTAACGCAAGTGTCATAGGTTGGGGGCAGTATCTCTCCAAATATGTAACGGCGCCCGTAGTCAACAAAGCAATGGCAGGGCGCTCGGCGCGCAGCTATACCGCTGAAGGCCGATTCACTGAGATCGCCAATCTCGTCAAAGCCGGGGACATTGTTATTATTGAGTTCGGCCACAACGACGGCGGCACACCGACTTCAGCGTCGGACAACAAGCGCAGTGACTGCCCTGGGTCAGGAGCGGAGACTTGCAAGTCCGGCTTGGATGGCTCCACAGTCTACACTTACAACCACTACATTGAAGCCGCCGCAAAGTCGCTGATTGCGAAGGGCGCGAAGGTTGTCATTTCCAGCCAGACACCAAACAATCTCTGGGAAGGCGGGAAGTACTCTGCGGCTGCTCCACGATTCGTGTCAAATGCTGCGCAGGCCGCGAAGAACGTGGGTACCGGTGCGAGCTTTGTCGACCATTTCCAGGCCGTCGCCAACATGTACAAGAAGCTGGGCCTGGAAGCTACGAATGCCTTGTACCCTAAGGACCACACACATACGAGTCCCGAGGGAGCTGACCTCTCCGCGCAAGCTTTTGCGGAGGCTGTCAAGGTGGCTCTGAACGGTACTACTCCTCTGTCTTCGTACTTGAAGGCCGGTAATCCGACCGTATGGTAGAAGATCTTCGGGTCCAAAATGTCTTTTCGTTGTACATATCTTTTTGATTGTCTTCACTTTGATGATGTAGTATGTGTCTCTTGATCTTCCAAATCTGTGGTTTACTGTTCTTTCTATCAACTTGCTGCAATGACTATCAACCTTGGAAGCGAGGACGCACCCCGGACAACTGGACTAGATCATGAGCTCCTGCCATGACAACTGCGGTGTAGACTCCAAGGGTGACTGCCCGTATCGAACGCTGGTCCAATGGATTCGATGACGAGATCAGGCATGCCGAGTTTCTCACGGATATATCTGGGATCCGAGTAGCAATTGTAGGCTTGAAGAAAGACCATGCGCTCCAATCCCCAGAAAGTGTCAGAGGCACGCCACCAGTGACGCCCGAACCGGGACTCAGGCGCCAGATCTGTGCGATCGATGAACTTTCGGAAAGTTGATTCGCTCATGGAAAGATGCAGCGTTTCAATCTGCGTGCATTGAGTGAAGCCGGTCATTTCGAAGATCTTGAGCAACGGAAGAGGAAGGTCTGGGAGGATGAGCACACTGGGCAGCTCCAACGCACAGACTTTCCACATATCGTGTCTGATCTGGCGGCAAGTCACGGCGAGACCAGCGTTGCTCTTGATCAGCCGATAGTGCTCTTGCGGGCACAGATTCGGTTCTGCGCAGTGGTGGGGGTTGACCTTCTTTGTGCGCACGATCTCCAACGGACCTGACGCAACGAAGAAATAGATTTTGTTGCGTATCTCAGAAGGTAGACGCAGAAACGGAGAGTTGCGCTGGTTTTGTTGGAAGCTGCGGCTATGAGTATAGTGGACCTGAGTAAACCGGTGCAACTTACTTGAGTTCCTGATCATTGCCAGCGGATGTGGTTGAGTGCCACGCCGAACCGCCAGCTGCTACCATATCGACAAGACTGGAATTATTATGTGATTTGAGTGATCGTAGCGTTCGCGAAGGTGAGAGACGAAGGCAATGTATTGCAGCTTGGTCGTGACTTCCTCAGGCAATCAGCGCTAAGGCCCGATTAGGTATGGTACCGCGTAGATGCCTACAGAGGGTCCTTGATGTGCGGGCGCGACTTCACCATCTGGCTACATTCACTTTTAGTCGTCGCGAAGATCAATGGAGAGTTGCACCTCAGATTGTTGAGTTTTTTTACACAGTGCCTTGCAGGCTTTCACAACCTTCCTCGGCTGGAAAGCGGACGACAAACAAGTACACAGATCACCACGACAACAAGTCCCCTCTCCCGCGAGGATCGCGCTCGATGCTTGCCCATGATTAGCAGGCGTTCAACCTAGAGTTGGTTGTTCTTGAGGCATGGCAAGTTGGAAGATGTCGGCAGAGAGTCCGCTCCCATCGACCGCGACGCAATCGGATGAGGTGAGCTGAGACATGTGTCCACTCAAGCATCGGACTATCGTGCCAATACATCGAGGAGTCCTATCAGTGAATCACATGCAACCGAAGCGACCAGACAATCGGGCCAGAAATAACCGTATACCACCTACCTACCTGAGTGAAGTGAAAGCAATGACGTAAGTGCTGCTCGAGCCACTGCATTCTGCTGTAGTGATTGCTCGCACTGGCCTGAACCTCAACACCACCACCTTGGGTTTTCGCGTCTGTCCCAGGAATCATGACGCCGCCAACGTTGGTGCAGAAAGACCGTGAGAGAATGTAAGCGCAAAGACCTCCTCCACAGCTGTTTCCAAACGGCGGTCTTTCTGAAAATCTGACTTGTGCAGCAACGCACAGCAATCTCCCTTCCTGCGTCTACTAGGCGAGCTACGGAACGGGATATACGCCTACATTTTCGACATATGTCCTATCCGCGTCTACTGGAGACCGAGACCCTTCGGCGGCGAAACACTTTCAGCGAAAAATACTACCCTCTCGCTCACGCTGTCTTGTCGCCAGATCTATCACGAAACCCTCGACCATCCCCAAGCCCTGGAAAATCCATACATGCGGTCTCCAGACGCCCTCGTTGCGTTGTTTGATCAAAATACGCGCACGAAAGTGGTCACTCTTTCCATCTCATCCGTGCTTTGCCACTCATGGAGAGACACCTATGGTAGAAGAGCTTGGCTACCTTTGTATGGTGCCTTTCCTACAGTGAAGCACGTGGTCATCAAGGACAACAAATCGTGGTATAAGATCCGTGACCGTCCCAAATGGGAGGTAAAATGGTCTCGAATCGTTAAGCGAATCTTCGACAAGCGTAATCTGGTGGTTGACTCGGAGTTCTTGTAACCGGGAGCATGGCGGCAGCCTACCCGGCTGGGGTGCCCAACAGACGCTACACTCTGGCAGGCTGGGGCGACGCACCGCTTTGTATCCACTCACGCACACCCGAGAGGCTCTCATACGTCTACAAAATGAGTTGCTGGCATTGACGAGCGATTCTGCGATTCTGTCCGGAACGC
Source organism: Didymella glomerata (assembly GCA_030271015.1). Taxonomy (NCBI): domain Eukaryota; kingdom Fungi; phylum Ascomycota; class Dothideomycetes; order Pleosporales; family Didymellaceae; genus Didymella; species Didymella glomerata. The sequence goes on from JAJOHN010000009.1 coordinate 1,289,356, forward strand.
AAGTTCTCTCTCCTCATGATCTCTGAAGAAAGGCAGTAGCGAGCTTAAGGTGAGCTGGAACCTGGGGCACGCCTCGAGCTTTCCCTCGGTAATCCGTTTCTCCAACAAAAAAGTAATCACGATTTCTCGGAGATCAAGTGAGGCCAGTGAAGCCTTTTGATGATAGGAGAAGCAAAGCATCTCGATGGATATGGAGGATGGGTGAAGCAATGCGTTCGACTCGGGAGGAGAACACGAACGCACTTGTGATGAAAAAGCTGCTGGTACTCGGTCATCTCAATCTTTACAACTGGTACGTAGCCAAGCATGAGCGATTTGACTTGACTTGCCGCAATAGATCAAAAGCTATTGCTCGATATGTGTACATGAAAAAGCTGATGCTGTTGGCAATCAGATGGATTCCCCTTCCGAGAAGCTAGCATGCAGGGGTATAGGCACAGCAGTACCCGGAAGACTGATTCGGGTGGGTGCAAGAAGAGAGGGTGAAGTAAGCCGAGTAAGCGAGTACCTAACCCAGCAGCGAAGGGTAAGCAATATGAGAACACTAGGGTGACTAAAAAATATTTTTGGAAGCTCTCTCCAGATCGGCCGCTGACGATGCGTCTGGCATGGTCTGGCAATGAACATGTCGGCTGTTTATATTTGAGGTATAATGCTGTTGATGCCATACATACTAATCTCTTCAGCACCAAGCGCAACGCCGCAGACTCGCCACTCCTGCGCCTCCCCGTCGAGCTGCGCGCCAGAATCTTCTCCATGGTGCCGGTCTACTTCTTGGACGGCGAAGACGACGCTGAGGACCCGCAACGGCCTAGCGCCGGACTGCTCCAGACCTGCCGCCAGACCTACCAGGAGGCTAGCATCTATTGCGAGCAAGAGTGCGTACTTCCGAACCTTGGGTTCACGTTGGTGGCGCTCTTGGGATGAGGGGGTAATGCGGGCTGGTTTGAGGAAGAGGGTGGTAGATCACGTTTATCGTGGAGTGTTCGGGGGTAGGATGCAAACTGATACCATTTGAGGAGCCTGGACGCCATGCGAGAACGCTGCACGAGTAGATATGCTACGCTAAAGGGACTCCATATACACATTTCCTTGCTCGTTCTTCCTCTATACTGTTCCGCCTGTTGCTCTCCTATCTCATGCTGTTCGTCTGCGTCAATGCGGGTTCGCGATGTTTTTCACCGTCCAAGCAGACCGGAGAACCAATTCGCAAGCTGCTGTCCTCTCATGCTCGGTGTGAAGCTGAGCACACTGTCTGCCCTGTCTCTCTTGCGCTCTGGTGTGTATGGCGCCGCAGGCACCGTGTTACCCCTCGGCCTCCTCGTTGGCGTCGACTTGCGACTCGACTCGTCCCTGAAATTGGGCCTTGAACTCAGGGATGCTGACTGATGCGTGCGGTGTCTCAGGCTCGAGTGGCCCGGCGTAGAGGAATCAATGCTGAGTGGCGTTGCCGTACCCGAATCCCGTCGACCGATCTCTGACGCACTGGTGTTCTCGCTCGATCCAACGACTCTGATCGTCGGTGACGAGGGGTTGTGTGAGAGCTGATTGGCGAGACCGGGCGAGTGCGCGAGCATCTGCATCGGCAGCGGAACTCCAGACTTGACCCACGGTCTGACAGTGTAGTTTAGTCGCGGTGTACCTGGTCATTCTGCATCAGCACACAAGTTGACATGGCTGGAGGTATTCAGGCAGTCTCAGGAAGGATTTGCACCTTCAGGCGACGGGGCCCGTTCCTCCTTTGCCTCTTCTGGTGCTTCTGATGCTGGTGCAGCATCGGCCGCTGCAGCGGGCGCTGCCTCCTCGGCCTTCTCTTCAGTGCCGTTCTCTTGTGCTGCCTCGGCTGCTGCGGCCTGCATCCTCTCCTGTCGTTGTCTCTCCATCTTCTCACTCTTCTTCCTGATGCGTTCGGCCTCACGCTCGTTGTGCTCTTTGCGAGCGCGTTCTTCGCGCATGAGGCGGACGCGCTCGACTTCCTCCACTCCGCCACTCTTCTTGAGCTTGCCTTCTGCGACAAAATCGCCGAGCTCGCGTTTGAACTCATCGTCGCGGCGGGTCTCGAGATCGCGTAGGCGAGCCTTCTCTGCGCGCTCGATGGCTTCGAGTCTGCTTTCGTGGTTTGGTTGCAGCGCTTTGACCTCACCCAGCACTCCATCGCGGGCCTGACGGGGGTCGACAGCCTTGTCCATGGCGACTGCATTAAGGGCCTTCTGTCCGCTGGCGGTGCGGACGCCCTTGCCTTGCTCCTTCTCATTTTGCAGGTTCTGCTGCTTGGTCGCCTGTTCGACGAGCTCGAATGTCTGCGTTGCCTTCTCGAGATCGTCCTGCAGATCTGCGGCGAGCTCTTCCTGCATGGTCAGAAGGTCCCTCTCTTCGCAGACAGTTTGCAGCTCCTGCTCCCAGATCTTGGTCCACAGCGGCTTCTCCTTGGCCAGGAAGTCCTGCAACTTCTTGAGCTCGGCGGTCGCCTTCGACAAATCCTTGGCAGTGACCTCGAGCTGACGGGGGAGAGGTCGTACACCGCGCAGGACGACGTCTTTGCGGAGATCCTCCACAAGATCTTGGAGGTCATCGACGCGATTGACGATCTTCTCAGACTCATCCTGCAGGTTCTTCTTGCCCGTGTTGATGTATGCGCGGCCGGTGTCTCCATCAAGCGTAGGCAGGGCTGCCTTGACGGCGGTCGACTTGACAGCAGTCGCCTTTGTGCGCACAGCAGACATGCTAGCCTGGATATCTTGTACAAACGAAGAGTAGGTTTGTCTGACGACAGCAAGATCACGGCGCAGTGACTGCACTTCGCTCAACTGGGCGGCTGATGCAAGTGTGCCCTCTGGCGGAGCGCCACCCTGCAGTGGTCTCGAAGGCAGGAGCACCGAGTTCCGTGCTGATGAAGGTGGCGCTGCTGCAATGCCTGCGAGCTCGCGCGCCGTCTGCTGCTGTCTCTCGGCCACGCGGTCGATGGCCGATTGCTGATCAGTCACGACTGTCTTAATGCTCTCCACCAGCTCTCTCAGCCCGCCGAACTTGTCATCGATGTGATTCTTCACTTCATCGAGCTGTTCAACATTGAGGACAAGCACCGAGCGCTCTTTGATGTCGTTCAAGTCTTCCAGCTCGTAACGCACGCCAGAGACTGGGTCCTGGATGTGAATCTCCGGCAGCTCTCCATGTCGGTGTGTGTCCCAGGCGAACTTCTCGATGAAGGCGAGCTGCAGACGTCCGGCCGACAGTTCGCTGCCATCGGAGAAGACGTACTTCTTGATCTTGCTCTTGTACTGCAGGAACAAGGTGAGCTCCCTGCCGGCCTGTGGTGACTGCTCCGGCACGAACTGCTGCGGCTGTGGTGAGGGTGACTTTGCTGCTCTGCGCGATCCGTTCCGCACGGGTGTATCGTTGGATTGAGCGGGCTGCTTCTCGGGAGAATCGCCGGCCATGTCAATTGGGTCACCCAGAGGCCCACTTGTAGCACCAAGAGATGGCTTGTCCGGCTCTGGGAACTCGGGCTGGCCTAACATCTCCTCGGGCGTCTGCTGCATGGGGCTGAGCTGGGGCTCGGCCTCTTGCGGCGGCGGCAGAACGGGTGCTGCACTCTGAGAGCTCTCTTCCGAGATGCGCCTCGACACATCGTTCGTCTTGTCCACGGCGGTGTCGACAGTCGGCCGCTGCTGATTCGAGCGCTGCCTGCTGTGCATGGACCCCCTCGTCCTGACGGCGTTCATCGACTCCCTCACATCGCGGCCCCTGTTAGGTATCGGCGAGCTCTGCACGGGTGGCAGGGGGATGCCGTTTGTGCCCAGGTGCTTCTGGATCTGGTAGGCGGAGAAACGGCGCGAGGCCCTCCTCTCCAGCTCTCCGCCCCTCTGCAGCGCCGCGAGGGCGTCTTCGTGCTTTGGCGGTGGCGGAGGCGGGGGGAAGTCAGCGGGATAGCTTCGCGAGGGCTGCGGCGGCTCGGCGGGCATGGCGTCGTCGGCGGGGTAGGGCGCAATGACGGGCATCTGCTGGGCCGCGTTGCTCGACATGGACGAGTCGGTCGAGTGCTGACTGTTCGCCGTGTTGCGGTTCGCGCGCGGGTTCGAGGGCAGCGACTCGTACTTGGTGGGCGAGACGCGGCCGGCGACCGACGACGAGCGCGGGGGCAGGTCCGGGTTGGCGCCGTTCTCGTCGTTGCGCGACGGCAGGCGCTGGCTCGACGCGCGGGTCTGCTGCTGCGGCTCCTCGGGCTCGCCGGTGCTGCCTGTGCTGCCCTGCCTGGGACTCCCGCCGTTCAGCGAGCCCTCGCGGCCCGTCCGCTGGCGCAGGCGCTGCTGCTTCTTCTTCAGGCCGTGCAGCAGGTTGATGATGATGTCGCGGATGCGCGGCAGGAAGTTGTCGAGGCTCGTCTGCGACGCTTCCTGGCTGAGCGTCTCCTCGAGGATGCCGCGCAGCAGCTCGGGCACGTTGCCCAGGTCGTTCGTGTCGACGCCGATGGCATTGAAGGCGCGCGAGGCGATGTTGAACTCGTAGCCGAGGCGCACATAGACGTCCGAGACCTCGCTCTCGGTGGCGGTCCCGCGCGACCACAGTGTCAGTGTCTCTGCGCGCAGTCACGGTTAGCGGGCGGCGGTGAGGTGGTTGGGCACACAGGCGACGAACCGAGGAGCTGCTTCGTCGCGACGAGCAGGTGCGTGACCGACTTCTCGATCTGCGAGAGCTGCTGCTGGGGCTTCATGTCGTCAGCTGTCGGATGCACAGTATAGAGGGCCCCGCGGCGCAGAGAGCTGTGTCGGCGAATGCGGGAGAGATGTGGGAGAGGCTCACGTTCTTGGGCGCGCGGCGGGAGGAGCCCTGCGAGGAGCGCACCGAAGACGCCTCGTCTGTCATGGTAGTCGTCCCTCCTGCACAGAGTGTTGTTTTGGTGACGTGTCGGGCCGAGCGCGTTGCTCGTCTGCTCCGGTGGTGGTGGTGATGTTGGTTCAACGCTCCGTCCGTGGTGGATGACTAAGGCGGGTGTTACAGGTGTCGAAACAAGAAACAAATCCGCGACGTTGCCCTGCCGTTACATTGTCGGCCTGAAGCCAAAAGCTGAAGGCTGAGAGGATACCGCCTCAACCCAAGAACCCAAGAGTACCAGTATAGAGTTCATCAGCGTTCAGGAGTAAACACACAAACACCGTCATGGCTCGGCTCAAGCCGCCGTTGTGCCATTCGTCGGGAATAGCACGCTACTACGAAGTACTACCGTAGGTACTAGAGGTAAGGAGGCCTTGCTATGCAACACTACAAAGTTAGCTGCACCCTTGAGTCTTGCTCTGGGGTTTTAAGGCTGGCTGTCTAAGCTGCGTCACAACCGAAATCTCGTCTAATCCATGTCAATATTGGGAGCTTGAAGGTGCATTTTTTCTTTCTCGTTTGACGCTGTGGCGTTTCATTGCATGGACTCTGTTATCTCGAGCACTTGTGTACGACCTAGGAACCCTCAGCATACCGTGCTTGTCTACCAACACCAGCATGCGCGTCCTGGAACCCCTCACGCCTTCTAGTACCACTCAAAAACCTTGGCTGGAACAATCTGCTGCCTCCGGTGCCCTCCTCCATGTCGACGGTCGGGGTAGTCGCAGGACGATCCCAGAACGTCAGCTGGGTCTCGGACTGACAGCTGTTCCAGATCTTGCTGACTAGAAATCGATAACGAGCCTGAACAACAAGATCCCTTCTGGCAATCTCTCCATCAGGCTGGGCTTGAGCAGCAAGTTCTCATTCCCGCACTGCATACGGCTCCTGCGCCGCTCAAGGCTTCTATACTGCCATCAGCTCCTGGATTGAAGTCATCCTCCCAGAATGCACCGCTCGCTCCAAGCACACACACCATCCACACCCAGCCAACGTTCAACGAGCAAATCATGGATAGATTAGACGCTGCACACGAGGACAACGTCAAGACAGAATAAATGTGTGAAAACTCCCTGGAGCATTCTGACGAGCAGCTCGCGCAGCTGAGAAACTCTTGAAGTCGCTCTGGTACAGACCGCGGGAGGGAATCCGATGAGGAGGCTGGGCCGTTCAGGAAGATCATGAGGAGACGTAGGCAGCACCCGGGAAGCACGGAGAGATCTGTACCGCATTGAAAGTCCTGCAGCTGTCAGGAGAATCGACAGGTTACATGACACGTTGAAACGACCATCGATGCATCTCCTGGAAAATATCTGCAGCTGGCATTACTACGTCTCAAGCAGAACGGGGCTCTCAGATTGATTCGTAGCGCTTTCGCCGATCTGTGAACTCCTTCGAGAATGAGGTATAGAGGACTATAGAGATCGACTGGTGCATCACGTGACACGATGTATCGATGGGCACTTCATACGAAGAGGCTGGTTTTCAGGATGGAACAGCACCGGCCACCAAAACCGTTCCGCCTTCTGAAACCAGCTAGATTGTGTTGCTCAAGTTGCCGGAAAGGCGTAGGAATGGAGATGGGCCTGGCTTCCAGGAGTAAAACCAAACACCGTCATGGCTCGGCTTGAGCCGCCGTTGTACCATTCGTCGGGAATAGCACGCTACTGCTGCTGAGGAGTTCACGCTATACAATAGTACAGAGCTAGCTGCATACTTTCCATGTGGGTATGATGGCTCGCAGTACTGGCGAGGAACTGCTGTTGAGTGGATGCATGATGTTGCTGCAGACCTGGAAAGTCGCAAACACAGTTCGAGTTTGAAGTCTGAAGGCGCAAGTTTGTAGAGTCGCAGTTTCACGAGGCTTGCTGCTCTGCATGCTCCACCGCCTGCTGCCCTCTTCGGCGGCCACGGTGTCACAGCATGATCAGCGAGACACAAGCTGCTCATCGTCTTGACTCCGCTCGTCCCAGTGTATGTGCTGCATTCGCTGCAAGCCTGCTGAGCCCCCTCTCATCCTCTCAAACTTGTCGCTGTAACTTGCGCCTCTGCGTGCCTCAGGCTACTTCAGAAGTAGCTCCCGCCCGCTCCGTTGTTTCAAACGGGCGATCCAGCTTGGCGTGCCGCAGCACCACGACAGCATCTGGCATCTTGCCCACAGCCTCAAGCCTCTCACACACGAGCCCGCCGCCGTCCGATTCCCGTGGGCGTCTCTCTGCCGTCGTCTCCTGAGCGTGCTGTCGAGCGTCCCGCGCCGCTGCACCCACCAAACGGCGCCTTCCCCGCTCTGCCAGCCAGGGATCCTTAGCATCTCAGCCAACGGAGCGCTCTCCCGCAACTCGCAGCCCGCGTTATTATTCTGTCCCTCCATGTCCACCACCGCCGCGACGCCCACCAGCGCTTCCAATGCTCTGAACCCGCCCGCCGCGACCCCCGGCCCGAAACTGAAGATGACCTCGTCGGCGAAAGGCATTGACGCACAGCGCAAGCCCGGAAGCCCCGTCGACGCCGCCCAGAGGTGAGGTCCCATGCGATGATTGCACGTGCAGTCTACTACACCTCCACATAGCAATGCGTCCTGCGCTGCTTCATGAGCATTGTCTGCCATAGAGCACTGTCTGCGGCGTATGAGCCCAGCCTTTTCCCCGCCGCAGCGCTCGTGTGACGTGCAGCGGTCACATGGAGGCACAGTGCAACGACCCAATTCCGCTGGAAGCATGGAGTCGGAGCTCACACTGAGGACTGCAAGCGATTGAGCTTCGCACTGTAGCGTTATGCCGACCACACCTGCTAACCCGCCGCAGGAAGCCGCCCGCGCCCAGGGCGTGGTCCCAGGGAACCAACCCCATCACGCAGCGACCGACGAACTCCACGCCCACCAACGGCGTCGCAAACACTCCGAAGCCCGCAGCCACCGCGACCGGTGAGACAGGAACATCAATGCGGCACCTCAGCGACCGCATGATGTACCTGCTGGCCAACCTGACTGTTAGTAAACACACGGTAAACACGTACTCCGAGTAGCGCTAACACGGCGCCAGGGCCTGCCGGGCACCATCACACTGAAGGACGGCAAAGTGTATTCTGGTGTGCTCTCGGGCACCTCTCTGGACCCCAGCGAGTTGCGCTACGTCTTCAAGATGGTCAAGCTGCTCAAGTCATCCGACAACGCCCAGTCCAATGGCCAGACTGCTGACGAGTATGCTGGTCATGGCGAGTCTCACGTCATGTCCTTCGACATGAGTGACGTCGCCGACTTCAACGTCAACAACGTGGTCCTCGACAAGACACAGGCCAAAGGGCAAAACGGCTCAGCTGGCTTCCGCACTGATACAGACATCTCCGGCCACCTGGCGATGCGCGAGCGCAAGCTGCAGGCATTCGATTTTGGCGAGGGCGACACCAGCCTGGAGCTTGGATCTGGAGGCGTGGGCGGGTGGGACCAGTTCGCTACCAACGACCGGCTCACAGGCAAGAAGAGCAACTACGACGAAACCATCTACACCACCGCCATCAACCGTAGCGATCCCGAGTATGCGAAGAGGGCAGCTCGCGCCGATAGAATCGCGCGCGAGATCGAATCGAGCGCTGCGACCAATTCGCACATCCGCGAGGAGCGTGCGAGCTACAACCCGCTCGATGACCAGGATCTGGATGAAGAGGACAAGTACGGCGATCCAATGAAAGACTCAGGATATTGTACTGACAATCACCCAGATACAGCGGTGTCCGCCGAGGATTCTCACCTCTGTCCAGCGGTCAAGCGAACAAGTACACACCGCCTGCGAGACGAGCTCCGAGTGCAAACGCGACCGTCCCTGGCGTACCCGTCGACCCTGCGATCCTATCCTCCACAATCGCTCGCCCTGACTCCGCAGCTGGAAAGGCCGCGCAACAGACCGCCGCTCCCACTACCGAAAAGTCCACCGCCCCTGTGCCTGCTCCGACCGCAGCGGTGCCCTCTCAACCAGAGGCGCCCAAAGAAGCACCCTCTCAGGCCGAGAACAAGGTCCCTGCTGCAGCACCTGTCGCTGAAAAGTCCGCCGCCGCCACCAAGCCAACAATCGCAGCAATTCCCCCTCGCAAGGCTGCAAAGCCCCACGACGCTACCACCAACGTCGAGCACGACCTCCTCGACTCGTTCAAGGCGTTCTCTGCCGCTGAGAAGCTCCGCATGTCTGAGCGCCAACGGAACATCGCGCGCGAGAACAAGGCTGTGAAACTGAACGACCTCAAGAAGTTCGCCCTGAACTTCAAACTCAGCACCCCGGTCCCCACAGACTTGGTGCCGATTCTTGCAAAGGACGAGACAAAGCAAGCTGCGATTGTGGAGAAGGCTCTTAAGCAGGCTGCGGAGACCAAGACTTCGCCTCCCAAGACATCAACCGCTGTCTCAGACCCGAAAGCAGCCGCGCGGGGAACTGCGACCAAGGCCGACGCCCCAAGCACATCTCCCAGCGACCGACAGCAAGCTCAGCGTCCTCGTCCCGGACAGACTGCCTACCAATCGGCCAGCATGCGGGATCGCTCGCACCAGGCGCCAGCTCAAAATTCGGCTCGCAACCAGGGTCCGCTCAGCACTCGTCTGCAATTGAACCATCAGCAGCACAAGCAGCAGGGCGGTCCTCCGTACAACGGCGTTCCTCAGCCAATCCCCGCACAAGATATGCGCGCCCCCTCTGGCCCTTCGCAGTCCTCCAGCGGTGCGCAGACGCCAGCCTCGAACGCATCCCTCCGTTTCAACGTTCGTGCACACGAGTTCAAGCCCAACCCTTCCGCAAGCACCTTCACACCGGGGGGCAACACCAGCGCTACTTCAAGCCCCAGGCCAGACTCTGCAGCTTCCAGGCAGGAGTCTCGCAGGCCTGCAATTACAAGCTTCTGGGGTGGCAAGCCCCGTCCTCAGAGGAAGGAGGTCGATTTGGCGACTGCCTTCAAACCTTTCGATCGCCTCGCAAAATCAGCGACCGAGGGAGACAAGAAGAACAACGCCGGCATCCCATTCTCCCACCGCACGCCTCCTACATGGGACTTCCCCGAGTCGAACAAGGACAAGGGCTACAAGGACCTGTTTGAGCTCGCTCCTCCCCCGCAGACGCTGGGACCTCATAACGGCATGCCCAACGGCCCCATGGCTCACCAGCACCAGCTGCCGCCACACCTGCAGGGCCCTCAGGGCATGCCACGAGGCACCCACGTGCAGCCTCATCCTGGACAGGGCCCTCCCCACTTCGATGCTCCTCACATGCAGTTCTCGCACTCAACCTCTTCCGTCCAGCCTTCGCCTCGCCAGATGCAGCCGTACGTGTATGGCCAGCCCCAGCCAATGCCCGGCTACCCGCAGCAGATGCAGGTTCCTCAGCAATACGGCATGAGTCCTGGCATGCAACACGTCGCACTCCGGGGTCCTCAGGGACAATTTGTTAATGGCCCTGGACCTCAGATGGGCGGCCACATGATGCAGCAGAACCCCTCGAACGGGCCCTTCATGGGCATGCCCGGCCAGCCCCAGATGCAGATGTATCCCCAGCCTGGATACCCACAACACCCCGGCTACATTCCACCCGGTGCCAATGGCTTCCCCAGCCCTCGGCCCGGAGCGCCGATGATGAGCCACCAGGGATCGCAGCAAGGACACCAGCAACCCCCCATGATGTACATGCAACCCGGCGCGCAGGGCCCGCAGATGTACCAGATGCCACCGGGTTCGAGTAGGTAGTCCACCCAGTCACATTAGTCTTTTGCTAATCCAAGCAAAGTGACACCCATGCGAGGCCCCTACCCGCAGCCGCACCAGCCACAGTACGGTTCGCCCCACCAGCAGCACCAATTCCCGCACCAGGCCCACCGCGGCACGCCGAGTGCCAGCTACGCCCAGCCGATGATGCACCAGCACTCGCAGCACCAGCACCAGGGCCCTCCCACCGGCCCAGCCAACCACGCCGCCGAGAACGCTGAGGAGCCGAAATGAGAGATTCGTAACGACTCTTTCGTGACTTCAACAAAGTGATAGGGCTGGAGCTTGGTCGCCCAAAAGAGATCAATGCCTCCACGCCACGGTCCGAATCATGTCAAGCATTAGCGATAGGCGTTGGTGGGCATGGCTGGCGTCAAAAAGTCGTGCACGTGCAAGAGCGTACCAGTGAGCTTGAGTCGAAGAAACCGAACTCGATGCTTTTGGGTCGGGATCGCGCTTGAGCGCTTCGGCGGCATTACAGAGGCAAGCTACTGCGTTGCAAAATGGAGAAGAACAAGGGACAGATTATATAGCTAGCCGAGCAGTCTTGCATACGTTGCGCTGCTCATTAATGATACTAGCTTTGGATAACCATATGAGCTGTGCCTACTCGTTTGCCATCGTCTACGATCTCGGATAGCGAGTGAAGATTTCAGCACCATTCGAGTGTACTCACAAGCGATACGGCTCCGTTGTAGTGGCTAGCGATCTTTCAACGTGGTTTGGTGACGAGAGAATTTTTTGGAAACCGTAGCATGGTGCGAATCGAGCGAACCCTTGCAACCTTGCAGGACGGCCGAGAAAACACTTGAACCATCGCGCTCGCACGAGAACGACCTCGAAGAACGAAACAGTTCCATACGCTTACTTAAAACAGCATCGATGCAGCTCGCTGGTCAACTCAGAAGAACTGCGCAAAGTATAAACCGGCTTGGTAGACATGCTTACCCAATTGATTACGCCCTTCATTCATGACCTGATTACCTGGTATTCGAATACACTGGTGCATCACGTCCGATAATGTTCTGGTGACGCCAAAGAGTTTTCAACGAGTGACTCCGGTCATAATAACGATCTCCAAACGACCCTTGTAGACAAACTGATCTATCCCAACACAACCCAAGCTCCACCCACAATGCTCCAGCACCTCACGAGGTTCCTAACCCTGGCCACGATCACGCGCTAGCAGCCCCACACAGCGCTTCGACCCCAGATTCCAGACGTGGCAATGCGGCCCGCTAACGTCCGCGTACGCCGACGACAAGTCCCAAGACACCACTCCTGCACTACCATCATGTCGACACAATATAGTCCACGCCCCGACTAAACGATACGCTGGCTGCCTATGCATCCTTCGAACTGCGCAATATGAGCGATACTGCGGCGGAACCCCTGATCTCGTCTCACGACAGCAATCACGATGCGGACTTCGACCGCGATGACGATGCGAGGCGTAGTGAAGAGGAGGGTGGAGACGTGGATGAGAGTCAGTTGGTTCGTCCGGGGGCGTTTATATGGGCTCTTACGCTGTGCGCGGGGATTAGTGGGTTGCTGTTTGGATATGAGTATGTCGCCCTTAACAACCCAGTTACGGAGGCAGTTAACAGTGATCTACGCACTGTTACAGCACGGACAGGTCGCGTGTTGGCTACACTGTTTTGTTGCTGTTATTTTCGACTTTCTCTGCGGCGCGAGAGAGTTCCACTATTCGCCATGTACTTGTATAATTAACAGCTCCAGCACGGGCGTCATCTCGTCCACCCTCGTATCAATCGCTCCAACCGACCTCGCCCGTCCCCTTACAACACTCGACAAAGGCCTCATAACCAGCTCGACCTCCTTCTTTGCTCTCGTCGCAAGTCCGCTCACCGGTCTCCTCGCCGACTCCACAGGCCGCAAACCCGTCATCCTTCTCGCCTCGCTCCTCTTCATCCTCGGCGCCCTGCTGCAAGCATTTTCCCATACTGTATCTATGATGATACTCGGCCGCAGCGTGGTGGGGCTGGCAGTCGGATCCGCGTCGTTTGTGGTCCCGCTGTATATCTCGGAGCTCAGTCCGTCGCCGTTCCGAGGACGACTGGTCACGGTGAGCAGTCTGTTCATCACGGGGGGGCAGGTCGTTGCATATATCATCGGCTGGGCGTTTTCTGACACGGCGAGCGGGTGGCGGTGGATGGTCGGGCTTGGCGCTGCGCCGGCGGCCGTTCAACTCGTTTTGTTGGCTGGAATGCCCGAGACGCCGCGGTTCCTTGTGCAGAAGGGCAGGGTTGCTGCTGGTCGGGCGGTTCTCGCGCGCGTCTACGGTGCGGGACCGGGTATGCATGGTCTCGTTTCTGCGGTGCTGAGGCGCGTTGAGAGAGAGATCTTGGAGGAAGAGGGCCTCGCTGGCCCGGCTGCGAAAAGCCAGGGCGGCTGGAAAGCGAGGGCTAAACATGTCAGTGATCAGTTCGGCCAGCTTGTTGCCGTGGGTCCTAATCGTCGCGCTTTGACGATCGCTTGCATGCTCCAGGGGTTCCAGCAACTCTGCGGCTTCAACAGGTGCGTAGCGACCATCCCTGCACGTCCCATCCCGCCCCAAGCATATCTTGGACAATGCATCCTCAAATTCACGCCTGCTAACGAACACAGCTTGATGTATTTCTCCGCCACCATCTTCCGCCTCGTTGGCTTCCGCTCCCCCACCCTGACCTCCCTCTCCATCGCGCTGACGAACTTCGCTTTCACCCTCGTCGCATTCTGGTGCATCGACCGCGTCGGTCGGCGCCGCATCCTGCTCCTTTCCGTGCCTGTCATGATAGTGGGATTAGCGCTCTGCGCACTCGCGTTTGGCTTTATCGACTTGTCCACCGAGGAAGGCGCGAGCAACGTGCTGCTCCGGGCAGCAGGTCAAGAAAGCAGAGTCTGGCCACTTATCATTCTGCTCGCCATGGTCCTCTACGTCGCCTCCTATGCCGTCGGCCTCGGCTGTGTGCCCTGGCAGCAGTCTGAGCTCTTTCCCCTCAGCGTCCGCGCGCTGGGGAGTGCGCTCGCTACGAGCACGAATTGGGCGAGTAATACGGTTGTGGGGTTGACGTTTTTGCCAATGATGGAGTTCCTGACGCCTATGGGGACGTTCGTGTGCTATGCGGCGGTTTGTGCGGTCTGTTGGGTCACTGTGTGGAAGATTTATCCGGAGACGGCGGGGTTGAGCTTGGAGGATGTTGGGGGCTTGCTGAGAGATGGGTATGGGGTTGCAGAGAGTGTTAGTAGGTTCAAGAGCAGGAGGCTGGAGAGGTAGATGTGCAATGTCATCAATTTTCTGCTCAGGGCCCGGCGCCTAGCGTCTTTCCGGTGTCGAGGATGCCATTGTACTCTGACCGTGGTCATCTCTTTCGATCACTCACTGTCTCGATCGGCTCGGGACGTCGCTGGCGCCTCAAGGTCCGCCAGCCAGCCTTCCTATCGCAGCATCAGTCTCGGTGAGCTCAAGATTGAGGACGAATGCCTATATATGCCTCCCTGCACCTCTGCGAAACGCAGACCTCGACATCCGTAGCGTTTTCGCCAATACAACTCTCAACAACATCTAGAACGCATCCAGCACACACATCGCTATCTAAGTAGATCACCTCAAGAGACGGGAGGGTCAGAACCGGTGCTGGCTTGTTTATAGCGCACGGTCTGCCGCCCATGGTGGCCCCACGACCAGACCCGGAACAGCGCAGAGGATTTCGAGTATTCTCAATCGTCCACTGAAGCTAACTATCTTGACGGCGTTCAACCTCGCTGACGGCAACTTCCGAAGACTTTCTCACCAGAATGAACCAGGGATGACGACATGTGCGCACTGGTCGTTGAAGCAAGCAGCCTCTTTGTATGTCTGCCGGTATGCACGCAGGAGCGGAGTATGGTCGATGACTGAAGCTTTGGACAAGGGAAATGCTTCCAGTCCTCCCCACTTCAATGGTGTCAACCGCGCAGGCGTGGATTTTGTTGCGTGGCTCGGCGGGTCAATTACCTCGACGTTTGTGTCTGCGATATCACTCACGTCTTGTCCCAGCGGGGAGCATCTGCGGCTACTTTTGGCATCGTCGTCCGTCGAGACGCGAGTGTGGAAGGGGAGTAAGGGGCAGCGGGCATATTGGGGTTTCGAAGATGATATGTCTATTAACGGCTTGGTTTGGAGTTCGCTTTTGGTCCAGCCGCGCTGCGCTTAGTCTGGTGGGTGTAGGACGGTTCAAAGGTAGGAGAAGACGGGGGATGTTTTCCTTGTGAACATCTATGCACTTCGTTTGCAGACTCCATTTTGTTGTCATTTTTTCTGTGTTTGTAAATGTCCATGCTCAATGACACTCATCCTCTCCCTCACCCTCACCCTCCACCGCCCGTTCTCCATCGTCCGCCATCCACCGTCCGCCATCCACCGTCCACTATTCAACGGTCACTCCTGCTACCTAGGAGCCGATCGGAGCGAGGTACTCGTCGAACTTAGTCGGCATATCTGCACCGACAGTGCCGTCGGAAGCGAATTCAATTCTCGAAGTAAGAGTATGATCAGTTAGAACTATAATCAATAGGTTATTTGGTGTCTCGGTTGGATCTTACTGCCAAACGATCAGTCAGGAACATATCAGCTGCTTATAAACTCACCATCTCTTGGACAATCTTAGCTTCGACATTGGTGACGGTGTAGTTTCGTCCGTCAATCAGATGTACAAGATCTGGTCCGACACAGTCTTGATCGTTGCTATTGGTATCGTCTGATCTCTTCTTGTTCACGAAGCTGTAACCTGCGCCTCGGTACTGGACGCTTCCGTCGGGCGAGCCATGGCAAACCCAGGTTCTCCCTCCGAGTGGAACTCGTTAAGCTTCTGGTTCGAAGGACAGTTGCGGGCGCCGTATGATCTGGTGACGAGATGCCAGGTGCTGGGGATGGCGTCAAATTTCATGGCGTACATGCTAGTGCTCGTGCTGTAGCACGTATTTGCAGCAACACCGAGCCAGGATACCAAGTACTGCCCTTCGCAGTGCGAAAAGCGCGGAATGTCATGATATGCTCTGATATCGATAGCAGATGCTGCTGCTGCGAGGGCAAGAGAGATGCTAAGGTATTGCATTTTGAGAAGAGGTGGCGATTGATTTGGCGTTCGAGTATGGGAGGGGAATGCAAGAAGATTGCTTGCGTATGAAAAGCTCCCTGGAGAGCGCTTGAGACTTTATACATGTGTGATATCGATCGCTCGACTTGTTCACGCGATATTTACCCTGCGCAGAGCTGAGAGCATCCAACGACAAGAATACATCGTACGTTCCTGATTTCCTAAAAGACGTTGAGTCGTATCATGAAGTCAGCAATACGAATCACTCCACATACTTAGCTCGATGTTGACCCCGTGCAGAACTGAAAGACCGAATACCAAGAGCACACTATGCGGTCCTGATCCTCTAAAAGTATTGACGTAGCATCGTGCCGTCAGCAAGACATAGTATGATATCCTTCGCGTGGCTGACTGCATATTGCCCATGATGCTTGTACGAATCAATACCCAATATCCTTTCTCTGTCAACAAGGTGACATTCTCCCCGGGCGATTCTTTGCTCTCGGGCGGTTCCAAGTGCTGTCATGTTCTATTGTCGAGTAGATCTCTAGGTGGAGGCGGTGGAGAGTTTATGTTGACACGGATGGATCAGGCGTCAAGGTCACGATAGTGACTTGGCGTAACCTTCGCCTTCAGTCCTCGCAGACTGGAAAGAGGACGCAAATGAAGGTTTGCGAATATGTGGACTGACGCCCTCAATTCTGCCCCGCACATGTCCCGTGTCTCCAGAGGCTTCAGAACCGCAGTCCATTCCGTCTCTTGCATCAGTCCATTTTTGTCTCTTTCTCTATTCCAAGCCAACGCAGCTAGCAAATCGAGACTGACTCGTACTTCAAGCTCTTGACTACCATCACCAACGATGCACCCTCTCAGCCTTGACACAGCGGAACGCGCGAAAGCCGTAGGACACATCCGGCCGGTACCACCAATCCAAAAACCTACCGGCGCGGATACAGCGTACGGTCTACAGCATGGGGGCTCTTTGGATGTCAACAGTAAACCGTGGCGAACTGCTGTCCAATGCACCGCGTCATTTGAGATGTACGCACCCATCATTGTGCGGGGGCGCCTCTTTACGTAGCTGACGGCTGGACATGAGCAGGCCTTTGGTGTGCAATGCAAGGAGAGCTGGAAGTAATTCCCCAGATCTATACCAGGTCCACGATGTTCTCCCCTTTTCCGTCATCAGGTCGCGCAACCTTGGAGACACGCACCTCACGGCATTCCCACCCTAATGGTTCCTTTTGCATGAACTTCTCAGCTGTCGCATTTGAAGTAGGCCCATCTCCCATGAAGAGGTCACCCGGAGAAGGGCATGGGGCCGGCCCATGCGTATGGTGTTCTTGTTAGCCGAGGACCCGATAAACGTTCAGCGAGGAGGTATAAAGAAGACCGAGGTGTCATGTGGTGTTGTGAACGAGCCCGGAGTTGAGGGCCGTCACAGCCGCCTTGATCGGCGCCCCTCGGCACTTTGCTCCGCAGCTTGGCAGCCAAAGCAGCGTCGAGCCGCCCGTCCCCTCTACCTCCTTGCACCTCATCACAATCCATCAAGCTCACGATGCGCCTCTATCACAGCCGTGCACGATAGCCCCGCGGAACTTTGCAAAGTTGTTCACGAGACCTCACAGCTTGGGCCGGATGACACAGCTCGAACGCGGCAGTCTGGAGCGCCTTGAGGCGAGAACAGCGGTGCGAGGCTGCGATATTGTCTGATCAACCCACCACCACGACGTTAAGACTATGGGCGATTATCACATAGATCCCGTGTCTGCTGGAAATCGAAGCCAGCGACGAGATGGGTCCATTTCCGCGTCATGTTACCGGCTACACCATCATGATTTGAATCGCGAGCTGCCAACATAACTGCAACGTCCTCGAAGTGGAGCCCAATCTGAATATCGCAAAATCATCAATCAATTCGTCGGACACAGGCATCCGTACTGAGACTCCACCGACGCCGTCATATAAGCTTTGCGTCTCCACTAAACGCCCGCAGAGTCCGCAACCAGAAGTTTGTACGTCAGTAGGTCTCGCTTGCTTGACGTTTCTTATGGAAATAGAGGCTCGTCGCCGCCACGTCTGTCAAGATGAAACCAGGTCCCCGGGACGCGACTGCCTTGCATTGAATCTGACAGCCTCCACGATCATGCGCTCTGTCCCGGCGCTAAACGATTTAGCCGTAGTCAGCTGTCTCGATGGTTCGACGTTTCAAGAGAGTGGGGCGCGGGGATGAGCAGAGGCGACGCACCAGGACTTGATGTCTGTATTCGCATCAAAGCCGGAACGACTGAGTCGCCATCGACCAGATGCAAGAGTGGCTTGTATACAGGTCAGACTGGGTTTTTGATATGGTGACCTTCTTTCCCTCAGTCTGGCGTTGAACGTCGTTTTGCGATAGCAAACATCCGTTTCACCAGTTGAATACAAACACTGCCCATGTGGTGTTGTGATGTTTCATCCGGTGGATAAATAAGCTTCCCAAGCCTCCCAAGCCTCCCAAGCACCGACCGTTGAAAGCTTGTTCGCACTAACAGTGTGGAGACGGCTCCTCAAATGTCGGCTCGCGAAATGAAGTGCAGTGTTTGCGGCCACTTCCTGAGTTTCCCGCACGCACGGTCATGGTTTCGACCAATATCAGAAGGGAACGAAATTGTTTTCGCGGGTAGCCACATGCCCTTTGCAAGAGAAACAATCTAGAGCACAGCGCAAACGACCGAATGCAGTTTGCCTTCGATGGCTGACGACATGGAAGAGCAGCACGTCCCTCGACTGATTTTGTATACATATAGGGACTGTTTAAGACTCAGTCTTTCTGCAAGATCTTCATCCCACCCTCAGTCTCTCTTTGTTCGCTTCACGGTCTCACTTGAATTCTTTTCTGCATCTCACAAGCTCTTACCATGGCTCGTTACTCTGTCGTCTTCTCTGCCTTGATGGCAACCGCTGTCGCAGCCGACGGCGCGGCTTATGCGCAATGTGGCGGCAACGGGTTCACTGGCGCCACGACTTGTGTGTCTGGCTACCAATGCCAGTACCAAAACGATTACTACTCTCAGTGCGTCCCTGGCAGCGCCGCAGCACCAACTAACGCTGCTGCGCCGACAAAGGCCGCTGGAGCCACCACAATGATGACAGTTCGCTCTTCTGGTAGGATACGAGATCTAGCCCAGGTCGTGCATAGTGCTGACAATCTCACAGCTACTCCTGTCGCCTCAGCTAAGCCTGTAGCTTCCGCAGCCGCCGTTCAGGGCTCGTCTGCCTCCGGACGCACCCAGTACGCTGGAGTCAACATTGCTGGATTCGACTTTGGCTGCTCTACCGACGGAACCTGCTCCGGAGGATACGTAGACCCCAGCACCGACGGCATCTCCCAGATGCAGCACTTCACCACCGCCGATAAGCTCAACGCCTACCGCTTGCCTATCGGATGGCAGTACCTCACCAAGAACACGCTTGGCGGTGCACTTGATACCACTATCCTTGCTGCCTACGACAAGTTGGTTCAGGGCTGCCTCGCTACCGGTGCCCTTTGTATCATTGATCTGCACAACTACGCCCGCTGGAATGGCGCTATCGTCGGTCAGGGTGGACCCACCAACGCTCAGTTCGCTGATGTTTGGTCGAAGATTGCCGCGAAGTACAAGTCTCAGAAGAACATCGCGTTTGGACTGATGAACGAGCCCCATGACCTTACCATGACTACTTGGGCTACTTCCGTTCAGGCTGCCGTCACTGCTATCCGCAAGGCCGGTGCCACCTCGCAGTACCTACTTCTTCCTGGTACTGACTATACTTCCGCCGGAACCTTTGTCCAGAACAGCGGCCCTGCACTTCTGACAGTCAAGGACTCTGATGGCACCACCAGCAAGCTTATCTTCGACGTCCACCGCTACCTTGACTCCGACAACAGCGGCACACACGCCGAGTGCGTCACTGACCATGTCTCCGACTCGTTCACTCCTCTTGCTTCCTGGCTCCGCACCAACGGCCGCAAGGCTATCGTTTCTGAGATCGGTGGTGGCAACACTGCTTCTTGCGAGCAGTACGTCTGCGCCGCTCTCGCTTCCATCAACAAGAACAGCGATGTCTACCTTGGCTACACTGGATGGTCCGCTGGCAAGTTTGACCAGTCTTACGTGCTCTCTCTGACACCCAACGGCTCGACCGATCAGCCCTTGATGACCAAGTGCTTCAGCCGCGCATAGATTGCGTACGGTTTGCCGACGCAAGACCCCCAAGACTTGCATCTTGAGCGTACATCCTGCGCCAGCAGCTTGGCATTTCTATTCTTCTTCCATTCAGCCTGTATATACATATCTTTGAATGCATTACTGCACCTGGGCCAATTGCGCCACTCAGCTTCGCACATCCAAGACTTGATTCATCTGCTACGTTGTGAGATATGCGTTCTGGAAGCTTACAGGGATGCCGTTACCAGCCTGCAGCAAATCAGATCAGAAGGCGCAAACAGCAAGCCACAACGCTTACCGTGTCCGTGCACTGTATGCGCGGATAGTTCATGCGCTAAACCACCCTAGCAAGCAATTGCAAAAATGCACGGACACGGTACCACTTCAGGTAAGTGCTTACTTCAAGTCGAGCTGCTCAACTACCAGGCATCGAACACAGCTCTCACGCTCTATACAGCACAGAACCCCATAACTCCTTAGGATGGCTTCTTTCCCATCCGCACGCCTGGCAATAGCTGCTCCTGACATGCTGCTCCCGTACCAGTCCTTGAACGAGAACAGCGACAGGTCTATCCTGTTCATTCACGGTGCCTTCACTGACGGCAATGACTGGAACCTTGTGGTGCCGCACATGCGGGACTACCATCTTCTCCTGCCTGACACTCCTGGCCACGGTCAAGCCTCGCACTTGCCTTTCTCCATCAAGTCATCTGCAGAGCACATAGCACGCTTGATCGCAGCCAAAGCGATCGACGGACGTGCACATATTGTCGGTCATAGTCTCGGAGCATCGATCGCAATACTTTTGGCCATTGAGTACCCTGACGTTGTTCTCGCCACATTCGTGTCTGGCTACAGCGACATGCCGCTATCGCGCACTCCACTCTTGCCGTATCTCTTCTGGGCATCAAATCGGATAGAGAACGCGGTGCCTCGTCCAATCATACGATGGCTCGTGGATGGTGCGGACATGCGTCGTACAAGCGGTTCACGGATGTCGCTTTGTACGGCCATTGCGCATATTGAAAAGGTCAAGCTGCGACCGTGGGCTTCGAGGACTTGAATTGTTGCAGCCGGCAAAGGCGGACTCGTTCCATCGAACGACAACGCAGACGCCGCACGAAGTCTCGCCACGGTTGGCAGAGAAGGCAATGCCAAGACTACAGCTGTCACCCACCCCGCAATGAGACACCCATGGAATCGGCAAAATCCCCGACTATGGGCTGAACTTGTAGAATCCTGGGTCGAAGAACGGAGTTTGCCTACTTGTTTTGTTCCGATATAAGCACGCAGTGCGATGGTGACCGCTTCTTTGTATATGGCTGGAAGACGCTGCGCGCAATTGCGCGTACTCGCCATGCCAGTCGAGTTCATGGATGCGTGTGAATTATAAGGGTCCATATGTGATTGAGTCATTACGTGCCTCTTCTCATTGTGTATCGCTCTCAGTGCAGGTAAGGTCTATCACTGAGGTACCAGCGCAGTGTTAAAAACACCGCCACAGTGATTTTACACTGCACTCTTAGGTAAAAGAGTCTATTTACACCGCATATAGGTGAATTTACACTGGAGCCAATCATCTATAATAGTTTGTCATCAACTATTGTCTATCTCTTATCGTCCATCGTCCATCGTCCATTGTCCATCTCATCATCTATCTCCCATCTCATCATCTATCTCCCATCTTATCTCCTCTCTCCCTCTACCTGTGATCTGTATAGAATAGATAGAATAGATGGAATAATAAAGTCTTAATTATATCCTTATTTAGTACAAAATACACTGCACTTGTGTGTAAAATACACCCCTGATGCGGTGTAAACGGCGACCTTTTTGTGGTGTTGTTTACACGATAGAAGAGCGGTGTTTTTTACCTGGTGTGGTACCTCAGTGTATCTATCTTCAAGCTAAGCTCCTAAAGATTCGGCATTTTGCAAGCAGAAGCAGGCCAATCAGCATAGCGAATATTCGGAAGAGATCATCCTAGAGAAATGTAGCACATGCTTAGATCAACCAGTATAGGGTTTCTCTACAGTACCACTGCATTGACAAAAAGTGGCTTTGCAGGATAAAATCATTAGAAGGCATCGCTGCATTGATTAATACCTACTCTTAAGCTCTGATGTGTCTGGAGTCAACAAGATGGCTTATTATATAACACTTCAACGGTCTCTATTATAGTTCTATCCTCGCAATCCCGAGCTATAAAGCGGGAGGTTACACTCGTTTAGCAGTGTGAGCTGATTATAAGACCCTCTTTATCGTCATGAGGAGCTTGCTGAGGCCCTGCACGGTTGCCCACCGTGTGCATATTGCCGAGATATGAGCCATGATCAGAGGCGCAGGCGTAGGAACCATTTTTGGTCCGGTGTTGCCAACGATTGATAGCGCCATATGAGATCGGTACATTGACAGCTGCCGCTGCTGCCGAAAGCTCAGTGCTCGCCCATATCGCCCGATTTGCTTGGACGGAGCCATCCAGCGAGTTGATTGGGCGATGTATCACCGTGATGACGACGATGAAGAGATCCAGAGCGCAGAGCAAGTGAAGTCGTAACTTGGTTTGCCATAGCGTTTGTAAAGACACGAGCTTGGGCACTGGCAGCTCAAGAACATAACGTCAGTTATCTGGTAAATGATGCCACGTTAGCCAATCGAAGCGAGTCTCGAGTGTTCTCTGGCTCAAAAGAGTTGCAAGCTCATCCGGAATCCCTACTTACGATACTCGATACGCCCAGGACAATCAATTTAACTCGCGCTTGTACGCAGCTTCATAGAAGCTGGCTGTTTAACGCTCATTGATCGATCAGCACAGAATGAGACGACTTACCAGGAGCAGGGAGAACCTTCCAGTAGAGATTAGCGGGATCGCATTCGGTGAAGCCGACAATCTGGGCAGCAGTCCACGTCCCGAAAAAGATGCTGCTGTATAAACAAAGGATGTAATAATGACTTCGCTCAGTCGGATGGTCGAAGGTTCGCAAGAAGAAGTGTAGCAGGAGCAACTTTTGCAACCAAATACTGCATAACCATCAGCCTCAGCCTTGCCATACCGATACCCAGAAGCAGACATACTAAGTGTTATAGATAGGACAACTCGAGATGGTGGGCTTGCTTCCGACTGCTCTACGGTAGATCTCTTTTGGGGTGACCTCAATCCGCGCGCGTGCACTTAGGGAGATGTTGTTGGTGCCCCAGGTCAGAACAACGTGGATCATGCCGCCACGCACAGCTGCGCACAGCATAGTGACTACAGTGCGGCTAACCCTAAAGCGCCGCTGCAGTCGGCACAATCATAATCTATATAAAGGCTGTTGGTACCACTGTCGTTGCTCTCGCTGCGCGGGAGTTGCTGGTGTCTAGGATTGTTCACCTAATGAGTGCTCCGTGATTGTCGTTCTCCTTCGTTGTCATTGTGAGTTTCCGAGTCGAACGCCTTGAGCTCTTACACTCCCGTACTGCGAAGGCCTTTTCATTTCTCTCGTTTGGTGAAGCCGAGTTACAGCCGGGCAGTGTGATCAACCTGGGAGCTGCTACTCGTTCTCTCTCAGTCATTGATTGACCTGTTTCCATATCTCTTCACTATTCTTTTCCATCAATGTGAACTGACTTAACTGGCTGGCTGCAAAAGACATATCCGATCGTGACACGTCTGCTGCATACAGGATTGAGCCTACCTTTTCTTGCATCTCTGTGATCTGATGGAGCGTTGCTTGTCCTTCGTACTGCCGAGGGCGATCAGACGAGAGGAGAGGCGTTGTAGCCACTCTTCCAGTGTCATCTATGCCGAACTTGGTACAGATCTTCTCAATGTACCTGTGTTGGCTGATCCAGAGCTTCTTGTCTCTGGTGTTTCGGAGGATGCTGATGTTGAGGACGGAGACTGCTTCGCTCAACGGCCGCATCTCGTCTGTCGATATATTTCCGTCTCCTTGACTAGTTTGATAGGCTTCCAGTACGGTTCCAGCGATTCGCAGGTGGAATTGAAAGGTGGCAAGAAAGGTGCTTGCAAACGCCTCCTTCGAGCTCGTCGTGTCGGTGTAACAGGCCTAGCCTGCTAGAAAGCGCCCTTCATGTGACAGTAACTTGTGTAGATTCCGGAATTGACCCAGCAAGCCCCTGTGTCCTGGGTGTTCGGTCCCAATTCGTGTAGCGCACATTGCTACGTTAGTGTTTTACGTGTACCAATACCGTCGAGTGATCCACCTCGCAAGCCACACCAGAAACACGCTGCTGCCGGTCTATCGATCCAGAATCAACCACTACGGTTCGACCGTGAGATCGCGAAAGTTCTTGGCGGCTATGTTGAGCCGCGTCGATCTGTAGTCTCGGACTTTAGGTGGAGCAAACCTTCAAACTTTGACAAATCAGGTGTCAGGTTCTCCCACGTCGCGGGAACTGCACTTTCGTCCTAGCGCTCTACCCGACAGCCGTCAGCACTTATATGCCGTGCTGTCCAGGCGGCAAAAGCACGGTATAACCGCGGTTACGCGACGCTGCCGCGAACTGCCGAACAAAGCTACTGATGCGCGTCGAAAGACCTTAGCCTCGCTTGCCTCGCAGCTGATCTAAGCACAGTGAAGAGGTGGTCTGTGAGGCACAGTGTCTAGATGATGCTCAATTGCACATTGATCTCACGTTCAATTGAACCTTCTTCCGTAGTACCATAATGCCACTTGAAGCCAATCGCAATACTGAGTGCGCTACTCCACTGTGCGAGTCTGGTGCAGTCCTATATCTGTACAGCTCATTCTCAGCTGTCATGCTTGACGTTGCCAGTCATTCAATCTGGCAATGTTCATCAATTGACTCGGCGCAATACGTAGCTGTCGCCCCCTCTAAAAAGTTCGAGCAATTTGAGGCCAACAGACATGGTATGATCTGGGCTGAGGAACTATGATACATTCACAAACTACGATCCTTAGACTTCGCCGTCATTTTTTTCACGGGTCAGACCCGAACGACAGGTCGGCTAGGATTTGCGCAGTGTCGTGATGTGATTTTGCGGAAGCCACCGCGGTGCAGAGGTCCTGGCAGATCTCTGTGTATCTTCCCCTGGACTCTGCGGTGCGGACTTGGAGTCCCACATAGCCGGCCCGAACTCCGTTGGGCTGAATTTCAGTTGCAGGACAAAAGGCATTTTGTCGCGATTGAAGCCACGTGCAAACCCCGGCGCAGATGTTTCTCAAGATTTGAGGATAGCGGTCGACGGGCGACGGCTTGGAGGTACCTTCGAGCCTGATATCAGCGATAATCTTGGTCCAATGAGGATTTTGAAAGGCCTTGTGGATAGCCTGTAAGCTCTCGAGCTCAATCTTGCGCTCCATGATCTCATGTTCCAGGCCCGAGCGAGTCGCGGTCTCATGTTGGCTCCCTCGTAGTGCGTAGCGCTCTATTTGCATATAGCAGTTGAGCTCTAGCATCCCAAGCGTGAACCTATGCAACTCCGCCAGTTTGTCGCCTCCTGCAGGTACCATGTCATCGGTAGCTGCTTGCTGAGTCCAGGTGAGTTGTCCTGAGCCCAGACGCTCTCGCCAAGCCTGCAGCCGTCCATACAACTCGGACAAGAAGCAGCTGGGAGTCATTATCTTCCCAGCACGGTCACTACGTAGGGTCTTGACTATCGCCCGAGCTACTACGGACAAGCCTAAGATGGCATCCAGATATCCCCTGGTCGACATTGCAGGAAGCTCTGGTGCATCGTCGATGCAGCTATCTTGAATGCGAGATGGCCGGAGATGCTCTAGGCAGTGGAACGCATCCAAACCGAAGACATGCCAGAAGAGCATCGTGTACCGCTCTCGTAATGAAGCCAGCTTTACTGTGGGCACGTGCAACTCCTCTGGCACTAAAGCCTGCTGCAGCTGAAGCGTGAACAGCACTAAAGAATCGGAGGACAAGAAAAGATGCCCGAAACGCGGCTCGGCTGGATCCTGGTACGACTCTTCATACGCAAAATTAACCATGAGCGCAAGGCCTTCTAGCTCATCGATTCGTATCGCTGATGGCCCCGCGAAATCTTCTTGTCTCTGCAAGAAAGAGTGTCGGAAGTCGCGTGCGACAACCTGCTGAATATGCCACTTGTTGTCGATTCGCAGAAACGGGTACCCACGACACGCAAGCGCGAGCGTGAGGCTGTTACAGCAGACGCCCTTTCGATAGTCAATCCAAAATGCTTCCTCCGGCACGACCGGCAGTACGGGTGCGACATGCTCGAAGTATGCGCGGATTGCCACCTCGATGGACTGAGCATAGGTAGAGGCTGTAGGGACCTTGTGGTAAGATGGCTCTGCCAGCATCTCAGTCTGCATCGAATATCCCTGTGGCTCAGAACTTTCTGCAGCGTACTCGATCTGTGCTAGAGACATATCCTCAGCGCATGGATCTGCAGCATTGATAAGCCCTTGCCATTGTGCGCCGAAACTCTCGCCCAAAAAGACATCGTCGAGATATGCCGCGCCGGGCATGCTGAGAAAGAAGGTATCGTCGGGCACCGCGCCGGAAAAAGGTGCGCAGTTCACCAAGCTCCGCGACCCGGGTTCCCGTGGAGCTGCAGCGACCTCCGTTGGAGCTTGCGGAGATGGCCTCAGCGGCGATCTTGGGGTGACAGGCATATCAGATATGGCCGTCTCTGGTGCATCAGCCAGCGGCCTTGGGACACCGCCGAAGGATCTGACTGATCGGAGGCGCTGGATAGTTTCCTCTCGTTCTAATTTGCATGGCTGGCCGCGCAATGAGCAGGCTGAGCAGGAGGGTCTGCCAGCTGCTTCCCTCTCCGATCGGTCGCATCGGACTTTCCGCCTGTGGCAGAAACAGCAAGACTCGCGGAGGCGACCGCGTTTGAGTGGCATGACGTATTTCCTTACGGTGGAGCCTACTTCGCGCGATAGCAGCCCCGGCACCTGGAAAAGAACGTGAGGCAGAGCGATGAGAGCAGCGCTTTCCTTGATAACCCGAACTGCCGCGTCCGTGCGTCCGTTGGCGCTTGCGGCTGCGAAAGTGTCACATTCCAAGTGCCATAATATCCGGCTCTGCAGCGGCGTTTGTAGCCAAAGAAGGGCCTGAGGATGAACGGATAGCACCTCCGCTCTTTCCTCGATGTCATCGCGAGAGGTCGTATTGTGCGATTAAACTTGGAAAGCAAAACGACAGCATTGCCAGATTCAACCCATGTGCAGCTGATTCAGAAGACAGGTCTGTGAAAACCTGTAAAAGACAAGTGCAGTAGTATTCGCTGTACTAGGGTGAACGGACGCTGGGAGTGGCGCGTGTGGACAACACGCAACCTACAAATGATGCATCTTGGCAACGAGGCAAGGAAAACTACATGTTTACTCATACTGACAGGCGTCCAACCTCCGCTTCTTTCTTCTAGATTGAATGTCCTCGACGTGCCATGGCAGTCTATGCGCCTGTGATACTGGACCGCTGGTTGAACGGCAATCGAGTGGGGTTTTGCTAGCTTATCCCTACGGAAGTCCCGTCGGGAATTACGCGGCAAATACACGAAGCTACCTCTCACAACCAACAGTAATTGAAAAGCCTCTTAGAAAATGCCTGACCACGCACCTTGTACCACGAACCTCTCATCCTACTTCTCTGAGCATATTCACGGACCAGAAGCACCAGCACCAGCACCCTAGTCATGTCCGAGAACACTGATTTTTACGGGTACCCGCCAAGTCGTGCAGCTGCTCTCTTTGGCATTGCATACTTCGGTAGTGCCAGTATAATATGTATTTTACAGATAATTTTTGGGAGGTTCAGGCACTACTGGATGTGTACGTTGGCGATCGCTGCCATGGGTGAGACGATAGGGTGGGCTGCCAGGCTCTGGGCTCATTCATCAGTACGCGCTGCACTCACAAAGTAAGATGTATGCTAATGTCGCTCAGCCAGAAGACTGGATGCCGTACATGATCCAGCTGTGCAGTCTAATCATCTCACCTGTTTTCATCTCCGCCGCCGGTTATGTCCTGTTCTGCAGAGTGTAAGTGTATCCCTTCTACGTACTTGAAGCGTGGCTAACTGTGCCAGTATTGCAAAGCTCGGGACCCACCTGTTTTCCTTCCCAAACAGTTGGTATTGGGCAGGCTTTGTAGCTTTCGACATGGCTTCTTTGGCTGTTCAGACGGTGGGAGGTGTCGAGGTTTCGAACGCCCAAGATATGCAGGCGGCCAGTCATGGCGGCAGTGTGATGCGCGCTGGGATTATTTTCCAGTTCAGCAATACCGCTAGCTTTGCGGCGCTGCTTCTGGCTGCCCAGCTTCGGCTGCGCAAAAAGGGTGTGACACTGTCGAGATCGGCTGGTCGACCTGCGGTGCTGGCTCTGTGGGTAACGACGCTCCTGCTGCTGGTCAGAAATGGCTATCGCATTGTTGAGCTGTCTGGTGGATGGAACAGTCATATCATGCGCACAGAAGGTTACCTCATTGGTTTGGACATGGTACCGATGGTGCTGGCGATTGGATGTTTCTTACTCTTCTCGCCATCTCTATTCCTCGATCCCGTGGAGCGATAAGAAAGGTCTGGGTTGCTAGAGGGATTTATGCTCACCCTAAGCGGAGGACGGCATCCCTGCTTCTAGGGAATGCTTCCGTCACAGATGTTGGCAGCCAATAGAACCTAGAAGCGAGCATGCAATAAGCCATAGCGCAAACAGAGAAGGACTAAGAAGAAAAAGAAGGCAAAAAAAGGTGCTAAAATACATATACAACAAGCAGAATAGTCAATAAGCGAAATACTTTTGCCAAGACCCTACTAAAACTCCTTTCCTATACTAATACCTTAATAACAGCCTAATTTTAACGCGTTAAAAGAGCGTTAGGTATAGCTTATACTTTAAGCTCTTTAATATAACCTAAAACTCCCCCTATAATATACTATAGCTATCTATAATGTGCCCCTAACTATACTATACTATTAACGCGCTAGACAACCTTTAGGCGCTAATACTATAGCTAACTTACTAAATCCAACTAGTACTAGGGAGAGGGTAATTGTTATATATATACTTAAGCTAGTTATGTAAAAAGAGTCCCCTTAGCTTATAGTTATAGCTAATATAGCTAATTCTCTATAAAAAGAGCGTAGTTTAGCCCCTATTAGCCTAAGGTAGGCTAGTAGGTTTATTTTATATTAGAAAGAGCTTAAAATAGTCTCTAATTATAAGTATAACTATAAGCAAGCCCTCTGCAAAGATCCTAAGGTAATCTAGAGCTAGTTTAGCCTAGTAGCTAATACTAAAGCTAAATATAGTATTCTAGATAATAATATATACAACTTTAACAGAATAGGCTTTATGATAGGCTAGATAGCTAGTAGAGTAGTTATTATAGATATAGAGAAGCTAGGACAAGCAAAATAGGTCTAGCTAGGCAACTAGGAGTAGGTAATAATTATTAAAGGCATTAATACTACTAGATAGGCTATTCTGCACTATATTATCTTTAAAGCGCACTAATACTAGTCTAAGTAGTATAAAGACAACAACCTGCTCTAGAATTAGACTATTGTTAGGCTGTTACCAAGTTTGTGCTATATAGCAGCAGAGATTACGCTATTAGCCTATACTAACTAGTATATAGGTAGTCCCTGCCCTAATTACTAGGAGGTAGTAATTAGGGTCTTAAATAACTACCTTAATATACTTGCTACTTTTTTTTACTCTATCCTCCCTTGTAGTTGTGTAATACAGTCCTAACAACTATTGCTATCTCCAAGAATAGCTAGACTACTAAGTAGCTTAATTTCAACTAATTAAAGTACTTTAATAGGTATATAAAGACATATACTATAGGTATCTACTATTTACTAATTATTAATAGTTGTAAAAGCTATA
Organism: Didymella glomerata; assembly: GCA_030271015.1. NCBI lineage: Eukaryota > Fungi > Ascomycota > Dothideomycetes > Pleosporales > Didymellaceae > Didymella > Didymella glomerata. Next base: position 1,319,074 of record JAJOHN010000009.1, read on the forward strand.
AGTCTATAGAATTTACACAATACTATAAGCATTAGAAGATTGTACTTCTATATATACCTCTATACTTATTATATCTCCTATAGTTACTTAATATAGGTTGTTTTGCCCCTCTAAAGAAAGCGTATAGAGATAAGGTTAATTAGCTTATCTATAACTAGATTGCCTATATTATAAAGCAGGAGTTCCTGCTATACTTTAACGTACTTCCTAGGCAAGCTGTTTACCTAGGCGAGCCGCTCACTTTTGCCAAGACTATACTAAACTTTAGTTAACCTATAATACCTTAACGCAAGAACGCAAAAAAGCCCTTAAACAAAGCAGATATCTAGCTTGCAGTTAACGCTCTTAAATATAACGCAACTCTATTCTAAAAACGCGCTGCAAAGATCTATAGGGTGCCTTAAAAGACACTTAGTAACTAACTTGTAGGAGCCTCCCTATAACAAGATTGTACGCCTAACTTAATAAAACTAATAAGTACTAAAGAGCTAGTAATTGTCTAGTATATACTTTAGCTAGACAAGTAAGGATATCTGCCCTAACTTAGTAATATAGAGGATATAGCTAACTCTCTACTTGCAGAGCGCAACTAGCTACATATTAGCAAAAACTAGGCTAGCATGTTTGTTAAGCATTACTTAAAGCTTATAGTTAAGTTTAATTAAAAGTACAACTACAAGAGAGCCCTCTGTAAGGATTCTAAGGTAATCTAGGGCTAGTTCTGCCTAGTAGAGAATACTAAAGCTAAGTATAGGAATCTAGATAAAGACACCTATAACTTTAACAAGTCTAGCTTTATAATAGGCGTTATATTAACAGGAGCTGTTGTTATAGGCTCTAAGTATTGCAGGCAACTAAAAACAGTGCAACAGAGTAACTAAAAGTAGACTAGTATTATTAAAGGCGTTAATATAATAGGGTAGGCTATCCTACCCTTTATTATCTTCTAAGGCAAGCACTACCTGTCTATCTAGTATAAGGAGCTAAGTATACCTAATAACTAGGTTATTACTGTCTCTAAGAACAGCTAGACAAATAATAAGCTTAGTTTAAAGTAGCTAAAGTACTTTAATAAGCATGTAAAGGAGCGTACTGTTGGTAGCTATAAGCTGCTTATCCTAGATAGTTATAAGAGCTACAACTTAGTTAGTTTTTATTAATACTATAAGAAATATAAGATTATTACTTTGTATATGCCTCTGCACTTATCGCACCTCTTGCAGCTACCTAACGTAGGTTGTTTTGCCCCTCTAAAAAAGGCCTATAGTTGCTAAGCTAAGCTGCTAATATATAATAAGATTACTTATATCTTAAAACTTAAGTTCTTACTATACTTTAAAGCGGCTTTTAACGCATTGATTATAGAAATTAATATCTAGGGAGGCTTTAGAGGCGCTAGCTTAGTTCTATTTAACCTAGAGGCTGTAATATTAAAGCTTAAAGTGCGCCTATATACTCTACTACTACTTACTGTAGACGAAGGTATACAGTACTCTTAGACTCTAACCAACATCCTAGAATTTAGGTTGTAATTAAAGCTAATTTAAGAGCAGATCTAGTAACATAGCAATAGTTAATGCCCTTGATTAGCTTACTAAAGGCGTAGAGATAATAGCGCATTTACTAGTATTAGTGCGCAACTAGGTTGCTAAGCTTTAAGCTGCTAACAAGGCTGCTACGTGCTGTAAATTATATAAGAGGAAGCAAATCTAGAGAGAAAAGACTCTTATAGTTAGTAAGGGAGTGTAGTTAACTACTCTAAAGGAGTTTAATACCTATGCTAATAGGAAGAGAGTAAGCAAAAAGGCTTATATTAAAATAGGTACCTAGTTTTTAAGACGCTGTAGCATATATAGCAAGGTAGGGCACAACACACAAACATATAAGAATAATATGCAAGGTAGTATAGAGTAGATTTATATACTATAGAATATAGTATAACTTAATTTAATAGTGTTGTGTTGCAAAGTAGTTGTGGTGTTTGTAAATCTTAGCAAAAGTAAACAGCTTGCCCGGGTAAGCAGCTTGCCTAGGAAGTACGTTATCTATTATCTAAATCTAGCGCATTGCTCTTTTACTGTTTAGCTGCGCGCTTAGAAGAAGGCGTGCAAACAGCTTAGTTAAGTCTTCTAGCTATACCTGTTAGCACGACTTAGCGCACGTTGGTGCTAAATGCTATATACCTTAGGTGCAATCTAACTCTATGTAGGGGTAGAACTTGTAGAAAAGGGAAAACAGGGCAAGGGTAAGACCGACCTTTGAAAATTCAGTATTCTCTTTGAGGGTGCAAAATGTGGAGTACAGTCACGCAATTCAAACGTACTCTTCTGAGTTTTGATTTGAGTTGTAGTCGTTGAGATATTGCAGTGGAAGGAGGGGTAGTGCAGTGATGCAGGACTAGCGTGCGCTAAGCCTGGATTACTCTGTGATTACTATACGTGTCACCGACTTTGCCGCGGTTATAGGTTGACGCTGGGCGCGGAACCTTTCCACAAACAGAACTGCCTCGCCCCTCACCACTGCAGCCTACTCCTCACCTTGCTATGTAACAACTGGAACATCAGTCGAATGATCGTTCAGTCAATACCACCCAAATCATACGAACATACCACCATGCCGCTCTTCGAGATCCAACACGTCGTTCCTCTGACAGACGACCAAAAAGACGCCCTTGCGCAAGCAATCACCGATATTCATGCAATCAAGTTCACCACGCCCCGCGTTGCCGTCAATGTGAAGTACAACGATGTTTCAAAAGTCTTGATGTACATCGCCGGCAAGCGACGCCAAGGCAACCACATCATCGGCAACGTGCGAGTTGGGCCTGCCCGTCCTCAAAAAGACTTCGACGATGAGTGCCTTGAAATTTTGGCCGCTTGGAACAGAATCGTAGCGACGCCTGAAGAGAAGGCGAAAGCTCCCGATCGCGACCTAAGGATGAGGTCTTGCTTCCTTCTTGGAGGTATGACAGCAGGTTATGAGGCTGGATTTTTGATTCCCCCTGCTGGTGGGGATGTGAAATGGCTGCATGATCACATCGCGTCGTTCGAGGAGCAGGCTGCTGCTGGGGACTCGGATATGGCGGATTTGGTCAAGGAGGTGAAGGAGCGGGGCATGTTGGATAATAAGACAATCTTCTAGATAGTGCATGGCACCGCTGGGTGCTGCTATTAGAGGAGGAGATCCGAGTGGTGATGAACCCAAATCACATCAATTGTGATGTCGGAGTGGTGACAAACGCAACTCACATCAACGGCCGTCCGCATCAGAATCAGTTCATTCTAGTTTACCCTATCCGGCTATAGCATGAAGTGGTTCTGCGGTAAATCAGTCAGTAGCAGATCTTGTTCATGCCATCACAGATTCATATTACTCATCTATTCAAATTGGGGTTACCGGCACTTGATCCAAACGAAAAGTCCTGTCAACGGTCCAACATCGACCTCCCATTCGCACCTCGGTTTTCAATTTTCTCCACAACCTGCCTCGCATGTATGATACGAATTGATGTTGTATTGCAATGACCTACCTCATAATTCCAGTCTTGAAAGCTGTGCATGTGTGACCTGCCGCAAAGATTTCGTGCTACTCCCACTTTCTCAATAGCATACAAAACTTTGGGTGAAGAGCATCCATCATACTTGGCGGCTTGAGGAAAAGCTGGCAGGTTGATCACCCCAGGTAATCGAGCTTCAGCTGGAGATCCAAGTAATTTTCATGTCTTGAGATGATCATCAGGGCCAGTATGTAGTTTCATTGATCTCGAAGCACTCACTGGAAGAATGTTCGTCCAGAAGCATTTTCATCTTGTCCTATAGAGCTCGTCAACCCCGCCAATGTCTTGTCGAGTTTGACTACAACCTGGTCAGACAGATGTTGACGGAAACTCAAATGAACGAGCCGCGAGCCGACGATCTCCATGCTCGTTACCACGTGGTGAACAGCATCTATAAGATAATTGCCGTTCAATTGACGTCTTTAGATCAGGCAGATTGATTTTTCGACACTTGGACACGTTTTTCTAGGCAAGGACCGTGATTCCGTGAACCGCTGCGCAACTGTCGTCTATGCTTGACACGCATCGCTTTGCAAGGGCGAGGAATTATTTACTAATATCGCCCCAGACGCATGCTCTAGGGTACACGCCGACCAATTAAGTCTGCTTCGCGGCATATTAGTATAGTACGCAGTAGGGTCTAATAGGAGTGCATATGCAGCCAGACGAAGCTCGAGCTGCTCGTGTAGATCTACAGCGTATAAACGCATAGGATAGTTTACTGTCTAAATCTTGCCTTAGGCTTATAGCCTATTTGCAAGGTGTTAGGGTTAGGGTTAGGGTTAGGGTTAGGGTTAGGGTTAGGGTTAGGGTTAGGGTTAGGGTTAGGGTTAGGGTTAGGGTTAGGGTTAGGGTTAGGGTACCCTAACCCTAACCCTAACCCTAACCCTAACCCTAACCCTAACCCTAAACCCTAACCTAACCCTAACCCTAACCCTAACCCTAACCCTAACCCTTCTTTCTCTTTTAGCAGCCTAATAAGCGCTAATAACATGCTATTGCTTATCTATTGCTTTGTTGTCCTGCTTAGCTCTATAGGCTTTGCTGTGCTCCTATCTACCCCTAAGAAGCAGTGCTATACTACACTAAGTAGCTAGAACGCATTAATAGACTATATACTAAGATACTTTATAATATCTATTAGCATGCTATAGTTGCCTACCCCTATTGCAGTTATGCGTAAGTTCTGTAGCTTAAGAACATTTTTGCTATTATTGTCTACTTCTGCCTCTTCTATCTTGCCAACGTTGTCCTAATAGCCTCTGCTAAACAACTCTCCTACCTTAACTTGCCTAATACCTACTGCTATATGCTAGTACTATAGTATATATAGTACTACGCCTAGCCTCTTCCTTGTCTTGCGCTTTAGTACCCTTATAAGCTAGCTAGTGTCCTATGCGCCCTGCGCGTTATGCTATACGTAGTTGCTGTAGCTGCTGCCTAGCACCTGCAGCGTTAGATACTTATAGAATAGCTATATATAGACTAAGTATACTACTATTACCTGCCCTAGCTGTAGTAGCAAGAAGCGCGGCATAATCTTCAGCTTATCCTACTATAACTGCAACTTATAATAGTAGACTACTATTATTACCTACCTGTCTATAATAAAGATGTTGTAGTCCTATAGTATGCTGTTATAGTGCTAAATTATTATAATCTCTAACCTATGCCTAGGCTGTTCTAATATAACGTGCACGCTGTAGAGTAGTAGTTCTAAGAAGTAATCTATCTATTATATGTACTACTGCACTGCTTTAACGCTCTACTGCCTATTAGCATACTTTAATTGCAGCCTACCTGCTATAGTTATTGCTCTCTTAAGCATCTAAGCCAGCCTACCTTGTAGTTTGTTGCCTAGAGTATCAACAAACAATGTGCGTTATTTTATAAACGTAATGTTATTAACTACTTACTTTAAATTAACAGTAACCTGCTCTTCCTTACTGTCTGCCCAGCATAGCTCCTATAGCATCTGCTCTGTTTTAGCTAACAAGTCCTGCGCTATCTTGTAGAAGCAGCTAATAACAATTAGTTAGCTGTTTAGATAGAACGTCTGCTTGTCCTCTAACTAGTATGTGTTGCCTAAGTTGCTAGCTGTTAGTCTAATATATTTGCTATACGCTAGTATGCTAATTATCTTACTTATTAGGCTAAACGTGCTGTCTGCTAGATGCTTATACTGTGCTGCTAGAAAATAATTATAGTCCTGTTCTGTCTGCGTGTTGCGCTGCCCTTCTAGGAGTAGCTTTTCTAGAGCAAGCACCTGCACGCAGTATACTATCTCTGCTAGTATATATAAGTAGTTCTTTGCAGTCTGCAAGCAGTCTGTGTCTATATTAATTCTAAGCACTGCAAGAAACTAAATTAAACTAGTAGACAGCGCTATAGAGTAGTATATTGTAAAGATAAATAAGCTAATAGATGCTAGAAGCACCTCTGTCTAAGCGCCTCTGTTGTTACTATCTAGCGCGTCCTATAACTTAATTCTATATAATTTCTGCTTAGCTGTTTATATAAAGAGCTTGCGCGCGTCCTTTATTAGATCTAGCGCCTATTAACTGCGTGTCCTGCGCTAGGGCTGCAGGCTGTTGTTATTAGCTCTACTACCTTTATTTTTATTATTTTTACTATTCTTCTTGCTGCTTTCCTTGCTGCTTAATGCTATACTGCTCTCTAATAGAGCTGCTATGTCTTGCTACTATTAGAAACGTATAATTTGCTGCTCTTTATCTCCTAGCACCTATAGATAGAAGCAGACAAACCTAACTATATAGCTTATGTATATAGCCTAACTCTCTAGGTTCTGTAGTTGCCCTAATAGCTATATATTAATCTTACTCTACTTTGCGCTCTATAGCTAGCGCCTAAGTTCTTATAGAAGCATAGCTAACCTCTTAACGCTTTTCTTAATTAGTCTCTCTGTTAGCTAAGCAGCTAGCTTAAGCTTACGTTTGCCTTAATTAGGAGCCTAGGCTTAATAGGCTAGATAAATAAGATTTTAATCCTTAAAAAACTCTAACTAGCCTGTCTACTTAAACTAGCTAGTCTTGTCTGTTTCTGCAGCGTCTTTTAGCATTTATAGCTCTTCCTTAACTTCTTGTTATGTTACTTTATACTTAGTAAGCTGTGCTTTAATTACAGCCTTAACACTAGCGTTTTTAGGATCTATAGCATCTACTAAACTAATAATAAAGTATTTTTGCAGCCTTCTAGTGCAGAAGAAGCTCTATACTTTTATAGTCTTATATAGAAAGCTTTTCTCTCTTACCTATACTTGCTAGTAATTTTTTTTATAGTGCCTGCGTATCTTATCTTTGCTAATAGTAATCTACCTACACGTCTTGCACTGCGCCCTATTAAGCAGCTTTCCTAGCTCTTCTATTAGCTGCGTAGGCTTGTCTAGGGGCTTAATTGCGCTTAGAGTAATAGTCTTAAATTAACTAAAGCGCTTAAGTATCTATTGCTGTAGTATAGCAGATGCTATATAATATTTATAAAAATGTGCGTTAAGACTAACAACAGCTATATAGTGCTGCTTGCAAACTACAACGCTAAAGTCTTTAAAAAGGTAGAATACGTTGTTGCAGTTACTAAGTATAAGCTATTAGGGCTACTTGCAGGGGTTTAAAGTATTGCTTTTGCTATTGCTTATGTTATCTGCCTAATAGAATGTTGTTGCTTAGCTGTCCTATACTAGCTCTATTATATAGAAACTCTAACTCTACTTACCCTAACAGTACTATGTTTTGCTAAACTTACTAACAAAACTTTTAGCGTTGCTACGTAGAGTATATAAAAATTAAGTTTGTATAAAACGTTTCTTAATCTAAGCGCATAATAGTTGCAATTTAGTAGTGTTAGGGTAATATGTAGGACTACTAAACTGTTTCGCTTAAAAAAAGGCAAACTCTAATACTAAGCCTATCTTGCTGCAATTCAGTATCCTCTACGCGCCCTTATATTAGGTAGGCAAGTAAGCTACTTTTGCCAAGCCCCTACTAACGTACCTTCCCTATACTAATGTTTTAACAATAACTTATTATTAACGCGTCTTGTAAAGCTTAGGTATAGCTTATGCTTTAAGCCCTTAAATAAGACGTAAATCTCTCCTAGCAATATGCTGCAGCTATCTATAGAGTGCCTTGAAGCACCCTAAGCTATTAACACACTAGACAACCTTTATAGCGCGATACTATGCCTAACTTACAAGAGTTAGACAATAATAAGGAGCAGGTATATATTAAGTATATACTTAAGCTAGACACGCAAGGATTTAGCCTGCAGCTGTTAGATATAGCTGCTATAGCTGATTCTCTGCACGCTAAGCGCAATCTAGGCTATATTAGTATAAACTAGCCTAGTATGTTTGTTAAGCGTTAGCTAGAGCTTAAGGTAAAGTTTAATTGCAGGTATAACTATAAGCGAGCCCTCTGCAAGGGTTCTAGAGTTGTAAAGGGCTAGTTTAGCCTAGTAGCTAACATTAAAGCTAAGTATAGTATCTAGAATAATAATATATATAACTTTAACAAGACAGGCTTTATAATAGGCTAGATCTCCTAAGGAGCAGTTGTTATAGCTTTAGAGAGACAAGGAAGGCTAAAGGCAGTCTAGCTAGGCAACTAGAAGTAGATAACAGTTATATAGGGTATTAATGCTACTAGATAGACTATTCTACCCTTTATTATCTTTAAAGCGTGTTACTACCTTACTAGCTAGTATAAAGAGGAAGACCTACCCTAGGATTAGGTTATTAGAGTCTTTGCTAATAGCTAGACTACTAATAAGCTTAGTCTTAAGTAGTTAAAGCACTTTAATGCGTATATAAAGGAGCGTACTGTTAGTACCTACTAACTGCTAGTTATTAATAGCTATAAGAGCTATAACTTGCTCCTATTCTAGCAATACTGCAAGGATAATAAGATTATTACCCTATGTATGCCTCCTTAATTATTGCACCTCCTATAGCTACTTAATGTAGGCTGTTTTGCCCCTTTAAAGCAGGCGTATAGACGCTAAGCTAAAATGCTTATACGTAACTAGATTAGCTACCTTATAAAGACTAAGTTCCTGCTATGCTTTAAAGCAGCCTATAATACAGTATTTACTTCTAGTAATATCTAAGGAGGGTTTAAAGGTGCTAGATTAGTCCCCTTTAACCTAGAACAGGTTATAATAGCCCTTAATGTAAAGCTTTAGACTCTATTACTACTACTCCCTACTAATAACATGCCCTAGCAGTCCTAAACCCTAAGCAATACTATAGAATTTAGGTCGCAATCTACTCTAATTTAAGAGAAGTATAAGAAGTAGTAAGGTAGCTTACTAAACTCTGTACTTAGCGCGCTTAAGTACTATGCAAAGAGGGGAGCTATTTTATCTTATAAGCTAGTTTTGGCTTAATAGGAAATTAAGGAGCTTTAAGCGGCTAATAAGGCTGCTATGTAACAGAAATTATATAAAAGAAAGCAGGTTTAGAAGGAAGGGACTCTAATATTTAGAGATAGGCAGCAACTAGCAGTTCTAAAGGAGTTTAGGGCGCGTAGTAATAGAAAGAGGGTAAAGAAGCAGGTGCGCACTTAAGGGGGTAAGCTGTCCTAAAGGCGCTGTAGAAGGTGTAATAAGACTAGCTATAACGCGCAAACGTGTAAGGTTGATATAGAAGTAGTCTCTAAATAATAATATATGCTGTAGTCTACTACAGAGCGCCGAAGCGTGGTGTTTTGGGCTATAATAGGTTGGGATTTGGTAGGGGCTTGGCAAAAGTAGCTCGCTTGCCTGTTGGCTCGCTTGCCTGTAGGGTACGTTAAGCAATTCTATTACTATACCTATATTTATCAAGCTAGTTCAAGTAATCATAACTTATACTACTTATAATATAAAGCTTACTTTAGCTTATACTATATAGAAATACTTAGATTTCTTTAATCTACTATATTGAGAGACTTTCTTTTTAAATACTATCTATAGTCTAGGCAAATATCAAGAAACTCTTTCTTCTGCTTACTCTCTATAAGACTTGGGTTACAGTCGATCTGCCATCTAACATAGTTTAGTTTCCCGAGACAAGCTGAGATGTAGAACGGAGACACAAGGAAGAAGTTTCCATTTCCTCCGTTATTCAGAAGAAGCCTTGTTCGGTGTTGCGTCATAAGTATTGCCTGTTTGTCTAATGGCTGCGTGTCGTCCATTTCTAGCGTTCCAGTTTTCCCAATCTTTTTCGCTACTGTTGACTCCAGACAGCAAAGATACGAGAATGGTTTCTCAGTCTCGAAGTCCTCTACAACTACTGTAGCTACGAACCGTGCCCAAAATGAGTGTTCGCAGGCACTTCTCAGTGACCGTAGTCGTGCAAGTAGTAGTTTAGGGACGACATCCCTCAGTTCAAAGCCAAGGAGGTGATTTGTCATATCGTTTCGGACATCTTTCTTCGCAAGAAACTCAGGAACCGAACGATGGGTAAACGCAATGTATTTACCCACAAAAGCCGACTCTCTGATTTCTACCAGACCCCGACAGTAACCGTTGATTCTGCTCTGAGCTGTAGCTTCTTGGCTAGCCCAGTGATCCTCAAGGTTATCGAACGGATCTCTCGTCGCAAAATGTCGGTCTTTGTGGTACTCTTCGAGGAATATGCCTGATAGGAGAAACAGGTTCTGATCATGCCTTGTTCTGAATTCAGATATCAGCGCGAAGATCTGGTATGCTCTCTTACGCGCTGGTCTTTGTCGTGTGTCAAGTAGATGTTTGAAGAGCGCCTCAAGCTCATCTGGGAGTGATTCGAGAACGTCGTCAAAGGCAGATATGTCGTGCTCATCTTCGATGTATTCACGGAAAATTTTGACGACCAGAGCCACCCATAAGAAGATCCCGTCAGATCTTTTGACGATTTCGGAGACCAGGCGATCTTTCCGCGTTCCATCTTCCAGATCCTTGAGCATGTCGCGAGTGTAGTTTTCCATGTCTCCCTTCGTAAGGGCCTGGAGACGAATTTGATTCCCGGCCGAGAATGCCTTTTCGAAAACGTTGTATTCCCTACTCGATACACAGATCTTCATACCGCCGTTGGATGAGCTCACCCAACTCTTTATCACGCTAACCAGGCTCTTGTAATCTTCTTGATGGGTCTCTTTGTACTCATCCAACCCGTCAATGAATAGACAGAATCTGTGATTGCTGTACGTTTCCTTTCGTCTGAAGACTTCGTGCAGGGCGGCGCGGATTGCCTCATCGTCGAGATGCCAGTCTAATTGAGCAACCCAAGGGCAGGTATTGAGATCGTGCCATCGCTTCGGAAACGCAGTTGAGATGAGATCTGAACAAGACAGGAGTATATCGTATAGAAGAGCTCGGAAAAGACCGTTGAGTGTGTTTTGATTTTTCGAGCCTGGCTTCCAGAAGAAGAACTTAGCGAGCACTAATCTGTTGTGACCTTCTGGATATCAGCACGGAAAGACAAAGACCTAAAAGCATCAATCCGTACCTGACCACTTAAGAAGCTCTGACTTAGTGCGTGGATGCTTGAGCAGAAACTTCATAAGCGTCGATTTACCTGATCCTAGCTTGCCTGAGACGTGGAAAACTCCGCCTCCGGTGGCCAACCAATCCATGTAGACTTTTCCGACTTCCAGCAGATAGCGATACTCTGCCTCGTCCCGGTTCGTCTCGCAGTAGTCGTCACGATAGAGTTTACGACCCTGCGTAGGGTCGTCTGTGTCCTCCGCCAGAGCAGTTATGTTCGAGTCGAGTTCCAACGTACTCTCATGTACCTCTTCTCTCTTGTACCACCAGTCTTGGTTTTCCTCTTCATATCCATCATCCAACTGCCATACAGACCATCCTTGCGCGCTTTGTAGATTGCTAGACGAGCTGTCAGGTTCGGTGAATTCAGTGTCGACAGGAACAGTAGAGGGTCCCGCGCTCAACTGTTGTGAACTGTTAATACAGCCATATTCATCAATCGACTCAGCCTGCAGGGAAACTTTAGGCACTGTCTTCTGGCTGGGAAACATCCATCGGAAAGTGTCGTGATGAGCGCCCCCTACGTCATCAAACCTTGCGTTTGGGTCTGGGATGGCAACGGCTTTAAGGATATGACTTTGCACAAGAGCTTCCCGCTGTTTCTGAGATAATTCAAGAAGCTGTCTGATCTGTTCTTGTGCTTCTTTGCTGATTGAAACAACTTTCGCGCCTTGCGTGAGCTCTTCCACGTGCTGATGTACCACTCTCAGTAGTTCCACTTGCCTGTCGGCACTCGAACCTATCCCGACGAGCTTGGTCATTGTATCAGAGCTGTTTGCTGTTAACCTTGTTGAACACAGGAGCTCAGGGGTGACAGACCTAGTCATGAATTGAAGCTGTAATTCCAGCTGACTACGACAACTATCCAACCTTCTCTCCAGTTCCGCTTTCTCTCTCTGAGTCAAAACATGCTTGAACGCGGAGATGACGATGTGACGTCGGCTTGTGGAATCTTTTGGAGCTCGCTTCTCAAGCAGATCAAGAAGTTGTTTCGACAGGATTCTGCAATCAGCTGCAAGTCGGCGTAGGGCTTCTTCGTCATCACTCGGAGCCTTTGAAGATGGAGGATCAAGTATGAGGGAAATACGTCTCATTGATTCGGTGACGCTCTTCAGCTCAAGATCTTCTTTTGTCATTCCAGACACTGATTGACCTAATTCCTTCGTGCCATGGATGATTTTTGAGCTGAGCTCCACGAACTGTGCAATATTTGCAGCGAGGCTGAGAGCTAGTAGAGGCTCCATTGGGGGCCCAAAACCACTCGACGGGAGGTGTCAATGGTTTCGCTTCCAAAAACAAATCAGAGTTGACGATAAGTGCAAAGACGAGAAACTTCGCTTGATCTACCTAAACGGGGGGTTCAGCATATTAATCTAGCGGCTTGCTCTAGAGCATGTGGTCATGTGGTGGCTGTGAGAGCTCAGCCACCATATATGTAACCCTCAACGGCTGAGGCTGTTCCAACCAACGACAAGACGGCGGTGCCTTACCAAATCTGCCTTGCATCGCTTAATTTGATTGGAGATCATAAATTGCGCCTATGGTCGAGCAGAAACCAAGAAACGGTGCAATAAGTAATTAGTCGGCACATCCCATTGCTTAAACCATAAAGTCCGCCGCGGGACAGTGTCAACTCAGCCCCGCTAGACGACGCGTTGGCGGAACATCAGAAAGCTTGATGCAAGTGCTTTCAGTTTCGTTTGGACATGTTCTGTAATTAGCTGTTCACTTATGGATGTCTTATTACGGGCACAAACTCAGTTTCTTGCCAGTATCAAGTAATCGCACGTCCAGCAGCTGCCTAAAGAGGCCACGCAAGCTGTTAGTCCTAACCTGGGATGGTGCTGAAGAGCAATCGATGATTGGTCAGATGAAGCACGGACCGCTCACAGATTATTGTTTACTTATGAAGCTGCGTCCATCCGAAGCTTCATGAGCTACGTCTCGTGGTCCTCTTATCCATCCAGCCTGAAAACGTCCGCTGTCCGTTCTCCTGCGCGTAATGGCGCATCTTCCGGATCGTGTCTATGTAGACTACTGCCCGGATCGTCAGTGCATCAATCCCCAACCCCAATGCATTCGTCGCCGTGAACACCTGCTGCTGCCCGCTCATCAACTGCTGGACGATCTCTCGCTTCTCCTCTACGCTTCCTACCTCCTGGTAATAACAAACAGCGCCTAACGCGTCTACTATCTGCACTGTCCACTTCTTTATGCTGCAATACACAACAATCTGTCTAGGCAACAGGTATTTCCCCTTCAACTACTCTACTAAAACTACTGCTGACTGCTGCTTATCTTTAATATCATACGCGTGCACCTAATACTAGATATTCTTGCGCGTTATCTGCCTGCGGAACTACTCGTACTGCTTCTTTTGCAGCAGCCCCATCGCGTTAATAAACTGCTGCTCCTCGCGCGGCCGCTACGTTGCTGTTAGATACACTATCTGCGTCTCTGCCCGCACCAAGTTCTTTAACGCTAACATCTGGCTGCAGAACCTATCCAACAAACCCAACACAACGTGGCACTCGTCCACCACAATTTAGTCTGACCAGCCTATCGCCCGCTGGCAGTTAATGTGATGTCTAAACGCCTCGCCCACTGCGGCCTTAGGGACGACGAACATGGCCTGCACTCATTTGTGCGGCCGCCGGCTATCCTATTCGGCGCTCACGATCCCTAGCTGCTCGCACTGCTCCCGCATGTCGAACCGCAACGCGATTAACGGCACTACTACAATTGTCACCCTGCTTTATATTAACGCTGGCAACATAAACAACACGCTCTTGCCTGCTCCTATGCCTATGATGGCCACTATTGGGCTCTTGTGCTGCATGATCGCCCGGATGGCGGGCTTCTGCACGCTACGGTACGCGGCCTGTTCGCCCAACAACGTCTTTAGCTCGCTGTCCACGTCAACTAACTGCATTATCTTCCAACAGTAGTGCTCTTCTTTAACTGCTTCCCTGAGGTCTGCGGCCGCCTGCGTGCCTTTCTGCGGCTTCTTTGACACGGCGGATGGAATCTCTAATAACGCATGCTACTCCATGCTGGCCACGCGCAGCCCCCACCTCTTCGACTCGACGCTGAACACGGGCTCGTTGATTGGTAGTCCGTATATCATGCCGGCCACTGTGCTGCCGTGCCCGTTCTGGATGTCCCACGGCTTGTCTTACTCTTCGGACTCGTCTTCGCTTTCGTCGGTATCCGAAAACACCTCGACTGCTGCTGCGTTGTCGATGTACCGGCAGTACATGGCCTTGGTGCCGTGATACCTTTTCTTCTTGTACTAGGCGGAATGTTACTCGTGAAGGTCGTGCTATGCGTACCTTTTGCCCTCAGGCAAGTGCCTCCGAGATATAGCAATGCTTACCTGTCGCCATAGAGGATTACTGGCGGTAGTTTCGAGTCCGCGCTTAAATTCTTCTTTGATTACCGCTCCAAGTCGTGTGCTTTTCCAGGACTCTTCTACACCTGAAGCATCTGTCTGCTCTATCCCTCCGCAGCTACCGTCCATGTCCGTGTTCCTTTCCTCGGCTTCGTTGAGGCTTCGACGTTGAGGTCGGCAGGTCACAGGAACGAACCAACTGCTCCAAGACCTTGAAGTCGAGTAAGGACCTGTAACTGTTCCGCGAACGGAACTACCAGCTATAAGTAGTATATTAGTAACTCGCCTACTTCAGGGGGAAGGTAACGGTGTATAAGTTTCGTAGTGCTACTGGCAGAGTAGTTCTTGTGGTAAAAGGTCACAAACGACACTAGACCATGCTCGATGAATATGTTCCGCATCTCGCAGCGGTCGGAGTTGCGCCAGCGTAAGGTAAGCAGTTCTGTACCCCGCGCAGGCTGACCACCGGTAACATAAATCAGCAGGAGCATTCGGCGTAGGAACGCCTGTACTAGCTGAGCGTACGATTGCACCAGCCGCATGTTCCATGTCAACTTCACAGGATCGGTAAAAGACTGACGGCGAAAGACAGCGTCTGTTTTAATACAGCGGAGGAGGTAGCGTTGCTGGCCGCATAGAATTCTCTCATTGCGTCTATGCTGGAGAAAGCTATGGTTCGCGTGATGGACGGTGGGATCATCCTTGAGACTGTTGAGGTGTATCTGTCGCAGGTTGTCGAGGTGCCTATCTTGGTCAATTTTCGGGATCAAGAGAAGGCAATGTAACATTCGCTGCGCCTCATGCACCTGGTCGCGAAGAAACCACCTCAAGCCGTTCAGAGTCAACTCGAGCGATTTGTAGCACAACATCTCCCCATCGTCTGACCACTCCACAAAGCCTGAGCAGGTTGTACTATCTCGCAGCTTGGCGCCGTAAAAGCGTAGATGGAGGATTTAATTCATCGGAGGCTAGCTACTTGCCTATAAGGTGTATTATATAGTTCTTAGCAACTAGCTATTTATGTTTGCTAGCTGTAAAGTTTAGAAACTATGTAAATCCCTTTTAGTAAGCCTCTTCTAAAACACAATTAGCCTTATAAGTTGACTTGTGCATTTGCAAGCAGACTTCGTCCCGTCTCTACGATTTCCCAGTTCTCGATCACGCTGCGTACCGACCCAGTGACCGCAAGATCTGCAACAAAGCTACCCAACTCCTCGTCACGAACCGCAAGATTCGCACCAAACACAGACTGAACCAGCCAGTTGACAATCGCATTCCAGCCAATGAGGATACCACCAGGCCGGATGACGTGCGCGACGACATTGTTGCTGTGTCGGTCCGCGTATGCAAGTGTCTCTGATTGCAGCAGGCCCTTCATGCGACGCTGTTCTGGGAGAAAGTAGAGTCGTAGCGATTGATCGGTTTGCGTGAACGCGCCTCCAAGCAGAATGAACCTCAGCTTTCTAAACCTGCTGCGTTGCGTGTGTATGTCAATGCGCCGCTGGGTGAGGGTTTTCAAGAATGCTAGTGGATATGCGTAGTTGACGTCTTTGTTGACGTCGTAGGTGCCGATAGCCCAGATCAAAGCGTCGGCATCTTCGATCGCAGACCATGTCGTATCGGCGATTGTGTCCAAGGCGCCGAAGTCTGGGATAATGGCGCTGTGTACTCGCGCATCAATTGAGGTGATTGATGGGTCGGGCCTCCGGGTTATCGCGACGACATTGGCCACATCGTCGCGTCGTAGGGTGTGCTCGAGGAAGACACGTCCGATGGAACCATTTGCGCCAACGATTGCGACCTTCATCTCGCCTTAGTCGATTATGTCGCTCTTGATCGTAGCTGGAGAAGGTTGTGATAGCCTGACTGTCTCATGGGGAAGTGATGGGCACTCGCTCTTTTGTATTACAATTGGTGCGGGTGCGTTACGCTCGCTGTCTGCAGCAGACGGACAAACAAGGAATAGCGATCCCATGTGCATCTCTGGAGCAAGGAAGAAGGCAGTTCTCGCGAGGGAGGTATCGCCTTTAGCGCGGCTATTGGTCCGTAAGATGAGCGCACCCACGGACCTACGGGGATAAGG
Source organism: Didymella glomerata (assembly GCA_030271015.1). Lineage (NCBI taxonomy): Eukaryota > Fungi > Ascomycota > Dothideomycetes > Pleosporales > Didymellaceae > Didymella > Didymella glomerata. Next base: position 1,335,625 of record JAJOHN010000009.1, read on the forward strand.
TCGTGTGGCGCGGCAGGCGCAAAGCTTGCAGTCGCGGGCCTAAAAACAGCGCCCGGCGCTTTTGCGCCGAACACCTCAACCGCGACCACAGCGCGGTGATGTGTCGCCGAGACTCAAAGACGATAAAGTCTGCATGGTTGTCATGCTTTTTGAGGTACCGAGAGTCTTCTGATCTACAGCTGCGCCGTGTCTGCCTCCACGATGAATTCGCACGGCGATCAACCGGTGCTTACACCTCTCGCACGCCAAATGCGCTTATCTGCCACGCTCGAGATCAATGAATTGGTTCAACAACGCCTCAACCAAGGACGCAAGGTAACACATCTTGGGTTTGGAGAAGCAACACTTCCCATTCATTCGAGCGTCGCTGCAGCGCATCGAGACGCGTGGCTTAAGACAAGCTATCTTCCTGTGGCGGGGCTCCAATCTTTGCGAGAGGCAAGTTAGAATCGAAGACTGACCCTGACGAAACTAACTGACATGTTCGAAGTCCATCGCTCGCTTTCAGACGCGCCGTCTCGGCTCTCAAGTAAGCTCGGAGCAAATCGTCGTTGCGCCCGGCTCGAAGCCACCTCTCTTTGCCTTGTTCGACGTACTCGAGGGTTACGTACTGCTACCTCGACCTTCATGGGTCAGCTATGAGCCGCAGGTTCTTCATGCTGGCAAGAAACTGTTCTGGGTCGAGACCGATGAGCACGATCGGCACGCGATCTTTGATGCGTTGCATGAGTACCACACCACGCTCATTGCTGACGATCTGGCCAGAACAAGCTCTCCGTCATGTTTACAGCCAGGCCTTGCAGAATGGCGCCATGCCTCGCATTATGCTTGACAACAGCCCCTCCAGTCCCACAGGCCGTGTGTATAGCGAGGAGAACGTGGCTGTCATTCTGCAGTTCTGTAAGGAGCATAACATTACTCTCATTAGTGATGAAATCTACTCCGATATCTCCTTTGGGGCCAAGATGCATCCAAGTCCCGCGGCAGCTGGGCAGCTAGATAACGACCTAATGATCCTGACTGGCGGTCTGTCGAAGGTGAGCGTGTGATAGCATTCCCGGCTGCGTGGCTGACTGGTATACAGACATACTCTGCCGGAGGCTGGCGAGTCGTCTTCCCCACGAACGACTTTGGCAAGGCTGTGCAGACAGCCATCCTAGCTTAGACATCGGAATGCTGGTCGGCGGCGTCAGCACCAGCTCAAGAAGCGGCTGCAGTCGCGTTTGACACCACACCAGAGATGGATCTGTATAGAACCCAGGTCTCTGCGCTACACACAAAGTGTACACTTGAGCTCTACGGTGCATTATTACGGCTTGACCTTGATGTCGCTCAACCTCAAGGAGCTTTCTACGTTTACCCGTCGTTCCAACCATTTGCGAAGCCACTGGAATCACTCGGGATCAAGACAAGCGCACAGCTTTCATCATGGCTGATCACCGAGTGTGGTATCGCGGCTTTGCCGGGCTCCGTGTTTGGTGAAGACGATGCTGGATTTTCTGGCCGTCGATACCGCTTGCGCATGGGCCACAAGCTATCTGTACTTTAAGACCACTGCTGAACGCTACGGCCATGGGTATAAGCTGTTGAGGGCGGCTACCAAGGACGAGGAGGTCTTGGACCTTCCATTGCTGCATCAAGCCATCGAGGCTTGAGAGGCTGCAGTGGCCAAACTGAAAGCGCTATAGATCCTGCTGTACTCTCCTTGAGTCGAATCCAACGTCAACTCATGCTGATAAACTGGTCCTATCGGAGGTCGTGCTGTGGTAGCCTAAATGGGAGGCAGTGGAAACGGGTCCCAGAAGCTCTGATGTGGGTCAAAGCCCATGATGTCTTCCAACAAGTCCAAGTAGCTGCCTTCGTTTTCGAGGCCACTCGTATGGTCTTGACCTGCGTGTTCCGCATCTACCCCTGATCCGTAGTACGATGTGATATCAGTCGGTTGCCAAGGCTTTGGTATCAATTGCGAACGCGTCAGAGCGGAGGACAGGAAGCGAACAGTATCCTCGACCATGGTCTCAAATTGCCTTGTCATCTTGAGAAGAAGAGCGTCATCCCAACGCTCATTCATGATTATAAGACATATGGAGCATTTTCGGCTCGATGCTGGCAGGTCGACAAGGATGAGAGTCAGGTCGTGCGAGACGTCCATGATCCCCGCGCTGAGGCGTGCAGTGACCAGCATTGTTAGTCCTGCAAATAGGACACCTTGCACAAGCATCCACGAGAGTGCCACACCATTCTTCTGCAACACCGTAGACACATCGGCTATATAAGCGCCAGCTGCTCGAAGACACGTTCTTGTTGAGTCCATGGGGGGATTCGGGCAGAGCGGGCTGGCTCTGTGTAGGACGAACATTGTGCCATGATAGAGACGAAGCCAGAAGCTGTCTTAAGTCAGTTGTGGAAACTTGTACACGACCTTCAAAACTTACTCGCGAGGATAATGCGCAAAGGCATCGTCGCTAAGTGTAGACGGTTCCGTCCTCCAGTCGTCGAGTTCGTTTTGCAGTAGGGCAAGCTCCGTTTGAGCTTCGATTCCAGTGGCGTCTCGGTTCGCGCCATACACTTTCGAGATCAGACGGTGTTGGATTCGTCGATGTTTGATGTGAAGAGTGCTGGTCTTGCCCATCGTCGAATGGTCTGGTAACACAGCAGTGATGTGCTCCTCACCGATGGAGGATGGGCGGCCAAGATTGTAAGCGAGAGTGATCTCGAGGACATAGGCAGTCCAGAAGGTACGTCTTCCAACCTCTGCTTCTCCTCTCTCTTGCTGTGTTGTATAGCTCGACGAGCTGTGTAGGCCTAGCTCGATAGCAATCTGAGGAACATCAGTGAGAATCTGGATGATTGTGGTACGAACCCACCCGCAGCGCGCTCCCAACTAGCTGCCACTGAGTCGATGCAACTGGGCTATGCATACTATACACAGACATGAGGAGTAGCACCTGTATCAAGGAAACGCTTGGAATGAGGGATTTAGCTCCAGCATTGATGTATACAAGAGCCCGCTCATACCATGATGCGGACGAAGTATCCTGCGATAGGGTTGCCTGAGCTTGCCGCACACGTTTTGCTGCGTCTTCTTCGTAGATCGCTCCTAGTGTCATGACCAGGTAGAACATCGCCAGCTCGCGTGATTCCCCAGGTGATCTATTGACATTGGATGAGTTGGCAGCCTCCAGTGTGATGCACCTGAGTACCATCGAGTCAACATCATCGGGACTGAAAATGGGATACAATGGTAAAACCCATACGCAGAACGCTTGCGCAAGCACAGTGGCGCGAGTCGAGTCAATCGAGCGACCCCGTTCCAACAAAGGAGTGCTCGAAACTCTCTGTTCCGCAATGCGATTTGCTCCTTCGCCTCGTCCATCAGGGAAGCCAGACAGCTGTGAGTAAGTGTCTGCATACAGAGCGAAGAAAATGCCACTCGAAGGACCGAGGTATCTCGCATCACCAGTAGCGTTGAGAGCCACGATACTGGCGTCGGGCATTGGTTCTGTCAATGCATTCTGCAGATCTTGGTGCTCGAATGATAGAGCCGAAGCTTCTGGGTGTGAAGTTCCCGCTGCAGAGGTTCTTAGAGTGGAATCAGGTCTCTCGCTCGCGAGAGGTTGAAGTGGTGTACCGTTCGCGACATCAGCACAGTCGATCCCAAAAGTCTCCCGTAATTGATTCTCGAGCCAACTTGTCCTTTCCTTATATAGTTTAACGCTCTGGTCTTGCTTAGTAATGCACTTCTATATTCTGAAGGATGAATTTCACTCCAGGCTATCCTTCTTTCTTTGTCGCCGATATGGCTCACAGACGCTGTTCGTCTTTGTGCAGCTCTGGCACTTCGGGTATCCCGCGCACTACGGCTTGCGTCAGGGTACGAATATGGGGACACATGATGGAAAGGGCCATACCCGAACTTTCTTAGCATGTCACCGGACACAGGTGCGAGTGGCTGCGCTAATTGTAATCAGTATCTGCGCATCAGTCACGCTGTTGGCATTCACCAGGTTGCTGTGCGATGGTGTGAAGGTTGGGCGCACCGCGCAGAAGCTGAGCGCCAGCCGGCACTCGGCGCAAAATCGCCGAACGCTAACTCGGAGCGCGTCCAGCTTCTCACACTCGATGTCTACACATCGCAGTGGCTAGATCTCGACAGCCCTCTCTCAGTCGGCTGAACCCTTGCCGTTGCATTGGATTTACAGCTAGCATGCTTTCTCCAACCTTCTCAATGCCCCCAAACACCCAGCGCAGCAACACAATAGGGAGTCTGATCTTGCGATCATGTATCGCTCAAATGTTCTTCCCTATTAATACTGCATCTAACCTCTACGGCTCTGTGGAGTGCGACTACTGAGCCTAATCTCAACCGCAACACCGTTCGATCAACCGATGTCTATATCCCCGATCACCCATGGTTCAAGGCTTCAGTACAACCTGCCTTCCGATGCCTGTGTGCTGGCTAGCCCTGATAAATGCAGCTTTCCAAACATCAATTCCAAAGGCCTCAGTCGTTGCGAACGCTCCAGTCCGAGGGAACAGCCCTCTTTGCAACATCTTGATAAGTTGCGCAATATCCCCTCGCTCGTACATCAACTTTCCCTTTAGCGTGATAATATGCCCGACGCAATGCCATGGAACAATCGGTTGATCAACAAAGCCCATCAAAATGGCCCTTCCGTTCCGTCGAAGAGCGCTTGTCGCTGCCCTTGTATGCGTCGTCTTCGATGCTTGCGGTGGCGTGAAGTCGAGCACGGCGTCAGTGACTCCAAAGCGCTGGAGACTGGCGATGTCGTCGGCTTCGTCTCCAGAAATCTTGACGATCTCGATTGAAGCATCCGGTGTGCCCTCAAGCACATGCTTCCTCAATCTTGCAAGCTCGTCCTCGTTCCTGCCCATAGCGATGACCCTTGCGCCCATAGCGATCGCTACCTGCACTCCCGCCCCGCCGTAACCGCCAGTCGCAGGACAGACAATGACCGTTTCGCCAGGCTCTAAACCAAGGTCTCGTAGTCCGCCGAATGGAACCATTAGATGGCCTATGTACATCAGATCCTCAACTGAGTAACCCAGCTCCTTGCACAAGACTGTCTCGTCTATAGGGATGCAGTTCTCCAGCGGGACCTTTGCGTACTCAGCGAACACGCCGTCACGCCAAACATCTCGCATCAGCTTTTTGCTGCCCTCTTTACCGCTGTCGTGGATGGCGGACAGGAACAGTGTATCTGGGTCGTCCCGTGCGTGGATGACGCAGTCGACGTACACAAGCTGGTCCTCTGCCAATGAGGTCGCGTCAGGTCCTAGAGCGGTAATGCGTCCGATTGCATTGATACCCCCAACTATGGGCGTGGGAAAGGAGTACTGACGCTTGCCGTTGTAGACTTCGCGATGGTAGGACAGGACTTCAGCGACTTCGATGCGAACGATGGCACTCCCAACATCTGGCCTGAGCATTGGTTTCTCGACGATTCGCAAGGCAGCACCTATAGTATCGAGCTGCAGTGCGCGATAGGTGGAAGGTATTTTGATTGCCATGGTTTGAAAGTGGCTAGGGAGCGGAGCATGAGGTTGAGAGTAACAGTAAAGCTTCGTTTTTGGCTCTCTTATACTCCCGCATATGATTTCAGAGATGGACAATGCCATCGATATGGCGGAGATAGATGGCGATATGAACGGTCCGGAGGGTCGGGACGCATGTTGCTCGGTGTTCGTGCGGACAAGTCGGCGCTGCTGCGGATTTGTGATCGACCTGGCAAACATGTCCGGAGGTCGGATCTTACAAGCGGAAGCGCTCTTGGCTTGTCCTTAGTGCAGGGCCCAGAGGACGTAGTCCAGGTCAAGGCTGCTTCCGAGCGTCCTAGAATCACATGCCACATCGTTCTTATCGATCATCACATATTCGTCCACGGCGCGGTTCGTTATCTGCGTGCATTTGTCTGGGACCACCAGCTATGCAAAGCTGCCCATCCATGCTAGAACGGAAGTCTTCGAGCTTGGCCTCGTTCGACGAGATTGTGGCGAAGAGCTGCTCCTCAAATGCCTGTCAATCTGCTGATGCATCGATTGGTTGGGTCGTGGAAGATACTGCTAAATCGTTTGCCATCTGTGAAACGTTCTTGGAGCCTTCAAACTGCTTCGTGGAAATCTTTTATAACCATAGTTCATCGTTGACAAGAACAAGGTCATGTTGAGCCAACGCGATTTCTTGGATGATCGATGTCCAAGACCAGTATGTACTGCGTATCAAATCATGCAGCGGCCCCTTCGCCAACCGATGCGCGTTGATCATGTCCGGATCTTCCATATCGTAGCCCAGCAACGGATGATTCTCCTGTTTGGTCATGAACGACGAGAAGGCTTCTTCGTCACCGCTCAGAGGCACATCCTGTGCGGTTCGCAGTGTCCCGGGCCAGCTTATGGTTGCCTTGGCAGTAGAGTACAATCGACCCATCTGGCTGACCTGATGACATTTCTCAGAGTGATGAGTTTGATCGATCCAGATTTGGTCGATCCAGATCCACTCCATTAGAGGATCTGTCATCCTGCGGACTGCGCAGAAGAAGTCGTACAGGTTTTGTCGTACGCGGAAGGATCCTTTGGTGATGGCATCGTCAATGTGGACCTCGTACGTAGGACTTTCGTCCCCCCAAGCATACGACAAAGCATTGGATGGGGCTTCCTCTTCGTCAAGCTGGGCGTGCCGCAGGGTGATGTTAATTGGTGATGTCTCATCAAGTGACTTCTCGATCCGTAAGAGACGGAACTCGCTGGACTTGGTGTCTATCCGTCGGTGTATGTATTGCTGCATGTTGAATAAGGTATCCGGAGACAATAGGATTTCAGAAGACAAGCCGGCTGTCAAGGTCGTGTTGAGCGGGATTGCAGCCTTATGAAACTGCGCCACGTGGCTGTGTTGTTTCACGCAGCCGTGTCTTATTCGCTGAGACTTAATATGACAGCGTCAATTGTCAACGCAAGTGTTGTTGTTGGCCCTGATCGTGACGCTTAACTCATCTGCACCTCTAAGATTCTGGGAACACGCTCTCACGTTGGACAGCCATGGCCATGGACCCATCGGGGGCATCGACCTACCGTAAACACTTCATTCCACTCGAGTCGAACCCAGACGTCTTCACAGAACTGATCCACAAGCTCGGCATCGCATCGTCCCTCAGCTTTCAAGACGTTCTGTCTCTGGACCCAGAGCTTCTCAGCTTCATATCGCGCCCCGTCCATGCATTGATCCTCGTCTTTCCGACGACCCAAGAGTACGAGCGGCGCGCGAGAGCCGAAGACTTCAACGTCATAGACGTCCTCGATGGCAATGACGAAACAGAAGTTGTTTTCTTCAGACAGACAATCAACAATGCCTGCGGTCTGTATGCTATTCTGCACGCTTTCTGCAATGGCGAGGCGCGGAACAGTTTTGGTAAGCCTCCTACCACCTCACGCACGCCTTCACTGACTTCTGCAAAAGCTCCAGATTCGACCATGGATCAACTCCTAAAAGTCTGCTTGCCTGCACACCCTAAAGACCGCGCCTTAGCGCTGGAGAACAGCCAGGAGCTGGAGCGCGCGTACGATGAGGTGGCGCAAAAGGGTGACACTGCGCCGCCAGCGAGTGCTGAGGATGAGGTTGACTTCCATTACATTGCGTTTGCCAAATCGCACATCAACGGCCACCTGTATCAGCTCGATGGCGACCGCAGAAGACCTATCAAATTGGCGCCGCTCCAAGAGGGAGAGGACGTCTTGTCTGAGAAGTGTCTGGAAGTGATCCGAGGCATGATGATCGAAAACAACGTCAACTTCAGTCTGATGGCTCTGGTTGGGCAAACATGAGCATCAACCAGCAAACCAAAGATGATTTGAGAGGAAAGGATGTAGGTAGCCAAGGAGTCACACTCTTCGTGGAAGATCTCCTGAAGAGTGAAGAAGCGTGAACTATGAAGGACCTTGATTTTCTCTTGCAACGAAACCATCAGCGCAGCAAGCACAAGTGCAAGCTGAGCGGACAGAAGCACGAACCGGAGTACAGCCGCATGCACCGCACCAACGCAAGACGCGACGGTACGGGATGCTCCCGAGGGACTCGTTGGAGTGTCCGAAGACCAAGTGGCTGGCGCGCGGGTTGCGTCCTACAAGTGAGCACTCTGCGTGTTCCTCTGCATAAAGAGGTCGACGCGAATGCAGCGTGGAAGTGAGGTGTGAGGGTCCAGGAGCGCTCGAAGAAATTCATGTAGCTGCCAAGACCGAGTCGCGCTAGCGTCCGCCAGCTTCGGGAAATCGCGAGCTGCAGCAACATCGTCGCCAGACTCGAGCTCCAGTGACGCTGCCAGTTCCCGCCCTCCCACGACACTGCGCGCTCCCGACGCCAGTTTTGACGATTCTTTGAAGATACTACACCGCCGCCGCGATGACGAAGAAGCGCAAGAGGTACCCAGACCTCAACCAGAAGCTCGAGCGGCCATGGTGCTTCTACTGCGAGCGCGACTTCGACGACCTGAAGATTCTCATTTCACATCAAAAGGCGAAGCACTTCAAGTGCGATCGCTGCGGGAGAAGGTTAAACACAGCCGGAGGTAGAGTCACTCCTACACGGCGCGGCAGGCCGATGGCTAACAAGGGCAGGTCTCTCGGTGCACATGAACCAGGTCCACAAGGAGAACCTCACACATGTCGAGAATGCAATTAGCGGGCGGCAGGGCCTGGACATTGAGATCTTCGGCATGGAGGGCGTGCCCGCCGAGATCCTCGACAGCCACAACCAGCAGGTCACCCAGAAGCACTTCGCCGAGGAAGCAGAGCGCGCGCGGTTGACGGGCAATCCGGTGCGCGGGCAGTATACGAACGGACAGGCGCCGCCGAACAAGCGCAAGAAGGTCAACGAGACGCTGGAAGAGATCGAGGAGCGCGCAAACAAGTTCAGACACGACAGGCAGAACGGCATCCTGCCTGCGCCGCCCGTCGAAGTCGCGCAGCCGAATCCTGTACGCCTGCCGCCCCCAATACATGAAAGACCAGTGCTAACGCATATCAGACACCCCCAGCAGCGGCACCCTACGGCGCGCCCCCCGCCGCCTTCCCCGGCGCCTCAGCCTTCCCTCCCCAACCTGCTCAGCCCTTCTCCACAAATGGTGCCATACCGCCGCGACCAGGCAGTATCCCCGGCCAGCCTGCCGCTCTGCCACCGCGACCAGGCTTCGGCGCGCCGCCAACATTCGCACAGAACGGCTCCGATCCCGCCGCCATACACGCCTCGGTGGACGACCTCATTGGGTCTGTTGCGAACGAAGCCGCACCAGCCGATAAGAAGGAGGAGAAGAAGAGCAAGAAGAACGCGAACATCAAACTCGTCTTCTTCGATGAGAGCGTCAGCCCGGAGGAGAAGATGGCAAGGCTGCCGCGGTTTGCGGGGTTTGCGAGGGCGTAGTACTGTCCAGATTGTGAGAGGGGACCAGAAACTAAGCAGCGTGATGTAGCGTCTGCTACGACGTTGGCCGGCGCTGCCGGCGTGGGCCAGGTCGTTATACGAGCAGACATATCAGCCATACTTACATGCCTTGGCGCGCAGCAAGCGCGTGAGAAAAGCAGGCTGGCGTGGCCGTACCAGCTGTATTCACACCGCCAATGACGCCGCCGCCGTTCGAGGCGGTGGGATCATGTGGGCAGACCAGCTATCTGGCACAGACTAGCAAAGCAACATAGTGGCAGGAATGACAATAGCATTACTATGCGCTCGCGGTCACGATTCTTTCCCAGATACAGGTCTCCCTGAAGAAAAGCGCTGCCTGAGATTCAACACCAGATCTTCACCTAACAACCTTCGTCATCAAGCCTATCTCCATTCAAAGTCATTAACGCAATGGTATCTCAATTGTGATCTTGCCACACAACAACGTAAGCAGCAGCTCTTCTACTGCCCCTCGTACTCAAACTCCAACTCCTCGCCCTCTTGCTCCTCATCCTCATCGTACTCCTCGCTCTGCTCGTCGTCGCTGCTGCGCTCGTTCTCCCGCGCCCACTCGTCGCGCTCTGTAAATGCTAGACTCTCGCCCAAATCGAGGCCGCGCGTCTTCTCGAGCAGGGCGTCGGCTGTGACGTCCACGGCCTCGTCGTGGCCGTACGACTCGCCTTGCGGCTCAGGCATAGGGTCGACGTGCTGCAGACTCTCGTCCATCTCCGAATGATCGTGCGTTTGCGCGAATAACACGCTCTTCCCGCCCTCTCTCGTCGCAGGACGGTCCGAACCATGCGAGTTGCTCTGCGTCCTGCGCGAGGGTTCCAGCACATCGCCGTTCCACGGCTGACATGTTCTCACCGTCTCGCCGCACCGCAGACACGTCCAGCCCTCGCCCTCTTCGTTCGCGATGCGCTGCGCGATGCATGCGAAACAGTACACGCACCCGCAGTCCGCGGCGTACGGGTTCGTAATGTCCGTTGCCGCGGAGCCAACCACGCCGCCGCCGCCGGCTGACGCGGTGAGCACGTCGGCTTCGGAGGATGTCGTGGGGTTCTGGTCGCGGTAGCAGATGGCGCATGTGCGTTCGGGGAGGAAGCCGAGCTCGCCGTTCTTATCGGCGTCGGAGTCGTTGTCAGAGGAGGTGGGTGACCGGCCGAGGAGCGCCCAGAAGGCGGCTGTGAGGCGGCGCAGCGAGCGCAAGAGGATCCGGCGCCAGCGCGAGATGCCGACGAGCGGGAGCAGGAAGAGCAGGAATTCGGTGAAGGCGTGCCAGACGAGTTGCCGGTTGAGGTACTCGAAGGACACCTCGCGGCTCGTGCTGTGCGACGTGGGCGTGAGGCGCAGACGCAGGAGCCGGTCTGTCAGCGTCCTGTAGCGGCCGTTGACGAGGAAGACGAGGAATGATGCGAGCGAGGCGACGTCGTGCAGATTCGACACCTGCTCGGTGAGCCGCGAGAGCACTTCCACTCTGGCACTCGACGGGGCGGCGAAGTCCTCCGACGCAGACAACAGATACGATTCCCACTTACTCCAGCAATACCTCCCCCCAATTGTGACCGCGCCGTACGCGACCTTCTGCCACGGCTTGGGCGGCGGCCTGTCCAACCCGCTTGCGCGCGCATCCGAGTACCGCAGCCCCTGCAGATGCGCGCCATAGCTCGCGTTGTTGTTCCAGATACTCAGTTTCCACAGGGCCACACGGAGCGCCAGCAGAATCTCCGCGCTGTATGTGTCACTGATGTGGTGGCCGAAGTACTTCAGCCCTTCGCTGACTTGCCCCTTCAGCAGCGACAGCAGCTCGTCGTCCAGCAGCTCGGCGTCGACCTGGCCGACTCGGAACTCCGGACGCGTGCCGCCCCGCCCTTTGATGGCGTCCCATGCGCTTAGCCCGGCGGTGCTGAGACGGTTGAACGGGAAGGGGAGTGTGAGGGCGCGCGACGGCTGGGGGGTGTCATGGCTGCGGGCGGCGGCGGCGCGTTGGGCGCGGCGCAGGGCGATGCGTTCCTGGGCGGCAGCGAAGTCGGCGGCGGGCATTGGGGCGTGGGCGAAGTTACTGGGTCATTGCTGGGTGTGTGTGAGTCGACGGACGGCGTATATACTGGGCGTAGGGTGATGGGCTGATCGATTGCGATGCGCGGCGATGCGATGCCGAGGTTGGTCGGCGTTTGGTGGAAGAGGCAGGTGCGCGCGAGGCCTCGTGTATACTTGCTCCGATTGTGGCCAGGGTCTGATGTCGTGAGGTCGCGCGTGTGGATGCTCCAAGACGCTCAAGAGCTCTTGCTTGACAACACCACCAAATCCACTCTTTGGCCTGGGTGAGCAGGCTCTCAAAGAAGACATTAGCGAACGAACATCGGTCGTCACATCTCACTGCTGCCTTCGATCACCATCCGACTGCCCCGCAGCTCCATAACTTTTCCACGACACTGACGCGCCGACATGAGCGTCGAGTTTGGCATAGAGGTGCCGGGAGAGGCCAATCCTCTCACCGAGGGCATTTTGTATCATGTGCTACGCTCGGCCTTGTCGTCGGACATGCAGCAGGTCCAGACAGGGACAAAGCAACTGCAGCAATGGGAAAAGGCGCGGGGCTACTATCCACTGCTGCAGACGGTCTTCCTCGACAAGTCACTGCCGCTGGAAGTCCGCTATCTCGCCATTATCCAGCTCAAGAACGGCATTGACAAGTACTGGCGCAAGACCGCGACCAATGCTGTGACGAAGGAGGACAAGGCAGCCATTCGGGCGCGGCTGCTTGAGAGCGCCGTCAACGAGGCCGACCAGCGATTGGCACTCCAGAACGCGCTCGTTGTTGCGAAGATCGTCAGATTCGAGTTCCCCAACGACTGGTGAGCATCACAAACCTCGTGCAGCGCACGGCTAACAGTAGTCAGGCCAGAGCTGTTCCAACAGCTGCTTCAGATCCTCCGCGCCTCCACCGACCCGAATGCGTACCGCCTACAACTGCCCCGCGCTCTGCTCGTCCTGCTCTACATCGTGAAGGAGCTCTCGACCGGCCGCTTGTTGCGCACGCGCCAGAGCCTGCAGACGGTGGCGCCCGAGATCTTCAGCGTCCTAGGCACAATCTACGTGAACAAGGTACAGACATGGCAGTCTTTCTTCCGCGACGGCGGAGAAGACGAAGGCGGCGCGATGGAGAGCATCGAACACAGCCTGCTTGCCATCAAAATCATTCGCCGCTTGCTCATTGCAGGCTATGAGTTCCCAGGTAGGGAGAAGGACGTGCAAGAGTTCTGGACACTGACGCGGACACATCTCGGCGAATTTTTCCAATATGTCTCTGCTGAGAACTCGCCGCTCGGTGAGAGCGTGCGGAAGCTGATCGAGAAGCACTTGATGCAGCTCTCCAAATTGCACCTGAACATGGCCCTCACTCACCCCGCCAGCTTCGTACTGCTACCAAACTCAATACCTCTTGTGCGCGACTACTGGGGCTTGATTGCACGACTTGGTGAGGCCTGGGGCTCCAAGTCCTTAGACGATGCGAAAATCGGCACAGACGGCGATGCTGAAGACGATGCACCAATCAATGAGCGACTCGGCCTCAAGGGCCTCCTATTGATACGCGCTTGCGTGAAGATGGTGTTCTATCCTACTCAAACCTTCAAGTACAAGCAACAACAGGAGAAAGACGAGCGCACACAGGCCGTGCAAGCTGTCAAGCAGGAGCTTCTCACGGATGACCTTGTGCGTGAGATGATCTCGTCACTCGTCACCCGCTTCTTCGTCTTCCGACCAAGCGATCTGCGCATGTGGGAAGAGGAGCCTGACGAGTGGGAGAAGATGGAAGAGGGCGCGGAAGACTGGGAGTTTGCGATTCGCCCCTGCGCCGAGAAGCTGTTTCTAGATCTCGCCAAAAATTTCAAAGATTTGATCGTCCAGCCGCTGCTCCAAGTCTTCTATTCAGTTGCCAGTGAGTCTGCTTGCGCCCCGATCTGCCATCTGGACTAACGACGACAGCACCGGATAACGAGGACATCCTCTTCAAGGACTCCGTATACACGGCGATTGGCCTTGCTGCTGATATCCTGCATGATCAGCTCGACTTCGACGCCTTCCTCGAGAACACTCTCGTACCTGAAGCTGGCAAGCAGAAGCCAGGCTTCAATATCATCCGCCGCCGCATTGCAATCGTCATCTCACAATGGATTGCGATTAAGATCACGCAGGAGAAGAAGCCGATTGTGTATCAGATCTTCCAGCATCTTCTGGATACAAGTGATCCGCTGAACGACCAAGTCGTCAGAGTCACCGCCGGTCGCCGATTCAAGGACATCGCCGACGAGTGGGAGTTCCACGCCGACAACTTCCTGCCGTACGCACCGACGACGTTGGAGAGGTTGATGGCACTTGTGCAGGAAGTTGACCTGCCGGACACCAAGATGGCGCTCCTCAACACCATCAGCATCATCGTTGAACGACTTGAACACCACGTAAGCCCCACTTTCCCCTGAATGATACTTTACTAACTGTAACAGATCACACCCTACGCCAACAGCATCGTTTCTCTTCTGCCGCCCCTCTGGTCGCAGTCGGGTGAAGAGCACCTCATGAAACAGGCCATCTTGACTCTCCTCGCACGCCTCACAAACGCCATGAAAGCCGACTCGCGCTCTTTTCACGTCTCCTTCCTGCCCATCATCCAAAGCGCCATCGAGCCCGAATCAGAAACACAGGTCTACCTCCTCGAAGACGCACTCGACCTCTGGGCCAGCATCGTCGCCCAGACGCCCTCTGCGCCCGAGCCCACCCCTCAAGAACTCCTCAACCTCCTCCCGTACCTCCTCCCGCTGTACTCCATGGACAACGAGACCCTCCGCAAGGCAATCGAAATCACAGAAGGCTACCTGCTCCTCGCCCCAGCCGCCGTGCTAGCCGACCCCTTCCGCAAACCCCTCCTCGCCGCGCTCGCCGATCTGCTGGGGACGCTTCGCCCAGAGGCCAACGGCATCCTCACGCACCTCGTGCAGTGCGTGATCCGCGGCGCCGACGGCGTGGGCGGCGAAGCCGCGGTGCGGTTGCTGACGCAGGACCTGCTCTCGTCCGGGTTCTTCGCAAAGGTCCTCGAGGGTCTGCACGGCGCGTGGACGCACCACCAGGCCCACGGGCCGCTGAGGGAGCTGCCGAGCAGAGCTGTAGACGGCGTTGTGGAGACGGATTACTTCACCGTGCTGGCGCGGATCGGGATGGCGAGTCCCGGCGTGCTGCTCGAGGCGCTGGATAGCGTGGGCAGTGAGGGGTTGGAGAAACAGCTCGACTGGTTGCTGGAGGAGTGGTTCAGCCACGTGGAGAACATTGGGGATGCGCCGGGCAAGAAACTCATGACCCTTGTGCTTACGAGGCTGCTGGAGACGAGGCAGCCGTGGGCGCTGGGCAGACTGCAGAGTTTCATGGCGCTGTGGACGGATGTGTTGGGCGAGTTGCTGGATGCCGTGGATGACCGCAGTGTCGAGTATGTCCCCTTTCACTTTTCTCCCCGCCCCATGTCCCACTGAGACGAATAATACTAACCCGACTAGCTGTCTCTACTGGCCCCCCGAGCCCTACCACCCCACCGACCCCGAGGCCCCCGAGGACGTCAGAAAGCGCGACTTGCTCTACTCGGACCCCGTGCACCAGATCAACCTCGTTGCGTTTGTCAGGGACCACGTGCAGCAGGCTGTTCAAGCGAGCGGGGGAGAGCAGAGGTTTCAGGAGGAATGGTTGGGTAGGGTGGATGCGGATGTGTTGAAGGGGTTTGGGGCGCTGGGGATTATGTGAGACGAGGAGCGATAGTTGAGCATTGTGATGTTTATACTCGAGAGTCAGCCCGCTCTTCGGAATAAGATAGAAACGAGCTAGTGGAGCTAACATCAAATGGTAGTGCAGATGTCAGTGTGTTGTTGCAGGTGTCACGTCCCTGTAGGCTCGTTTCTATGGAAGCTGGTGGATGCACTAACAGCTACGACAATGTTCGAAGATCCAGAGGGGTCTCGGAGGCTGCAACCGGCTATGCAGGCTCATTTGGCCAAGTAACAGCCTTGTTGGGAGCCTTGCAGCAGACGACATGTGGGGTAGGTACAGCCTCGTGGCGCAGCAGCCTTCTTAAACCCTCATCAGCGGCGGCAGCCTGATCGCTCAACCAACATCAGATAGATTCCTTCACCACTTCAATCTCAGGTTATCACAGTCTGGATGCGACGGCAGATACCGACACTGCATATGCCATTGAGACACATGGGTCGCAAATCGGTCTGAACTGAACGTCGCAATCCGGTCTGAACTGAACCCCAGCGTCTTCACCTCTGCTACCGAAACCTCGCGGCTGTCCATGCAACATGCGGCAGTACAGATATCGTCCCCTGGAACCCGGAATTGGCCATATCCGTCTTCTCCGCATCGAGAAACCGCAAGAGCACGACCAGTCACCCGTCTTACATCTGCGGCACGCGCGATTAGAGGACGAAGCGTTCAACGCTCTATCATACGCCTGGGGTGCGGAATCGCCGACGCACGAGATTGTGATTAGGGATGGAAACCAACAAAGAACACTCAGCGTGCGACAGAACCTGTACGAGTTTCTAAAGATCGCTCCAACCATAGCCGAGGACTGGAGCTCTCAATGGATCTGGATCGATCAGATCTGCATCAATCAGGAAAACACAAAGGAGAGGAATCATCAAGTTGCTCAAATGGGAGCATTATACTCGACGGCGCAGACAACCATTATCTGGCCCGGACGACTGGATGTTTCTGGAGACTATGATCTGGAATGTCACGAGCAGGAACTGTCGTCACCACTGATTCCTCCCGAACACATGGAGACCATCTTAGCGAAGCATGATCCTCAACGATTGATCTCTACCGAC
Organism: Didymella glomerata; assembly: GCA_030271015.1. Lineage (NCBI taxonomy): Eukaryota > Fungi > Ascomycota > Dothideomycetes > Pleosporales > Didymellaceae > Didymella > Didymella glomerata. Next base: position 1,351,954 of record JAJOHN010000009.1, read on the forward strand.
AACCGCGGAGACCCACAAGGACTACGACGTCTGCTCGGTACACTGACGGGCGCGACATTCATGAGGCTAATACTGCAACGGTATTGGAGACAACTGTGGGTCACACAAGAAATAGTCTTAGCTGCACGTGTCCGCATCATCATAGCAGACTCGACACATGCTTTGGAGGATCGGGATTCAGCTCTGAAAGTCTTCTGGCTCAGCGAGCTTCCTGCGATACAATACCTGCGAGGTAATGATTTCTTGCATTTGGAACTTCTGAAGATAAGAGTCACGATGGGCCATTGCATGCTCATGAGATCCGGGATTCGGAAAGATCAGAAAATTGCACAAGTAGAAAAATATGTGAGATGTGCGACTTGGGAGACGATCCTCGGGCTTAATTGGCAAACTGAATGCACGACGCAACACGACCGAGTTTATGCACTCATGGGACTATTGCCAAAGAGCCTACACGTCGACCCTGACTACGACATTCCACTCAGACAATTGCTAAAAGCAATCCTTGAGAAGCAGATGACGTATCTGGCGAGATCATTGTCTTCGGGGCATCCTATTGTTGGAGGTGTAGACTACAACCTCGGACTTATCCTGGCTCAGTGGTCTGAATTTATGAATTTGGATCCCATCAAGCCTGAAGGCTTTTCTCGAGTCTATTACTCGGATATCCTTCGATGTCATAGGAACGGGTGGAAAGCAGATTCTGCTGTCAGAATGAATGTCGAGCGTAATGTGCGCCTAGTCCTCGAAGATCTAGATCTTCCTATCCCGTCAGCTCTCATGCTCGATTAAATCGACCCAGCAAAGTGGTTTTGGAAGAAACTACGGCAGTCCCGTTGGTCCTGATCTGCGCAGCAGAAGATAAAGCGATCGAGCAAAAGTTGTCAGAGCCAGGGTCGACGAAGAAGCAAGACATGAGTCTAGGCGTTAAAGATACTCATCATCTATCACACTGGAGTCTCCTGCTGGAATCAAGCCTACATGTACTGAATGATTGTGCAGCGGAGTGCGCAAAGCGATGGAGCTGGTGGATCTACCCAAACTCGCGCCTGGAAATCGGGAGGGCTAATTGCAGGAGATGCGCGGACCAAAAGAACTACGCAGAGCAGCTCTTTGATCACGGAGAGCCTTCGATGCGACTGTGATCTCACACATCAGATCCTGTGCGACCAAGACCTTGCAAAGAAGCAGAGTTCATGTTCCCGTCAATTTATCTCGCGATTTTACTGCTGTTCCTATCTTTAAGCCCGATGCTGCGCCACTTACACTGCGCTATGGACTGTAACCTGGCAGTTGGAAGGGTATTGCACGAACGTATCCCAAGGGTTCAAAGCCTAGAACAGTAGGAAGCTACTTTGCATGGAAAGCTTGGAACTTTCTGGTCATCTCAAGGGATTTGCCAATCTCCACAATGTCGAACCTGAGTTCATGTTGTTCAAACCCAACTCACGTTATTCGAACCCGGCGGTATCCGAGCCCGACTCATGGCGTTTGAGCCTGAAATTGTATTCTTCAAACCGAACTCTCTGTTGTTTAGTCACTCATGGGAATTCTTGGATGCATAGTCAGAAGCCCTGCTCGATAGCATGGAAATCCAGGATTGTATTCAGAAGTACCAGTCTAAATCGTTATTTTGTGGCCATACGTGGTGTCAGGACACCTAGGCGTACGATGATTGATGGGGTTCGGACCTTGAAAAGGATGACGGCGAGGATACAGACGAGGACGTGAACGAAGATAAGAACGAGCAAGTGATCGAGGTTGAGCAGCTATCTGTGCCCGAGGTACTAATTCGACGGGCTCATCCGTGGTATTCTACGCTGCACCTAGCTGGAATTGTGATTCTTACCAACAGTTTTATCATACTGAGTGTTCGGTGGTATCAAGGCAACATCGTGTCTCCAAGAGTCGAATCTCTGAGTCAAGCAATCAATTTTTTCGGACGAAATGTGTCCATTCCACGAGGTAATCATTCGATTGGAATAGATAGTCCCAGCAGTTCGATTCAGTGAGAAATTATGGATCCCAGGGAGGGGACGTGGGGCGCTAGTCGGTAACGTTCACTAATCGATCAACATCCGGACCAAGTCCGCACGGGTGCTCTAGACTTTGAGAACATTCTCGATATCGACAGCGAGTATATTTACCATGGATTTGACGTCCAACTGTCGGGGTATATATCCTCACGTCGTTACTGAATTGTGCAGTAGCCATTCATCTGCCTCTTACCTCATCTTCGACAATTGCACGACAACAAGAACAACCTCACAATCCAAGCATGCCTTCAACTACTTACCTGATCACCGGAGCCAATCGTGGTATCGGCAAGGGCCTCACTGCAGCGCTTCTGCAGCGGCCTCATACAACCATCATCGCTGGCGTTCGCGACCCCGCAGTATCTGCCATTATTCTAGACAGCCTGCCTACTGCGGCCGGCTCTAAGGTCATCGTTGTCAAGATTGATTCACAATCTGAGACCGACGCAAAAGAAGCAGTCTCGCAGCTCAGTACCCAGCACAACATCACCTCTCTCGATGTTGTCATTGCCAATGCCGGCATCGCGCACTCCGGCACGTCGGTTGCGCAAACTTCAAGCGAGAGTCTCCGCGATCATCTGAACACCAACGCAATCGGCCCTGTCCTTCTATTCCAAGCCTTCAGGCCGCTGCTTCAGGCCAGCAAGTGCGGTAATCCCGTCTTCTTGGCGACTTCGACGGTAGTTGGCAGCATCGGAGGTCAGGAAGCGTTGGCTGGCCTTCCGCCTGTGCTAAGTCCATATGGCGCCAGCAAAGCGGCGTTGAACTGGGTGGTGCGACGACTTCACTACGAGGAGCCCTGGCTCACGGCGTATGTGACGCACCCTGGCTTGGTCTTGACGGATATGGCTTCGGGCATGTTTGGCACGCCGGAGCAGGCTGCTGCTATGGGCGCCATTACAGTTGATGTTAGTGTTGCTGGGATTTTGAAGACGCTTGACCAGGCCTCTAGGGAGATCGGGGGGACTTTCCAGAACTACGATGGTACGACCTTGCCATGGTAGCTTCTGAGACGACACACGCGGATTGAACAGACCTTACAGGATGATCTGGCGATATAATTCTCCTACACTCTTGTTTCCAGGCCTAGCCCTGAGAGCATCACGATAGTATACTAGAGCTCGATTACCAGCTTGCTGCCCGATATTTTCCCATCTCGCAACTTTTGCAACCCTGGAAGAATTGCATCCATGCCTCCAGTTTCTAAAGTGACAGGGAGAGGTCGGAGCACGTTCGTCAGCCGTGGCAAACCTTCGTAGAACCGAACTAGCATCTCGCGGTCTGATGGCACGGCTGCAAACTTTGGTCCTACAGGCGGAAGCCAATGAAACTCATGGCCGAAAACAGTATATGCCATGATGAGCTCGTGCTTGATAGTTGGTATGGTCGGCTTGGTCGATGGCAGTAGAGTTACGACTTGACCGCCCTTCGTTCCAATGACTGTATCGCAGATCTTTGTTGACTTTCCTTCAGAGAAACAATCGACAGCAAGCCTGATGTTCGGGTAGCTTCTCGCGATCTCTGAAACGACATGCTCATCGCGATAGTTGTAGACGGCGTCAGCACCATAGCTCTTAACGAGTTCAAACGAATGTGGCGAAGCCGTGGTGACAACCTTCCATCCGTAGGCCTTGGCTAACTGTATGACCGAAAGACCTGCACATGTCGAGCCGGCATACACAAAGATTATATTATCTTCATTTGCATCCGCTCGATCTGGCTGTAGCAATGTCTCGACCTTAGGTAATCCAAGGCGTCCTTCCAAGGCCAATACTGCTGTGACCGCCGAGACACCATAGGTAGTTGCAGCAGCGTCATCAATGGTTTCTGGGACTCTCCATGCGAGATCGGCATCTGTCTTCAAATACTCCGCAAACGAGCCTCGATCCGGAAACAGGCCTCCATGCACTGCGCCAGCAACTCTGTCTCCAACCTTCCAGCGCTTTGCTGCGCCCTTTCCCACTTTGTGCACCACACCTGCATAGTCGCAGCCAACAACGCAATCGGGAGGGGATATTGCGTCGATGTGTTTGAAGTCTGTGGCATTCAGAGCAACAGCACGGACCTTGACAAGAATCTCGCTGTCTGAGATGTTGGATACCGGAACTTCCTTCCACTGCGCTCTCGTGGTGGTGAGATTCTTGTGAATGGTGAGATTTGCGAATCTCGAGTATAGAGTATTGGTGGTGATGAGGGCCTTCATAATGCGATGGTGTACCCAAGGTTGATACAGAGAACGGAAGGCGAAGGCGGGCCTTCTGATTTTATCATTTCGAATTAGTCCATGGGCCGAGAGATTAGTGAACATCACAGCTGCTCAACAGTCCGAGCTTTTTCTGCCGTCTAGGGTCCCGCACATCTGGGTACCAAAGTTCTGGTACGGCCATCGTGGTAATGAACTAAGCCAGGGAAATAGATGGATACCTGTCTGCTCGGACACAGTGAAGGCGGACAAACAAACACTCCGATGGTAGGCGAAATTTGTGGAACATCATGAGCCGCCGAACCCTGTGATGCTGGAAATCATGCTACAGGTTCATGCCGTTGCACAAATGCGATTTTCTCTGTTCTAGTGCGCCTGACTTCATGTTACTTCGGTTCAGCTACTCGTCCGTTCCAGCAATCTCGGGTGTGTACGAAGTTCAAAGTCGAAGACCACAGTTTATGCTTTGTGTGGGAGATAATTGATCAGAGACAAGCGATACACACATACCAAAACTTGACCAGCTGGTTTTCAGTTCGTGTTCTTCGCATGGTCGAACGATGGCGAGAAGACTGGGACCATTGCGGCGACAGTCATCGCAGCTGAAGAAGTTTGTTGGGCATTTGGGCCGGTCGTCCGTATTCGACCGTCTCGGACAAACGGATGATGGCTGTAAGTATATCACCAGATGTACCGGGCGGCGTTTATCGTCACGAAGTCGAACAGTGATATCGAGTCAGGGAGGCAGAGCCGAAATATGCGTTGTCTCAGTTGTACAGGCTGCAAGCAAAGCTGAAATCAGTCAAGCAAGAGTGGAAATTAGGAAGATCTGCCTCCAAAAAGTGATATCAGAATTCATTTGTAAGGTTTTCTCAGACTTCGGTGTCATTCAAGAGTTTACTGAGCTGTGTATCCGCCATCCGCGTTGACCATGCTTCCGGTCATGTAGCTAGCTCGATCGCTTGCCATGAAAACCGCAGTAAAAGCCAGCTCCTCGGGTGTACCAAGACGCTGCATTGGTGTCCCGGCGATGACAGGATCCAGAGCCGCCCACATCTCCGGCGGCACAAAGTTTGTCTTTACAAACCCAGGACATACAGCATTGATGCGAATCTTTTCTTTGGCATAGTCCAGTGCGTCAGTTTTGACGATGCCGTTGACCGCTACAGGTACAATTAGCCCCACACGAAGATCAAGTTTTTGAATTGACGTACCATGTTTGGAGATCGCATATGGTCCTAGAGTCGGCATCGCTATCTGACCTAGAATTGAGCCAATGTGGACAATGCTACCTCTGGTCTCGAACGGAAGACCAGTGCTGCACTTGTAAGCTTCAGTGCTGAGCAGAGGAAGTGTTGAGCTCTTACTTCAGTGGTCGGAGGTCCTGCTTGAGCATCTGTGCGATCTGCGCACGCTCGCAGAGCCAGATGCCCTTCACGTTAATACTTAAAGTCTTGTCGAGCGTCTCCTCCTTCTGTTCAGTTATTGGTCCGAAGAGCCCTCCGGTGCCAGCAGAATTGACACTGTAATCAATACGGCCAAATGCCTTGACGGTCTCTGTAACAGCGCGATCAACGTCATCGGCTCTCGAGACATCTGCAATCACAGTGATAACCTTCGCGTCGCCATTCTTGCCCGTTGCCAAGGTTGCTGTCTCTTTCAGGCCTTCTTCCGAGATATCAATGAGCGCGACTTGGCAAATTCCGTCGGCAACGAACTGCAGTGCTGTAGCCCTTCCAATACCGGACGCAGCTCCCGTTACGAAAGCGACTCTATAGGTGATTAGATGCTGTTGCCTCCTTATTCATTACGACATACTCTGTACGCTTGAAGAGGGACATAGTGTGCAGTTTGAATGCGCTGACGAGGTCTGCTATGCTGGACTGGACGGCGACTGGGTCGCGTATGGTAAATGTGGCACAAGACTGGAGCGGGGCAGGCATTATATGAAGAGGTCATCTGCTGGAGATCGATTGATATGCTAGCGTGTAGGCCAAAGGGTTCCGGTCCGCTCCACGCGTTCGATCCGCTCCGCTAGCCACTCTACTGACTGAGTGCTGACTCGAGTGCTCTCAACGTCTACCTGAGCTTCCAAGACGGCACTACGGGCTGGGCTCAACTTGAGATCCCCCGCAGGACTTCAGCCAGTCATAGAGCTGGGATCAAGATCTAGCTCGAGCCGTGCAGACATAGGTAATGTGTTCTTGATCCTCAAGTTGATCCGTCCGTGGTAATATCTGTGCCGCTTTGAAGGATTCAACTGCGCCGTACGCTAAGGCAGGGGCCACCCTAATGGGGACAAGCCATCTAGTGGTAATTTGAGATAACAAAAACGGAGTCTGCAACGAGTACAACGACAAAAGGTGAGTTTGATGTGCATGATGTAGTATTCGAAGGATGCGGCGGGCGTGTTGACACGTTACGGGGTTTTTGGCCCTGTGTTCACATACGAACGACCACAGATACGCCACCCTGCGTACCGGCTCTTCTGTCCCACGGAACGACTTCACACTTACGCATGGGCCGTTCGGAAGGGCTTCCGAACCGCTTCAGACTGCACGCGAATCCCCAGGTACTGTTGCGCCTTCTAACTGCACCCTTTGCATCCATGGATGGGTTGTTCGCTTCACAAGTGGAGCGAAACAAGACACATGTACACCAAACGGGCGCGCTCGGAAATTGACGCGCAAAACATATCGATGGGCAGGCTCAGACCACGCCTTTGTGCAAATGCTTTGTGCTGAGACAAACATTGCGAAAATGACAGGATTCACGGGAAACCCTGCAGACACAGCAGCAGGATCAGATGCATGTAGTTGCGCCGCTTTCTTGCCGTACTGTTACATGGAATTTCAATCGAGACGAGATTTATCATGTCCAAGATACCCTCTGTTGGTTTCTTTTATTCCGCCTCAAGATTCTCTCACCCAGCCTTGTTGGAATCCCTCTTGACGTGTCAAAAGAGTGAGGTTTATGTCTGATCCTACAGTATTGGAGGGATGGGTCGAGTGGGCCGTTGGGGTGGCGTTCATTGGCTTGAGGATCTTCGCTCGCTGCCGGCTCGTTGGCACTCGATGGCAGGGAGACGACTATCTTGTGCTTCTTGCCGGAGTGCGTATTCCCTTACTTTATGCGCGACAGGACTGACAGCTTACACAGGCATGTTTTACCGGGGTCTTTGTCACGACGGTGATACAACGTGAGCCTAATACGTGAACATATTGACTTCACCCTAAACCATGCTAGGTCCTCGAGGCAGCAACGTTGGCTTGACGGACGCACAGCGCTCGGGCCTGCTTCCTGAGCAGATCAAGCCAATGGAGGAAGGATCAAAGGCTATTCTCGCTGCTCTGTTTGTCTATGCGACGGGGCTATGGGCGATGAAAGGTCAGATGCTTTTTCTGTACCGTCGGTTCACGTAAGTCCACTGCTATACATAAGTGATCTGTGTGAAGTTCAACAGGCTGATCAGGTCACGAAACAGCATAGGTCTATGGCAGGAGACGCTCGTTAACTGGACTGCGATTGTATGCGGCTTGTTTTGGGTACACTGAGGTACTGGCGCGGTGTTAAAAACACCGCCACAGTGATTTTACACTGCACTTTTGGGTAAATAGGCAGATTTACACAGTGTATACGTGCAACTACACTTATATATAGTATAATTTGTTATAGTGTAGAATTATAAGTTTAAAGTTGCAACTACTACTAATAATAACTAGTAATTACAGTTACCTAACGTCTAAATTTATAGCATAAAGATCCTAAAGAAGTACCCTAGCAAAGCTAAGAACTATAGGCTTAAAGCATAGTTAAAGGGTATAGAAGTATAGAGGGAGAACACTAAGAGAGAAGAAGAAGGGGAAGATAAAGGAGACAGCAACAGAGCTAAATATTAAGAACTATAAGCTTAAAGCTTAATTAATAAGTATAGAAGTATACTAGAAGAACACTAAGCAGGAAATTAATAAGTAAAAGGTTAAGATCTAAGACCTTAAATTAAAGCTTCTTAATATAAGGACAACAAAGAAAGACCTTAAAATAAAGTCTACTAGACTTAACACTAAATTGCGCACGCTTAATATAAAGCTATAGTAGGTAGATAAAGATTGCAAGAGCCTTAAGAATAAGAGCGCAAAGCTAAAGAGTAAGCTAGCTAAGGTAGAAGCAAAAGCAAATAAAGCTAAGAAGTAGGTAGCAGTATAGAAGGAGAGGTTTGCAGCTTAGAAGAAGGAAATACTTAATATGTGTATAAAGGAAGGGTAGGAATCTACTTCTTCTTTGCCCTCCTCCTCCTTACCCTTCTTACTCTCCTTGCCCTCTAACTCTTTCTTCTGCTGCTTGTTATATCTTTACTCTTCCTTTATATATAATGTATAAGGCTTTTATCTTAGAAGAGTAAGATTAAGGCAGGCAAGGTCTAGCTAGACGCGTTATACTGCTTAGTTTAACTAACTCTTATATCTAAATTAGTTAGTCTTGCATATAGCTAAGACTTTAGACTAAACAGCTTATAAATAACGCCCTTCTGCGCTTAAACTATGCAATGTTAGTAAGTTAAAGCCTAAAGGTATCTAAGGTACTAACTCTTACTCTAGACATTATAGAGCACTTTTGTAGGCATTGTTACTACCTATTACTACTCTACTTTATGCTAGCTATAGTCTAACAGAGGGTAGCCTCTTTATTTATAATAACCTTGCTATAATAGGTGTTAATAAACTGTCTTTAGTATAGATTCTGCTTATAGTATAGGCCCTAGCCCCTGCTGCTCTAAATCTTAAAGATCTTAAGCTTAGCCTTATAGCTAAATTATACGTTTTTATTTTAATAGTTTAGGCTGTATTTATAATTGTTGTTATATTTGTAGATAGGATTGCGTAAGTTAAAGCACTATAAGATTAAGGTTCTACTTTACTAGATCTTAGTCTCTTCTGCAAAGTAGGGAAACCTTTTAGGCAAGCCTAGAGTTAATAATCCTTTAGCTTAGCACTTTTTATAGTAGGCTTTCTCCTCTTTGTTTAGAACAACCTTATTAACTATAGCGTACTTAAGGCAGTTGCACTTCTTAGTATATTTATACCTAATGTTGCAGCCTATCTTTAGAGAGTAAGACTAGAAGCTAGTAGCAGTGTCTAATGCGTACTAGTATACGCCTAAGCTAAGGACATAATAAGGGATGTATTAAAAGCGTAGAGATAGTATAGAGTTGTTAACAGTGTTAAGGAGCGTAGTTGGTAGCCTAGAGAGTTGTTATAACTTTTGCACATATTTAGCTTATATAAGAGTGTTTAATTTGCTTATATATACTAACCTGCGTATAGCTAAAAGTAGCGTAAGTCTAATACTGCCTTCTTTACTCTTATTACCTTGTACTGCCTTAGTTACTCTGCTTCTGCAAGTATATGTGTCTAACTAAAGGCTTCTATAGCTATAGCGCCTAACTTAACTATAGTATTATTGTGTTAGTATACCCTCTGTCTTCTTTATTTGTATTAGAGTTGCTCTTAGTTTTATACTGCTCTTTTGCCTATATATGCGTTATCCTTGCGTTAACTATAGACTACTATAATTTAGTGTTAGACCTCCCTCTCCTTGCCTGTATAAGCTTAGCGAACTTTGTAGATATACCCTACTAGCTGTCTAGGCTAGGGTATTTCTAAGCTATATCTTAGAACTCTCTTAGGACTCCTATTATCTAAGAAGTCTTTAGATTTAGCTAGATAGCCTTTAGAAAAATATTAGCAATATCTAAAGTATCTTAGAGTTTATATATCTTATCTGTCTACCTTATAACAGCTAAAGTAACAGGGTATACTATAATACTAGCTGTTAAATCCTTATCTTCTATTTCTAATAGTAATTGTAGTGTCTTGTCTAGCGCTATCTCTTGCGATAGTTAACTTTGTAGTAGCTCTATATTAGCCTTACAGCTAAGGCTATAGATAAAAGACTTATACTCTATTTTTAATAGACTATAGAAAAGTTCTCTTAGGTCCTATAGGTTATTAGATATATAAACAGGAAGAGCTAAGGTCTTTATGCGCTCTCTATAACCCCTCTAGCTTAGTTTAGTTACACTATATATACTTCTTCTACTTAGATACTAGCCTATATCTAAGTACGTAGTAACACTGCCTAGTAGTACTAAGTAAGGATTCTGCTATTAGTAGATACTAGAAAGTTTACTATAGATAAGGGTTAAACAGGGGGTTATACGCCTTTACGCACCCTAGTAAATATACTAGAGTAGTTGTTTTTAACTTAGCTGCTTATATTCTAACATATTGTCTTGCCTTGCGTAAAGTAGTCTAGATTAGAGATATAGTAGAGGCAAGGCAGTGTTGCTACTCCTTTTGCATATTATGCATACCTTAACATAGTTTATTAGGAATTAATTAAGCATAAGCATCCTCTAGCAACTACTAATATAATATAGCAATTAACTAAGTTTTAACGCTTAGGGACAACAAGCCTGTTGTAATAGTAATAGACTATTATCTATATAGAGGGAGGTTAACCTATAAGAGGCCTATTATTGCTTTTTAAAGTCTAACCTATATGTTAGACTGTGCCTTAAAACGTATATATAAAAAGAGACATACCTTTATTAGAGCAAGCACAAGCCTTCCTACAGTTAGTCTATATACTTTATAGAGCCTATTTAACAAGCTAACCGCTATTAAAGTACTTAGTTAAGGGCTAGGCATAAGCAACATATTTATACATTATATAGTATGCCTGTAGGTATATATTGTCAAACTCTTAGGTGTCTTAAAGACGCTACTCTATATTATAGGCTGCTTAAATTGTCCTCTTCTACTCTCTCTCTCCCTATAGATCTATAAATCGTTAGTAGTCTTCCTTTAGGATAAGGACACCTACGTAGGCAGCTATATAGGCTATAAGCAGTTTAAAATCCCCTAACTTAGGGTATCTATAGCAACTATATAGTTCTAGTATTATTATATGTCTATTCCTAGGCTTTAGTAGCTTAAACGTTGCTAGTAGGAGTTGTAAATTTGCTATAGTAGACAGCTTGTCTAGTTCGCTGCTAGAGTTTATTTTACATAGAACAGATTAAGTTAGTATAGATGTGCACGTAACTTATCTACACAGCGTAAAAGAGATAATAATGCTCTAGAGGTCTAACGCAAATACGCAGGAAGTTGTTACTAGTAGTAGTAGATTGCATCTATTAGCAAAGTAGCTCTTGCCCTAACAAGCCGCTATCTAATTAGAGTTAAATAGGCATTAGGGTAAGCTTAGTTAGTATCTGCGCTAGAGTAGAAGCTAATTATATAGCAAATTTATAAGTCTATTAGTTGTCTAAAGTAGTATAGTAACAGCGCTAATATTAGAGTTTGGCTTTAATAACGCTTTAGCTTAAGTTAACATAGTTTAGCGTATATGCAATTAGCAGAGCTAGTGCTGTAAAGGGCAGCAACCCTAATAAGCGCTTATAACAACTTCTATCCCTGTCTAGCAGTAATCTTAAGGGGCTCTAACTTTAAGCCTCTATATAATATATAGTTAATAGTGCTACTGCCTATGCTATAGACTACAACTCTATTGCTAGTGCTAAACTTAGTATAGTATATAGTATTGTAGAGTAAGAATATAGTGTAGATAGCTGCGCATTCTAGACAATAATAGCAGGGTTCTAGAGAGATATTAGGCAAGAGGTATATATATAGGCAATACTTCTATAGCTACGTGTACTAGTATAATTGTATTAATTGCATGTTATTACTTATAATGCAGGGTAAAGTGTTGCAACACTACTAAATGCCTTAAGCTTCTAAAGATGCCCCTTAATTAGTTGCTACTAGCAATATAATTAATAGGCACTCTCTAGGTTAAATGTTGCTAAGGCAAGATCTTTCTTTAATAGACTAAAATATACAAAGCAGAGTAGTCTACACAAAACATTATAATGCCTTCTGCTAATAGGCAGTGCTAATACTAGTTCTATTAAGAGTGTCTCTTAGCCCTTACCTCCTATATATAGACTAATTAGCAGTACTCTATATTATAAGAGGCTCTACGCTAGTAGCTCCTAAGACTACCTCTAGGGCTATTAAAGGTTAGTGTACTAAAGGCATAGAGCTTTAGGAATTTAAAAATATGCATTAGTGTAAAAAGCCTCTTCTGTTAGAAGTAAGTATAAGCCCTAACCTTGCTTATACTAGTTGCTAATAACTGTTAAGAATTTAGCGTCCTGTGCTATCTATACCCTATATAGTATGCTACTATAAGCTATTATTAACAGTTATAGCGTAGATACAGCTACGCCCTAATATGCTATAGAGATCTGCGCAGCTACCTATATATAGTAGAGTAAGTTAGGTTTCTTATAAGGTAAGGCAATATAACTAAATAGTAGAGGCCTACTAGTATACTAATTACAAGCGTAAAGTATTAAAGGCTAGCTGCTTAATTAATAAGTTATAACTTAATTACTAACGTATAGGTTAAGTATACTAAGTCTAGTCTTATTAACCTTAAACTCTATAGAGGCTATAAAACCTCTATAAAGAACGCTGCTATTAGATAACTATGCTTTCTTAAGGCATATAGTTAATAATAAACACAGTACCTAAAGGTTTTAAGTAGGGATTAACTTAAGCACAAACGTCTTCCTAGAGAGTCCTATACCCCTTTCTTAGGCGCGCTAACAAACACAATATAAAGGCATATAGTGTTGTCTGTAGCTATTGCGTTTTAAGCGTAGTATCTTAATAAGCTAGAGCTCTAGCAATAATAGACAAGTGTATTTAGTAGCGTACTAGCTTTAGCTAATAGAGTAAACATGTCTAACCTATACTTAGGCAGAATAGCTACCTTAGGTATAGTACTATATGCTAAAGTGTAAGACAATTTAAAATATAGTTATAGTAAGCTAAAGCCTGCTTTGCTTTGTTAACCTAGTGTGCTCTAGGTGTATAAGGCTTTGTTAGCTTACTATACTGTAAGGCTTTGTTAATTTGCTGTACTGCAAGTATAGGCGCAGACATAGACAGTTACTAATAGCAATGTAAGTAATAGTCTATATTAAATAGAAGGGTACTTAGCAGAGCAGATTAGTGTAATAGCATTTAGTAAGGTAAGGTAAGGTAGTAGGTAAGGTTATCCTATAGGTTATTAGCGTTGCTTATACCTAGAGGAGTATACTTAGCAGAGCAGATTAGGGTAATAGCATTTAGCAAGGCAAGGTGTTTAGTAAGGTTATCCTATAGGCTATTAGCGTTGTTTATACTATAGAGGGGTATACTTAGCAGTTTAATAGGAGAGTTAGTAAATTAGAGTTTAGGTAACAGGCGAGCTTATTGTTATAAAAGTAGTAGCTAGCAGCTCTTAGCAAAGCAATAGCTAGCTCTTATAATAAAGGTAAAGGCGCGTAATGCTAGCATACTATTAGCTAACAATTGCTTAGGCATTGTTATAGCATACTACTATTAAGCTAAAGTATTAAGGGAGTGCTTTAACACTATTAAAGGGTTATAATAGTGCTTTAAAAGCTGAAGTTATAGGTTATACAAGCACTAATATAGTAGAGAGAGTTACTAGATGCTATATAGTATACTTAATATATATTACGCAGTATATGTTGTTAAGTAGTTGCATAGAGATAATATAACTCTTATATAGTATTACTAGCAGCAACATCTCTAGCACAATTTAAATAGAAATACTCCTTCTAGAGGAATAGTAAGTCGTGCTATATATATAGTATAGTACTAAGTAGACGTAACTTATTGCTTAACTTGCTATACTTATGCTAAGCAAATAATATTAGGAAGTAAGAGTTATATACAATACTATATACAGCCTTAGGTAGGTAGACTATCTTAATATCTTAGAGGTTTTTCCTTATTAAGCCTACTATGCGTGCTATAACGTCCTTCTCCTATAGTAGCTTAATCTAAACTCCTTTAGTGTTTAGCTGTGTTAACTAAGCAATATAGCTGTCTGTGCTGTACTCTAGGTATTGCGTGGCGTAGTAGCTGCAAGAAAAGAATAAGATAAGGGCTTGCAGGACAGTATTCTGTTAGACTTAATCTAAACTAGTTACTATAAGCTTATAATACTTATTAACATCTTACTATAGCAGTCTCTAAGCAAGAGGAGTGTTAAGACTGCTATATATAGCAACGTTAATATAATCTAAACTAAGATGTTGAAACATCCTAGTAAGCTTTACTAACAGGTTAGTTAGTTGCTAAAAATAGAAAAAGTTATTAGGAGGATTATTTCTAGTCCTTTTGTACTTAGGCTTAGGCATAGGAGTAATATTTCTTACTTGCTTTAGCTATATAGGAGTAAGAAGAAGGACGTGTAGTTACTTTACTATTATAACAAACTTTGTTACTAATAGCTTAGCTAGTGTTAGATTAGGAGTTAAGGGAGTAGTAGGCATGTTATAGAAAGCTACTATATAGGTATAAAACCCCTAAGCCTATGCTTATAGAAACACACTGCTGCTAGGTTAATATTCTAAATTCTAGGGTATAATTTAGCTTCTGTGCTTGCAACTAATACTAGATTGCATGATATTATAGCGCAGTAGCTAACACCCCCTATTTATACTAAACCTTAACTTAATTCCTCTGCTTTCTTAGGCTACTGCTGCAGTTGCTATATATGTTATATAAAAAGTCTTTCTATACGTTATAGTTTGTAACTACACCTATAAGTAATACCTAGGTCTCTATCCTACTACGTAATGCTTCTATTATATAGATATCTATATAATTGCTATGTCTACTACAAACCCTTAGTTACTAGTACTATTATTGCGTTAGAATTCCTGTAACACCTAAATAGTATAGTGTAAATGTTAACTCCCTCTTTAGAGAGGCTTATAGCACTGTATAACTAAGAAATAGAGAAGACGCTATAAGCAAGTATGTCTTATCTAGTATATCTTCTTTATAGACCTTAACGCTGCGTTAGTAGATAAGGCAGCATTATATAATTGTACTAATAATATATATAGTAATACAAGCAGCAACCCTAATGTTAAACCTAGTACCTATAACCCCTAAGACCTTATATACACTAAGACTAAGAGGAGGATAATGTCTATATTCCTAATATAATAGACTAGTTAGAGGATATAACTGCTATTAATACTAACATTAATAGAGGCTTTAAGACAGCAGCAGATAATCTAGAATTTAAGGCCTTAGAAATGTTTAATGTATTTGTTAGTATACTAAGGGCAAGAGTAAAGAAGATACGCAAGGCTATAACTAAACACTATAGTGTTAATATTAGCAACCTAATATAGAAAGGTTGTTAAGCTATTAATAACTTGCTTAGAGATGTTATTACACTAATTACTATACTATACTACTCTAACAGCTGCGTAGCGTATACTAGTAGACTCCTAGCTGCGTCTTAGTGTCTGTCTTATAGTAAACAGCGCTTTAACTAGGATAGAAATATAGTTTATTTATTCTAATATATCCTACTGTTGCTACGACTCTGTGTTGAAGTCGTACCTAGACGAAGTCTAATATTATACTAGTTCTGTTAGGTCTTGGGGATGAGTTTGGTATCTAGAACAGTAGGGTAAGTTGCGTCTAGACGAAGTCTAATATAATAGCTTAGGTTAACCAAGGTCTAAGCAATGCGCAATACAGCTAGTTATAGTTAAGGTAAGATTCTAAGAAGTAACTTAATTAACGAAGTTAAACACAAACTATAAGGGCTGTGTTCCTAGGTGCTATATACTAAAGAGATATGCAAGGTGCTTAGTAGAGCTAATTAACTAATTGTACTAATTACTAATTATACTAAGCACTAATTATACTAAGTACTAATTATACTAATTATTGCCAAGACCCTTAATTAGTTATTATATAACGTGCCTTAATTACTAGGGAGGCGTTGCCCTATTATTCCTATATATAATTACCCTTGCTAGTAATTCTTGCTATGCTATACTAGGGTGTAATTCTTGTTATAACCCTTTATGTTCTATAGATTATAATACTATCCTCCTTCTGTCCTAGCTTGGTCTCTTAAGCTAATTTATATAACGTAGGCCCTGCCTTGTTTAATAGTAAGTTGTTAACAATGCCTAAACAACTATCTAAGTTAAGTACAGCCTGTTGCTACTGTTTATACAAACTTGTTGAATCCTTTAGAGAAACTATAGTTTAAAAGTGTTTAACCTGTAAAAAGCACAAGCGTGTGTGCAAGGTCTATGTTTGCTTAGGGAAGTGTAGTAAGTGCCTAAAGCGTAGCTAGCGTTGCAATATACGTATAACTTAGTTAGAGTTTACACAGCTTGTGTTAGAGAAAGAGAAGTTGCAGGTGTGAATAAAGGAAAGTTATAAAGCGCAGAATAAAGCGCTTAAGGCCTCTAAAAAGGCATTAGAAGAGTTGTAGGTTGCACGCGCGCGCAAAGAGCAGTTGCGTTAACAAATAGACTTATTAGACTATTACGCTAAGGAGGCAATATCTGTAGAAGAGCAAAGCATTGCAGAACAGGAGTTAGACAAGGGGACTATAACGTTTAATAGTTTGTCTAAGGGGATTATGTTGTTGCCTAGTACCTAGAGTGCTTATAAGGACCTGCTAATAGAGTACTAGCTTGACCTAAACATAGCAGTGCCTAATTAGCCTGCTTAAATTCCCTTAACATCTGCTAGCAGTTTGTAAGGTGTGTGGCTAGTTCCTATGTGTTTTCTAAATTAGGGTATCCTAACTATTTAACTAGATATTTAGTGCTTCGTCCTTTCTTTTGTTGTTTTATTATTTTTTTAACTTCCTACTTATCCTGGCTATCTGCCTAGTAGTAGAAGTCTTGCTAGATTGGTGTTCTAGGGTTAGCTGGTTCTAACAGCAAGATGTAGAATATAGGATAGATCTTTGCATCCTTAGGCAGCGCAAGTTAATAGTTGACTAGGCTAATTTGTTAAGAAATAAAAAATAGTCTAACTTTAACCTTGTCTAGTTTTTTTGTTGGTTGCTATGTGCGTAGGTTTTTTATAAGGAGATACACTCTATCCCTTTCCTTTAGTAGAGGCGCTGTTTTTTATTTCTTGTTAATATAAGAAATGCTCCTTAACTAAGCTTTAGCAATGTTATTAAGCAATTTCTAGTGTACTTCCTTTAGTGCTTTAACTAAGGTGATTGCTAATTCTGTTTAGATAGTGCTGTCTAATAACCTTATAAAGAGATTTGGCTGTCTGCTGTAGTTTATAAAGAACAGCAAGTAGCCTATTACTTCTAAAAGCTTGTTGTTATATGCAATTTATGCTATAGGCAGTAGTAAAACCTAATTATCCTGCT